>CAXKWD010000004.1:118640042-121040042 GCA_964059195.1 Ectobius pallidus | reverse complement strand
TAAATCATATTTCTGTCGCTGTAGAGTGCCGAGTTTGTGCCAAATTTGCCGGCCATGGAATTTGAACCTGGTAACTCCCGATTGCGAACCCAAGACGTTACCATCTCGGCCACCTCGCTCGGTAAAGTAGGAGGCTATGTTGTTTCAGAAGTAAATGGCATCAGTTTATCGCAAACAAATGAAAGCTGATGACTAAGAATTTGAAGAATGAATGTTATCGAATGTAAATGAACAAAACATTGCCAGGTTATTCAAATGCGAAATTTTCAAACCATTGGGAGTTATAACAAAACGGGATAGATGTGCAAAGTATCCTAGAACAAAAGGCAGGAAAACAAAAACAAATCGTGTAACTTGCAGGCAACCAATATGCAGGGAATGAGCAATAAGTACTTGTGAGGATTTTTTGTCAACACCTACTCCAGTTTTGTCCCTATTGTTAGATCATTTCAATTTAAAGAGTTTCATTTGTTACTATTTTTTTCTTCTTATTTCGGCTGTGTTTATACTCCTAAAACCGAAAATATTATTTTTAACCTTAATGTTATAAAAGAAGAAAATAAATATGTTAAACTACTTGGAATACACATGGACCAAAAACTGATCTGGACAAAGCATATAGAAACTCTATGCAAAAAGCTGGCTCGAGTTACTTTTTTGCTCAATAGACTCAGAGACAATGTCAGTGAAAACTTAATGCTATTTTCGTACTTTGCCTTCTTTCATTCCCATTTGATATATGGCATACTGCTGTGGGGAAATGCAACTAATACCACACTAGTATTTAAGTGGCAGAAAAGAGCACTTAGATGCATTTTGGGATTAAACCCAACAGAGTCATGTAGAGAGCATTTTGCTAACCTGAATATAATGACTGTGCCAGGACTATATATTTTTAATTGTCTAGTTTATGTAAAGGAAAACCTCTCAGCATTCTCCAATAGGACATCTGTTCATTCACATGACACTAGAAACAGTTACATGATTGATCTTCCCTATTCCAGACTATCCAAAACACATAATAGTCATCTTTATTTAAGCTTTCAGTTATTTAATAAACTCCCTAAGAGTTCACACTTAGTGACATTGATCAAATTTAAAACTGTTCTAGAATCCTGGATTAAGGGTAAAGCATTTTATTCACTTGAAGAGTTTAACAACTGTGATATGTCCAATTTATTATTCTGACTGGTATTATAACCTATAGAATAGCTCAATTTGTATCTGCATACCGTCTTAAATTCTCTTTTAAGATCTTTCACTATTGTATTACTTTGATGCAAATGTGTAGTGTTCCAATTAATGTATGTTATTTTTAAGTAGTGTGTGGACAGGTAATCAAAAGAATTTTCTGTGTTAAAGCAATCTATAGCAGGTGGTATGATGCTGTCCATTACAATTCCTTACAATTCCCTATGACTGTTACAGACATAATTGTAAATAATTTTAAATATATTGTAAATACTGTGTTAAACAATGACGAAGCCAATTGTACCATGTATTAAACGGCAAATAAAGATTATCTTATCTTATCTTATCTTATCTTATCTTTTAGCTACGAGGACATGTCAGGAGTTCGGAATCTGTGTCTATACAGTAGGGTAGGCCATGGAACTTACTATTGCTTGTCAATTGTTTCTATTTTTGGTGTATTTTATGGTGTAAATTTTGACTGATAATAATTTAAATGGATATGATGTAGGATGAAATGGTGAGAATGATTCATGATATATAAATATTCAATTAATCATTTGCCTTTACGACTGGGTAAACCATGAAAAAAACCATGTCAAATTAGCCGGCCACGGGATTTGAACCTGGTACCTCCCGAATGCGAGTCCAATAATTGAAATTTTAGGACACAGTATGTGAGATCTCACACCGTGTAGGCCTAGGTCCCCATGACTGACCTATCATTTTCATTCTTTCACAATTCAACAGACTTTAATTTGCATTCCATTTTAGTGTTAAAACAAGAACAAACAACTCAAAAAATGAGTTGCTGAAAAGCAAATATATCACTTTGTAAAGACAATTTTTTGCACTAAACATACCTGTCCCCAAGGGAGACCTCACCTCCGTGGAACAATATTGAATTTGAAGAATGAATGTTATCGATTGTAAATGAACAAAACATTGCCAGGTTATTCAAATGCGAAATTTTCAAACCATTGGGAGTTATAGCAAAACGGGATAGATGTGCAAAGCAGAGGCGCTGACTTGGTAATATTTCTGGGGAGGCAAGAACTGGATTTTCAGTAGCTATACATAGGCCTTACATGATAAAATCTTAAGTCTTTGGGGGGGCAGAAAGTACCTTGCCCCCCTAAGTCGGCGCCTATGTGCAAAGTATCCTAGAACAAAAGGCAGGTAAACAACAACAAATCGTGTAACTTGCAGCCAACCAATATGCAGAGATTATTTCCACAGAGATGGCACTGTAGTCTTTCTATCTTCCTTGGTCTCTAACTTTTGGCAGTTTTCTTATCATTTATATAAAGCCAAGCTGTCAGTATGGTTTTCTGTGTTGTTTTGTTTGTGTAAAAGGGCTAAATGCAGAGTTGGTAATTGAACTTTGTCACCTCCGAAACCTACACCCAACGGTAAGATTGAACGTTTTTTTTTGGCTATAAATTATAATAATAAGGAATGCAGAGTTAAACCCTAAAACTGAGATTTTCTAACCTCAAATGTTCTCAAGCTGTTTAACAAATTAGAGAAAAAGCTCACCTCCGTTACTGTTACTCTTTGGGTCCTATCCATGGAGGTATAATTAATGTTGTAAATTATGACATATTTAACTGTATGCATTTATTATTTTTGTTTAAAGAAAATACTGGTATAGCCTAATAGTTTATGACAATACATCATGTTTTGATTTAAAGTTTTGATTTGAAGGTAATAATCTATTTTAACATAGATAAAAATAAATAAAAAGTTGTGTGTTAATCCATTTGTATAGTAATAAATATTATTCTTTTTCATGATAACATTTAATACAGTAAATTTAATCTAATTCTCACAGAACTTCCACTCCCTTACTATTTTCTCACCTCCGTGAATGTGCCACTTTCTAACCTTGTTAATTTAATGAAAAATACCACTCAGTAAGTAGGACCAGTACCTCAGTAGTACTCTGCAGAATGAAATATTACATAAGAAAATTACATGGTCCAAAATAAAAGATAATTTAAAAAAATCTAACATTGAAATCTGTCCTTTCTTGGAGAATGACCCACCACTGGAAACGCTTGCTGCAGAAATAGGTTTAAAATACACAACCATATTCTTTAGGAACAGCTTAGAGTGCATTTCCTTCATAGTAGTCTAATTCACGAAGATATCTCCATGTGTGAAGATATGTTTTCATTGGAGCCTACTTTAACTAGCTGACTTGCATGATTTAAAAATATTTGGTTTAAAAAATATTTTTCTTTTCTTCTGGATTAAGAGAAGTCCGGCGTATGGGTTCAGATTATTAGGGTTTTACTTTAGGGTGAACATAATTTAAAACTGAAAAATGGGACACTCAGGCGCGTCGAGCGGATTATTTAATAATTAAATTTTAATTAAAATCAATAAAGCAAAATTTCTTAACTTTAAAGTACATTATCACTACAATCATTGTCAAACTTATTGTTAAAAAAATATGCAGTAACCATACAAAGTATTTATTTACCTTGCTAAATCCTTGCCTAAGTCTTAGCTTACACTTGATGTGATAGGGCTCCTTGTATTGGAGAATAATAATAATAATAATAATAATAATAATAATAATAATATAATAATGTCTTAGCTTAATGCAAGTTTTTTAAGAAAAATCTTATTTACATTTTACTGCACCCGGGATATGAATCAGTTTACTTTGATATTTTTGTGAGTTTTGTATATCCTGCGAAAGTTTGAGTGTTCTAACAGAAAATTATAGCTATGTAAGATACAACACGGAAATGTGTTTTGACAATAACCATAGCCTTAATACTTATAGGTAAATTTAATAACATTAATGACATTAGTGATAATAACAACGGCAATAATATTTCAATATCATTGATAACTATAATTTGATTAAATGAATATAAATATATACCGGCAACACCTGAATTATGTTTATGAATAGCCTATAACCTTGATCAAAGGAGTCAGCTAGTATGTGTCAACAATAAATCTTCAAGCTGTTTAAAATGTGAAATTGGAGTTCCTCAAGCTTCCGTTATAGAGCCTCTTCTTTTCCTGGTAGTAATCAATGATTTGCCTCGCAATATATCAGGCAAAAGTATAATTTTCGCCGATGATACAACTCTATTGACGAGTGCAGTTTCCTATGATGTTGACAATCAGGCCAAAACTATGTCTGATATGGCTCAAAAGTGGTTTGTCACCAATATGGTCTTAAACTTAATAATAATAAGATATTTCATTATAAATTTGGTCTAATTAGAGACAATGGTATTAATGAGAATGACAATGTTAAACATTTAGGTTTTACATGGACACAAAACTGGACTGGAAAGCGTACACTCAAAAACTATGTATCAAGTTGTCTAGAGTTAATTATCTCCTGAGTAGACTCAGGCAAAGTGTTAACAATAACTGTTTACGTCTAGCGTATTTTGCTTTTTTTCATTGTCACCTTATTTATAGCATAAGAATCTGGGGATATGCATCCTCTACTAAGGAAGTGTTTATTAAGCAAAAGAGAGCAATAAGGATTCTTTATAACTTAATCTTGGTCCAAGAGAAAGTTGCAAAAGGTACTTCATACAGGGTAGAATATTAACAGTGCCCAGTCTCTATATTTTAAGTGTAGCAGTGTGGTGTAGAGAAAATATATCAATCTTCAAGAAGCGCAGTGATGTACACCAATATCAAACCAGAGGAGCAGATAAAATTGATAGATGTCCTTTCAGATTATCAAAATGTAAGAATTCTTATATAGGTCTTGGTGAAAAAATACTAAATTGGGTATCTACAGACATACGTAATCTTTCAGTAAATGAGTTCAAGAGATGGTTGACTAATTGGCTTTTAGATAAAGCACTGTACAGTACAAACGAAATGGTTTTGAACAAAGGTGATGAATATGTTAGAGACTGACACAATTGCAATTTTTGACAAAACCTATTGCAGCAGTCGCTGTCTAATGGTCGCTGATGTCAAGTTTTAATTCAAATTTTAATTCAAGTTTTAATTCAAGTTTTTTTAACAACAGTACACACGGTGTATTTCTATTCACTGCACCAGTCTTAACCGGCTTTATCTACAACAGGTGTAATCTGCGTGGTTCTAGGAAAAGGTGAAAAAAATATAATAAATCTAAAGAAAGAAATCAGTAATGGAAGGTAGGATAAGAATGGCAAAGAATAGAATAAAGAAAGGATTGTACACAAAATAGCAGCAAAAACGTAGTAGGTTGCAGAAAGCGGAGGAAGGTGTAGAAGCAAGGTAAACCAGGAGAACAGAGAAAGATAGAACATGCAGAAAGAGATGGAGAGAGACGCACCTGATACCTGAGTGACCAGTGTAGGGATTCCAACGTGGTGACTGGACACGGTGGTGCGAACAACAGTGGCCTAACTCTCACTTCACGCTAGCTTGCCGTGCGGTAGGAATCATTACTTAGGGCTCAACACAAAAGTGGCAACCGGTGATTATATTACAGGCCCTTCCACTGAAGTTAGCGCAGCCCCATACAATAACAACCCCGAATTCCTATGAAAGGCGGAACATTAACAAACGAGCATCAAAGACCTAAGTGAAATCATGTTCTCACAAGAGTGAAGCCAGTCCGAGTTTGAAGTGTGTAGATGTGCATTATGGCCGGTATTCCAGTATCAAAGTTAATGGTCAAATCGCTTTGAGCAGAAAAATGGCCACCCTTTGCTTCAAGTAGTTTAGAAACAAACCCCGTATTGGATGATCTTTGAAGACTTTCCGCATGTTGTTACATCGGATCAAAGATTTCCCGGCATTCTAAAATGGCGGCTCTGCATAAACTGTTTTGAAGAAGGTTTTGAGAATTGAATGGTACCAAAATAGTTGGCAATATTGATACAATTGAAATACCGGAGAAAATGCAGTGGCAAATCGTATTGCATATTGTTATAAAAACAAAAAGACTTTGCAAGCTAACCTAAACTCGTGACATCAACATAACCTTCAATTTGAATATATATATATATATATATATATATATATATATATATATATATATATATATATATTGCCTTCTATACAGAAAACTGGTTTTGTTCAAAGGTTATGGATGTAGTGTAATATTGGATCTTTGATTGAAATGTCACCTTTTAATCTTGTACCGGTATAAGCTCTTGATGAAGTTCTTGTCCAAGGGATTTGATAGTGGAATACCGGCCTATGTGTTATAAACTCTGTTGAGAAAACGTTAGACATTAAAAATAATTACTGTATATATATTATAATCCTTCTGGTGGCAGTATGGCCCTGGGATCGACTCAGCCTCTAACAGAAATGAGTACCAGGAGCAATCATGGGGGTAAAGGCGGCCGGTGCGTAAGGCTGACAACCTTACCATCTTCAGGTGCCGAATGTCCAAAATCTGGGAGCCTCAACCTCCTGGAACCCTCTGGGCCTCCATGGCCTGTATAGGGATCGGATCACTTCACTTCATATATATTTATTTATTTATATAGATTTATTATGATGTTTGTCATGATGATAACGATAAGGATTAATGATAAAGCTAGGATTTATAGGTGCAATTTCCATATAAAAAAGTGCCAAAAACGAGAAAACAGCGGTCAAAAAGCTGCTATTAACTCATTATGTAACAAACATTCATAAACAGCAGGCTACCGACTAATTCCAGTTAAAATGAAAATGGAATATTTATTAATTATTATTCATTGTTGCAGGTATGCCTTCAGTCCCTTGTTTGCTGAAGGCAGACAGGTTCACTGTTCTTACTGTTCACTGCAAGCTGATGAAAAGTTCAATGAAAGCTACATCTTAGGTATTGGAACGAAGCCAAGAAAATTATATAATAATAATAAAGCAGTGAAACTCAAAATTCATGGGTTATAAACGATGGAATGCGCTTTAGTAGGTTAATAAAAAAACTACAGTAAAAAGGGGATTATGGGCAAGGTGGAGAAAGAAGGGATAAAGGCCATAAAAAGAAGATCTAGGTGCAAGAAAATCGCCTCCATTCTGAACTACATGCAAGAACGTTTCACACAGAATTCTTTCACAGGAGCTCTAATTTGGCATACGAAAAAAGGTATGCACCTAAGGATCCTAAACCTGATGATAATAATCCACAATAACCAATTAACTGCTGCCCCTAAAAAGTTTGAAATTTGCCGGGTTCGGCAAGAAATGAAGACCACGACGACTTGGATGAAAGAAAAGTCAGAAATGAACTAGAAATAGCCATAGAGCCCATGAAGAAAAAGAAAACCGTACACAAAGATTTTAGTTTACCCCTCCCCCCCAAAAAAAAACAGCAGAGGACTCCAACAGACTAGGAAAGGAACGCCAGGAGTCAAAATATGAAGATGAAGAGACAGGAAGTAAAGAACGTAACCTAAACGTGGTCCATAGAAGTCCATGCAAAATTTAGACAAAATCTTATTAATAAACAGAGCAAAACACTTAATAGTTATGTATCTATTTTAAACTTAGGAAGTAAGAGTATGACTTTGTTCACTTGCATGTCGACAAATGAATAATTGTATAGGCTATATGGGAACGTGTTGATTTTTTATGTTTTTCTATATACGTTTTAGTAGGGACTGACTTAGTCCACTTGTGTATTCTACACTGTATTGGACAGAAATAAATTATTATTATTATTATTATTATATACTCTTAAAATTTTTTTGACTATATCCTGGTGTTAAACTAACATGGTTGGCTAATAGCTAGGACACGTGTACTAACACATATCTGAACATCACAAGGCAAAGCAAAATCATATCTTGCCGCTCTTAAAAATTATATTGTCTATTGTCTATTAAATCTACTTTTTTCGCAATGAACGTAAATTTTAATTTCTGTCTGAACAGATAAGGCGTAATTAATTACTATATTACGGTGTTTAGTGATAAGGGAAGTTTTGACGTGTGTTTTGACTTTGAGTGTTCATGAAGGATGCATTAAACCGATTATGATAAAGATTCTGATTGATGACAGGATATTAGTATTTTATTGTATAATCGAAACATTCACTTATGTCATGAGTGAACAGGTTTCTCTACAAGTTCTAGTCTGATCCCTACTCCAGACGTCGTGAACGCAATGTCATACTAGATAAATGCTCCAAGTGCACTATTATGACGAGAGATGGCAGTAAGATTGTTTCATGTGCGTTGAGCACCTTGAAGAATGGTTCAACAAGTGGAGAATCACAATAAATCCAGAAAAGTGTCAAGCCATAATGTTTACAAGATGCAAGAAAAAACCACGTGAAAATCTACATATCTACAATCAAGAAATTCATTTGACAAATTCAGTCAAATATCTTAGAACTATTTTGGATAGCAAACTGCTCTGGCATAGACATGTTGAATACATGAAGTCGAAGGGTCAAGCAAGAATATCTCATCTATTTCCTCTTTTGAAATCTCCTGTTTTAAGTTTAAAAAGAATGATTGTTCTTTACAAGATACTTGTGCTACCTATTCTGACATATGCTTCTCCTGCTTGGTGTTATTTACCGAAGACAATATTCAAATCACTACATACTGTGCAAAATAAAGCTTTACGAATTATACATGGATCAGAGTATCCAGATTCATGATGATTTAAATATGCAAATGCTTCATGTAATTTTACGGAAACAAGTTCAGAAGTTTTATGATAGTAACCTTAAAAGTGACAATTCTTTTATCAGAAATCTTGGCCAGTATAACCCATGTGATTTTGTAACTCATAAGACCCCGAAGTCATTTATTATGTGAATAATAAGTTTCATGCACTTCCCCTACATCAAGAACAGTGATCTTACACGTACAGTAATGCCTGTGCGTCTGCAGTTGTGACAGCAGAATTGCACGTCCTAAATAGAAACTCATTATTTTTATCCACATTTATGTAAAGACTTGTGTTTTGAAACTTTAATCAATAAATTGAAGTATGTGAAAAAAAAAGACATGTGCGAAAACAGTGCCATGTCTTGTTTATAAGAAAACCGGATTTTTAACTATATAACCCCTGGTTATAACTTATTGGCCTAAAGTAAACGGTAGGATTGGTTACTTTTATGTATGTAATGACTATGATATCTTGTTCTGTAAGAATTATTCATGCCATAAATAAGTTCAGGTGATTGTCAGGTGATTCCAAATAAATAACTAGGAATACAAAATCAAAAAGAAAAATGAGTTTCGAAATAACGTGATTATAATTTTGTAATTATTGTATAGTTATACACGTTTTCCGCCGCCGTGGGTGAGTTGGTAGCGTGACTGCCAGCCACCTGGCCGGGTTCGATTCCCGGCCGGGTCGGGGATTTTTCAGTAGTGAAAAATGTCTTTCCCGGGTTCAGGACTGGGTGTGTGTGTGTCCTTAGGTTTAAGTAGGTAGGGGACTGGCGCACCCCGGTAACAAATCCGCTGTGAATATCCCCTTACGGGATCACCAGGGGTCGCTCGCGAACCTGAGGAATAACTACTAACTATTCACGTTATAAACTCTTAAATGTCTTTAAAGTAAAAAAAAGTATCTTATATCTCAGTAGTAATTAATGAAAGCAATACAAATATTTTTATAATATTTTATACTAGATCTACCCTGAAAAACAAACAATTTGAGGCGGAGTTGCAGAACCTCTTGCTGAACGGGCGGTACCCATCTGCCGAACATTTTCCAGAAAGATCGAGGTCTCATTCCAAAAAGGAATTTTATTGTCATTTTCACATTCACTGTATATGCTAGAGGAGGAAATACTTTTAAATATTTATAGCCAATTATATAGCATCTGTACTCAGTCTCGCGATTCAAACTGAGGAGCTAATTGATAGAGAAGTAGCGGCTCTGGTCACGGAGACTGTCATTAACGGCCGTGGGTATCGGCATGCTCACCACATGCCCCCCCCCCCAATTCTGCCATCTGCCTACGGGATGCAGAGCCACGGAATTTGTTAGTTCTAATATGGCATCTGTGCTGAGATGATTGAAAACTATCGCATCTACTAATATAAGGACAGTAAAGAGTACAATTTCATTGAATGCAAAAGTATTTATTTTATTTTATTATTTACCCCTCTCTGGTGTATAGATAAGGTTTATTACGTGTTATCTGGCAGCAATTTAAGAATTTAGAAGACTAGAAGGCAAGACTTCTAGAATTTTTGGCCTGGATACAATACAAAATCCGGGATAGTTCATGAAATCCGAGACATGCGGTAAATTAAGAGCAATCAATGGGCAATTTATGCTTCAAAATATTCCTTCCTTAAAACCTAAGTGCACTCTTAATATAATATTGATATACAGTATTTCTATTTCTATAAGTAATTTGATAACAATCAAAACTACAAAATTTGATGAGCTTAGTTCAAACTCGTAATTTTGTAACGTAAATTTGATTGTGTACGTCACACCTACTCTTTTACCGTATGCGATTATTTCCGATAGACTGAAGACACTGGTAAACGAACGACTAGTTCAGTAATGTTCATTTCTTTTTCATAAGGAAGCTATCGTGCCAATGTGGTCACATAGTCCCCTGCTTTCGGATCTGGAAGCTTGGGTTTGATTCCCGGTAACTTCCCGGATTTTTCTGCTGTGCATTCAGTCTCGTGAAGGCAAATGAGGTGCTGCTTGATGAAAAAGAATGACTTTCCGGTCAAGAAAGTTGTCAGTATCGGCTATATGAACTGACCAGGTGTTTACCAAATACCATATCCTAGATCACACATTTATAAAAATAAAATCTTTACGTAAATAATTATTTGAAAGTGTCCTATCATCCATATTGAACAAGGATCCCACGTTCAGATTGTACCTCTGGTGACAGTCCCTTCCTTCCTTCCTTTCTTTCTTTCTTTCTTTCTTTCTTTCTTTCTTTCTCTCTCTCTCTTAGGCTAATATATCTCTTTCTCTCCCTCTTTCTCTCTTAATATTTCTCTCTCTCTCTCTCTTTCTCTCTCTCTCTCTCTCTCTCTCTCTCTCTCTCTCTCCACTGACCCTCTATGTTAGGTGAACTAGTTGGACCACATTTAAAGAACAGCCGATTGGTGAATCATGAATGAGGTTGTACTTTTAAATATTAATGTTTTCCGCATTCTGTTCACTGGTCCACCATAAACTTCAACACAGCTTCCCATTTCATTCAGTCTGACAGGAAGCAAGCTTACAGCGTTGTTGTTTGTATACATGACAAGTGCCTGGGCAAAGAAAATTATGTCATTCTGAAGTAATGGGCATTATAACAACAATGCTATCAGAGAGTCATTTCATGACTGCACAACACAGTCAAAATGTTTAGGAGCGAATAAGCATTTCTGAATAAGTTATATTACGTATAACCATTCCAAAATAATAAAATAACAAGAAATAATTTCATTATTCTACATATTACAATACATACATTCCATTTTTCCACAAAACTAGCCTAATGTCGGATAATTGGTTTTACTGAAATTAGTTTCTGTTTCTTGTCAAATATTGTAATCTACTCATGTTACAGGAATGTCTTTTTTTATTTGTAGTAATTATTGTAGTTCTTGTTGAGAAGAAAATAAGGCATTATGGCCTAATTTCGCCATATAAATCAACAATAACAAAATAAATAATATATTTAAAATTCGAATGAAACATGGAACGGTGAATTAAGAGTTTCATAATAATCTGTCTGGAAGGAAACAGGTTTCACATGAAAAAGCATTTTTTTTTCCTCGAGCGTCATTCTACAAGATAGTGGCCTACTTATTGCTGAGAACAAATGTCTAAACTTTGCTGTTAGACCTAAAAATACGGGATTTTTTTTTTCAATTACAGGTTGCGCACAAAACTTAGCCATCAGACAGACAGTTTAATGTTATGTTTAAATTCCGAATATAAGTACACCTAACATGTAGCCTATTAAAAATAAATATGGAAGTCTTTTTAAACTTTGGTTCATGAAAGAAGTTACACCAGTTACGATCTAGAAACCTTTCTACGATAAAATGCTAATTGCAACTTGGCCACTTGTTGTTGGTGCCTAAGACAAGTCTTCAAACACTTGTGCCTAAAGGATTCAGGATTTCTCTTTAGGCTGCGCACTGCTACCGAAAAGTAAATTAAATTGACGACGCTGCCCAGACAGCAATTAAATCGTTACATGATAACCTCTATATTTTGAAATATTTATTTACCGTAAAGAATGGTAACATCGCTAAAGTTATTTAACCCTTTCAGACCTGAATTTATATGGTATTAATATAATCATTCTTGAACTGAAATCATCATTGAGTTACGTCTTTAAACTCAAAGGAAAACTTCATTGAAAAGCTAAATTATAACTGAAAAACCGGAATAAAAATGTTCAGATTTTAGCATAACACATTACTCTATCAATCTTACATTTCTGATATCATGACATTTTTGTGGTACTCGATTAATATTACATTTCTGCTTTTATGCAATTTTTGTGGTGATGCATATATACTTGAGTCGCAGTATAAAGGTTAACCCCACACACTTATTCCAGAAGATTTCAATTATGTTACTGTATGTTATCAATATATTTACTTACTTTTGTTTTGTTTAGGCCTACATTAATATAATTAATGCAAGCCTATTTTATTCTACTATACATCAATTCAAAAGTTAAGGGTAAGTACATCACAAACCAATATTTTCCTCTGCAAATGAAGAGACCCCAGAAAACACTATTTAGATTGTCCGATCATGGGATTTGAACCCACGCCCTCCCAACCGTGAGCCCGGGACGTGACAGACTCGGTTAGAAGTCAATGAAACTTACTTGACTGAATGCGCAGTTGATACACGAGAACTGTCATAGAACACGACGGATTTCCTTGTAAGTCTTGTCATTACACCATCTGTGTTGTCACATAGCCTATACACGACGTGTATAATTGGCGCTTTGCTGACTAAGTTATTTTGACCTTAGCAATGCCAGAGGGGTTCAGAGGCCCATAACCTTTAATGTCGTTTATTTTTATCATTAATACGTCATATAATACAATAAATTATCCTCAAAAAGAAATTATATTTACTACAAACGGAGACAGTTTCCTCCAGCAAAATAATGTTTAAAAAATGACTAAATTATATTGTGCGCTAGAGAGAATTTAAGGAACCGAAAAATTTCTATATTGATTCATGTTCGCAAGTAAATTTTAAATTTGATTTTCCATTGTTGGAAATATTTCAAGTATATTTATGTGACTTCTTCATGGATACATCTTTTATTTGACAGGAAGTGCATAATTATTTTTAACAATAATATATTATTATGATTTCAATACGATTTGTTGACCACAAAAGAACAAAAGACTTTTCAATGAATAATTAAAGCTTAAAGAACAAAAATCAATTTGATAGGCCTAATGAAATATTTATTTGTGAGCCTCAGAACTCCCCTTTCCCCTTGGAGAAGTATGAAACTTAAAACACCTTGGTATTGCTAGGGGGTTAAACCTTTCAAGCAATCAAAAATATCTTTCAATTCCGTCACCTAATATAATATTAAACCTCCAGGTGAGGTTAACAACCCCCAAAAAAGTCTCGGAATATGGACAGAGGACCTTATGGAAGTCTAGGACGCGAGGATTATGCGGGTTGGAAGATGGTGGGAAAAGACGCAGAATAGAGGAGGATGGATGCGAGCTTTGAGGGAGGCCACAGCCCACTTAGGGCTGTAGCGCCGAGGAAGAAGAAGAATATTAATCCTTATTTAACTTTTATACCAGCAATGCACAACAGAGGAAAGATTATTACTAACAAACTCATCGTGAGTGATTCAATAACCCAGTAGGCCTATAGGCAAGATGAACGCACGATCCTTGCCTACCAGACTTGTCTAAACTTTCCACAAAGGACCAAATTGTGCGATTTCTGTAAGAGCTGACTGCGATTTAATTTTGCTATATAGTAGTACTGTACATATAGCTCTTATGACAGTGTGCTAGAAAACATCGCCACGCCGTTTGTGGTACCGACGTATCCGTACTCAATCCCAGTTTAGTAACATTCTCCTATTTATTTCTTTATAAAAGCTTTCTTAAACCAATTTAACGTAACACAGATTTTTTTTTTCACGATGTTCATTGAAGATAAAGGGAGCATAGACGAATTTCATCCACTAGGTTTGACCCATAGGTGGCGAGCAACATGTTCCTCTGCATTAAATTTACAATGAATTTGAGAAATCTTTAGCAAGCCTGAAGTAATTGTTTCCAGGTATCCTGAGTTTATTGGCAAAATTCGACACAGCGTATGCAGAACTTACGCAGGGATAAATCAAACAACCGTACAGCGTCCATATAAGCACGTTTCAGCAGTAGAACTGTATATAGTATTTTCCAAAACATGACAGCCTTTTCTCACTCCGTCACCCCAGGCCCAGCGTGTCTTTCAGAAATGGTTTTAAAATGTGTCCACTTCTAATGAGGGCCGCTCATAGTTATTTAATTCCAGAGTCAGTGTATTTAGAGAGTGTGCATTCTTCTGTTGTGACACAGATGGTCACCTGGATCGGGTAAAAATAAGGGCATATTAAACACTAGCATAGCGGGTACAACTGCTCAACACGATACAAAACACTGGACTGAACAATCTGCTGAGAAGACATAAACCTAACAGTATTGCTGCTAGGCTTTTAAGAGGATCACCTATTGTTCAGTAATCTCTATTAAGTTGCAGGGAGAAGTGTTATCTGAACAGCTCCAAGAACTGAGGCTTTCATACTTAAGAAAATACTATACCTAATAAAATAACATATAAAACTGAAAAATATATAATAATTACTAACCAATGGAGTCACATTCTTATGTCCTTACAATTATTATTCCAGATTTAGTAAAGTCTACGGGGTCTATTGGAAAATTTGAGTCATTTTAGAATTTTGTGGCAGAAGTTTCCTGGTTGAGTTTCTGATTCTTGATCGATCAAACTTAATTTCAAAGAACGTAACAAATATTTCATAATTTGATTCTGCATTGCATGTCTATTCAGAAGAGTTTATAATTGAATTCTTAAACATATGCAATGAAGTAAAGGATACGCTTTTGGGAAAGAGAGGTGAGAGACATGGTAGAAAGATAACCTTTGTGCGCATCCTTCTGTCTGCAGCTCTAATAATGTTATTAGGCTACATGTTAAGGCACTTTTTGAGAAGTGGAATAACCTAATCAATTCCGACAACATTCCTGAGTTTACTATCTCTGTAATAACGGTGTGAGATAGAATTAAAGCCTGGACTCCTGGAGGAAATAGCCTAGTCTTCTTCATATAGTCTCCTCCATAAAGATGCAATGTTGAAAACAAAAGAAAAGTGATAGAGAGAAATACTGAAGAATCGTATAAGAAAAAACAAGATAAAAATTAAGTCAATATAAAACAATTATAACTGCTTAGTTCAGAAATGAGGTTTGAAGAGAAGACGATGGAAAGGAGGGAGTTGGATAGAAAAGTACATCGATAGATAGATAGATAGATAAACAGACGGACTGATGAGATAGATCGAAATATTGTGAGTGAATTAAACAAAAATAAACAGTAAATAAAATCAGGTAAACTGATGTAACAAAGTGCCAGTATGTTTTGTTTAATCAGTTATGACTGCAATTATGATATGCAGAATATGTTTGTTTTTTTTAAATTGATTTCCAAGTTAAGCTCCAGATTTATTCATTACAGTAAGCAGGGCTTACGGAAGAACAAAGGTCTACCATCTCGGCCACCTGGGTCATTTTAACGGTCTAGTTGGATAAGCGCATGTAAATCAATATGTTTTTTGTCATAGCTACCTGTATTTAATTTCCAAGGCCTTATAAGATAACAGTAAAACAATAGGCTATGTTGTCAAGATAACTGATTTTCATTTTTTTTAATAAATTCTTTCGAATACGTATATTACCATAAAATAGGCACTAAATTGAGCATTACTCCGAAACAGGTAAACCGATTTTATCCATTATGAATAGACGTCTTCCCATGGACATTATAAATGTGTATACAAAGTTTCATAAAAATCCGGTAAAGCGTGTTTGAGTTACCGCGTCTTTAAAATATACACTAAATTGGGTTTTACTCCGGTACCGGTCAACAGATTAGGTTCAAATTCAATAGGGCACTTCTCATGGACGTCATAAATTGGTATACCAAGTTTCATGGAAATCCGATACAGCGTATTTGAGCGATGGCGCCTTTCTATTAGAAAGGAGCCATAATCTATTAAAATAGGCACTAAATTGGGCATTACTCCGGTACCGGTGAACCGATTTGGTTCAATATCAATAGGGTTCTTCCCATGGACATTATAAATGTGTTTTCCAAGTTTCATGAAAATCCGAAAAAGCGTATTTGAGTTATGGTGCGTACAGACACACGGACAGACGGACAGACAGACGGACAGACATTTTTTCGTCCACCACACAATCTCATAAAGTACCATACTGGCACTTAATAAACAAACAAACAAAAATATTGAGAACACTATATTCAAGAAGAACTATCGAGAAACTGAATTGAATGGATAGGGATAGGGAAAGAGTGAGAAGTGTGAATAATCAAGGATGAGAGAAGAAATAAAGAAAGAAACAGATAAAACAGAAAGAACGAAAGAATGAGAACATACAGAATAATGCTAAATGCATCCCGGAAATCGACGGCAGTAAGCGGTCGATTAGAAAATAGAATGATCTGAGGAAGGAAGATAGGAAGATTCTGGGGGTGTGAATGCGTGGGATGGTACGGGGTCATGGGTCGTCTACACACCCGCACCTGGCCAAATCGGGACAGTATGTGTGACGTCACAGTCTGCCCTTCATGCGTCCTACAGGTATCGGTACAACGTCCTGTGGGAACGGTCGGATTACCTAATAAGGAGCCAAACCTACAGACTACAAGCTGCTCAACAGGTTTGTCGTCTCATTCTCGTGCTGGTGACAATAAATTCATCGCCGGAACTTAAGGAAGTCGACTCGAGTACTTCTTTAACTGTATATACACGTTCCAGTTTTGATCAGATAATATTTATAAAGTGCACCGGAAAAGTCGGGGGCTATGTTATGTCCTAAATGTTTTAACCCTATGTTGGCTGGGACGATACTACCTATTTCTAAAGCTAAGTTTAGAAAAGTGAAAAATAAATAAGATAAAGTTTCAGGTAATGTTTACTCCAGCAGTTTATTTCATAATTTTTTACTGTATTTTATTTTATTTTGATTTTTCAAAACTGAGGATGACATAGAACAAAAGCATAACGATGCAACGAACTTCACAATGAGTCCACAGAGAGCTAAATTCTGATACTAAAATGTAGATATCCTTCCAAAACTACACCAGGAAGCCAGGAATTGCCTCTCGTTCACCGATCTTTAAACCCACTGTCTTCCTCCTAATATTTATCTCCAACTCTTCGAAATCAACTTTCAACTAATTATTACTATTTAACATAATATCTTTTTAAAATATTAAATTTGAGCTATTAACAATCAAGAAGACAACAATATTAAGAAATGCTTAAAACAAACTAGTCTAAGAAATGGTACAAAAATATTAATTTTAAAAAGTTACAATATATATTATGACAGATAAGTGATATTTTATTTCTTTGGACCGGTTATGAAATTCACATTTTAACAATACTTTCAAAATGTCAGACGTATAGTAATAATCATAGATTAAACAAAATACTAGGCTTATGAGAGAAGCTGCCGATATAACTAATGGGTCTCTACTCAAAGCATAGTGATTCTTGACACAGGAACCCATATCTTTACTTCTTCTGCCGAATAAACATATGCCGCATCTTTTAAAGCCATAAAACCCATGCCATCAACAAAAACTCAAAAGCCATAAAACTAGCTGGATAAATTTTAAGTATAACATTGAAGATGTTATTTACGAAAACAAAAAACTTTTATATTTACAGTGAACACGTAATGTTTTGATTAACCTTTTCATTGCTACTCACTTATATCAGAGGCGTAACGAGGGGGGTTTTTGGGGGTTTGACCCCCCCCCCCCCATTGATTAAAAAAAAGGAAAATTGTACAATTTTTTTAAGTCTGCTTATAAATTACCTATAAAGCGTGGGAAGCTTAAAACTCGTTATTGTGCATCTTAATTTTTAAAATTTTCCGGGGGAGGACCCCCGAACCCCCCTCTCCCTGGGGGACCCCCGGATGGTATAACCCCCGCCCATATGGTCGGCCTGGTTACGCCTATGACTTATATTATGCATCACTACAAAAAATGTAATAAAAGCATAATAATAGAGTAAGTTTTACTTCCTTACTCTACTAGAGGACTCCCAAATTCGAAGTTGAGTTTTTAACAAAAATACACTTTTGAGGTCCCCTGAATTCAATTCTCGGAAACATGTGTGTGCCTGTGAACAGTCTAGCTCCAGATCGAAAAATCGTATGAAAACAAGATTTTCTATTTGGGTTAGATACCTTGTGAGGATGTGACTTAAAGATTGGAGAAAACTTTCCTTGATTTTTAAAAGGGACTTGATATAAAGAAAATGTTTTTCGCAATTTTCTCGGAAACAGCTCAAATGATTTTCTTTAAATTTTGTACATGGAGTGCTTATACCAAGAGCTAGAACTTTTATTTGCAACATTTTTTGAAACATTCTCGGGAGGGTAACTATAAGCCACCCAGTTTATAGATAGCCTACTTGTTCTTGCCTGGTGAACAATAGAGTTTTGCATAAGGTTTGAAACAACTGAATACGCGCTCTTTCAAGGCCTCTTATCTACAGAATGTGAAGTGAGAAAGGTGTATTGTTGGCCATACTTAGAGTAAAGAAAGTTACGTGAGTGCATTGATCAGATTTTATTTGGATTATGTATCCTTCGGGCAGTGCTTTCGGGGATGCGAAACGATGCGGTAATGACATTCTCTTCAATTTTATAACCAATTTACACGAAGAGAATGTCATACATAGGCTAATTTATTTTACTAAGAGACAAACTTTATTCGGGCAGAGGAAGTTATGTGAGGTTCACATCAGATTGTTTATTTTAAAATCTTATGATTATCATCCCGATGTCACAATTATCATTTATGGAAATCGGCTTTCTAATAAAATATTCCTCGTTGAGTTTAAACCCATAACTCAATGATGATTTTAGTTGAAGAATGCTTATTATTAAGGGTTAAACTACATCAATTGTCCCTATGTTTTTTTATTATTTTTGTTCACATATCAGCGTATATGCTTTATTTAAACATTATAGAAATCTTTTAAGTACCGGTAGGTCTACTTTAAATGAATATGAGAAGAATTGATCATGACTATCTCTGGTACATGTGAGAAAGAAAAGTGTACTCTATTTATTATGTAACCACAAAACATGAGAGACTGGTTATTAATTCACGGATTAGTGGAATCAGTGTTTGCACTATTGTTTACACTTGTTCAAGGTCTCCATGCCGCTCTATCATAGAACATGACCTGCAAGTAGTATATGCGTACCATACTATATTCTTTACAATCTCTTATGACCTCGTACTATGAGGCAATATTTACTCAATGGAATTGCAAGTCCCACCCATCTCAAGTGTCCTAATGAAGGGTCCCTGGGCAGCCACGACTAAAGTGTAAAAACTATCCCGGGCAAATCTACATGCATTCCAGTTAAAGAGCAAAGCACAGGAAGAGTCTCTCTGGACTCTTGATAATTTGGCATTTCTTAAAACTCGATATGCTCACGTCAGGGAACCCCCATGCTGAAGAATATTTCTGCCTTAATATCCTGGACTCTTACATAGGATTGCTAGTTCAGACGAATCCTGCATTGGCCTACCTCATCCCCTAGCTATCTTTCCACAAGGTTATCTTTCCAGTCGTTTTCATTACTTATCATCCTACCATAAGTTGGGCATGTGCTCTCAGCTTGACCCTTTCCATGCCTCTTGACAGAACTTCACACAATTCGAATACAGCAACAGCTATTCACTTCTTGGAGTTCTTTCCTAGCTATCTCAGAAGCCGGTAAACATCACAGTTCAAGCGCAATTTAATCGAATTAGGGCTATAGGAACATTTAAGCCTAACAGGATAAGAGTGATGTTAATAAGTAAATATTTTAGAATTGTTCATTACTTGTAGTAGTTAACTTTACTTTAATTTCATATATAAACTTATTTAGTTTTCTTTATCTTTTGTTTTGTAACGAATTTGTATTATCTATTGTAATTAAGTTGTATTATTCTTGTATTTTATGTTTTCCCCTGACTGAGTGGTAGAGAAGGTCTTTTATGACCTTAACTCCGCCAGATTAAATAAATGAATATAAACAAAATAAGTAAAATAATTCCCGAGGGCACAGGTTTCGCCGAAAATGTTTATAAAGTATACTGAAATTGAATTATTTGAAAGAGTTATAAAATGAAATTTCAGTTTTTTAATTTTAAAAAAGCTAAATATTCACCTGATCCCATAAGACAGACTTCAGAAAATCACATAGTCGCTGGGATTTCGAATTCTTCTCTCAGCATCTCTCATTCTTAAAATTCATCACCGCGGAAGACAAGAGAAAACAAAAGATAATCAGTCGAATTCTAGTACATTACCTGCGCTCAAAGGAACAGGACGTTTTTCGCCTTCAATTCAACAGGTAACTGTCTCAGTTCATACAATTATAACAAGGACCTTTCTAAATCTATTATTTTACATCTATTTTATAAACAGATTGGAGATGGCATATTAAATGCCGAAATGCATCTCAAGAGCATATAGAAGAAGATTTTATTATTTTAACTAGTGCTTTTATTACCACATCACACCTGAACTTAAAAGTGAACAATCTGGATGTGAATGAACTGTATGGGTCATGGCTCAGATATATACTAGGGCCTTCAATAGTTTGTAAATACTTACTTACTCAAGCAATCAAAAGAATATTGTCCATTCTATGGAACCGGGAGGTTCATTGCCGCGCTTACATGAGCCCGCATTCAACCCTATTCTGTGCTAATTCCTTTCAACCAAACCTTGCAAATCCTACTTCCCTTAAATCTATCCTAACATTGTCCTCCCACCTACGTCTAGATCTTCCAAGTGGTCTCTTGCATTCAGGTCTCCCAATCAATATTTTTGTCTCACCCCCCTCCCCCCCGCGCAACTTGTCCAGCCCATTTCATCCTCCGTGATTTGTGAATATTTTTAATTTTCACATATTTTCAATTTATATATTGGCACTTCTTTCTATATACATTGGTAGATTTTATTGACAATTTGCAAACTTTGTAATATATTTTAATATATGCACTGGTTTTAAGTTTTGACGATATTATAACAAGAAGGGTCATTATTTCTCTATAGATAATTTCAAGCTTGTAATACATATTTGAGGGAGTGAGTAAAGTTATATATGATTTATATTCTTATTTGTGAAATAAGAAACTTTAACCCAGAACTGCCTGATCCTGCACAAAGAGGATGATATCACAGTCAATTGTGGTCATGACGGAAATAATAATTATGTTAGTGATGTCGATTATGATTAAGAAAATGGTTAACTAACCCTAGAATACAAAAAGGGATATTTCATACCTTTTTTTGGAATTGCATTCTCCCACCATATTACGGATCATGAAATGTCCATGCGCATTCATTAGCTGGCTCCCATTCTGAACCGTGGAGGTGGCAATGATGAGCAGTGAGAAGGGGGGATAACGTTATTCGTAAATTAAATGAACGTCTCGGATGGAGAAAGTGACAAGTGGGCCGCGTACTATTTGTCGTCCGTATGTCATGATTAGTGCACTGACTGGACGCCCACACACTTGCGCTCACCTCTATATGAATGGACAAACATTTCAACACTTTCGCCCACCCCTGACGTCACCTGCCACTCGCGCTTTGAGGGCGTGTCGACTTGACGTCACGCACCATCCTTAACTGCTCAATCCTGTTCTTTTAATATGGACTTCTTCGGTAACATTATGCAAACTTGTAAAGAAGATGCAAAATTATACTTATCATCTGATGAAATTCATTAAAGAATGTGCTTCTTTCGGGTGCTGCAAACGTGCAAAGTAATACAAAGTGTCTCTATACAGGCTGAGGAGATATTTAGCGTTCCAAGAGGTTCAGGCTCCCGACTTTAGAAATTCAGTGGAATGGTAAGGTTATGAGTTTTCGTCACCGGCCACTTTACCTTCTGGATTACTCCTGGTACTCGTTTCTGTTAAACACTGAGTCGACTGTAGGGCCTTAGTGCCACCAAAAGGATTTGGTTAATTGCAAAGACCCAATGATCTCATCGGGAATCAAATCCCCGACCTTGACGTTTGTAGCCCAGGGTCTCAGACAACTGTATCAATAGCAGCCACTTCAAATTTAGTGCTCCAGAAGTTCATTATGAATTACTGTACAACGTTTTGGAGGGTATTACAGCATACGTAGTTTACCGTAAGCCCCTTAAGAATCATTTTTAATAATGGGGGTCGTGCCTCTTTTCATTCATTTTAGGGCCTGTACCGTAGAGTGGCCAACTCACTTCAAGCAGTAGGCCTATGAAAGCTGCATGTTTCCCTGGATTTAGAGAACAGGATAGGCATAAAACGGTTGATAAAGCCACGGGTACCGTCCCTGCTTGGTCAGTGGAGTGCCGGTGTGCAGGATTTTGGAAGGCTCCCTCAACTCGGGCTACCTTTATGTGCAAGGGTAATTTGGAACTTTGGGCCTGAGCCGAGGAACTCTTGCTAAGTGGGGCAGCTCAATACGATTCCGACACCTGAACACATTCGTTTATTCGTTTGTACCTTCCCAAGAAACACATCTCACTGACCTTGATTTTAACTATAGCCTACGATCACTAAAGAACAAATAATGATATTAATATATTGTAGGAAATGAGACTCTGTATGGACGCAATTGAGTATAATGAGAACAGTATTAATTCTCGTAGTATTAAATACAGGGAGGGCATAAGTAGGTATAGGAGAGTTTTTCATTGCTTGCCCAGATGGTTTCAAAGGAATAAACCATTAATTGGTGTTTCTTTTTGTTGTTTGATCTGATCAAGTCGATCTTGGTTTATTGGCTTCCAAAACAAAAGAAACGTTGCAATACTCTCCCATTGTTATCACTAGAGACGAGACATTCATGCAAATGCATGTTTTTATGAGAACTTAGGACATAGCTCAAACTGAGTACTTACCCATGTCATTACTTTCCGGTTCCAAATATGCATACTTTTTCCGTGCATGTTTGCATGTTTTGACCTTTTTGGAGGAAAAAACATGCATAAAGCATATCTAGGGTATTTTTGACTAAATCATGCATATAATATAGACTACATTATAATCAGTTTAAATGCATGTTTTAATGGGTTTTCAAGAAAGTGACATCGTGGTAAAGATTCCCTATCTTCGATTTTTACTACCCATTTTTACAGTCGTTTGTGGAGTGGCGCGAAGATATGCGAAAAGGAGGAAGGAATCTGACCTTGCCTTGGTCCACCCTCAGCTCTTTCCGGCCCGCACTTGGGGTGCATTGTACTTTGTCAGAGCTCGGGAAACCTGCAGTGTCTTTACAGTGTGTGCAGTGGTTAATGTGGTTGTCTGTTCTGTGTTTTTACTATGCCTCCAATTAATTGTTCAAAAAGCGAACTGCTTGCACAGTGGATTTAATTCTAAAGTAAATACTTTTTCGTTTTAGGTAGAAAACAGTTTCTCGGCAAATGACGCAGTATGTCTCACAGATGAACAAGCAGCATTTGAATGCAAAAATGTGTGGCAGGATTTAGTTTACATTAAAACAAACTTCTGCAAACTACCTAACTAAATTAGAAGCCTCATCTCAGCCACCGACAGACTCAATAACAAAGAATAAACTGGACAGGGTCATAAATGGGAACCCGGACTTCGGATTCCTTTGATCAGCAGAGAAGGTTCTTTGTGGTGAAAACGTGGATGAAGAACTTGACCTGACACTTTCACAAATGTGTTCACTGAAGTTTGCGCCCATAACATCGTGTGATGTAGAAAGATCATTCTCTGCCTATAAAAAATATTGACTGACAAGCGCAGGAACATTACAGAAAGCAATTTAGAAATGCTGTTGGTTGTCAACTGTGCCAAAAAAGTGAAGTAAAGTAAGGAAATTGGGCCATAAATGTTAGTGCATATTTTAGTGTATTTCTCCCTTGGTAGTGCATGCTTCATGGTTTGATAATGCATGATTGCATGCACATTTCGCAATTTTATAGTGCATGAAAGTCTCGTCTCTAATGATGATGAAGTGTTCTTCGGTCCGGAGGCCGGTCCTGCCCTGGGAAGGGGGGAAGGGGGGGAGGAAAGCCCACTGCCCTATCGAGGGACACTAGGCCGGATGATACCGCGTAGGATGGCCAGTTCCTTTCTTGGGTACCTACAGATATTGTAATATAATTGATATATTTGTGTTATCTTATCTTATCTTATCGGCTCAGGGGCTGAGCCCTGACGGGCTCGCGCACGTAGGCCTCATAGGCGGGCCCATTGTACACCCCCTAGGAAACGAATGATGTGCATGCCCTAAGGCCCCCCTGTCAACAGACTCCACCACCAGCCCCCACGGAGCTCCCCTACATCCAGCTAAGACCAGGTACCACTCCACATGCACCGTACCCAGGGTCCCTCCTACAAGAGCCCCATAGGCGCGGCACACCATGACGTGCGCCACTAACCCAGGGTCCCTCTGAGAGCCCCAAAGGTACGGGACACCACCAGCAACTCTTGACCACAAGCAACGGGGCAGGACGGGGGAGGCCCGCAGCAGAGTCTGCAGCAGGAGCTGGCCCGAAAACCAGTAAAGGGGAACGGGATGATAATGAGGGGGGAAAGAAAGTTGAAGTGGAGAGTGTTGGTGGAATGAATGAAGGGGGAAACGGGAGGATCCCCGAGAAAAACCCCCAAAGGTCACGGCTTTGTCCACCACAAATGACACGCCCGCCGGCCCCGAGATTTGAACTCGGGACCGCTAGCATGCCAGGCCCACGCGCTAAGCATGAGCCACCGTGACGGCGATATATTTGTGTTACGTAAGTATCATGTTATTAATAATCAATAAATCAATGCGGCCCGCTAGTGTTTCATCAAAAAGAAATTAGCCCTTTAGTTAGGAAAGCTTGAAGACCACTGTCTAAATGCATTGTAATCTGTCTCGGAATAATTAGGCCTATACCTTGAACTACCTTCCATACTGGTTTAAACCCGCAACCAACGGAAATTCCAAAGGCGACCTTCAGTACATTTATTGTTGATTTAACTGCGACAGGTTATACAGCGAATTTAGGAAATGTACCGTTAAAATAATAAATATTATTCTACCTTCTGAGAAGCAATAAAATCTGCTAAGTTTGCTTGCTAACTTATACGATCTTAATTTAAAGTTCCGTAAATGCAATATCAAAATACATAAAAACTATATAAGCTCTAACCATGATAACTTTTTAAGAAACAAGCATTTTTGCGTGCCATTACAGCTACTGCCTTTCACTAGAGCTCAATGCAAACAATAAAAATGCATGTATCGAGTAAGAACAGAGAGAATTCAGGATCTGAGATTCGTGTTTTACCAAATAAAATCGCATACTCATATTAATAGCAAGTATTTTATAAGATAAACGAACGTGATTGGTCTATATCCGAGGAATTGCTAAACGTTATTGGTCAATATCAAACACGCGGCGTATGAATGGAATAGCCATAGAGTTCATAGAAAGTGAATAGAAATACACAATTTTGCAGATGTACGTTCTTGTAGTTTTTTTTCTCGGCAGGAGTTAAGTACAGTAGTATTATTGCAGGTGTTTATACTAGCAACAGGAATAGTACTGGTATGATAAATATTGTGGTGTAGTAATAGTCTACTGGATCCATTCCAATAACAGAATAATAATAGCAACAAAGGAGATGACGATAAGACGATTTTTTTTTAATAAGGAATATTCCACATGGGTTTCCTTCATTCCATAACAACCTTTTACCTCCATAAGTCCCTGTCCATAGCATCTTCTTCACTTAATCCTTTTCTCGCCATACTCCTTTTCACCCCATCCATCCAGCACTCTTTGGGCTTCCCTCTTCTTCTTTTTCCTTCTACTTTCCAATCCAACATTTTCTTGGGTATTCTATCCCCTGTCATTCTGAGTACATGTCCATACCATTTCAAGCGTCTTTCTTCTACAATTTCCAAAATATTATTTTCAATTTGCATTATTTCCCTTATTTTATTATTCTTATAAACAGAAGAAAAAATAAGAAGATGATGATAATAATAATGATAATAATAATAATAATAATTACGATAAAAAATTTGTTAATAATAACAGTAACATAAAATGTACGTTGTAGGAATTACTAATACCTTTATGATTCTGCACTGTCTGGCTTGCACTGCTTTGCCACTGGACTTTTTGAGAATATCCCCCGTTCTTGATGTTGTGCTGACGTCCAGCAGTGAAATATTAAGATATTTTGAGTTTTTGTTTTTGTTTTTAATTTGACCTTAGTTTACTCTAAATATTGTATTGTTGTGTCGAGATATAGCTAGCAAGGATAGTTATGAAATAAGCAGTTACTGTATTTCAATTTGAACGCAGTTTGCAAGGTAAGGGTTGGCTGTTTATAACTATTCTACAACGTAGACTACTCACTACTGGTACACAACCTCTTAAAAACAGGTGAAACATACCCACAAAACTCTCCGAACTGGTCTGTTATGCTGCATTCTACATAGGATGTTCAGCCCTCAGCGAAAACAGCCTTGCGAGCTGGTTTCGTCCGTAATCCAAGGAGCTGAACACCACTGACATGAACACTACTTATGTAATTACGAAACCCTACAAGCATTTTCTGAGGGATAAACAGATCAATACGGGTTTTGGGCACGGTATAACAACTCACTGTGCAGAAAACTTCTAGATTAAAAAGTTGTTAGCTACATGGAAAAATTGGGGTCACACTGGAAAATATAATGCCTTAGCCGGAATTTAAACCACAGATTTTAAGCTCTCCGAGCTGCTGCACTGTCTCTTGAGCTACCATGGCTACCGTACAACCATGGCTGTCGGCACAGAGGGCCGAACATCTATGGTTCAAATCACGGCTGTAGCATTACATTTTTCAGTCTGACTCTATCTTTCCAGTTCAGCCTACACACAGCAAGTTTGAAAGGATATGTAGAGAAAGACACAATATTGAGGAAACTTTGCCAAAATATGAAGTTCATTTAGGATAAATATGAAATTATGAGAAAAAATTATCAATAGTATGAAATACTTATCACTAATTTTATCATTTAAATTCCTTTATTGGATTTAAGCCAACACACGAAGGGATAACTACTATTTACAATGAGAGAACAAAATAAATCACTCGTTAGTTGGTAATTAGCAAGCTAAGTAATTACAATATTCTATCCAGCTATTAGTGATAACATGTTAATTAGCAAATACGTCTATTGTTAACTATATACTTATTAGAAAAATCCCTGGTTCATAATGTTTCCAACATTCAGTTCAGTAATATATAATTTACTACTCGAATTAGAATTAGGCAACGTGAATAAGAGAACATTATCGGAAAATCTATACCTACAGCGTCGACCACGGTAGTCTTTGGATATGAAAGTCACTAGTTGAAATACGATGGAGGTCGATTTGATTATTCAGGACGTAAAAATCCTTTCCTGGGGGAGTTTTGAAAATTCAACATCTTTATTGATTTTTTAAATAATAGTGATTAATCCTATCAGTATTAATAGTCTTATAAAATTTCAACCGGATCACTAGTTCCTGTGTTTAAAACATTTACAGCAATACGCAAATGAAAGATAAAATGAAAATATTTCCAGCTTATTAAGTTTTAGGGGAAAATGACCATTTTATAGCTATTTTGATTAATTTGGAATAACTATGTTTTGATAATTTTAAGCTATGTTTTTCTTTCAGTTTAGTTACAATGAGTTTCAAATTATGTGTTATTTAATTTTTCTAATTCGTATTTATCTCTTAATAATCATAAAAATAATAATAATAATAATAATAATAATAATAATAATAATAAATTTGAACGATGTCCGAAAGTTCACAAAACGGTTTATTACACATTTCATTCATGAACATTGTGGAGTTTTTATAACATTCATAAAACGATCATTAAGATTTGCAAAACTCTGGAACTTTTTGAAGATTCGAAGTAGCAGTATTCAGATTTATAAAATTACAATACATTATAATAAGTGTATGGTCTCACAAAACGGTTACCAGATATAATGAGGGGCATAAAATTGACTGTCTTGTCTTTATCACGGTTTCTGGAAAATTTATTTGTAAAAAAGGAAACCGATTTCCCCACTAATTTTCGCCTAACATGGAATCCCATTTTCCCCCAACACGTGGAATCCCTCTGTATTACGATGACACATAGCAGAAGTCTCGTTGAACTTGGCCTAAGAAGTACTTATGACGTCATAGGGTACGAGGCAGGAGATGTTGCCACCTTGAAGTGCCCAAGTAACAACTTGTACTGGGATTAGCATGGATTAATCTCATGTGATATGAGATTGGACAGTGTGCTGGCGCCTGCAAAAGACTGCACTTATATGGAGATGGAGCAATGGCCGCTTTCCGCTGGAACACAATGAAAGCAGGTTTTGTTTACGCGCAGACTGGCTCAAGTGGTTTGCACCTTATATGGGCTTGACCTGCCCCGTTTGATATAAATACACTGCTTGCCCGACTGCCGGCCGGCTCCAACCAAATGAATATCCAATTAATTATTATATTTAATAAATTCAATAAAGAATATATTATTTCCTGAAATAATTTGCAGTGGCTGCTTTGTAATATCGAAGCGGGAAGCTATTTGGATAGCTGATACAGTCTCTATTGAGCAAATTGACGGGCCATAAGGAGGACATTATTGTGCGGGTGTAAAGAGACTGGTTCCATACACTCTAGCGTATGACTTCATGACCACTAGTTCGTGCTTTGTCCGGAAAAAAAAATAGGAGTACATTTTGCTAAAACTGCTACAGTGTAAAAACTAATGGTCTCTCATATATAACAGCCCGTCATTGTTTACCCTAAGGGAATGCACCACTGAAATTACTAAAATCGAAAGTTTTCAAGCAATATAGCTCAAAATTTTACCATACACTTGTCTCGTGCATTTATTTTATGGTTTAAAATTTCATCCTAATATCTTGAAAAGTTTTTGAGTTATTAATTTTCATAGTATAAAAGTAGAGCGAACTTCAAAATACTCCACAAGATGAAAATTTTCAAAAATTAATTTTTTTTACAAATGCACTTTATTTATCTAACTATGAAGAAAAATATTATCATATGATTTTTTTCTAAGGTTTATGGTTCCTAAGATAAAAAAAGTGTAAGTTATATATATTTATATTTCAAAATTTCAAAAATATATTTATTTTGAAAATTCATAACTAATAAAATATTCATAATTTCAAAAATTAATATGACAGATTTTTATAACTACTCCTTACGAACATGTGCTGAAAACTTAAGAGAAATTGCATAAAGACTTCATCGTGTGGAGTGTTTTAAAATTATGAAAAATGCTGAACAAAAAGTTAGATAAACGATCTTTAAGGGCAGGCAGTAGCAGTCAGGAACGTGCGCAAGACCATTTAAAAAGTCACCTGACGCCCTTTAAACACGCAGAATGTCATAAACGAAAATAGATTCTGAAACTAGAATGTTTGCAGAATTTTATCAGTACAAAAATGAAAAATGACTTTTTTTCACAATTTTTAAGAAATCTCAGTGGTGCATTCCCGTAAAATCACATATAACATTCTAATACACTATTATTTATGTTTATACTTTCTGGATTAGGTCTACTCTCATTTAGTTTCGACCAACGATGTGCTAGATATACTAATAGATGTGAAAAATCCACCTTATACTCTCGCTATTATAGACCTATGCCCAACGTACGAAGTCTGAGAACTAATAATGTAGAAGAATCAAATTGCTAGTTGATAATATTAAAGTTATTGCTAGTAGCCTACATAAGATATAACAACGCTATCTTTTAAAAAATTACCGTAATTCCAAAGAACTTCTCCAGTGAAAATATAGCCTACAAGTATGTATAGTTTTTATTTACAAATTATTCGAAAACATTAATGAGTTAAGATGATAAAAAACAGATCTATATGGCTGTTATAAATCATGTGTATATAACAAAATAAAAATGGAACCAAATGTTTAAAATTAATGCAAAGACCTGCACGTTAAAATTGTATAAAATTTAGGGAGTATGTAAAGTGTAGGCGTACAATACTCTGTCATAATGAAAATTACTATGTACAATATAGTAAAACCGGATAAAATGTGACTAATATTTATAACTAGGGCTGAAAATCGATTAAAATTTCTAATCGAGTTAACGTTTGACTTTAATCGATTAATCGACAAACAGGTCGGTGTTTTAAACGAAACCAAAGTGTACATTTCATATTGTTTTACACGTTTCATAACTAGCACACTACAGATAATCAGAAGAAATCCTGAATTAATGAATACCATTATTAGTTAACTAGTGAAAAAAATATATATAAAACTTACATTTCCGGTTACTTTTTCAGCCAAGACTTGAGACACACGAGTTGGTTGATATCTGAATGTTCAAGAGACGATCGTAGCTTGTTTACAATAATACCGGCAGCACTAAAATCTCTCACAGTCGGCACTGAGAAAGGAGTTTGGTCATTTGACTCATTTCTCGAAAAACGTTTTTTTCAGATTTCGACTAAACCGATTAATCGGAAAATGTAATTGATCGACGATTAAATATCGAGCCGATTAATCGATTAATCGGTACAGCCCTATTTATAACCATATATTAACAGTTATAAAATCCAAATGCATTACGTGATAAAAACACCAGTTCTATACAAAAGAATAGGTTAAAATGATAGAAGCATAAAGTAGCGAGGGTAGGCCTATAAGGTGGATTTTTCTCATCTATAAGTAAACTACTGTATTTTACGGACCATAAGACGCCCTTTTTACCTTGAAAACAGAGCCTAGAATATTGGGTGCGTCTAATGGTCCGAAGTACAATAAAAAATGTAAACTATGGTAATATTGCCGGAAATCCGTAATTATAAAGAAGGTATTGTAAACGATAAGATATTTACAAAATTTGGCACTGAAAAAAGGAATGTTGAGTACTTTTATATAAAAGGAGTTGTCTCTGCCGGGTGGTTTAAATGAAGGCAATGATCTCTAAACAGCCTTGTCCCATTAGACTTACCGCATGCTGAACTGAGGGTCAGAGGGTGTAGGCTAAAAGTATTTTTCAGTATTTTATGAGAAATCAGTTCTGTTGTTAAAATTTACGCGATGCCACCTGTATAGAAGATATTTTCGTACAACGCAGGTTTTAAGTTAGAAGTGATTTACACTGATTCCATTGTACAAGCTTATAATTTGTTTTTGCAATGTATATTATTCCCTTTTGAAATTTTTTGTTTAGAATTACATTAAATTTCTTTTCCTTTAAATTTCCATGCTAAAACCAAGGTGCGTCTTATGGTCCGGAGCGTCTTATAGTCCGTAAAATACGGTACTCTCCAAGTTTAATACCAGCTAACAGCTACATATACGGTATCTTAAGACTTTCAAGCAATTTGTTTTCAAAATATTTCTCTTATATTAGAGGAACCTTTGTTTCTTCTTGAACAACGTATAACTTTGAAGTCGTGTTTACATTTATTTACGCGTAACTCAACCTCAGAATATAATTTACAGTAGTTTTAAAGTTTACACTATTTGTATTTCTAGAACATATTAAAATTATAAACTAAAACTTTTCATTAACATTTAAAAATAGAGAGAGAGAGAGAGAGAGAGAGAGAGAGAGAGAGAGAGAGAGAGAATGGGACGATCTGTGGTTCATGAGTGCATGTGCATGTATCAAAATATATATTGAATGTAACTGTACAATAACAGTGGAAGCCCGGTCACAAAAGTCACTAATTAGTGTGCCTCACAGTACCGCATATGACATAACTTGTCTGTCAGTGAGGTAGACCATTAAGGGCAATTAGTCATAGAAGAGAGGTTCCATCTGGCGCTGTGAAGTGAACTCTGTTTTGCTCAGTTGGTAGAGCATTGGCACGGATAGCCAAAGGTCCAGGGTTCAAATCCCAGTGTCATAGGAATTTATACTCCTATAATATTATGTAATGTCTAACAGAGACAATAATCTGTGATTCATGACTGCATGTGCATGTTTCTACCCTTGCCAAGCCTAAAGAATCTGTTTGGAATTCATTCCTCATCATCTATCAGTAAGGACCAAATTTATAGCAATGATAAGAAAGAAATGTAATGATAATTCTTTCACACTGGCCGTGTGTAGGCTAAGATGGACACGTGAAGTGTATCTCATATTGAGAACGCCTGGTGGTATACTGGGATTGTGAGTCAGTTGGAGAATTTAATGTTGTACCGGCACGTTGCCATGGTAGCTCAGTTGGTTAGAGCATCGGCACGGAGAGCCGAAGATCCTGGTTCAAATCCCGGCTATGGCATTGCATTTTTCATTCTGACTTCACGCGTCCATCTTAGCCTACACACGGCCAGTGTGAAAGAATTATCATTCCACTGTGACCTAATAGTAGTTTACTATAAAGCCCGGGTCTTAAGTACTTACAGGTTGTAAGTTGCCACTGAGTTTGTATCTCATATTGAGAACGCCTGGAGGTATACTGGGATTGTGAGTCAGTTGGAGAATTTAATGTTGTACCGGCACGTTGCCATGGTAGCTCAGTTGGTTAGAGCAACGGCACGGAGAGCCGTAGATCCTGGTTCAAATCCCGGCTATGGCATTGAATTTTTCATTCTGACTTCACGTGTCCATAAGAAAGAAATATTCAAGAACAAGTTTTCTTACTCATTTTTAGTAATTTAGTGCATATCATACTATATAAAGTAGAGTAAAATTGAAGTTTGTTTGATTGAGCCAAACGAGTAAATACGCATAGGTCCTCTCCCTTGTAAAATGCAAAATACAAAATGATTTAGGAACTCTGCAACAAACTTCGTAGATCATTTTTTGTCATACAACCGATGTCGCTAAATGCGCTGTTTAGGAGCATGACCAGCACGATCGCCCGACTTAAACGCCACAAGACGTCTTTCTTTGGGAGCAAGCGAAGTGTCATGTATGCCTCCAGTTGCCACAAGGAAATAAATTATTGTGCGCATATAAGCTGCCGTTGGCCGCATTGGGGCTGGAGGTGGAACTTTGAAGGCCTCCTCTGAATTATCTTTTCATTTAATATGCAGTTGTTTTTATGCAATAATAGTTATTCATGATCCAAGTGTTAAAAACGAGATTTTATTTTGTGAGTAGGTTATGTTTGAGAAACGACCCCGAGTGTAGCAATCGTATGAGCAAAATAAAATAATTTTACCACGTGAATCATACACTATTTTTAAAATTAAAATTAAAATTTGAGCTGTCAATGTCGTTAAAGTTTGTGAAATAATAATAAATGTTATATTTATTGTAGTGAATTACACACAGACAGCTATTATTAATTTTCTGGTATAAGGCTGCTAATTTAAGAACGCTTTTCACCTACCAAGTATGACGATTTTTGCAATCACCTTGAGAGATTAAAAAGGCATAGTGGTTATCCTGGAGTGTTATAATTTTGTACCGCTCAGTGGCATGAATTCCTCCTTTTAATTAATATCATCTACCGTTAAAAGTGCTTTTTTAACTTTCGACTGTCTAGAAATGAACTTATGTAACCTCTGGATCTTGTCTGCTCATTTATGTGGCTCCTAAACAACGCATCGGCCAACATTGGTTGTATGACAAAAAATGATCGTCTTCGGGAACTCTATTATTCCACATTGTTGCAGAGGTCCTGAATCACCCTCTATGTATTAATTAGTAAGTTATATTACTTAAAAAGTTAGATGTAATATGAATCTGTGTCATACTTTTTCACTCACTTATTATCACTCAGTATTATTCAGTGCACGGGTTTTCAGCTATCTCTACAACATCGAAAAGTGAATGACTGATTATAGCAAAGTAGGCTATTTAACGGAATCCGAATTTTAAGCACAAGGGAATATTCTGGTATGACTATTGGCATGACAATTAATGCTAAATAAATGAATAAAATGTAATACTGTCAAATGTTGTATAAAATAATTTATTTCGTAACATTTCCACACCGGTATAGACTGGAGTTAAAGATCGAAATAGGCCATTAATCTTTACGAAAAAATCAGGTCGCCACTCATCATAAATGAATGGGAATGGAACCTCTCTCGACCTACATTCAGAAGCGCGATCCGCATGATCAAGAAGGCGGTCATTACAATGTGTAAACTAAAGGATATAAAACAAGGAAATGACATCGGGCGTTATAAATCATACGAAGTCACCCAGGGTCATGGTCGCTGCATCCATATACGGAATCTCTGATAAATTGGATTATGAAAGTTTGCTTTATGGACAAATGTATTTAAAATAGATCAATCCAATCAGCATTTAATGTAACGACAAATAAGTTCGTGACTGTACATGGCGGACGCAGAGGGGGAATCGAAGAGACATATCCCCCCCACCCGAAATTTGAAAAAAAGTAAAAATAATCTATAATAATAAGAGGAAGTGTTTGTTATTTCGTCTGTCTGTCTGTCTGTGCGCGATGCCCAGCAAAATCTACTGCATGCAGAGATCTGAATGCACTTCGAAGCCGGATTTTTAATTTTAGCTTTCGATCGCCACTTATGAGTAAAAAATCTGATGTGAAAGTCACATAACTTCCTCTGCCCAAATAAAAGTTAGCAGTATTCACATATCCTTGTACAGAATCGCAAGACACAATTTTACGCTAATTATCCTATAAATACCTCTTCTTTCAATGATGCGACTAAAAGCGCAGTCTATATAACAAACTTAAAAAAAAAAAAAAAAAAAAAAAAAAAATGACTGCAGACGTTTATTGAACTTTCTGCCGTAAAATATAATTTCCGAAATTTATCGAATATTTCCCTCAGATACATCTTTACTCTATGCATGGCCAACAATACATCTTTCTCACTTCACATTCTTATATAAAATAAGAGGCCGTGAAAGAGCGCGAATTCAGTTGTTCATCACGTAAGACAAACTTTCTACAAACAGTGGGTGAACAGTGGGTGGCTTGTAACTACCCTCAGAGAATTTTCTCCAAAAAATATTTCAAATAAAAGTTTTAGCTCTTAGTATAAGCAACCTATGTGCAAAATTTAAAGAAAATCGTTAGAGCCGTTTTCGAGAAAATCGCGAAAAACGAAAATTTCTTCATGTAAAGTCCCCTTAAAAATAAGAGAAATTTGTCGGCAATCTTCGAATCACATCTTCAGAAGGTACCTGACCCACATACGAAATTTTGTTTTCATACGATTTTCCGTTTTGGAGCTAGCTTGTTCACAGATATTTTCCACACAGACACACAGACATGTTTCCGGATTCAGGGGGCCTTGAAACGTGTATATATGCTAAAAACTCAACTTCGAATTTTGGGGTCGAAAACAATACTTCCTCTACCTATAGTACCTATGGTACGGGCAGAGGAAGTAAAAAACTGGCAGAAAACGTGATTTTTACTTCCTCTGCCCGTACCATAGGTACTATAGGTAGAGGAAGTATTGTTTTCGACCCTAAAATTCGAAGTTGAATTTTTAGCATATATACACGTTTCAAGGCCCCCTGAATTCAAAAATACTATTTTTGGAAACATGTCTGTGTGTCTGTGTGTCTGTGTGTCCGTGTGTGTGTCTGTCTGTGTGGAAGTTTGTGAACAGGCTAGCTCCGAAACGGAGAATCGCATGAAAACAAAATTTCATATTTGGGTCAGGTACCTTCTGAAGATGTGATTCGAAGATTGGCGACAAATTTCCCTTATTTTTAAGGGGACTTTACATGAAGAAATTTTCGTTTTTCGCGATTTTCTCGAAAATGGCTCTAACGATTTTCTTTAAATTTTGCGCATGGATTGCTTGTACCAAGAGCTAAAACTTTTATTTGAAACATTTTTTCGAACAAATTCTCTGAAGGGTAGTTATAAGCAACCCACTGAGAATACGTGCTTTTTGCAATACGGCTTCTTGTAGATCGTACGAAAACAAAATTTTGTATTTGGGTTAGGTACCTTCTGAGGCTGTGAAGATTGACGACAACCTTCTCTTATATTTAAGGGGACTTTACATGAAGAATATTTTGTTTTTTGCTATTTTCTCATAAACAGCTTAAACAATTTCCTTTAAATTTTGTACATGGATTGCTTATACCATTTCAAAAACATTCTCTGAAGGGTGGTTGTAACCTACCAACTTGCCTGGTGAACAACTCAATACGCGGACATTTAAGGCATTTTATTCTATATAAGCACGTGAAGTGAGAAAAATGTACTGTTGGCCCTGCTTACAGTAAAGAAATATCTGAGGGGAATATTTGATAAATTTCGGAAATTATTCTTAACAGCGGAAAGTTCAATAAACGTTTGCAGTCACTTGTTTTTTTCCCCATAGCCTTCGTTTTTAGTCGCAACATTCAAAGAAGGGGCTATAAGATATTTATAGCATAATTAGCGTAAATGCTGCAAACTTTTATTTGGGCAGAGGAAGTTATGTGACTTTCACATCAGATTTTTTAGCGCTATTGAAGCATCAGTTTTCATTAACACATTTCATTTGTCAAATCAATTGCAGGTGGCTTTGCTTCCCCCCCCCCCCCAGAATTTGGAAATAAATGCTTCGCGATTTCTTCAATATATCGCACAGAATTATAGATCGCTTCGATTCTGTCGGTTTCCTTAGCCGCGGTACCAAAGGCCTTAGATCCGTGGTGAAGGAGGCTGCGGGTTCAAGTCTTGAGTCTTGAGGGTTTGTGTGTAATAAGGAAAAATGGAAAACAATGAAAACAAAACTTTAAACAAGATAAATAAATCAGAAAAATTGGCCTATGGCCAGCTAAATTTTATTGAAAAAGAAATCTGTGAGCTCACCCAGTGGTCGATTTGTTTGTTTATTATGTCAAGGCACGCAGGGCCGATGAATTTTGTCCAGAGGCTCTAATTTAGGCTTGGAGTTCTTTACGAGCCGTATATCTACGACACGAGTCACCCTGTTAAAGTCCCTTCTGGAGAATTTCGTGCCCCGAAAAATCCATCGACCTCTTATAAATATAAGTGAACTTAATTTTCTTAGTTTTCTTTCTACCTTCTTAAATCCCTCCCCGTGCGTCCGCCACTGACTGTACACACTGTTATTATGAAAGCCGGTGATGTTAATTCAAGACCGTAGGCGCTACAGATAGGCTATCGGTCTGTGGAAAAGAGAGATATTTAGTCGAGCATCTGTTAAAGGAACTCAAGACTTATGAAGTATGGACGGACACTGTACTAGATCATTTGAAAAGGGGAAAAAATCTACAGTCGGCGTGCAAATTTTTGAAGTAAAACTTCTTTAGTGGCGGTAGAGGGTAAACCGGAAAATCAGTCACACTAAAACCGTCACGAAATCAGTCACACTAAAACCGACTTGTTTCGGTGCGGACTGCACAGAAAACAATCAACTCAATGATTAGGAGTAATCAAAGGAAATTTTTCAGACCTTACTTCCTCAATGGCAATAGGCAATTCCTGAGCAATCTAAAGGTATATTATCTATTTTATGGAACCCAGAGGTTCATTACCGCGCAAATCCAAAATTAAAAAATACAAATTTCCAAAATTTAAAAAAACAAAATTAAAAATTAAAACATCCAAAAATCCAAAATTTAATAAATAAGTTAATAAATTCCAAATTTTAAAAATAAAAAATTAAAAAATCGAAAATACCAAAATTTAAAAAATCTAAAAATCCAAAATTAAAAAACTAAAATACAAAATAAAAAAATCCAAAAAATAAAAAACTAAGATCAAAATTTAAAAAATCCAAAATTAAAAAAAATCAACTATCCAAAATTAAAAAATCCAAAATTAAAAATCCAAAATTAAAAAATACTAATTTCCAAAATTTAAAAAAACAAAATTAAAAATTATAATATCCAAAAATCCAAAATTTAATAAATAATAAAATTAAAAATCCAAAATTTAAAAAATAAACAATTCAAAGATCGAAAATCTTAAAAAATCCAAAATTTAAAATTTAAAGATCCAAAATTAAAAAGTCCAAAATAAAAAATTAAAAAAGTCCAAAAACCCAATATTAAAAAGTCCAATAATGCAAAATTGAAAAAATTCAATAATCAAACATTGAAAAAAAATATAAAAATAAAATAAAGTTTTACTTCTGTCGCGTGGCGTTCCACGCACTCTTTTTTTTAATGTCTCACTCCAGCGCATTACTTGTATCTATATTCAGACCATTCTAAGAAGGAAACCTAAAGTAAACAAAAACCAGTACCGGTATGTCTGTCTTACTCTTAGGTCATACGAGTAATGTGCTAGAGTAAGACAGATGTACTGGTTTTTGTTTACTTCAGGTTTCTTTCTTAGAATGGTCAGACTGCAATTAAGAGTGAGACAGACACACTTGATTACTTACGGCCAGTTCTAGAGCGGACAGGCTATCCACGGGGGTACCACTTGGCCATGTTTTCAAACTTTCTCCAGCCGCGCAGTTTTGCCTTGTGACGTCATTAGGTTGGCAGATCACCCCTCACCCATAAGGAGTGAATGGAAAACAGCTGATTTTTAAAAATTAATATTTAATTATAGGCAGCAAGTATCTCGTGTTGTAAGATGTCAACCTCAAGTATAATAACTGTTCTATTAGGCCATGTGGGAGAAATAGTAAAAGTATTTATGGTTTGGTTTAAAAATTGTATTTTTTGAAGCTGTTTTAAAGGTTTAGATTGAGTCTGCAGATGATGTCGAGCTAACTTAATGTATTATACTTTAACAAGACAAGACTATTCTATCGTTGTTTTTCGAAATAGAGAGGAAATGTTATATTTTTCTTAATCCTTCACTAACTACAGCTTTATCTTCATTAATATCATGATACTGTAAATAAGTAATATCAATTGACTTTAATGTAGAGTGTGTACATCATTTCTTAGCAATTCAATGCACGGTTTAAAAAAACTGTGAGTTATAATTATTTATAACTAGCAAATATAAAATAAGTATGTGTATGAAAGTGCTTTTCACCTTTGAAAGCCATTAAAAAAGAGAAATGGCATTGAAAATAATTTACCAGAATCAAGCTTAAGAAGACTCTGTAAGGTATGTCAAATGAGTAATTTGAAGTTTCCATGAATGATTTCCAGTTTAGATAGATAGGCAAGTACAACTTTACCTCGGGTAATAAAAGCCTGGGTCACACTGCTCTATTATTTTCTTATAGCCACTCCTATACATAACTTTCCTTGTTATAGCTAAGACGCGAGAATCACGTATTATTAGTTCAAATTAAGATCTATTGTACATTAGATTGTGCAGAAGTAGGTCTACAACAATAATATTTGTGGTATATGTAGTCAGTATTACGTTAATGTTCCTTTTAATTTATAGTAGTCATCTAATATAAATGTATTGTAATAATATTATGTTAGGCCTATGAATCATTGTACAATATATTGATTCCATACTGCAGAAAATAGAAATACCTATATCGTACTGACCTCCAGTCACAACTTACATAGAAACTAGCTTTGCTTGTTCTGGGCTCTGTCCCAAAATCTCCGGGAAGATTCTCGCGAAAAGTTGTTTCATGAACTGACACTGTATCGAAGTAGAGTTCGTCTATTTAGGCTGCCGTAGAATTAAGTTTAGCCACAATAGGCCTAAAAAATGTGGAACTACTGTGAGGTTTGTAAGGGGGTAAAAAAATAAACAAAAATACTTTTCGAAATTTTCCCTTCGGTTACAGGCTAAAGCTGTAAGTGTGCCAAATTTCAAGTTTTTATCTCATCTGGAGGTGAGTAAACATTTATGGCAGTGAATGATTGGAAACCCTAAATTTTTCCAGGGATAAAAAATTAAAAAATTGAACTGTTTGGAATTTTTCGTCGGCTAAGGGCTAAAAATGAGTTTGCAAATTTCAAGTTTCTAGTTCATCTTGAAGTGGTCAAACCATATGAGTGAGTGATTGAAAACCGTTCAAAGTTTTATTGCTGGTTAAAAACTAAAAATTTGAACTTTTCGGAGTTTTCCCGTCGGTCACAGGCTAAATAATCAAGTCAAATTTCAAGTTTTTGGCCCATCTTGAAGTGGGCAAACAACTACGTCAGTAGGCTACCAACTAACTGATGTTTTATATTATATTGATATACGGTATATTACTGGAAGTAATGAGTATGGTTAGTAATATAATTATTTAAATGCAATTTAACTTTCTCTTGGATAAGTAATGTAAAATCGTGTCATAAATTACTAAAAGAACTGTAGTTTATATGGGTAGTAATATCCCTATAATTATTTTAAAAACTATTGCATTTTAGACTGGATAAAGTCATGTAAAATCGTGTCATACTACAGCGACTAGTAAATGTTTTATTATAGCCTATATATTGAAACATCAATTACTGTGACTATTCCATTCATACGCCGCGTATTTCATATTGACCAATAGCGTTTAGCAATTCCTCGGATATCGACCAATCACGGTCGCTTATCTTACAAAATCCCTGCAAGATTCGCGAGGATGAGATTTTATCTGATAAAACGTCAGCTCGTTACTGAACCGTCACAATATCCCTACGTTATCCATTGAAGGCGTTAAATTTAAAACAAAAATGGGAATGCGTCTATTGACGAAATTGATATTATCATAAAGGAAAATAAACAACATAAAACTGAAAGAAATGTAAAATGCATATGGATTCAACTTTAAAAGTTTTGTGAAGAACCTAAGTACAATTGAATTGAATTGAATTGACTAGGGAAGCTCAAACGCAGCAGATTAGGCTATCAATATGAGAAAATCCAACGGAGAAGAAACTTATGTCTTTAACCAATGCACATCAAGTAGAGTGGCAATTTACAGATAGATTAGGCCTACGTTCTTGAAAAAAAAAAAGAATTTGTATTTTGTTCCGATTTTAAATTATCTTAATTTTGGAGTTAACTCTATTCTCGCTACTTCGTTGGTAGCATTGCTTAGTATTCCATAACGAAGAGAGTTCATTAATTGAGTATTGCCGTGATGTGACAGCTGACACTGTTAACGTTATATATTTATATTATAATATATTATTTATAAAATCCGTTATATTTTATTAATGGAATAGTCTTAATAAATCCAACCCTGCTGCACAGTTGTGAATCTATTGATAAACTCGTAATCTCTCGTGGGATTACCTATGATAAATAGTAATATAATAATTTTAATCATTGCTAAAATTTAGTTTACGTAGTAGACCTGGGTGGCGCAGTCTGTATGACACTAGCTTTCTGTTCCCATGGTCGCAGGTTCAATCCCGATCAGGGTCGATGGCATTTATATGTGCATGAATAAATCATACCTATGTCTCTAGATTTACATGCTCCCTCTACTGAGGGAGAAAATTCCGGTTACAAGGCTAAACTACAGTACTCGTACACCCCTGTCATTAAATAGCATAAAAACGAACGAGTTGGTGTGTGGTGTAAAAATATTTCCATTGTCTGGTGAAACTGTACCTACTAGATACATTACCTTATGACAATTCAGAAAACTAATATAGGCCTAATTAGTACTATGTACCTAGATTAATTCTTCCATTTTTCCTGCAAGTAGTGTATAAATAATTATGACTTACAGTATTCTAATAGTGAAGTATTAAAATTAAATTAACAATGTGGATCATATTTCCGGCCTATTTCGAATAAGAACAATAGAAATAGTCCTGTATTATAGTCTCATGAAACTCTAATACATTCAAATTATCTTGACATCACCTGCAAATTTGATTTTAGCCTCTAAAAACAGCTTCAATAACTACGATTTTTACAATTTCTACCACACAGCCTAACAGAACAGTTCTTATACTGTGGGTTGGCATGTTGGAACACTTGATAGTTGCTGCCTGTAATTAAATATTAAAGGATAAAAACCATCTGTTTTCCATTCACTTCCTATGAGAGAGGAGCTGTTCTGACATCCTTGCCACGTCACACCCCTCAGCCAATGACCGCTCAGGGTGGCAAGTGGACTAACCTTTAGTATTTAAGAACCTTGCAGGCTATCTACCCATTCTACTGTCTAAAACATTTGCGCGCCAACTATAAAGTTTGTTCCAAATCGTATCAAAAGTGCACAGATATTTTGTTGTTAGTTTCCTTCTTGAATTACTGTAACTCGAAATAACCCCAAAATGAAAGGGTAGCTGTTCTGGTAGCTATCCCAGCTGGATAAAAGAAAGAGAGGGAGAGAGAAAGAAAATACAGAAATAGAGGGTGAGAGAGGAGAGAGATAGAGAGGGAAGTGCATTTGCAAACGAAAGGAATAGAAAGAAGGTAATCTTTTTCTTACAGCTATTAGGTGACACAATGGTTTGCGGTTCTGAAAAACGAGAAAAAAATGTTTCAACTTCCAACATATACCGGTATTTACAAAAATACGCAACGTTGAAATAGGCTAAGTCAGAACGGTATTGTGAGGAAAAATATACGATAGTCACATTGAAGATGAACATACAATTATTATTCGTAAGACACGAATTATTTTTATATGATTGAGTCGTCAACATGTAAACAAAACGACGATTTTTTTTACTATGGCTATATACAACTCCGAATGGTCTATGAGAACTAAGTAATGTATTAGGAATTTTGTTAACAATAATTTTTCAGTTCGAAACCATCGTACACCCTATATTATTTGTACAACCTTTGCTAATTGTGTAGTTTATTACATAACATAAATGCAGTCAGAAAATACATAGAAATGACTTGAGAATAAACTGCACTACCGTGAGAAAACTTGGCGGAAGTATTTGTCATGGGTCGCCACACTGCTCAGCCAAGTGCAGCAAACATTTTCGACAAGACAAAGGGTATGTTATCCAGAAGTTAGAATCATACTGTTATGAAAAGGTCTTACTAATAAAAAGTTATTATTACTATTATTATTTAGATGGTTTAGATACGCAGACAGATCTGTCAATCGACAAGTATAAATATAAATATTTATGTTGAAGACAATAAGATATTATGTGAATCACATAACTTCCTCTGCCCAAATAAAAGTTTTGCCTCTTTCAACAAATCGAGCACCCTTCTCGGTGTATCAAGTGAACAGAATGTGAACAACACATCCAAACCTCTGCACCTGGAGATTTTATAGAGACATTCGTCTGATTTCTCATGTGAGTACAGGAAATGGGTCCCAAAAAAATATCCGAAACACGCCCTCAATATAAGTTATAGGCTATATTCTATTGCAATAGAAAGCAAATTATGTGAAACAGGAAAACTAAACTTATTTACTTATCGTAAGAAAACTTTTCCGATGAATTACCCCGTATAGGGCAAGGCTAAAATCGGAATCTAGGGAGGTATTCATTAAGAGTTCTCACAAACTATGCATAGTAAATGCTTAATACATACCCATATGGATTATGTATAAACTTTTAGATATGCATACACTGAACATGAGAAGTGGGTAAAAACTTCACTTCAGAATAGAAAGTTTCAGTCTTGTCGATTGTTTTGACTGGGAAGCCATAAAAAGTCTACACAAAAGGCTTGCATCACTACTTCAATCATTACAGTCTGCTGATCTGGTTAACATTCAAATCTCGAATGTTCAAACTTTTTTTAGCTGCACAATTACGGGCGCGATTTCGTTGTATGAAAAATTTTGGTATCAGGATATGAATAAAGTTTCATCTTGCATTTCTTTTAAAAAAGCCAGAACAAAATGTGCCTTGCTTGTTCTTGGATCTCAATTTTCTCCGCACTCAAATCTCACAGTTCATGTGTGTTTTGCTGACATACTTTCGTGTTTTTTTATTCTCTGTGCTAAAATCATGTAATGAGTAGGTATAGATCTATGTTTTATGAGATATATGTTTTAGATGAGTTTTAAAAACTTGTAGAATTCACTGATCTTACAACATATACCACACTCATATCTTTTTAGCTATCAAAAGATACAAAATTATAATCATATGAGCCAATGTACATGTGATTTGTACTTCAATAATCCTGACTTGAATCTCATTTACGAAAAACTAGCTATAACGTTCTATGCCTATTGTTCAGTTATGTTGTGATCTTTTTAGCTGTTAATATTTTTATTGCTAAATGTTTAATTTTATTATGATGGATGGTTGGTTTGATTTCTTTCTGCTTTTCGCCCGTTTTCAGGGGGCCTTGCATTCTCTTCATTATTTTTAAGGACAGTTGAATTTCTCTACAATATGTTTTTTATATTGTTAGCTTTCTTCTTTTCTTCTTGTTTCAAACATTCCTTCTTCGTCTTCGCCATTTTTAAATCCTCTTAAAGGATCATTGTCCATATCTGGACTTAACTAGTAGTGGTTTTTTAACGTCATAATTCTTTATTCTTCGCTTCCTGCAAGTTAAGGCTTCTTTATAATTGATATTAATTGCACAGAGGCAATTTTTCACATTTATTCGTCTCAGAAAAGGCTGGATTCGTTTAGTGCTTCCACCAGGCATTTCTACATGAATTGACTATCTTGATTATGACCTGATTTGGACTTCAGGACTATTTTTGAGGTAATATTAGCTACGAAAGGAATCTTATTACCTAGTGAGTGCATTAAAGCTCTAAAATTATTTCATACAGCTAATAATATTAAATTGATTTTATTGCAACGTAGCTGTATCTACTTTAACACGCAATATAAATTCAGTAACATTATTATTGCGTATTATTTGGTGAATTAAAATATCACAAGATTGACTGTGAACCTTAATACGGCATATAATTGGTACATGTGTGTATTTCATTGTTATTCACATAATTTTATTTGGAATATTGACTCCAAAGGTCCTCCGGAATTGTTATTAAATATATTTTTAAATCAGCAAGCTCTTTCATTTACTGGCGGAATCAATCATCCCTGCTTATAAGAAGACTTCAAGACGTCGATGAAATTTCCAACGAGTGTTTGTGATTCAAGAAGATCAAAGTGTCAGTGTTATCTCACCTATGGTTTATTTAGCTTATAACCTTGTTATCGTTCATTCTAAGCGAAATGTATAGCGTGTGTACAATCTTTATCACCCTTAATTAATTTAATTGTTTTTACAGTCCACTGTCTACGCACGTTATACATTTTTTGGTCCTCCGGGCCGGATAGAACCACAATATTGTAACACGCATTGTAAACCTACACTCGTTCTATTCCGCCCGTAGTAAACTTTATTGAGATAATTCAAGCTGTTGGTGTTCCGCAATTCATGCTGTTTGAACACAAATATCATTCAAGCAAATAATTGACTTATTTGAAGCACAATTGACATTCCTGACTTAAGTCAGTTTGAAGTTTCTTATTGAAAAGATAATTTTAATCTCATATTAAGTGCTTCTGCCTCCGTGTTTTAATCTGCACGTGTGAGGCCTAATATTCAGACAACAGCTCTTCAAACTAATTTATTAAAAGGGTTTGATATTATTTACATAATTGCACTCACCTTTGTGAATCCATGTACACACACATTATTGTCACATTTTGTCTAACCGCGGGCAACTAACTTTAGTGCTCAATAAGCTCTCAGTGCGGTCAATTTAAGTCATAAACAGTGAATCACGTTAAGTCGAATACTATTTGAACAATCAATTGTCAAATCATGACTGACGTAGAAGGCACCCTTAAGACTTTAAAGGCAAAAAGGACGCCTATTAAGTCGAGAATCACTCGCAAAGTTAATTACATTCTAGACTGCGTTATCAATGAGGAAACCTCTCCTCAAGACCTTCTTGAGCTTAAGATTGATTTAAGCAAGCTTGAATCTGAATATAACAGAGTCCAGTCCGAAATCAATGAACTAGCCTTTTCTGAATCCGAAGATGCCTATATGGCAGAAATTGAGAAAACCATACAAAAGGCCATCTCTCATATTAGCAAGCAGATTAATGCTTTCAATAAGTCTCGAGCGGCTGAGGCCGAAGCTAAAGCGGCCGAAGCTGAAGCTAGAGCTATAGCTAAAGCTGAAGAAGCTGAAGCTAGAGCTATAGCTAAGGCTGAAGAAGCTGAAGCTAGAGCTAGAGCTGAAGCGGCTGAAGCTAAAGCTAAGGCTGAAGAAGCTGAAGCTAGAGCTATAGCTAAAGCTGAAGAAGCCGAAGCTAGAGCCAAGGCCAAAGCCGAAGCTATTTTTAATCTTCTAAAAAATAAATTCATGATTCAAATTCAAACAGTATCTGAATTTGAAATTTTGGACAAGATATCCTATCAAGAGGCCATTGTTCTTAAGTCGAGCCTAGAAAAATTGTCAGATAGATATGAGGTTGAAAGTCTTCAGCATCGTAACATTTACGATGAAGAGGCTGAGTTTCAAGAGCGCCAGCTTCAGTCAGAATGTTCAAGGGCTTTAGCTTATATCAATTCTTCAATTGCAGATGCAAAACTGTTATATGAGCCGAATCAAGAGCAGAGCTCTAATCACAACTCTTCTTTGTCTGCACCTTTACCGAACTTACCTAAATTGCCTGAAATTAAGCTACCAAGTTTTTTAGGCGATCCTAGAGCTTGGCTTGAATTCAGGGATACATTTAACTCATTAATTGTTCAGCACAGTCATATATCCAACATGGATAAATTTCAATATCTAAAATCTTGTTTATCCCCGGAGGTAATGACTGTAATTCAAAATATCCCGGTCTCCAATGCCACCTTTGATGTAGCTTGGAAGACTTTAGCTGAAAGATTCGATAATGACAGGTTAATTGCCAACACGCATTTGGATAACCTTTTTTCTCCACCCCCCCTTAAAGGAGATTCTGCAAGCTCATTGCAACAATACTTAGATCATTTTTCAAGTACGGTTCATGCATTGAACGTACTAAATACTGATGTTCCTCTGTCTGACTTAATTATTTCACGTATCATTGTGGATAAGCTCCCAGTAGAATTAATTAAAGAATGGGAATCTTCAATTAAGTTAGGAAAACTTCCCAAGTTGCAGGAATTATTCAGTTTTTTGGAGTCTAGGGTTAGGGTGCTGCAGATGACAGAATCGGTTCTGAAAAGTCAGTCCGTCAAGCCCTCATCTGCTCTTTCTGTCAAGGCTAACCTCTCCGCTCCTAGAGCGAAATGCAATTATTGTAGTAAATCGAATCACACTATCATTTATTGTGACGCCTTTAGATCGCTGAATTATTCATCCCGCGATCAATTCGTGAAAAATCACAAACTTTGTCGTGTTTGCCTTAGCTCAAATGGTCACACTTCGAGCTGTAACACTTTTAGATGTAGACAATGTCAAGGCAGGCACAGCAACTTATTGCATGACCCTTCACGGCCAAGCAATTCTCAAGCCATAAATACGGCCAATATCATGTCTGCCAGCCAGTCACGGCAGAAATGTCTTTTACCTACTGCTAGCGTGATAATTTTAAGTAACAATGGCAGCCCCGTACAGGCCACAGCTCTTCTTGATACTGGATCAGACTGTAATCTAATTACTGACAGGTTGTTCAAGCAGCTTGGTTTGTCGCCATTATCTCAGCGTACTTCTCTCGCTGGTATCCTTTCTACCAATGCAAGCGTCTCAAGGCTTACAGAAGTCTCTATCAGATCTCAGGTTACGAATTGGCGCTATGATACAAAGGCCATTATAGTTCCTGAGATCTCTGCTTCTAATTTCCCTAAAAACTTTGTTAATACTAGAGGTTGGAACATTCCTCCTAACTTACCCTTAGCAGATCCCAGCTTTAATTCTCCTAAGCCTATTGATTTGCTATTGGGTGTTGAGATATGTTCTCAAATCATGGTATCTGGACAGATATCTGCTCCCAATTTGCCTACTATTCAGAACTCCCAGCTAGGCTGGTACTTCTCCGGCAAGTTGCCTTCGTTCCCTCTTAAGCGTCATAACATGCCTTCAATGCAGCGAAGGAAACGTTGTGAGTTGAATAGGTCTTCATCAAATAGACCCTTTAATTACGCTGAGTCTTCTGTGAATTGCTCAGCCTTCATTACGTCTGATGAGGGTATCAGTAATCAGCTTACTCATTCACCCATGACTTTGAAAACTCTTGTGGCCAATAGAGCCGCTGATATTCAGGAAATTACATCTATTGATTCTTGTTCTCATGTCGCCTCTAAGGAAAATCATGCAGATATTATTTCAAGAGGATCTTCTTCAAATCTTTCTTCCTTGCAGAGACGTTCAAACTGGTTGAAGGCTATGCCTAATGTTACCATAGGTACGCCAGTTTTAATCATGGATGACAATATGCCTCCCTTAAAATGGGTTGTTGGCATCATTACTCAGACTCACCCAGGCCCAGACGGTCTTGTGAGGGTTGTCACGGTCAGGACTTCTACAAGTTATCTGAAACGACCTATCATTAAACTAGCCCCAATTCCCATATATGACTCTCTCGACTAAGGCAGTCGTTCATTTTTTCTTTGTTTAGTTACTTTTATTTCTCAACTTTTAGGATTTATTGGTGTTTTTGAAGATCCAACATAACTTCGCATTTCTGTTTGATTATTCCCTAGTGAATAATCGCGGGCAATATGTTCAGTTATGTTGTGATCTTTTTAGCTGTTAATATTTTTATTGCTAAATGTTTAATTTTATTATGATGGATGGTTGGTTTGATTTCTTTCTGCTTTTCGCCCGTTTTCAGGGGGCCTTGCATTCTCTTCATTATTTTTAAGGACAGTTGAATTTCTCTACAATATGTTTTTTATATTGTTAGCTTTCTTCTTTTCTTCTTGTTTCAAACATTCCTTCTTCGTCTTCGCCATTTTTAAATCCTCTTAAAGGATCATTGTCCATATCTGGACTTAACTAGTAGTGGTTTTTTAACGTCATAATTCTTTATTCTTCGCTTCCTGCAAGTTAAGGCTTCTTTATAATTGATATTAATTGCACAGAGGCAATTTTTCACATTTATTCGTCTCAGAAAAGGCTGGATTCGTTTAGTGCTTCCACCAGGCATTTCTACATGAATTGACTATCTTGATTATGACCTGATTTGGACTTCAGGACTATTTTTGAGGTAATATTAGCTACGAAAGGAATCTTATTACCTAGTGAGTGCATTAAAGCTCTAAAATTATTTCATACAGCTAATAATATTAAATTGATTTTATTGCAACGTAGCTGTATCTACTTTAACACGCAATATAAATTCAGTAACATTATTATTGCGTATTATTTGGTGAATTAAAATATCACAAGATTGACTGTGAACCTTAATACGGCATATAATTGGTACATGTGTGTATTTCATTGTTATTCACATAATTTTATTTGGAATATTGACTCCAAAGGTCCTCCGGAATTGTTATTAAATATATTTTTAAATCAGCAAGCTCTTTCATTTACTGGCGGAATCAATCATCCCTGCTTATAAGAAGACTTCAAGACGTCGATGAAATTTCCAACGAGTGTTTGTGATTCAAGAAGATCAAAGTGTCAGTGTTATCTCACCTATGGTTTATTTAGCTTATAACCTTGTTATCGTTCATTCTAAGCGAAATGTATAGCGTGTGTACAATCTTTATCACCCTTAATTAATTTAATTGTTTTTACAGTCCACTGTCTACGCACGTTATACACCTATTGTATATCTAGGGTGATACTGAACGATGATGGAGATACTGTTTCCAAGTTCAAAGCTTCTTATACTCGAAAAGGTAGAGTCAGACTGAACAATTCAATGCCATAGCTGGGATTTGAACCAGGACCTTCGGCTCTCCGTGCCGCTGCTTTACCATTAAGCTAATATGGCAACATGCCGGTACAATATTAAATTGTCCAATTGAAGATCCTGGTTCAAATCCCGGCTATGACATTGAATTTTTCAGCCTGATTCTACTTTTCCACCTTAGCCTACACACGGCCAGTGTGAAAGAATTATTCTTCCTTCTTATACTCATTTGTGAGGTTCCTGGTTATTTTTTTGTTCCATTCAGTTTTCCTTGCATGTGTTCTATAGCGTGGTTGTCATGGGAATCTGTGTTCATTAGAGCGCGTGCGCAAAACGGAAGTGGTCTGCGTGTGGTTTCCTGATTACCCTTGACAATGGACTGACTTCATGTTTGCGGTAAAGTATACCACTCTCAGAAATCGTCTCTATTAGAGGGTGAATAAGATTTTAGGCTCGGGAAACTAGTGACCGGTGAAGCGCTTACTTCACTTCATTTGTGTGGTTACATCCTTTCTCTTCTTCTTGCAAGCGAGTTGGCTGAGGTAGTATCATCTGAGACCACATTCGGAGATCACGAATTCAAAAATCCCATGACCTGGCAACAGGATTCCGTGTGTGTGCGTTTTCTCTCCAGAAGCCAAGGCAAAAGCTACGTTGGAATTTTCGGCTCCGCTATCTTTCTCCACCTCACCTTTCTCTTTTACGTCGTTCGCCATCATCCTTCAATTCCATTGAAATTGCTAACTTATATATAGGCCTTCTACTGTGGAAGGGCGATTTTCCCCTCATACCCACAGCCTAGAGTCACTGGTATGTTTCCTAGTCCAAAACTCAGACCTGCATGAAGGCAGGCCATTAATCGAACCGAAACCTAAGGTATATATTGTCAATGCTTTATGGTCCTAAAATGGGAATGCCTGGGTGGCTGGTTTGGGGTTGGGAATCTAAACAACTAACCATCAATTTTATGTTATGGAAGTGCACAAAAAACCTTCGTATAGGCTGCAGTTCGTAAGATTTGCCCCAAAACCGCGCCAACTGATCATTAACTTGTCTGCAGTTGGCATACTTGTACCAAAAGACCATTTGTACTTAACAGAAGAGGAAGGTGCATATAACTGAACTCTCTCTAAATATCATGGGAGGCAGTGAGAGCCAATATGTAATATGTCCCTCCAAGGTCTGGAAAGTCTTCCTACATTTCGTAACATCAGTTTAATGATAGTATCGCGTGACTAACTTTTTGTCACATGTGCTTCAAGAAAAGCATAACTCGCCTAAATTATCATACATTGCGTTAATACGAATAGCAAATTATTTTATTTGAATGTTTAGGCAATAACTGTTGCATGCATTTTACAACCGAACAAGTTCCAATGGAGGAAGCTTAGACGCCTAATATTTTAATAACTGTCTATAACCTAAAAAATAAGTAAATACTAACTATAAACTAACTAAATACTAACTTCAATAACTAAATACTAACTTAAATAAAAACTTGTTTAAATATGACGGTGATAACTCGGCAGTATGCCTTGCCCTGACAATATTTTAGTCCAAGTGCGATATGTTGTTACCGGTAGGCCTACTGTAATTTAACACAATACAATAGAGAATTTTCTAGGGGGTGCTTTTTTCTTGAATGGGTTCCACCTAAAATGCTTCATGTTACATGAACTGTTATGATTTTTGGTTCTCATTAGAGAGTTCGTACAGCACTTAAGACCAGAATAATTTATGGTTAAGGATCCAGAAATTTCGTGACCTGCAAAAACGCAGAAAAGTTAAGTACATTAGGCCTAACATATATTAGGCCTAAACTTGCATATAACAAGTTTTCTATCATCTCTACTCATGATTAAATAAATTTTGGAAATGTGTGTTCGTTCACAATTTTTTCCTTCTACTCGCGAATGCACATGACTTTCTACTTCAATTTGCGCATCTGTGTGATTTGATTCGTCGATTTAATTTATTACTTCCTCTGCTCGTACCATAGGTACTAGCCTATAGGTAGAGGAAGTATTGTCTATGTCCGAAATTCGAAGTTGAGTTTATAACATTAGCACATGTATTGAGGACCCCTGAATCCAAAAATACTTTTTTTCAGAAACGTATTTGTATGTGTGCCTGGGAACAGTTTAGCTCCAGACCGGAAAATCGTATAAAAAAGTTTTGTATTTGGGTAAGGTACCTCGACTTTTTCTTGTTTTTAATGACACTTTACATGAAGAAAATTTCGTTTTTCATAATTTCGTCGAAAACGGCTCTAACAATTTTGTTAAATTTTTGTATATGAGGTGCTTACACTAAGAGCAAACAATTTTGCTTGAAATATTTTTTTTTCGAAAAAATGTGTATTGCCCATGCTTAGGGTAAATAAAGTTATGTGATTTTTGTAAAGTTGTGTATCCTTCGTGTATGCGATTCAAAACGTGAAACGACATCTTTATTTTACAACCACTTTACATGAAGATAATATCCATAATATCACATCAGTTTTTGTTATTATCTTTAGGCAAGTTATTGATGTAAAAGTTTTTTTTTTTCTGGGGCTCTATTAATGGATGCTGTAGATCAGTGGCCGGTGTGCCGGAATTTCTTCCGCAAGAGTTCTGTAACAAGCCTGAAAATCTGAAGACATGGGCCTGTTGAATTTATACATACGTAAATATGTCATCTTCCTGAACCCTTGAAAATAGGAAGCCATGTTGTCTACGCCGACCACGACGACAGTTATAAAAACTGCGAGAAGACACTGGATAAAAATGACTGACAATGATACCATTGTCTGCGAGGAGTAGTTCTGCAGTGCATGCGTGCCGAAACCGAATATGTTGCCCAAGGCTATGTCTTCTTGAAATGGGATATAGTTCTGTCGTGTTTTGACTTCCCGAAACTCCGGGCCAGGATGACGCCACAGGGATTTGCTCACATTACACTTATCTTGTTCCGCTTTTTACTTGCTCTGTGTACTTACATATTAGCAGGCTAACACATGTAACAAAGAGTGGCAACATGTGAACGAACTGCAGGTGACCCCCATTCGTAAGTGAAGTGGATTCTCTTCATGAGCTCCAACTAGCAACATGCACCACTTACCTGGAACAAAAACAAGAGTCAGAATATTGCAACACTGCAGTTCATGAAGCAAGATAGTAACATAATAACAATAATATTACTAATAATAATAATCATAATAGTAAAGGAAGCACTTTTGTCACACAAATTAATATATCATATGGTTTAAAATTTAAGAAAGGCACTAAGGAACTTCCGATTTTCTTGCCTTTTTTCTCACATACAAAAAGCTGTAACCTAGCGCAGCGTTTCTCAACCTTTTTCAACCCGAGGACCTCTAAAATGTCTAAAAAAAATTTACGGACCCCTAATTTTACATCCCATTTTTAAAAGAAGGCTATATTCTTAATATTTGGGGTATTTATTATAGGTCGTTATAACGAAATAAATCTAAATACAGTTTTTCTAATTTGACGGAAATACAGTAAAGTTATTGAATTGGAAGTAAACTATTGACAGTGAAATTATATTTTGAACAGACTTTAATATTTATTACCAATTTGATAATATAATTAGGAATTATAACATAGGTTTACCGGTATCAGATACTCGGGCACCTCCAACAATAAAACCCTTGTTAAGAGAGCGCCTTTAATAACAAATTCCGAAAAAGTCTTATTTTTCAGGGTTTTGAATGAAAGAGAGAACCATAGACGTCAGTGCATCAGGGGTTTCAAACTGTGGTTCGTAACTGCAAAAGTAGGACCTGCATTTTCGACGATTTTAAAAACTTTGACATCTAGTGTCCATTTTATGTGAACAATTTTTACTTCTTTACTTGCTTTATATTTTTTAATTATGTCTGCGGACCTTCTGCATCACCTTCGCGGACCACCAGTGCATTCAACAAGCTCCTAATTTAATGTATGCAAGATTGAGTTGCCGGAAAAGTAGGAACTTGTGCTCACTGTTAGTGTCAAATTGTATCTTACATCTTTAGACAATTTCCACGAAAAAATATATGAAATATTGCTTGTACGGCTACATCTAGATTCAAGTCATAAATAAAGCAAATTGTTGAAAGTGTTTTCTAGAAAATATCTGAAAAAATTTCTCAAGATAAAGTGGTAAAAAACTTATATAAAACTAACTCAACTTCCTTTTCTATTCCGCCTATGTGAGGACTTGCGATATATCTAAGCATTAATAAACGATGTATATTGGATGTTGAAATTTGTTTTCTAAGATTGAAATTATTGTAAGTTTTAAAAGTTTCGTTGAACATGACAGCATTGTTCATACTAATATTGTAGTGATTTTTAGTGGCAAATATTCAAATTTACCAAGGCTATGCTTTAAGTTCTGAAGTAGGCTATATAAATTATATTTCATTGCGACAGTGTTTGAATTTAGGTTCTGAATTGGAGCAGGTTGTATGTTTTGAGGTATTCAATATTAATACAGATTAGACTAGCTGCAACGCAGAGCAAGCTAGCGTGTTAGAGCCTACATAGTCCCGGGTTGATATGCTTACAAGAAAAAATTAAAAGACTGGACAGTTCGGCAAGGATGATGTGAAACAAAAGACTTGTAAAAGCTAACCTGTGTCACGCTTGCTCGTCTGCAAGAGCGAATTCAAGCACAGTTCTAGACCAGTTTCGCAAACAGGTTGGTATTGTTAATCAGGCAGTGGAATAAGTCTCTCTATACGTCCCATTATTTACAAAACTTTTTCTCTTAAATTTGCAGCTTTACGGTTGATGATGATTAAACTAGCAATGGAAATGGTAGACCTAATTGTAGGCTAATATTATGGTGAAGGAAAATGACTATACGAATAGCAACAGCGATAATGATTATGATAATAACAATACAGTAAACTCGATAACCCGGCAGTTTGGATTACTCTGAAACCATGACGGAAAAAATAAACAATTTTTGGGGAAGAAATGAGCTAAACTATTTTACTATAGTATATTGACACATATAGGCCTATGCTACCTTTTGTTTTATGGAAGAGTAATTATTTTCGTATCAACATGTTTTATGGTATTTACCGATACTAACGGTGTTTGTTATATTGGAGGTCAATAATAGATTTTTCGCAATAAAAGTTTTAATTTTTAAGGCCTTATTCTAGAGAACTCTGTTTTTTGTGCTTATTCTATTCAAATTAGGCAGAGTTTGCTGACTCTGCTGTATTAACAATAGCCCAATATTGATGATAATAATACAGGAATAATAAAAATGTCAGAAGATTATTCTACATGGCTTGCCCTTGACTATATCTAACGCTTCGCCACTGATTTAATGATGTAATAACGCCGTTGAAAGGCTATAATCACATATTTTAATACTTAAAATATAGGCCTACCAACTTGAACAATGAGGATGCCCTCAACATGGAGATGCCTAGGTGGAAATAAAAAAATGAAATGTAGATAAGTACCAGTGTTCATGAAACAACAGAATATTACTTCGGTTGAACATTATACGAAAATATTTTAGAAGAGAAATTCTAACGCTTCGCCACTGATTTAATGATGTAATAACGCCGTTGAAAGGCTATAATCACATATTTTAATACTTAAAATATAGGCCTACCAACTTGAACAATGAGGATGCCCTCAACATGGAGATGCCTAGGTGGAAATAAAAAAATGATTGTAGATAAGTATCAGTGTTCATGAAACAACAGAATATTACTTCGGTTGAACATTATACGAAAATATTTTAGAAGAGAAATTCCTCCGACATCGGAATTCAAAGCCGTGACCTTCGACTTTTCGTGAAGATCTTCTCCCAACTGAGCCAGAAGGAGTTCGATTCACGTCGCCAGATGCCTATGATTACCCTTACTGGCCGACCTCAATGAAATAAATTCATGTCATGTAGAGTAGAGTATTGTAAGGCACACTAATTTACTTAAACAGAATTTTTGTGTGTGTACGGATTTCTACTCTTATTATACAGCAACAATTCGAGCTTCAAGTGAGGAAGTTGCAACTTCAACAGGTCGGCCAGAACGGTGTTCGTCAGTCACTGATTCTCAAGCACTTTTGAACTGTTCTACCCACTTGTAAAAATGTCCACGGTTCATACAACTTTCACACACACTTCAGTCATTCTAGAGTATATATTAGCTGGTTTCATAGGCGTAGCCAGGCCGACCATATGGGGGGGGGTTATAACATCCGCGGGGTCTGGCGAGTATGGAAGGAGAGGGGGGTCCGGGGGCCCTCCCCCGGAAAATTTTAAAAATTAAGATGCAAAATAACGAGTTTTAAGCTGCAGGGGGTTCTCCCACGGAAAATTTTAAAAATTAAGATGCAAAATAACAAGTTTTAAGCTTCCGGGGTCCTTCCCCGGAAAATTTTAAAAACTAAGACGCAAAATAACGAGTTTTAAGCTTCCCACGCTTTATACTTGTATTAAGCAATTTATGGGCAGACTTAAAAAAATTATACAATTTTCCATTTTTTATTCAATGGGGGGGGTTCAAACCCCCAAAACCCCCCCCTCGCTACGCCTATGGCTGGTTTTTCACCTTCAGCAATCAAAAAACGAATTACAGAACGTTATCCAACCAATGTGGAATTTTCAAGAAGACCCGACATCGTTAAACTTAATTTTGAGATTATAAACAGAGCAATGTTGATCCATCAGCTGATTAGAACTCATCCCAGTGATGCCAACTTAAAATCCTAAATGTATCAAACTTGTACTACCAACCGTCTTTTCCCCAGACCATTTTTTCTCTTTAATTATTGAATGACCCTCGTAAAATGTAGATAAGCATTCATGACACCACATAATATTGTTTCTGTTGAATATTAAGCCTACATGATAATTTTAGGAGAAAAATTCCTCTGACACCGGGATTCGAACCCATGACTTTTGACATTCGCTGCCGATGCTCTACAACTGAAGGTCACATGTTCGAATCCCGGTGTCAGATGAATTTTTCCCCTAAAATATTCTTATAATATTTCAGCAGTATCGGTATTGAGCTTAGGCCTATTCATGTTTAATAATCGAGATCAAGGTATCGTAAAGTCGTCGACATGCTTTGTGTTAGCCTATATCCTCGTAAAATGCTTAACTATAACACAATAGTTTTATGCACGATTTATTTTATACACGATTTCTACAGTATGTCATTCGTAAGCGCAAAAACGCGTTTAAGCACTTGACAAAGCTCACTAAACGAAGAAACACACATATACTTTTTCGGTACATATATACTCAGGGTACTCCAAAACTCAACATCAAATTTCAGGGTCGAATACTTCTTTTCTTTCTCTAATTAAAGTAGCTAAGGTGTTGCACGGGTAGAGAAAGTAAAAATATAACGTTTAGTGTCGGAAGCATTAAAAAACTAATTATAAAACTAATGTACGTCACCAAACTCACTTTCTAACGTGAATTTACTTCCAGATTGGATTTAATGTTAAGCGGAAAGTTCATGTGCAGCTCTGGTAGGCTTAGCCTATCTGCGAACAATGCAAAAAGCAGCACTGCGGTAGTCCTTACTACAGTACTTGAATGATCCAGTTCGTCAGATTGGATCTGATGTAGCCAACTGTATATGGAAAGAACCATTTTATAACAATCTCTTACGAGACTCTCTCCTCTTAGGTTGCAACATCATGGACTCTTGCAACTACATATAGAACTTAGATTAGTTGAAGGAAAATGAAAATAAGCATGGCCTCATCTTTACCAGACTAATAAACTTTATTATTATTATTGTCATCATCAGGGCCCGGATTCTAATGACATGTCATCTTTTTATTGATGCTGCATAGACATTGCCAACTTGTAGATAAATCCTCATCATGACCTTTAGATTATAGAAATGCATTTTTATTAGGTCATTTTTTGTCATTTTATGCAATTTTATATTTTTAGGGCATTTAGCCTATTCCAATTTTAAGTCACTATTTTGTCATTTGCTTCCTTATTTAGTCATTTTCATGTATTTACATTGAGTGTATTAACTTTTTTCGTCGGTAACGGTGCTGTCTTTGAAGAGTGTTGTTTGTTTAATGCAAGAAGAAAAAATTCGGCGTTAAGTGTTGTCATGTCTCAGTCGGAAATGAGAATCAAAGAAACGCCAAAATTTTGTATTATATTACTATTGTTATCAGATTCACTTGGCACCAGAGTCTGCCACCTGCTTGGATTTAAGAGTGCAAACTACTCAATAAACAATAATATAATCCGGCAGACCATAAAAGAAAATGCCGAAGTTTCACTCGCCATTGCCTCAGTGCCAGTATATATTTCCGCGAGAAAAGGACATTCACAACATTACAGTTATTTACAGTTTTTACAATTAGGAACAGATTAGTCTATAACTTTGTGTGTACAATAGTTTTTTATAAATAAAATTTCTGTCTTTAGGTCATTTTTTATAATTATTAAGTCATTTTCTTTAAAATTTAGGGTCATTTTATAGGTCATTTTTCAAACAATTTTAGGTATTCAGAATCCGGGCCCTGGTCATCATCATCATTATCACTCAATGATGATTCTGCTTCTTGCTAATAATCTAAACCGCACAATGTTCAACTCGCTAGATATGAGGTAGATATGTCAGACCTATAACTTAAAGCGAAATTCCAACCTGGATAACATCCTTAAAGCGGCTAGGAATGAAGAACAGATGTGATGGCCTGAAAATCACCCATGAGAATAACAGGGTTTGGACCCCACACCCCAGCACGGCATTCAAGCTATCTAGAAATCCAGAATACTTTTGAACAATGATTTTTACAATGTTAAAATAGGAAGGCAATATTTCAATTTTTAAAGTGATTAAACCTATGTAAAATTAAAAGTAGGGTATTAGGTAGAAATGAAAAATGCTCTTGAAACACTACTAGGAATAGGAATACTTTTCTTTAAACACTAGCAGATACAATCACTCATTATTACTACATTATGTAGCCTATGTACTGTTTGGAGATCGAGACTTCAGATAAGATAGAAATATTTTCAGAAAATTTCCTGCGAGTTCAGACTGAACAAGACATCACCTAAGGGAAAATAAACATTCTGGTGCAAAAGTCTACATGAATTGAAAATACAATTTGTTTTTTCTTTAAAAACTCTCCTTCTGGGCTAGTGCAGAGGGCGGTAATAAATTTATTTATAATTTAAAACTTTCTACCAGCTATCGGATGCTTGACAGACATGGACAGACTAGCAATACAATATAGGCCTACCCATTTTGACTAAATTTGTTAATAAGCTTTAAGTGACGGGCGCATTAAAGTATTTGATTTCATTCCTAAGAAATTTTAATAAAATTACAATTGATTTTTTTATTAACCCATGCTTTATTTTTAATACTTTCTGCATTATAACAGCTGTGACATTACTCTAATTACACAACAGGACTAAATAAACCTGCAAGTATGGGGGCGTTTTGACCTTCCAACGAAATATATTTCAGCATACGGCGAAATTATAATAATTATTATTACCTAGAACCTACATATAGGCTACATTATCCTTTTAAAAGTAATTCAAATCTCACCTACTTGCACTTGTTTTTACGTAAAATCATATGGTCCGAATACTGAAACTGCCCCTATAGCTTCTTTGATCAGCTTCAGTTGCATAGGCTATGATAAAAAAAAAAGGGGCATGGACATAATGTAAAATCCCATGTGGAGGGAAAGCATTCTTAATCTATTACAGGCCTAATAATAAGTGTGTCTACAATATAACACTAGATTGTATGCAAAACAAAGCACTTAAAGAAGAAGAAAAAAACAATAACAATAATAATGAACAGAATCCATTTGGATGGGATTCATGTGCACCGGAAATAAATAATCGTGGCAGGCAATTTTAAAAGTTTTAGAGAAATATAAAGAATATTTAGTAAAAACAGAAGAATGTAAGTAAGTAGAATGTTAATAATCCCGCCTTTTTATTCACTAGTTGCTCGTGAATTTATGGGTAATTCCGGACCAAGCTCCATCTGCAGGAATATGCACCAAGTAATAGATTATCACTTCCAAAGAAATGATATTGATAAAAGTTCAATTGGCACATACATACCTTTACCTGCCACAAAGCCAGATGACTTATCTGGAAATTTATCTCTTTTTTGCTAAACAAAGCGATAACTGTCAATACTGCACCTATGTCTAGACTAGCTTTATCTGTGATTTCCAACTTAGGCGTTGCTTTTCCTGTGGTGCAACAACTCTTAGAATTCTATAGCCTATATGCAAATGAATCCGACACAAAGAACTTTATATTTAGAAATTTTATGAATTGGGAAGGCAATTGAGGGTTGTAATTTACTTTCCAACTACTAGAATATTTCCGTTTTCCTACATATTTATAGGGTATCCTACATTGTGCTGTTAGCTCTCCAGCATATTTCTCCATTGTCCTTAGGTCTAAGCCGACCTGATTATTATAATATCATATATAAGACACATAGAATAATTCCTCCGTGACAGGTTTGGCTTGCAAGGAGGAGGAAAGCGGAGGTTAAGAAAAATAACAGAAAGAAAACTATCCATCTTTGAGCCAATTTTTCTATTACGTTATAGATTTATTAAAGAAATTAGAGGCACATAGAGTCTTCGAGTTGGGTAGGGCACATATTGAAGATACACTTTCGACTTCTTACAATTTAGAACACGATATTTCGTTTTCATTTTCAGTTCATTTTCTTGATAAGCTATTATTTATTGTTAGGAAGAAACGAAGAAACATAACCATGCTAAGCCAGACATGTTAATGGATCTGTTATGGTTGGACTATGGAGTTACGGGTCGCAATTTTACTTTCATTTACTTAACTCTACTGAAGGCAAATTTTAACACTTAGCCGAAAAACTTTGCATTGGTGACATTTTCTAGATATCAATAGCCTCTGTTTACTACAGTCGATATGTAACAACAAAAATTGAGTTTTAAGGTTAGATAGGAAAGAGTATGCGATTGGACGTCAATCAAGAGCTTCGTACATGCGTCATCGACTGGCAAATGACTTTCGACAATGTCAACTGGGAAATGTTAATAACATATCTGATTCAAATGGAGATACATAAGACTAATTTGAGGAATATTTATATAGGACAGAAAGTGAAGATAAGAAGAAATGGAGTAAGACAGGGATGCTTTTTGTTGCTCACACTATGCCATATAAAGCCCATATGGGTTAGTGAATGAAGCTCTAAAAAAGGAAGGAAGATTTGAATGCAGTTAAATGCAGATTAGGAAGCTTACAAGAGATGCTCACTGCACGACCGGAAGTACGGAAAATATAGCAACGGCCAAAACTCCTTTAAACAAAAAGAAGACTCTATTGACCGGAAAAGTATATGTGCAGCTAAGGAAGAATCTTATGAACTGTTGCTTTATATGGAGTTGAAACACTATGTATATAAAAATGGTAAGGGAGAACTTTGAGAAGATCCTGTGGACAAACAGAATAACGAAAGAAGAGGTTTTAAGAAGAGTGGATGAGAGGACATGCCTCTTGGAAGTTGTAAGCAAAAGAAAATCGAACTTGTTAGGACACACGAAGAGGACTTCTGCTGGATGTAATCGAAGGAAGAAATAAAAGAATAAAGAAAACTTGGTAGCAGAAGAATTGCAATATTGGATAGCATCAAGAAGATGCAGCAAAAGATAAGAGTTGGAAAGTGGAATTTCATCATAGGCTGAATAGCAAATAAAATAAAATAAAATAAAATGACACTTATTTTAACGCAAAGGCTGTGTACAGTAAATAAGGCATGCGACCGTCCCGCATTAGTTGTCTACAGGCCTTTGAATCCAGACATGGTATTGTCGCATTCATGTACCTTCATCGACCTGAGCTAGAATCGAACCAGCTAAAAAAAAATTGTGGAAACGCCTGTAACCTGATCTAATAATGTGATCACACTGAGGCCTAATGGAAAAATTTGGACTGAAACTGGGCATATTACTCACAAAGAGGATCTCAAGAGAACATTCAAATAGAGGAATAAAATTACTCAACATTAACACGAGATCCTTTTCAAATTCTTTCCAAGAAATTGTCGAGTCGGATCAAATCTTTTATCGATGAAACCTGGTTTTCTAAGGAATTCCTGATGTTTCTAAAAGTCATTATTTGACCACATTTTTGCAGTTTTAAGCGATTCTTCTAGCTTGGTCACCTTTCCTTACCTAGAAGTAGCTTACAATGGCACCCCAATCATCCAAGTTTTCATTAGCCAAGGAACACTATTATCTTAAGTATATCTACATACAGTAATATAAAAAGAATATCATACATTGTACCGTAATTAATATTGTGTTACTTATGTACGGTATAGAGATTATATTAAAATATGCAATTTTACTTGGAGCCAACTTTAGATCAGGTTTTCAGGAAAGCTTCAAGGGTTAGTATACAATTTTTGTTGGCTACCTACGAAATTATTAAAAAATGCTACATTTATGCGAATAGTGGAAACGTGTACCACAGTCAGCATCAAAATTTTGAGACCTGTAAATTTATTTGACAAGACCAAAAAAAAAAAGTTGTGATTTTTAATGTGTCTCATAACAAAAGATCCTTGAGGAGCAGTTTTCAAATCGTTCGAATAAAATGACATATTTGATACCTAGACGCTTCAACCCAAAATATTTACCACTTGCTTTTAATAAAATTGACTATTTATTTTAGGAAAATAGCCTACACATTATTATGTTTAATTTTGTTAAGTTTCTATCATAAGCAATAGGTTATAAGGGCATAAACAATTAACGGTATTTTAATTAGGCCTAAAACATTAATTGGTCAGTTTTATTTGCTAATGACTGCGGCTTTATTGAAAAGCTCAAAGTAAACTGATTACACATTCCTAGCTAGGCAAGGAGCACTCTGAAAGTGAAATATGCAGAAAAATTGTTGAGAAAAATCTATTTTAAGTTTAGAGAGGCGGATTTTGAAATTGCCCTGCTTCATACATAAGTCTACATAATCATTTTGTTAGAGTATACAGTGAAACCTCCGTATAAAGATATTTGTGAGCCCAAGCAGATTGTATTGTTACATGAGGATTATTGTTATATTGTGGGGTTGTAATTTACCATTAGAGAGATTGATCGTGGGAAAAACTGTGTAATCTACAGGATAATCATGGAACGGACATGCGAAGAATTGGTAAACAACGAATCACAAATCCAAATCTAAAAAAATCTAATTTTGTTACTCAACTTACTTACGTTGAATTGTAATCATAGCTACTTTATTCCCGCACACTAAAAAATTACCATTCAGGTTGGTTTAACATCACGGATCATGCCACGATTTGAGCCTAGCCACATTTCAAACTCGTAGATGGGGGGAAGAGGGAAGAAAACAAGCAAAATCATCACATAGCTGAGGCAAAACTAAAACGGTTGCTTCTTATGGTATTTTAATTGTATAGTCCAGTTACTCATTGCATACCCAGGCGGCTTCCTTTCGTTAAGAGGAAAAGTTTGCCGACAGCTCAACCCATGTTCTTTGTTTTACCGCACCAATCAGCTAGTTACCCCAGCCAATCAAAATCTAAGAATGTCATGTGGCGATTTTGACAGCTACTCGTCTACTCCGCGTGGAGTGAATGCGTTGTTGCAAGATCAAGTTACAGTAAACAATAACACGTGTGAATTGAATAAAGCGAAGGAAGAACTGAGGTCACTGATAACAATGAGAGAATATTGCAACGTAGCTTTTGTTTTGGATAGCGGAAGCCCAAGACCGATTTAGTCAGATCAATTAACATAAAGAAACACCGAAACCTTTGAAGCCGACTGGCCATCCAATGAGTAACTGCACTATACATTATATACATGTTGAAGAACAACCTTACTGAAAGTATGTTTTTGGGTTTTTGCACACATAAGGAATAATTGTAGCCTCAGTGATCCTATTCTCCATCCTTTCTTTTCCGGAATTTCTAACAGATATCAGGCACCCAGAAAACACTAGTGGTATAATAACTGGGAAGGATACTGATCTGATAGCAGTTACCATCCATAGGGCTACGCTACTGGTTTGCAGTAAGAATAAAACCTCCAAATGTCGCTTTAAAAGGGTGTTTCTAATAATAGCTTCATCGCTATAGTGAGTTACGTTTAACATTATTAGGTGCCAAACACAAATATTGACTACTGATTATTATACTTAATTTTGTTAAATTTCAATCATAAACAATAGGTTATAAGGGCATAAACAGTTTACGGCATTTTAATTAGGCCTAAAACATTAATTGGTCAGTTTTATTTGCTAATGACTGCGGGCTTTATTGAAAAGCTCAAAGTAATTGATTAAACATTCCTAAGCAAGGAGCAATTTGTAAGTGAAAAATGCAGAAAAAATTGTTGAGAAACATCTATACCACGATCTAGCGGAAAGTAGCGAAATCTCCGCCATATTAACTTCCTGAATAGCAAAGTAGCTCCTCAATTTGAATCACGAGGCTGAGTGCACCCTTACCAGACCTCCCTACCTCAGAAAAATCCGAGGAGGTACCGGGGATCGAACCCGGGCCGACAGATCCGTAGTCAGCGATGCTAACCACAAGACCACGCCGAAGGTACAACCATTAAAAATATAAAGTACTATATTTGCGAAAGTTTAAACAGACAGAGTTTTATAATCTTTAACATTTTTAGCTTCCGTTACCAAGCATCGCTATAAAAACCACCTAAAAACACTTTTTACAGAAAAGTTTAAAGTGATAGGCTACAGCAAATTAATGTTATAAGTGCATAGTTATGTAGGCTTCTTTAATTCTATTGTAAATTCGCCCCTCCCGCCCGTCATGACAGCCCTAAGCGCACCTTACTTAACGCGATGTGACCCCTTCAGATGACAATATTTCGATAGTGGACTCTTCCAGACAAGTGCGCATCTTTCTGGGCAGTTTAGGTAGAAAAAATCGTACTATACACCTACTATGTAGGCCTATTAATTATTAAAAAAGTGGGTAAGCAATAATGTAGGCCTATGTACAGTAATTAGTGTTTCATTAAGCCAATTAATGTTACTTATACGAAACAACTAAGTAGGCATCAATAGTTTGTATTAGCGGAGTTTTTAATTATATGAAGTGGGGCTGGTCCACTTTACATCGAATAATCAAATTTCAATCAGTTCACCGCGTCGTTGAAGAAGAAGCATCAAGAAGTTAATTTTGCTTATGATTAAAAAAAAACATTTTAAGTTTTATTGCCAGTGATAAAGCATTTCTATTCTTACTGAATTTGCATATTCAAGCAAGATTCCCTGAAGATGAATGAAAGTGACCGAAAGGCCTAGGAAAATAAAATAAGAGGTTAAGAAGAAACAGTGGCGGACGCAGAAATTTTTTTGGGGGGGGGGGATTTGAATAGGTAGAAAGAATACTAAAAAAAAATTAATCAACTTACATATACAATTAGTTCATAAAACTGGCCACTTAGAGTACTTTTTTCAAATTTCGGGGGGGGGGGGATGTAACCCCCCTATCCCCCCCTGCGTCCGCCACTGAGAAGAAAGGTATGTTGTTATTGTTTTAAAGACAGAAATAAAATTTTAACCATCGGTTAACGTGATATTGCAGTTAAAATAGGACCTGTCTGCTGATATGTCATATCGCCAAATAGATTAAATGTCACACCCTGGAACCGGCACAGCAAATGAAATGCAACTGCAACAGGTGATAAACCACGCTGCCATGTTCAGAGAGACACAGCTTCTGTGCTGGATCTGGAACTTGTTGGAAGCTGTTTCCCAGGACTCACCTAGAAACTCGGTGGCATCGTCCGCTGGTTTAGATGCGCCCGCAGGCATTGTTACACTAGACACATGTCATGCTGCACAGCACTAGCACTTACACAAACACACGTCAACCCACGCTGGCTGCTCAGACGCTACTGGCGGCGCTTGAGTCGCAGCCTAGCCTTCCCTCCCCAGACCCATTCACAAGCTATCTTGTCTCTGGTGAAGAATCTCATCTCGCAGAACTTCTCACCTTAAAAAGATGTGACGCAATCAAGTCGTGAGAACATGCATTTCCCTAGTGCTACATCATATTTCAGTGTTTCTCCATGTCCTTTTCTGTTTCAGGAACGCTTTTATTAAATTTTGTTTCTTTCGTTCAGATTTTTTTCTTCATTTCTTTTCCTCTTATTTCCTTGCCTTCATTTTTTTTTCATTGTTCGTCAGTTTTCGGTTATCTAGCCTTCTTATAATAATTAGAGCTGTCGATCAACTAAAACTGTTGATCGATTAACCAAATGCTAATCAGTCGATTAATCTAACTTCAATTGGGCTCAACAGTACTCATAATTTTGAGAATAATCCCTATCCTAATCATGTATTTTTTTAGACAGTCGAAGGTGAAATAAGTATTTTTAACAGAGAATTATGCCACTGAGCGATATAAAATTATAACACTCTATGTGTTACCAACTATGGTTTCAGTAACATGGAATCTATTCTTTTGGTTACAAATATTTGCATATTTTTATTAAATAGACTTAGTTTGATAAAAACTAGGGATGTTAAACATCACTACGAATTTTTAAATGTTAAATTTCTCACGGTAGACCACTTGGTGGTTGAAAAGCGTTGTCCACTCCATCCCATACGTTGGCAGCCATGCACCAGAAAATCAATATCCTCTTCTGTGCAAGTACATACAAGGTGGCAGGATAGCTAGAATCCTCCCAAAATGGCTGCACGGTACGTAATAAAATTATTAGTTCACAAATGTTAACGGCTGTCTAAAAAATAGTGTATGATGCACATAGTAAAATGTTTTTACCATTTGTTTGATAAATTACTATTTTATAATTCTATTTGCTTTAAAGAAGAATATATATTTTTACAAATATGTTGTTCCTATAGACGTGTATCACATGCCACTTATAAAAATCAATTAAAATTTCAAACTGATGATGTTTTAATGAACAAAAGACTGAAGTTGACACTTGACAGTCGCCTCTTCTACCACAATCGTTAGATCCAATGGAACTCACTCATGGTCGTAAACAACCAATGAACGGTCAGGTGCATGTGAAAGGTAAATATTCAATCCAAAAAATAGCTTAGTAGGTGAACCATCTACTTCTGGTATTGTATACGTCTGGCTAGTATTGGATGGTGCATTTTGACAAAGGATACTATTCATAGTAAGTCCGTAAACACAGTTTAACTTACTACAATAGCCTTTACCGTATTTCTTTTCATTAGTTTCTAAATGCAATGTCACCATCTTATTTTCAAACAAGAAAGATATGGCGGGAAGATATGAACATCAGCTTACTTTAATGACCTGTCAATCAGAAGTGAGGTTACCGTGCCAAAATAATGGTACACTGGTTTTGTGCTAAGCAGAAACAGTTATTTTTCCTTCACCAAAGGACAATTTTAATCAATTGCAGTAATCGACTAAACCACATTGATAAGTTAATCGGAATATTAATTTAATCGGTAAATCTGTTTAATTAATGGATTAAGTAGACAACTCTATTTATAATAGATCTTATTTTTAGCTCATAATTAAATACATAAGACTTAGTTTGTAGCTAATCTTTTTTCTTTAAATATTCATTTTCTACGGTCAATATCCAATATTTTAATTTATGTCCTTCTGTATCCACGTTACTGCCGAAATTTGAGATCCATGTAGGCCTATGGCTTGCTATGAATTAATATGGACATTAGATTATAGCAAATGGCTTCTTGCTTCATTATTGACTTACTAAACTGTAAGTTACTGCCTTATGGGCCATTCAGATAGAAAATTAACCGTAAACTTAAGAACATAAAACTTAACGCAAATTTTAGCACTGCATTGAGCATTCGCAACGAAAACTTAGAGTAGACGTTGATAACAACCAATCACAAATGAGAACGTGAATAGCTGATCAAATGGATGCCACAGACGAAAATACTTTCATGTTTCTATTAAACACGTGTAGGCCTTTAAAAATTGAAATCATACAAGTGTATGCAGACATACACAAATTAACAGAATATTATATGGGCTGTATTTACCACTGTAGTTCATTTCCTGGGAAACTAATGTTCTTATATTTTCCGCCTCATCTTTATATAATGGATACCTTTTATCATGGATACAACGTTACGAGTTTCTCATTCATAGACGCCATCTCTTGGCTACTTCCACTTCCGTCTCCTGTTCTGTGGACTTGACAGCTCTGATTGGTTGTATCGTTATTTTTCGCACAAACTTTGATGCAGAAGCTTGGTGTTTGCAAGGTTCTAAGTTAAGTTTATTTTTCGTTACGTTTCAAGTTTACGTGATGCATTGTGAATGGTCCCATTGAAAACCATGGCCCCAAACTTTAAAGTTTAGCCTACGTTACGTTTACGGTTAATTTTCTATCTGAATGGCCCATTACTGTACGTCTGAACCTCTTTTACTCTCTGTTCTTTCTTCTTCTTCTTCTTCTTCTTCTTCTTCTTCTTCTTCTCCTTCTCCTCCTCCTCCTCCTCCTGCTTCTCCTCTTCTTATAACTATTTTATCTCTCCTTTCGTTGGTCCAATGTCCTTAAGAGAAGATTCAAATCTAAGATTCACGTTATATTTAGACACGATATGGGGACTCCCTTGCGAGTTTCAGCGCGTCGCACGCTTCCTTTTATGACAACTCAAAGAAGCTTAAACAACGGATAAAGAAGACTCAGGGTCGATGTTAGGAAAATCTAATCCGCCATTCGCCCCCCAGAAAATTCATAAAACGCAAATATTTTGCCCCCCCCCCCCAGAAATTTCAATGACGCAGTCTGCGTCTTAACCCTTCCCCCCCCCCCCGTGGGCACCTCTGCCGAAGGATACGTAACCCAAATAAAATCTGATAAATGCACTCATATAACTTTCTTTACTTTAAGCATGGCCGAAACATCTTTCTCACTTCATATCCTGATAAAGAATAAGATGCCGTATTACAAACAGCGTGTATTCAATTGTTTTAACCAGGTGCAAAACTTTATACGAGGGTCGTCTAGAAAGTAAAGAACGATTTGGCATAAGTAAATAATAACGAAAGATGTCAACACAAAACTTTATTTACAAAGATATAGTACCTTACTTTATTTCTCAACGTAATCACTATTGCTGTCAAGGCATTAATTGTAATGCCGATGTTATGCTCTTCTATCTCTAGTATCTATTGCCAGACTTCACGTTCAAGTAACACAATAGTTCCTGCTGAAGATACGCAACAATTCTATCTCAGACATAACACTTCGGTGTTGTTATAAGTCGTTCAACTCAAAAATGCTTACCATATCAAGTAGTGCTGAATGACGTTATCGCATCAGAATGTCTCTAATACCGGGTCAAGGTTGGATTACGTAAGAATTAGTGGACCCAGGTTCGATCCTGGAGCATGCTATCTGACTGGCGCCAGCGCTGCGTGGTATCAGCATGTTGTCATACGCAGATAACTCTCGCTCTTAACATCTGGGTCGCTGCAATTCAATTTGCTTACTTGTACAGTCATGCTCAACACTTTGTAAACCATAACAATACAAGCACAATATGTTATTCTAGCTAATTGCTAAAATAGCTAAAATGTAAGTTGTGGTATAAAAGCGGGTGAAACCAGTTAACTGCTGTTGCTGAGAATAAAGCATGCTATCACTTTTTTTAATAAACTAATTTATAACAGCCTATTATAGTTTATTATGAAATTCCTAATTCCTAAGTTTGTTGAAATTGTCCTGCATAATACAAAATTAGCCTAACTTTCTGAAACTTGAAAAACTTTTAGATGCGAAAACAGATTAATGCATAGTTTTTAATTATCTTCAAACTATTTTTAATTAATCCTTTATGACGATGTCTCCATTGTTAATGTCCAAAATTCAGAAAAATATTTGTTTAAAATATTTCACCCTTTATTAGCTTCCATCTATTCCTTTATTTAAATTGTACATCGTAAATAAAAACCACCACCATCTTCGTTCCTTTTTACGAAAATGATGTGTTTATATGACTGTATTATTATCTTTCACTCTCTTTTCTAGGTAATAAAAACAATTTCCTGTGCATAATAATAATAATAATAATAATAATAATAATAATAATAATAATAAAGGGAGCCATTAGGATATAGCACTATTTGCCACTATGCTATTGAAATGAAAAAAAAACACCAAATCCGTTCTTTCTTTAATTTTAAAATCCATGTTTGTGAATTGAATATTAGACAGACGTAAAATGTTAGCTTCATTATATAAAAATAAGTTTTCTTCCTTTCTTTCAAGGGAAACAAACAAATACAATTTTTATGACACGATGCCCTTTAGCTCTGGACTACAGAATTAATTTATAGCATTTCTCCATGTTCTCTATTTATAATATTAGGGGAAGAATAGGATTTTGAGAAAGGAGAAATGATACAATGGAAGAAAGCAATACAAATGTTAGTTATATGGGATTTCAGAGACTAGGCCGGTATTCATAGTCGCAATAAGTCGTACTTATATCCAAGTCGAACTTTAATCTCGTCTTAAGTTGAGTTTCTGACACAAACAAGTCGGACTTATGACGTAGTTACTTTATAAAGTCAGACTTGACAAAGTCGAGCTTATTGGTATTCATAGTCACTAAAGTACGACTTATTTGTCGAAATAAGTCGTACTTTATCAAGTCAATGGTCCCCCTGACTTATTTCAGTTTAAGCCAGAACCATGAATAGTAATTTTGATGATCTTGGCGAGTATTAGAAGAAACTCACGCCCCAAAGCGTTATTTGCGAAACATGATGAATCCATTCAAATTCTACAGTGACAATGAATTTAAAAAGAGATTTCGTTTCAAGCAGACACAATTTTGGAAATATCAATCGCCTATTTGTGTCGATAAATTTCATGCTATTTATCTCCTACGAGGGATTTGTATGTCGTGTATAAAATAATTCCACCTATTCCCTTGTATAAAATGTTTTTGTTAAAATATCAGTTCATAGCTTTGTCAAATCTAAAATTTATATGTGTCAATATTATAAAACATAATTAAAAATTATATATCTGTCAATTTTATAAGATAATTTTCGTATATTGGACAATATATTTCGGCTATTCAGCCATCTTCAAGTCCTTTTCTTTCACCAGGTGACCTTACTCTGTTGGTTAATCCATTACAACAGGTGGAATTATTTTATACACGACATCATTCGCCTATCTTTCATCAGCATTTCTCTCTGCTGGCATTTCATATCGGCCCAAAGCTTCCTAAGCTGTTTTGACTCTCTCTAAAACAATAATTAATATCGAAATAAATACATAAGCGTACCGGTATTAATTCTGAACGATCTCCAAGCTAATATATATGCAGAATATTCGCAAAAAAAAAAAAAAAACTATTAATTAGTTTACTTACACGCTGCATAATATGACTGGATGAATTGAATTCTTTGTTTACAATGCACAGAGCCGTCTGCATTTTTATACCACGATAGCGAAATACGTACTCAGTTGGCTTTGCTTTACATAAAATCTTAAACACGATTGGCTAATTCAGTTATTACGGCAGTGAACGCGTGATTTTTCATATTATTGAGTTCGACTTTAATGCGTGGAACAAGTAGAGCTTGAAGAAGTCAGACTTAATAAAGTACGACTTTAAAGAGGACTATGAATACGAAAAACATATAAGTCGACTTGTCAAATAAGTTCAGCTTTATAAAGTCGGTTCTTAAGTCGCCGACTATGAATACCGGCCTACGATGTAGGTCTATACATGAACATGAACCATTATTTTGACTTTAGTATGTAAGGCTACTATCCTAGTGGAAGGGAAAAGAAGGCCTGGCGATTTAATTCTATTAGGAAAACTACATTGACTATTCTCTCCCAAGCCTATACAGAAATCTGGCAATGGAGGATTCCAATAGGAAATATGGATTACTTAGGATTTTCAAGTTTAGATTTTTTAGTGTCTCGACAAATATAGGACGAGAACGCTGTATTAATCTACCCCACCACACATATGTCAACAGTACAGATCAAAAAATTATCACCCTCATTCTCCCAATATTTGGATAAGTCTTTTGACACCTCCTTGGCTGTCAATTAATCTAAAACTATTATAATGTACTCTGCAGTGCGTTCAATGCTCACGTGAATGGGCTCATACCACATGGCTTTCAAATACGTCACTTATAGCCAGAACTTGTAGTTGCATATTTTCATATCGAGGTGTTTCCTTATGATTCACAGGTTTGAATGAAAAAGGCCAAATATCGATATGTAGTCCGATAAAATAATGCTATTAACTGTTACCAAAGAATAAAGAAATGGACTCAGTGAAATGGCCGCGCCCCCCCCCCTTGCTCTCAAGGAAAAGGAAAAAAAATGTATATTAATAATTAGGCATATAGTCAGGTGTTTTTCTTTTAAGACAATTATTTGAAAGTCAGTTGAGACATAAAAAGTTTGCAGAAGTTCTACCAAATCGACAACATGGAAGTAGAATCCAAGGTGGATTAGGAAAGGGGGGTCCAGGGGGTTTGTACCCCCAAAAATCAAAACCTAAAATTCTATATTTGTATTCTTTAAAAATATTTACATATTTAATGAAACAATATTTGTTGTTGTGTCAAATATGACATAGCAGTTATTTTGTCTTCATAACATAATAAGTAGGCCTATTATGTCCACTGTTCCATGTATTATTTAACTTTTCTTATAAATAGTAATAAGTATTATAACTTAGGTAACAATTTCTTGTTTAAATTGCCATGTCTTAGAGTATAGTAAAGAAATTTGCTAACTAGTTTTTTAGTGCTAAAATAGCGTAAAATGTGATTTTCATTAGTTCAATATTTAAAAATTTCCGGGGGTGGACACTCGACATAGGTAACAATTTCTTGTTTACATTGGCATGTTTTAGAGTATGGTAAACAAATTTCCTAACTAGTTTTTCTGTGCTAAAATAGCGTAAAATGTGATTTTCATTAGTTCAATATTTAAAAATTTCCCGGGGGTGGACACCCGACTTAGGTAACAATTTCTTGTTTGCACTGGCATGTCTTAGAGTATAGTAAACACATTTCCTAACTAGTTTTCCTGTGCTGAAATAGCGTAAAATGTGATTTTCATTAGTTCAATATTTAAAAAATGTCCGGGGGTCGACCCCCCACTTAGGTAATTTCTTATTTACATTGGCATGTCTTAGAGTATGGTAAACAAATTTGCTAACTAGTTTTTCAGTGCTAAAATAGCGTAAAATGTGATTGTCATTAGTTCATTATTTAAAAATTTCCCGGGGGTGAACAACCGACTAGGTAACATCTTGTTTACATTGGCATATCTTAGAGTATGGCAAACAAATTTCCTAACTAGTTTTTGAGTGCTAAAATAGTGTAAAATGTGATTTTCATTAGTTGAATATTTAGAAATTTTCCGGGGGTGGACCCCCCACTTAGGTAATGATATCTTATTTACATTGGCATGTCTTTAGAGTATGGTAAATAAATTTCCTAACTAGTTTTTCTGTGCTAAAATAGCGTAAAATGTGATTTTCATTAGTTCAATATTTAAAAATTTCCCGGGGGTGGACACTCGACTTATGGCATGTCTTATGGTAAACATGGTATGGTAAACAAATTTCCTAACTAGTTTTTGAGTGCTAAAATAGCCTAAAATGTTATTTTCATCAGTTGAATATTTAGAAATTCCGGAGGTGGACCCCCCACTTAGGTAATGATTTCTTATTTACACGGGGATGTCTTAGAGTATAGTAAACAAAGTTCCTAATTAGTTTTTCTGTGCTAAAATAGCGTAAAATGTGATTGTCATTAGTTCAATATTTAAAAATTGTCTGGGGATTGACCCCCGACTCCCTTTTTTTGGGGGGTATTCCAAACCTCCCCGGCACTTTCGACCCTCCCCGCAATTATTTTCTGGCTACGTCATTGTTTCACTTATTATATTATTAATATAATGTTACAAAGTTGTCCAAGAAGTTAAAGCGACAAAAAATAAATGAATTAAAAAAATTGCCCCTCCCCTATAAAATATCACATGGGCGCCCTCGTCGACAGCCAATCAGGTTGGGGGGGGGGTGAAGTTTGGGGGGGTGAAGTTTGGGGGGGTGAAGTTTGGGGGGGGGTGAAGTTTGGGGGGTGAGTCATGAAGTTTGGGGGTGGGCACCCCTGCCTTCGGGGTTGCGATACGATGTGGTATAGAAGTTCTTTTCATTTTTACAACCAATTTACATGAAGAGAACGTCAAACATATTGTATTATACTAAGAGGCAAACTTTTATTTGGGCAGAGGAAGTTGTGTGAGTTTCACATAAGATTTTTTACTTCTATTTGGAATGGATTCGACTTCACCCCTCAGATTAAGTGTACATAAGTGGATAGGAATCAGCCTTCTTTAAGCTACATTGTTTAATTAAGGGAATAAATGGTTTCGATAGACTCTCCGCGGTAATAATTCAATGTAGCCTATAATGGTGCATTACTCAATTATACATTGAATTATAACTCAACCATTAACGGCAATGAAATTTATCAATTCTAAAAGAGGCTAATGTTTATATATCCCACCACCAGCAGCTTCCGCCATTCGGCAATGCTCACTAGAAGCATTTCTAGAATTTCGTAACTAACACTGAAAGAGGAACCGTACTGTATTTGAATGAATATGCAAAACCGTGTGATTTTTTCAATAAATCATAGTATCGTGCTTTTTATGAGTATTCTTTTTCCGTTTATGCAGGTACGGAATGCAGAACTTCTTATCTCTTTGTGTTCCCTTGAGTCAGTCGAAATTCCTTCTCTTTTAATAATCGCAAATTATGTACAGTATTTTTAGTTGAAGTACACCACTAGAAAAATACTATAGAAACATTACAACAAATATAAAAATAATATGAAGGCCTAAATAATAATGACATTAAAATACAAGGAATAAAAATAAATTCTATTAATCGTAGGCCTACTAGTGTTCTAATCGAGTACAGTGATCACACTTTAAATTTACACTTCACAACTTACGGAAAAACGGTTCGAGTAATAGCTGGTGCATAGGCCTACAAAAGATAATTTACAATCCTTTATTATAAAAAATTCAAAATATTAAACATACCTTGTGAACATAGGCCTATGTTTTATCCGTTATGTTAACAAACACAGCAAATTTACAAGAATAATTACATTCATCATAGCAATAGATAGACTCAGACTTGCCTCCATTTCCCTTCAGTTTCATGAATCTGTTTTCTAAAAGGAGATATAAGTGAATTAATTGCCTTTCTAATCAAATAAAAGTATTACCAAAAAATAAATATTGATAACTGTTCTTAAGAAATATCTAGGTGCGCATCCATTTTATTCAGAAGTAGGCTTTAGCCTGCAGTATATTGATCTTCAACATTAGCAACCTATTACTGTTTTAATGTCTCAGTCGTCTGATATTGTATAGGTCTATGGAAGTCTCTGCTTTATAATTCCAAGATGTTATTTTATTTATGCTAGGTTTAACTACATCAGTAGTATGGTAATTATTTACCTGGGTCTAGAATACTCATTACAAGTTTGAATTGTTCTATATTCAAATTTTCTGCTGACAAGTAAGCCTATTTTTCGTCCATTTCGTGTTCATGCTCACATGGTGGAAATTAGAATTTCCTGCATCCAGTGCCGATAACTGAACTTTCCTGCGTCTTACTTCCTACTTACCGCATACATGCGTCATCATATGAAAGCCTGTAATTTATTATATATTATACGCCTAACGTGCCTAATTTCGCAGTACCCCTAATTTCTAGCAACTTAGGCTATTATTTTATTAAGTGCCAGAATGGTATTTTATGAGATTGTGTGTTGGATGGGAAATGCCTGTCCGTCAGTGTGTATGTACATATGTGCGATAGCTGGAATCGCTTTATCGGATTTTCAAGAAAATTGGTATAGGCTACTCATTTATAGCCCCCATGAGACGAAGCCTATTGATTTTTGGACAAAATCGGTTGATTGGTACCGTACTAATGCCCAATTTATTGCCTATTTTATGGTAATATATTAGACAGCATTTATAAAATGCAAATCAGTTCTCATGACAACATATTGCTTTACAGTGCTCATATACGGCTTTGGAAGTTGCAATACAGTTAGCTCTGGCAAATAACACTACCCACATATTCCTTCATATATGCTTATCAAACTTTAGACCTTTGTTCTTTCGTAAGCCCTGCTTAGTTAATCGATCTGGAGCTTAGCTCGGAAATCGATTTAAAAAATAACTCATTTTCTGCATATCATAATTGCAATTACAGTATCATTGATTAAACTTCGTTATATCAGTTTACCTGGTTTTATTTATTGTGAAATCGGGAACAGTAGTGGATAAAAGGAAAAAAATCAGTAAAATATAGGAGAAGCTACCCTTTCTGATCAGTAAGATGATTGAATTCCATTACTGTTCCTAATTTTGCAAAAATAAAACGATAAGATCCTGCGAAATTGAAGGTACTACAAAATTAGGCATATTAGTTACGTCTATTATTGCAGATATGAAATATAATCATGTTTGCTAGTTGAAGTTTACAATTTCAATCTTAGCAGCGCCTTGTCTTCAATTTTATTTCTTAATACTGAATTAAGATTTAATTCGCAGTAGCTAATTAAGACGCGACTAGTAGCACATGCGTAATGTATCGCCAGCAATATTAAAGCCATTACTTTTTTAAAGCTGGTAAGCGTGGAACTAGACCGCCATCTCAAATAGCTGTTTGTGTATAATTATTTTTCACCTAAGTACTTTCACGTATTATTCCTTATCGTAGAAACGTGCGTTAAGTGCACTGGAGTCTCGGAAATTAGAAACTATTCCTAGATTCTTCAATGATGCAATTCCCACTCTCGTTCTCAATATACTATATCTAATCTTATCATGAAATTGGAATCACGTAATCTTAATCACGGAGTAGAATACTTTCTTCATAACCTGTCCGACAAGGGATGCTTTTTTCTTAGTAACGATGGAGTGGAAAGAAGTGCATCCTGCTGCTGAGGCTTAAACTGGGGTCGGTGTCTGGCCAAGCTAAACTTAGCTTGCTACATGAGAGCTGCTGAGTCATATAGTTTGCTGGGGGGCAAAATAATCTTCAGCGCTTCAATATTCTACACACAGAGGAAAACAGTGGAATATCCACTCTAAAACTCAACCGCATAAGATTTATTTATTTATTTCCTTGTTCTTTTCCTGTACAAAATTGATATCAGACTGCTTGTCAAACATCACAATTAGCTTAAACATAAATTTCGCTGCCTTGTCTCAAAATTAATTCAAGATAAAATCACTTGATAGAATAATGTTATGACTTATAACAAGGGCCAGGATTTTGATGTCCTAAAAATACTTTTAACATGAGCAATAAAATGACTGCAAAAATAAAATAAAATGACCTAAAAAATACCGAAAAATTTGTATGAAAATACTGGTTTATTCATCAGAATTGTGTATATTCTACATTTATTTTGTAGGCCCAATTATAGGCTTGTAATTAGTTAATTGGTACATTCGGTTAAATGCAAACAGCAAGAACTGTCTTTCTGTATCTAAATTAAAATTACAACTAGATCTATTTATGTTTGCTTACTTAGAGTTCCGATAACACTAAATGTAAGTGACTGCACTAAAACTCTGTACAACGCGAGAAACAACACAAAATAAGAAAATAATGATGACTTTATATTTAAAAAATAACCTAATGACATTGAATTCTAAAAGTTACCTTAAAATAATAAATGGAGGAAAATGACCAAAAATAACGCTAAAAATTACCATTTTTATAATCTGTGAGCCATGATCAGAATATCCACACTAGTGGGCAACGTCCATGATGTTCCAGTTAAAGGATGGCATGTCTTCAAAATCCGGGCCCTGCTTATAATTTACTCGAAGTCTTTTCTAAACACTCACATGTCTTTCACTACCCTAAGCGTAAATCTTGTGAATTTCTGTTTACTCAAGCTACCTTCGAGTTCGTTACATTTCCAGCCCCTCACGTAATACAAACTAGACCAGAGGTTGGGATCGGATTCCAAGTTCTATGACCGAGCCGAGTAGTTTATAACTACTCTTCATAATTATAGTTTCTACTTAAAAAGTAAAATCTCAATACAAACAGTTATGTACAAAATTTAAGTAAAATCGTTAGAACAATTTTCGAGAAAATCGGATTCTTTTCGTGTGAAAGTGGCAGTAAATTAAGAGAAAGTCGTAGTCATATTTCACATCACATCCTCAGACGACGGCAAATTTCGTTGTCATATATTTGTGTGTGTGTGTTTTTATTAATTCATTATTTTCTTCACCTGTATACTATAGGTAGGGGAAGTACTGAGTTCCAATATGTGGAATTTGATTTTGAGTTTTCATCATTAATAAATGTTTTGAGTTTCATAAAGATGCCCGTGTGTTCCAGTCAATTTATGTGTGTATTTGTGTATGTGTGTATATGTGTGTGTGTGTGTGTGTGTGTGAAAAGCATAGCTCGAAAAAAAAAAATAGTATTCAAAATGAAAATAAAAAAATCGTATCCAAACAAAATGAAAAAAAGAAAAAAAAATCGTATCCAAAGAAATGTGATATTTGAGTAGGATATCGTCTGTGGACGTGACAGAACAATGGCGACGACTGTATCTTACGTTTACTACCATTTTACATGAGAAAAATTAAATTCTTTCGCTCAAAACTAATCTAAAAATTTTTATTAAATTTTGTACAAGAGGAATTTTTACTAACAGCTAAAAGTTGTATTTAAAATGCCAGTAATCATTTGCACAAACTCAGACTTGCATGGTGAACATACCTTTGCATGTGGGTTGAACAAATGAAAATGCACACTATGTAATATTGCATATTATTCTATATCAGAATGATAACTGAGAAAGTTATATTATGCGTAGTGTAGAGAAAGTTATGTGAGTGCACCACATCAGATTTCTTTATGTTGCTTCAACTTTTTTTTTTTTATCTGTGCCTTTCATAGGAAGTCGGACATCCACACACAGAGAGAAACATGGAATATTTTTAATATTTGAAAATAGCAATTTCGACAACACATGGTGAAAATATGAGGTGCTCTATGATTTCATCTGCATTGGTACAATACATTTGGACCTGGTGATACATGGTGAAAATATGACATCGAATTTCGGCCCAAGTGTTTAAAATCATTCTGGGTGGTAACGTTAGTTCGATCGATAAAACAATAACATAATACCTTTCTTCTCAACTTATTCTATTTTATTTTTGTTCCTGGACATTTCGGTTCCATTCAACCATCTTCAGGAAATCTCTCTTGTAGGGTGTATGAATGTAACGTTCAATCATCTTCAGGGAATCTCTCTTGTAGAATTACATTCATACTCTAGACAAGAGGTATTCCCTGAAGATGAACTATTTAAAAATTGATGGAAACTGAAGCTTGTGCAACCAGAACATTCCTGGTTTGAATAATCAGCTATTATTTGGTAAATAGGCAATTTCCTCTGCTAGCGACACGCACACTAGAATAGTGTATTGACCGATGTATGACAAATGAAGGTCGTCAAGGTCTGGTGGATTGCTCGCGACTTAGCCCTCTTTGGTTCTTACATACAGATACAGTTTCGATTTGCTGTTTTCTGTTTCTAGAACATCAACAACATTGCTCATTATTGAAACCAACATTGCAATGATGCGACTCAGTGACTATGCTAATGAATTTGTAAAGTTATAATGAGATGACCTGATCAATAATTTCATCTCGAAGATAGTCGTGTATGGCTCTGAATATCCTGTCATTAAAATACATTTTTAGCATTCAAGTACATTATTATTCTGCATATTTAATTGACTATTCTAGTTAAATGGAAATCACTTTAGTATGAAGTAACTTCAACCACAGCCAGCTAGCGACACAGCCCAAGGGGATACTAGCAGGCTAACTTGCCGTTAGACACATTTGGGTTCCTAAATTGTTGTAGAAAGATTCCCCCGTAGTCAACGGGGACTTTATAATGAAAGGTTATTTTGAAATTTAAGTGAACGAAATTCCTCTGTTTAACTTTTCGTGTCACGACGATTTCCAATTGCAACGGGGATTTCATGGCACATATCTGAAGAGAAAATGCCCAACAGTGGAATAATAATAATAATAATAATAATGTGTTCCATAATAAGCAGGCCATCGAATAACGAGAGGATTAGGGTAATAGGATTTTAAATGATCAGCAAAGGAAGATAGTAAGATTGTTAAACCTTATGCACCGACTACATTTACCCCAACTATTCTCCCAGTAACTTACAAATTTGTGTTAGACGCTGAGTGGACTCTAGAGGCACAGTGCCACTAGGAGGATCAAGATAAGTGAAAAATTCAAATTACCTTAACGGGAACCGAACACGTGACGTTCCGCTGGGACTCTACGAAATGCACTACGGCATACTCCAATAACAACAACAACAATAAAAAACAATAATATTAATGGTGTCGTAAGAGTTTCAATTTGTAAATATATAAATTATTCTACATGGTACATCAGCTATTTTTTGTCACTTCATTTAATCATAGTGAAGGGTGTGAATATTTTATACAAAATCATATTCAGAAGATGTAAAAAATATCGTGTTTATATTGTCTTTTGACTTTTAGCTTATTTTTAATTTTCTTTTACTGAATTTTCTTGTAATTTTGGATTGTGTACGCAGATTTTGGAAGATTGGCACAGAGGAAAAGTGGCTGATGGCCTTGCCTATCTCTATCGTGCAGAACATTATTATTATTATTATTATTATTATTATTATTATTATATTTTATAATTATTATTATTATTACTTACTTACTTACTTACTCACTCAATGGCAATAAACAATTCATAAGCAAGCTAAAGGAATATTATCTATTTTATGGAACTCGGAGGTTCATTGCCGCGTTTACCTGAGCCCACCATTCAACCCTATTCTGTGCTAACTCCATTCCAACCATCCCTCGCAAATCCTGCTTCCCATAAATCTATCCTAATAATGTCCTCCCACCTACATCTAGATCTTCAAATTGGTCTCTTCCCTTCGGGTAGTCAATATAGGCCTAAGTATGTTTAGGCAATGTTAATATAGTTTATATAAAATGCTTATTTAATAAGTAGATTGGATGAATTTGAGTCTCAAAGTCAGATGTTACAATTTTCTGCCTTTAATTTTAATATGTTGATAAAATACATTCCCTAAGATGTCGTTCAGTACGATCAATAGGCCTAAACTTAAATAAAACAAATTACCTGTATTATTGAAGTTTCTTTCTTTCTCCCACCTAGGGTACGTAGTTCAATGTTTATACAAAACTTCAACACTCAAAATTCCTTTATGACGATCGTATAATCATGGAACCGTTTATGTTGAAATAAAATAGAAGGTTGAACAGTACAGGATAGTATTTTATTTGAGTTTCGTAAAAAAAAATGCAGCCTACAGGAATCAATATGGTGCCTAGCATCTTTAGGGGCCCTTTATTATATGTATTTTCATCCCGTTAAATATAATCCGTACAAGACAGCGCGTGGACTAGCGATTTTGCTACTTCCAAGCTGTTCAGAGAGTTCAGCAACGCTAGCTCGGAACTGAACCTAGGTGGTTGACCGCAACCTTCACCCCTAACATTTCCTATTAAGTGAAGCATACAGAAGATTTGCCGTGGTTCGGATTCCACCTAAGGCCGTAGGTTCAGGCTATTGCAATAAAGACTTAACTTACAACAGTGGGATCTTCTCGCTCTCAAAGGATTATAGGAGAACGGCTAGCCACAACCGCTACGAGAAATTGCGAGATCTGCTCCTAGAACGCATGGTAATATGGCGAAATAAACAGGCCATAGACCTATAAGAAAGGGATGAAGAGAAATATAACAATATGAGGCAAAACTAATGATAGATAAGCTTCACTATTCTTGGCGTGTCTTTACAGATAAGATTTTGCAAGTAAAGAAACATCATATGCATTATCACTTTATCTGTTATATAACTTTAGACCCATGGAACTACGAGAAAAAGAAATTTGAAAATTTACTACTAATGCAACTCTTTCCAGAGAACTGTAAGGTAACATTTTTAGGAAGGATCACCACAATTCGTGAAACGAGGTATTTCTATCTATAACTTATTTTCAAATAAAAAATTACAAGTAAGGGAATGGTTGTCGTGGCACAAATAACAACTGTAGACGAATTCCTTGGCCGAAGAGTACACACGTCTTTTAGAAGGTTACTCGTATGATGAGGGATGCAAGAAAAATGAGGTCAGGAGCATTAAGACTTGAGAGATAGCGAGGTGTGGAGATTGTGAATAAAAATAATAAAGGCCAGTCAAGGTACGTTTTGCAGGTGTCTCGAATTGGGTAACGGACTATGACGCAATGCACTGGCCGATGCCTTCCAAGATTGCGCATGAGCTATAAATTTCATTGGGTAATGCAGATCCTCGCATGATTATCAAGTATAAATAATGAATAAAATGAAATACGCAGTGTAGCCGTGAGAAATCGAGAAACTCGGACTGGCTTCTCACACTTATACATGCAGACGTTAAACATTAAAATTCATGTCACTTTGAGCGATGTCCAGAGTATGATCATACACATTTACTAGAGTTCAAATTAGGTTATACGATAAGGAACCAAGGTGAATTACTACTATAGGTCTAAAGTACAATGCAAATTTTGGGCCAAGGCTGTACAATAAGACTATTCAGAAATCCCCATGCATTAACAATGCTAATATAATTACTTTAAACCCTATATCTTTCGATCGCCTTTAATAACAATAAAAGCTTAATTTTCAAGTTTTCCAATTTTTGGAATCACTATTAGATTTTTTAACAATAATCGAAATATTGATCTATTTTTTATTTATTTCACTAACAGTTTCGGAAATTTATCTTGAATTTTATTACTCTGATATGCAGTGCAGTATTATATTATTATTTTATTTAAGTTAATTCGTTGCATTTGATGTAATGCAAATCCTTTTTCTTCCATATCATTGTTTGATAGTTTGCCTATTTTTTAAATTGTAGTTTTTATACGAAAGACACTACTTACATCCAAATTAAGATAAATATCTGAATTAATAGTAATAATAATAATAATAATAAAGTTAACAGAGAGAAGAGAGAAAATATTATTTTAGAGTGGCCCTCATACCTTTAAGGCAGGTTGTCACATGAAACAAACCAATTTCAATCTTCTTGAGATATAATAATAATTAATAATAATATAAAGTACTAGCTAAAAAGGCCCAGCCTCGCCTGGGTTTTTATTTTGTAATTTGAAATTAACTTGATGAAGGACTTTCGATTTTCAAACTCTAGGAGCTTGAATAATATGTAAGTAGAACTTGAAATGAGGCAGAACGACTTATCACACTCAGACTATTCCCTCAGAAAACTCTAGATATAGCTTTCTATGGCTCATAAAGGATGGCGAATGTTGCATTCCGTTGCTTCTACACACCATGCCTGGGAGGGGTTGAAATAAGAAGAAACATAAATTCCTACTACATAAGATTGTATTGTCTTTATGGAAAATTTTATTTTTCTCTCTCATGTTACCATACAACCGTTTCGGAGCTGAAACTAAAAAAAAAAAAAATCAATATCACTTTCATACTTTCCTCCCCAAAACCTGGGACATAATATAGCCTACTGCGCGCGTAGGACTAAAAATGTTCCATCCCATTTTGTCTTCTTTTAGATGCTTATGGCCTCTGATAAACATCCCTATTTCTCAACTAATACAAAGCATACAGCTATGAATAACGTATCAGTGGACAGGATTTTTTTTTACCGACTTCTGATATAGTATACTCACTGGCACACACTAATCTGTCCCTGCAATACGACCGCTTATTCTACATCAAAATGAGAAGTGAGAAAATTATATTTTCCATGTGGAGTTAGAGAAAGTTATGTGACTGCTTCACAATGTGTTTCATTTTCGTGGATTTCATTCTTCAATAATTATTTTCACAAATGTATTACATCGATAGCATCAGAATCTGTTAAAGCCCAGTATTATACAGTACCCAAAGCCCTATGTGAACACTATAAACAATACACTGTTGTCATGATAACTGAATTGCATTTCTTTTTTCAGTATCATTTCAGAAATTACATAAATTTTCAAGGGAAGGAGTGGCTTGCTTGAATTTTAATGTTCCCGGGCTTAAGTGAGTATGTGTGCAAAATTTCATGCAAATTGGTCAAGAAATGTAGATTTATTTATTATGTAAACATGTGATAGCAGAACTCTCAAACTGTGCTTCATTTCACATTACCGACATTTTTCGTGAATTTTCCAAAATTTTTCTTTAATACAAATCTTGTCCTGACATTTACAAAAAAAAAAAAAAAAAAAAAAAAAAAAAAAAAAAAAAAAAGCCAAATCGGTCTAGCCGTTCTCAAGTGATGCTCCGTCATGGCTTGGTTGCAAGACTCACATTTTTGTTGTTGTTATGAAAACATGTGACAGCAGAACTCTCAACCTGTCACACTTCTATTTTGTTATGAAAACATGTGACAGCAGAACTCTCAAACTGTGCCTCATTTCCCATTTCCGACTTTTCCCGTCGATTTTCCAAAATTTTTCTTTCATACAAACCTTGTCCTGACAATTACGAAGACAACAAACAAAAACTCAGCCAAATCGGTCGAGCGATTCTCAAATGATGCGGCAACTTTCATTTTATGGCAATTGATTTTTACTTATATAAATTATAATAATTTTAATAATAATATTTACAATAGCAATAGACTATTAATAAAACTAATTACATATACTTTTCTATATTATTTTTTTGACCGATTTTTACTAAACTTTACACACAGACTCACAGAACCAAGATAAAATTGGGAGCAAAATTAATTTTGGAGAAACCACCCCTTACATATTTCAACCCCTATTATATGTCTATTAGTAAAATCTACATTCTTTGACGAATTTTACCAGATTTTATAAGCCTATACAGTGCCATGTGCATTAAATGATGTTTAAGTTTAGGCCTACCTTCTTTGACCAATTTTACCAGACTTTACACACAGACCCTATAGAACCAGCAGAACATTTTAAGTAGGACTAATAGGAATTTCTGCTTCTTTTATCTCAACGTTTATCATCCAGAGACTTTAGAAGCAATGGGGTCCAAAATCCCAAATCCTCTAAGAGCGGTAAAGAGCGAAACTGTATTTATACAGAGTCCGCCAGAAAAATGTATACACTCTTTGTCAGACTGTATCGGGATATTGTATCGGGATATTACCAGTATATTACCAGTATGTTGTAGTATGGTCTTATGCTCAACACATGTCGTTACTTTGAACACGATAGTGACAAAACAAAATGGCTGGAGCACGCTTAACGTTCGAGCAGCGAAAATGCATTCTGAAGTGGTTTATCAGGTTTGATAATGCCGTTGAAGTGCAGCGTCAGTGGAGGCGGGAGTTTGAATCAGAACCCCCAACCCGCCTAACAATTAAACGCATTATTGGCAAGTTTGAGGCACATGGAACGATTTGTGATATTCAGAAAGGAAGATCAGGAAGACCGCGTACAGCTACAAGTCCTGCTTCGTCGGATCTCGCGTTGGAAAAGTTTGTTACTTCTCCACAAAAGTCTGCTACGCAATGTGCGCGTCAAGTGGTGATTAGCAGTACAAGTGTACGACGAATTCTGAAAGGTGCTAAGTGGAAACCTTACATTCCACGATTACTGCATGTGATTAATGATGACGATCCTGATTGGACGAAGAGGGCCCATTGAGTTCCCTCCACGGTCGCCAGAATTAACCCCTATGGACTTTTACTTATGGGGAACCGTGAAAGATCAAGTCTATCGACGTAAGCCACGCACGTTAGAGGAACTCCGCCAGAAGATTACAGCGGCATGTACTGCGATCTCCATTGAAACATTGACCGACGTTGCTGCGGCGACCGCTCATCGTTCAGTAATGTGTCTGGCCGCCAACGGCCAACATTTTGAACATCTAATGTAACCACTGAACCAAGAAAGTACTTCCGGTAGATGTTTGATTAGTATTTAAATTAAAAAAACAAACCTAATAAATAGTTTCGTTCCTTAAAGTGTGTATACATTTTTCTGGCGGACCCTGTAGTTTTTTAAGGGAATAATCTCCTCATTTTGAACTCTGAAAAGCTGTATAAGGACCTCGATTTTGAAAATTAAAACTCCTTGAAAAGTTTCCTTCGAAGTCCATTCAAAATACAAAACCCGGGCGATGCCGGGTCCTTTAAGCTAGTTAAATTATAAAATAAACGTATATAAATTGTGAAAACTTGATGTAGTACGAGGGTGGATGGAAAAGTGGCGCACAATAATTTTTTTACAAAAAGTTTAATCGGTACAATTACAAACAAATGCACTCATGAAAGGATATGTTTTGTCTATTTTTCTATATAGTCGCCAAGTTTCTCAACACATTTGTCCCATCGTGATACCAGTTTCAAAATACTCTGTTCATAGAAGTCCGTTCGGTTGGAGTATAGCCATCTGCGGACTGCTGTTTTAACTTCTGCATCTGACGCAAAGCATTTACCGGCCAGGAATTTCTTCAGCGAGGTGTAGTGCAATTTTTATGGGCTAAAGGGCATAACCCGAGTGAAATTCACAGGGACATGCTTGGCGTGTATGGGGACGACTGTATGGACCGTGGCAACATTTCCAATTGGATTGCATTCTTCGAAGATGGCCGTGATAACCTTTCATTTGTTTGGCCCATGAATAAATTCCTGGCCGTTAAACGCTTTGCGTCAGATGCAGAAGTGAAAACAGCAGTCCGCAAATAGCTATGCTCCAACCGAACGGACTTCTATGAACAGGGTATTTTGAAACTGGTATCACGATGGGAGAAATGTGTTGAGAAACTTGGCGACTACATAGAAAAATAGACGAAAGATGTCCCTTCATGTGTGCATTTGTTTGTAATTGTAGGCCTACCTATTAAACTTTTTGTAAAAAAAAATTATTGTGTATTACTTTTCGATCCACCCTCGTATTTCAGTATCAAACATATTAAACGCTTTCCTTCCTATTAACTATTCTTCTTCTTTCCCACAGTTTTACATTTACGAGGCCCACGCCGCCCGGGACTTAGAGGATCGCGACCCGTCGAGGGAGAGTGTTTCTATGAATCACATACATACTTTTTTTTACCAGTAAAAGGACATGGAGGGCCTCCCCGTATGAGTGATCTGCCCAATGCCGGGGACACCTCCTGGACAACACGAACACATAGAAGGATACACACCAGTCATACACTCACTCATTCCGAAGAAGGCGAGGATGAATGAAGGTGATAACGACGGCCAGATGATATCCGGGAACCAGGAAGACCTAAAGTTTCCCGACCATCATCTCACAGGTGAGGAAAAACCCCCACCTAGGAAACTTGTTCTGACCAGGAATAGAAACGGGGCCTGCTACATGAAATGAGCAAACGCATCCCCTGTGCCACAGCGTTCGACTCTATTGTATGAGATAGGAGATTGGGAAGTGGTCGGGTTGCTATTTGGGGCAAGAGGGACAATTTCGAAATTTTGTGGCAATTTTTTCCAACGTTTTGATATACTGTCTTCAGACACATTTTAGGATTTGGCCTTAAACATTCTTCAAATATTGTCCATAACCATTTCTATTAAGAAATTTTTAATAAATTGAAAGTCCTTTATTGATAGCTGCTTTAACATTCAATATAAAATATAAGAATATTGAAAAGTAGGAACAAAAAGTATCATCTTAAAAAAATATAGTTCTTGGAATTGTTTTGATTTGACTGTGTCCTATTGGCAGCTATCCTAAATGGATTTCCCCACATTAAATTTTACGTTCAATTAATTTGTTTTTCAAATTTGGGGTATTAACATCTGAATTCTTATGATGATATTTGAGAAGTGTATGGTAATAAACTGAAGCCATTTTTATAGCAAATGCTATTCTTCATAGAAATCGGGCATGTCTTTACAAAATAATTATTGTTTTTGGAGTTGTGATTTATTGCTTGCTAAGGGAAATAACGAAAACAGACATTGTATTATGTAAAATTTATATATATAAGCAGTCATTTTTTACATTCCCATGGTTTTTAGCCTACATTGAGAAAATGGAAATGTAGTCGCAAGAATACAGGCTGTTGTGTAATAGGGATGTAGCGAACTAGAACCAACAGATGTCTCCACTGCTCTAGCCGGTATGCGCTAGCCGTTCGTCACTTGTTTTTCGAGTTGTTGTCTGCTGGTTCCATGCTTTTAAATGGCGTTTCATCTTAGCAGACTGAAAAATACGTTCGAACTTTTCTTTTTTTGTAGCGGGTAAAACGCTACTAGGCGCATTTCTTTGTATACTGGACACTTCCAGAATATATTTACGTGAACAAACTTAAAGAAAAATTGCAAAAGATAGACGCTATATAAGTCGAAAAGAATGAAGAATAAGCTGACAAATACTGTGAGAAATGCCCGCTATTAACTACATTACTATGTTCCCGACGTACAAAATGTTATGCAGATATGAATATTTATATACAGTACTGCTAATTTGGCGATTGGGTATGATTCAAAGTAACTAAAAGAATATACCTCTAGGGTTCAGACAGTAAAATACTAATTGATATACGTGATAAACACTGATTTATGTGGTGTGTATTCGCAGACATTTTTAATATTATTTATTTTCTATATCAAATGCACATTTAGCCTATACCGTCATATTAAAAACGTATTCAAAATCAAAATATTAAAATATGTTTACATCACGAAAACTTACCTTTCCTGTCCCTCGTAGTTAAAAAAGATGGGAACTTGGGAATCGATTAGGCCTTTTTTTTCTTCTTCTCATTCCTCATTCTTTCTTATTCGTTTTATTATCGGTAAGTTATGCTAGACCATCGTTACATGATTTTCATTTCTAGTTATGAAACAGAATATTGTTAAGAATATTTCATTGCATGACATAGCAGATTATAAAGGCAGAATTTAATAATTATCATACGTTAAGTTATGTAGCCTATTAAATAGGCAACGCTATTGTCACAATTTTTATTCGAAGCCGTTAATCTAACTTGGCTAATTAGAAATCACAGAATTTATATTTTGATATCAGATGCAATAGAAGGCTACAGTAGCCTAATATACACATATTTATACAGCAAAGTAAAATAAATAGGCCTAAAATAACTAAATAAATTAAACTGGGAAGTGGTCTTTAAATATAAAGGTGCACTAAAGATACAGTTTAACAAAGGTATAAAGCTAACACAATGTACTGTAATTATCATTGCGTTACTAGATAATTTTAATTTATTTATTGTAATTTACTCTATTTTTAAATGGCCCATAACATCTTCTCGATGCTCACGGCAAATTTAATATTAATTTAAAAATTAAAGAATATCTAATCCCCGCACTGCATATAAATATTCATACATTGATAACATATTACTGCAAGTCGAGTACAAAATAATGTCGTCTGTATCGGAAATATCTCACAATATTTGTTCGTTAATCCTTCCTTTTTAGTGTTATTTAGAGCCTATCTGCTGTGATTTTTCTTTCGTATTTTTGACACTACAACATTCTAGAAGCGCCCAGTAGACAAGGATGTACGTAAAGTAGCCTCGTGTCTTCTATAAAAATATAAAATTACGAACATATTTTTCGGACTGAGAAGTTGGAGCGCCATTTAAAAGCATGAAGCCAGCAGAAGAAAACTGGAAAAACAAGTGACGAACGGCTAGCGCATACCGGCTAGTACACCCACGCTATCTGTCGGAGAAGTTTGGCGAGCTACATCCCTATTAGCTCGAACGTTGCCTACATATTATGGATCCCGTTTAAATTTACGTTGGTAGTGGTGGAGTATGAATGGCGATACAGGTTAGTAATTACAACAGCAACAACTCTTGAAGGTAATGAGAGAGAGAGAGAGAGAGAGAGAGTGGAGTGGCTGACACAATTCTGCACCGGGAGGGCGCTGGGTGGAGACACACTTTCAATATTATTTGATCCTCGAGCGGTCACCAGCTACCTCAGCAAACAAAGGAAATTTTCAATTTATATAAACAGATTAACCTTTTTATGTGCTGGATTAGGTTGATCGTTATGGGCGGCTGCCTTTGGTTGGGTTGGACTCTTCAATTATCGGGAAGCGTGATCATCTGATAACCTGAGAAGAGGGCGAATCTCACCGCTCATCTGTATTATCGAATAATGCTGGTTATAACTGTTACAAGAAAGTGTTTTGCAATAATATTAGTGAGAATTTGTAAACAACGACACAGGCCTTGATTGACATTTAAGTCAAAATCCCGAGATTTTAAATTCTGACTGAGGAAATAGTCCTACTACATGAATAGAATGATGTTGGTAAACTGAAACAGAATACTGTAGTACTAATAAGTTATATTATCTGGCTGTAGACATTGCAAAAGTTACTCGTATATGATCTAAGTATCCGGTCGCGGACGACCCCTGGTGTTCCCGTGGTGTTTCAGCAGATTTGTTTCCAGGTTTGCGCCAGTCCCCTATCTAAGCCTTAAACATAAGGCACACACACACCTAGTCCTGAACCCGGGAAAGGGATTTTTCACTACGGAAACATCCCAAACCGGCCGGGAATCGAACCTGGACCACCGGGTGGGCGGCAGGCGTGCAGCCCACGGAGGGTTTAAGTATAGCCTATTAATTATTTTGTAGGCTTTATTTCCCGTTTAGAAATTAATGATCAATGGTTGTAGGGGAGGGAGCGAAAGAAATCACAATAGAGGAGCATCTTGATGGGTCATTAACTCATTACTAATTAGTAGAACAACCAATAAGCACTGAAATCATAATAGAATTTTAAACCCATGATTATTACCTTATATTTGATTGTGACAGATGCCTAGATATATGCAATTTTTAAAAGCATAATAAAGCGTCATTCACAAAAATAAAGCATAATGAATAATGCTTAAAGCTTTACTTCGAAACTCTGAATAGTGAAATTTAAAGTAATTTATCTTATTGTTTGTTATCCTGTTAATTGTTGCTACCATGTAGGGAACTGAAAGAGATTGTTTACAGTAATGTTATTTTCTGTTTAAGATAATTGTTTGAATTTTGAAATGCATTGGTCTACAATCCTTACTATAAATAATAGTTTTTGTTTTTAGTACAGCCTTATACCCTCTTTTTAATTTTTCTTATAGAATGTTCCAGGATGAATGTATATTGCCAATATCAGTTACATATATTTTTTTATTAAGTATAATTACAAGTTGTAAAAAATATCACTAAATTAGTTTCGTCACTATTTTAAAATATTAAAATGATCAGCATAATGTGATATAAAAAGTTAAAATAATCTTGTCAGATTATGCAAGTTGTAATACTAGAGAATATAGCTTGATGTTTGTATTAAAATGTGTTCAATTATAAAATAACCTGCTAGATAGGTTCGTCATATTAGCGTACATTTACTAAAATACACTGCGTAAAAACTCACTATTGGAGTTGTCTTTGTAGGCAACTGGGTGGTTTTTTGATGGCCAAGAAAGATCTTGTTGTTTCTTCTCTTGTAGCTAGCTGAAATGTTAGGATCTTGTTGTTCCGTTGATGTGTTGTGATCCTTACTATCTGGTATTGGCAATCTTTGTTCATCGCTGGATTCATTAGTTGGAAGATTGCCAATGCCAGATAGTAAGGATCACAACACATCAACAGAACAACAAGATCCTAACATTTCAGCTAGCTACAAGAGAAGAAACAACAAAGTTTTTTATCCACCAAAAACCACTTAGCTGCCTGCAAAGACAATTTCAACGCTAGCTTCAAGAGAAGAAACAACAAGGTCTTTCTTGGCCATCAAAATACCACCCAGTTGCCTACAAAGACAACTCCAATAGTGAGTTTTTACGCAGTGTATTTTAGTAAATTTACGCTAATATGACGAACCTATCTAGCAGGTTTTTTATAATTGAACACATTTTAATACAAACATCAAGCTATTCTCTAGTATTACAACTTGCATAATCTGACAGGATTATTTTAACTTTTTATATCACATTATGCTGTTCATTTTAATATTTTAAAATAGTGACGAAACTAATTTAGTGATATTTTTTACAACTTGTAATTATACTTAATAAAAAAATATATGTAACTGATATTGGCAATATACATTCATCCTGGAACATTCTATAAGAAAAATTAAATAGAGGGTATAAGGCTGTACTATAAACAAAAACTATTACTACGGACCCTCTTTGGACATCATGAAATTCTTGAATACCTTACTATAAATGATAAATCTCAAATCGTACTTCTCTTTAAATATTAATACAGTGAACTAAATGTGTATAGTGAACTAAATGTACTGATAATTTCACAAAACAATTAATTTCCATTAAAATTTGTGAGTGCCTTAATTTCTTTACAGAATGTTACCAAGATAATGCATGATTAAAAAAATGCAAAATTAATTACAAGCATAATAAAGCGCAATATGTAAAAATGAAAAGCATAATTTAGTACTGCATACTGAAAATAATCTGGTTTGAAATCACTGTATAAGGTTTTATTGTGCATATTTAGGCATATTTGCACAATAGAGCATAATTATACCTGAAAAGCATATATTTGCATATGCATAGTTGGTCTATATTAGTATGAGAAAAGGAGATTGTAACTTGTAATTTTTTTATTTGTCTCAGGATTTTGTTCTATTTTTCAATTGCCAGCGTTAGCATTCACAGCTGTGGCCTCCTCTTAACCTTAGACTACCAAAAGGGTCACCTCTGAAATGTCCTCCTAGTGTTGAAATGGACTTAAAGAATACTTAGTACGGTTGTGGAAAATATTTTATCAATTTGAACTAGTGAAAGGTGAATATTCGTAAACAAAACTAACAACTGCATTAGAATTTCTACATGAATAATTAAAATGACAGTATGCTGAACATAAGAGTAAAATCTTTGTTTCAAGAATAATTTTTGTATATATATATATTTTATAGGGAATGTAGGGAAATTATAACTACAGATCTATTAACTTAGACTTTTCTAATTTCACTCAGGTGTATCATGAGGCCACAATTGCCTACACGCTATACCTAAACGGAATTTAAGAGTTAAATGGAATGCTCATTCTTTCAGTGTCACTAAATATTAACAATTTTTCTTAGGTACCTAATACAAGTTTAAATTGGCCAGTTTTCATCCAATGATAGACTTTTCCCCTGTATGCAAAAATTTTAAAGTTTAAACAGATCGATTCTTTCGTATGAGATTCTTTTCTTTGTATGTACAAATTTGAAAGTTTAAAATGTTCAATTCTTTCATGTAGCCTACTAGCCTAACATCAATGTGAAGAATCAAATTTCCACGAACAGATCTCCTTTACTTACAATAGCGGCTGTAATAACGTGAAGATGAAGGGAAAACAAAATGAAAAATAGTAACAAAACAATCATGACTTTAGGAATGTCGGACTTCCATTAATGGGATTGGCCGCGCTCTATTGGTGAGCGATACAACTAAGCTGCATTGTCTCCTTTTAAGGGAAAAAGTCGGTTTGTCGAGGGATGAGAAACAAAAACCAGCTCTCTACGAGCGAGATTCAGCATCCCGAACAATTGTGACGTGACTGTGGGAATCTTCAAATTTACAGCTCACTAAAAAGAAAGCCATCTACAAGCAGTAATATCTCCTCAATCAAGACAGTTTTAATATTAAATGGTTCAGCGAGAAACTTACCGATAGCTCTTTTGATATTGTGATTTCCCAGGCCCTAAAGCTTTTTATGAGTAGCCTACAGCTGTTCAATCTGCGAACACGAAGTAAATTCAGTACACAACTTCATGTTGCTATGATCCTACGTATGTTATACATAGTATTAATAAGATCCATTCACACGACTTGCACCCTAAGTATTAATTTTCTAATTTTCGTGATTCACATTCATTCATTCCGGAATAAGCGCGGATGGGATGGATGACGGCCAAATAATGTCCGGGGACCACAAGAGCCTAAACTTACCCGAGAATCCGTCTCACAGGTGAGGTAATCTGTCCCAACCGGGAATCGTATAAATGCGAAACGAGACAAGAAGCTTGGTTTACAGATGAGCGGTAGCAATATGAGTTTGTAGAGTGACTTCGAAGCGGCATTCTCGCTCAGGTCATGATTCATGTCTCATCTCACCCTTTGTGTGAGGAGAGCGAACGCATCCCCTGCGCCACAGCAGTAAAATCAGTATTGAAAACATTCTTAGGAATAGTTAAGACAATCTTATGCAACTGGAAGTGGGAAACAAATTATTGTTCTCCATGTAATAAATAAATAAATAAATGAGATTTTATTGTCATTCAACCTTGCAGCAATAGACAACGTCACCTTACAAATGTACAAAACATATATATACACTATATTACATTAGAAATATATAAAAATAGATAAAGGAAAAAAAATGTTCATTAATTACTACCAAGTAATGTTTGCACATTCAAAAAATTCAAAGAATTCGTCAATAGAATAAAATGGGTTAACGACTAGCCAGTTGTATATCCTTGTCTTAAATACATTGAGTGGGACCTCCATCCATTCCAGGGGAAGTTTATTGAACACTTTTACACCAATTACCTCATAACTATTTAGTGACTTGGATAATCTACAAAAAGGTGTATTAATTTTCCTATTATATCTGGTACCATATGAGTGTATGTCTTGTCTGAGTAGATAATCTGATAAGTTATTTTTAATATGGAGGAGGACTGTGTAAATGTATAAGTTAATCACAGTCAGCACTTTAAGTTTAATGAACAGAGGTTTACAATGATCCATCTTTTTAGCATCTGTGATAACCCTGATAGCCTTCTTCTGGAGAACCAAAATGTCCTGCACATGGGCACTATTACCCCAGAGTAAAAGTCCGTAGCTCATAACGCTTTGAAAAAAAGCAAAATATGCCGATCTTACATAATTTTGAGGTACATGATGTTTTAAGCTTCTTAATAGGTAAACTACCCGAGACAACTTAGTACTGACATATTTAACGTGAGGATCCCAAGATAATTTTCTGTCCATGACAACACCTAAAAACTTAACACTACTTTGACCTTCTTCTACTGGCAAATCTCTAAGACTAAATATTATTTGTTGTGTTTTATTCTCATTTAGTAAAAACCCATTTGCTCTGAACCATATCGATACCTGTGATATAGTTTCTTTTGTCATGTTTTGAAGGGTTACAAACTCTTTACTGACATTTAAAAATGTAGTGTCATCCGCATAAAGAATAGAATGACTATTTATATAAGATGATAAGTCGTTGATCATTATTATGAACAATAATGGTCCCAAAACTGATCCCTGAGGTACGCCATGTGTAATCTGAGCTATTTGTGATCTTTCCTTACCAATACATACTATTTGTCTACGCTTTGTTAGAAATGACTCAAAAATATTATCAGATTTATCATTGATAATTCCATAATAAACTAATTTTTTTGTAAGTGATTCGTTATCTACGCAGTCAAAAGCTTTACTAAGGTCGCAAAATGTAGCCATAGCAAACTGTTTTCCTTCATACGCGTCAAGTACTTTTTTAATCAACGAGTCAATAGCATCAACGGTGGATTTTCCCTTTCTAAAACCGAATTGTGTGGGAGACAGTATATTATAGTGTTCCAGATAATTACAAACCTGTTTATAAATAACCGATTCTAAGACCTTAGATAAAACCGGAGTCATTGACACTGGACGATAGCTAGAGGGGCAATCTCTCTCTCCTTTTTTATAAATAGGCACAACTCTGGACAATTTTAGTACATCTGGAAATATACCTTCCCTTAGACATTTATTTATACAATGTGTAAGAGGGAATACAATATATTCAATTATCTTTTTTAACATATTACTAGAGAAGTCGTATATATCTACGCTATCAGAAGGCTTTAATTTTTTGACAATATCGTAAACTTCATCAATGGTTACCATTACGAAAGTAAATTTATTCCTATTTACCTGTGGATTATTAACTTTGTGGTGCTCCATTAGGTCATGTACAGTTTCATTAGGTCTTACAATGCTTTCACAAATTTCATTAACAGATTGTATACAATAATTATTATAATCATTAGGTGTTATTGAAATGGCCTCTTTTTGTTTACTTTCAGCAACTGAGTTGATTATTTTCCAAGCTTTCTTACATTTATTTTTGGATGTCTGTATACTAAAGGAGTTAAATTGTTTCTTGGCCTCATTTACCGCAAGTTTATACTCCCTTCTGGCTGTTAAATAACTAAATTTGGTCCCGTCTGTCTTGTATAACTTATATAGTCCTAAGTACAATAACAACTTAGGGCGGAATTCTGGAACAAGCCTTCAACTCCTCCTGAAACCTTCCTTAGTAAAGGAGGGTAAAAAGAAGGCACCTTCTTCAAATGCAAAATCAAATTCTCGGTTCTTTCTTATAGCGTCCTTAATGAAGGACAGCTTACAAAGCCTCCTTCAGTTGCCATGGACAGTTGGCATCTGCATGGAAGACAAATGTTCCCATATGTTCGATTATACATTAAGTGCTGTTGTATAATGACTATTTATTTTATGAAAATTGATGACAATTAAATTACAGGATTGAAGTTTACTTCATTTTATGTCAGATTAGTAATTCCTGACCTCTTAATAAATAACAACATGAAGCTCTGAGATATGCATAGGTTGGTAGTAACTAGCGTCTTTATTCCGTTGTACGGGACTGCAGCGAGGCACACATCTGAATTTATCACTCGAATATTCAGCGTATTATGGTACCAATGAATGAAATATTACAATAATGTAACATAATGTAACATAGCAGGGCTCCGAAGTAAAGTCCAACGTCGAAATACGGTAAGTGTTTTTTCTATTCTATGAGCCACTGATGCGATAGCCTTCTTTCCTCCCCGCATGGACGGTTCAACATCACAGTTTGTTCGTGGTCTCGGGGTAACGTGCGTGTCTAGTAATGGAGAGGTCTCACGTTCAAACCCACCCCAAAGCGACTTTTTTTTTTATGTGAAATTGTGCACATTCCATTCTTGTGTTCTATTTTATCAATGTGCTTGAATAAGTATTATATTCTTCTTAAAAAAAAAAAAAAAAAAAAAAACTGGGAATTCATCGTCTTTCATTGACTTGTGCATTTTCTTACATTAACCTGTAACATCAGGCCTAAAGAATGGTAACATAAGCATATAAATGTTATTTCATGAACAGAAACTTGCTTTAAAGTTAAAAGTGCATAGGCCTATAGGACTACTCAGAACAAAACTGCGTACCGCTTGGTGGAACTATCCTCTTTTTATTGTCATACTGTACTATTTTATTGAGAACATAAAGACTATGTAGTCTATGATATAAAAAATGTGTCTAGCATTTTTATAATATTGCAGCTGCTTCTATTACCGGTACTCTTCATTAATATTGTCATTATTATTAGTAATAATAATAATAATAATAATAATTTATTTGCTGTCAATTGACTTGATACAAGTTTCTGACATTGTCAAGCTTACAGACTAAGAGCTAATATTATACAACCTAATATTGCTACAACCTAGATCTAAGGATAAAAGTGTGTGATTGATCAAAATATAATAATGTATATGTGCTAATCGGTTATTACAATTCGTCTAAAGAATATAAACATTTTTCTATTAAGTATTTCTTCAGAAGTGTTTTGAAATTTTTCTTGTCAGCATTCTTAATTTCTACAGGTAGCTTGTTGTATAGTATAGTTCCAATTACACTTACGTCCTTAAATATAATTTGCTTTTTGCATGTATATCTATGACAATCTAAGCTACTTCTTGTGCTATAATTATGAATTTCACTATTTTCTTGTTAGATTTCTAAATACTATTTCTAGTACTATTATTATATTTTTATTATAGGCCTATTATTATATTTGTATTATATTATTATATTTATATTAAATAGCCATTATCATATTTGTATTATATTATATTTGTATTATATTATATTTGTATTATATTATATTTTTATTATATTATTATTTTTATTATATTATGATATTTATATTGCATTATTATTAGACTACTACTACTATAATTATTCTTAATGGTATTGTCATTGTTAGGTCTATTGCTATTAATACTGTATTTATTTTCATTATTATTATATTATTATTATGTTCCTCTTTGTTTTGTCATAAGTATTGAGATCAAACATACGTGCAATTAAACAGTTGTAGGCCTAATAGTTGGCTTTCAAAATATATATTTGTATTCTTTAAGGTTAATTAGACAGTACTCCTTTCCTTTGTTGTATGGATATGTAAGAGTTATGTTCATGGGCCTAATTTACGTATTTTATATCCACGCTTCAATGTCATTTATCGTGACATTGATCACTTTATACTATATCCAATCTTAATTTTTTTAATAAATAGACAATAATGAACTATCGTACATACAGTACGCTATTCTTTTCCAAAAATAGTTATTTATGGAGCTTATTTAATAGATATTCTGCTCACAATGGACTGTTATTTTGAAATTCACGGTTTTTTTTTGCCCATAATAATGAGTTTAATTTGTTTGTGTCGTATGTATGTAGTCATATTTTTATTTAATACTTCTAGATAATATAATAATTATTTCGTAGCATTATCGTTAACCTACGTTGCTGTAGTACAATCTGAAATTTGATATAAGTTGCATAATCTCAATAAATTCACCATCTAATATCACAGAAGTGAGAAAACTGACGTCTGAAAACTATAGAGGATGGAAAAAGGCGACCACTCGGCTTCCTTCAGTATTTAAGATAAGGAAACTCTCTTACTTCCTCCTTTAAACTAACAGGGAGGTTCGAGAATAAGAAAAGGTGCTTCTTAAGGGACATCACAGACCCCCTTTCACCTTTAAGGAGCCATCCTTCCTCAAGCGAAACAAGGAAGGTTCCAGAGTACGAATGGCTATGTAAGGAGGATTGAAGGCCCATTTTAAATGAAGGAGCTTGAAAGGAGGATTCCAGAATTCCGCCCTTATTCTTCATATCAGCTAGTTGTGAAGTATACCACGAATTCTTACACCAATTCTTATTTTTGTTAGTCCTATAGATTTTATGGTTTATTTTACATTTACTCTGAGGGATGTTTGTATCAAAAATGTTTAACAACACATGAAAAAACTTATCAAAAGCAATATTAGCTTTATCCTGATCTATATTAACAAGCAAATTATTCCAATCATAATTATCTAGAGAGGTCTTAAAATTGGCAATTTTTTCTTGAGTCATTGGTCTTGTAATAACCGTTTTAGGTTCCCTCTGTTTTTGTCTTAACTTAATAATAGGCTTAAATATTTCAACCCACACTGAGTCATGATCCGAAAAATCAACCACAGCTATGCCCGAGCATATTTCATCCCTACTTATATTTGTGAATATGTTATCAAGACATGCTGATTCTCTTGTTGGTTTGCAGTTTGTATAACTAAAATTAAATTGTCTTAAAAGATTTTTAAAATCATTTATAATATGAGTATCTTTATTAACATCAAATGTAGCGTTTATGTCTCCTCCAATGACAATATTGTATTTTTTCCACTGAGGCCTAAGAAAGAAGTTTAGCATTTCCTCCAGTTTCTCTAAAAATATAGATGGATCACCGTTAGGTGATCTATAAAGAGATACAGAGATAATCTATGGAGTAGCAACAGTGGAAAATAATAATTCGTTTTCCTGCTACCGTATATATAAAATTGTCTCATCGCAACCTACCGTCATTCCATAGGCCGTTCACATCCTCATCATCCAATATGGCTGCCATGTCATGTTCACATATAATGCACACATTTACCTGGAAGAAGAAATAATATTCTGTAAATTAATCACAATCTATATTTTTTTGGTAGTTTTATTTAAATATTCCTGAGCTTTTTATTTTTTAATTTTTAATTAAAAGTGGACTGAAATTATAATATTAAAGTAATCAAATTTCAGTGTTGTAAACGTTTATACAAGTTGATTCAGATATTCATTGATTAAACAACTATCCGAAAATTCCTTGAGACGTCACTAAAAGATCAATAACACGGGCTCTAGTAGGAAAATAATGATAAAGTGATGTGACACTTCACGTTTTATTGATGTTGGTGCAGAACAGTTTGGTACCGTAGCTACTACTTCACAATGCAAGAAGCATTATTACTGTATTTATAGCTCTGGACTTTATTGCCGTCATAACTGAGAAGCTTGCTTGCATAAATAGGGAGGTCAAGAGGGCACAACTAGTACCATTGCTTCCTTCGCTAGGTTAAAAGTACTCGTCCGTTAGCCTAAGCTAGAAAACATTAATGCCTCTATGTTTGTTGAATTACAAATTTAGTGTGAATTCAATGAATTCTCCTTCACTGGTACAGCAAAGCAACCAGAATCTACCTTTTCGAAACATGATTCAAACGTTAAAGGAATTGGAATGTCGGAATTGACTTTAACGCTTCCAAATTAAATAAATTATTATTATTATTATTATTATTATTATTATTATTATTATTATTATTATTATTAGTACTATTTTCACCGTTATTACTATTTATTATATTTATTACTAGACTGTGTGGTACGCAAGAGGTACTAGATCTATGTAATTATAATCTACTCAACAGTCTTTGTGGGCTTTGTCCTTCTTCAAAGGTTTGCGCCATTTTTCTCTATTCAGCTCCTTTGTATTTTTATTCCTAGTGTCCTCAGAGGTGTACATATCCTGATTTTAGCTTGCTTGCCCCTTGGTAACTCTGCAACCAGCCACAGCTTTTGACTTGCTTGACAAGAGAGTAAGCTTCATTGCAACGATGAAATGAAATACTGTCTCTATGAGTCACAAGCTCTTCATAACCTAGTGGGTTTCACGGGGCCTAAAGAAACTGCAAGGCCTGGCGGAAAGAATATGAAACTGGGTATATCAGTGCACTGGTAAGTCGTGCAGTTACGTAGTTGAGGAACTTCAGATGTGTTTAGAATGCAAACAAAAGGAGAATGGAGAATTTTACCCTGAAGGAAGCCGAGGAGAAACTAAAATGTGAAGGGTTTAAATTATCAATGAACAAAGGTACTAGTCCGGCATGGGAAAAATTTTCAAACATTTTCGAGAAAACATCAATAAAATCAATAATAACAATAACAATAATAAAAATAATAAATGTGTTAAGACGCTAAAACGATTTTTGATACTTTATCCACCTTTTATTTATCTGCATGATGAATTTCTTCTACCAGCATGTAGAAAAGCAAGGAAGTATTACCTACACTTAGCAACTACAGTTGTTTAGCTGATAGGAATGTCGCAAGCTTATTCAGACTTGCATGGGTTGGGTTCAATCCAACCCATCCAAGTCTAAAGAAACTTGCCTGCTTGCTAGCTGTGACGCTCGTAACTTGCTTGCCTGGCGTTCGAGCGGGTATGGGCAAGCTAAAATCGAGATCTGCTGTCCTTACATCCTGCCTTACACATTAACTTCTGGTTTTCAACTTTTATAATTTCTGTCATTGTACTATAAACATTTTCACCATTTTGCTGTGATTTATTCATAGCTTTTCGTAGTAGGCCTATATGTTCAATTTGGATTTTCTCTATATCCAATTTTCTTCTACTGGTCAACAAATATATCGCACTATTGTTATTTCAAACTTTTTTTCGTATATTTTATCACATCTTCACAATGACCACGTTTATCAGGGATAAAACAGCACTGGTGTCACTAAAATGTTTATACAACTAGTTACAATAGCCATATCGTAACGAGGACCCATAAATAATTCAATTAATTTTTAAGTTTTGCTGATGACGTAAACAACCACAGCAATTGTATTTTATTTTTAGTCGGCTTTGTATTTGTAGTGTCATCGTGAATACTAAATCCCATTTTGTATTGTGTAGAAAAAATTAAGGTACCGGTATGCTACAAATACGTGATTCAGGTTATAATATGTAGTTCACAATATTGTTTTCCTCCTGCGTCGATTAATTTAGTACAGTGTTCCGTTTGTTGTAGGGCCAAAACATACCTCTAAGATTGGCAATATAAACGCACATAATCATGAATAAACAACTCCCACTACGTTTGACTGAACATTTGACATTTTTGATTGAATAGCAATTTTTTCAATGACGTGTACTGCCTTGTTTGGGCTGTTGTATTGTGATTAGTGATTAGATTCAAATAAACATCATATTTTCCATCCATTGACCATTCTGGCACAGTAAAACTGCCCTTATATATACAGTACTAATTTTGAAGGTTGAAATAATGTAAACAATTTTCTCAATGGCTATAATGGAGTGGAAGATATGGCTAGACTGTCATTCTGGGAATCGCTGAAATATAGACGATTATTCCATTATTTTGTTTCGACTGTTTTTAAAATCTCACTGCACTCTTTGATTAATTATATCATCTTTAAGTGCCATACCATCCCAATGGGATTTCTGCTATCCAGATATGTTTCAACAAATTATCCCCAATAATGTTCAAGATAATTAACGTCAAAATATTGACAGGGAAATGTTTCTCTTTAAACTCTTCAGTAATGATTGAATTAATTTATGAAAAAAAAGACATCCACATTATTGGGATGGCATGACACCATCGATGGGTACAACAAGATACGAATGATAACATTTCACTGATAGAATCTTTAAGCAATCTTATTATGACCGTGCTTAAGTCAAGTGGCTACGCCTTTAAATCATAAAATTTTGACAGCTTGCTATCTTCTGTTCGAATGATACTCAATAGCCTATGTTATCTTTCACAACTTCACAGGAAGTACACTAAAACATATTCAGAAAATATTAGTTATTTGTTTTAGTTTGTTTTACGTAGCATAATTTCGATTAAAGAAATTACTAAAACATGATAATTTAAAATTATAGTAACTTAAGGGAGCATGTACATCTCTAAGTGACTCAAAAAGGGTAATATATATATATATATATATATATATATATATATAAAATCATTTCTACACGCTGTATAATCCTGGCGATTACACAATGTTTCTGTACCAATCAGTCATATGATTTTAAAATACAAAATATTTTCGTCATTAATGGTAGACCGATAATTATATTCAATATTGGCGGGTGCAGAGAAAACCCGTTTTGTTCATAGCTCACACAATTTCCAGCACTTAACAGTTATTTTTGTTTTATTTTATTCAGAACAACCAATTATTTTAAAAAATGTCTATAAACTTTCAATAAATTATTATCAATTATCGATTATTCCCGTATGATATTTTTCAGACATCTGTCAAGAACTGTACATTTTTTACGAAGCAAAGAAATTAATTTGTAGTGATTTTAATTAAAATGGCGCCATTAGTGAAAGTGTTATTTTTCTTAAATGTGACATTGCAAAACAAAATGCCCTGATTATGGTGCTTACAATGAAGTTAAGAAAAAAGATTAAAGGCATTACATAATGATTTTATTTCGGAAGATTCGTTTAAACATGGACAATATTATAGTTTTGGGGGAATAACAAAGGAATACATGGAATTTAATATATATAAACCTAAATTAGCTTAGACAGATAAAGAAAGAAAAAAGCATAGATCCTATGTTTTTGAGATATTGAATGACAATGATTTGAGTGGTTTATTAATGTCTATGTAGACCAGGGGTGTGAGAATGCTGGGAAACTGCGGTTATGCGGGCAGCGAGAGCACAGTGCGGGCAGTGAGGAGTTGACATCACTGTGACAATGCCAGTGGCGTGAGTGAAGTCTGTATTAGCATTCCCTTTCCTATATTGACGTATCGTAAAATAGACTGAACTAGATTTGAATATATTAATCGTAACACTGCTTTTGGTGCAAATTGTCTTAATCAAATAAATTTATACAAGATAATTAATTATAGTATATTGTAATTTTGAGACTTCACTCAATAAATGTAAATTTCGCATTTTAAAACCCCTAGATGGCCAAAATGGTGATGCATGTTGTTTTAGAAAATCATAATTTGAATAACTTATAATACGAGTAAATTGTGCTATTCATTTAATATGATGGATAAAAATGTAATCGAATCTTTTTTGAAAGTTCAATTTTATTGCTCAGAAAGCTAAACAGAGTCAGTGTTAGGCAACGTTAAGTATTACAATTAATTATAGTTTTTTGTTCGTTTGTAAATATTTAAGATTTTCAGGAATTTGTAAGATTTTCAGGAGAGTTTTATTTGAAAACCATTTTATATTTTATGTGAGAAGGTGTCATTTTTCTCTTACACTACACCAACGATGTCTTCTTATAGCTTCCAGTAAATTGCCTTTCACACTTGGTTTCTTTAAAATCCAATCTCATAACCCCATCACTTCTCCCTGAGTACTCCATTTGAAGCACGTGAGTCGTGCTCTACTAACTTTTTTTTCTCATCCCAAACTCTCAGTGTGCGGCCAACCTCCGGAAAATTTACCTCTAAATACGTTAGCTTGCTTTTTATTTCCGACACTCACATAAACTACGAAAATCACAATGAAAAAGTTCATACTAACGGTTGGGATTTTAAGGGAAAATTATCATAGCAAGAAAGGACGGGGAAAGACCCTAAAATAAAACAAAAAGGAGCAAAATGTGCGAAAGAATTTTTCAGCAGGAGTTCTTTTATATATATCAGTAAATCTACAGATAAAATTGGTCAGTTTTTAGGATATCATGTTCTTATTGGTTTCATGCATGAAGTTATAGAGAAAAAAGGCCGGAGATGTCAAATCTAATATTTTGATAGGAATATTTAAAAGTCTGTCTTTATTTACGGGGTCTGACCGTGTGACGTCATCAACATTTCAAAATAATAACCTGAAAATCATTGTTGACACAAATTCAGGCTTTAAATCATGCGTGGTAAACAAATATAATTTTTTTGTGAGGCTGAGGCAACTAAATCAATGTTTTATTTAAACTAATTTCACGAATAAAACAAATGTTTTCACACATTATCTGATACACATTTCTGAACTCTCCAGATCACAATCATGTGCTCATTCGGGTGGCTACCTAATGAAAAACTTAACGAGGAAAGATTGAAAAAAATCACATGCGACATTTATTCAATGCAATCTACTTTCAACTTTAAAAAGTCAAACCTTCTGTATGAAACAATGGAAATTTTGCACGCAACAGAAGAAAACTACCTTTCAAAAACATCTATTAATTTAATGTAGCCTATAAATTATCAGTTATCACTTAATTCTGCCATGATGGTCCTGATTTCCACCGATTAATATATTAACGTAAGAATAAAATAAAATTGTTTCCAGTGGATATTTATTTGTCTTTTCTACAAAACTCACAACGTTTCGGTCATAACTATTAGACCTTCTTCAGGTGACTATTTATTAGAAGACAAGAGAATTAGACTCTCAATTGTCCGTGTCATAACAACCACTTCCGTTATGAGTGGAATGCGCACAATTAGAATGAAACAAAAAATTGGTATTCCGGAAATGCTTGTCAATCCAATCACCAGGTATCTCATTCCACTCATAACGGAAGTGGTTGTTATGACACGGACAATTGAGAGTCTAATTATTTTGTCTTCTAATAAATAGTCACCTGAAGAAGGACTAATGGTTATGACCGAAACGTTGTGTGTTTTGTAGAAAAGACAAATAAATATCCACTGGAAACAATTTTATTTTATTCTTACGTTAAGTTATCACTTAAATGCCGATTATGTCATATTCTATGGAATATTGGCTAAAATTCTTCTTGTAATCATCTCAAAACATTAAATGTGACGTTTCCAATCATTGAAGTATTAATTAATTTTAATCTTATTAGTAGGCTATTATGCTATAATGAAAGACTGCGAAACAAATGCCAGTACCGTACATGTAAAACTGACATAATCGCATTTCAATCAGCAAAGAAAGTTCATATTCGATCCCACAATTCGTTTTGAACACCATACCAGCCATTAAACTGAAGAGGTTATTGTTGAAAAACAATTATATATATATATATATATATATATATATATATATAAACCTGCTGTTTCGTTTTACAAACAAAAATTCTAGATTCTATAGAAGTACTTGAACTCATGGTGGGTGCTAGAGGAACTGTGACTTCATTTTTCATGAAATTCTGCAAAGAATTTGATCTCCTTATATCATCAATCGAACCGTTGCGTTGGTATAATAACAATACATGGTATGACCAACATTTTCAGATCTCACTATACATTAAACAATAATATCATGTCTTGTGACAGTTAAAAATTAACCGTATGAAGACATCCCATATGACAAAGGCAATCGGCAATTTAATATATTAATTTCTTTTACTTTCTAAAAAATGTTATTGTTTGGTTAGATTTATCCACAGTTGCAACTTATAAAAATCTATTTAAATGTAAGTTAGGCCTTTGAACGATAAGCCGAATGCACAGTCGAGTGTACGGGATCTTTTCAATATAATGCTCAATGATTATGTTGATAAGGGAATACATAACCGGGTCGACCAGGCCCACTAAACACCCCTGCTCATTTCTTTCTTTCGCGTTGGTGGATATGCAGTGGATGTTAACCCTCCACTTAATGTTTGCCTTATTCACCCTCTCCTTCGCCCAAGAATCTGAAACCGACCTGTGTTCATAGGTTATTGTCTGAGTGCCAGACTTTTGACATCAAACCAATGCGAGTCGGACTCGTCTACGAGCTGATGTGGACATTCATTGTAACACCCTTCCATTTCACAGCTCACCTAGGCCTGAGCGTTGTTCATAGGCTAAGGCGTGTGTTCGGACTTGAATACAAACCAATGAGAGATTGGCTCATCCAGGGCTAGTTAGGAACACAGATGATAAGGAGAATCAATGCAACTTTAAAAGACGAAAAACACTGGAAGAAACCAGAAGCACTGGAGAGTTTCCGTGCACTCGACTGTACACCCTTGCTCCTTGTTCTGACGTGAGCCTTACGCCACAGCTGAAAACAAAAAGACATGCTCGCTTTTAATAACGAGCAAGTTATTTACTTATTTCAATGCCAAACTCGCAATTAGTCTCATAATTATCTAGTAGCTAGTGGGAGCAATATGCTAGAGCTATAGATACTGCAAATTTGTTTGGCATTTCAACAAGTATAGTGTTACAGGTCAGTTGCTTAACAGTTGAATTTCTACTTTTGAAACTACTGAAATGTGAACTTGGAGAACTGTAACTTACCTACGAACGTAACATAGCTATATAGGAGTTACTTAATGATAACTGAAATGTCTCCGGGCGATATGCCCCACCTACAGCTATGCAATGAAGCGATTGTTCTCGAAGCTGACACGAGGAGCGCGCACGTAGCTAGATAATAATTACATCAATCAGTTGCCATGATTAAACCATTCTAAATTACTCTTGCTTCAACTTGTTTGTGTAAGACGAGAATAAACAAGACTCGTTAAGGGGATATTTTCTTATATGATGAATATCAGTGTAATAAGCATTTATTTTCCTCTACCGAAATACAGGGTCCCTTCATCAAGCTTAATATCATAGGCTATTCAGTAATGGTATCAACTTGGTAACGAACCCAAAATCCTTTTAAAATGGCGCCATACAACATTCAGCAGTTCGAAGAAACCGCTCTGTATTTCTAAAGGAAAGTTAAAAAGTACCGGAATTAAATAACTTAACGTGAATGGATGAAGAAAATCGTACTGCAAAAGATATTATTGAAAGGATTTCAATCTTATCTCTATGAAGGGATTTAATTATATTTTGTTGGACAATATCATAACTTAATACGCTTATAAGGCCTATATGTGACGTAGCAGTATCTTAATGACATCCATTGAAGTGCAGATATTCACTAAAACATTGGTGTGGTATCGATTATTATCGAACACGAAACGAACTTCGAATCTCTGAGAGCAGCAAAAGATACTGGGTTATAAACAACCTGCATTTAAAATAAAATAAATTCTGTAAGCGTTAATTTTAATATTCTAAGTTCATTTCGTGTTGCAAAATCAGTTCGTTTCAAGAACACGGCAAAAAAGAAGCTTCGACTTGACTTTACGCCATCAGCTACCATCTATAACAAAAGACAAGAACTGCGAGAACTTAGCTGATTGCCGCGGTCAGCAGTTTTCATTTTAAAAATTTAAAACCTCAGTACTGAAACACTTAATTATGGTCGAACAAAAACAATCGTATACAACTTGCCTGAAATGGTAATTAATATACTACTCGTATAGGCTCGTGACATAATGCTCTATTATATTATCTCTCCAACAGCAAAATATAATATACAGCTTGGAAGGGATACATCTGTGCAAAATCAAAGGACAATAAATCAAATAAATATAAGAGCTACTTGGAATTTTCTGATTAAGTCCATGGTTTAAGAGGGGGTCTGGACTTTTGCGTCCCAAAACCACTAAACTAGGACTTTTGCGTCCATAGATCCTCAGATCTAATGACCCGTTTGCGTCCCGGGTCACCCTAGAGCAATGACCAAAACGCGTCACATGGAATACAGGTAAAATTAATAATAGGTACCATGCAGTTCGTTTAGCATTACTCAGGGTGCACCGCGATGAGGCGAACTGCTAGGCCTATACATCCCAATAATTTTAATTCTTGCATTACTGTCAATATAAATAAAATTGAAGCGGAGAATTAAGTTGCTCTTTGTCTTTTGGCTACCAGTTTACTTTCTTGTGGTTGGTAGGAACTTAAATGATACTGTTCGCACATATTCCAGTCTGCTGAGTGCTTCAGTTCTGTATTCAACCGTTTTTTCTACCAAGAAGGCCTCTTTTTCTTTTTTCTTGGCATTGACAACGGTTGTTGAGCGTGTGTGAATATATGTTTCTGCTTGTATATTCTTCAAGGCTTCGATTAATTGGAATAGGTGTGGGTGCGAGTGATAAAACATTCTATTCAATTTTGAATGGAATTATTCACAGCTGTTGTTGGTTCTAAATAAGTAGCGGAGAAGTCGGCCCATAAAGATGGAGGATACGTTGCCTCTGGTTTGATGTAGGTTTCCAACACGTAATCGGTTAAGTCTTCTACGCGTTTGTCTGTAGGTAGGGACGCACGAGGGTTGTTTACGTCAAATCGCACCGGACGCACGAGGGTTGTTTACGTCAAATCGCACCGGACGCACGAGGGTTGTTTTGATGAAGCGACCACTCGCTTTGGGACGCAAAAGGGTACGACCCTTTAAGAGAATTACTATAAAACTATTATGCCAGATCCCGATGCGGAAGCAATGACCTTATGTGTCACTCGTACAAAACAGCCACAAACGTAAACGAAAGATACTTGCCTAGACGTTAGCAAACTGCGCCCAATATAAGTCAATGTAATATTGTTTATATTTAATTTGCATGAAAACTGCGGAACTTAAACGAAAAACCGCAAAGGGAAAATTTACAAGAAACCTCATCCTCTCCTGTGCTGATCTAAAAAAAATTAACAGTACGTATAATAATAGGCCTGCTTATCGGGTAATACATGACTAAAGTTAAGATATAATTGTTTGTTGTTATAAAGTTAATCACTTGGGACAAATATGGTAGGCCTATATGAATTATTTATTTTCACCGAAGGAACAACTTGTTAAAATTCGCACAATTATACTTCTTTCATCCTCTGTAACTAAATCTGAGTTAACTTAAAACTCTTTAATAGCAAAAATATACGTCACAGTAAGATGCATCCTTACTGCATTGTGGATGTATTTATGTATAACTATCAAGATCGCTAGGGTTTAGAGAAACATTTGGAATGGACCCAATACCAACTTGATTAGCAGAATGGTCGCGGCGTCAGCTGAAACCCGGGTTTGATTCCGCTCAGGAAAAATCTTCATCCATAAAATACAACATAAGCAAAATAAATGTTTTTGTCCTGTATTCATGACCTTTTCAGCATAGGATACTTGGAATTATGGTATTTTTTCGCTTTGATTAATCTTCCCATACAGCCTACAGTGCAGGCGTATGGAATTCTGTGGTTGCTGCCGCACCCCACTAAGAAACTACTATATTTGTCTTTCAACATGTGGCTTTCTCAGGAAACATTCTCTTTTCTCCTATTGACATAGGTTATAGAGTACAGAATGTCAGACAGAATGTCCCTTCAAAGGATGTCCTCTTGCAATTTTCGTGGTTTTCACCAGAATCAGATCTCATTTGCTTGGGAAGTTGGGAGCTCGTTCAGGCAATACTTAGCTACAGCATTTTTCAAATGAGAAGCGTTTTCCTTCACTGCCAATCACGTGTACGAGCTAATAAGTACCGCTAGCAGGAAGGGTCTTCCTTCCGTCTCTGATTGGACCGCGTATCTAAGCAGGAGAAGAACAAACCGCTTGTCATCTGCAAAACACTGACTTTAAATTCTGGTAACTTGTTCTTCTCTATAAGGATATCCTGATAATTAACAAAGAACCAAGTGTGTAAAGGATATAGATTTATATCTTTATAGTTGCTAATCCTAAAACTAAACTCCGTGGCGCTACATCCCTGGAGGGACTTGGCCTACCACCCGACCGCTGCGTCATCTCCCGTAGGCAGATGGCAGGATTGGGGGGCATGTGGTCAGCATGCCGACACCCACGGCCATTAATGGTGGTTTTCTTGACCGGAGCCGCTACTTCTCTATCAAGTAGCTCCTCAATTTGGAATCACGAGGCTGAGTGCACCCCTACCAGACCTCCCTACCTCAGAAAAATCCGAGGAGGTACCGGGAATCGAACCCGGGCCGACGGATCTGTAGTCAGCGATGCTAACCACAAGACCACGCCGGCGGACAGTTGCTAATCCTACATACGAGATAAAATGATCTGATATAATGCTATTGACGTGTTATGAATAGATAGTTTCACCAACTTTTTTTGTTATTAACATGTATCGTCGCGTCGTCTCCACACATAACCAGTATGAAAACAAAATAATAAAATTACCGTGCTCTACAAGCTGGGATTCACTTAATGAAGGGAAAGACTAAGACGTAACTATTAGTGGAGTTATTTTAATTTTAAGACAACCTTTATTCGAAAATAACTGGATTCCATTATTATTATTTTAATATGAAGACATAAGCGTGAGAGTTTCCTTTTCGACTTTTGCAGTTAATAAAGGCTACATAAAATTACGAAACATTGGCAATTAAGTGAAATAAAAGTCTAACTTGACTATTAGTAGGCCTACTAGACCTGACTGCAGTCCTGTAGGGAAATTTGCGTAGGGAGACTTTTTTTCCAGGAATGTTCAGTAGGTGTCCTAGAAAGTATTTTGAGCTCGGGTGGACATCCACCACCTGGTACATTTTCTAGCTATGACGTCATTAAAGATGGCGGCCTCTCGATCACAGAACGGCTCATATCTGTGTTAATACTCCATCGATTTACATGAAAATTGAGCAAATATGTTGTAATTACTATTTTTAAGGTAAATAGCAATGTGTTTTAACTGTCACTACAAATAAATAAACAACAAATTAAAAAAATATGTGTATATATAAAAATAAGACATTTGAATTTTATTAATTTTTCATTATTTTCTATTACTACATAAATACATAATATCATTATTACAAACAGTTATTATATTGAAACATGTTCATATTATCCGAATAGGATTATTACAGGTTAAGTCTAACCCCTTACTACCACACCTGCAGAAGGAGCAACAGGCTACTTCATTTTCCCAACAAATGCAGAAGGATTTGGCACATTTTAAACAATTACATGCCCCAATAAAATCAGTGGGATATTTCTGTAAGTTTTTTTCTGGCATTAAATCATCATCTATCACTGAAAAACCAAATTCACATGGATCTAAGCCAACAAGCACATCATCAATACAGTGTCGCGAAGGTATGTGTAGAAATATGATCTCAACAAATGGCCCTTAGCACTTCTGCTAGTGGGCGGCAAATCTTCAATGTCTATATTCTTCGCGTGATGATAGAGCCACAATCTAAGTTCATCTAAAGATTTACAAGATGACCCTTTTCGTAATAACAGCACTAAGTTTTCTTCTGCAGATTTAAGGCTTTGTGCTACGTCATCCCAGTCAGATGATATGCCAAAGTGTTCCAAATATGTCTTAGATGCACTATGAAGAGTTGCCTTTTTGGTGCCAAATTTACTCGTATAATCTGATCCAGATAGTGCGTGGATGGCTGGAAGCAAAGAGCATAAATTTTGTCCCATTTTTGTGTGAAGATTGTGAACATACAAAAGTCGCGTGGAATCACCAACTCCAGTGCGCACCCAAAGTTCCTGAACGCCAAGTCGATGAAGATTAGCCCAGTGAAACAAAGCTAACACTACTATGTAAGTGTCAGCACTAATCAGGACGATTTTATTAAACCCACATAGGGATGCACTTTTTGAATGGATCAGCATTCTAAAGTCAGCTTCCTCTACTGACAAACAATTTAATTCTGGGTGGTTTACTTGCCTTCCACTTTGCACAGATGTACAATTAAATGATATCTCATCTTCTTCGTCACCACGAAAGGCACTAAAGACGTGGTTGGTACTACATGGAGTTTGAGTCAAAGAAGCTATCACTGTATTGGCAATGAACAGTTGTAAGTTCAGTTTGTTTCTTGACGATCCCCAGAAACTGCTGAGTTGGATGGGCAATGGAACATCTTCAGACATGTGGGCGATATCTATAACAATGCTGCTACTTGTCTCTGCAATCTCTCAGGCTTTTTAGGTGATGGTGTGTGATAACTGTCAAAAACATAATCGACTCTGCCACAGTCCTTTGTGATACCCCCAATGTATGAAGAAAAAGCAGAAACTGCACCACCAAAGGTTTTCTTTTCATTTGTCATAACTTTTCGTATGGAATTCATTATATCCACTACATAGCAAGTCCTGTCATCAGAGTTGAACAATTTGTAGTCGCTGGTGCTGCCATAAGATGTTTCAAGCTCTTTTAACAATGCACTTTTTTGTGGTCTAGCCATTAAACCGTCTTCATTAAACAGTGAGCAGTTATCAGATAGATCATACCGAAAGAGCTCTTCGTGTCACATGCACGAGCTTGAGCTATTTGTATCATGCGGTGAGATGAACTGGACTTATTTTTGGTAAGTTTCACTGTAGCTTCTGCACTTGGTGTTTTAGTGCTATGAAATGCTGGTAACATGACTTTGTGGATGGTACTTGAGAATCTTATTGTTTTGTCTTCGTACCGTGTTTTGCGCAGGGTAGAATACAAATCGTCACCAGTCTTAAATACGTTTACTATCTTTTCCTTGGCACCTTCTGAAACCAGTGCTTTTGTCACAAGATTGTGTAATGGATTAGGAAGAATATCAAATGGATTACCTTTTTCTTGAATATATTTAAACATTGAGGTCACCTTTGCGTCTAAGTTCTGGGTTTGCTTCTTAGAAAACTCATGGTGGATGTTCAAACCATTGACAAAAGCAATGGAGTCTGTTACTTCCCGAAATAGATTGGATATCATCAGACGCTCATGATGTGTAACCTCCCATTCTGCTACAAACTGTTTTTGTTTAGTACGCCCTACGATGCCAGATGAGCTCTTTTGGGATCTATTAATGGTCGGTTCCAATGCAATATCCGCAGCAACAGCTGAAAATTTATGGTCAAACCGCTTAACAACATGCTTCCCCTTCATGAACATTTCATGCACCTATGGGGCTGTCTTGGGTAGTCTTCTCATGTCTTCCAGATATGTCTTCAGAACGTACTTGACATAAATACAAAATTTTGCTTTCATATGATTTTCCGTTTTGGAGCTAGGCTGTTCACAGACATCCACGCAGACACACGCACACAAAGACGCATAGATGCAGAGAGGCATAGACATGTTTCCGAAAATAGTATTTTTGGATTCAGGGGACCTCCAAACGTGTATTTATGTTAGAAACTCAACTTCTAATTTGGGGATCGAAAACCATACTTGTTAGATCAAGAGCCTATAAGTTATAGTGTTTTAAATTAACCTCTGTGTTATTTGGCGCCTCCGCCATTAATTGGCGCGTGAATTACTCATATCCTGTGCAGGTGTGTGCTTGCAGCGTTAGGCACGCTATTGCAGTGCAAGTTAGTTCAGATCGAGAAGTGATGGTATATAGACCTGCGATGCAGCTGCGTCTGATTTAGGCCAGTTTTCGCGCTATATTACTAATATTCATCTGCAACTCCGCGTATATTATTGCTCCTAGTGTGTAGGCAGCTGTACGTGTGAAATTCAGGAAATAATATTGTACTTTAGTGTCAATTACAAGTATTTCCATTGTCTCGTAACCTAGAAGTCTCGTGCTGTGTACAGGCTGTGTCTAGCGTTACCTTCGCCAAAGGGCGGGAGAATAGTTTCTACAAGAACATTAACTGTATTTATCCTTGTATTATTATTGGTGCTCCTCCGTGACGGATATTTTCATATTGGTTCCTCCGGGCATGATCTGAGAATATTTGCAATGATTTCTGAATTAAAGAAGAAGAGTGCGACTTGTAGCTGATTTTCGTGTATGACGAAATCACAAGGAGTCCGCTTGTTGTTAATAAGGTCCAGTTTCGCGCGACCACCCGAAGGTGACGTTTGTGTGGAGTTCGTGTCAGCTTCGTGCTTCGCTCGGCTCTAGTGATTTTCCTGAATTGATTCTCTTCGCACGCACCAGCTGGCTGCAAGGCAACACGTGCTCATGGTCACCACCGCCGCGAGAAGACAACGGCCTCCTCTCCGACCGCCTCCACTGCCGCCCGCAACAAGAGAATACAGCTGACTGCTCAATCACTTCTACGCTGTCTGTGTTAATTAATTGTTCATCATGGAAGAAGATATGAAAGCTTTATTACGACGTCGAGGTGTATGTAAAAGAAAGTTTACATTGACACAGAACTTTCTCAACGACGTACCTGAAGATGCTAGTATATTTTTAATCAAAGCACATTATGAAAAGCTGTTAAATGAAATTGAAAAGTTTGAGGCAGTGCAGACGCAGATTGAATCCATGGTAGAAATTGATACAGAACTTGATAGTCACATACAGTATGCAGACGAGGTATCAACAGTGTACATTAATCTAAAAGCTAGGTTAAGTGAGTTGATGCATGCTCGTGAGCCTACGTCAGTCAGTGTCAATTCAAATAACAGTGGCACGCGACAATCAGTGAACTCTAGTGCTTCACAGGCAAGTAATGCGATAAAATTACCTACGATTCAAATTCCAGTGTTTGAAAATGATGTAACTAAATTCAAACATTATTTTGACACTTTTTCGAGTTTGATTGTGAATAATAGCAGTTTGTCACCTATTCAAAAATTCCACTATCTCATTGGTTCGCTAAGGGGCGAAGCTAAAACATTATTGCAAAGTTTGCCAGTCACGAGTGAGAACTTCCAAGTGGCTTGGGACCTATTGTGTGCAAGATATAACAATAAGCGTTTAATTGCCATATCCCACATTAAGCATCTGTTATCTCTACCTGTAGCGCGACAAGAGACAGTTGCAGACTTGAGAACTTTGTTGAATCAATTCCAAAACAACTTGCATGCTATTGAAGCTTTAGAATTAGAAGTGCCACTTCATGAAGTCATTCTAATGCAATTGTTATTAGAGCATTTGCCAGATAGTGTTCAACGTGAATGGGAATCTAGAATCGATTCTCAAACATTTACTTCATTAGGTGAACTTGTGTTATTTCTAGAAGCGAAATCTCATTCTCTAGAGGTGCTGTCGAATAATTCCTGCAACAGGGCCAGCCCATCAAAACCTAGAAATGAACATCGTGAGCCTAGAAATCAACATAATAACAGTCGTCAGTCATATGTGTCGACAACTGAACAGTTATGCCCTCAGTGTCAAGGCGGCCATAACCTGTTTAAATGTAAACAATTCCGTCAGCTGAGTGTTGAACAGCGATGGAAAGTTGTGAAAAGCAAGAACTTGTGTTTCAATTGTTTTGCTAATACTCATCGAGTAAATCAGTGCAAAGCATCTTCCTTTTGTAACTGTGGTAAACTTCATAGCAAGATGTTACACAGTAGTGATCACAAGAGAACGGTTTCACACTCCAGTGCAAACAGTGATATAGTGAATAACAACAGGACTGAGGCTCCTGCAAGTTATTGCTCAGTGAAAATAAAGCCAGTGCTTCACGTCTTACTTGCGACTGCAAGAGTCGAAGTGCAAGACAAGCATGGTAACTACATACAGTGTAAGGCCCTTCTAGACTCTGCCAGCCAGGCCAGTTTCGTGTCTGCAGATCTAGCGAGGCGTCTGCAACTTCCAACAAGAACAGCTGATACGCCTGTCAAGGGTATTAATGGTACTTCATCTAATGCTAGTCATAGTGTAAACATAAATGTGAGATCTATGGTTTACAACTATCGAAGGAATCTAGATTGCCTAATCCTTCCTCGCATAACAGGGAAGCTACCCGCTGTCCGAATTGATCCATCCTCATGGAACATACCTTCTGAAATTCCATTAGCCGATCCTAAATTTAATATTCCTTCTGAAATTGATTTGCTAATTGGAGGAGCATTATTCTTTGAACTTTTCCATGGTAAAATCCTGACCAATCCTGGGTTTCCTGCATTGATTAGCACGGAACTAGGTTGGATATTGTCGGGAAACATTCCTAAATCCTCTGTGAAAGGTAATCTAGATACTGTTTCCCAGCACAACTTCTTCATCTCTACGGACAATGTGGACAAGCAACTACGACGGTTTTGGGACCTCGAAGACTTTCCACAACAGATATTAACACAAGAAGAGAAAAGGTGCGAACAGCATTATGTAGAAAATACCACTCGCAATGATGATGGTAGTTTTATGGTACGTCTGCCCATGAAACAGGATAAAACGTCATTGGGTGAATCCAGACAACAAGCAGTTAAGCGTTTTAGTTACCTGGAGCGAAAACTTCAGAACGACTCTACTCTAAAGGAAGACTATACTAAATTTCTTGTAGAGTACGAGCAGATGGGTCACATGAAAAGGGTTTCGCCTCCTCAAGAGAATGAAATATGTTATTACCTGCCACATCACGCAGTAATAAAACCTTCTTCATCTACGACTCGTACACGAGTAGTGTTTGATGCTTCTGCAAAGACGGACACAGGGTGCTCTTTGAATGACATCCTAGAATGTGGTCCTACAATTCAAGATGATCTGTCATCAATTATTCTTCGCTTCAGAACATATCGCTATGCATTTTCAGCTGATATATCTAAAATGTATAGGAGGGTACATATGCATCCTGAAGACCAGAATCTCCAGCGTATTGTATGGCGTCCAGATAAAAGTGAGCCACTACAAGATTATGCCTTGACTACTGTAACCTATGGCACTAAGTCAGCATCTTTCTTAGCCATACGGTCTTTGAGTCAACTCGCTCAAGAAGAAGAGTCTAAGTATCCTCGTGCTGCAGACGCAGTAAGAACCTCTTTCTATGTGGACGATTGCCTGTCAGGTCATGACGATCTACAGGAAGCTCTACAACTGCAAAGTGAACTTATACTCATGTTAAACAGTGGAGGATTTCCACTACGTAAATGGTGTTCAAATACCGAGGCTATCTTGGAAGCAGTACCCGTGGAGCACAGAGAAACGCAACTTCCTTTGTCCCTCGACAACAGTGAAAATGCTCATGCGCTTGGACTCCTGTGGCATCCCAGTACTGATTTGTTACAGATACAATCACATTCCTCTCTCCAAGAACCTCCTTCTTACAAGTTTACCAAGAGAAATATCCTTGCTGTTACATCCTCTATTTTTGATCCTCTAGGCCTCATAAGTCCTATCGTAATCCATGCCAAGATGTTCTTGCAATCTCTGTGGCTTGCTAAGCTTAGTTGGGATGAGGAGTTGCCATCTCATCTAAGGGAAAAGTGGATGGACATCTGTGACATTCTTTCTACGATTCATAATGTTCGCATTCCACGCCATGTGTTAACAGCAGCTACGGTTACCGACATACAGATACACGGATTCTGTGATGCCTCGGAGAAAGCCTATGGTGCCTGTGTGTATGTACGGTCTACTGACAGCAGTGGTCTTGTTACAACTAAACTACTTTGTTCCAAGTCCAAGGTTTCGCCATTGAAGAAGCAAACAATTCCGAGACTCGAGTTGTGTGGTGCCTTGTTACTTGCGAAACTGTATCAGAAAGTTGTCAATGACTTGAAATTGCCTACATCACAAAATTATCTGTGGTCTGACTCCATGATTGTGCTCTCATGGATCAAATCTAATCCCCATAAATGGAAAACATTTGTGTCTAATCGCGTATCTCAAATCCAGGAGATGTCAGAGACGGCAGCTTGGCGGCATGTGGCCACCCAACACAACCCGGCTGACATGATTTCGAGAGGTGTGGTAACAGAACAAATCTTAGACATTGATTTATGGTGGAACGGGCCTGTGTGGATTTCACAGCCTATTGAATCATGGCCCAAACAACCTCAGCAAATTGAGCTGCAGGACAGTAGTGAGCAGCGTGACACAGTTTGCCTAGTCACACATGCTGAAGAAGATTTTATGCTACGTTTTTCCAAGCTAGCGCGTTTACAAAGAGTTACTTCATATATGCTACGCTTTATAAACAACTGTAAAAGCCAAGTTAAACGTCACGGCCCTCTCACAGTTGAAGAGTTACAACAAGCTTTGTTGCTTTGTATAAGAATAGCTCAGCAAGCAGCCTATTCACATGAACTGTCCGATCTTCAGAGTAAGATGCAAGTAAATAACAAGAGTTCGCTCCACTCCTTGGTGCCTTTTGTGGACAAGGATGGCCTGCTCCGAGTGGGTGGACGTCTGGAGAAAGCTGAATTACCACATGATGCACGACATCAGCTTATCCTCCCTCCAGGTCACCACCTCACTAGATTGATAATTGAATCCGAGCATCTGCGACTGCTTCATGCATCACATCAACTGCTCATATCTTCTCTGCGAGAACGATATTGGATTCCTAGTGTACGTAGAGTTGTGAAGTCTACGCTACATAGATGTCTAACTTGTTTTAAGTTGAAAGCCAAAGGTGCTCACCAGCTGATGGGCAGCCTACCTAGCTACAGGGTGACCCCTGCTAGAGCATTTCTACGTTCTGCGGTTGACTATGCTGGACCATTCTTCATAAGATACGGGTCCCCCCGCAGCAAAACTCAGGTCAAAGCATACATTGCTATCTTCGTATGCTTGGCTACGAAAGCAGTTCACATCGAGCTGGTTTCCGACCTTACTTCTGATGCCTTCATCGCCGCCCTGCGCAGATTCACATCTCGTAGAGGACTTTGCAAGGAAATATTTAGTGATAATGGGACGAACTTTGTTGGTGCTAACAACAAGCTTCGCGAGCTGCGTCTCTTGCTTCAGTCCAGCACCCATCAACAAATTCTCCAAGACTACGCCTCCTCTAATGAATTCACATGGCATTTTATCCCTGCTTCCTCCCCACATTTTGGAGGACTGCATGAGGCTGCTGTTAAATCCATGAAATTTCATTTACGACGAGTGATGGGTAGCCAAGTGTTTACATATGAGCAGCTTTCTACAGTTCTCACCCAGATTGAGGCCTGTCTAAACTCTCGACCTCTCCTACGCCTAAGTGATGATCCTAGCGACTCATCCTATCTATCTCCTGGACATTTTCTTATTGGTGAAAAGCTCACAGCCCTTCCTTCTCCTCCTATGGCAGAAAATGTCTCCTATGTTGCTAAATGGCATCAGCTACAAACCTACATACATCACATATGGCAGCGTTGGTCAGCTGACTACCTACATTCACTGCAGCAGAGGCAGAAGTGGTCTGCGTCCAGCGAAAACATTCAGATTGGTACTCTTGTGCTCCTGAAAGAAGATAATTCTCCACCGCTCCAGTGGAAGCTGGGAATCATCTCATCAGTGCATCCTGGTGACGACGGTTTAGTGCGTGTTGTGACAGTGCGTACGTCTAATGGTGAATACAAGCGACCAATTGTAAAAGTGTGTCCCTTGCCTATTCAATAAGTGTAAATCTATTAGTAAAGTAAATCTTGATCTATCCGCAAAGTGTTATGTAAAATCTGTCGATTTTAGGCGGGAGTTATGTTAGATCAAGAGCCTATAAGTTATAGTGTTTTAAATTAACCTCTGTGTTATTTGGCGCCTCCGCCATTAATTGGCGCGTGAATTACTCATATCCTGTGCAGGTGTGTGCTTGCAGCGTTAGGCACGCTATTGCAGTGCAAGTTAGTTCAGATCGAGAAGTGATGGTATATAGACCTGCGATGCAGCTGCGTCTGATTTAGGCCAGTTTTCGCGCTATATTACTAATATTCATCTGCAACTCCGCGTATATTATTGCTCCTAGTGTGTAGGCAGCTGTACGTGTGAAATTCAGGAAATAATATTGTACTTTAGTGTCAATTACAAGTATTTCCATTGTCTCGTAACCTAGAAGTCTCGTGCTGTGTACAGGCTGTGTCTAGCGTTACCTTCGCCAAAGGGCGGGAGAATAGTTTCTACAAGAACATTAACTGTATTCATTCTTTTATTATTATTGTGTATAAGTGCTGTATCCATTAGTTCAGAATTCAGGCTTCTTGAATATATATCATTGCAAATTACCCAGGTTAAAATCTCTGTCCCAGCAACCTACAGTCCATTGTCTCCCTTCGATTATTATTTAATTGGCATATGCCTGGTCCTCCGAAAAACCTATATTATACCTTTATTCCTACTGAGTTCCCTACAATACTTCTTCTACCTAATTACACACTTTGAGCAAAAATTATTTGGACCAAATACCCCTTCCATTAGGTTTATAAAGGACAAAATAGCACAAAAAGTGCAAGTTTCATGCAAATCGATCAAGTATTAACAAAGATATGAGCAGTTCTGTGATCGAGCGGCCGCCATATTTGATAACGTCATAGCTGGAAAATGTACCAGGTGGTGGATGTCCACCCAAGCCCAAAATACTTACTAGGGTACCTACTAAACATTCCTGAAAAGAAACTCTCCCTACGCAAATTTTCCCGCAGGACTGCAGCCAGGTCCTGGACTATATATAAAATCCCATTAAACGCCTTGATTTTATAATAATTCAAATTATAAACTGTTTGCTTTAAAAGCAGCTTGAAGCAAAGAGATGCATTATCGACTTTACTTTTTAATTTCGCTCTGGAATATACCATTAAGAAAGTTCAGGAAAACAAGGTAGGCCTAGAATTAAATGGCAATCACCCGTTATTGGATTATGCAGCTTATTTTTAGGTGAAAAGGAAGGGAATATCAATTCGGCACTTGTCTTTGCGAGTGGGGGAAAACTCTGAGTGCCCGGTCAGGAAATTTTGAACCATATGTATCCTTAGTATGTCTCCCCGACCTTCTAGATCAACTGATCCATACATAATTTAGTAATGAACTCTTAACATATAGCCTAAAATCAGAAATGTAGAAATTGATCTATTAGTATTAAGAACCTTCTTACTACGCTATTTGACAATGATTTATTATTAAAAGAAAATAATTATACTCTTTTAGTCGGTTCAGTAGAGTCCCGTAAATCAGGACCCCGCTCGTACGGACATCTGGTTAATATGAACAAGGTTTTAAAAATGATGAGAAAAGCAGGTTTTACTTAATTTTCGATATCCTCAGCCTTTTGTATTGAAAATTCAATACATTTTGTATTTTAATCACAGAGATGTTTTGTATTGTTGTTCCTACATTTGTTCGTGGGTTATTAACTTAGGTCTACGTATACAGTAGAATAAAGACTAAAATTAAGTTGTAGAAAAAGTTATTAATATATATATATGAAAACAAACATCGATTTTTATAGTTTTACCCATCTAAACCTTGTACTACTGTACATCACGTACATTTTAAGGCAAATTCAGTTTAATCCGGGACTTCAGTGATCCGGACAGGGTCCGGTCCCATCTAGTCCGGGATATCGAGACTCTACTGTATATAGGCCTAAATCATATTTATGTATGCCGACAATAAATGCACATATGTATATTATTTTTGTGCTAAAAAATGACGATACATGTACGAAAATAACCTAAACCATATTATAGACAAAAGCAAAATATATCGTTTAAAAATGTCTAACTGGGGAGTATGACGAGAGGAAATTATTTGTTATGCTACATTATTTTACAAAAATCAATTTTATGTACCTCGTGAGGTACGTGTTCGAGATCCCTGACACACCTACGCTTCAATCGGCAGGTACAGAATAAAGTTAACAAGCAAAATTTACTAGGCTATTTATCTAACTTACTCCTTATCAAATAAAATATATTTAACATCCGAAACCTAATTTTTAACTCGCAATTTTATGAAACATTATGGCAGCGTTACCAGTGTGTCTTGAATCGTTGTAAACATTTCTTAACTGGGAATTTAAGAGCTTTTCAAGAGCAGAGAATATTTTAATTTCTAAGAACTGCAAATGAATGTTTAACATAGATAAAAAACTAAATATACTAATACCAAAGGAGAATAATTATTTTCTTCCCAAATTCTACACCATTACTGACTTGGTACAAAGCTAATATCGAGGAAACATAGGCTTTGTATGCAATAGGCAAAGAATGGTGATATTCTTTACATAATGAAAAATATTTTCCTTTAAAGAGTATTTTGCAGTTTTGATAATAAATTGTCTAAGTTATTTAGTTTCGCTCTTGACATTCGTCAATATATCTCGAAGTTCCCTAAGGCGTAAAGTAAAAACCACAGACAAGAAACGAGATAGAGTGATGAAAAAATGAGTTAAAGTGCCCAATAAGTAAATACTCTTCCAACTTTCTCGTAACAAGACCTTCGTGAGGTACGTGTTCGAGAGGTCTACGCCCCGCCTGATCCCTGACACACTTTTGGAATTCGTATCCACCGGGCAAAATGACTGAATCCTCTTCGATGTGCTCAATTGCTGCAAATCACATCATCTTAATAAAAGTTATCTATTTTGAGGGAGGGATATGACTAGAAGGCAGTGATTATTCAAGGAGCATTCAACAGATTAGGAATACCTAAACCTAAAATAACAGAAGATACTTTCGCAACCCTCAGAGGATCCGTTGCTATAATGAGGAACAATATAGGCCTAAATAGTCTAAAGCATGATATATATATTATTGTTAAGATGTCCTCAGAAAGAAAAAAGCATTTCCGCTGAGTAGCAAGCCACGAGTGCACCGCTTCCTTCAGTTCTTGGTATGTGGTGAATCGACGGTGAATTTCTTCAGTGTCCTTGCGAACGGCAACATATTGAGTTGCCGAAAGCTTGCAGTGTGTTATCTCACACCGGTGATTGCTCGAGAATTTGTGATTGATTACCTAATGAATAATTTACATTATCCAAATTTCGTTGTGAAAGTAAAAAAATTGCATATTTGGTAATGCTACTTGATTGTATTTACTCTAATCGATAGAGCAAAAACATTTTGTAAAATAACAATGAACATTAATTTTATCACCCGTTTTTTACAATACCTAACAAATATGAATTACAAAAGACCAACTACTGAGCGCAGAATATAGGCCTACTTTATAATATGCAAACATAAAATTGCCTTTAAATTCAAGGTAATTGCCAAGTGTTTCATAGTATAACTTAATTGCTTAAGAATGTTAAGGGAACTCAAAGAAAATTTAGTAAGAAGTTATCACCGAAGTTCAATAGCCTATATTTTAGTATTTTAGTTAAAAGTAAAAATTTAATTATTAAAATGTTACCACATTAAACATATTATAGGCTACTGACTTTATTAAAATATTATTAATTTGTTAAAAGATTATTAATGTATTAATATTATTAATTATTATTAAACTATCTATACTATACTAAATGCGCCCAGAGATGTGTGCTTACTCCTCCGGCACCCTTTGACCTAGAGGTCTGAAATGTTTTACCATACGTTTCCCATGACTTGGGGAGTGTCTGTTTCAAATTTCACCTTGATAGCGCAGTCGTTTCAATAAAAATGTAATTTTTAATTTTGGTTAAGGTTATTTGTTTTGCTTTATGCAGTCCTGTACATCCACGGTATGCACCACATAGAACGTAGTCTTGCAGTGATTGTATAGATAGCCTACGTATACAAAGTACTCTAGCGAAGGTGTTGCTAGATGTAGTGTTGTGAGCGCATCGATCATTGAAATTTAGCAAACATTTTAATAAATTTTGTGTTATTTTGGATTGTAAACATTGTTTAACAGAACTCTCTCCGTCTATGTACAGTTCCATTTTACGGATTGAGCCCGTTAAGGTGCTAGCACATTATAGAGATTACAAAGGCTATCACCAGATGTCACAATCGCTCTCTTCCATTTCGTGAAAATTAATAATTATCCTTTTTGTTATACTTGAACCACTAAAAATACTTTTATTCCTATTATTATTATTATTATTATTATTATTATTATTATTATTATTATTATTATTATTATTATTATTATTATTATTGTCATATTCATTTACAATCATTTACAATTCAAAAAAATAAAGAACTATTTCGGCAATAAAAATTTGGTCCACAAGCTAGATACCGGCAGTTTGACAAAACACAAACGGAAGCCAACACAATATTTAGATTCGGTCAAAACATTACTTACAGTCTTCATTTATCCCCATTCCTTCAAAGTCTGCAATGATAGCGAACTATTCTTCAACCTTATTGCCTTTTCTGTAACTTCAAGAGAGATAGGCCCTATACATATCTTTACAAATAGGTCAAACTTTTAAGAAAATGATTCTGCGATGTTCAACTGTTTCAAACCGTGATTTGTTTTGAAACAAATTTTTGCAAACGAAAAGAGCCTGAATTCCACTATAGGCCTATATGAAATTACCAACATGTTTTTCGATTAGTATTCTAAGCATAAGCTAACTGAAATTATTTTCGTTTTAAAATAATTTACGCCCAAAATAACATAAAAGTCCTACGATGATCGACCGTTTTAAGAACTCAACACGTTCACACGAATAACAAAACTCGCTATCGCTCGTTTGGGTAACTTCGTGCCTGCATGTTGCGTTCTATATAACGTTCTTACATCGTAAATAACTAGGCCTATTAGAGTATTAAATAGTAGTGTATGCATAAGTTTGCACTGTATACTTTATTATGTATTTATTCAATACATGTAGCAAAGTAACCTTAAAATGTTTGGAGAAAAGATAAATGGTATATTACAAAAATATATTGTTTAATGGCAATTTTCTCATTCTTTTTCTATAATCAGGATCTTCATTAGTCCCTCACCTTCAGTCCAGTTTAATCCGGAGAATCGAGGTTCTACTGACTGGTTAAGAACACACTTGGAATTAAGGATGTAATTATTGCTTTGTCATGTTATCAACAATGTCAGGTTTATTAAAGTCGAGCTCTCGGGCATCCGTAACTCGATTTTAGTAATCCTGACACGACTGATAACTGATATTTTAACATAATCATCAGTTTCATTGTTATGGCAGTCACATAGTCCAATCTTATAAAACCTAAAAATGGCTAAATAAGACGTTAAAATCTAAAACGGACTATTACTGTTTTAATTAAAATAAGGTAAAATATCTAGCAAACTAAAAATTACTTTTAAAATTCCTGCCTACAGTTTACATCTTGCTCATTATTACCAGTATATTTGCAAGGGAAAATAAAGCATTGCATTTTGTCATTTTGTCATTTTGAACCCCATTGTCCCGGTAAAGGAAATAATTAGTGAACCAAATCAATGGTTTCTTTAGAAGCAAATTAAATACATTCTTAAGAAGCTTACACTTGCAGTTTATTCACATTGTTTGCTCAAGCAATATGCAGAAAGTAAAGTATTATAAAAGATGACTGATTCATTGAAAAACATTCTTCTTGAGTTTAAGTGGTGGAGTCGGAAATGACAGGAGTAATTCTGAAATTAATTGTTTTTTTTTTATAATTGTGAGAAATTAAGCAAAGGATGTTTGTATAGTTTTGTGATTCAGAGGCATGGAAATTGTAAGTAAAAATAAAATTAATATATTTGTTTTAAGATATTTATGGTACATATTAAAGTGACACTTAATAAATAAAAACTTTTCTGAAAATGGTAAAAAACTAAAATAAAACTATTTTAATATGTTTAAAAAACTACTGCAGGGTTTATAAAACTTATAAATCCGGGCCATAGTGATAAGTGGGGACCGGATTCTTAGGTTTTTACCTATTTTTTTCCCTTACTTCCAAAACAAAAAGCGCTCATACAGTTTTTCGAAACATGTCCATAAGGATTCACCCACATTACTGTGGCACCTAAAAATACCTAAACGGGGTATAAAAACCTAAATATACCTAAATGGGATATAAAACCTAAAATACCTAATTTAGGCTCCTTTTTTTTTGTCTTTTTTGTCTGTCAGTTGAGAAATCGATATTTTGCGGGGAGAGAATAATTTTTGTCGGGTAGAAATTAATACCACCAGCGTTTCATTCAACTCATTGTCGTCTAGGATGGACAGTATCAAGGGAGGAAAAAGTACCGGCGTATTCCTTTTAAAATATTCGTACGAACAACCATTGTTGCCGTGTATGAACAAGGATATAGATTTCTGTGTTATATAGCGCTTGTTTTTTTGTTTGCCTTTAGTTTAAAAAGGTATTCCTCATTTTCGCGAGTGACCCCTGGTGATCCCGTACTGCCCTGTTATTCATACTGAGTGGTCACACTGTGAGTTTTAAGAAGTGTTAATTATGCCGAAGCAAATGAAATCGAGTTTATTACAGCAGTGGATTGGCGACGATCTGAATTTCACTACAGATGACAAAGTAATATTTTGTCAAGCCTGCCAGAAACACGTATTATTTACCTTTCTAGAAAAGGGGGAAGTTTTCGTCCCTAGTTGATCTGTTGTGCGGTTAGCATGCGTAACAACCGAAAAAAGGAAAATAATCAGTTTAACATTATCCACACCCAACCATAAATTATTTTACCCACTAAATTAGAAGCATCGGATTCGAATCCTAAGAAGGGTAGTGTCTAGATACAGTATTAACTATTAACTAAGGAATAACAGGAAGAACTTCACAGTTGAAAATCTTGGAAGATGTAGTAGTAGTAGTAAGTATTCTGCCTTCCGGCAGGTTTTCAAACTTGGTACGCGAATTTTGTTTTCCAAAACTGTCTATCCTCTGCTTCCTCCTTCAGCATCCAATATTTCCGCTTTTCCCTTAAATCGTCCAACAGCAGAATTCTTCTTCTTCCAAGTCTAGTTGTACCCTCCAATCTTCCTTCTACGACATAATGTAATAAGCAGTTCCTTCTGAGAATGTGTCCAAGCCAGTTTGCTTTCCTCTGACGAATTGTGTGTATGATTGACTTCTTCTCACCCACTCTACTCAGAACCTCTTCGTTTGTCACCATGTCCATCCACTTTATATTTTCTATCTGTCTCCAGCACCACATTTCAAAACTTTCTAAATATTTCTTCTCTAATTTCCTCAAAGTCCATGTCTCTGATCCATACAAAGAAATTCTCCATATATAACACTTCACCAGGTTTTTACGTAGCTCTAGGTTCAGACTACTAGTTAGCAGAGTTCTCTTCTTCATAAATGCTTTCTTGGCCATGGCAATTCTTGATCTTATCTCCTTGGTGCAATAGGCATCTTTCGTCAGTACACTTCCTAAGTATTTGAACTGGTTCACGTTCTCTAATTCTTGATTTCCCATGATAATTTGAAGCGGCTCTTCTCTCTTCGATATCCTCATCACCTTCGATTTACCTATGTTGATTTCCATTCCATACTTTCTTCCTGTTTCCACCAGCCTGTCAATCATTCCTTGCAATATTTCTTGTTTCTTTGCCAGAATCACCAGGTCGTCCGCATATTTGATGGTGTTAATAGCGTATCCTCCTATCACAAAATCCCTAACTCCTTCTAAGGCTTCTTTTGCTAGCCAGTCTCCATAAAGGTTGAACAAGATGGGTGACATACAACATCCTTGACGCACACCTCTTCCTATTTCTACACTGTTGGTCACTCCATGTTCTAGACGCACTTTCACTTTTTGTCCCAGGTACAAATTGCGGATTAGTCTCCTGTCCTTCCAGTCAATGTCCTTCCAGTCAATGCCTATTTTTTTTAGTATGTCCATTAACTTTTCCCAGTTCACTCGGTCAAAAGCTTTTTGCCAATCAATAAAGCAGACACACACTTCTTCGTTGACCGCTAAAACTCTCTCTGATATAATCCTTAGCATTCCAATTGCATCTCTAGTTCCTTTTCCTTTCCGGAAACCAAATTGGTCTTCTCCTATTACGTCTTCTATTCTTCTTTCCAGTCTAATAGTTAGTATCCGTGCCACAATTTTTCCTACGTGAGATAGCAAGCTGATAGTTCTGTGATCACTACACATCTTGGCACATTTCTTCTTCTTTAGTGCAATCATAGTTACCTCTAGGAAATCTTGAGGCCATTCTCCAGTGTCATAAATTCGGTTGATAAGATTGGTAAGTTTCCTCATCCCATTTTCTCCTAATTCCTTCAGTAGGTCCACTGGTATGTCATCGTCTCCTGTGGCCTTTCTATTCTTCATTGCTTTTATGGCCTTTTCTACTTCATTCTTCAATATGCTAGGTCCTATATTATCTTTATCCACTAGTTCTTCTGTTTCCATCTCGATGTCTTGTGGTCGATTTTGCTTGTCGTAAAGCTTTTCTATGTAATTTTCCCATATTGTAAGAACTTTTCCAGGGTTTGTAATTAAATTTCCATGAATGTCTTCTATTCCAAAAGTCCGTATTCCTTTATTTTCTGTAGATTCTAATTCCATCTCTTTCTGATACATTAAATCATATCTTCCTTTTCGTCGAAGCTCCATAATTTCATCACAGCTTTCTTTAAGGTAATTTTCTTTTGCTCTGTCTGTCTCTCTTCTTAGTTCATTATTCAATCTCTTATATTCCACAGCATTAGTATTTTTGTATTTCCTTCTTTCTTCCATCTTCTTTAACATCTCTTGTGTTACCCCCGGTTTCCTATTTATTCTGTCTATTTTTCCAACTTTGTTCTTCAACGTGTCCAACAAAACATTTTTTAGTAATAAACTGTAACCAGGAAATGTGAGGGAATCTTACTTTCACAGCATCTTTGGTTGTTTATGCTTTCTTTCTTCAATTGTGTAATATTGTCTTAAAGCAAGTTTACACAATTTTAAGTCAATTTTGGTAAGTTAAACTTTACAAGTATTATGTATTCAATCCTATGTAGCACATTCAAATTCATTAAACCAATTATTCTACCCGAAAACGATATTTTGGACAAAAAACCTAAAAAAAAACTATTTCACCTGTTGGAAAACCTAAAACAGTGTTTTTAAAAACCTAAAAATCCGGTCCCTAGTGATAAGTGATAATCCATGGAGTCATAGTTACGAACTGTTGCCGTGAAAACCTTTAAGTCTTACGTCATTTAAGAACGTTTAAGTAACTAGCACTTTACACTAAAAAAAGTATCAATGTGTTTAAGAAACTACAGTATTAGCATTGGAAAATGTGTTTCAGAAGTCCAAGAGCAACGGACCAATAAATATGGAATGTCAACTTGTGAAATACAGATGCAAGCTAGCACAAGCTTCCTTTGCATTCCCTTTTTCGATGTTTAATGATGCAATGAGTTGTGACGTCAACACAGTATGGGAGAGACAAACCCACGCTGAATTGACAGAAGTGATAGACACCTATCATGCTAGTGCAGGCCTTTCCAACTCAGGTGCTTCCACGGCGCAGGCAGGCACTGGCAGAAGCACCGTGGCTGAACTGTAGAACCGGCGGAGGTGGGGGAAGGTAGGAAGTGGTAGAGGCAGTTCCACAGGTCTAGTCAGCGTTTAGCTGGCGAAAACTATTATTAATAACTATTTTGTGAGCACATAAACACAAAATGTACTCGTATTTTCTGTATACATTGTGCTTGCCTTCGTATACATTTAGAATTCAAGTCGATTGTTGACATCGTTTCGCAGCAACTAATTTGTCAATATTGGGTTCAATCGATTTGGCAGTGGAAATTCTAAGTACGGCCTCTAAGGCAGCATCAGACAGAGAAGTCCTGGTTTTACTTTTATTTAAATTCATAATAGAAAACATCTGCTCGCATGCATAAGTTGTCCCGAACATTGACGTAAATTTTAAGGCAAGTGCATGAAGTTTGGGAAATTCCTGTGGATGAATACTTTTGTAAAATGAGAGTAAATCAACATTGTAGTGGTAGTACCTGTCTCTTAGGATTGAGTCGCACTGTACTTTTATCAGCTCTGTTTGGAAACATGCTGGTGATTTTTCAGGACGGACTGAAAATGGCGTCATAAATATTTCAAGTTCAGGTGCCATATCGTTCATTTCTTTGAATCGGACATTGAATTCATCGTGCAAATTCTGCAACGACGTTGGGTACTCCTCAAGGTTTTCGTAAATAGGCAAATTCAATGACTTCAATGCAGGAAAATTGTCAAAATTTCCGGCTTCAAGTTGATCTTTGAATAATAAACATTGCACTTTGAAGGCCTTAATTCTATCACACATTGTGCTTATTAACTTATTTCTTCCTTGCAACGAAATATTTAAAGCATTTAAATATGACGTTATATCCACCAAGAAAGCGAGGTCAGCTACCCATTGTTTATTTCCCAAAGTTGGTTGTGGAGAACCTTTCATCTCCATAAACACAGCAATTTCTTCAATTATTGCAAAAAAGGTTGCTAGCACTTTCGCGCAACTTAACCAGCGTGCAATACAATAAAACTGAATGTCGCTGCATTCTGCCTGCAAATCATTCAGAAATTCTTTGAACTGCCGATGGTTCAAACCTTGCTTTCTGCAGAAATTAACACATTTTGTCACAGTATCCATAATAGATTTAAAGTTGTGAAAGGTCTTTGCACATAATTGTTCTTGATGCAAAATGCAGTGTACCGATAATATTGGAGGTAGCCCAGCATCGCGCACCTTCCTTTTGATGTGGCCTGCTAAACCTTGCCCATCTGACAACATTGCTGGTGCTCCGTCACTAGCGACACTACACAGATTTTCGAGTAGTAAGCCCATATCGTCCATTGTTTCTTCAACAGCTGCAAAAATATCTGCGGCGGTCGTCGTATCTTTGAGGGGAATGATGTCCAGCAGTTCCTCAGTTATAGTAAAATCCTTTTCGACTCCTCTGACAAAAATAGATAGTTGTGCCGTGTCACTTTTGTCAGTACTCTCATCAAGAGCAATCGAGTACTTTTCGAAAGTGTCGCATTTATTCCGCAATTGCTCTTTCAGGTCGGCACCAAGTTCTTGTACTCGACGAGAGATGGTTTGTTTGGACAAGCTTAACGCTTCAAAGTGGGTCACAGCATGTGGGCACAAGACTTCCGAACATTCTACTAAACATTCTTTTACAAATTCACCGTCAGTAAAGGGTCGCCCGCTTTTTGCAATTTTCAGATCAACAATATAACTTGCTCGAACTGCGCCTTCTGAAATCTTGGGTTCAAGCACCTGAGGGATAGAGAAATAAAATAGTTGACTTTGTGTTTTCTTAGCAGAACATCTAAATCTAATTCTAAAAACGATCATAGAAACTGAATCAAAAAACGAAACCCTGATCCTAAATTACATGTAAAATAATTCCTAATGAGAAGCTTATTACTTACCTCCGGAGATTCTGGCAATTCTGATTTTAATTGAGCTATTCGTTCGTTTCTTGCTTCGCCAACAATAACATCATAGATTGCAGCATGTTTATTGTGGTAGTGTCGTCGAACGGTTGCAGATTTTATGCCTAAGATGGCATGGCAAATTAAACAGCGAGCTTTCCCTTCAGTATTGACAACAAAATATGACTCCTCCCATGCAGGATTGAACATTTTTAATTGCACACGCACACACAGAGAGAGAGATACAAACTATGTTCTTCTGTACTGTCTATGACGCACACATGCACCGGCCGCTACGTAGGAAGGAGGGAGAAGGAGGTTGAAGGGGAAGGGGGTGCTTCTGGGTGCTTCTCTGGTGCGCGCCAGCACCGAGTGCTCGAGTTGGAAAGGCCTGTGCTAGTGCATGCAATTCTTCGTAGAAAAGAGTGTGAAAGGAAATGTTATAACTTCATTTACACTTTTTCTTATGTCAGAGAAGTGCACCTGCATGAATTGATGCAGTCCTTGAGGAACAATGAACGGCAGTAGAGATCACATACACACACCATTTTATATTGTACATAATAATGGAAGTAGCTGTGAATTAAGAAATACTTCTTATGGAACTTGAAACTTCGCATAACCTTCATCATCATCATCTTGTTAAAGGCATAGAGACTTTTGAGTAGGCTACACCATTTGTTCTTTGTGTGCTGTGAGCCTTTCCACGAGCATAATTCCAATACAAATTATATTTTCAACCAGAGAATACAATGTCAAATATGGAGATAGAAGCTCCAATACTTCGTTGAAAGTTGCCCAGATAGTGTATTGCTTTCTTTAAAATCTGTTTATTCCTCCTTTGGACTTTCAGCATTTAATTTTTAAGAATATTTCATTTTTTTTTCATTTTCATAAATCTTTAAATTATTTTTGTAATTTTAATTGTATATTATTTCATCCGCCCGTACCACAGGTACTATAGTATTGCTAATACTATAGGTAGAGGAAGTAGGCTACTGTTTTCGAACCCTAAATTCGAAGTTTCTAAAATAATTTATATATATATATATATATATATATATATATATATATATATATATCAGTACATTAACTACACGAATTGACCAAGCGTGGAAGTAGCCAAAGTTAGTCTAGCCCTGAGTTCTGTCAAATTAACCACCAACATGAAAGTAACCCCAGTTTGTAATTTACTTGCAGAAAATAGCTAATTTGTCTTATGATATTACTTTATTCGTATGTTAATTGATAGCGAATGGAATGAACCCCCTTCTGATTTACCAGGGAACTGGAGGCTGTGTTGCGTATCTCAGACCTAAGAAAAAAGTTACACTAACATTCTGTAGAAATCTGTACTCTGTGCGATTCATGTAGTTACGGGATATCGAAACAGACGTTACGAAACAAAAGGGAAAGAGAGGAAGTGATCAGTTTTGGCTATAAAACTTCTATATCGGGAATAAGGAGTGTTGTGGTCTCGTTTTGTGGAGGCGGACTCGATTCGCACGTCCGGGAATCGTAAAAACTAAAACTCCCCTCTGTTTCTTAACTTAACAACAACATTTTGGAGTATTTGTGGAAAGTGAGTAATTATCTAACCATTGATTTCGCAGTGCACTAAGAATATTTATAAGCAATTTTTTTTTCTTATACAATTGCTTACAACTTAGCATAATTTTTGTAATTAATTATTGAGGTTATGAATGAGTCACTCTACAGTTCTAGTTATAACCTGAAAGCATTTTCCTTTATCTATTTTATTTATTCTTTCTCCTTTCTCATTTTACTCTTCTATTTTTCTGCATGGATTATGACAACTTGTGCTTTTTCCGTTATTAATAATGAGTAATGATTGAGAGAGTTTTCAACTAGATTATTTTTAATAAGAGCTTGTAATATAATGGCTCCGCCATCTTTAAATTTACTAGAGCTCATGATGAAATTAAATTCAGGATGCCACTGCCGCTTTGAGGTCGTCATCTGATGGGAATTCTTTTCCACCCAAAAAGTCCTTCAGTTTCGGAAACAAGTGAAAATCGCTGTGTGCCAGGTCAGGGCTGTAAAGAGGATGTCCAAAAATTACTCACTTAAAGGGTGGCGTGCACCAAACTCATGCAATTTACTCTTTTAGTAAGCCTTACTTCTTTAGTTCTAACTACTTTAGTAAGCTACTCTTTTAGTAACCGTACTCTTTTAGTAAGGACGGCGTGCACCAACCAGGAGTAAACTAAACTCGGCGGCTTTCAACATAGAGGAATGTACTAAAGAAGTAAAAATTTTATTTACTCCCAGAGTAAATGAACTTACTCCACAAGTGGTGGAGAGCACCAACACGGAGTACGTTACTAACGTAGTAAGTTGTGGAGTAAATAAGGCCAATATTTACTCCTACTCAGGGGGTGGAGTAAAGTTGTGGAGTAAGTGTGTTCTGTGGCATTTGCGTGAGTTATGAGTTACATATCACATTAAATGGATTACATAGTTCAAACTGAGGATAAGTTATTGAGATGAAGAAGGTTGTATACCAAAAATGAGAGTTGTGGCAGGTGATTTAATAAATATTAAGCGAACCATACCTAGTAGGGCATTTATTAACGTAAATAATTAAGCTCATAAATCCTTACATGAAATTTTGGCGTTTGGAAGAAACGATGTCAGATTCTCACTACATCCATGTGATTTCAGCCAGTCAAATGTGGAAATATCATTGCGGAGAGCGATCCAATTAGGAAGACGTCCACCAGGGGAAGAGTGAGTGGAAGGGACGTTTGCATTGCACGGTACAAGGAGCTCATGTGCTCTTAAATATCTTCCTAGCTGGATCGGCCTTTAGATGTTGCAGTTCTCCCTAACTTTGGGTCAGAAAACGACGATGTATTTCAAGCTAATCATATGGATACAGATATCGGCGAGGTATAGTACATTCCAATACATGAAAGCCTCCGTTCTTGGAGCTACCCAGAAAACACTTCCCCCTGCTACTTAACCATAGAATTACTGAACAATAGGTGATTCTCATTGTTAAACGATTTAATGTAATTATTGTAAATTAATTTTATTACATTACACTTCTATAGCTTAACTTAAAGCACAACATTGCGAATGCCAGATTATAATAATAATTATAAGAGCTAAAAGTTCAATAGTTGCACCCGCAGAGTTAATGAATAATATGTCCTTTTTTCTAACCCAGGTGTAAAAATGTCCAAACAGGCCACATCGGAAGAAAATTTGACTGACTCTGGGATTAGCGTACATTGAGAAGGGGACACATTGTAAAACCATTCCTTAAAGACTCCCCAAGTCTCGAATGGAGGAGTGAGACGAGACTTTCATGTTTGGGAATAAACTATAGCAGATGCTGCAGGTCTATAGTATGCTGCTAACTATTTTAATTAACCCTGTGGACAGGAAAGTGAGAAGCATTATAAACTATATAGAAAAAAATGCCAACATGAGTGCCGAAAGAAAATTGTAAGGAGGGGCCCGGAGGTTGAAGCTGCACAGGATCTAGAGAAGTAGTCACTGAAATTATTTTTAAACACACAACCATCTACATAATTATTATTGGAGTTCATAGCTTCCGAAATATTGTACCGCCATTTTTTGTTTAAATATTACATTTCTCAGTTGTAATATTATTATTTTTATAAGGTAATATTTTTTAAGTAAATGTTCTGTGCATTTGAAAAAGGACAGAAACATAATGCCCCTTATTAGTTTTGTTATCCTTTTTATCCCCCCTTTTTCATGATTTTGTGTAATACTTCTAATTAATATTGTTAAACAGTCAATAAGTATTAATAATTCATTATAGTGAGATTTATGATAAACAACTATAGAATAATTGATTTATCGTTTTTGGGGAAGAATATGTAACTTTAGGAAGTATAAATATTTTAATATATTTTAGAACTTTATTATTATTATGAGAGAAATAATTATAATATTGACAGTGAATCAATTGTGAAAATCAACTGGAAATTCCAATTGTTTGCATTATAATACAGAAATAGTTTGCACAAAAATTGTAATCACAGTACCCATACGTAGGCTACTAAACTGAAAATACTCAATTGAAGGAATTAAAATTAGTAATGAATAAAACATTACGATTAGACCTATTTTAAAACATGAAGATTGTCATTAGTAATATTTGGAACAACCCAAATTCATATTCATTGTTTCAGCGAACCTTTCCTTTTCATTATCTGGCACTTGAATAATACTGGCAATTGAAATGCACGTGTTCTGCTGCGCTGCACTAACGTTTCTGCTCTGTTCTGCGCAGAATTCGACTACTTCTTTAGTAAAAATCGCTTACTACTTTAGTAACAACTAAAGAAGTAACTATCAATTGAGCTCTCCAACACCAACTAAAAGAGTAAGTTACTAAAAGAGTAGCACTAAAGTAGTAAATTTAGGAAGGGAACCTTACGTAACAAAAACCGGTTTGTCTGTCTCACTCTAGCACATACATTAGTATGACTTAAGAGTGAGACAGATGAACTGGTGTCTCCGTCTTAAATTTACTACTTTAGTAAGATTTACTCCTGGATGGTGCACGCCACCCAAAATGTTGAAGTTGTGCCTGTGTTTGAGCAGCCGAATGAGGCCAAGCGTTGTCGTGAATCAAAAACATCTTTTCAGACAACTTTCCACATCTTTTGTTTTGGATAGCACGTCGTAGTCGAAGACTTGCACAATAGGCCTCTGCGTTTATTCTTTGTCTTCTTGGCAAAAACTCCAGGCTCGGGTCTTTGGCGGTAGAAGAGTATAACATGAACATTGAAAACTGGTACCACGTTACAATAAATGCCTTGACAGCAATGTCTATTACGATGAGAAATAGAGTAAGGTACTGTTTCTTTGTAAATAGTTTTGTGCGAAATGGTATCACTGAAGGCCTTGCGAGAAATGAATTAGACGTAAACCTCATTGAATTGACTAGGATTCAAAGCAGTTATTGCAAATAGCTTCCATTCATATTCACGCTTGCTGAACAAATACATACCAGAATAATCTCGTTATTTTAAACTTATTCTTACTTTCAAAGGGCTCTGTTATTTCATTTTCACTGTAGTAAAACAGTGTATGGAAGTATGCTACTTTTGCAACTACCAGCAGTAACATTGCCATTCATTTTGAGGTTCCGTGCTTAAAATATTGATCATGAATGACAAAAACGTAGCGTGGCCCAGACATGCCTAGCTGGCAATTCAGCCTACAGGTGCACTTATGGAAATTACCAGCACGTTCTGACATCGGCATATATTAATTACTATCAATACTGCAACTACCGTTGTGCATTCTCCCGACAGATCTCTCTGTTGACGAGAAAGGTCTACCTAATTATACCTAATTGATAGGGATCCCATTTTACAGTGAATAAAAATGTTCAACTAGGTTCAAAAGTTGGGTCAATTTCGGTGTTATTTCTTACTAAAATATATTATTTTGTAGTCTTTCTGCACAACGCAGATTGCCTTGCAGACAAAGAATATCTTTCAACAAAGTATACACAAAAATTACAAGCTTTCAGTAAGATCATAAACATAATGACAGGAAAATTCAAATAATCAGTAGTAAAAACCATTAAACTTGAAAAAAAAGGAAATCTGTCCAGCTTAATTGTTGTTATTGTACAGGTGGTTTCTTAAGATTTGGATGGATCCCTTAAGTGATAATAACGCCACTTCATTGTACAGATTTTGTGACAATGAGAAACGTTTACAGGAGGAAATAAAGAACTTTGTTATTGTTCCCCTACTACCAACCATTAGTCCAATGACTTCAACATTTTTCAAATCATATTTGTTCTTGAAGTACTCAATGGTTGGTTCGTATATCTTCTTTTTTTCATTATCAACTGCTGCAGGTTGATCTTCTTCAGTCTCAAAGCGGACTATAGGGTCTACTATTAAACCAGTTGATCGGTTTTTGTCTATTGCAATGATGTCTGCTCTTCGTGTTCCTCCATACATCTCGGCGTTAATGTGCATTAAAACCAATAGATTTGGTTGACTCATTTGGTGCAAAATGTTGCATATTTCTGCAAATAAATCAAATTCTCTTGAATTTTAGGACTTTCATTTTGTATATTTTACCAATTCTTACCAATTGATAATTTACACTTCTTGTAGTGTAGAAGAACTAGTGTAACAAAATCTCTTTGACCTACTTACGTCGAGGGTGCATTAAAGATATAAACTACTAGGCACCAAAATACACTTATTTTTATGTTGAAATAAAATATAAAATAAACTAATTGTTCTAAATTTAAACAGGCTATACTATAAAAATCAATTTACATGATATTTTACACGAAATTATTTAAGTTTTAATTGAAAATCAAATAGTTTTTTGGTTTATTCCTTTATAAACTACTAGGCACCAAAATACACTTATTTTTATGTTGAAATAAAATATAAAATAAACTAACTGTTCTAAATTCAAACAGGCTATACTATAAAAATCAATTTACATGATATTTTACACGAAATTATTTAAGTTTTAATTGAAAATCAAATAGTTTTTTTGTTTATTCCTTTACACTTATATCAGTGACATACCTGCTAACTCAAAATTTACATGGTTTATTGAATATTTATTGGAATAATGTCCACATGAAACCTAGTATTTACCTAACAATAATTCATGTACTCCTGTAATGCCTTCCTAAAACTCGAGATTCCCTTGAAAATATAATTTCATTAAAAAAAGAAGAATCTCCCACTAAAAACTAAAAGTTTACAAATCCACAACATTTCGAGTTTTTTTTTCTCTCGCAAAGCGACAATATTATGGTATAGATATGTTTGAAATAAAAATAAATCGCTTTATAAATGGTAATAACAATAATTCGTGAATCCGCCATTCACAGAAACTAGATATCTTCACTATTTGCATGTATGACTATAATAGAAAAAGAGACGTCACAGAAATTACTGTTCAGTGGAAAATGTGTAAAGAAGATATCAAATGGAAAAGCGTTGTAATCTGCAGCAAAAACGTAGAGAATGAAGCATGGAAATGGAATAATACAATGAAGACAAGTTCAAGGAAAGAACAGGAAGTTAGAGAGCGAGCTGGAAAGTCAAGTTTCTGTCGGTCGGTATTCGTTTAGCGGTTTTTATACTATACACAAATACATGGTCACTCCGAGACTACAGTTGACGCTTAAAAATCAACTCTACCTTTACAAAAATAGAACAGACCGCTTTATATAAGGTAGCGCGCACTAGTTACTTTTTGTACAAAGCAATTGAACCTGTATCTTGCTCCGTACATAATGCGATTTAACAAGTGTATTTATATCCTATGTAGGAACTTGCATGTTTACATCTTTACGTGGGCAACCGTCATTCCACAATTTCCAGTTGGGAATTATACTGCGAAATATGAACTTCAAAACTCAGAAAGAAGCTATATTCAGATCAAACTATCAAAGGCGAATTTGTACGAACTTATTCTACTAGCCTAGAATAGCTAAGAAAGAAACCTGAAGTAAACAAAAACCAGTATGTCTGTCTCACTCTTAAGTCATACGAGTAATGTGCTAGAGTGAGACAAATGCACTGGGTTTTGTTTACTTAGAACGGCCAGACTTTAGTTCAGAGATGATACACAGAGTTAATTATACGAGTGACTTGGAAATCGCCGATAGGGAATTTATCTAGGAGGTTTCATTCAAATCACGATTTGGGTTCATAATAATTATTTAACGAATAATATGTGATAAATAATTAATAACATGTATTGAAATTGAATTATTTGAATAGTATGTTAAATTGACACCGTATTATTAAAAGGCATTCATGAAATATAACCAAACAAAACACGATCAGTTAATAAACATCCATTTATTCATGTAGTACTTGCTGAAATTTTATATTGAGATACCTTGCGCAAAATATAATTATATTACTGCGATGCATAGTGGTAAGTACTGTTTCTTGAAAATATTACGTTCGCATGAACAGATATAGATGCTCAGCTGCCTTGAGTTTGGACGAGTCTATATAGAAAGGTCTTGTTTATGTGAATGGCTTCCCCTCCTGAACGTTTCGCCAGTAGGCATATACATTCATGCTGCTGAGGTTCAGTGTTTATAATGGCTACAGAAGGCGATTACAGTTATTAAAATATGCCACCGTTGTTGAACTATGGAATACATTTCCCGCAAAATATTATAATGCTGATTCATGAACAGATGTAAGCGTGATATTCACTGTATTTCCAGAATAAATCTTTTAGTACCGAGATAACGGTGACTTACATGCATAAGTCACTGCCTACAGAGAATCCGACCTGATCAGAATAGGCCTATAAAGAAAAGGGACCGTGTCTTTTATTTTGAAAGGCAATATTTCTGCTTACCCCACAGGAGGGACTGCCATAAAGACAAAACATATCCTAAAAATATTTTAACAGTTTACAAAACTGGTTTTCATAAACATTTCCATCTTGTGTAGAAGGTGATAAACCAAATACAATTAAATATTGCGAGAATCAGCTCTGTGATTGGCTGATTTCAAACTCATTCTTACATGTCATTGGTCTAAATCTAAAGAAAGACGTATGAGCTAAAATAATAGCCATAATATACAGAACTGTTAGTTTGGTGGCCTATCCAGGTTATTACAGAAAAAAAGTTTGTTTGCTATTTACAGTGCGTAGAATGACAGGGTAGCTAGTGTGAAAATGATATGATTTAATAAATGGTATAAAATGACATAATATTTTTTACCAGTGACGCTTCAATTGATGCCATACTCTTGACAACAGTGAACAATTCGGACGTCATGGCTTTTAACGAATATATGTCAGTTCTCCTCATTAGCCTTCTCACATCCTCAGCAACACTTCAGGTGTTTTCGTTGCACTTGCTACGTGAATGTTATTTATTAGGTAAGCATGATCTGCCAGATAAACCCTTAGACCCACCAATACTTAAAACTTTTATATAATAAATGTATCTCAAACATTATCTGAATCTGTTCGGTATTATAAATGGAATAGGCTACTTGTATAACCAAACAATTGAAAAATATTCCAATTTAGATTTTTCGAGATAGTTAAACAGCATGTTAACTTATGTCATTATGTATTTTTTTTGTAATTTAGAGAGTTTCTACAAATAAGACCTAAATATCCGTGACTTTCACATTAAAATTACAGAAGAATAGGATTTTATAACGACAGAGGATGTGTGGGATTTGTGGAATATCAGCACTACAATTATGCTATTAAAATTAGGCTTATTATGATTCCTAATTGTTCAATTGAGAACTTTCCTCTTGGCGTAAACACGTTAACGTTAATGAAGAACATGTTCATACATTCTAATAAGTTATTCTACATGCAACCATTGTTCGTCTGATCTGGGTGAAACATCCAACTAGCTAAGACTTTCTGCACACAGGATTGATTGTTTTATTCTTTCTAATTTAGCAGAAGAAATCCAAAGGAATGACAAGTACTTTAAATTATCTTTTATCTTCTGTTGATAATTTTTTATTAAAAACAAGAATCAGATAAAAATTATAATTTCTTACGTTGTGTAAGATTATATAATGAATCCGTAAGTTATACTGACTCTGAAAGCTCTCCAACACAACGAAAGTAGAAACGATCACAGAATGTAATGTGTAAGGTTATACAGTACGAATTTTTAGATATCAGATAGTAACAAGGACGTCTACTCGTTTTCTTTATTTCTGACTGAAATGAAGTTTAGAAGAAGCTCGGTGTTGTGACATTCTTGCACGTTAAGATATTGCAGCATTTCCTATTATTGAACAATTAATGCCATGTCGAGCAATTAACTATTTATAGCGTCCAAGTTATTTATTTCTTCTTCCTCTAAGTATAGGCCTAAGGCCTGTTCTGTTCACAAGAATACATGGCTTACTAAGATCCTTCAGGGATGCTCGTGCGGGTGGTGGCCAGGCAGTCCTGAAGGGGAAAGACAAAATATGCCACTACTGTGTAATAAGTAGGGTTCGGATATTTATGACCTAAAAAACTGGAAAATATGACCTTAAATATGCCCTTAAAAATGACTAAATATGACCCAAAAAATCGTAAATATGACCTAATAAAAGAAAATATTTTCTAATAATAAATGTTCCACTTTTAAACGTTTAATGAAATTAAATTACTACATCACATGAATGCAATCAGGATCCTGTTTTTAAGAATTTTACATATTATTCACAGTTTTGCTTGTAATGGACATCTAATTTTAAAGCATTTGCTTCTGTTGATTGCCTCATCACTTCCATATAATATTTTGTAGTCCATGCGTGTCCCTATAAAACATGAACAATTGCATTAATTTTAGAATTAAATTACCTATTAATAGGGCATAAACATTAAATTAATGAAATAAATTTCAAAGTAGGCTATTACGTACCAGTTTTCAGTCTCCATTTTTGTCTGCATTGCAGTATACAACCACGTGCATTTTAAGATTATCGAATAGAAATCTTCTCCTGTTGTCACTTAATATCGTCTTAAATCGCGAGAAGCTCCTTTCGACGTCACAGGATGTCACAGGTGCATATTTGAAGAAAGTAAAGTAATTGGAATTTAGCTTTGGTTCATCTTCTTCCAGAACAGCATCATCGCCATTCAGAATATCCTTAATTTTACATACTATGACATACCCCACATTTGCATTCAACACTTTAGTAAGTTTGTTCTTCACAGAGTCCCCTACACTGCCTCTTGCTCACTCTAGCTCATATTCTACACTTTTCACTAGACCCAAACTTTCGTGCAGTTCCAAACCTACTGTCTCTAGACAAGAAATTGCTCTTATGATGCCCCCAAAATTTGATTTGATGTAAGCCAAATTTCCCTTCAAGCTGCTGGAGAATAATTGTTGCACAATTTTAATAGAAGCTGCCTCACGATTGTCAAAGGTATTAATCACTTCCTCAATAGCTTCATAATTTTCACAATAATATTCAGCTGCACTAAGCCATGTACACCATCTTGTCAATATTGGTTGGGGTGGAAGTGGAAGTGAAGGTAGATGTTGTTTAAATGTTGTCAGTCTCTTTGGAGATTTTAGAAATATTTTTTTCACATTTGATATCAATGCATCCACATCATGAAAATGTACTCTTACTTCCTCTGCAACTCTGTGCAATCCATGAGCCAGGCATGTTAAATGCACCATTTTTGGATAGAGCATTTTAAGGCCCTTGCCTGCTTTCACCATGTACGGTGCAGCATCAGTTACAAACAGTAGAACTTGTTCCCGCTTTACGTCACCATCCCACAACAGTTTCATGGCATTGTCGAAAAGTACAGCAATTGTAGAATGGTTTGCTGCCTCAAGTACTTCACAATCGAGTAAAAATATACCACCAGGACGATCAGGAAAGAGTGTGCCAATAATAACATTCGCAACATATCTCCCGCAAGCATCCGTAGTTTCGTCTATCGAAACCCAAATCTGATTGTTGCCTACAGTACTTCTGATTTTTTGCAATGTATTTCCATAACACGCAGGTAAGTAATTTTTCCTTAGTGTAGATTCGTTTGGAACTGTGTGACTTGTGTATTTTTCCAAAAAAAATTATCAATTGTTCATTGCTAACCTTATTAAGAGGGATGTTGGCAGACACCATCATTTCACAAAGGTCTTTCGAGAATTCAGACAATTTACTTGATGTCGAAGGAGCAGTTGTACCACACAAAAGACCCTGCCTCTTTTCTTGAACTGATTGTCTGCTTACACTGTTCTTATGTTTTGCCGTCTCACAGTGCTGCTGAACATTAAATCGTTTTGCAGCCGTCACTTTAATTTCACACACTTTGCAATACAAAATTTTCCCGTCGGTGCAGAAGTGGTTTTCTCCAAACTCCTTAACAAAACTTTTTAGTTTTACACTTTCAGAACACTTATTTTTCGGCATTTTGATGTTACCCGATACCACTGCAAGTGTGAACTGAAAATCTTTTAAAACTGTCTCTATTGAAAGTTGTTAACAACAAGGAGGAAGGCGGTAAAACCCCGTGCATTGTACTCCAACTACCTGCACTTGTTACTTACTGTCCCTTCACATTCCAGTTAGAGTCAAACCAAAATATTAGTAACTCTTTCTCGAAAAAATTTAACTCTACGATTTAGTGCCTACAGTATACTGTGCAATTGTGCTCTTTTACCGAATTTATTACTGAAATATGACGTTAAATTAAAAAATGACCAAAATATGACCAAAACTATAAAAATGTCCAAAATATGACCTGTGCAGTTGTGCTCTTTTACCGAATTTATGACTTAAATATGACATTAAATTAAAAAATGACCGAAATATGACCTAAACTATAAAAATGTCCAAAATATGACTTTATATGCAAAATAAAAACGGTCCAATTAGGATAACAAAAGTGCAATTCGTGTTTAATTTCAGTTTGCGGCAAGATTAGACGTCAGGATAAAAATATATGTCATGAACATCCGAACCCTAGTAATAAGTTCTTACTCCTGCTAACATGTTACAACAATCTTCAAAGCCTTTCCTATTATTTTCACTTAGCATATATATATTTTTAAAGAGATTTTTGTCAATGCTAAGAAGTTCATTGCAGCTTTCATGCCTTCTACACTTGGAATGCTCTTGGACAATTAAATGAACTGAAATGAAAAAAGATGGCTTTATTATAAGTATTATTGATAAGAAAGAGGGTAGGCGGGATAAGAACTCATGCTCTGACAGGGTGTGCATATAATTGTACTGCACATAGGCTATGCTTCGTTCATACCGTAATTTTCATTTTAGTGGTGAAATAGTTTTATCAAATGCCGCTCATGGTCGCATATTGATCAGAAAATTTATCTATCACTACGCACTTCAGAAATAATTATAGGCAATATAAAACTCATTCACGCTAACAATGATTTGTGATATATTTCAATAACATATAACACGGATTACGGTTTGCAGTGCCTATATCACTTACCCTCAAAGAAAAGGTTCACCTTCTTTAGGAGATATTTAATCTCAATGTTTTCAAATATTTAGGTTTAACATATTTTCAGAGGTCATATTATGTCCCACACTGGGGAAACATTCTTTATGTTTTACCGGTAACAAGAACTGGTAAACTAAAATAAATTTCTAAGGAAAGTATTCAGCTTTCGCCTGTCGACATTTAAAAGAAGAAACTTAGGGTCAAAGCACTTTATCTTATTGTTTCTGGTATGTGTGACTTCCAGTTGGGGGAAATTTAATATATCTGTCTGTTTTATATTTAGACGCTCCGCACCCCGGAAGTGCTGGGTTGGCAACGCGTGGTTCGCAATTCGAGGTATCGCCTGAGGAATGTTAATATCGTGCGTTAGTACTGAACATTCCGTTCCCTTAACAACAGATGCACACCTATTGTTTCTCACAGAGATAAGTACTTTTGTTATCTCAGTCAGATACGTAAGTACTCTTCTATTTCTTTCCCACATTCTCTCTTCCAGAAGCGAGACTTGCACCTGTCTTGCCCACACGTTAACTGGAATGTATGTAGACATGACTCACACACAAATGGCTACCAATTCCTAATAAAAAAGAAGCGCTGAAATAATAATTGTGTTTCTCATGGGCGCCTCCTAGTCTCGTGCTCCAAAAAAACAAAGGTGGCCAAGCAGGTCTCTCCACTTACCTCACCGAGATGCCGCAACACAGTTCATAACAATAAGGCCTCTCAGTCACAGGTATCTGTTACGTACAGTTCCTACAAAAATACTAATTATATCCAGTGTGTAGTGGCTAACTGTGTGGGAACGCTAAACATTCCAGAACTTATTTATATAGGCTACTAATTTATTTAAAATAAACCTGCAAATCTAACATTGATTTTTTTTGCATTTTTAATTGCATGTATTCTATTTTTCCAAGTAATATAATTATTGTATCCTACTATTTTTATTGAGTATGCTGTATGTTTTCTATTGATGTACTGAAATTGGAATTGTAAAGAATTGTAAATTGTAAGGCATATTGTAAAGCAAATTTAGCGATATATTTCTTATGATTTTCAATTTATTGAGTTAAAAGTTATTTTTTTTAATGTTTTGGGAAGGGTGAGGTAAATGGGAATAATAATTTGTGAAATTGAATAGTAAAAATGTAATTGAGAAAAAGAGAAATAAAGAGAAATAAATTTACGCAATCTCAAAAGTGGTAGGAAAACGTTTCGAACTATATGCCATTGGGTTTTAAATTATCTAATAAATATAAACACTTTTGAAAAGTTGTTTTTTATTTAACTTTATTACACATCAAATTTATTCTAAGTATTTTTTTCAAGGAAGAAGTCTATTTTAGTTACAAGTATCTGAGTACATTTTCTTTTAAAGTTTATTTCCGGAACTTGTAAATGTATTTTTTGTTCAAATGTTTTGAAAAACATTCAAAATTATAAACTATTTAAACGTTTATTTAAATTCACAACACCAAAAATAGTGGGATTACGACGTCCCCCCGATTCCCCCTCCACTACACCCCTCATTATACCCAAACACAACTTTACTTGATTTCGACGTACAGTTTATAAAAATTTAATATAAATGTGTGTGAACTGACCAAATTATTATTAGTAGTTCTGTGAAGAGTAAGTCTTGAGTTCAAAAAAGATCTAAGATCTGCTCTTTATCCGTTAAGGCCACCATCTTAAAACAGAATAAAAAAGTAAAATTCCTTACATATAGGCTAGGCTTCGTTGTTTTTAATGACTTCCAGTAACATTCATGCCAAATTGCCAGAAAATTGAACGAGTTTGGTTGTGACAGCGTAACAAACAAATTTACAAACAGACGAAATGTCGCTAAACTATTAGAGTTATGACAAAAATGTACTGGAACAAAGCTGTAGAAAACTTTATTCTCGAGAGTGATAGTCTCTAGAATCAATGAAAGAAGCTGAACATGACATGAAACGGAACCATTAAAACGGACATCATCAGGGTCCGGATTCTAATGACATGTCATCTTTTTTTACTGACGTTGCTTAGACATTGCCCACTTGTAGATAAATCCTAATCATCGCCTCTAGATTATACAAATGAATTTTTATTAGGTCATTTTTTGTCATTTGGTGCCATTTTATATTTTTAGGGCATTTATTTCAAATTTACACCATGATTTGTCATTTTCGTATAATTTGCTTCCTTAATTAGTAATTTTCATGCATTTACATTGAGTATATTAACTTTGTTGGTCCCCAGCGGTGCTGTCTTAACAGCTACAGTTAGCAGAGTGATTTTTTTTAGACTTTTTATAATATTTCAAGTATGCACCCATTGCATCTTCTCAAATGCTCCAATCAAGAACAAAGAGCAAAGTTTTTAGACCTACAACATTCTTTCTGCATTTACAGTTTTTACAATTGTGTACAAATCAGTCTATAACTTTGTATGTACAATAACAATTTTTAAGTCATTTTCTTTAAAATTCAGAGTCATTTTATAGGTTATTTTTCAAACAATTTTAGGCCATCAGAATCCGGGCCCTGGTTATCATATTAAAACGGAATTAGAAAAGAAAAGTATTTTCACATCTGTCGTTTTCAATTGCTTCCAGGAACATTTACGCCAGATTGGAAGAACATTTATTAACTCATTTGGTCGTGACTGAGTAACAAACAAATTTACAGACAAACAGACGAAATGCCCAACGGTTCGCTTCGCTGGTTAATATGAAAGTTGGATGGCTCTTACATAATTATCCCAACGTGCAATCTACTCTTAATACTATTGCATTTGTATAATTAATTATTTGTTATCAACTCTAGTAGTCTACATTGGATACGGGGTTTCTGTTAGCTGCTTGTAAAACGAAAATTAGAGTGTAAAGAGGTCTGATCAGCTTCTGGCATAGGCTAACATGAATTATGTATACTTGCAAAACGTTATATCATTACTAAAAGTGGGCATGTTGTAATTTCTAAATAGTTTACAGTTATTATAATCTTTATGTTAAAATTCCGCTTCCTGATCTTGAGATATTTTTTGCACCGTTGTATTTAGTTCTTCAGCACGAAGTTAAAAAAGATATATACCAAATACATATCATCTTGCATACAAGACGTAGCATTAAAGTTTCTTTAAATTAAAGGCAACATGAGGAATTTTTACCTTAAGTTCTTCACCGATGATTTTGGTCAACACTGACAACTATGAGCTTTGTATTTGTTTTCTTTTCAATAGGAGCTGTTCAAGTGTTACCAGAGTTCCTACTTCTGAAATAGAACATTAAGATAAACGACTACCATAGTAGTGTCTTCTCTTAGTAAGTACCGACCTCTTTAAACAGCTATCATTTACGGCATGGAAGATTTCTGGAATACCAAATGAAATGGAGTTTTAGTTCAAGTATGTACAGAGGAGGTCAACACTAGAATGTGTCAAAGTGGGAACCATAATTTTAAAGTGGTCACACTACATCGGCCTGAAGAAATTATTACAACCTGAGTCTTATAATATTTATCGCATTATCATGCGGGTATCCCTCCATTTTCAAAACTTTTAAATCTTTATAACTGTGATTATTCTATTCTATTATACATATTAATTTCTTTTATTTTGACGATTAAAACTATTTTCTTTCTAGAAGTATGAATAAGATCAGTAGATTACAGAGCCTAAAACTCGGGACACCATAAAATAAACACATTTATTTATATGAGATTACTAGTACAAAATATAAAATGACAAGCAAATTTTATAAACGTCATTCTATTCCATAGCAAAATCAAAACCTGATATACAAATAGTTTTACTTATTTGATGATTGGTGTTAAGCATAAAGAGTTCTATCAGCGTAACTGAAATAAAATAAAAAGTAATTCGTACGATTAGCTTAGAAATGCATACTTCTTTTCAACTCCGTAACTTCTCCTGTGTGTTAATTTTTCAATGTGACACCACCAACGGATACTTCACATAAATTTCATTAAAAAAAAAAAAACAAGGCATGTAGAATTAATGGTCTAAGAGCGGTAGAACCAATTGTCTAGAAGGACGGGCAATAGACCGTGATCAATAGGATTCCGAAGTAGATTTTAATAACTTTCCTGCAAAGGCATGAATTTATGACAGAGTTTCAGACATTCTAAATGAAATTGCGGAGCAAATGGATTACCTTCCTTTAGTTTCCTGCAGGAATCAATCACTTCTTCAGCGAACAGGTTTCTTGTATTTCACAAATAGCTTTCCAATTTTTAACTCATTTTAAACTGAAATATTTATATGATTTACTAACTTACTTATTTACTTGCTTACTCAGTGGCAATAAACAATTCCTAAGCAAGCTAAAGGAATATTATATATTTTATGGAACCCGGAGGTTCATTGCCGCGCTTACATAATACCTCCATTCAATCCTATTCTGAGATAGTACCATCCAACGACCCCTCCCAAAACCTATTTCGCTTAAATCTCTTCTAATGTTGTCCTCCAACCTACGAATAGGTCTTCCAAGTGGTCTCTTCTCTTCTGGTCTCCCAGTCAATATTTTTGTGATATGTCTTCCTCTTCCATGCGTGCATCATGTCCAGATAATTTCATCCTCTGTGAGTTAATTACCCTTGCTATATCCGGTGAAGAGTACAGGTTATGAAGCTCGTCATCATGGAGTTTTCTTCAGTCCCGTTTCCATCTCTCCTAGGTTCAAATATTTTCCTAAGCACCCTGTTTCGAAAACTCTCAGAGTATGCTCTTCCCGAAGAGTAAGGGACCATGTCTTACATCCATATAATACAACCGGCAGGATAATTGTCGAAATTTTTACCTTATTAAATAAAATATTTGTAATGTAAATTAAAAAGACGAAAGTTTAATAGACTTTAAATACATAGCTAAATTTGGGGAAAATAGACCTCCCGTATTAAATTGTCTTTTAAATAATTTCACAAAGCAACACAATTCGTACAGTATCGATTAAATTGGGTTGGATGGTAGTCTTAGTACAAATAATTCAGCTTACAATACACGAGTATTATCAACCAGCGCACTTTGCTGTGCGTAAGATGTAGAGCTTGCATTCTTCAATTGTTCAAATTCTAAAAGGTGTGCATGCCCCTCCTTTTCTAACTGCAATACAGTCAAATGTTTAGCTACTTTAATCGATTAACATTTAAGATGGGATGAACAAATTAAATATTTAGCTAATAGGATGAGAACAACAATATATAAATTTGTTGTCCTTCACTCAGTTCTAAAAATACACGACTTAGAAATAATATGTTTATCTTTAATAGAGTCTATTATTATGTATGGCACAATTGGATGGGGAGGAGCTTCGAAAACTAGTCTTTCTGCTTTCATTTTGTTTCAAAAACATATTATTAAAACTTTTCTAACTAAACCTCTTGACTATCCGTCTAAATTAATAATTTCCGAATTGAACGCGCATAGAGTCTATCAAATTCATAAATATACTTTATTAAAATACGTTCATAGAAATTCAAGCTTCAGATCACATCCACACATCACCATGCATATGATAAGAGACGAAACCAAACAAATCATAATAATTGAAACTAAACGTTTCACAACTGGAGGTCTAAATACATCTCTAGCTTTGGTCAAAGTGTCCAGTGTTAAAAATAACCCTGAATTAATAAATCTGAACATTTACAGAATTAAGAAGATAATTAAGTTTATGTTATACATATTTATTTTTCATGTTTCTTCTCTCTAAAATTGTTCTCTCTCTTAATTTTATTTGGAATTCTGGAAGGGAAAAAGTTCTCGTCAAAATTAAATAAAATAAAAGTACAGTAAACAAAAGTAAAATAAAGAACGGTACCTAGGTAAAATAGGAAAAAAGAATGAGCAATCTCTCCACTACTCGTATCTTAAAAAAGTTAATAAGACTTGAATACTTCGTGTTTGCTTATGGAATACTACACGCATGATCATGTTATAAATGTTGTAAAACTAAACGCATAAACAACTTCACGATGACTGTTGACTTTATAATTTAAGAGATTTTGTTTTGGTCATGCATGCATGTCGCTCGTGTCTAAAAAAGATGTACAATGACTTCAGCTGAAGTATTTCTAGAAATTCTAGATGCTGAATTGAGACGATTTTATGATATTTTGTGTATTGTGAGATGTCCTGGTGATGGTTGTATGAAACCGATAGGCCTGTGCAAACTAAATAAAATAAGATTCTAGCGTTGCTTTAAGGCGTTAAGCTATCTCTACGTTTGGGTAGCTGACTAACTTATCTTAAGGTATGAAATAAATAAGGTGATGCGTTTACTTGTTCTTGGTTCAGGGCAACTCGACGCTGAGTATAGAACAACAACATCAAAAAGTAATAAAATTGTAATTTTAATTTGGGAGAAAGAACTTTAGAAGCCCATAGTTGCTCGTCCTTTAATGGCGAGGGAGACGAGTAGGCGTAGTTGAAGGGACCCGAGATAAATTTCGCAGATTAGAAGAAATCAGCTGTTCAGCACATTGTGTTCCAAAAGAGGCGGATGAAATAGTAGTTGTGCCCCATATAAAGAGCGGAATATTTAATGTGGAAGAAAAGTTCACTGTTGCAAATTACTGTTTCTTGCAAACGGATCCGTCCATTGCCGGCATGGAAAGGAAGCAAATGCCTTTTGGAAGAACGGCAGGATGGCATTTGAAATAAATACGTGTAGGAGAATGGAGAGGACAGAAAGAACAATCCATATTGAAAAGAAACACGGTAATTATAATAAAGACTTGTAGGAGAATGGAGAGAACAGAAAGAACAAATAATATTAAAAAATGAAGGTCTTGAGATAGTTGAAGAAGAGAGGCTGTTGAACAGACCAATTGAAGCTAACATGAGGCACCTGGATGAAATAAAGTGCAAATTATATGCTGTTCCAGCTATCAAGGCTGCTGATTACAAAGAAAGACAATAATTCAAGTTCAGTTAGGTTAGTAAGTTACAATAAATACACCTTATAGCACGCAAGTTCCTCCCCTCTTTCATTCGGTTCTTCACTATATAACGATAACCAACGAGAATACGACTCATTGGGTACAACCTGCCTGTCCCAAATTGCCCTGCCTACACATCTTCAGTTACCTGCATGTAATACGTTGTGAAGTCATCTACCATAGTGCAGTACCATCCTACAGTACCATTGCAGTTATTCAGCTTTACTCCAAGCCTTATTGTTCGCGAGTGAGAATGACTTTGTAGAAGATGGGACTAGCTTATAGTCTCCTTAAGATAATTTATACCAAAAAATGTTTCATATAACAATTTTAGATCTTTGTGTCTCCTGATAGTACCGTTATGCAAAATTTAAACAAAACCTTGGAGTTATTTTCGAGAAAATTTAGTAAAACGAAATTCTCTTAATGTAAAGTGGCAGAGAAAGAGAGAGAGAGAGAGAGAGAGAGAGAGAGAGATTAAAAGAAACCATCGACGCATTTCGTACCATACCGCCGAAATATTCTTAATCCAAATATCAAATTTAATTTCAATATTGTTTTTTTTGCTTTACAGCAGCGCTGTTCGCAGACTTGATTTCGAAAATAGTATTTTTAGATTCAAGGGACTTCAATAGTACATCATGCAACAAGCCTATAATGGGACTTATTATGATAAGACTATGTTTAACTTGAGATAAACTCGCGTTGCTCGTTTCATAATTATCACACTAGTATCGTAATTACTATTATAGAAAAGTTGCATACGACTGTTTTTGTTGGACCATAATTAGTTTAAATGTTTACATTTTAAGATTTTATATTTACGCAAACGAACCGGCTACTCTTCAGCGCGCTGACCTTCGCACCCGCTGGTTGACGTAGTTCGTGTCTTCTAATAGAGATGGCAGCTACGGCGTCATCATATCGAAGCTTCCTTTTGCTGTTTTCTTCAAACTAATGGATTTTTTACAGCACGACATGAATTAATTTTAGTATGATGATAAAATTAACATCAACCTAACTGATTTTATTTTAAATACAGGTTATTTATTACGCAGACTTCAGCTGCTACTCTCAAGGTCTTAAGATCGTTCTGTGTTCGATAATAATCGATACCACACCAGTTTCAAAATGATTAACAGTTTCGAAATGAGTGTCATTATGATACCGTTACGTCACACGTAATAAGCGTATTATATTAAGGTCGAACAAAAAAAATGTCTTAATGCTGAAAACGCGATATCGAATTTCAGTGTCGAAAACTTGCCTATTGGTTGTACCTATAGTATCTGTGGTAGAGAAAGTAACAGATGAAAGATCCGTGTACTTGTTCTGTAGGATTCCTGTTATAAACTTCTTAACAACACCATTATTTTTACATGAGAACACAAGGAAGTCGTTACACGCAGATTAATCAACAAATTCCCATGGACAACGGGTACTAATTATTCGGAAGCAAGACACTACTGTCTGTCGGTTTTAATCCTGCTAATGCGTACTGTGAATATGTAGGGTTTCTCACGTAACACCATCGGAGCGGGTCATCACAAAGCTCCTAATTAACTGTTAATTCCCATTGTGACTCAGAGAGGGCATTGACTGCGACTTGACAGTGAATTTATATGGAAACTGGTTCTAGGGGGAAGTGCACCTGTAGAACGCCGCGGGCATCGCTTGCCCCAGGAGCTGATGCTGGCTGCAGATGCTGCACAGAACGCGGATATTTGTTTCTTTTAAAAAATATCATAGCCTCCATTGTGTTCTAAGAGGCACGGGCTACAGGTGGTTTTCTCGAAGCCTTATTACATCATTAGACACAAGACGCCAACTAATTATTATGGGATGAGCAGACTGAGAATTACTTCGTGTCAGCGTTTAATGACGTTGATAACACGAACGAGAAGGAACTTTATTTAAAATCTAGGCTTGGTTAGCCTTATCAGCATTAATGAACCTCATATGGACCAACGAGAGGCTGACATGAGGTATAAAAAGAATCCACATTATACCCACGTTAATATGCTCAATAAGAAGTCCAGGGCCTAGTCATGTGTAATGAGATTTAATTTCATATTTAGAAGATTGACAATTAATTATATGGAATGTATTGAAGTAATATTGAGTGTAGCCTATATTAAATGCCGAAGAAATTATAACCAGATATTAATTTGAGTAAATAGTAATGAACAGAGATTTATTTGTATTATTATTAGTTCAAGAGAATACAATTAACATGTCTATATACATTATAACATGTCTATATACATGTTTATATATATATATGTATATATATATGTGTGTGGGGCTATGTAATAAGACAAAGTACAACATGAATTAATAGCTAGGGGTGACAATACGTCCCGTTTTGACCGGGACACTCCCGGCCGTCCCGTCGGTACTCCAAAAAATAGCAACTGTCCCGTTTAAAAAAACCTATGAACAAGCTCAAGATAGAACATACATTTGAAATTGTATCTTTATACCTTTAATATTCTACCTTATTCTATATGCAGATGACTCGACCTTTATTATCACAGGCAACAATATTAATACTAACTTATTAAAGATACATCGAGGGATGTACTGATATAACAAAATGGTTTTCCAGCAATGGGTTCTTAGTGAATAGAGAGAAAACCCAACAAACTATTTTTACTCTCAAAGAATACAGAGATAAAGTAAATGTAAAATTGTTAGGCTTTCACCTAGATTCTGAATTGAACTGGCATGTCCACGTGGATAGTATATGCAAAAGATTATCCAGAGTGGTTTACCTACTGAGAAGTATTTGTGATAATGTTCCTAGGTTTTACATCAAGCAAATATACTTTGGTTTGTTTGAAAGTGTCTTTAAGTATGGCCTACTACTATATGGGAACAGTACTAAGTTAATGGAAATTTTACTCTTGCAAAAGAAGGCTATTCATATTTTAAGTAACAGCCCAGGCAGTACTCATTGCAAACCGCTTTTCATACAGGACGGAATTTTAACAGTGTACAACTATTACATATTTGAACTTTTATTGTATGTTCACAAAAGCAAAAATGAAGTAATTTTAAATAATCATGTTCATCCCTACAATGTTAGAAATATTGGAAAGATTCAAGTGCCGTTCTCAAGATTAGAAAAAGTGAAATCCAGTCATCTTGTCAATAGTATAAGACTGTAGCCTACAACAGACGCCTATTCAACTAACAGAACTGAATGTTAATAGTTTTAAAGGAAAGATCAAAATTTGGTTGTGCAATAATCCATTTTATAGTCTGACGGAATATATGGACTCCAGTTTTAATATGTAAACTGTTGACTACTATATACTGTAGCAAATTTGACAATGCCTATTGTATAATATGTACTTAACGGCTTGCATAATAATAATAATAATAATAATAATAATAATAATAATATTTCAAAGTTTTAGATACTCTTTGAAATGTATTCTTTGGAATTGTAGCTTTAGCGTTCTCTTTTCAGTTAAGTTAAAGAACACTTTATTGTTACGTCCATGTTTTAATCATTAGGCCTATAGCAGCCGTGCTCATTCATAGAAAACTAACGTTTATGTTTGCATAGGTATTTTTTATGCGACTCACACAAGAACTATAGTTTTGCGCAAAATACAATGTTGTGCAATCATTCTGACCGTCTATGGTGATTGATGACTGATGTTCTATGCTACTGTTGTGTAAAATAAAATAAAGTGTTTGATATTATTTGTACATCATCTCATCACTTGTCTTTTTTAATATATATTAAATATTATTATTATTATTATTAGGCCTATTAGACTTAAACAAACAATACGTTTATTTTATTCTCCTGTTCTTAAAATGTTTTAGTTCTTATAATAATAATAATCAAAATAATAATAGGCCTAATAATAATAATGCTATTTTGGGGGGAATTATTGGGGGAAGTCCCGTTTTCAGCCAAAATATTATGATGACCCTATTAATAGCCAACTAATGCACATAACCGTGTTAACATATTTACCAATCCTACAGGTTAAAACAGTATAATTTAAGATACTATTATTAAGTGTAGGCCTACAATATTCTACAATACTCTGTATGTCAGAAAAAAAAGATGAGTTCAATATAATCAACAGACAAAATGGTACCAGACCTTCCATAAATATTTATATGAGATATTACAAAACACAGTAAAATAATATTTTTCATAGTACGTGTCCAATAAGAAGACAAAATTAAACGAAAAAATCTTGAAATGCACTTCGTCGGACAGTCTTTTAAAATAGGCTAAGTGTTTATGGTGATGATAAAGTTAAAATAGTAGCATTTATCTTGAAGAAATGATGAATGCCAGTCCTTTAATACTGCGCTGGCTCTAGTATCAAATCAGGTTCCAGAGGCTTCCTACGTTAAAGTGGTTACGGGAATGCATAATATTATAGTTGTAAAAAAAATCACTAATAATTTCTAACCAGATTTTATCATAATTCGGATAAAAGTGGAGTACATTGTGAAAAACATGGAAGCCACAAGAAGGTACAGAGGAATACTGAATGAAAGAAAAACTATAAAGAAGAATGTGTGCAGCATGCTGCCGTCAAAATAAACTGGTTGTACAAAGCCGTTAACACAAAGGAATGAAGGAAGTTCGGGAGAGGCATCTGTCTTGTTGTGGACGAATGCAATAAGCATAACAGTAATAATAATAATAATAATAATAATAATAATAATAATAGTAATAATAAAAATAATAATAATAATAATAATAATAATAATAATTAGGGAGCGTATTTCTATGACATGGCATATTTTTTCCCTTTGCATTATTTCAGGTTTCCGACTAATTTAAACCCGATTCCAAGCATCCTGGTGAAAATGGAACGGCTTTTATTCCGCATGTAACTGCATATTTAGGAAATTTTCAACTATTGTAGCATATTTAGTATGAATATACATATTTAGGTCATATTTTTTGCATATTTGTGTGTATATTAAAGAAATTTTGAAGTTTCATATCATATTTTGTAAATTTTGCATTATACTGATACTTTTTGAGAATTTACAGATATTTTAAATAATTAACATTATCATTTAATAAAATGAATTGTTATGAAACTCTAAAAAAACATACACAATGTGTAAGTGGTAAAGTCATATTTTAAATTTTATTGGTCATATTTTAATGTTTTTTAGGTCATAAATGCGTGCATATATCCTATTTTTTAGGTCATAGAAATCCGCCCCCTAATAATAATAAATAATAAATAATAATGGTAATAAATAATAATAATAATAGTAATAATAATATAATAATATGTGTACAATGATCTATATAGCGCGTAATATTCGTAATGATAATCAATCCTATTAATAAATTATCACATAATAATAATAGCAACAACTTAATACGAGGGAGTCCGAAAATAAGTTTCCCCTCTATTTTCCCCCAGGAAATCGAACAGCAATGGGGGAAACAAGACATCGGTTGAACGCGAAATACACCCATATACAATTGTGATGGCAATGACTTTCTTTCTGTTTCGGATTGTGACGGGGAATGAAATGTGGGTCCACCATTTCACGCCCGAATTGAAGGCCGCATCTATGGAGTGGAAACATCCGAAAGAAGTTAAAAATAACACCCTCTGCAGGTAAAGTGCTCCTCACAGTGTTCTGGGACGCCCAAGGGGTTTTGTTGCTGGACTTTTTGGAGGATGGAACTATCACTGCTATACAGTAGCGGCACGTGGCTCAAAACGAGAGTGTGCTGCAAATACCATTTCATACAGCAAACTTAAAATATTTAATAAATTAGTAGGCTTACTTACATAATTACCAGGGCCCAGATTCTGATGACCTAAAATTGTTTGAAAAATTACCTATAAAATGACCCTAAATTTTAAAGAAAATGACTTAATAATTATAAAAAAATGACCTAAAAACTGACATTTTATTTATAAAAATAGTATTGTTCACACAAAGTTACAGACTAGTTTGTGCATAATTGTAAAAACTGTAATGTTGTGAATGTTCTTTTCTCACGGAAATTTATACTGGCACTGAGGCACTGGTGAGTCAAAATTCGGCACATCCTATTGTGGTCTGCCGGATTATATTGTTGTTTATTGAGGGCAAACAGTACTTTGCACTCTCAGATCCAAGCAGGTGGCAGACTCTGGTGCCAAGTCAATCTAATAACAATAGTAATATAATACAAAATTTTGGCGTTTTTTTAATTCTCACTTCCGGCTGAGACATGTGAACACATTAACGCCGAATTTTCCCTTCTTCCATTAAACAAACAATACTTCAAAGACACCGCCGTTAGCGACGAAAAAAAAGTTAATACACTCAATGTAAATACATGAAAATGACTAAATAAGGAAGCAAATGACACGAAAATGACAAAATAATGACCTAAAATTGAAATAAATGCCCTAAAAATATAAAATTGCATAAAATGATAAAAAATAACCTAACAAAAACGCATTTATATAATCTAGAGGCCATGATTAGGATTTATTTACAAGTTGGTAATGTCTATGCAGCATCAATAAAAAGATGACATGTCATTAAAATCCGGGCCCTGATAAAATACTGTCTCAGAGTGAAGTTCATGCGACGTTCCTTCTTACCACAGAAGTTATCGATGACTTTCGAGTTGAATCCATCCATGTTTGCAACTGTCTTTTTCTCTATGGAAAGCATTGCAAGAGCTGTTCTTGTGACAAGGTATTCCTCAGGAATGTCTTTATCCTCTTCAGGGTAGAAAAGCATCTTTCTGGTTCTGCTGTGGTCATAGGATTGGTGATTATAATCCTGAGAAGCTTTGTTATTTCGGAGAATGTTCCTACCAAATTGTTTTTAATTATAAGCTCGAGTAGTGGAACAGCTCCATGAATAATGCTTTTAGTGGCTAAAACCAGAACTACAGTTTCATCTATATTCCAGCAGATGTCGCAAGTGTCGTTTTGTGTCAGCGAGATCACAGCGCGCCAGTGATACGTGAAGAAACCTCAAAATCTTGTGAATGCAATTCAACCGCAGCCCGTTCCTCACGTTAAAACCAGCTTACACGTCACAAAGTCAAGCGTAAGCATGACGTCACACCCTACGAATGATGAGCTGCTTGCCAGATGCATTCACGAGGCGGAAAAGATAACATTCACATTACCGACTTCCATTCTCCAACGTAACAGCTAAGGATTTCTCGCGTGGACGCGCCAAGTTCAAAATCTAAGTAAAAGAAAATATAGTATAGCGTTTGAAAATAACATTATACGACGAGCGGAAAACAAGCTGTGTGCTGTAGCACTGCAGCACTATAGGAGAAACCGCCACTGCTGCTATATGCGGTACTGTCACACCCTGTCGAAAATGTACTAATGAAGGAGGCGATTCGGAAAAAGCGGCCTTCCCTTCTCCAATCTGGCGTTCTGTTGTTGGATGGCAATGCGAGACCACACTCGGCAAAGGCAACGCAAAACCATATTGCAACACTTGGTTGGGAACGCAGAGCCCTGATTTTTTCCTGGAGGGCTTTTTGAAGCTTATAAAGCAGTATGACAAATGTCTCAATGTACGTGATAATTATGTGGAAAAATAAAGGTACGTCTTATCATTAACGTCTCATTATATTTTTTGTCTTTCATCCACACCTCTGTACACAGTCGCTAGGGGAAGCTTATTTTCGGACTCGCCCTCGTAATAATGGTAGTACAATACCTATAAGAATTAACACTAAAAAATTAGCTATAGCCTATTCCGCGTAATATTCCTAATGATAATCAATCCTAAGAATACATTATCACATAATAATAATAGTTTACAAATAATGATGAAAGAAAGAAATTCTATACAAGATTAGGCTTTATATTGTTTGATAAAAAAGTTTGTACTTGATTTAATTTATTTGACATTTGGTCTAAGTAAGCGAAATATATCTTTATAAATTAAATTATTAATGTAACGCCTAAACTGATTAACACTGACATTTCAAGAGGGAATCCCTTTGATTGGCATTGTTATATTGCTCTTGATCAAATGTCTATTTAGATGCTTCTTCGTCGGTGTAGGTTTCTTATTACATATAATGTATGTTGCCATATCTATAGGCCCAGATATGGCCCTAACACAGGTTCATTGCAGTCTGCGACAATTAGGTTTAAGGTATTGTTCAAGATCTAAATTCAAAATGGAGGAAAAAAGAATAAATTTTGTATAGGCTACTACTAAAAATATTTCAGTGGTAAAATATTAAGAAATACACATACAATAATGAACTTTGATTTAACTTTGCAGGAAGGTAGCCCATGGTTAATACAACACTAGAAGCCTATAGGTTACTAGACCAGGAAGTTATCGCATTCTTCAAATAGGGCTAGTGTTTTCTTTGTTAAAACTTAAAGAAAATAGTCAAAGAAACAAAAGGACAAAGGGACAATTCGCTTTACTTCGTCCTAGTTGCAACTTGATTATGAAGACCTTTTATGAGCACATTCACTATAGTTTTCCAAGCTCCTTCATATCCATTTAGACAGGGACGTAGCCAGGATTTTGCTGCGGTAGGAGCCCAGTGGCGGATCAGGGGGTACTTCCCACATTTTCTCTTTTGCAAATTTAAACCTTCAAATTTCATTTTAACGTCTTTTTTTCAATTACAAACAAAATAGCTTTTTTAAAACACAATTACCATCTTTTTTACTGTTCCAAAATAACACTTAAAAAGCCATTAAAATCAATTTTGAAAGGCTTAATTTTAGGACTGTTAACGACTGTTAACTGTTAATTAGACTGTTAGTCTAATATGAAGTGCTCTAAGGCTAATAAAACACTTTAACAGTACTAAGTGAGAAGTACATTTTGTTTCACTTAAATGAAGGATAAAAAATTACGGGTATGCATTATTATACATTTAGCTTAAGTAATACTTTATTTAAACGTAAAACAGTGTATTCATTGTGACTAAACGACTAACTTTTAATTCTTTCAAAATATTTACCTTTCTAAAATAGTCTTATACAAAAAGATAACAAATGTTTCAAGTTAAGTTTATACAATTTAAACAACAATTTAATTTGTGAAAATAAATAGACCTATATTTAAAAAAAATAACTTGGATAATGGGATTAAGTAATTATGCATTTTAACGACAACGGTCAAGGTCGACTAGGCTCCCGTTACACACAGTACAGTGTTGAATTGTAATGTTGTTGTTCTGAATATTGTATAATTTTATAATTTTTCAAATTAAAAATCCAATTCAAAACTTAAGTACTTTCCATATACCATTGTATTTTCGTAAGTTTCCCCCCCCAAAGCGTGAGTCTAGCTACGTCCCTGCTCTGAGAAAGAAATGGGCAGTTTTTTTTTAAATCATGAAGCATTCGACATTGAATTTCAAGATAGCATACTTCCTGTACTTACAGTACCTAAGAATTAGTAGGTAAGTACAAATAATAATAACAATAACAATAATAATAATACATTTTCAGTTCTATGTTACTGCTGAGCTATAGATTTCATCTTTACGCGAACAGAATTTTTTCCTTAGCTGACGGGACCCCGTCATTATTGCAGAGAATCTAAATTATGTAGATTTGCCAGAATCTTGCCCTCGACGTAAAGTTAGTAAAGAGCAAACTTATAGAATGGGAATAACCAAGAGCAAAGATACGTATATGATTACCATAGTTTATTGAAAAGCTGAGGTACTAGCATTTTTAGTTTCGACAAAGTAAAATTTTTACAAAAATAAATTGTATATTTGGACCAAAATAATATATTCTACAGATATGATACGAGACATGTCAATGCTTTTTCATACTCTTTGATTCCTAATCCAAAAATCTATAACTGATTATGAACCTGTGTTGGAGTTGTCGATATTTATTTTCTTCGTAGTTTCTGAATTGAAGTACTTGGTTATAGTAGTGGACAAAGCATGACCACCTGCTCTCACTAAGTAGTTAAAATGAATGATATGTTCTCAGATGCAAAAATGGTCGGCTGTTTTATACTGTAACCTAGTATAAGGCAAGTATTTCCCTGAAAGTGAGGGTATTACGATATGTCTGCTTATAGCTAAAAAAGTTGCTATTCACTGATTTCCAGGCTGAAGGAGATGAATGATATATTGTGAGCAACAGTTTTAATAAAATGACCATTATAACATGATCAGAACTGTACATCTTGGCTTTGTTAATTGGTTGGTTGTCTGTATCCTATATTTTCTTTATACGATCTTATAAGTGTACGTAGTGTATGCTATATATAATTGAATCGCTATGTTCGACGACACTTGAAATGACACAAATTTCCACCCATTTTTCTTCATGCCGATAGCTTAGGTAGGGAAAGGAAACGATAGTCGGTGTTGATTGTTTACAGCAGGTATGGGCAACCTTTGGAAAGATGCGGGCTAAACTTTACGATATTTATGAAGTCGCGGGCCGTAGATAATAGGAAGGCCTATTTGTTAAAAAATAATCATGATACGGTTTTTTATATTTATAAAGTATAATGCTATAGTTACATGAATGAGAACAATAATGAACTGATTATGTATTTACTTACAATCAGCAGAAATTAATGAGAAACTTGAGCTTGAACTTGACAAACAAGATATTAAATGTTGGCATCAATCCCACTAATATACAAGCGCAGAGTGTTTTCCAAATTTTCATCTGTAAGTTTCGTTCGATACTTTGATTTATTAGTTTTCATCATGGAAAAAAAACTGTTCACATTTGTAAGTACTTCCAAATGCACTCAGCTGTGGGTACTTTTCTTCGGCAAGGTATGTTCTGTATAAATCACTTAGCTCCACGTCTTCAAATTTTGACTTCAAATGTGTGTCTTCCTGAAGCTCGATCAACTCCATTTGCAGATGTGTCGGAGCCTTCTCGACGTCACTTTTCATCGGAGTAGCAAAACGGTTAAAGCAGCTATCCAAGTTTTTGAAGTCTGCAAATCTATGAAAAAATTTCCCCGATAGTGATTTCAGTTCTTCAGCATATTGAGTGTAATCAATATTTTCGTGACTGGATGGTGCTGAAAAATGATAACAGCTTCCAGATCGCATTTGTGTTTCCCACAAGCTAATTTTATTCTGGAACGCTTTCAAATGGCTGTACAATTCGTTTACCAACTGACCTTGTTTTTGAAGCTGCAAATTCAACTCATTCAAGTGACCCGTGATGTAAATTAGAAATGCTAAATCACATAACCATTTCTGATCAATAACTTCAGGCAAAGGTTTTTCTTTGATTTCCATAAAATCAGCTATTTCCTGTCTAAGATCTAAAATCTTTTCAGTATTTTGCCTTTGCGTAACCATCTTACTTAGCAATAATATGTCATGTCACCATGTTCCGAAGAGAGGTCACCCAAAAATGCTTTGAACTGGCGATGGTTAAGCGCGCGGGATCAAATAATATTAATGGTCTTTATTACCACGTCCATGACGTTCTGCAATCGAATTGACTTAGAACAGAAGTTTTGTTGGTTAATAATGCAATGTAGGATTATTAAATCATATTTTTGCACGTCCAAGTCAATTGCGTTTTCTTTCAAAATTCCGATGAAACCCTTTCGTGAACCGATCATATAAGGCGCACGATCTATGCAAACCCCAATTAATTTGCACCACTGCAAACCATACTGTTCGATAGCACTTTTAACCTCACGAAAAATATCTTCTCCACTTGTGGTCCCTTTTAGAGGCTGTAAAGCCAGCAATTCCTCAGTTACGGTAAATTTTTCGTAACGCCTCGTAAGAAAATAGCTAGTTGCGCTGTATTAGAAAACTCGGTGCTCTCATCCAAAGCAATTGAAAATGATTTAAAATCAGTCACACAATCAGGGTGCACAAAATTTTTTGATATTTTGGGGAAAAGTTTGATTCTGTAAAGTTTTGTTTTGTATATATATATTTTTTTTGTTAAATGTAATAGTGGTGGTAATATGTTACATGATTTATCCGTCATTTTTTCTTGATATCATCAGCCATTTTATCTATACGTCGAACGACAGAGAACTGAAAATATTTACTTTTTCGAGCGCGATTTAAAAATGTTCCGCGGGCCGGATCAAAAGTCGGGGCGGGCTACATCCGGCCCGCGGGCCGGACGTTGCCCATATATGGTTTACAGACTCGGCCTGTCCCTGTGTCGATCATGTGGAAGTGGAAATTCCGTCGGGTCGCGAACGAACCATACCGATCCCGTGAGGGGCTGTTCTCAGCGGATTTGTTTTCGGGGTGCGCCAGTCCCCCAATTAACACTTACACCTTATGACGACACACCCCCAGTCCTGAACCCGAGAAATGACTTTTCCGGGAATCCAACCCGGACCACCGGGGTGGAAGGCAGAGTTGAGGATCATAATAACTGCGTGAAGGATAAACAAAACTAGTGAGTTGTGGAAGAAAGAGAGGAGGAGAGGAAGACAAACAGAAGGCGCCCTTCCAGCACCTGCTGACCGCAACACAACATTGATACTCGGGCTATGAGTCATGCTCGCGGTCACACTGCAGATCAGATATCACCTCGCTTTTGCTATGAATAATTTATTCAATATTCACACAAGGACGCAAAAACAAAAACGAAAACACAAAGGTAGAACCACCGTTGTAAATAAACTTGAAACATATTTTTATTACTTATCTCTTCAATTTCTTCAGCTTTTTGTATGGCATCTCCTTTTAGGCAGACAATTCGACCGCCAGCCGTTTGAATTCGATGTCTGAGAGCTTATGGTCGTGGATGTTGATCAGTGATAAGTGGAATGAATGCGCAGGGAAACTAAAGCACCCTAAGAAAACTAAAATACTAAAGAACTCTGAGAAAAGTCAAACTAAAATTCGAATGACAGTTGACATAATATCATATTACAAAACTAATAACACCGTACATTATGATCAGGGCCCGGATTCTAATGATATGTCATCTTTTTATTGATGCTGCATAGACATTGCCAACTTGTGGATAATCCTAATCATGGCTTCTAGATTGTAGAAATGCATTTTTATTAGGTCATTTTTTGTCATTTTATGCAATTTTATAGTTTTAGGGCATTTATTTCAATTTTAGGTCATTATTTTGTCATTTTCCTATAATTTGCTTCCTTATTTAGTCATTTTCATGTATTTACATTGAGTGTATAACTTTTTTTCGTCGCTAGCGGTGCTGTCTTTGAAGTGTTGTTTGTTTAAGCAAGAAGGAAAAATTAGGTCTCAGTCGGAAATGAGAATCAAAGAAACGCCAAAATTTTGTATTACATTACTATTGTTATTAGATGACTTGGCACCAGAGTCTGCCACCTCTTGGATTTGAGAGTGCAAACTACTGTTTACCCTCAATAAACAACAATATAATCCGGCAGACCGGCAGGATGTGCCGAATTTTGCCGAATAAATTTCCGTGAGAAAAAAACATTCACAACATTACAGTTATTTACAGTTTTTACAATTATGTACAAACTAGTCTACCACTTTGTGTGTACAATAATTTTTTATAAATAAAATATCAGTTTTTAGGTCATTTTTTATAATTATTAAGTCATTTTCTTTAAAATTTAGGGTCATTTTATAGGTCATTTTTAAAACAATTTTAAGAATCAGAATCCGGGCCCTGATTATGATCAACACGATTTTTACCTTAAATTGAGGATTGATATTTATTTTGAAGTGCAGTGTTAAAATATGTTATTGTACCGTTCAGCTCGATCAATAGAATAAAACAAAATGAATAACTGATACCATAAGCTTAACCACCTTTATTTTGTTCCTAGAATTTTGTATTATCGTCAAGGTATCTTGCACAACGGTGATCACACAAAAAGAAGAAGGAGAAGAAGAAGAAGAAGAAGAAGAAGAAGAAGAAGAGAGATGTGTGTGTTTTAATAAAACTTTTTAAACCTTTTGCTTTATCACAATGATAGGACTAGAGAACAATATCGTTTTAATTTTAATTAATAGGTCTACATCTGCATGCCCTGAAGATGACACTAAAGTATCAAAAGGTTCAGGTACAAAATAAAGGTTGTTGAGCCGATGGTATCATTATCCAATTTATTTCCTTTTTCTGTAGGTGTAGGCCTCTATTATCGAAAATCAAAACAACTTCACATCATGTCACAGTTCCTAGATAGCAGATTTTATTAGCTCTTACTGAAGATTTAGTGGAAAGTGATGATGATCTGCCTTTCCAAGCATCTGTTTCCTCAAACAACGCAATATGCAAGATTAAGGAAAGGTTTTTTACTAGCCCTGAGTCAGGAAACTCATGGGAGATGAACATGTGACGATTACGAAGAATAACATTAGCTGTTTGAAACTTTTTGTATGTTGTATATGTGTTTCTCGGAAATAGAAAAGAAGAAAATGATAACTTTAGCGTCGAAGCTGTTGGAAATATGTAGTATATCTTTGAAACTTTGATATAGTGATGGGCAAGATAAAAGATCCCATCCGGACATCCCATGATGGAGAAGAGGTGCCAAGACGTTTCCAGGAGATTACTGTTGATATATTGTAACTTGTAAGGAAGAGTGAACGTGAATACTACAGCAAGTGATATTTTAAAGCAAAATTACATATATGTTTCCCTTCAAAGAGATTTAATATTGTATTAATATAAACTGCAGAGTTTGGAGTATTCCTATTCCAGCTGAGACATGATAAAATGATTATATAACTATTTAATGCATGGGGTCATATGCTGTAGGCCTATTATGTTGTACAAAAGCATCTATTAAGTCAACTTTCTTGTAATAGTAAATTTTCTTACGTAATTAAAAATGTTGTTGCTGTTATAATTATAATAATAATAATCAGTGCCCGGATTTTTATGGCATGTCTTCTTTTAACTGGAAATCTTAGACGTTGCCCACTAGTGCTGATGTTCTGATTATGAATCCTTGATTATAAAAAATGGTGATTTTAGGGTCATTTTTTGGTTATTTCCCCCATTTTAAATTATTATGTCATTTTTAGAATGTACTGTCATTATCTGTTTTTTTCGATATTTTACTGCTTTTTTTTTCCATATTTCATATTTTTAGTTAATTTTGAAAATATAAAGTCATTATTTTCTTATTTTTTGTCCTTTCCCGCATTATATAGCTTGGAGATGATCAAATCTATAATGTTATTGTCACAGCCCACGCATTCATTATAATTTTTTTTTATAGTTATACCTATTCTAGCTTTTGTGCATTCACATACATTGAATATTATCGGAACTCTATATAAGTATAAATAAATAGATCTTGTTATAATTTTAATTTGGATACGTAAAGACGGTGTTTGCTGTTTGCATTTAACCGTGTGTAGGCCTACCAATTAAATAATTACAAGCATATAATTGGGTCAACAAGATGAATATAGTAGACACAAATCTAATGAATAAACTAGTATTTGCACACAAATTGTTGGGTCTTTTTTTAGTTTTTGGGTTTTTGTTGTATTTTTGCTGACATTTCATTGCTCATTTTTAAAGTAACTTAAGGTTATCAAAATCTGGGCCTTATTAATAATAATACTAATGATCATGATGATGATGATAGTAATAATAATAATATTGATAATAATAATGTGTTAGTATATTATTATCTCAAACCAATTAATAATACAAATAAATAAAATTGCCAGAGTTTGTGATGGAACAATATTCAAAACATATATTTTCAAACTATTAGGATCTCTTGCAGTCACATGAGTTTACATTATATTTTCTAACAGAAAATGTAAAAAAATATTAACATTTAATTTCTATAGTAGTCGTGGCCATGTAAGGCCCGGGAAAGGTGAGACTAAGGTAAAGAAAGAAAGAAAGAAAGAAAGAAAGAAAGAAAGAAAGAAAGAAAGATACAAATTTTTATAGCTTTTTACAACTCCCAATCAAACTGTTTAATTGGATTTCTTGCTGCAGTATTTCAGTTTAATTATGCTTCAATTGCTCGTAAGAATGAAAAAGAATTAGATTGTTGCAGTAGAGGAAAAGTTGGTCAATACATTACTCACCAGACATATCTACCCACGACAAGTGAGGTGTCTGTCAGTCCAAATAACATGGATCACATCACACGGTTGTCCACAATAATCACAAAAGCTGGAACTCTCTTTGCATGTTATTACATCATCAAGACACCTGTATCACCTGAAGGTTGCGCCTTCGACCCACGCTCCAGTTCCACACCTGTGTCTTGTCAAGCGAGAACAGCAAGTCTTCAGATCACAAACATATCTTTCAAAATTTCCAGTTCTCATACACAACAAGTTGCAGATCATTTACAATTAAAATATAGATATGACAATTTCATACTTGCAGGCAAATAAATATGCAGATTAGTGTATTAGAAAACATGAACGTTTTTGTTGGCTATTATAGGAAGAAGTTTATTATAAAAATGCGCAACGTTATCTAATAAATTTGGTGAATGTTCCTGGCGATGCAAGGTAAAAGAAATGCACTTCCTGAAAAGTTCACGAGAACAGCATGTTTTTAGAAAAAAGGTTCAAGTCATTACGCAGTTTTTAGCAGAGTGATATTGATAAGCATAACAATAGTTTTACACTGGCAAACAGCAAAGATTCAGACCGACAGACACCTCGAGAAGCTGTACCGTGACTGACGTAACCGCGAGGAAGCAACAAGCAACACAACTGCTTGACCTTCACACAACGCCCGTTAGTTTTATTTACTCCGATTTCGGCAAGTTTTCAACCCCTCCATACGGAACAAGTACAACAGAAGTTGTTTATGTATGTGAACTCACTCTCTTGTCCTAAAATGTGGAACAACTTCCTTATCATGCATCTCTGAATTAGTTTGCAACTGATATTACACCAAGGGCTGTATTCATTTGCCACCCTAAACCAGTAACAAAATGTTGTGTTGCACTCAAATGTCTTTCTCTGTCGTAAGCATAAGACAATGCAATTATCTTCCTTTGCATTCGCATATAAAGAAAGTAGCCGTTTTGCGGAAATGCGCATTCACTTGGGTCAGTCTTTCGAAAACCCGCAGTGTAGACCTACGCGAGGCACAAGATTTAAACTTCGAGTAAACTTCGAAATTGTGGCAATAGTGACTAGCCTATAATTAAGAAGGTTGTGTTGAGCTGGATCCAGGAAAAATAACCTGACTTTCTAGGTAAAATAATTCATTCTCCGTTTAATTCTACAGAACGAAATGTACAAACATTCCCACCGCCTTTCATCATCAGATTCGTAGTTATGTACAAATCTCCTCCAGTATTCGGAATATTTAATCAGATGAAAGCGTTTAGTCCGAGAACTCTTCCTGAAGAATCTTTTTAATTTGCTTTCAAACTGATAACCATAGGCGTAACCAGGCCGACCATATGGGGGGGGTTATGACATCCGGGGGTATGGAATACCCCCAGGGAGAGGGGGGTCCGGGGGTCCTCCCCCGGAAAATTTTAAAACTTAAGATGCACAATAACGAGTTTTAAGCTTCCGGGGGTCCTCCCACGGAAAATTTTTAAATTAAGATGCACAATAACAAGTTTTAAGCTTCCGGGGGTCGTCCCCCGGAAAATTTTAAAAATTAAGATGCACAATAACGAGTTTTAAGCTTCCGGGGGTCCTCCCCTCGAAAATTTTAAAAATTAAGATGCACAATAACGAGTTTTAAGCTTCCGGGGGTCCTCCCCCGGAAAATTTTAAAAATTAAGATGCACAATAACGAGTTTTAAGCTTCCGGGGGTCCTCCCCCCGAAAATTTTAAAAATTAAGATGCACAATAACGAGTTTTAAGCTTCCGGGGGTCCGCCCCCGGAAATTTTTAAAAATTAAGATGCACAATAACGAGTTTTAAGCTTCCCACGCTTTATACTAGATTATATAAACTAGCACTCTAGTTTATAAATTATAACAATGTTTAGTTCTTGGTATTTAAGTATTAAGTATTAATTAATTATCTGTAATATTATGTATTTGTGTTATGTAATTGTAATGTAGTTTTTTTTTACTGGTAGAGCGGAAGAGAAGGCCAAATGGCCTTAGCTCTGTCAGAATAAATAAACAGAATAATAATAATAATAATAATAATAATAATAATAATAATAATAATAATAATAATAATAATAATATACTCGTATTAAGTAATTTATAAGCAGACTTAAAAAAATTATACAATTTTCCTTTTTTTAATCAATGAGGGGGGGTTCAAACCACCAAACCCACCCCTCGTTACGCCTCTGCTGATAACAGGAGCATTGCTCAAAGATAGAGAAGCCACCTATGTACGTATACATATAATTTTATGGCATTCTTATATGTACAGAATTATTAAGTCGTGAGCACCCCGCCGTGCAGAATGGATGTGACAAGATGTGAGCAGTGTTCTTATATCAGAATAGCTTTTTCTTACAGAGCGAAAATGCCGATAAAGTCACAGAGAACTGGTGGAAGCTTTAGGAATGAGGACCTTTCGTACTGAACATCAAGGGTTTTATAGGTTGGGCTATGCGTGCTTTCATGCTTCCAACTACTACAGTACGGTAGAGTACGATGCTGTTGTGCGTGCATGTTTATGAGGAGACTTCGGACTTTTAGGTCGCTAAAAATGCTGTTTTAGGTACCTAAAATAGGCTCTAAAAATTGGAAAATAGGTTCTAAAACTCGTAAAATAATCTCTTATAAAATCGTTAAGTTGTCGATATTCTGAAGTATCTCAATTGCAATGCAGAATATTATTTTTATTGAAGTCACCATAAATCCATAATCATGATAAATCACAGATATACGCCTATAGTACACAGAATTCTATTGACCTATTACTAGGGCCTGTATTAATACCGTAACAGTGAAAACCTTATCCCTGCCCCCAGAAGTTACGCATGCTAGTATATTCAACCCCTTGTATTCCTCAGTGATTCAGAGTTTGTTTGTTTGTTTGTTTGTTTGTTACTGGATGTGGGAGTCGGGAGAAAAACACTACATTTTCTTGGGAATTCCAAGGAATTTTTCTACTGAAGACGAAACATTCCTTACTATTTAACCAAGTCACAAATGTGTCATGTACTACAGTTAAAAATTTAGTACGAACTGAAAATAAATGCTAGAATTTATAACAAAAAATAACTTATTTTGAACTTTGGAGGAAAAACAAGCAAAAAGGCAATATTAGGCTCTAACGTAAAAATAGGCTGTTTTAGGTCCTATAAAAGTATCAGTTTTAGGCATAGTCACTTATGAAACATGCATATACAAGTTTTCGTCCATATATCACTTAAGGATTAAAATCGGGTTTTACCTAAAATCCGAAGTCTATTTATGAGTGTCTGCTCCCTACCCTATCCTACAGTGAGTCCCACGCAAGAGTTGGCCAATGACGCGGGTTTCTGAGTCGCGACGGGCACAGCTCCAACTCCCGAGCGATCGGGTGAAATATCTACGCAAATAAAGCCGCGATCGGTGTAATGATTCAGGTCCTCACATTTACAATTAAAATTACAATGAAAATAACCACGTACCTCATCACAAGAGATGTTGGAAATGATCTCCTCTTGCATCCACACACTACTGGCACCTTTTTAGGAAATTTTCTTTTACACACATAAGTTCAGCTTCCGAGACAGAGTTAATTTCTCTTGTGATATTATTTATAGGGAAACTTGAAAAATAAAGTGTATAGGTCAATTTACCATACATTAGAAGAACTTAAAGACAATATCACAAGAGAAATTAACTCTGTCTCGGAAGCTGAACTTATACACGTGAAAGAAAATTTCCTAAAAAGGTGCCAGTATTGTGTGGATGCAAGAGGAGAACATTTCCAACATCTCTTGTGATAAGGTACATGGTTATTTTCATTGTAATTTTAATTATAAATGTGAGAACCTGAATCATTACACCGATCGCAGCTTTATTTGCGTAGATATTTCACCCGAGCGCTCGGGAGTTGGAGCTGTGTCCGCCGCAACGCAGAAACCCGCGTCATTGGCCAACTCTTGCGTGGGACTCACTGTACATCTTATACGCATAATCTGCATCATGCTTACATTCCAAACACTGCCCTTGCATTTGTGTAATTCAAAATTTCAAAATGATCCCATATTTTCAAACAAATAAAAAGTAGCTTTGACATATGCACCAACCCTCATACTATATTTATACTGTATTGGCCCATATATATAGACTATATACTATTAATATTACTTTAGTATACTGTAACCGTATATAATAGTATAAAGCAAGCACAACAGTGTATTTCTATATACAGAGCCTTCTGTTGGAGGTTTCAGTTGCCGAATAATTTAACTGTTACTGTATAGAGCGGAGTGGCAGGAGGCAAGCCCATGGCCTCGATGACCAGCTAGACGAAACTTTACTTAGACATGAACTACTTAATCTTCACGGACGGATCCAAAACTGCAACCCACGTGGGAGCTGGCATGGTAGTTGAAAAAAAACTCAAAAGAAATTTTCATCAATGTCAAAAGACTTGACCTCAATGCTCAATCTTCCAGGCCGAACTTCTTGGGATTCAAATGGCCGTCGATTGGATTAAACTACAAAAAGAGGCAACCTCGTCATATGCTGTACACGTTGACTCTCAAGCCGCACTGCTAGCCTTAGCCAACAGAAAAACTACCCACCCTTTGGCAGTCCAAATTAGAGGAATGCTTATCACACTCAAAAAGACTACAAAGATAGACCTCCATTGGGTCAGAGGACACGCAGGCCTTAGAGGAAACGAAAGAGCTGACTACCTTGCCAAAATAGCCGCCAACTACAAATCTACCGTCGACTACAATTCAATTCCTCTAACCCTCGGCAAAAAGTTAGTAAAAGAATATTACCTAACCATCTGGAACTCCATTTACACAAATTCCAACGACTCCCTTCACACCAAAATTTTCATTCCGACCATACACCATAGACTGTCCTTATCCTTATGGCCCAATTATATCACCACACAATTCCTCACCAACCACGGCCGATTTAAATCCTATCTACATAAAATGAACAGAACTGCCTCACCCTACTGCAGCTGTCCGGAAAAACCTCTGCAGACGGCCTACCATCTAATGACTGAATGCACTAACTTCTCCAGAGACCGTCCAGCTGTACTACAATTTGCTTCACCACCAAATATTCTGAAGGGACACTTCAACACAGTCAGCGTCGCAGAATTCCTCACGAGCATCTTCCATCAACTTCAGCATTAATTTTGGACAATCAAAACTCTGTTAATACACGGGTTGTAATTTATGCTAAATAAAAAAAATAAAAAAAAAGGGGCGAGGGATTTAGTCCAGAGGTTCTAATTTAGGCTTAGGCTTGGAGTTCTTCAACATGCCGAAAATCTACGACACGAGACCCATGGTCTATAGTCCTCCAGGAAGGATCTGGTGCCTAGGATTTTGGTCTTGAAAAATCCATTAACCTCGGCAAGGTATCTTCGGACCCAGAGGCACCACTGAGGTCTACATACGTCTAAAATGAACTTTTACTTCACATTTATATAATTTTTTTTCTACCGCTTGGCAATGAATCGAGGCGGTAAAAGAGGACCACTAGAGATCATAAATACGTAAGAGCCAAAAACAGTGAAATATATGGAAATTCAAGTCTTACGTATCGTATTAATGTTGTTTTAAAATAGTCTACATAAGTTACATCAAACGATTTCAACTAGCAAAAGAGTAAGTTCTTCTTACTAGTGATAACTATATCTTTACAATCATAATGATATGCGTCAATGATCGCAAACTAATTATCATAACTACTTCAAAACGTGCGTATTTCGTTTTGGAAGGAGATGATTCTATTGACCTTTTTAATCTACCATAACATCTAAAATAAACAGGACAATATATTTGTTAAAAAATATTTCAAACCACCTTATACCCTCATTACATTTAGGCTAGGATGTTACGTAGGAAAATGCCAAAAACATTCGTACAGAATCACAGTGTTTATTTGTATGTTCATAAAAATTACTATGAATAATTGATAGAACAATACGATGTATATAAAAGAATCACATGAGAAATCAGATATTATGTCTTACTTTTTTAAAATTAAAAATTATTTACAGTTGTATGAACAATATTGTTCGTTATTATATTGCAATTTAATTAAAATTTATCTTTGTCTGTTACAATTAAAAATATAAAAAACACATAGAAATGTTTGATTAAAAATATAAGTTTAAAGAACGTACATTTTAGTCAAAATTATTTCACTTGAATATAAGTAGCGTCTTTGTGTGTTATAACCAGAATATAAAGTATCTTGTGTATTTGTGCACACGTAAACAGTCTAGATAACTGTGTTAAAACAGTTATGTTGGTTGATATAAAATAACTAGTTAGGTTTGTGTCCTTTCGTGTAAACAAACAAATTTCTTAATGTTTCAGTGCACTTGTATAAGCCGTGTACTTACAGTAATAAGCATATTGTTAAAATGTCCTATTTGTTGAGATTCTTCTTTACTCTTTTCTTCTTTATTCTTTCTTCCTTTCTTGTGGATTTTTCGTACTGTTGTAACTGGTGAAGCTTTATCTTCTGTCTTCTTGTAATATTAAAATGTTGATGGCAAATTTCCAAACGTTATCCTAGTAATTGTGAACACACCCGACCCATATAAATACACGCTACGCGATATTTCCGCGAGTCACACATCATACTTCTATACTCCATATAACAGCGCTAAGAGGTAAGCTACCATTACAAATAACAAAATTAATATTATTTGCAAATAAATTCATATCTAATTCCTCTCTATTCGTATACTTGTTAACAGGCTGATGATGACTTTAAGAAAAGTCGAAATGCATTCCGCATATTAATTACTAGGATAACGTTTGGAAATTTGCCATCAACATTTTAATATTACAAGAAGACAGAAGATAAAGCTTCACCAGTTACAACAGTACGAAAAATCCACAAGAAAGGAAGAAAGAATAAAGAAGAAAAGAGTAAAGAAGAATCTCAACAAATAGGACATTTTAACAATATGCTTATTACTGTAAGTACACGGCTTATACAAGTGCACTGAAACATTAAGAAATTTGTTTGTTTACACGAAAGGACACAAACCTAACTAGTTATTTTATATCAACCAACATAACTGTTTTAACACAGTTATCTAGACTGTTTACGTGTGCACAAATACACAAGATACTTTATATTCTGGTTATAACACACAAAGACGCTACTTATATTCAAGTGAAATAATTTTGACTAAAATGTACGTTCTTTAAACTTATATTTTTAATCAAACATTTCTATGTGTTTTTTATATTTTTAATTGTAACAGACAAAGATAAATTTTAATTAAATTGCAATATAATAACGAACAATATTGTTCATACAACTGTAAATAATTTTTAATTTTAAAAAAGTAAGACATAATATCTGATTTCTCATGTGATTCTTTTATATACATCGTATTGTTCTATCAATTATTCATAGTAATTTTTATGAACATACAAATAAACACTGTGATTCTGTACGAATGTTTTTGGCATTTTCCTACGTAACATCCTAGCCTAAATGTAATGAGGGTATAAGGTGGTTTGAAATATTTTTTAACAAATACATACCCCTCATTGGAATAATGAAGTTTATCAGGACAATATACATTTTTATTGGATCCCTATTACGACAAAAATAGAAACAAAAAATTATTCTATACTTAATGGAGTCCGTTGTCCTTTTCTATTAGTGCTTTCGCAAAATATTTCCGCAACAGACTTTCATTACTATTAAAGGACTTTATGACACGGAGCACATTTTGTTACAAATGCAAATATACAACAGTTCACAGAGGGCGAGATGTTTGTTTCAGGAGAAAGATGTTTCAATCTTAGAATCACCATAGGTTGCTTTCTGTACCCAAGGTTGCGGTTCGAGCCCGGCCCAGGTAAATGACATTCATGTCCGCATAAATGTGATGGGCTCATGTCGATAGATTTACAAGCATGTAAAAGAAGTCATGTGGGACAAAATTCCAGCCCACCTGCGACAGCCACGGGCCTAAATTGCAGTACATCCCTGTCGTTAAATAACCGTAAAACCATCCAACCATAAGTTGCTCAGAATAATGCAATCCAACTAAGTTGGAGAATGCCTTTATAGGCTACTTGGCATGCCCATAAATGCTAATTATTCTTTATAAGTATCTTTAAAATATGATTCATATAGCAAATTTCAGGCAAGATTCACATTTCTCATTTCCTTTACCAACTTTTGCTGTTACGAATGAAGTACGTTATATACATTTAAATATTCATGAGCTCTAATTGTAGGTTTGACTTAATTAAGAGCATATAAGAAACATTCTACTTTCTAAAGGAAACAACCTAATTCTTCTCTTCAGAAATTTATTCTTTGGATAACTATAATCCGGGAACGATCGCAATTTGTGAATAATCTAAAGCTATAGGTTGAAGTCTGTAGTCTTTGCTTATTTTTATACATTTTCTCTATGAGGGAATTGCCATTTAGAACAGTCCAGTTATTAAAGTAAAGTTTGCTTTTTAAAACATTTCGGAGCAATGTAGTGTAATTTAGAAGTTCTTAGAAACCATGTTTGTTCAAAAGGTAGTTTTCGCTTTTCAGCACAGATGAACTTTTTTTTTGCGTGATTAACAATCTTTCTACGATGTGTAATTTTTTCGTGGCTTAATTGGGGTTTTATTTAATCTAAGACATAAACAATAAGTTAGTTTTTCGGCAGTAATTTTTTGAAGTTTCCTGTCAATATTCAGAAATCAGATACCCTGTACTTCACAAATAAGTTTACAGTGAAACAATGATATATGGTATGCCATTTATCACTTTTCCTTTTCAGATGTCCTTAGCATGGCTTAGTAAGAAGAGTAAAGTCATAACTGATACATATGATAGAAAGATCTTCCCTGGAAGCAATACAACTCTGAAAATATTCAATAGAGAACTGAATCGAACAGTAGCAGAAAATGTTGAGTCAGGTAGAGAGGTACTTGAAGATAATATTCATGGGAGGTTAAAATACTTATTTAAGTCGATATTAAGATTGTTGGTGTTCTTGTTTAATTGAAGAATGTCTTCGACTGTGGAAGAGTACATTCGTAGAAATGAAACAGATGCAATAATGGCCACTGAAACAGTAGGCTACTATCTTCAGTTTAATCAGTGCAATTATTCAGACGGCAGACGCCGTTATCTCCTTAGCGAGTGTTAAATTTATTAGTGGAAACTGTTAATAGATGTTTTACTTTATGCTAAGATAAGAGTACATTCTATTGCTCTTCTTTGTGAACACACTGTTTAGTAAGTCTTATCAGTGTTATTACAGCAATGTAGTGCAAGCTCCCATAACTGAGATGTCATATTGAAGTGACGTTTCACATGGCAGAATGACTGATAAAGTAAGCAATGTAATGTGCAGGGTGTGTCGGGCACGGATGGCAAGTTCGTGTTGAAAAATACAGCCTACAGAACATTTCAGGAAGGGGTTATTGAAACGTCTGGAGTGGAATTACCTTTCCGTAGATATTATCGTGTTAACATTTTTTTTATCTTAACTGCGTACTGCGTTGTGAACTCGGGGCTCAAACTAAGTTGAGGACAGTAAGTTTTCAGGAAATTGAAAACTTGACTTTAAATAAAAAGAACAATAACAGAAGAAATCCAGACTTAAGATTAGCATAAATACATTATAAGTTACTGGTATATTAATTGTTTTATTCAGTAACAGTCACACCAAATCAGGTTTAGCTGCAGTGGCATAATACAGATTAGCATGCAGAAAAAGCAATTCTGAATATCGGTAGAAGAAAAATATCGTTTTAAGTATAGACATCTTGAGAGCGGACGAAATGTTCTTAAACCTGAAATGGAACATTATACAGAGAGTTCCCGAATCGCCGTTCACTTCATGAAGTTATACCTCATAAATCTGCATGGCGCACCGGTATTGTAGGTTGCATGTTATAGGGGTTTCGGGGGTGATACAAAGTTTACAGTATTCGGTTACAAGTTTTGCTCTTCAAGAGTAGTGGTGTGTGATCGTCAGATTAGGTTGTGATGATTCGTAAAGGAATAAAGAATAATGAAGGGAATTCTCGTCGTCTTACTGTTGTATGTATGGCGCCCTGGTACGAGAGAACCAGCGCTTTTATGCCCGAAAGGAATATTATGGAAACTTTTTCGTCTAGACTATAAGAAAATCTTTTTCAACGCCTCGAAAAATAATAAATTGCGTATAAATATGGCTGGCGGGAGGGGGAATAGATCTCAGAACCTGTATGTTAGAAACTTGCAACCCTTACCACACGTACATAGAGCACAGCTGCCGATATGTAGGTCAAAACAACTGCCCAATAGATATTCTCCAGATTTATAATTGATATCGGACGAGACTTATTATAATTATTGTTGTTGTTATTATTATTATTATTATTTATTATAGGTCTACTGTATTACGAATTACATGTGGTGCAATATTAAATTAGTATTAATAGGTATTATAATGACCTAGATATAATACTACGGTATGTGAAAAACAAACGGAAAAAAACTAGTTTTACTTAATGTAATGTTACAACAGTAGAGTCTTTTACCATCTCTTATGTTGTCATTTGGGTTGGCTATTCAAACATTGTGGACGGCGATTCGGGAACACTCTACAGCCTATATTTCTCTTCAGGCGGCAATAAAAGTGCATTTACAGTCAGTTTTAAATGTTGCTATCCGTAGAGTTCTATACACAGAACCAGTTATTTATCTCATGAATTCATGATTAAGTGTACTGAATTAACTTCTGTATATATAGGTCCGGTAACATTTTAAAATTATGTATAGGCAACTGAATTAACTTACTTCTTACACAGAACCGGTATTTTGCCGTTGATTGTGACTACTGAATATCTTGTTTTAGCACTTATTTGCTCAGTTAACCAGTCTTTTATCTGAATAATCCCAGTCTACTACAAACCAATGAAGTCTCCCCTTTGTAAGGGTTAGTATGACAGACGATATAAAATAACGAATATGGGCAATGTTTTGTAAGCTATTACGCGAATATAAGATATTGGAGAGACTTTGAAACTATACCATTGGAACAACAATTTTAACGCGATTCTTTTACATATTGGAACATAACATTAAGTAATTAATTATAAATCAAAATAAAGTTTATTGATTAAAAGTAGTTAAAGAAGATGAATTCATAAGAAATTATATATCAAAATTCTTAGATTTTCGAGACGGACGCGAATTTAATGTTTAGTGTTAATTATAATCACAGGTTTGTGAAATAATAAGGACCTGTCGTAAGATATAGACTTGGTGGCATCACTTTCATCACCCAGCGGGAGATTATCGTTTCTCAACTGTAAGAGAGTGGAAATTTTCCTACATTTCAGTACAAACGCTCGTCACATATTTAAAAGAAGAACCAATCGGCAGAGAGTGCGACAAGAAATGATCCAATGAGAGCAGAAAATTGTACTTAAGACGTTGTTACGTCAAACCCATATATATGGGATAAGCCCAGTCTCAAAGGGGCTTTTTGGTTGTTTGCAGTGGAGCTTTTTGGCTGTTGGGCTTTTTGACTGCGGCCTGATTAACTGCGGATTGTCTTTTTCTAGCCAAATTATTACGAGTGTATTAGGGCAAAAGTTTATTGTTGTAGAAGTAATAATAATAATAATAATAATATTTATTGTCAAGCATAAATTTACATACATTAGTACTCGCATCCCTGGTGTAGCGTAGGCTATTTACAGGGATGTTTGTACGTCTCAAATAAAGACAAGAAACAAACCCAAGGATAAAACAAACAAGAAACTATACACAACAAAACAAAATAAAACAGAATAAAATTCCACTAAAACCTAGTAGCAAGTGGACCAGATTAGGCACTCTTGACGGATCCCTCCCATATTGTTTTCACTCGGAAAAGGTATTTTCCTATTTCTCTGAGGATTTCAGCCTTGTCTGTATTAATAATTTTTATATAAGCAATATCTTCATTAATATTACTAAAATAAGATTCTAGCAACTGTTTCCTAAACTTACTAGTCCTGTTGCATTCAATCAAAATATGTTTGGCATCCTCCCTCAGATTACATAAGGGGCAGATGCCTTTTTCAGCGATTCCTCTTCTGCCTTTTAGTTTCCATATCCCTAACCTCCACCAAGCTATTCCTACCCTTTCTTTATAGTCACATACTTCAACATATTTTTCTTTACCCCATCTGGTTTTCATGTCTATGTAAAATACAAGAGATCTCTTTTCTTCTAAGCTCTGTGATAATATTTGTCTCTCTATATCATTGCATCTTCTCTTCACAATTTTATACAGTGAATTTCCATGTGCATATTGATTTAACCATAACCACATGAGACCTAGTCGAAAAAACTCCTCCTTAATTTTATTTAACCAATTGTTCTGAAAGCTATTGTTGTTGAGAAAGCTGAAACATTCATATAAAATACTGTCGGGGTTTTGCTGTTTAATACGGTTTAAGTATTTCAATATTCTGCACATTATTCTACCCCTACTACTTTCAATTCCTAATTCGTATCTGGCCGCCCCATTTGCTGAATTAAGAGGGGCTCCGAGTACTTTCTTAGAGAATCGAGACAATAGGTGTCTACAGTTACCCAGGCTTGTTCGATTCCCCAGATCTCGATGCCATAACACATTTTTGAATCCACTAAAGCATTATAAATATTATGTAGGAGTCTTACCTTCGTATCGGGCAATTTATACAGACACTTGTCAACAGCTGTCAAAGCTTGGCTTCCTTTCTTTAACGCCTGGTTTATCTGTGCTTGCCAGGTTCCGTTAGTACTTAATGTTATACCTAAGTATTTAAATTCTTTGACAATTTCTATACTTTGATTGTCCATTGTCCACTTCTCCTTATTGCTATTTTTGTACCCCTTTTTAAAAATCAAAATTTTGGATTTATTGTAATTAATTTTTAATTTCCATTTGATACAGTATCTTGAAACCGCATCCAAAGCTTTTTGCAGACCAATAGGGGTTATTGAGGCCAAGGCCACATCATCCGCAAACATTAAGCCATGGATTGGTGTTTCCTCCAAAACTGGGCTGTGGCAAGAATTTCGAGCAACTTCACCTAACATATCATCTATATATATATTGAATAGATATGGACTGAGATTACATCCCTGCCTGACGCCTAAAGTTTGCTGTAACTCGGAGGTTATCGACCCCTGGCTATTATATTTAACTTTAAAGCTGACATTATCATAAACTGATTTTATAATATTTATAAATGTGGTGCTGATTCCTATATTAGCCATTTTGTACCAGAGAATATTTCTATCTTCCGAATCGAAGGCTTTTTGCAAATCCAAAAAGCACCAATACAGTTTCCCTCTTTTGAAACGCAAATACTTATCCACCAATGTCTTTATGACAAATAGGTGGTCGATTGATCGCTTTCCTCTAGTAAATCCGCACTGAAAAGGTGACAGAATTTTGTAATTTTCCAGCCAACATCTTAGTCTATTGGCTAAAATCCCTGTGTACACTTTACTAAGACAGGGAAGGAGAGAGATCCCCCTGTAGTTGGTTGGATCGTTGGCATTGCCTGATCCTTTGAAAATAGGTTGAACCAAGGCAGTTTTCCACATGTCGGGAAATTTACCAAATATTTTAATTTTGTTAAATATGTTCGTAATTAATTCTATGCCATTTCTGTTGGAGCAAAGTACTTTAAAAAAATTTGGGGGGAATCCATCGATCCCCGCAGCTTTATTGCATCTTATATTTCTAACATATTTGATTAGTTCATCACTAGAAAAATCTGTATCCAACTCGTGTATATAATTAATTCTAACCACTTCCATTTTCAATTCCTCGGCAATATTTCTAAAATTCAGTAAATCATTATAATATTGTTCCCACCTGGTAGGTGTGATCTCACATTTGATTGACCTATTATTTATTTTACCCCTTAAAAATCTCCACAAGGAGGTAACATCATTATTAGCTAATAGTTGGTTAATTTTCCTGGATTCATTTACTGCAAAACTGCTTTTTTTCTTGATTAGTAGGCCCTTATAATGAGATCTGGCTTTGACGTACTTTACCTTATCATCTATATTTCCAGAGTGTTTAAATACAGCCCAAGCACTTTTAACTGCTTTCCTAAAGGCAGCACATTCCCTATCGAACCAGTTATTATTATTGTTAATATTATTATGCAAAAACGTATTTTTCTTTTCCTTCATGTTTTTACCAGCTCTATCGAGCATAAAATGTAACAGTTCAATAGCTCCGTTGATATCATTATTGACTAACTGGCAATGAATCCCGATTTTTAACAAATCACTTACACTATCTTGCAACTTAAAAGAAAATTCCTCTTTGAGTTCGTCTTTCCATTTATAAATAACTGGTGATTCATTTTTTGATTCGGAGGGTGCAATCGGGTTGGGTGGGTATTCATTATATTCTAAAATTATATCCAATTCACACATCAAAAACATATGGTTAGAGCTACCTCCATTGATTATTTTAAATTTAAAAATTTTTTCTATAAGACCAAAAGAAATCAAGATGTAATCGATGACACTCTCGCCCTGTGGGCCGATAAAAGTAAATTCACCCATCACATCATCACCATAACGCCCGTTTAAAATATCAAAGGAATTTCTCTCACAGAAATCGATCATTTTTTTCCCCTCGTTATTCAGTACTAAGTCCCTAGTATTTCTATTTAAATATCCCGATCTATTGACAGTCTCCCCTGCTATGTCATCATAAGGAAACTGGAGAGCATGATTGGCAATACGGGAGTTGAAATCTCCGGATAGAACTATCTCGGTTACCGGGAATCTGTCTTTTAAATAATTTACTTCGTTTTCTAACTCTCTAAAAAAATTGTTATTATGATAGGCAGAGCTCTCGGGGTGGTTATAAGTGCAGCCAATAGTTAGATCTACTTTTCGTCTGTCATCATTAATTCTTACCCATATGACATCATCGCTCTTGGTATAAATTTCCTTAACCCATTTACTCAGCGATTTCCTTATTAACATAACTAAACCTCCTGCATTACGCCCGAGTCTTTTATGCTTCGGCTTAGACTTGACATACGTTATAAAACCATCCACGTTGATAGATTCATTTGGTGAGAGCCAAGTTTCTGCAAGACAAAGACAGTCAATTTTATTTAAAAAATGAAATAATTCATAATTTGCAATTTTACTTTTAATTCCTTCGATATTAATGAATCCAATTTTAAGGCCTGTTGCACCCTCTTGAATCTCGTACTACTTGCTAGACCTACGGGAACCCTCGCCCGGGTTGGGAGTGCACCAGCTTCTAAGATCATATCGTTGATTTGGGGGCTGGATTGATAGTTGTAGAAGTAATACGAGTGATATAAAATATAATCCGTTGCGAGATATGGTGCAATTTAATAACATTGCTATAAAAAAGTGTAATTATTCCGCTGAATTAAAAGCGAGGAAAGAGTATAATTCGCTCCAGACCACAAGGTTATAATAGTGATTATAATAGTGACTGTGACCGTGTGAAATTGTGCAAAATTCATAAATAAATTATCTATATCTAATATAACATGGGAATATTTATTTACTGTACTTAAAAGCTGCTTATGCAATAACCCGTTTCATTTTGCCACGAATCTCAGCTCTACCGTCTTAGCTAGGCGAATGAGAAAATCGCCGGCCCTTATAATTTAATCTAAGGGTCGCGTCGGGTACACCTTTCAACAAGAAACTGCGGGTTTAGTTCAATAGGCCTATAAATAATAGCCGTGTAGGAATTTGTTAAGGGGAGTCTAGTCAACAGACGAAATCGAATGATCATACATGTTTAAGATGTAGCCACTTAGATCAGTCATTGTTAGAGCTTTCTTTCCGTGATTCAAGAAGTTTATAGTCTTTTAAATGTGTTTAATAAATAATAAATATAACTTACTTTGGCGTGACTTAAGTTTAACGAGAATTGTTTAATATTATTATAATTTTGGTAAATCATTTTATAATTTGAAATTGCAATTAGATAGATACGATATACAAATGATTGACTGAAGCTTAATATTTCATCATGTAGGTCTTGTGTACAAAATTCTGAATATTTCATAAATGAATGACTAAACTATCTCACTATTAGAAACCTGCAGTTTCATATAGCTGGCTAAAACTTCATGGCAAGAACAGAGGAATACAAGCATACCTATGAAAGGTACGCCCATTTAGATATAATACACGTCATATTAAAAAAAGAAAAAGTTATTAACTATTTGCATGAACTCCACCAGTTCTACGTCATGAACTAGCATTACAGATTCGACTTTAATTGCTGCAATAAGAGTTTAACCAGATCTGAGCACTTAAGCTTTATGACGACCTAGGCCTTCAGTCATATACTCGTAATTCTATATTATTTATATGCGTGTACTATTTCTATACGGGTTGTGTCCGGGAATTCATTTGAGTCGTTGTTGCTCTGTGTCTGGGAGCGAACACCTGAGGCGAGAAGCGGGTTCGATGCACTCGTCGCCCGCCAGGCCTGAACCCAGGACTCCTGCTCCTCCTCCTCCTCCGCTTTCTGTACCTTGTATTCTTTACACCTCTTGCTGCGGCAACACTTCTCCCGGCTGCGTACACCGGGATGCCTAATCTATAAGGCACCAACTAGCTCAAGAGACTGGCCCGAGTGCACCAACCTCGATATTCAGAATACGGAGGTAAACTTGCTTAGTTTACCCCGATAAAGCCATGCTTTCGTTGCACAGTGCTCGATTTCGACTTTTAACGCTGTAAAATATATATTAGCCGTGAAGGAGCTGTAAAGTGAGAGAAACGGCGGTTTTCTTTCCAAATTGTTCAGCAATAATATTATAAGTTACTACGTCATATCTTCGGTATCTGAAGCTAATTGAACATAATGAATAACGAGAGACAGATATGATCTATCTGAAGAATTAACGATGCGACATATTTTTTTCAAATACTGTAATATCCATTGAAATGGCCTCCTTTTTACCTCAACTAAACCAAGTCCATCCAGTAGTAGGCGTAATCAACTCATTATCACCTCGTATAATACCGGTTGTGTTTGAATTTAAAGTCAAACATTCTCGTATAAACTCAATATAATATTCTATTTTATTCTTATGGAAGATCTTTACTGAACAATAAGGAAACAAAGAAATAAAAATAAGAAAAACTAATGGGCTAATTTAAAGTGGTTAAAGTGAAGGGCTGCATGTAGGCCTTTCACGAAATTACCTAGTTACCGGTATATAGAGTAGGTAATCAATTTATCAAACTTGCATGCACACGAACATAATTATAACAGTCCTTTCATGGTTATGTGCATGACTTGCACCTAAAATTTCCACTATTCAAACGGGAATAAAAGCGAGGTTATGTCGAAGTCGGAACAGAGATTTCGCGCCGTATTGGTTGCCTTGGATTGCACACGTATGAGAATCAATCTTTAAAACATAAATATTATTTTATTTAAATGTATAAATTGTTAGACAGGATTACACACAAATAATAAACAAAAATTCTGTACATTACACCTTATTGCTGGCTACAACGTCACCGTGACCGGCAACCAAGCAGGGGAGAGGGAAACGAGCTAAAATGAAAGAAACCAAGACAAATTGCTCCACGGGAATGGCTTCGTAGCAGAGAAATCGCGAGCGCTAGGAAACTGCGGTATTGTAACAATGGTGCATAGGTCTTCTTAAAATACCTCGATATTACTTTTATCTCGGTTTCGAAACGGTTGGGAAAACCGGAGAATGGTGCATTGGGCATTAATATTATCGTGTCATAGTAAAACAGATTAACTTAGGTTATCCTAGCAGTTATAATCTTATGGTAAAATATTATTGTAAATAACCAGATAAATATTACAGCTTTTTCCACCGGAAAACTGATCATTTAATTTCGTTCTTTTAATTATTCTCTCGTTCCCAAGTTTATGGCTATATTGCTCCGTGTATTTTGGTATCTATAAAGTGCACAATAGCCTACTGTTTAAAAATCGATGTCGGATTAACCAGACTTAATATTTTTCCGCCGAGGAAAGTATATTATACTTGGCATGGAATTGTATCCCCGAGTCTTGGTTCAGGACCATCAAGCAGCCGATGTCAAAGTGCAACGCATTTATTTCTTGTCTACTGTTTAATGTATTGATCACTCATTTTCTCAAAACCATCGCTGAAATATTTTGCACATAATAATATTAATAATGGTAATAATAATAATAATAATAATAATAATAATAATAATAATAACGATGGTAATAATAACGATGGTAATAATACTAATAGTGATAATAGGATAATAATAATTCAGGTTGGGTCATTCAATCCCATTTATTTTCGTCATTAATCTCTACTGAAGTCAAGTGGGATTGAATAAAGACTGTTGAACACTCAGAAGTTCAAGGTTAGATTAGTCGACCACTTGATCGTCAACCACTAAGCTATATATAACGAGTACTTTTTTCAAATCTTATTTACCATTTTGTATTATTTACGTTATTTTCCGCACTTTTATTTTAATTTATTTCTGTTATTATTACTATTATTATTATTATTATTGTAATATTTTATTATAATTTAATGTGGTTTATAATTATAAACAGTAAAGTAAAGTAAAGTGTTCCCAATACAGGCCATGAGGCCCAGAGGGTTCCAGGAGTTGAGGTTCCCAGATTTTAGACATTCGGAACGTGAAGATGGTAAGGTTGTCAGCCTTACGCACCGGCCGCCTTTACCCCCAGGATTGCTCCTGGTACTCATTTATGTTGGAGGCTGAGTCGACCCCAGGGCCATAGTGCCACCAGACGGATTAGGTCAATTGAAAAAGTCCAACGACCTCATCGGGGATCGAACCCGCGACCTTCCGGTGTGTAGCACAGCGCCTCAACCACTACGCTACGGCGTATCCCAATTATAAACAGTACTAGTACTAAAATAACTGTTAACTATGTATAAGTAGGGTTATGCTGTCACATCATCAGGGCTTGTTGTATGGTTACTCTCTTGAATTGGTTTACTGTTCAGTCATATTTTGTATTACCCACCCCTGGTTAGTGGACAAAAAGGCCTTAAGATCTTAATTTTACCAGAGGAAAATAAATAGGCCTAAATAGATAAATAAATTCCAATCTGGCATTCTCCTCTGTGAGTTGGAAAACATAGAAAACTCCAGTAAAACTGGAAATTGAATTTGAAAAATTGACTATTTTAATCTCCGAATGTGATTGTGCTATGTTACCGTTCTCTAGAATCAAAGTACTCTATTAGAAGAGAGTAGGTTGGGCTTTTGATCAGGAAACATCTAAGCCATTCTGGATTTGAAAACTCTAATAAAGGGGCCAGCTTTATAAGATAGGAAGTGTTGTCCAATCATGTTGCCATTTGCTTCAAGTCATGAATGTTTAGAAAAACACATACTCGAAGTTTCATCACATACATAGCCAATTAAATGGGGATCATTATAGTACATGAAACAAACCTTGAACCTGTCTGTACAGCATTTCGTGTAATTTTTGCCACTGTACTAGTACAAAACATCACAAGAAACGTCTAGATAGTTATTTACCCTCTTAACGACATCTGCTAGTTCTGATAATGGCATTTAAAACACACACACACTTTATATCGACAAGATAGATGACATCAAAATATTATCTACGTACTGCCGTCACACATATCTCCTAGTAATATGGTCCAGTATCATTCATAGTAACTTTGTTCGTAATTCTTAATTTAAAACAAATTACTGTTCATAAATACATGGTAAATATAGACTATTATGTTAATAGTATATATGCTGTTAAGAGTCATACGATTGTATATTCTGAACATTGAACAAAACTGTAGTTTATGTTTGCAGAAATTGCCTTTCTTACATCTGCTTGTTTAGGTAATGACATTTACGGACTATAAATAATAAAAATATATTCACATCGCAAGTTTATCCCAGAAATGCCTTCAAGCATCGGTCATACGAGAATAAGATAATCTTTCCCGAAACGCCTCGAATTGGGTACATAATTTCGAAGAGAAGCCGCAGATGGGAGCAGGATTCGAACTCTGAACCACTTTGTTAGAACACTAAGCACAGCTGCGATTACGTAAGTCAAGGAAACTACCAAACATCAATAATTATTATTGCTATCCTGCACTTAGCATAATATGTAATCACTAAGGCCCAGAAGTTTATTAAAAATCATATTTTTAATAATGCACTCTATTACATGTCAGTATTAAAATGTATACAAGACACGAAAGAAATAACGGAAAGTTTATGCTTTGATTTTCACTTTGTTGTATATTTTGACAAATTTTGGGATAATATTTGTTTGATATTAAGATATTTGTACATATTTTGTTAATTTGTCATATTTTTAACGGCATATTGCTGACTGATTTTAAATATTGTGCCTACGTCTGTAAATTAAAAAAATTATAGCATACTTGGCTAAGTGACTGTTTTGAGAACTGACTGTACAATAATTGACAGGACAAATCTTAATGTTTTCGGAACCGAATGTATAATATTAAACCAGCGTTTTACTTCATTAGTTTTCAAATTACTAAAATTTCTTGCATTGGCTTTCTTTTAAGGTTAGGGAGCAGGAAAATGGGAAGACAAAGGACGCGATGGTGTGATATTTTTAAGAATCAACTAGGAGACCAGTGGTCTAGAATAGCAGCAAATAGACAAAACTGGAAAGAAGCTGCAAACATTAAGAAACATGTGTGAAAGTTTTTTAGTGTCACGGAAAGGCTGGTCCGAGGCACTTTTTTTTTGTAAGCCACCCTGTAAAGGAGGCCCTAGCCCGCACTGGGATGTTATTGGGCTAATAATAATAATGTAATTATTCATACGTCTTCTAAATTTTTTGTTGTAATTTATAATATATTTCAGTCAATATCCAATCATTAAGTGGGCCAATTAAATTTACTTAAATGATAGAGCGTACTTCATTGGTTATACCAATTTTAGAGCAAATTTGCATGCATGTTTCGTCCTCAGATAGAGTATTAACTTCCGGGCCTTGGTAATCACTAATCACAGTTGTAGCGACCATAAAGACCACATATCCCATTATTATCGTAATCATACTACAGTATATAGAACACTAGATGAAAGTCTTGTCTTAACATTCCAATATTTAGGTTAAGCAAATCAGCACATTAATATTTATATTTAGGTCGCATATGTTACGCTACCTGATAAAATAATAAATATACATCAAACCGGGATTTTCAGACAAATACAAGTTTAATAAGAGATTTTTTTCTTTTCTCTTGAAAACTTTTCAAACTTAAAAATGATTGTAAATGTTTGGTATGCATGTACTTGTGTCTACAGATATAAATATAATTTCATCCCGCTCGCATTTTCCGAATCGCCCTCCCATAAATAGTAAGTTATATAACTAATATGTAAATGTCTAATTTAGTCTTTCTTCTTTTGTGTGGTTGAGGGAGGACCATTATTTAAATATTACTATCAAAACTTGAGTTAACTGGCCTCCAGTTTTGACAAGCTATAATTTTTTGACTTTACTGAACTCATTTTCCATAATAAATAATATATCTTCTGACTCAGAGAAGTTAATCATTTGACTTGAGAAGTAAAAAATAAATAAGTAAATAAATAAATAAATAAATAACGTGAAAGTTTACCATGATTTCAGATTAATGTTAGACCTGTATAAGATATTTATAAAAACTATGCCAATAATAATTACATAGTTACTTAGGCTACTCATCTTTAACTCACATTCAGCGAATAAATGACGAAAATCCCTCAGATCATTAGAGTTGTGATAAATAGTGATACTGTACCAGTATAGAACATCCAGCCATTTCACTTGCAGTTTAAGTTTACTTTAAGTATACATAACGACTGTAGTAGGTTTAATGTATTTTGATCAATCATGTAAAACAAGTTAAAATAATAAATTGTGGGGTAAAATAAGGACTAACGACAGAACAAGTTTTATGTGAATCTAACATGACCTTTTATATTTTCAACTTTTATTTTCTCGCTTCTCATAGTAAGTGGTTGCATTTCAGGAGTGCTTATTCAATTATTTCACTCTCACGCAAATCCACATTTTTCTCGAGAGAGGACTTGAAATCGAAGATTATGGAAGAGATGTTTAATTTATAACTACCTTTAAGGAATATTCTATTAAAATAATTCAAATGAAAATTTTAGGTCTTACTGCAAGAAACAAGTACACAGTCGTTAGTATTTGTTATAACAGTATGAAAACTTATATTTTCTTTGATACAAAATTGCAGTAAGGATAAGAAAATATCGTCACTATGCTTCATGATACATTCCAGAAGCTTTCTTACCTTGATTTTGATAGATTTCTTTCTTAAAGCAGTCAAACAGAAACATACTCAGATCTTTTCCCCTGAAACTAGCACTTGTGGTCTCAGGGAACCTCAAAACGTGCATTAGTGTTAACAGTTGAAGGCGAATTCCATGATCGAACACAAGACTTCCTCTACCTAGAGTACGTATGATAGGAGTACAGGAAGTAAAAAGTTTACAGAGTTGCTGTTGACATAAAAAATGTCAGTAATCATCTTACTAATGACACCAACATTCATACACTATGAAGAAAACACGAGAGTTCTCTATGGTAACGACTTCACCTAATACCATCTTTCGTCTTCGTAATAGGCCTATAGCAACAGTGTCTGTCTATAACAGACAAAAATAAGTTAATTACATTAGCCATGAGAAGAATAATTTGATGTGCAACCGTCCTTATTTTGGACAGGAGGTCCAGTGTGATAATCTCAAAAAAATCCATTGTTTTTGTTATTGTTATAGATGGGTATACCTGACATATTGAACTGAGTAGTGGTGGGGCCTGCGCCTTGACTTGGTGAGATCACATCAGACAGGTTTTTGTTTTGCGTCTCCAAGGCAACGGGTAATGTGATGACAGATACCACTTGATGCAACAGGGATCCAAGTCTTAGATCAATCGCTTTAGAGATTCAATAAAGCCAAACCAAGTGTTCTCAATTAGAACTAGCCTCCTGCTATCATCTGTCATTAGAAATGGCGACATTTTGAAAGTAACCTGGGGGACCGGATTGTGAAACTCTTGTGTGCACGATTCATGCTATGAAGCCATTGCGAAAATGCATCATTACTCCAGTGTACTTTGCTTGTGGAAATCGCAAGTCATGGTTTCATTCCGATACGGTTTGTGTAAATATCAAACTAAATGAAAAGAAGAATAAGAAAGAAGCCGATAAAATATTAAAATATTATGAACATGTCCTAAGGTAAAATAAGGTCTCTCCGTTTGACTTCTCATTCCAAAGTAGCATTTAGGGTTTTCTACCACGATCTCTCCTCTTTACGCTTTAATTTTTCTGGCGTTCAGTTCGGATCCATCCACCGTCATCTAATCCCCATCAATTGTGCACTTCGTGGAAGGGGACGAGAGACCAACAACACTATTATATTCTCTATACAGGCACAAATGTCACACTACATATTCATGGTATTCTACCTTAGGCTACGTTCTGTATAGAGCATTGTACCATCAGAAGATAACAATATACAAACCACAAAACTTACAAAGCTTGTCTGAAAAAAAAATAGTATTTTACGGAAGAGTAAAGGTAAGATAGAATAAATCAAACCGTTCAAAACTTCCTGAAATATCGGTATTTTAATGTTTTCAATTTATACAAAATTGGTAACTTGTTTATATCGCTCGAGTTCGCACAGAACGGTAGCCTGCAGGCCTATGCCAAGTTTCTTTTTTGCAAATTTAAAAAGTAGGCCTAATTTTTTTTCTCAAAGAAGATGTCAAATTAAATTTGGATATCATTTTTAAAAGAATACTTTCTTTTCTATCTCAATGGGCCGATTGCTAAAACGAGGATTTATCCATGATCATTGTTTAAAACACGTTACGATTTTAAAACAAAATTTATCTCATTTTTCTGAGCCATGGCTCGAAATCAAGGCCATTTAGATTTTAATGTAGCCTGTTTTTGCGTGTAAAATTAGCTAAAAATTGCTGAAAGAATGGAGATATTTTGTATTGGAAACAAAACACGTGAAGGGTTCTTCTTTTGAGATGAAAATAAATGTCTTTAGGCTATGATTGGGAACCTGATTGTTTGGTGAAATAAGGGCTGATGTAGGTTTTAAATTCCTTCTATTTCGATGGATATTTCGGGATAAGTTATTTTGTATAACTTTGTCCACATGGTAACCTTTAAAAGGATACTTTTTGTTAGTAAAAAAAAACCATTAGCAAATAGAAGTGTGGTACCGCATACCAAACATTGCCATATATAAAAATTTCTCGGCAGTCATAGAGACTGTATAAAAGAAGAGCAAGGTACCAAGAAAATAAAAGAAGAGAATGACAATTGAAAATCATATTTTGTACACATTTTTCAATATTCGTTCTGAAGGGGGCGTATTTCGCTTTTATTTACACAAAGTTTACACAATTCATGAAATCCAACACATTTCGCGATACAGCAATTTGTGGATATAATTTGCTTAACCTTGATATTTTAAACGTCTATAAAGCTAAAATATAGCAAATATGTTTTGTATCATTTCAAGCTTATTGCTGTTACGAAAAAATACAGCACCTAACTACAATACCTTCAATATCATAGATCATCATTGAGAAGATTTTTATTAACTGAATTAAGAAATTCTTTCAATCCAGATTTTTATGAATGTTCCACTCAATGTGAAATCTGTTCTTATTTTACGATTGATGATAATATTGGGTTGTGTAGCGTGATGTGCATAGGAATATCGTATGAAACGGAGCCAGTAACGTTGTACGTGTGGTGGACTGTTTAAAACCGGGCAACTGGTTACGTAACAGCTGTACCATCAAAACAGTATATTATGCGTAATGTAATAATGCATTTTAACAGGCCTGTGATAAAAATATTAGAAAGCTCTTTAGAAGTACCGTATATAAATGACCTTTTCCTTTCACAAGTGCAGGTGTCATGGTTCCTAATGGCTTGTAATTCTTGTTGCGTTTCATTATATATTAGTATCATCAAGCTGTCTTGACTGGAGTGTTGTTTCTAGACTGCCTAATAAAAATTCAAGGTATTCGTATATCCTTATGAATTAAGCTTGAAATAAAAAAAAATGATGCATTAATGACTTTCGAGGTAAAAATGTCTGTACACCGGAAGTAAAGGGCGTTAATTCCATTTTGTAAGAAGTTGACAGTTGACATTTTTACAAATGCTTATTGACATGTTCACGCCTTTGTCTGGGGTGCGAGTTAGGCATTGGGAAAGGGCATTATGTGCCTTCTTGGTATAAAAATAGAAGGTCTATATTCATTATTTACAAAAAAAAAAAAAAAAAAAAAAAAACTAACAAAACAAAAATTTATATTTAGGAAGTTTATTTATTTATTTATTTATTTATTTCAGTTGCCTTTAATACGCGTTAACTATAAAATTCCTATATGTGTAGGGACCTTGGGTATACCAGTAGACGGTGCAAGGCTTTTGCAGCGAGGGATACCGTTAAAAACTAAAGTAAAATTTGCCGGCCAAGGGATTTTGAACCAGGGACCTCCCGAATTCGAATCCGCGATATTACCATTTCTGCGACCTCGCTCGATAAGGAGAATTAAAAAAAAAAATCGTTTAACTTTCCTGTAAATTTCCATACTTGTGACACAAGACCTATTTATATACATTTACATGAATGAATGAATATTTTATCTCATTAAGGGCTAGGGGCTCCTAAAAACATGACCCGTTTTAGAAATTCCCGTGAAGGTCTAAGGCATAGCTGAGCAACTGAGGGGAAACGTACCCCACCCATGCTGTGACGTATGAAACCTGCTCTTTATGTTCAGTGTCACGTCGAAACTGCTTTATTCTGACGTCAAGGGCGACTGTAGCGAGAGACATTACCCCACCCCATAGTGGCACAATGTGAACCAGTTGCGCACTCGTGGACTCTAAGGCCACCTAAAAGGGGTGGCCCAAAGAGATACTCCAAAGAAGGGCAAAGGTCTCCAAAAGAGGTGGCCCGTACTAAGATACTGTCATGAAGACTTAAGGTTTCTTAAAAAGTGTGACCCGTTTTAGACACTCCCATGAAGGGTTAAGACCTCCTAAAAGAGATAGCCAATTTTAGATAATCCCATGAAGGGCTAGGACCTTCTAAAAGGGATAGCCCATTTTATATAATCCAATGAAGGACTAAGCCCTTCTAAAAGGCATAGCTCATTTTAATAATCCCATTAAGGGTTAAGGCCTTCGAAAAGGGATCGTGACTTTTAGATACTCCCTTGAAGGACTTAGACCTCACGAATAATATGGTTATGTCTGAGGCCAAGAAAAGTGAATGATCCTTTTTACAATATGTCCACTTAGGCCTACTATAAGTCTGAATGTGAAGCGAGAAAATGTTCTATGATCAAAGTAGAAAAAGTAATTTGCGTGTAACGTCAGATTTGTTTGGAAAGGTTGAGTCAGACTGAAGAATGCAATGCCATAGCCGGGATTTTCAGGATTTTTGGCTCTCCGTGCCGATGCTCTACCATTGAGCTACCATGGCAAAGTTCCGGTACAACAAATTCTCCAGCTGACTCACATCCCGGTTTTCCATCAGGCGTTCTCAATATGAGATAACAACCCAGTGGTGATTTACAAGAACAACAGGTTTGTTTACCCAAATTATTATGGATATATTTCATATTCGTTTACGGCAATGTTTTTTCCTTTTACGATATTCTACTCCCCCTTATACCCTTAAAGATATACTTATCAGACCTCATAAGCTATCCTTACTTAGTAGGACTAAAAAAATGTACACAGTATCATCTGTTTATGTCATAAGCTCGATTTCAAATTGAAATCTTTGTGACACAATGTCAGATTAACTAAAATGACATATCTCCTAAAAAATTGTGCAATATGGTCGTCATAAATTTGAAGCGTTAAAAAAAATACAAAAATTCTTCAGATCAGGCTACCGCATATAATTACAATGTTAAAAATCTTGTTTATCTATGCAGGGCTCTTCTTCAGGGACGTTAAAATGGATATGCGCTTGTCAGCCTAAATAATAATAATAATATTAATTATAATAATAATAATAATAATAATAATGTTTTATTTAACTTGGAGAAAGTTAAGACCGGAAGGTCTTTTCATCCACTTCACCAGGGACTAATAGTAGGGATCATGGGGTAGAACCGGGTGCCGGGGTGAAACCGGGTACACGCTAATCTTCGCTGTATACCCCTGAAATTTACATTTTAGTGAAGAAGTGTTTCGAGGACACAATTAACCATTGACAGTGCCACCCTCGTGCTAGCAGGTAAATTTTTTCTCGAGTTCCAACGCATATTGTGTTTTTGTTATGTTTGAAGTTATTTTTGAAGGATACTGTTTTATATAGGAAGAGGGAAGTTCAGGTCAGGTTTTTCTCCAACTAAGTACAATGAAAGAGGATTGTATTAGGTTTAAGAATATGTGAAGCAATTGGCAATTGGAAGTTCCATTTTTATAAAAAAAGGACTTAAATGTGAAATAGCGTGACTGGGGTAAAACCGGGTACCCGGTTATACCCCTAGCCACTGATTGTAGGCAGATAACTACAGTAGATTGTTACAATTTATTCGACTAATTATGTAGGCCTAGAACCAAGTGGAAAAGCTCAATGCACTGATCTTTCGAATTTAATAAAAGAGTATAATTATTATTAATTAGCTTTCTTTTCCTATTGAAAATTACGGGATAAAAATGCGAAATAATGCTATACAATATTGATGTTGCAAGAAATTACGGTTTTAAGCAATTATTGCTATTATTATTATTATTATTACGAACGGTATTATTACTATTATTATTATTATTATTATTTCTAGAGACCGCCGGCGTGGTCTTGTGGTTAGCGTCGCTGACTACAGATCCGTCGGCCCGGGTTCGATCCCCGGTACCTCCTCGGATTTTTCTGAGGTAGGAAAGTCTGGTAGGGGTGCACTCAGCCTTATGATTCAAATTGAGGAGCTACTTGATAGAGAAGTAGCGGCTCCAGTCATGGAAACCACCATTAACGGCCATGGGTGTCGGCATGCTGACCAGATGCCCCCCAATCCTGCCGTCTGCCTATCGTAGATGACGCAGCGGTCGGGTGAAAGGCCTTGTCTCTTTTGGGATGTTAGCACCACGGAGTTAGTTATTATTTCTAGAACCCCCGGCAGAGCCCGGTTCTACCCCAGCGTACGGGGTAAAACCGTATGTTACTATTCTTTTGTTTTTATTTTATTTAAGTGCCACAGTGCAACAGTGACTATTTAAAAAAATCCTAGTTTGAAGAATGGTTTCATTTAGCTATATAAAAAATTTGGTTTGAATAGTATAAACGGATTATTTATTTAAAAAATAATCCCTTCGGGTCCCGGTTCTACCCCATGGTCCCCCCTACATTAGTTGTTCCAATATAACGCAATAAATAACACAAAATACATTAAATGATAGCATTAGCACTAAGTACACAATTATTGCATTAAATAATATAAGCTTAATTAACATAGGACATGAAAAAATACACTTAAATACTTAAATACGTGTATAAGTGCTGTTAACTGCGATTTGAATGCTATCTTCAGTCCTATAAAGATTACGTTTCAAATTTAGTTAGTATAATAAAATATGAATAAATGATATACTAACCTTGATCAGTAGGGCATATCATATACCAGATGCACATATTATGAACACTAATAATTGTGTACCGATCTGTTCACACCTTTGCTTACTTTAACGTAGACTCCCTGGATTCATTTATTTGTTGTTACGACCGATATTACCCACTAAGAATGAACAATACTACTTGAAATTCTGTTTGCTTATGGAACTTAATAAGAGACAATTTATAGAGAATTATGTGGAGAACCCTTTAACTTTAGGGACAGGTACCTCTTCCATTAATCATTGTTAGCAATTTCTAGGTGTCATGGCGATGCTGTCCTACTCATTTCGGATGCATAATAAATCAAATGTAATGAAATTGTATTATCAATTCAAGCTCCATGTTCCCGCTTGCGGTATGAGCATTAACCTGCTCTTCAGCTGGATAGTGTGCCGTCCACAGGTTTGGAGAGGAAATGAATGGGCTCTCGGTGACTGATATACATTTTTGGTTTCGCATGCCATTTATTTCCATGCTATTATGAACACTGTGGTGGTCTCGCTGACAATCAGATAGCTCACTGTTTGCAGTCCACCCTTTACAAAAAAAGATGAACATGTCATATGTTGTTGTATATATTGTTGATGGTTGTCAGTGTTGTGTTCGAAGTAACAGAATATTTTATCCACAAGAGATCTCCATTTTACAATATCCTGAGTATAGATGGCTTGAGTGTTCAGGTTATTATTATTATTATTACTATTATTATTATTATCATTATCATTATTATTGTTATTATTATATCCTCTTAATACTTATAATATAGCATTTAAAAGTAAATAATAGACTAATACAGCAAATGTATAATTATTCACTAAAGACTTCTATAGCATAGGCGTAACCAGGCCGACCATATGGGGTGGGTGGGTTATAACATCCGGGGGGTATGGAATACCCCCAGGGAGAGGGGGGTTCGGGGGGTCCTCCCCTGGAAAATTTTAAAAATTAAGATGCACAATAACGAGTTTTAAGCTTCCCACGCTTTATACTCGTATTAAGTAATTTATAATCAGACTTTAAAAAATTGTACAATTTTCCTTTTTTTAATCAATGGGGGTTTCAAACCCCCAAAATTAAACAATTTAGGTACAAAATGGTAGGCTAAGCTTCTGATGCTCTCTGAACGAATTTGGACAGAGAAGTAAAGGTTGAGTTTATCAACTTAACTGCGGCAGTAATAGTTTTTTTAAAAAGATTTTGATTAGTATAATACATTATAGCTTTCACCAAAGGAATACTTGCACAAGTATTACAATTAAATAGAAGTACGTTGAGAATTCACAAATTATCAGGCTTACCTCATAAAGATCCTGAAGAAATGGCACCGCTTTCTCCACGTGTGTCAGCTCTCCTGAAAAAAGATAATAATATACATTTTAGCGTACAGTATTCAATTGACGTCAAAAATAGGTTTAAGAGGTAGCCTATAGGCCTACATCTTATTTGGGGAACATTGACGACAATCTAGAATTATTAATGAACTTCATTGCCGTAGAGGATGCGTATTATTATTATTATTATTATTATTATTATTATTATTATTATTATTATTATTATCATCATCATCATTATCATCATCATCATCATCATCAAATACAACCTTATAACCTCATAAAATTTACAGAAACCTTAATACATTTTAATTATACATAGTTGTTGTACATAGTCAGTAACAAAAAAAGTATGTATCAATATACAAACTAAAAAACTTAAAACTAAAATTAGCTATGCGTCAGTTACATAAAATACTATAATAATTAAAAGTATTAAAATCGTTTTCGTCCCTCGTATTTACTAATATACATTTCGATATATGTTATGTCAATATTAGCCCTTAGGGCTGCAAACTACGTTATGTCATTTATCAGCCGTTAGGGCTGCTTACTACATTATCTCATCATCAACCCTTAGGGCTGCATACTAAGGACTGATGATAAACATAACATATGTCGAAATGCATACCCTCCAGTAAATACGAGGGACAACAACGATTTGTATTTTTTTAATAGTATAGTTTTTGTGTAACTGACGCATAGTTAATTTTAGTTGTTAAATTTTTACATTGTATATTAATACAATTTACTACTGATTATTTACTACTGACTATATACAACATCTATGTGTAATATAATGATTGTAATAAGTTTTATGTAAATTTTATGAAGATAGTGTATATACGAGGGTATAGGGCTGTATGTGAAAATAATTATAAGCAATGTAGAAGCCGTCTTCCGTATCTTCTTCCTCCCTCCGTCCTCTTTCTTTCTCTCTCTCTCTCCCTGTTTCTTTTCCTTCTAAAAATATTTCTCGATGAATCGGAGTAAAAAATGAAATTCTAATGAAGGAAAAGCATCTGTCTGGAGAAATGTGTTTTGTAATGCCTACGATCGTCATGAGAAAGGAATTCATTTCTTTAGACGGATTCCTTATCCGGAACCAAGTAGAATTGAAAATGTCTTAATATTGCTAAAGAGAATTAGTAGAATAATTTTAAAAGAAGTCCCAGTAAGTCTCATTGTGAGCATCTCTATTCGTTTAGTAGTAAATTTTAAATATCATAGCCTTCATAGGCCTATATTAGATCATTTAGTACACGTAACCAACATTAATGGTTATAACCTTCGAAAAGATGTACATGGATACAACACTAAAATAAACTCTAGTTTAACATTTAAAAAATTAGATTATGCAAAACAGTTCAATAATATTTACATTCAGGTCCCATTTGTTATAACACATTACCTGATGAAATAAAAAAAAAACTAAAAGAATTAGGTTTTCAATTATACTCTACAAATGATTAATAAGAAATCCCATCAATACAGTCGATCCTTTTTAGAGCTAAAAGTATTGTAAATATGTTATAATTTTTCTTGTTTGCGTTTTATTTTAAAACTGTAAAATCCCTCTATCTGTGCCTAAATTTAGTTTTTAAGATATAAATATAAATAATACAGAGTAGGCCTATAGTTTAAATTGAAATCCGAACGACGGTGAGCCTCTGGTACGTTTCATTCGAACCGTGTTCAATATTATACACTCTCAAATATGAGCAATGTTCGTGCATAGGTGAATTTGTCTATCTGAACAATGTTCAACAATGTTGTGTTCGTACTAGGCTAGTGTACCGCGACATATTCAGTAGGGTAATGTGTAACTTTGTGAATTAAAAAAAAAAAAAAAAAAAAAACTGAAAATTAAATGAAATCTGTAATAGAAGGAAGTCCATCTTTAAGGACAGGAGCGAGTTAATGAATTCTTCACCATTAACTCAGGAACAATAGTTCCACATCACAACGTAGGTATGTTTATGTCACGGCAGTTCAGGGATAAAAGAACCTAGCTTTGGAATTGAGAATGGATTATTACTAAGGAATATGTTCCCATACCTAGTGATATAGTAAATGCCGAATAAGGTAAAAAACAAACAATAAAGGAGCTTGTAAACCAGGATGTCCCTATGACATGTGACCTCATCCTCATGTATGAACGTGATAAATGGGCGAAATTTTTAAGATTTATTTTTTGTACACTTGGGTCACTGGACAACCTTAAATTAATATTGACCTCTGTACAATTTTTTCACTAATACTGATATCATGGAGAACATAAATTATGTGGCATTGATGATGCATATATTAAATTCAAGCACATTGTGAATGGTAAATTTATAATTGAAGTAAGTAAAAATATTGTTGGTAAGTTAATCTAAGCCGTACAAAGTAAGTAATAAGGAACGAAGGAACATTTAACATTCACATTCTGAGGGACGTGCTAAAAGAATTGTATAATTTATGTTGTCATTAGCCCTTTTCTAAGCAAAATCTGTGTCAATACATATGAATAATTGAAATATTTTCTATTTCGGTTGGAATTATTTACATAGACCTACTGCTGTATTTTAATAAATATTTAGGCTGAACAAAATAATTAAAATTTTATCTTAAAAATGAAATGATTTATTTTGATTTAGGCCTACCAAGGGGATTTGAACATGTAGTTCAACTAATAAGATGTGAAACAAATGACAGGTGTTAAGAATTACAAATTAAGTTTCATGTAAGAAATAAATTAAAAGAAATACAAATACAAATCTTGTATATAAGTATCTAGTATATGGTTCATAGCCCATGTGAATAGTTGAACTCTAACATTGGAAGTGGTAAGTACATTAATGATTTCCCCAAACTTGTTTCATATGTAACTAATCTTAATGGCAATGCGTATCCAATTTGCAGATTGAGGAATGACGGTGATGTTATTTCTATCGGTTCTTTACAATTTGATTATCGCCAGATTGTACCTTTCAATGTGTTTCTAGTCATAAAATACAGTGCTATATTAACGTTGATATTTATTCATCAGAACGTTGCACTAAAAAAAATTTACAATTACGTATCGACTGATACCTCATTCATAGGCCTACGTATTTATAAAGTTGTTGCTTAGGTTCAGGGATCTTGAAAAACGAAAAATATGTATGATAAAGACGTTTTGTAAACTTTTTGAATACATGGATGTATTTGCATGTTTGAAGCATTTTGTGTTTTACTGTATACAACCGCATAAGTGTGTATTTAATTACTTAGCTAAGGGAATTTCCTGGAAGCCTGTCAAAAACGTTGAAGTGCGCAAGCTTGCTATTAAACTATTTTCATTATAGGTTTCTTCTGAAACAGGTGACAGTAATGGATTTCGTAATATGCATACGTTTAGAGAATGGAAAAGAATACTCTACCATAATTACACATTCACATAAATATATGAGTCATTTAAATTCTCTTACGCAATATATATATATATATATATATATAAAGAATAATAAGACTATGTGTGAATGATTGTGGATATATATACATATACAAAATATATAGCCTGCACACACATTCACATTATTCTTTAAAATGTTAGTAAACATGTTTCTTTTGAGGCTGGTATCTCATTAAAATGACTTCCCAACTGCTCAATAAAAAGTGGGTCAATTTTTGGCTCTAGTGACTTCCAGACTTCATGCTCCAAGAAGCAAACAAACCCATGATTACTTTAAATGTTAATGGCTGTTTCCGCCCGGGATATGCGCCTGTTGGTGCGGCAACACTTTGTACAGGGGAATGTGTGGGTAGTATACAAACGACGTAGTGCCATCTGTTGGCAAAGCTAAAAAGCACGTCCCAGCGGATGTTCAGTGCTGCCACCGGGGTATAGGGTGGCTACAAAATCCAGCAATTCACGTATAGATCCTACCTACTCGGCTTGGTTTGTACTTGGCTCGTTGATGTTTGTTAACAGCCCACAATATTTTCCGTGATTGATGTTGGCATAGTAACCTCTCAGAGGCATATTTCATGTACTGAGTAGAGATACATCTGCAAATAAAAATTATATGATGTTTGATATCGCTGGGAGAATTTTATAAATGATGCTCAATAGACTATTGGTGAGTTACCGCCCCTAGTCATCTCACATGTGCCCAAGGGGAAACTAATTATTAGACTCTCCCTTAGGAGATAGCTCAGCTATGAGGAGTAGCAACTAAAGCTCGACGATCAAAGCAGTAGTAGAAATAATGATGATGATGATAATAATAGTAGTAGTAGTAGTAATAGTACTAATATTTTATCTCCTATCATATAAGTATTTTCTGGACCTAATGAATTTGGCATGAAGTAAAGTTCAAGCTTTACATGTTCGGTACCGTAAATAAATTATAAAAAAACAAAGGATATTAACAAAGGAACCCACACATTCTGGTATAGCTTCCATTATTCCTTTCTCTCAAACAAATAAATAACATTTATTAGTTCTATGAACAGTAGATTTTGCGTCCAAAATAATTATAAGGTCTGCTCTTCATAGCACTTATTGAAGTTCAGCCAATGTTGTCATTCATTATGAAGATAACATGGTTTCCAGGGGAACCGTTTGGCGGGAATCGTTGAAAGAAGCTAAACATTAAATAAAACGGAACCCTTAAAACGGCCACCATCTTGTAACCGAATCAAAAATTAAAAATCCTTACACTTACGTCGTTTTTTGTGATTTCAAGAACATTCATGCCAAATTGGAGGATAATGGAAAGACGCGTTTAGTCGTGACTGCGTAAGAAACAAATTTACAAACCGACAAAATATCGAAAGGTCGGGTTAAAACAGGGCCTCGCATCTCTCGGTCAATGATGAAAACGTTTTTGTTCACCTTGGAGAAAATTGTGAATGCTAATCTTATTTTAATACTTTTTTATTACAGCGGTACTAATACAGGGGTGTCCATTGCCCTAGTTACATGACTCACCCTTACCCCCAAGCTTCATGAAAAGTAACCCCCTACTTTGCATCATCCCAACCTCATGAAAAGTGACCTCACAAATAGTTGAATAATAGTAGGCCCACTCTAAAACTTTGTCCCAAGGAAAAGCTATTGCTTTGTATTTACAGTATAATAAAAAACAGTGACAATTGAAAAAGAATTAGTAATGACTAATGAGGCTGCTTTTGCAATACAACACAACTAATGATAACAAATGATTACATAATATATCCTAAAGTATTAGAAAAGGTTTTTAGTACCCTTTGAAGTTATAAAACTTGATCAATTTTATCTTTAACACACAAAATTTTAATTTTGCAGTAATGTTCAACTCCAAGAAATTTAATAGTATTGCTGTGATTTATTGGCCCCACCGTAATTTCACTATGCATTTTTACATGGAGTGGATACATCAAATACACCGTAACGAAAATAGTTTGCAACATATTACAACACAATGAGAGTAGTGTAACTGTGAGGAGTCAAGGGGGCGTAGCTATCCTACCATTAAATTAAACATAAAACCTGTTTTGTGTTATGAGCTTACATCTGTAGTTAATGAGATAATTAGGTTGAAAGGTTGTACAGAATGGGAACAGCGAACTGTCATATACCTATTCAGGGTGACAATGACCTCTGTTACGATTATAAAAAGAAACATAATACGGAAGAAGACCTTGCCACAACGTTGTATTACAACGCGGAATATGTGGTCCACATAATAATCTTTATTTTTCATTTGCGTCAGAACGGCAGACTTTAATGAAAAATCTCGAAGGAAAAATTTATTCTTAATTATTTCCTCTGTTGTTGTGTGTTTTTTTAAAAAATAATAATAAATAAATAAAAAAGTAGAGCAGTACAGATGACTAAGGGCCCGTATGACGACCTCCAGATATCGTATTTATCTACCAGATAGAGAACCTATCTGGAAGTTGGCCAAGAATTGCGTATTATGGTCTCTTGACAAAGTCTGTCTGGGAAGACAACTTCCAGATAAGCTAGCAGGAGGATGGAGTGGCTGACAAAGTACCAACTGCTATAGTTAGGGATCTTGGTTGAAACAAGATGGCAGGATGCGGAAGCTTCCTCGCCATCTGATTTTCAGAATTGATGCTGGAAGATTTAATTTACACAAAAATGTCATTTTAGGCTCACATATGAATTAAATAGAATTGCACAAATCGATTAATGCACTTAAAACGATGTGTTATTATGTAATTTAATTGTACAAATACAAATCCGAGCTGCCGCACCTAGCGGAGGTCTACCGAACTACAACAAACACCCTCTTTGCTCAGTCAGCTAAGGACCATTTTACAAATTTTTACTGCTTTCTTGCCGGTAGCAGTTCAGCGGTGGTATTACGAGGCATCTTCTAGTTAAGCTATCTGGATGTCACGTATCGGGAGGAATTGTCGGCGGGTGGTAATACAAGCCCTAAGTAAAGCATGGTTAAAGTTTAGGAACGAAATGTTTTTTTGAGAAAAGTACCGGTCCTCACATGGGACAAATATGGTATTGGAATTTTTTTGTTTGTTTCAACCGAAGAAATAAGTTATATTAAGTTACTCTATCCTGTAGACTTCGGTTATAACTTTCAAAGAAAGGCAATAATTTAGGCATGGTAGGATTTTTCTGTTAATCTTACCAAACCAGTGATAAGCAAAATACGGCCCGTAGCAAGATGCGGCCCTCAGATAGGTTCAATGCGGCCCGCAACAGGAAAGGAGGAGAAAAATATATTCCTTACTCGATTTCTCTTCTTTTTATTGCATGACTCCATGGTGAATTTTAACAGAACTTGAAGACATTTAGCATTGAACAAGCCTTGGATACCACGCACAGTAGAAACGAGCATTAGTACAAATTAGTTCAATTGTAAAGTAACACTCAGTATTATTGTTGATTCTGAACGTCTCAAAACTTAAATAATTGTACAAGTCCTTACCGAAATCAAGCCTCAAAATTTTGATTTTTCATGCCCAGAAAGTCATCGCCATGTTTGCATCTTCATATGTGCGTGAGCAAGTGTTTTCTTCTTTGAAGCTTCGAAAAAGCAGTATCAGAAATAGTCTGACTCAGCTTTTGGCCTGCACCCGTAGAGGTTTCCCAATCACTGGAATAGATCCTATCAAAGTTTTTGTTCAGCTTGAAAGATTCAAGTTTCTTACTTTATTGGGAACTTTCTCTTTTCGGTAGATGCTCGGTCTTAAAAAACAGTGAATATAACAGCTAAACGCCGTACAGGTGAATGTATTGACTGAAAACGGAGTGCCATTATGGGAGGGGGGATTATGTGAATTAAATAGATGAACCATTAACGGTAGGCTTTATGATTTGTGCAAGGATAACTTTTAGCAACGAGGAGAGTGAGATTTTAGAGTTCAGGTCTGGTACTTAGAGAACTCGTAATGGCAGAATGGGGGAATTGAGGGCTTAAGATATGGAGGTCCATTGAACAACTAATCCAGACTTGTAGAATAAATCATTACTGAGGGTCTGACCCTTACGCTGCAAATGTGGAGTTGTTCTACCCACCTGGTTCTATATTTCTCCAAAGCCTTGAAAAAGTTTCTGGATAGTAAGGAATGCATTATTAATACAGCATTTCAGAATGCTCCTGACTTCAGAAAAAGTAGTTTTAATAATTTCAGAGGTGAATAAAAATATTAATATAAGCATTCGTCACCAGAGAATTCTAAGATTCAAATAAATGAGGAAACTTCAGTGAAACGCCTGGTGAGTTCCCATGATTGACAATCATAGCATGTGTATAAACATCCTCACATGTTAACTTAGAGCATTACTCTATTAGTTTAATTTTTTTATGACGAATTTATACATCATTAGCAGTGAATAGGTTAAAAGTGAGATAGTTTAGCGAAAATAGCACTTAAAAATCCTTCATTCTAAATTCTTAATGCATGCTATCAGAAGACGAAATGTGCACAGAAGTATGCATAAAATGTATAAAATATGTTCCACAACCAATTAAGTATGCCCTATCATTTAAATAGTTTTAATATTTTATGTTATCTTGTTAGCTGAATTAAAATAGTAGAAGTTATATAAATTACATTACTGAACTTTTTTTTAAAAAATCTGATGCGAAACTCACATAACTTTCTTTGCCCAAATAAAAGTTTGGCTCATAGAATAATACATCGTGTACTACATTCTCTTCATGTGAATTGGTTGTAAACATGAAGAGAATGTCATTAGCCGATCGTATCACATCCCCGAAGGGTACATACCCAAATAAAATATGATTAATGCACTCACGTAACTTTCTTTACTCTAAGCATAAAAGATAAAGGTTCTGAAATAGAACAAGAGGCCATATTGTAAAGAGCGCGTATTCTGTTGTTTGAACCTGATGCAAAGCTTTATTGCTGATCAGGCAAGAACGGGTTTCTACAAACTTATAACTACCCTTTAGATAATTTTTTTTCGAAAAAATGTTTATAATAAAAGTTTCAGCTCATAGTATAAGCACTCCATGTACAAAATTTAAACAAAATCGGTAGAATCACTTTCAAGCTTAGAAGGTATACCTAGGTATAACCAAATACAATTTTGTTTCCATACGATTTTCCGTTTTGGAGTTAGGTTGTTCACAGAGATACACACACACACACACACACACACACACACACACACACACACACACACACACACACAGACAGACAGATCGACACATAGACATGTTTATGAAAATAGTATTTTGGGATTCAGGAGAACTCAATACATGTATTTATGTTAAAAATTCAACTTCGAATTTGGAGGTCGAAGACTGTACTACCTCTAGCTATGGTGTATATGGTAAAGGCAGAGGAAGTAGTAAGATCAATGCAAAAAATTTTAGTAAATTGAAAATTAATGAAGTGAAACGTCACTTTAATATTATACAACCAGAACCAAAACCATTGGGTTATGTACTGTCAAATTATCGTACAGTCGTTTCGGAAAACATTAATAATTTAGGAATCGCGCACAATGTGCATTATCTTAACCTAAGACTTAACCTAACACCCAGTCCTGAACCCGGGGAGGGGATCTTTCACTACTGAAAAATCCCCGACCCGGCCGGGAATCGAACCCGGGCCGCCGGAGTGGAAGGCAGGCGTGCTACCGACTCACCCACGGCGGCGGTTCACCTAGCCAAAAATGCTGCAAACGTACACTGAACCAACTCTAAGCTCAACATTCTTACATGATATCGCTTAATGATTATTGATTATATTTATGCTTAATATAATTGAATAGAGTGGAGTTGTATTGGTCGAATGATGCGATTATTTTGAAAATAGATGAATTCTGCAAAGTTTCATTTATCTGAACACTGAAGTTCACATATGACATGGCTTAAACTCCTAACGTCTATTACGGAAACTCTATTTAGCTCAAACTGATTAATTACATTACTTTCCGCATTAAATTATTAAACAGGAAATATATCTTCCTTTTAGATATTTCTGGAAAATTTTGTCAGAATATTGTAAAAAGTATGGCAATTCTTTGCCATATACATTTTCAAAGTGTGCTAAATGCACTTTTAATGAATTCAACAAACCTTGATATTTACTTATTTCATTTTATTTGAAGAAAAAAGTACAAAATAAACTCACAAACTCTGCCGCTCCATCCCCTGCAGAAGCAGAACCTACCGTTTGACCACTCCATTAACATTTCTCACAACTTCATTGGTAGATGGTTGGATTGGAATTAACTTAAGTGGTAATACATGCGGCGTTGGAACTGAATTCCTAAGATTTCTTGGGATTTGGTGAAAAATTGATTTAGATAGATAGTCCCAGCGGTTTATACAAGCCGGATAGGTAAGCAATAAGAAATATGAAATATCTGTAATTTGGGGTTATTTTCTTTACAATCTTATAAGTTACCCTAAATATTGTTTTGCACTAGGTGCCTTTACGAAATAAGAATATGTTAGGATTAGTAGGCCTTATGTACCTTTATTTGATATGGTGTCATAAACAATAATTCTTTAGTCATCCTATAATTGGATATGAATTTATAATCATAGTAATAATTAGAGTTTTGTCTTGTGTACTGAATTTAAAATTAACAAAAATGAATAAAATAATTGATCGGCCTATGAATCCCTGTTATCATTTATAATAGAGAACGATGATTAATCAAATCAGTATTGATTTATTTTCTATTCCAGTAGTTCATCCGGAAATGAATTTTGGTATTATAAATGCTGCCCAAGACCATTAGTACCTCCCCTAGTTAACTCACATGTGCCAAAGGGAAAACGAATTATTGGACTCTCCCTTAGGAGGTAGATCAGCCAGAAGAAGTCGCAGCTGAAGCCCAACGATCGAAGTAGTAGTAGAAATAATAGCTTAATAATAATAATAATAAAGCAGCAGTAGTAATAGTAGAACAGGAAGAATAAGAGGACGAAGAAGAAGAAAAAGAAGTAAGGACTCAATATCGCTCACGAGGTTGAACGAACCCCCTTTTTAGATCTTGCTACTTTAAAACATGTGGGGTATTACAGGGTATCGTACCCAGGTCTTCAGATCCATAAACAGAAAGTTAATCATTCGATGACGGGGAATTACTGGCATCTTACTTTGCGGGAAATTGTTTAAATATACGGTACCTAACTCAGCTTCTAGTTTTTACATGTAACATAGCATACCCTGCTTTCCCATAAATCTCTCTGAATATGTGATACGTAAATCATAATTTTCTAGCAATCATGTGTGAATTTGTACACCAGGTGGAAGCAATTTCGTTAGGTAACACAATTGGTGAAGTCTTTGTATTTCACTGAAGTTTCCATTATTAGAATTTCCTAGCTGCATAAAATGAACGAGAGAGGTCGGGCCGATAGGGATTCTAATGAGCAATTAATGCAGCAAACTAAAAGTTATGAATTTTAAAAAGCAATTTAACTCCATCTTCCCTTTGCTATTATCACTATGGTAATATCATTAAGCCCACTAAGTCCCTTTCTGCTTGGGATTGGTCCAAGCTCCTCCACAGCCTTAATAACCTACACATTCCATGTATTGCTCACCTATCCTGGCTTGTATAAACCGCTGGGACTATCTAACTATATGAAAGTTTTCACCAAATTCCCAAGACGACTTAGGAATTCAGTTCGAACATAGAGTGTATTACCACTTGATCCTAATTTTTAACCATGGGGATTTTCAGCACTTCATAGGAATTACATTATAAAAGCGTGCGAGTCTTTCAAACGGAATGCATTAAAATTTACATATATTTTTTACAGGTTTTATTGGTACCGAGAATGCTAGGTCCTCACTTCATGGAGACTAAGGTTAAATTTATATGGTTTTATTGTCAACAAAGCGGTCATAGGGTTTGTTTTTCTTCTAGAACTTTTGTTTCCTCCTATTTATTACATCACTCTACTATCATTCTACTATCATTCTCTTCCGAACAGGACTCATCAGCCAGTCCCTTTTAATACTGTGCTTCAGTTCTGACCACGATCTTTGGTGGTAGGCTATAATGCCTTCTAAATCGACATTAACCACTTAACACCAAAAGCCGGCCAGCAGATCGCCATAAATGTCTTGAACCGGAGGGTCCTAGGACAGTAAGATTTTATATTTTAGGCCTTCAATTCGTTTCGTAGGCATTGAACTTGCTGTACAGTCAATAGAATTTCGTTTGTAACGAATTAGGCACATTCCTTAATTTTTGACACTAAAGCCGGCTCCACACTCTCGGCTAGACTTCACGAGTGTCAACGAACACGGAGTGAAGAGGGATGTTGATAACCCTTCTACATCCTCGTCTTCTCGTCATCGTTCCTCGTCATATTCACCGAGAGTGTGGAGAGAGTATTTCGTTTTCTTGTATACTCGCCGAGAGGTCTCCCTCGCCGAGAATGTGGAGACAGCTTTAAGCTATGACTCCACGTGGAGTGTACGTCAGTCTGTTTCCCTACTGTCCATACCAGATGTCTTGAGAGAAAAAGATGCGGATCGATAACGAAGGTATGCGACCTCGGTTTGAATGCTAATATCCTATTGGGCAGCGGCCTACCTTGTTCAGACACACGCCTTGCAACTCTAAGCTCAATTCACAGTCTTTCGCTTCACAGTTTCGTTGTGAATTGTGAATGTCTTAATATCAAAGACAGGCAAAGGTAATTTTGAAAATATCGTGTGCCATGATACATTCAGTATTACCATAATAAATTTAAAAAAAACTGCACTTATTTTCTATAAATTTAAACGCGAGTTTTGCTAGCTATTGAATCGTGCTTTTCTGCCGTTACTTAATTTCTCAAGACATCTGAAACGGACAGTAGCTGTGCCGCTTTCCCATTCCGTTCTGTTAAGGGTCAGAAAATGACTTAATCCTTAAAGGATGTAAAGGAAGTAAAGAACAGTTAAAGTTTAGGAATTAATTATTTTCTGAGAGAAGTACTCATTTGGGACAAATATGGAAGTGACATTTTTTGTTTGTTTCTACCGAAGGAAGAAGCTCTGAAAATCTGCATAGTTATGGTACTTCCACACTGTATTTATTGACTTGGCTCATATTTAAATTCAGACTGAGTGCGATTCGCCTTTCCTCGATTGAGGAAGAATAAATATATACCGTATATATATATATATATATATATATATATACGAGGGCCGTCCAGAAAGTAAGTTTCCCTGAGGCCGTTTACACAAACAAAACAAAATTTCATGGAAATATTTATTGCAACAGATATAGCAAGTGTTAAGTTATTTTTAAACATATTCGCCACAGGAATTGAGATATTTGTCATACCATGGGACCATCTTTTGAACACGTGTCGTAGAAGTCTGCCGCCTGGGATTTGAGCCCCTGTGTGACAACCATCTCCGCTTATCTGTCATTTGTTGAGGTGTAGGAAAAGATGGAAATTACTGGGAGCGAGGCCTGGGCTGTAGGGTGATGTTGATACATCTCCTAGCCGAACTTTTGCAGGAGACTTGCAGGGAGGAACCGCGCACCCAGAGATGTTAATCTTTTCCTACCCTCAAGAAATGACAGTGAATGATTGACCCAGAATGGTAGAGATTGACAGAAAAACGGAGAAGGTTAGTGGTTCAAATCTCTGGAGGCAGACTTCTATAAAACAAGTGTTCAAAAGTTGGCCCGACGGTATGATAAAGTCTTAATTCCTGTGGTGAATATGTTGAAAAATAGCTTAACACTTGCTATATCTGTTGCAATAAATATTTCCATGAAATTTTGTTTTGTTTGTGTAAACGGCCCTAGGAAAACTTACTTTGTGGACGGCCCATATATATATATATATATATATATATATATATATATATATATATATATATATATATACACACACACAGGACAAATATAAATTAATGGAATTAGTTTGCATACTGTTTGCAAAAAAACTATTTATGATAGAAAAACGTGTGAGACAACAACAGATAGAAAAAACTCGTAGCACGTAGACAGGATCCTTCACTTACCCCCACAGAAAAAAGAAAATTCAGGGGGTAGGATCAGGTGACTGCGAAATTGTAGGTCATTAAAAGTAGCACGGCCAATCCAGCGGTGAGGCAGATGTTGGTTCAAATAATGCCTGACTTCATTGGGATAATGGGACGATGACCTACATGACCTTTACATGTGTATAGGCTTGCACCAACTGTTGAGGGTGAGAATTTAATCCAGTTCTTGAAACCATCGTATCCAGAAGTAATGGTTGAACAGTTGAATTCACGTCACCCTGAGGAATATTCCTCTTTCAAAATAAGTGTACATGAGGACAATGCGAAATCTGTCATGGATCCTGAATTGTGGCCTGTAAATACTAGGATTAGAAGTTTTTTATACCCAAGAATAAGAACAGACGTGAAAATAGGGCAGTAACTGACTGTAGTAATATTAAGTCCCCCAACTTTTCCACTGAAAATGGTTGTAAGCATAAACGCAATGGGGATGAACCGTATTCAGGTAACGTAGTTATTACAATAATGCACCTTAATATTCAGTGTATTCGTAACAAAGTTGAAAGTCTGGAAGATTTCCTTAACCACAGTAATGGACATAATAGCCCTCACTTATTGTGTCTTTGTGAACACTGGTTAAGCCTCGCTGAGGCTGATTTTTATTGTATCACCAATTATACTTTGGCCTCTGTATATTGTCGTGATACGTTTAAGAATGGAGGATCTGGTATATTCATTAAGAAAGAATTGTCTTTTAGGTGTATTGACCTTGGTGGTTATGCAAAGGACAAAGAGTTTGAACCTTGTGCTGTATTATTAACGGACCTTAATATTTTGGTGATATCATTATATCGTTCCCCTTCCGGTAACCTAAATGATTTTATTCGTATTTTAGACAACATGTTACAAGACTTGGGAAAATATAACTATAAAATTATTATTTGTACTGATTGGAATATTGACATTAATGTTCGTTCTCATATTGTGTTAGATTTAATCTGTCTATTAAAATCTTATAATATTTATTGTACTAACAATCTACCTACACGTGGAAATTCTTGTATTGATAATATTGCAACTAATATTAGCAATGTACATTTTAACATACATGTTAAGGATATTTTAATATCTGATCATTCATCTATTTTTATGTCTGTATCCTGTAATACTAGGTCTTCTCATACAAGGCTAAAAAGGTCTGGTGTGTCCAGATGTTTACGTTATGATCATTTAAATTGCCTAAGATTTAATTTAAGGAATATTGACTGGAGTTTTTTGATGTTGTGCGATGACCCTAATATAGCATTCTCGTCATTTTTAAACATATTCATTCAAAACCTTGATAATTGTTGTCCTCATCGTAGATTTATTATGGATGATTTTAAAAAGCCTCGTTCTAATTGGTATACACCCTTCTTGAAGGATCTACGTACAAAAGTCAGAGCAGTTCACACTATATGGAAATGTACAAACTCTGATGCAGCTTTTAATGCGTATCGTTATTATAAAAGGGTATACAGGGTAGCGCTTCTTGATGCAAAAAAACAATCCAATGATGACTACATCAATAATTCTAGCAACAAATGCAAAGCGTCATGGCGAATTGTAAAGGATTGTACCGGTAGCAATAATAACACAACTTTGGATATTAATTTTTCACCCGATGAATTTAACTCCTTTTGTATTGATTCTGTATGGGATTTAAAAAATCGTCTTAATTGTACATCTACAACAAATACTGGTATGGTACAGCCTATTGACAATGATATTCCATTTCAGAGTTTGTTTTCTTGGAAGAATGTTCATCCTGTTGATGTTATTAATGCTGTAAAAAATTTTAAGCCATCTAGATCCACTGATATATATGACATTTCTAACTATATCCTTAAAGAAACTATTAATGAAATTGCAATTCCTTTGGCTATGTTTATAAATGTATGTTACAGTAAGGGGATATTCCCCGAGTGTTTGAAACTCAGTAAAGTAATTCCTGTGTTTAAGAAAGGTAGTAGAGAAAACATCGCAAATTATAGGCCTATTTCACTTATACCCATCTTTTCGAAGCTTTTAGAATATTTTATGAAGGAGCAATTGAGTCATTTTTTTAAAAATAAATAACATAATTACGCATTCGCAATTTGGATTCCAGAAGGGTAAATCTACTGTGACTGCTCTTGAGTGTGTAGTAAATCATATTTTGAATGGTTTTGAAAATAAGTTATATGCTTCCCTGAGTATGTTGGACTTAAGCAAGGCCTTTGACTGCGTTTCTCACGAACTTTTAATTGGTAAACTGCATCTTTATGGTATTCGTGGAATTTGTTTAGATTTATGTACTTCCTATCTTACTGGTAGAAAACAGTGTGCTTTTATAAATGGTGATTTGTCAGATTTTGTTGATTTGGTCTGCGGAGTACCTCAAGGTTCTATATTAGGACCTCTTCTATTTATTATTATGATTAATGATGTTGTAAATCATATTGATGCATTTCCAGTTTTGTATGCTGATGACACGTCTTTTATAAGCATGAATTCCGATCTTCTTTTACTTAGGCAAACGAATGTAGATATCTTAACGTCCGCTGAATCATGGTTTACTAGAAACGAGATGGTAGTTAATAAAGATAAAACTCAGGAAATTATTTTTAGTTTAAGAGATATTGACAAAGAATATTCCCCAGTGAAATTGCTTGGTTTTGTTTTGGACAAGAAATTAACATGGAACGATCACATATCTTTGTTGTGTAACAAATTATCCAGAGTAATCTTTCTTCTTCGTAGACTTGTTTCCTTAGCTTCTAAACAAGTTCTTAAACAGATATATTTTGGTCTATTTCACTCTCATTTATCATATGGAACTCATATTTGGGGAAACTCCTCTCATGCTGAAAAGGTTGCAGAAGAAAGCTATCAGAATTTTAAATGGGAAATCCACTTTTGATCATTGTAAACAGCTTTTTATTGATTCTCAGATATTTACTTTTCCGTGTATTTATATTTTTTCGTCATTGGTTTCTATTAAGTTAAGAATAAATGATTATGCTGTACGATCGGAAATTCATCCTTATAATACAAGAAATTGTGGTGCTCTTCAGACCAATCAACTTCGCACGTCAAAGGCTTTTAATAGCTGGGAATCTAAAGGAATCAGTATGTTTAATATGTTGTCGCCTTCTGCTAAACATATACCTACCAAATGTTTTAAGAGAATTTTAAAGACTTGGTTGTTAAACAAGGCTTTTTACTCTGTTAATGACATTTTTATATCTGGAGTGCATGATCTGACCTTTTAAATGTACTCTTTTATATCATTCGACAATGCCTTGTACTTGATTATTCTGGCTGTAATTACATTATTATTATTATTATTATTATTATTATTATTATTATTGTTGGAGCAGGTAGTTAAAAAAAAAACATACATACGCTTTCTCCTGGTTTGTATCTTTGCAGCAATAGTCCTCCTGGCCGAGCATAAGAATATGCAACAATTACGATAAATGCTGATGTAAATTTTGATAATTTTTTCTATCCATTATTCCTCACACGTTTTCCTATCATAAATAGTGTTTTCACAAAAATGCAAATAAATGATGCAGTTGTGAAACACTTTTTGTAACTTATTTAATTAATCAGTAAATTATTGCATAAGGTGTTAAAGAAAAGAACGAAAACGCTTTTATCGTAACAGTGGAAATCCTATTAATGAACAATGACCATTGCATTATTAGCACTATAGCTGATTTCTATGCGTTTCCGAACATTTCTCTGTGGTTGGATCAAATGGTATAGGTCTATGCATAGTTCTCATTCAAAGAATTTCGGTTTCAGTTTACACACGAGAGCTTGTAATTTCAATCATTCTTTGGCAAAGTATTACAGCTCTGCGTATTTCAGAATAGTATGAAGTGCAAGCACGTTATAAAGCTGGAATTACATGAATTCATTACCATAGGTAATGTAACGTGTACCTTTGAAATTGCGGAGGGAAGCACTAGCGAAAAACATATCTAACGAAGTTCAAAAGCACGGATTGCATTTATCATGGCTATTTCACGAATAAGATGCAAATTAATAGCGTACGGAACGCGATATACTATGTACTCGTATCAGTAACTTGATTACTGGCTTGACAGTAAAAAATAGACAGCTTAGAATAAAGAACAGGTGGCTGTTTGAACAGATAGACATTAATCCATCTAGAATCACCTGTTATTTCTTTTATATAATGAAATAATTCATGAAATAACTTATGATTAATTACACAATGTTAAATACTTCTGGAGTTTCAATGATAGATTCATGGAAGTTATATCAGTATAAATAAATTAAGATGTAATAAAAAGTGTTTTATAGTCTACAGTTCTAGGTAAGTTATAGTTAGTAGTCTAAGTTATATAACATGAAGCATTGCTAACATTTACATACTGGCAATTTATCAGAAGCCTGGGCCAAATACATGCTTCATACCAAATTTAGTAGTCTACCTACTGAAAATAAGGTTATGGTTAGGCTAACCGAGTTTCACTCATATTGAATAATAAATTATCTGTACTTTTAAACGTCATTTTTGGAAATAAGTAATATAAAATGAGAAGAAATAGCCATAATTACATATATATACAAGCGAAAATCAAATGAAAACAGTAATTGATTTTTTGCCACTATTTTACTGCAGGAAGAATGTTTGCTTGTACATTATTTTCTACACAGTCCCCTCCCAGTTCAATGCACTTACGTCATTGGATAGGAAGAGCTTCGATACCGCATGAGAAAAATTATTTTGGTTGACCCTGTAGCCACTCCTGCACTATCGATTAGACATCTTCATCAGATTTGAACTTCTGCCCTCCAAGAAGATCCTTTAACGGACCAAAGATTTGGAAATCTGATGCTGAAAAAACGAAGGGGTTGCTGAGAGCAGGTGTTTTGCTTCAACATGTTAACGCCTGTCCTCATGCTGCTCGTGTAACCATGAAAACTATCGACGACATATGCTTCAAGTGCCTCCCACATCTGCCATACTTGCCAGGTTTGGCACCATCAGATTTCTACACCTTTAGTCCATTAAAGGAGCTCCTTGGAAGGCAGAAGTTTAAGTCTGATGAAGACATCCAATCGGCGGTGCATGAGTGCCTACAATGTCAACCAGAATAATTTTTCTCATGTGGTATCGAAGCACTTCCTATCTGATGGTATAAGTGGATTGAACTGGGAGGAGACTATGTAGAAAAATAATGTACAAGCAAACATTCTTCCTGCAGTAAAATAGTGGGAAAAAAAGTAATTGCGGTGTTCATTTGATTCTCCCTCGTATATTTACCTTTCCAGCAAATTCATCCATAATATTCTCATAATATTCTCATAATATTCTCCAAGTGAAATATTCCTGAATAGATTTGAGATAATCCAACAGCTGGATCGAAATACTTCAAGTTGCAGTTGTTGAGGCACTGGGCTTCAGAAGGGAAGATCGCGGATTCAATCCCGTTGAGGTTATTGAGATTTTTCAATTTGCCTAATATTTCTGATGGCACTGTGACCATGGAATCAACTGAAATCTAACAGAAATGAGAACCCGAAGCGATCCTGAGGATACAAGTGATTGGAACTTAAGCCTGACAAAACCTTCGAAAGAAAAGAAAGGATTAACTGACAAAATAATGTGAGGAATTCCCGGTATTGAGTACATTACTTAGTTCCCGACATACAATATGCTATGAAAGTATGAACATTAATATAGGTATATTATGCTGCTAGTTTGGCTATTGGCTGTGATTCATAGTAACTACAACTTTTAGGATTTCAACAGTAAAAAACTTGCTAATTGATATTGCACTAATATAAGTTTTGTCTATTCGAAGACATTTTAAATATTGTTTTCTAATACGAATGCATAAAACTTATGAAAATCGAGTACTTCTTGTACACGAAATTTAAAAATCGACGTGAATTTAAAAATCGACGAGACCTTTTTCTTTCTTCTTGTTGTTCCTCCTCTTTTACTCCCGTTATTAGATCTAATTACCGGTATGTAGACAATTGGTGCACGATTTTCATTTCTAGGGAGACAGAATAATAGCCTATTAGAAATGTTTCATTGCATCGCACATTAGGATATAATAGCAGAGAATTTCTATTTAAGATTTACGTCTTAAACAAACGTTAAGATATGCAGGCTATTAAATTGGCAATTAATTGTATTGTCACAAGTTTTCCTGAAGGCTGTCAATCTAACTTGGCTATTTATAAATTACAGAATTTATATTTTACATGAATAGATGGCTACACTAACAGTAATGTATACGTATTTATTCAATAAATTAAAACATAAGGTTATAATAACTTAAATTAAATTAAAAAGGGAAAGATATTTTTAAAAAGTACTGAGGAAACTTTTCACAAAAGGACAAATCTAACACAATTGTATTTATTACTGCTATTTGTTGACGTTTTGTCACCTGGAAATAATTACTTACGTCGATAAAGTCATACATTCACTTAAGAATATGGAATCAGGGGTTGATTTCTTTTACTACTAAAAATCATAGCCAGTTTCTACACAGTTTCGTAACTAGGCTTTGAACATTTATGCAGAGATTAAAGTGTGGCATTTACCCAGCATAAGGTTTCTGTGTATGGACAGTCACTTCAAAGCATAAGCAGTGCGCGCATTGTGTGCATCTACTGTAGTCTTCACGAAGATGATAAAAAGGACAATTTATTTGCATTCATAAACTTCACTGGCCATCATTTATGTGTAGAATACAAATCGTAAATAATTTACTTGAACGTGCCTTCGTTAAAAAAGCAATATGGAACGTGTTCACTTTTACCTCTACCTGATTATAACTGAGCGCATTATTGTTGTTATCGCGTGATACACTCCCCAACCTCTTCCTATTTAACATGCTTAGTGAACCTAACCGTTCCTTGTAAGAACATGCGAAGCCTATTCACAACTTTATTATTACAAAACATTCTAGGAGGGCCCACTAAACAAAGAAGTACGTCTAACAGCTTTTTATCAGCTATAAAAATAGGAAATTACGGACATATTTTTCGGACAGGAAAGAAGAAACGCCATTTGAAACAACGTCAAGAGCAGACGAAAACTAGATAAACAAGAGACGAACGGCAAACTCACACCAGCTAATACACACCAACGACATCTGCCGTGTAACTTGGCAGGCTACATCCCTATTGGCTACAATATACGGCCTATTGAAATATAGTAACCTTTTTGTTCTTGTATTATTTCCTCGTAACGAGAATGGGCTAGAGTATTACGTGAAAAATATCATTATCTTCCCTGTTGTGATTTCAAATGAGAAGTGTCAAAACAATAATTTCGAAAATAAAAATAACTTCTCTGAAATAGAAGGTTTTTTTTCCCGAAATATAACCAGTTTCTTCCTGAATCGGTATTACATTTCTGAAATTGAAATAATTTTGTCTGATATTGAGATTGGGAAGTGAAGTATGGTATAGCTTCCAGACCAAAGTACTAGGAGAACAAAAATAAACGTGAAAACACATTAAAAAGATTACGAAAATTGAGTAAAAGTACATATAACTTATATTCCACTTAAACATTATAAATATTTGAAACAATTTTACAGGATGGAAGTAGTTGACTGAGCAGACAGTAGGGGCAGTAAATAACAATAAAGCAAACGTAAAATATATTTTGTTCTTTTTGTGATTAGGTCTATGGTTTAAGAAAATATTAGATTCACAGTCTCCGCAAAATGGCAATAACGCGCAGACAAATCGGTGGCTATGACCTGATTATCACTGGTATAAAATCAAATCCACGTGCGTGAAGTTCTAAGTAATTGTTATAATTGTTGTTGATTGTCATAATTAATTAATAAGTTATTGTTGTTCTTGTGTATTCTAAGATCTTTACAAATCGCTGAAATTGAAACTTTACCTCACATCCTTGGTTCTTGCCCTCACGGTAATGCTCCGAGTAAAGCCACGGTTCATAAAATGAGAATTACTATCGCGCATTCTCTTTGCATTAACTGAAACTATTATGTTGTGTCCTGGTTATCTTCTTTTACTTTGCAGATATATTTTATTATCATTTACTACTGCATAATATTCTTTGTTCTACTGGGCAGCCTACACTTGGAGGAATAAATGGTGTTTAGTGTATTTATTATATTCGCACGGGTTCCATGGACCGTACGTACTTATTCAAAACACAAGGAAAGAAAGATAAACTAAATGAATAAATAAATACAAAATAAATACAACACACTAAGCCTAAATTTCCCAAACCTCTCCTCATCTTCTTTGTCCGCCAGTAAGCCACACATGTTCATTGCTCCTTATTCGATGCCGTAAAATATACTGGTAGTTATTTTTCCCTCCATTTTTCCAAACCCTCACAGTTCGCCAGGATATGAAACCAAGATTCTTCCCTCTTCATATGGGACATCCCGTTTTCATTTGTGATTTTAAGCATCCGCCACGCACCAAGTCTATGCCAAGGGAGCCCCAGTTTACTAGGTTTGGTTCCTTTTACTTTCTTGCTTAGGCTATACGTAGTATAGAGAAAGTATTGTGATCGTTACAAAAAATCGAAATCGAGTTAACACCGGGAAAGTATGTTTCACGATGCCTAGAAACCGAAAAACGTGTTTTTGGGTTGACGTCTGTCCGTCTGTCTGTCTGTCTGTCCGTCTGTCTGTGGACAAGCACAGCGGGTAAACGGTTCATTGTATTTACTTCATTTTTTGAATTAAGGACTTTTTCGAAATTTTGTCGAGCCGCCCAGAAATTTAGTTTTACAACTGAAATATTAAGGAGACTTTTCATGAAAACTTTTTTTTTAATTTTTATTTTTGAAAAAATGGCTCTAACGATTTTAATAAAAATTTAAAATTGGAAACTCTTATCTATGACTAATAAAATGGCTATATCTGTATTTCTGCAAAAATGACATAAGGGGTACTTTACTCGTATCCATTTTCAATTTTTCTAGATTATATCCATTACAGTAGGCGATACACGAAAACCTACCACAGTAAAGTTGTAGAGAAAATTAAAATGAACATTTTTTGTTTAACACATTTCTTTATACGTTTAATAGATATCAAGATAAGTACGGCTTAAATACGAATTTCAGAACATACATGTCAATTAAAATATGAATGACATTTTGTTGCCCCTAGTAACAAGAAAACTATAGGCCTAATGTACACTTATTGTTGTGAAATGCAACCAGTTTAGCTCAGTCGCAATGAACACACTAAAACCAATTACAGCGAGGTGATATGGGCTAACAGGGAAGAGGTCCTGAGTTCAAATCAAACCTTGTGGCCGCCCAAATTGACTTGGGTTTTTCATAGTTTCTTCATTCGCAAAGGCAAACGCCGGGTTTGTAGGACATGCTTACTTTCCATAACTCATCGCCGCTACGTGACTGGATATTATAATAGTTTAAACTGAATATCACAAAAGAAGACATCACTAAACAATAGAATCAGATGACACGAATGAGTTGCTACTATAGACTAATGGTTCACGCAACCATATTAAACACGTGATATAATCTACATGCAGTTGCGTGCAATATAACCTAAGTAGTAGTAGTAGTTGTGGCGAAATTCAATTATAAGTCGCCCCTTAAGTTCCGCCCATTCGATATTCACATTTGCACGGACTGTGTGATGTATTTTGTTTCTGAGCGAAACAGAGTGACCAACTGTCCTTATTTATTGGTGCAAGTGCCTTGCACCCACTATCCTTATATATTGTCGCAAGTGCCTTGTATTCACCTCTACATATAGCTAAATAATGCATAACACTAACCACATAGTTAAGTGCGCGAAGCGGAGGCGGGAGCCGTAGCGAAGCGCCCTTGCATTTTCGAATAATGTACGATACACTGTTTGTAGGTTTCGAAAATTTGGCATATTATATCTCCCGCGAAGTTTGTCAGCCTGTCACCTCTCGTCTAGTGGTATGACGTCACACCTCCAACGTCCAATCACGAGTTTCTTCATAATACGAGGAGAGAAGAATTCGCTAGATCGTGGTATAAAAGAAACTGCATTGGTGGGTGGGTTGGGTAGGGCCGATTTATCCCAAGGTGCGACTTATATTTGAATTTTCCCGTAGTAGTACTAGTAGTACTAATAATATGCAGTTTTACTGTCATTCATTATTATTATTATTTCACGGTAAATGCATTAAACATGAAGATCGACTCTGATGGTTTCCGTTCTAGATACTTCTTAGTTTTATGAAAATGTAATAAATAAAATTTAATTGTCCCTATAATTTACTTTTTTCTGTGCTAGCCTTTAACACGTATATGCGAGAAAGTTTGTGCAACATATTTTTGCACCATTTATTTTGTATGTATTGCTCCTTCCCCCACTCTAATTTGAACTACGATTACAATTCAAACGAAGCCATGTTCAATCGATATGCTTCAGATGGTTCTTAAATAAATAGGAATAAATAAATAAATTTGTGTAATTGGACTATTTTCGAGTTATCAATATTTCTCACTTATAAACTAAACCCCGTTAAATGAATCTAAATCAATTGTACATTTGGAAGCACTTAAGGAAGTTTCTGATAGCTCGTAACATAACTTATTTCAGGAAACTATATAAAAAGTAGATGACCTAAGTATGAGGCACTTTACTATGTTACCCCACATTAATAATCCTAGTGTTTACTTCAAGAATAAAAGCAGAGTTCCTCAAATGCCTTTCTTTCTTTAAAAAGTTCGATCAGTATGTCATACAACCCCAGTTGAAGGATAATTTGCAGTGAATTTTCTGATACTGTGGAAAATGGACCTTCTACGAGCGATCCAATAATTCACACTTATCGAATATACGCTAGGATTTACAGATTTATGGCACCGTTTAGAAAACAATAGTCCGAAGGGGGAGTGAGCTTCACTAAATGGATGACCGCTTCACACACACTGAAAACCTCGCTTGCTTTTGGAACAATATTCCTAAAGCCTAAACAACTTGAGATATATTATAAGACGAAATCACGAACGAACTGAGGACTATATTCCATTCTGCAACTTTCGTATGAGCGCACTTCCTTTTCAGGGCTTATAAAGAAATGCAGATTCGAAATTCCAGAGAGCAATGTTGATGGCGAGTGCTATGTCAGTAGTTAGCAATTCTGGTATGACAAAAGTGTCTGTAATGTGTCAGCATCATCCATCAGGGGTGATATATTGTTCCATTGTGTCGCTACTATTATGTTTCTGGTGCGTGGTAGGCCTATTAATGGTTGGCAGCAAAGCCGTATTAACAAACCGTTGTAATTCACAAAATGGTACACGCCATACAAGTGTACAATATAATCTGTTTCATCGTGTGGATGTAAAATATTGAAATTTGCCAAAATTTAGTTAAACAGCAGTATAGGGTAACAAAATGTGTTTTCAACAGAGATGAGAAAATATTATTTTTGCTCATAACTTAGAGGAATTATGCCCCCATTCGAAAATTAACCGTAAACGTAACATAGGCTACACTTAAAAGTTTGGGGCCATGTTTTTTAATGGGACCCTTCACAATGCATCACGTAATCTTTCAACATAATCTTTCAACAAATTAAACGTTAGGCCTAACTTAGAACCTTGCAAACTACAAGCTTTTACGTTAAGGTTATGCGAAACGTAACGAAACATAGGCTACACTTAAAAGTTTGGGACCATGTTTTTTAATGGGACCCTTCACAATGCATCACGTAATCTTTCAACATAATCTTTCAACAAATTAAACGTTAGGCCTAACTTAGAACCTTGCAAACTACAAGCTTTTACGTTAAGGTTATGCGAAACGTAACGAAACAACCAATCAGAACTATCTGCTCACGTGTTAAATAGATGACAGAAGGAAGTAGAAGTAATTAAGAGGTGACGTCCATGGATGAGAAACTCGTAACGCTATATCCCTATTTGTAAGACAAAACCAACCCATTACATAAGGATGTTGCATTAAAAGAAAATAAATGAACATTAATTTACCAAGAAATAAACTACAGTAGTAAATACATATGTACTGCTGTCATTTTGTATTTATAATGAACACTTATAACCTGTGTGTAAAAACACTTGTATGATTTCAATTCCTATAACTGTGTTTATAGACATATAAAAGCTACTTCTGTTTTGTCTCTGGCAGCCATTTTGTGCACTGTTCACGTTCTCATTTTATGATTGGTTGTTACCAACGTTCAATGCCATGCTAAAGTTTGCGTTAAGTTTTATGTTCTTACGTTTACGGTTCATTTTCGATAAGAATTATGGCAAACAACGTTACTTTTCTTAATGGAATATGCATTAATTTCTGTTAGTGTGTACCGATACTATATCCACATGCGTTGGGAATAATTTATAATAATAATTTGCGAGATATTGAAGTGCGTAAATGAGACCCGCTACTGTAGACTTTACATAAGAGCGTTGCGACCTTGTTTCAATGTTCAGTGACGTGCATTAGTAAGATATCATTTCTTTTAGAAACCTGGGTAATGTATTGTTTAATTTAGGAATGTTTGCTTGCTAACGTAGCCTTTGAAGTTACCAACTCAAGCAATAACGTAAATTAATCTCCTAGATAAGAGTTCTGCGAAATTGCTTTCAAGGAAAAAATAACTCTGACTTTATTGCGTATACAAGGACTGTAGTGCAAATTTAACTCACTCCTAACCTTCAAACGTACGATTAGTAAGTAAATTTATCAGGTTAACTAGAATACGACATATTTATTTCTTTATTTCCCCTCAAACCTCCCCGTCGTTTTGTATGTTTAGACATGTTCAATTTTGCTTAGTAAAAATGGTCGAACATTTTAACACCGTAAATGGTAAATTTTACTCCGTTGAGGTTTCAAGTAAATTAATTAATGAATTAATTAAGTATCAAACAAGTAAGCAATCAAGCAAGTGAATGAGTAAGTAATGGTAACTGACAGTTCATTCACTTGCACACAGCCAATAAGGAGTGCGGTTGGTATTTTGCCCTGGGAATTTAATATTCAATATTAAGATAACCCCAAATCTAAAGAGCTAATGTAAACGCTTAATTCCAAAGGTAAAAACACAGAGTTTTCAGCCGATAAGGTACATATTGGTGCTGTAACTTTGTCAATATTCAAAGCTAAGATCAAAGTTCACATTTTTTATGGTGTGAAAAACTCTGTAAAATATTTTTTATGAACCATTAATACTTATGTCTGTATATTGTTGGTAGAAATAGATAAACTGGGACATACTATACACTATATTTTTTTTACATAAATAGGGTAATGCGGAAGCCTTTCATAAAAGACATTTCAATGATGTGTAATTAAAACCTAGTAGGCCAACTACACAGGACTTAAATTTTATGCGAGACATATGTTCTTTCTTCAGTGGATTTCAATATTATCCAGTTTTTGCCATGCATTTATATAAACAAAGGGGTCATTCGAAAGGAAGGAAAAAAAAAAACACGCGATGACTGTGCTGTTGAAACTCGATCGTTAAAGGTGCGCAAGTTAACTTTAACTTTCAATAAATCATATTTAAGAATTATACTCGTATATAGAGGAAATATTAGGAAGAAATTATTCAACATGAATTTAGTCTATATTGTCGTTTTAGTGGTAAATTAAAATAACAATAATTAAATTATAAATAGGGTTCGGATTTTAATGTCTTAAAATACTTTTAAAATGATTGAAAAAGATGAATTAATAATTAACATGGATTAAGAAATACCATAAAAATTAAAAAATGACACACAGTTTATGAAAACCTGAAACACATAGGAAAAATGGATTGTTACAGTTAAGACATATATGTAAATGACTTTTAGTAGGCTATCGCAGGTCACTGGTACACCTCACACCTTTTCTTTCACAAGAATAACAAAAATGACTAATTAATGTTACACCAAGCCAAGTTCAGACAGTATTTACAGGTATGTAATAGGTGAAGGACTGCCATATATATCCAAGAATGCGATAACCATAAACCACAAAATTGTCAATATTCTTTTATTGAATTTTACCATTATTTTGGGAATAATGCATTAAAAAGAGCTACAAATGACAAAATCTTTGTTTTTCCATTAAAATGCCCCAAAAATTGTTCGTAAACAATAAAAAATGTCCTATTTTGGAGAAAACTATAATGTGGCAAAAAATCACCTATAAAATTATTTTAATTTCATTCCTAATTCCATTAGTGGTGCTTACTTTCAGTAGAGCATTACTTTCATTGAAATCCGTGCCCTACTTATACATATTTATGTCAGAACGAATGGATAACACAGGTCTGCAACTAAAAAAACTGCATAGGATGTCTCTTAAATTTTGTACAGAATTTTACTTCCTAATACCTAAAAAAAATACCAAAAAACTTCTATCACGTCCATTTTTTGTGTAAGTGAAGTGGTTATATTTATTTTTCATAAAATTTATGGTTCATTGAAAATCCGGTATTTTATCTGACAAATTCTCATAAATAATTGATTTTTACATTAATTTATTCAATTATAGCTTAACTATACAATATATAATGTTAACTGTTAGGGGTGAGTGGTGGAGGGGGGCGGCACAAGTCAAAGAAGTTCAGTATCGCACATGACAGTAGAGCTGCCGTCAGTAGACACATCGCTTTCAAACTGAACAGTGCTGTTGTTTCTATTTCGTAATCATGGCTCCAAGAGGTTGTGTTATGTCTCCTGATAGCTTTTGTTTTATTTGTGGTGAATACACTGTGAAACGTCAACAGAGAAACATTAATGATTTTGTGAATTAGGTTTATTTTGCTTAATTCAAATTAAAACTTGGGGGTAAAGACAAACCATGGACCCCTCCCAAGGTGTGTAGAAGATGTGAGGAAGATCTTCGTTTGTGGTTTAAGGGTAAGAAAAACTCATTTCGTTTTGGAATTCCTATGATATGGCGTGAGCAGAAAAGTCATACAACCGATTGCTATTTCTGTTCAGTATATGTAAAGGGATTTAATACAAAAAATAGGAAGAACATATCTTATCCTAACCTTGACTCAGCTATTCGTCCAGTGCCCCATAGCTCTGAAATACCAATCCCACAGCCACCTTCCAGTTTAGATGAATACCTGAGTGAGTCAGAGGACGAAGTCACATTACCTCCCCAGGACGAATCTAGCTCAGATTTTTCTGTTGACGAGGGGCCTGAACTATTTTCTCAGAGTGAGCTCAATGACCTAGTAAGAGATTTAGGTCTTTCAAAAGATGCAGCCAAATTGCTAGGTTCGAGACTAAAAAACAAAAACCTTCTGTCATCTGGTACCTCATTTTCGTGGTATAGGCACCGAGAGAAAGAATTTACTCAGTTTTTCTCCAAAGAGGGACATCTACTTTTTTGTAATGATGTTCAAGGGCTCATGAAGTGCTTTGATGTAGAATATGATTCATCTGAATGGCGCCTATTCATTGATTCGTCCAAAGCTAGTCTTAAAGCAGTCTTGCTGCACAATGGAAATACTTTTGCATCCCTCTCTATGGGACACTCGGTGCATATGGAAGAAAACTATAACGATTTGGCCATTATTCTAGAAAAAATCAAATATCAAGACCATCAATGGATGGTTTGTGGGGACTTCAAAATACTAACCATGCTTTTGGGTCAGCAGTCAGGTTATACAAAGTATCCATGTTTTCTAAGCTTGTGGGATAGTAGAGCCAGAGAGCAGCATTGGACCAAAAGTGACTGTTCACTGCGAGAAACCCTAAAAACCGGCGAGAAAAACGTCATCAATACGACTCTGGTTCCACCAGAAAAGGTTTTATTGCCCCCTCTTCACATTAAATTGGGGTTTATGAAACAGTTTGTGAAATCACTGCAAAAGGATGGGAATTGTTTTAGATATCTGAGTTCTAAATTCCCGAAGCTGTCTGAAGCCAAGTTGAAAGAGGGAGTTTTCACTGGTCCCGACATAAGAAAACTTTTATCCGACTCCCTCTTTGTGGAAAGTATGAATGAGAAGGAAAAAGAAGCTTGGGAATCGTTCAAGGGTGTAGTGTTAAGATGTTTGGGAAATACTAAGGATCCTGACTACAAAACCATTGTGCATCGTATGATGGCAGCATACAAAGCTCAAGGATGCAAGATGAGCTTAAAGGTTCATTTTTTACACTCCCATATAGACTATTTTCCTGAAAACGTGGGAGCTTACAGTGAAGAAATGGGTGAACGGTTTCACCAGGATATCCGTGATATCGAGAGACGGTACCAAGGAAGATGGGATGTCAATATGCTTGCGGACTACTGTTGGATGCTGAAGCGGGAAACCAAAGATGGAATTCGGAAACGAGTCCGGCGAAGCATCAAAGAGAAGAAGAAAAGGTTTCACAAAAAAGATGAATAAACATAAATTGTGAGTAAATGCCACAAAATGATGTTTCATTTGTTGTAAAAATTAATATGTTTGATTAATCTTAATACATGAGTGCTTTTTACCAATACTGTGTATCTTTTATTTTTGCAAAAAAACCTTACGTGATAGGGGAAAATGGATGACATTTTTGGAATCAGTGCATTTTAAAACATATAATTTAGTAAAAATATCTCATGCAGCTGAATTTTTTTTTGCAGACTTGTGTAATCATAGTACCAATGTCAGTCTTTCCTCCCAGAATTTGTGAACATGAAGTAAACAGACAAAGGGATGTTCTCAAACAGTAATATGGAGGATATCAATACTAATTTTATTACATATGAGCACCCTTATGGTTTAGTGTTCTAATGACGAGGTCATGGGTTCTATTGCTAATTCAGTCTTAGGAAGATTATTAGATTTCATACATACTGCAAGGAAACTTCCCGATGCTTCTGGTTTGTTATAGTGTTTTTCTTTTTTAAAGTCGGCATTGAAGCACCTTATCATCTATGTTCCACACCAGCCCTGGGTGAGCCAATCTCTTACTGGTTTAAATTCAAGTCCGATCACACACATTAGCCTATGAACAACGCTTTGGCCTAGATTAGCGGAAATGGGGGTGGAGTGCAGAAACATTTCATTTGAGTGGCTAGAAGGAGTAACTCACAACGAATTCCTACACCAGCCTTTGAATGAATCTGACTCATATTGGTTTGTTGTTAAAAGACTGGCATTCAAACATTAATCTATGAACCCAGGTCGGTTTCAGGTTCAGGAGCGAAGGAATGAGAGGAATAAGGCAAACATTAACTGAAGGGTTAGCCTCAACTACGTATCCGCCAGCGCGAAAAAATATGCGTAGGGGTGGGGAATGGGAATGGTGGAGCCGATTATGCATTCCCTTACCATCATAAATCACTGTGTCGGGAAGATTCCGTACATTCGACTGTATACACGGCGAGGATTTGTTTTAAAGGATTCCCGTAAGGCGTAAATAATACATATTATTAATAATTATACTTATTTATAAATATGCAAGGCATTTTGATCACTCTTAGACCGTCACATTCATAACGGTACTAGGGAGGACAGTATAAGTCGATCGGTAAGATCTGAGCCAAACAAACGGCTGCGCAGTAGTCTACGATGACGTAATGTAGACCCGCGTGACCTTCATAGCACGTGATGTTCTTTGCTAGTTCATACTGTACAGACCGTGTAATAACATCTTAGTTAGCCTCACAGCATTCAATAGTGAAGACCCAACAGCGATATTCTGTGAGTTACATACCATTACTTAATATTTCATAACTAAAAAAAAAAAAAAAACTTTATTCACTTTATTTTGTTTTCAATAGTTAAGGGCTATTATGAACCGCATAGTTTGGAATGAATAGTACAGTATATGCATTCTCTTCTGCCCTTACTCCATTGCTACCGGCGGACGATGAGCTATCTGCGCGTGTTTGGCTCAGGTCTTACCGATCGAGTTAATACAATAAATGTTAGGCTTCAGTACTAAAAGGTCTGTCCGCTTCCCTCAACCTGACAACCAGCAGTCTATTCGACGTGAGCAGATATTCAGTACATTGATTTTTTGACTTGTGTACATGTTTCATATCACAATGTACGAAAATATCAGGGAATGAGACAACTTTCCAATAAATGTTAAACGAAGTTGACAAACTGATTGAGGCTTTGTACATTGTGTGCTGGCAAGTTACTGATAACATCGCTTGTGGAGGCAGAATGAACGGACAGATGTGTGGGTGAAACAGAACGAATGGGGGTACTGCTTCAAATGAGTTCAGGAAGTCTCTTGTTAGGCCTACTGTAAAGACAAGTGCACTGTGCAAACGTGACGTCATGTATTGCTTTGCTTCACTTGTTTTTGTTGCGTTTAGTCACACATGGTTATGTTTTTCGCCAAAGATCTTGTCAGTAAGTTAATTTAATGCATTTCTTGTAATTATGTTTGCTTTTAGTATCTTGTACTGTACAGGCAGAGCATTCTCTTTGATATGGTATAATTAAATAATTTCATTCTATTTGTTGTCGAATAATGTATAATGTCATTTTATAAAGATTTTCCACCGTGTACCAACGAACTATTAAAAGAGACGTCTAAGTTTATGCAATGCTTGCTACTACCTCAATACTAATATCAAGGCACAGCCCATATAACACTATGATATTCAACTTGTTTATTTTCAACCTAAATATTTAAAATTAATTGTCCGAAACAGACTAGCGTGTGTATATTTAGGCCTAACACCTAATATTCACAATCCAAATGTAACAAAATTGAACTACAAAGACATATTGAAACAAATAACTATTAACAGCAACAACTGCAGTGTAACAACTTCACCTGAGACCGTAACTACTAATTTACTATGGAGTTTTATGTACGGACAAAAATAAATTCTAAAATTCAAATAAACTCCAATATTAATGCTTAGACTTGAATAAATTCAACTTATCTGAAGAAGTTCTGCGGTTCGCCAAAGGAAGTTTAATTTAATTAAAATATAATGTAGAAATCGGTTTAAGTATGGTAATAATATACGAGGGTTGGAAGTTTACTAGTGGAAACACATCTATAAAATCAAGGTGAATGATAGGAAGTACAAATCGCTATTCTTGGAAGTTGATTGGATATCCAGCATACTTCAGAGGAAACAGGAACATTCTATCCCTACGAATGCCTTCACAGTAACCAGAAGAAATTGAGCTGGCTCTATCAACCGGTCTAAAATAAATTTTGGATCTGACAGAAAGCAAATGATTAAAAATAATTCAATACCGGTACCTTAAAATTATTCTTGACTCACAATAATATAAGCTAAAATAACTCCATGGCACTACATCCCTGAAGGGACTTGACCTACCACCCGACCGCTGCGTCATCTGCCTTAGGCAGATGGCAGGATTGGGGGCATGTGGTCAGCATGCCGACACCCACGGCCGTTAATGGTGGTTTCCGTGACCGGAGCCGCTACTTCTATATCAAGTAGCTCCTCAGTTTGCATCACGAGGCTGAGTGCACCCCGTTCCAGACCTCCTTACCTCGGAAAAATCCGAGAAAATACTGGGGATCGAACCCGGGCCTGCGGATCTGTAGCCAGCGACCACGAGACCAGGCAGGCGGTCTCACAATTATATGCAAAAAAATTGAGAACTGTTTCAAGATTGGTTAAAAAGATTTTACATTACGATTTATGTGAGGGTAAATGCGATATGTCTTTAGACTTATGGCATGTCGAAGGTTACCTGCGGACGAAATTTCGGCACACAGGCGACAATTACAGGTCCAAGTAGAATTACATAACCGTCGTTAAAAATAAGCAAATAAACTAATTAAACCTATGATTTCTGCTCCAGAAGAATAACTGCAAACGCCTTGTGCAGATCACTGCAAATATACAGGCCTAATATAACAAATAGGCTGCTCAAAAGTCATTGAAAAAGGCTGACTGATACATTCCGGCATGAAAATATTAGCTTACCAATTTTGTCACCTTTCAGAGAGAAGAATCTGCATTACCTGAAACAGGATAAAAATAACAAACATAAATTTCTCATAGATAATTAAAAGGAGCCAGTGGTAATACAATAGTACTCTCGCAGTAGGCCTACTTAAATGTGATAATCAAGCCAACGATTCTCTTTTTTTGTATTAATGTATCTTCAGTAAACTAATACCGACAATGTCATTAAGTCCTTGTAGTTTACCGTTATTTATCTAGAGGCTTGATTATCGAGCTGAGATGGATGCTTCTCATTGTGGCTGCTTCTAGACATATATCTACCCTTTAATAATAATAATTCCATAGTAAATATAGTAATAATTTCGATTAAGGAACCAACCGCCTTTTATATATTTTATTATCGTTCCTTTGTCTATATTGTTTCTTTTTGAATTAATGGTTAATTTTTCTTGCGTTGTATTATAGTTTTAAATAAGAAAATAATCATCTAAAGTCTCAAGTGTGACAAGAACCTGGGACCAACAGCTTACTGGTACCAAGCAAGTTAGATGATACAGTGCAGACAGAGAATATTTTCCTAGATAATCCTTAAAGGTCCTCATCGTGATGGAAGTGTATGTAACAAGTAATGTGATTTACCGTTATTTTTAACGATTTGTGACCGGGATTCCTTTATAATATCTATAGAATTTAGGACAGATATAAAACTTTACAATTATCTCTGACGACTTTACATTAGAGCGATTTACAATTCCTCTAGAACAGGAACATGAAGCCGGGAACGTCTTTAGTTTACAGTGTGTACCACTACCAACTGAGCTCGATCTGAGCTAGCCAGAGTTCAAGATACACTGGAAGATGGAATCTCTCCCTCTCTCCCGTAGAACGCACCCAGGATTATTTTGATAGTGTTATGGATTGACCGTCGGAATGGGGCATCATTGATACGTGGAATTCGCACATCTTTCTTCACTATTTATCAATTTATTGTCACAAAGGCACCATTTTCGTAATATAAAATGTCTGCAGGTAGGCTACAGTTAATATAAGGTTTCATGGAAGAACATAGTTATAAGATAGAAAGCTTAAAAGGTACAGTTCAACCCGGAACTAAAGTCATGAAAATAATTAAATAAATAACCCGAATAAATTGCAATCATGAAGTTCATAATGGATCGGGAAAAATTTAAGTAACTTCAGCATGTCTCTTAAGCTTTTCACTGCTACTGACATATAAATAAATTCGTCGCCTCATGAATTGTATAAAAGGAGTGATATATCATATAACATTAGTAGAGTTACGCTTTATGTGTGGGTTTTTATTCAGGTGTTACGCTTGTCATTTATGAAAACAAGCTATTCTATTGAAATTTTTCTTGTCGTTTTCATTACAATCCACTGATGTTTTCACTTGATGACTGCCTTATCACCAGAGCATAACTACTTATCTCAAACACATGACTGTATCTTATGTTTAATGAAACTCATTATATAAAATTGTTATCAACAGATGTATATATAAAATACGTTTTTTAGTGCAATACGTCTGGTAAACTGAACTATGTTAACAGTACCTTGTTCGTTGTCGACGATATGGCTGTCATAGAGGACAAAATAGCGTTTCGTAGTTCTATTCCGGAGTTTTTAAATTCAGCTTTATTTATACTTCTTTGGGCATCAAGGCCATGTCAAGAGTTCAACTTCTGTGTGTATACCATTAGGCCAAGCAACTACTGATGCTAAACTATTTTATATTATTGATGTGTTTTATGGCGTCAGTAAATTTCAATTGATATTAATTTTAATGGATATGATATATGATGAAATAGCGAGGATGAGTCTTGGTGAATAAATATCTAATTCGGCATTTGCCTTTACGATTAGGAAACCATGAAAAAGTCTATGTCAAATTGGCCGGCCATGACCGAACGCGAGTCCAAGACGTTACCATCTCGGCCTTCTCGGCCATCTCGCTCGGTGGATTTTCATTGTAACCAGTCCATATTGTCCGACAACATAATTCTGTGCCTTGGTTCTAAAAGGGTCAATGTCATAAAACTTGCTTTTGAGATAACTGACTTTGAAGCCTAACATTTTTTGCTGAGAACTTCCTACATTGGCCCCTAAGGTTTCTGTATTATGTCTATTAATAGCAACAGACATTGGTACTTTTAATATACGGAAGTTAAAGACTAGCCGAGCTCAGTAATGCATAAATCTCATTTTTGCGAGAAATTGACATTGGCCCTTTTAGAATCAAGTCACAGAATTATTATCTGAACACGATCTGGTACAGGTCCACCCAGTGAGTATACATTTGACTGGTAAGGGGTTTATTTGTCAAAGCTTTTAAGTAAGTGAGGAAAATGAGAAGCGGATCTCGTGTATCCTATGATATACTATTACAGTCTACAGGGTCTGCAAATCTATTTATAATTATCACCTGTGTGGAAAATTCATCCGTACTGAGTACAATATGCAGGCCCTAAAACGATGGACAAAGTTCTTTCTATAGGAGTCTGCAGTATACAAACTTAGATGGAAATCAATGATTTTGTTGAATAGTTAATGCTTAATGACGAAGGCAGAAGTCAGAAGAGAGACAAGAGGCTAGAGGTTTACAATGCGGAACTGATTCGTGAAACTTCGGCTACACCACACGTGCCCACGCGGTAGTTTTGCGAATGCGAGGTATACTTAATGAATCGATCGGAGCTTAACTCTGAGATCGATTGCAAACATTAAAAGAACTTGGAAAGATTAACTCGGTATGTGGTTACAATTAAACAGAGACATGACACATTAAGTAAAGAACACGAGACTTCATCTACGAGTTATGAATATAAAATATATGTTTGCAGATTTATTTCATAAAGATAGGGGAACATTTTGTTATTTGTTGACAAGATATATTAATTCAATTGAATTCCTGTAGGCGTTGTACCTTTCTCTTCCTTTCTTTAACGATTAATATGAGAAAGCGTAAGCGCCGAGGCTTATGTGTGCCATGTGGAACCTATACTTAAAACTATTTTGTAAACGGAAATTAGTACATTACGCAACAAGCCTATTGCTTACATGAAATGCACTTATTATCTAATGAAATATTATCCATTGAAACAATAACTTGAGCTGACTTCTGATCACAACCCAGTGCTTCTACTCCTAATCATACACCAACATCTTCTCCTCTACAATCTAACGGAAAAAACATACATGATTTGGAAACAGTAGGCTAACGTGATTACATATCTAGTTCACTTATATGCAATCTGATCATAGAACACAAAGCCGATCATAGAACACAAAGACGATCTTGACCTAGCTGTTGATATATATACTAAGACTATACGAAACGCTGTCAACTATGCTTTTAAGGAAGAAACAATATCTCATACTGTATCTTTACCTCAGGAAATTATTGATCTCATAAAAGCAAAAAGAAGGACTAGAAAAACTTGGCAACAATACCGCAGTGCTTCTGAAAAGAACATTTATAATAACCTTAAAAACAGAGCACACATATTGTCTTGCATATGTATGACTTTTTAGAAGATAATCAATCGGACCCTAACTGTAAGCTAAATTATAAATTTAAGGGTTAATATAACTTACTCTCTATGGGATTACTTACCAGGTAAAAATACTCATGCATAACATTTACAACAATTTTTATGTTATTTACAAGAAATGACAATGTCAAATCGAATAATTCTGAAAGAGCCTTAGAAAGCTATTGCCAGTAACACGGCCGTAAAATGAATCTTAATGTTAATAAATTAACGATGTGTGAGATATTTAAACACCAGGCAATGTGGTCCGAACGATTTACAATGAAGGTACGCTTAGAAACAGCATTCCCATTTCCAAATGCATAATGGTTAAAATATTACAATAACATATAAAAAACTAAGGATTGTGGCACGCCTTGGAGTGGAGCACTTAAGTGGTGGTAAATGTTAATTGTAATGTGATTGCATTTTAGTCTTAAATCTACATTGATCCAATTCAGTCTGGGCAGAAATTAAATACATTAAAAAAAGTACGACGGCATTGCTCATCTTAAAAAACAACATAAGCCTTTATTATTAAATTATCCTCCTGTCATTATAAACAGCTTGTGAATTTAATTGATGACAATAATTCAGAAATTTCAACTTCTGTGGCGTCTCATAATATTTGACCAGTAATTGGCCTTTCAAAACTCATTTTGAAGAGCCTACATTTATAAGTGATCGCTCCTTATTAAATATGCAGAATCGATACAAACGTATCCACTAAGGCAGAATAGCACTATTCTCTTCATATTTGCCAAGAATATCACTCTAGTTTTCACAACAATTCTTCAGAAGGATTTGGTAAAATTAGTTCCCTGGTATCGCACCACATGAGGAAATTCATCATCGGAATTTCCATACTAAATTTCATGAACAAAAGGACGCAGTAATATATCTATAGAGCTAGATCCTGTAAAAGTAGAACTATAGAAAATGTCGCTAAATAAACGAAATGGTACATAGCATTGCCCTTTGAGCAATTTATTGAACTTTGAGGTGCTTATCGGGACCACATAAATAACCCCGATCTGGCGTAACTATAAATCAGCGTTCTTCATTTGTTAAACCAATTTAAATTCGCTCCCTCTTCGAAAACAAAACGAGACCGGCTTTCTGTCTCCTCACAACGCCCGTTTCTATCTGCAGCATCCCTCTTTGACATGCAGTCGCACACAAGCCTGCAGAGTTTTATTCACTTATGTCAATATTTATAGACCTTCCATTTCATTTAATCCGTGTCAAATAATCATCAGAATAGAGCAATAAGATAAAACAAACATTTCTAATTTCCATCTAAGTCAGAAGGAAGATAAAAACGAAAAATACTAATTAAAATGGTAAAAAAATAAAAAAAAAAATAAAAAAAAAAAAAAAACGATAGAGGGGTGACGGGGAAAAAGAAAAAGAGAGCCTGAGGGAGAAGGGGAGATGGAGAGAGAGACCATGGAAGAGCAAGAAACAGGGTAAACAAAATAAGGAATATACTGTAACAGTTAGAAAAACGGAATGAATCGGGAAATAATATAAAAAACCTGAAACTTTTATGACATAATAAAGGATGGAGCAACTGAAGAATGAAATGTGGTTGAAAGATCAAGAACCAAAGGGTGTTCCATCATACTTTAGTTACATTTATAAAGTAAAATCAGAGAATACAGATTAAAAAAAATAGAAAAACAAATGTTGTTTAAAGGCTGGAGAGAGGAAACAGAAAGAGAAAGAAAATAAAGAATGGAAGGAAAGAAATTTAAAATGTAAGGGAGATTAAGAAAAGAAAGAAGAAAAGAAATGAGGAAGAATAAATTATAAAACGCAACGGATGAAGAGAATGCATAAAACATAATTCAGTGTAAACTGGAGAGTGAAGAAAGATAAAAATGAAATACATAATTATGAAGGGAGTAGTACAAAAAATTGAGGACGTAAAGAAAGAAGGTAGAGAAATAAGAATGAAAGAGGTGTGTGATGAAAACAATGCAGAGACGATAAGAATAACGGGTGTTAGACAAATATGTACTCTACGAATGAAAGAGAACCAGGAAAGAACGAAGGTAAATAAGAAAGTTATTAACAATGAACTATACGAATAAGAGGGGAAAATCCCATAAATCTAGAGAGAAAGAAAAATTGAAATTAAGAAAGATTCACTAAGAAAATGTTTTAAAGAACGGAAGCAAGAGAATGGATTAAACAAGAATTAAGTGTAGAAAGGAAAGAATAAAAGCAGGCAGAAAAGAGGAAAATCGGGAAGCACCACTTTGGTACGCAACCATGTTAGGACAATCTGTCTCTCATGGGGGCGAGTAATTGCTCTTCATCTAATTGGAGATACCTGCTACTTTCTGTGTAAACAGAGTCTATCGGTTCTCAAGAAGCACCATATCAATACTTATGCAATTTGGACTTTGAAATTATAGCAGGAAGGATTTGATAACTCCTAGCACCTAGGCCTATTTTAAATATCAAGTTTACTGTAGCCCTATTACAATGAACAAATTCATTACAATTAAATGCATAATTAATTAAAACCAAAACAAAATATGTGTACAAAAGTTAACACTTTTGAGATGGGTTAAAGACCCTGTCAGTAAAAATCTCTGAACGAAACTGTTATTACTGCAACAAGCGCGGCTTCGATTTGCGCATGATTTTCTAGAGGACTAGAGAGATTGCTCTTATGCTATTTTATTGAAACACTAATTTTAGAACTTGAAGAAGACGTGGTGGATTCTGTCTCTGGAGTTTTATAAGATGTACTTTTTGGTTGTTTACAAAAACAATATTTAATACTTATTTTGTTTGCATTTTTAAGTACTTTCTTCTAATTGGAAAAAAATCTTTCATATACATTTATTTATACATTCAATGATTTGGCGATCACGCGGCTGTAAGGAAAATAAATACTAATTGCTCCATACTAAATATATTTAATGTGTATGGAAAATTTCCCGAATGATAGTGGATTGCTGACTTATCCTGGTATATATAGTACTGTACGTTACTAGGCGGGATACCTGAACAACACTAACTGAGATAAGGTCTCCACAAAACCAGCGTTTGCGGGGGAGGGGCTTGATTTCGGGACCCAGAATATCTTGAATAAATTTAAAAATGTCAACATTTTTTAAAATTTGAAAATATAAAAGAATTTTCTGGCCCTTCATAGTCATGCACATTATGTTACACGTACAAATCAATTTATTATTAATAAAATCAAGTAAACTGATATAACAAAGTGCCAGATTGAGTTAATAGGCTATATTTCACATGCTTCTGATATACATGGCACAGACTTTGTACTGGTAATATTGTTAAATAGGCCTATGTAAAACATAAATATTTATTAATAATAGAGTACCCTACTTAAATATTATAATAATACGTTTGTAAGCAATTCATAAGCAGTAATGTAAATAAATGCCTTCACAATTCTACACATATACAACATTCATTAAAGAGTGCCTAAACGACTTCTGCATGGATGACATCAATTTTAAACTAATCTTCTTCTTGACTGTGGTGCATGTACCAAACGGATGAGCATTTAATGCGAGCTTTTCGGCATCCATATCTTCCACCACACCGAGTTGCACAGTGACAAAATATGGTGTACAAATACTGTCTCAAGAACCACATAGACAAGTATACATTTATTTAAAGTAATAGCTAGGCTTACTATGTCTTACAATTTCTAAATATATCTAATTCTTTACCATTTTTCAAAATACCGGTAATTTTTTTAACGGATCATAAAACGGCTAAGCTTTACAACAAGGACAACAGGAATGATAATAATAAAAATAATAATATAATAAAAGACTAATAATTATAATATAATAAATTTGCAAGAAGTATTTCTGAAAAGCGCTCAATGAGCACTATTGAAAGTATTAAAAATATATTGGGTGCTCTATTAAAAATAATAAAGTTAGAATTACTTCCGATTAAACAGGAAGTCCGCAAAATTCGGTAATAACGTTTTTGAGTTCTCCATATAGACTACAGCTATGCCAATACACCGAGTTTCATGTCACTGAACCACATGCTTCAAAAGATATTTCGGTGGTGCGGGACTTTTGACTAACCCTGCATATAATTTATTATACATTAATGCAATCTTCTTTTTTTTCTGTTGTAAAATTTTACTTTTGAGAGTTAAGCCAATTGGTTTGGACTCAGTCGTTTTTATGTACATATGAATATATAAATATATATGTATATATATTCGTGAAATATATATATATATATATATATTTAGGCCTATTTATTTTAAAGTAATGCATACTTCATTTTTCCGATACCCTAAATATTACTAAAGGGGCCCCAAGAACGATATTCAAACTTTATTTATTGGGTTAAGAGAGATGTTAAGTGCATAGTGTTGTAATATTTTACAATCAGGTGTTTACGTTGCAAGACAATGGTACCTTGCATGCTTGTGTTCACTCTGCAGCCAGAATGGACCACGATTACACAGTAAGTACTCCAGTTCTCTCCATTACTCTATTTAGCGCAGATATAACATCCTGTCAAGTGAATCACAGACATGCAGACGGAATGAAGTGAAGGGTGTATAAAGAGAACATTGAAGTGTCTGCTCTTTAAAAAAATGTGACTGAATTACTCACTGTGGTCGTGAAAAACAGCTGAGATGCTATATTTAGCCACCAGAGCTGGCAACTGCTATGCACGATTCAAGAGTTGTGAAATGTCACTTACTTTTTAAATTGCGTCTGAACAGAAATATTTTTTATAATACAGCAACTGTCTTGAAGTGGACGTCTTTTAGACGAGTGTCGTTTTAAAGAGTTTTTTTTATTTCTAAAATTAAATCAGTGTCAACTTCATCTACTTAATATAGAATTCCTTGTAACTACAACAATTAATTAACATTTTGACGTTCCTCAACATATTGCAAAATTGGTTCCCGTTATTCAGTTACAAACTAATTTTATTATTCATATGAAAATTGGTTTATTATATCAACTAACTTGGAAATATTGTATTATAAGAAATGTGTTATATTTGTGTCAAATATCTTCGAATATATTATGTCAAACTATAAAAACCATGCTCATATAAGGACATATACAAATCAATATAATAACCTAAAGTCCATGTATGTAAACATAAACGCGCATATATATATATATATATATAGAGTTTTCATAAGTTAATTTCAAATTACAAAATACAAAACCCGGGCGACGCCGGATCTTTTACACTAGTATATAAGTTAATTCATAAGTTAATTTCAAATACAAAATACAAAATTCGGGCACTCCGGGCGACGCCGGGTCTTTTACGCTAGTATATATATATATGTGTGTATAAGGCCCGGTTTCGCCGGGGTTTTGTATTTTGTAATTTGAAATTAACTTATGAAAGACTTTCGATTTTTAAACTCTAGGTCCTTGTATAATATATTTGTGGAACTTGAAATGAGGAAGAACGACTTATCACACTCAAACTATTCCCTCAGAAAACACTAGATATAGCTATTTATGGCTCATAGAGGATGTCGAATGTTGCATTCCGTTGTTTCTACACACCATGCCTGGGAGGAGTTGAAATAAGAAGAAACAGAAATTCCGGTTACATAAGGTTGTGTTGTCTTTACGGAAAATGTTATTTCTCACTCACACTCATGTTACCATACAACCGTTTCAGTGCTAAAATTAAAAAAAAAGTACAATACCACTTTCGTACTTTCCTCCCCAAAAACCTGGGACATAATATACTGCGGGCATAGGACTGGAAATTCTCTATCCTATTTTGTCTTCTTTTAAATGCTTAGGACCTGTGATAAACATTCCTATTTCTCAACTAATACAAAGCCTATAGCTATGAGTAAAGTATCAGTGGATGAGATTTTTTATCGACTTCTGATACAGCATACTCGTTGGCACACACTTAAGCTGTCCTTGCAATACGACCTCTTATTCTACATCAAAATGTGAAAAAGAAAATAATATTTCCTATGTCGAGGGTAGAGAAAGTTATGTGACTGCATCACATTGTACTTTTTTTTCGTGGATTTCATTCATCATTAATTGTTTTCATCAGTGTATTGCATCGATAACATCAGAATTTGTTAAAGTCCAGTAATGAGTAGTTCTCAAAGTCCTATGTTAACACTGTAAACAATACACTGTTGTCATGTGAACTGAATTGCATTTAATTTTTTCAGTCTAATATTCTCAGAAATTATATACATTTTCAAGGGAAGGATTGGCTTGTTTGAATTTTAATGTTGACCGCGTTACTTTCCGGGCTTAACTGGGCATGTGCGCAAAATTTCGAGAAAAATGGTAAATAAATGTAGATTTGTATAGGGAACATACATACATACACACACACTTTCGAGTAGATATATTAGACTAGCTGAAAAGACCCGGCGTCGACAGGATTTTGTATTTTGTAATTTAAATTAACTTATGAAGGACTTTTTGAAACTCTAGGTCCTTATATAATATGTATGTAAAATTTGAAATGAGGAAGAACGCCTTATCACACTTAAACTCTTCCCTCAGAAAACGCTAGATGTAGCTTTTAATAGCTACTAGAGGATGTCGAATGTTGCATTCCGTTGCTTCTACACAACATGCCTGGGAGGGGTTGAAATAAGAACAGAAATTCCGGTAACATAAAAGTGTATTTTCTTCACGGAATATTTTATTTCTCACTCTCATGTTACCATACAACCGTTTTGGGGCTGAAATTGAAAAGAAATTCACTATCGCTTTGATACTTTTCTTCCCAAAAACCTGGGACATAATTTACTGCGTGCATAGCACTAAAAATGTTCCATCCTATTTTGCCTCCTTTAAGATGCTTAGGGCCTATGATAAACATCCCTATTTCTCAACTAATACAAAGCCTACAGCTATGAATAACATTATCAGTGGATAGGATTTTTTTTACCCACTTCTGATATAATCTTGCATATTCATTGGCACACACTTAAGCTTTCCCTGCAATACGACCTCTTATTCTACATCAAAATGTGAAGTCAGAAAATGATATTTTCCATGTCGAGGGTAGAGAAGGTTATGTGACTGCAACACATTGTGCTTTATTTTAGTGGATTTCATATTTGATTTGATTTTCGTGTCATTTGTTTTTGCCTATTTTGGTGCTAATTTCTTACATTTTCGAGCTTATTTTACTGTTTTTTTTTTTTACATACATAAATCCTAGCTTTAGTAATAACATATATCCTATTTCAAACGGAGTTATATCACGTTAAATTACTTCTGTATGTTTTTTATTTTGATTAATATGCTATTTTACACAAGGAAAAGTACAACTTTATTTTTCTTTATGAATCTGATACAGTTAAATTAACATTTTTTTTCCATATCTAGCCATCCATTCAGGGCTGGTGATAATTGAATTAAGCGGGAATGAACTTCGTGTCATAGCTGTTATCGAGCATGTCCTTGATAACCGTGCCGCTATGACGTAGCAGAGGAAAAGCGGGTTCAAAGCGAATCTCCCCGTAAAACCAAGATGTCACTGTTTATCCATTAGTTGGTTGTCATGATTATTTATCGACGGGGCTGGACTACTACCTAGGCTTGTAGCCACCGCCAGTGCACTAGAATTTGGTGCCGCAGGAGTTCTTTTACTGGCCTGTAAATCAACAGGCGTGGGATTGTCAATTTGCACACGTAAGTGCCAACGACATAGGTTGGTATTGAACCCGCAATCTCGGGCACAGAAGCTGTTTATTGAATTGGATATTTTGATAGGAAAATTTTAATGGAAATAGTGTGATCTATCAATTATTATTCGTATCCCCATCTACTAGGATTACACTTATGGGATCAAAAGAGTTTGATTGTTGTTTTGGTCTCGGTTTTTCAGGATCCTTCCATTAAGTTTAATTGTATTTTCATTAAATTTACCTTTCCAATTAAATTCACCTAATTGGCGGAAGTGTATTCTACAAAGCAATGATCAAAGAATTAAGTGTTACATAGATTTAATGCAAAATGAAATTGTCTTGTGAATATTACAGTAGAAATTAAAGTCGACTTAATATAAAGGCATGCCATGTACCCTTTATGGGAACATAATTTCAATGTGAAGCATCAACTGAATTCTTTAAGTTATTAATCTTCTGAAAAAGCTAGATACAATTTTCAATTACCTTATTACAAAGTCAGAAAATATAAAATATACATAGGTATGGAGAGTCTATAATACGGTGATGGGGTATGGAAATCATACAACCGTAGAAGTTGATCTACATGTGAATTTGGCTATTTGTATGGAGAGCATCACATCGGTCTGCTTCTCTTTGCAAATCAAATAAACATGATGATCACATATCAGATGTAGGGAGATTCTTCTGAGCGGCAACGGCGAAAGTAGTTACTTTGCAAAAACTTTTTGAACGTATTTTATAAAACATCTGTGCAGGACTACTACTCTATATTTAAAGTTCGAATAATTAAAAATCGAGGCCTGTGATTAACATACTATAATCTGTTTATTGGTTATTGGATAATTCGAAATATTGTATAATTCGAATAAATATTCATTCTCCTTGAAATTCCTATATAAATGTATGTTAACAATTGTAATTATTTCAAATGTTTTAAAACTTAATTTGGATAAATGAGATCCACAATTTTTCTAACGTTAACTTTGTAAGGATTCAAAGACATAAAAGCTTCTATGAATTCCCCAAGCATTCTCTATTTTGCTGAAGAACCCTTCACTAGTTTAACGCTTGCGAAAAAAATGGAAGCATTAGGAGAGGTGGAGAGTGAAAAAAAAAGCTCCCATTTAACATCTTAATAAAAGTATGGCAGCCACTAAGGTAAGATCCACTATACAGTAATTATTATTTATTTCAATGAGTTTAATTTTTAATTTTAACAACATTTTCGTTTAAAAAGTTATTTCGAAATTTGGATAATTCATTTCTTTCTAATTCTCCTTGGAGTTCGAATTACTGTATATGAGTCCACTGTATATGAAAAGCGTTATCCCTTAATGAATGTCGAACACATTTTCCTAGGGTTTCTAGATCTCTCTATAAATATTAATATGCAACATTACTTATATGACATCCCCCAAGTAGAGAACTATGAACTTATAAGAACAGTTAAGAAACACTACATAGAATTCGTGAACTGTATAAATTTCGAGGTTTTATAAACTAACATAAGGGAATTCAAGGCTGGGGAATATTCTTAATTGTAAAGTATACTGGAGTATAGGCCTACATTAAATATATATGTAACCCCCAAATAAATCAATACATTTCTGACATGAAGGTAACCATGATCGAAAATGTTTAATTATTATACACATCAAAGTTAACTTCAAAAAGGGTGTTTTCAATTTAAACATTATCCTTGCTTACTTACAAAATGGCAATAGACAATTTCTAAAGCCAGCTAAAGGAATATTATCTATTTCATGGAACCCGAAGGTTCATTGCCGCGCTTACCTAAGACCGCCATTCAACCCTATTCTGTGCTACCTCCACCCAACAATCCCTCTCAAATCCTTCTCTTAAATCTATCCTAATATTATCCTCCCACCTACGTCTAGGTTTTCCAAGTGGTCTTTTCCCTTCGGGTCTCCCAGTCAATATCATCATTTTATAATCAAATTACCTTGTAACATCTTATGGACATCCGAAATAGGATTAAATGTTAAGAATCGGTAAGAGCTATCCCATTATAGCTTATGTTTGATTGTTATGGTTGTGTTCTTTAACCGCCACAACCTCATTTTGAGATATTACATTTTTAAAATTATTTTTATCTTTTTTGTACATATTATATTACTAACAAGGCTTATTGACAGAATTAGTCTATGCTCAGAAACACTGGAATAAATAGTGACTAAGAAAAATTTTAAATAGCGCAATAATCTCAAAATAAAGGTTAGCACTATCTTTCCCCGATCCTTTCAATTGTACGAAACATAATACTATTCTCACTCGAATTGTCTATTTTCTGCCGTTGTATAACTTCGCATGAATTTTCTGTGTATTTATATAAGTTAAAATCTGTATAACTGCAAAGGGACTCATAATCAAATCGACCATGTGCTAATAGATGCAAGGAGGCAGTCTAGTATAGTCGACGTTCGAACTTTTAGGGGTGCTGACTGCGATTCGGATCACTATCTGGTAGTTGCGGCTGTTCGGGAGAAACTTTCATTAAACAAAGGAACTAGGCAAAATTTCGATACAGAGAGAATCAATCTGAAAAGGCTAGGTGAAGACCAAAGTAGGAATGCTTACAAAGTCGAGATTTCAAATAGATTTGCAGTCCTAGAAAATACTGCCGAATAAGAAGCTAGGGATGATATGAATATCGATAAAACCTGGGAATGCATTAAAGACAGTAGTAAATTAGCCGAAAAAGAAAAATTAGGTCCGTTTGAACCGAAACCAAATAAACCGTGGTTCGATGATGACTACGTGAAATTAGTAAATGCAAGAAAGCAAGCAAAACTACAGTGGTTGCAGAATCCGAATTACACTAAGGTCGAAAATCTCAACAATGCTAACGAGAAACCGCTAGAACCATTAGAACAAAGAAAAAAAAACTATCTCAAAACAAAGTAAATGATGATTTTGAAGTGTTCAGCCCGGAGGCCGGTCCTGTCCTGGGACCGAACTGTGGGGGAGAAGGCCCACGGCTCTTCCGAGGGACACTAGGCCGGATGATACCGCGAAGGGTGGCCAGGTCCTTTAGCGGGATGGGAATGAGAACACAACACCCAGTCCTGGCCCAGGAAGGAAACTTTACATCTCCGTAAATTCCCCAACCCGGTCTGGAATCGAACCCGGTCCGCCCAGATGGCTGGCAGTCACGATACTAAATAACCCACGGCGGCTTACAAAGTAAATGAATTAGAGGAAAATAGTAAACACAAAAATCTTAGGGATCTCTACAAGGGAATAAACGAGTTCAAGAAAGGTTTCTCGCGGCTTCGAACATTATTTTGAATAGATGGAAAAATTTCTTTAATCAATTATTAAATGTACATGGAGATATCCAAAGTGTAGAATATGAAATATTCACAGCAGAGCCATTGGTTTCTGAACCAACTCTAAAAGAAATAGTAATAGCTCTTGGTAAACTCAAAACACGCATATTTCCAGGCATTGACCAAATTCCAGCAGAATTAATTAAGGCAGCTGGGGATAGATTAAACTCAGAGATCCATAAACTCATTCTTATGATTTGGAGAAAGAAGGAATTGCCCAAGGAATGGAAAGAATCTATCATTATATCGATCCATAAAACGGGAGATAGGGCGGAATATAATAATTATCGAGGAATTTCTCTCATATCAACATCATATAAAATTCTATCTAATATATTGCTGTAATCCTATATGCGGACGAAATCATTGGAGATCACCAATGTGGATACAGGCGAAATAGATCAACCATTGATCATATATTCTGTATTCGCCAAATCTTGGAGAAAAATGGGAATATAATAAGTCTGTTCACCAGCTAAACATAGATTTTAAGAAAGCATATGATTCAGTTAGGCGAGACAAATTGTACAATATCCTCATTGAGTTTGGGATAGCAAAGAAGTTAGTTAGGCTGATCAAAATGTGTCTAAATGAAACCTCAGCAGAGTCAGGGTAGGGAAATTTATTTCAGATAAATTAGCCATTAGAAGCGACTTGAGGCGAGGAGATGCACTATCGCTTTTACTTTTTAATTTCGCTTTTGAATATACCATTAGGAAGTTCAGGAAAACAAGGTAAGTCTAGAATTAAATGGCAGTGACCCGATTTAAGCTTACGCAGATGACGTTTGCTTGTTGGGCGATGACATAAACACAATCGAGAGAAATGAAAGTCATTTCGATTCCTGCAAGAATGTTGGATTGGAAATTAATACACAAAAAACTAAGTATATGGTCTTGGAACATCAAAATAATGCTCAACAAAATATTATAATAGCCGTTAAATCGTTCGAACAAGTGGAAAAAACTCAAATATCAGGGAGCTGTAATTACATACACAAATAATATTACGGCAGACGTTAAGTGTAGACTCAAATCAGGAAAAGCTTGTTTTTATGCAGTTCAGAAACTCTTATCTTCCCGTCTTCTGTCCAGAAATCTAAAAATAAGGATTTATAAGACTATTTTACTGCCGGTTGTATTTATGGATGTGAGACATGGTCAAGGCTTGTAAACTACAGAGGTAGCGTATTCCGGCGAGTTTATAGGACAGGGGGTTGCGGCGAGCAGGCGAGTGTGTGACGTCACAAGATTCCAGATCTCGCAATTTTCAGTTTTTACACAGTCTAGAAAATCTTACACCGCGTGATTAAACTCGTAACCTTTAATTACCCCGTGGTCGGATTCCTGTGAAATTTATACAGAAGTAATCTACACACATCAGCCCTACTGATGGTTAAAACAGAGCCTTAAAAAAGCGGACACAAATGTTTTTATTTCATTTTATAAACATCACCCGTTACACAAAATTCATGGAGGGAGATGCAAATTTCACTATGCGACAATTTTTTGTATTTTTGTGTCCCGAAAAAACTTCAAGCGAGAAAGTTTTAGTGAAATAATTGAATTTTAATACAAATGAAGTTCCAGCCCCATATCTCGAATGGTTTACGAGTAATTGAGTGGTAATTATTCCGGGCGCTTCAAGGTGTCAGAATGATTTGGCGCTTCAAGCACGACAGTAGAGAGCATGGTGCCGCTGACAAAGCTTCTACCTACTGATCTCGGCCGCTTGACCGCAGTCTTTTAGGATAGATATTACCAGTACATACTGTTTTTAATAATACAAATGGAAGGTGCTTTAGAAAGTGCAATTAACTGAACCATTATGCCGGGCCAGATATGTGCTGTGGCAGTGTGTAACAGTAATTTTGTAGATTGTAGAAAACAGCTAAGATGTGAACTGTTCTGTTATTCAAGTTACTTAAAATGTTCTTCTGATTCTACAGCATTTGTCTTTAAAATCGTGTAAAAATCTCCCAAAGGATCTAGATTTGAATAGAAATTATATAATACAGGTAGGCCTATATAACAGCTAAAGGGTGATTTGTTCTAATATTTTGTTGCCTAGAAAATATTCCTCATTCTAGAGGTTATGTTAGTATAATTTGATGAAAATTTGTTAAAGAATGTATCCTATATTTGTATAGAAATTGTACCTTATAATAAGGGTAGAAAACAACTACGGGAATTTTTATGTATCAATATTAACATGTACAGTACTAATGTTATTATTAAATTGCGTAGACTATTGTAGAGTATTAATTTGTGTTAATATTGTAATCAAAGCAATACATTTATATTAATAATAATTTTCTCCGGGTTATATGGGGTAAGTTATGTAGGTAATGATTGGTGAAACACGGCCAAAAGTGTACATCTGTATACAAATTATGTGACGACAGAGATAATATAGACCTAATAAACTAAGGGATGGTTTGTGAATTGCAGGGCAGGGAAACTTTCATGAGCAGCACAACGAAAAGAGGCGCAGGATCTTTAAAATCGACGTCTCAACATAACAAAAAGGACACAAATTGCTTCGCAATGCATTCTACATAAATCACACAATATTTCAAAGGATTTTTCCATGAATTTTTCATTAAAAAGTATAATCGTCTTGCCCTAACTATAACCCGATAGCATGCTCTTAAAGCCTCGGCAATTCAATTTTAACTGTAATACGTTTTCATGTTGATAATTATATTAAAATATGAAAAGGGCGTAACAAGGTATTAAACTAATAAGGCATTTGATAAGGTAATTAGAAATAAAAGTTACTAGCACAAACGATCAAAAAATAAAATAAATAATTCAACAAATATCTAAATAACAGTAGTGCATATTTACAAGATTAGGAAAAAGTTTAATTCATTCTTTTTCCCCAGCGGGTCAATCTTTCAGTATGGGTACAAGTAGCCAGTTAATATCCTTTATTATTGAGTCCACGATTAAAATATTTAAGGATTTTTACGTAATTGCTAGTAGGCCTATTTTATAGAATAAAAAAGACCTCTGTACCGTTCCGATAGCGTTATCGCCTTGAGTAATTACCACTCTATTACTCGTAAACCATTCAAAATATAAACGTGGTACTTGATGTATAATAAAATTGAAATATTTCCCTAAAGCTCACATGCTTGAATCATTTTCTGGTCACAGAAATAAAATAAGCTCACATGCTTGAATCATTTTCTGGTCACAGAAATAAAAAAAATTGTCGCATAGTCAAATATGCTTCTTCCTGAACATTTCACGGTCCTCACAAATCACTCCGACACTGAAGCGCATGGAATAATTACCACTTAATTACTCGTAAACCATTCGAGATATGGGGCTGGAACTTCATTTGTATTAAAATTCAATTATTTCACTAAAACTTTCTCGCTTGAAGTTTTTTCGGGACACAAAAATACAAAAAATTGTCGCATAGTGAAATTTGCATCTCCCTCCATGAATTTTGTGTAACGGGTGATGTTTATAAAATGAAATAAAAACATTTGTATCCGCTTTTTTAAGGCTCTGTTTTAACCATCAGTAGGGCTGATGTGTGTAGATTACTTCTGTATAAATTTCACAGGAATCCGACCACGGGTTAATTAAAGGTTACGAGTTTAATCACGCGGTGTAAGATTTTCTAGACTGAGTAAAATCTGAAAATTGCGAGATCTGGAATCTTGTGACGTCACACACTCAAGTGCTGCGATTGGTCTATCCCGGAATACGCAACCTGTATAGTTTACTGATCTTGAGACATGGTCACTTACTCTTCGGGAAGAACATAATCTGAGTGTGTTCAAAAACAGGGTGCTTAGGAAAATATTTGAGCCTACGAGAGATGAAACTGGGGACTGGAGAAAACTGCTTAACGAAAAGCTTCATGACCTGTATTCTTCAGCAGATATAGTAAGGGTAATTAAATCACGAAGGATGAAATGGGCTGGACATGTTGCGCGCATGGGGGAGGAAAAACATATCTCAGAAGTATTGACTGGGAGACCCAAAGGAAAAATACCACCTGGAAGACCAATAGACGTAAGTGGGAGGACAATATTAGGATAGATTTAAGGGAAGTAGGATTTTCGAGGGATGGTTGGATAGAGTTAGCACAGAATAGGCTTGAATGGCGGGCTCAGGTAAGCACGGCAATGAACCTTCGGGTTTCATAAAATACATAAATATTCCTTTAGCTTGTTGAGGAATTGTCTATTGCCACTGAGTAAGTAAGTAGGCCTATAACTGTAACGGGGTTTAAATCTGCCTATTCTTAATAAATGATCTTCATGATGGAATAGTGTTTTTTATGAGAGATGCATGATATATGTAACAAAAAATTATAGAAACAAAAAACCTTACACAAGTAATGATAAAAACTAAAGTCTTGTTCTAGCACAGATTTTAAATACAGCTTTTGCAGCATTTTGCAGTCTAAAGGAAGGTGATATTTACGGGAGAGAAACAATGGTGCTTGTCCAAATTGCACGCTGTGTTTAACCGTTTAGTTGCTGAAGAACGGAAATTAATTATGGTAAAAACAAAAGCCTGTCGATAAAGTTTAATGGTGTTGAGGTGTGGCTGTCAAGAACAAAAGTAACCACGCAGCTATACATACACACAAGTTTCCTAACTTTGATCAATACGTCCGGGGGATTCAAATTTCTGGTTCTCTTTAATTACTACCACAAAAGCAGCAGCTACACAAACAGAATGCATTAGTTACTTCCCCGCCTGTCGCACAAACAAATTACAGACTCATCAATACATTGTTTTGCCTCAAACGGGTGTACCTATGTGATTCAATCGGGACAGATTTAGGCTTACTTTTAAGACCTGCAAGGTTCACTTTTAAAACACTTTCGTAAAGTTCACTGGTGAATAATATTCACGATTCACTTTATTGTCTTAAACATTTTTCAACGGCTTTTATAAGTTCACTAATTAATCGTATTCCTGATTCGCTTTACGTTCTTAACACTTTTTAAAATGGCTTTCGTAAGTTTACTAATTAATTATATTCATGATACACTTTACTTTCTTAAACGTTTTCTAAATGACTTTAGAAAATTCACTAGTTAATCATATTCATACTTTACTTCCTTACACTTGAAAAAAAAAAATACTTTCAAAAGTTCACAAACTTATCATATTCATGATACACTTTACTTTGTTATATGTAGTGTATGAAAAGTAATTGGGTTATAGTTCGAAACATTCACTCCCAGTGTCAAACTAGACCTCTTCAATAATAGGCCTACTATATTTTTTAGTACGTTATACCTAGGGCCCTGATTTATTGGTGAAATAAAATGGCTGATTTCGGTGTTAACTTCCTTCTATTTCGGTGGGTATTTCGTGAAATAAATTACTTTATACTACATTGGGAACATTGCGCAATGATAAACTTTGCTGCTTTATTTACATGAACTAACACCCCCCCCCCTCATTTCTACATTCTTCTGCCCTTGTATGAACTGAAGTAACTTTCGATTTAGACGTGATTAGTGTTAATGTTCAAATATTATTACGAGAAATATTATCGTAATTTCTACTGAACACCATCAGACAGCCATTTGCAAACAGAAGTGCCAACCATACGCCTGTGGATAAAAGACGAAATCTGTTGAATACAAGTAACAAACATTCTACACTCTTTTGCTGTAACTGATCATAGGCATCGCTAACTTGGCAAAGAGATAGCAGGAAAGGAGAGTACTCAACAGTACAAACCAGGTCACAGACGATCTTCGCGTAAATTCTGCAATCTTTGTAATCGATCACAAATATCGATATATCGTTATCGACAGCCACAGAAACAGTAGAAAAAAGCATGCTGCTAAGAAATAAAAAATACGGTACACCAAAACACAATATTGTGATTTTAAGGCACATTTTCCTGCTAATTTCTCACTTTACGGACAGAAGGGGCATATTTCGCGCTTATAGACACATTTCGCGGAATCGAGTAAATTTCGCGATATTTCGTGGATTCAATTTGGTTCATATTGGTGTTTTAAGCACATAAAAGCTAAATCTAGCTAAGGGAGGTTATTTTATAAAATTTCGCGCTTATCGTTGTTACCAGAAAATACGGCCCCTAGTTATACCTATGAATCCTGTCCCTCTACCCTCTCTCGGAAAATAAGCATATCAAAATTAGTATAGGTAATGAAACCTCCATTGGAGGCCCCTTCGCCCCACCTGGGGATCATAGGGTACCAGATACAGATACAGATACCTATGAATAGGATATACCTATGATATATGTAGGATGATATATCATTGGTATACCTATGATATACAGGATAATGAAAAACACTGTACTGTGTAAGAAAATTAACTAACTAACTAACTAACCTAATAAATATTTCAAAACGCCTTGATAATGCTAAATTACTTACATTATTGCAATAAACAATGGTATAAAATTTTAAATGTTAAACAATGTTCATGTGAGAAACTAGGTAATACGGTCTGAAAATAGCAAAACTGCTTGTTGAAATGCAGCTCCTATACAGGGTTTCTATAGAGAGGGCATAGAGAAGCAACTACTTTTATTAGGATATTTTTGCTCTAAGGATTCAACTTTTCCTGTTATACCATAAAATCTTCCAGGGTGAATTCTAACATTTGAAAAAAGTGCAAAACAAAGGAACTTCGTCGTTAACATTAGACTTATGAATAAAGAAACTACTACCCGCGCGCGATTTCTTGGGCGCTCGGCTCCCTAGTCCTCATTCGGTAGTTTCGTTCAACTTCGTAGGTAAAGCTGACAACATTGAAACACGAAGTACGCTATACACCCTGACATCTAGTGGCTTCAATACTAAGCTTTCATTCTGTCTCAGGATTCTTATTTATTTATTGACATCAGAGATGCCAACCTTGAAAGGTGGTTATCAGTAGTGTGTCCCCTCCATGTTTAACCGAAAAATCACAATTACAGATTTCACAAATACGTGATTCGGTGAAATGTTTGACGGTCCGAGGCAAGGAAACTCTTCTGTATACAGCTTTGGATACTGCTGTTTTGCCGCAGTTCGTTTTTGTCCATCAGACTCGTCACTGGTTTTACGTTTATAAGACATATTTTCTCAATATTCTACTTGAACTGCAACACTCAATAAAACTTCTACAAGCAACGACGTCGGCAGTCGTCAGCGGCATTACAGTGATAATAAAAGAGGAAATATGTTAACACCAAAGATGTTATAACTACAATTATGTTATAACTGTAAGATATAACATCTTTGGTTAACACACACTCACGTCAGAGATTGTAGCGTCCAATGTCGCCAACACAACGGATATTTTCTCTTACAAACTATTTCTCATGATAACAGTTGGCATCTCTGCTGACACATTTACTTTTTTTTATGTTTGCGGGAGAAACAATTCATTTTAAAAATAGATATTGGGATTTGTAAAATCCGTAATATTCAGTACAATTTCCGTATTGCTGTAGGAAATTCAAGAAAATCGTAGAAACTACGGGAATTCCGTAGCAGTTGGCATCTCTGTGACATTATCTTTTCTGACGCATGGAGATATGGGGAAAAATACAATCTTTCGAACTGCTGATTTCACAAACATTTCATTGTACATCCAACACTTTCCTCACCTCTTTAAGAATTCCGTATGTGTTAATTTCTGACGATCCCGTGAACTCTGATGTCAATTTCATGGACTGAAAGTTGAGCGAACTTTTCACAAAATGTATTAAAAAAGGTTTAAAATTAGGCCAATAGTTTTCTCCACTTTTAGATGCCTTACCTCTCTTACGTTTTACAACACGAAATGGTGAAGCATGTTCTGCTAAGACTCTTCTTTATGCTTAAAATTAGTCATCCAGTGTAAAAATATTGAGCCTATATTATGTATAATATTCTTATTTGATTACTTATTTGATAACCAAACGCTTATGACGTGTAATTAATTGTTACGCAATACCGTCACCACGTTATATTATTGGACTGCATTAAAATCGTTGTACATTGAAGTCACTACATAAAATACCATACGCGCGATTCTGCTGAAACGTTATTTCTTTGGTTGACAACACTGCAGAAAGACTGGCGGGCTAGCTATGTTTTGTTCCCCCCGAACCTCACTTCCCCGTAAATCCAGCGCCCAAGAAGTGGCGCGCGGGTTAATGCTGTGGTGACCAGAATTAGCCTATGATTAGTCTGTAAATTTTGCAAGTCATGGGAACACTAAATTATGATACAGCTGTTGATGAATGATTTCGAATTTGTGGTTTAGCGATCACTAAGAAGACATGAAGTCAATTTAATGAAAATTTTAACCCTATTCTGCTTCATTGTTGACTTCTGAGCACCAAACTGTAATGACTTTAATGCCCTGAAGCATACACATTTACGTCATAGAGTAAAAGCCTCCTTATAAAAGTTGTTTGTCTATGTCCCCCTCTATACACACGTAAAATATTTCAGTGTTATTCATTAACACTCTTTATACCATCTGATTTTTTTACTATTTTTAATATTATAAAAAATACTAACATTTACATACATTAGGCCTACATGTTTATGTGCTCGTTATTGCTGTAGTCATTGGTCATTTTGTTAGTAGGCCTACGTGTAGGCTAACATGTTGTTCTACATAATGGAATAAAACAACTAATCTCACCGCGATTACAGAACGCGTGTTTAGAACAGGAAATATTTACTAAAATGCGTTTGCTTCTGTTTCAGCTGTGTTTTCTGCTTACATTTCTCCTGGTCACCCTAGCAACACCCGTCAGGGAACCTCGGTGAGTTCCCATGGTAACGAATTTATCTGAGCCAATCTGTGCTATAAAACGAAAAAAAAAAAAAAAAAAAAAATAGAGTTATGCTTGCATATTTGCTAATTCTGGGATTGTATAATTTTAGCACTAAGCATTTAAATTCCTTAAATTATAGGTTGTCTAATTGACAATTTGTACCTGTTCATAGGCCTATGACATTTTCAGTGTCAGTAATCAACAATTTACAGAAATATGAATATAGGCTATGTGAGATGATAATTAAAATTTAGGATGTGATCTATTGATTTGGCCTATGTTATAAGTTAATTTCTAATATTTTAAAATACTCCTTTGATAGCCAAAGCGGCTAAATCTAAATATCCACTTTTATTTTATTTGTCTAGGTGGTGTCTTCAGCAGCTTATTAGCTCAACAACACTTTATTTATTGCAACTCATTTTTCATAGTTAAACATCTCCCGTCGTAGGGACCTTCAAGCGGCCCACGCAGCCCGGGCCTTCCAAGAACGTGACCTGTCTGGAGAAGGATTACTTTCGGATCAATTACATGAATAACATGAACACATAGGATGACACATTAGGTGATATACCCTAAGGTGCGGATGGGATGAAGATGATAATGACAGCCAGATATGTCCGGGGACCACAAGGTCTAAAAGTTACCCGCTATTAATCTCACATATGAGGAAAAATTCTACTTCAGTTTCGACCAGGAATCTAACCCGGGCCCGCTGTGCGAGGGGAGCGAAAGCAGCCTGCGTCGCAGCGGTAGATTGGGTCTCAATTACTCACACAATATGCAAAACCCAAGTTTCTACAGTGACTAGTCCCGCAGTGTATTTCTTGTTGAAAAAATCGTAATTTTGCATTAAAATTTAGTTTCTTTGCAAATAATTTTATGTTTTAAATTTTTTTTCCTTAAAATGCAAGGCAAACAGCTACTGCATATCGTAAAGAATAAGGTAAATTACTAATCAAAGGCTAACAACAAATTAATTTAAGTGCTATTATTAAATCCTATGTCCACACTCTTCACTAATCGTAGTAGATGATTCATAATTAAACTATTGTATAGCCCATTTTTTTTTAATTTCTGTATGATATTGAAAATCATTTACGCATATTGATACAATAGCCTATATTAATTTTACATCGTTGTACGAAAATTTGTGAAACAAAATGTGATATGTGAACGATAAAACAACAGTTAAACAATTAAGACTCCTTAATAAAAATATGTCAATAATACATTTAACTAATGGCGGTTCGTTGATACTCGTTTGGCCTAAACTTATAATGTTAAAGAAAAATGCTAAAATATTAAAATAATAAAAATAACAGGAAGGTTCAATAATTTTTTCCCGTGATTTATCTCTTCGTAGTAGCACATAACACACTCACATACACACACACAACCACATTAAAAAGACTGAATATACCATATTTACTATAACCTTTAGTAATTTTCATTCGTGTTCAGTTCGAATCTCATTAATTTGGTCATGTGATTCATCCACAAGGCATCAAATTCATATGCAATTCATTGATACAATTTCAATATGGACATGCAAATATAAATTAATTATTAATTAGTGACCTGCAAATTGCCTACCTATTCTAGGCCTACCTATTCAGTAAAGTACGACATTTTTAATTGCTTTGAATCTCGAGCACGATTATTGAAAGGAACATGAATCAATAAAATAGATCTAGGCTACATGATTTTAATAACACTATTTCCTATTTTTTCCTTTTTAAGGGATGACAGAAGTGTTGGTTTAGCCATTTTAGTAAAAAAAAGCTATTATTAGATTTAATTATAAAAAATCCAGCATAGGCCCTACTACGTTTAACTTTGTAATATTTTATGCCATTTTCTTCATGGAAATGTGCTGCTGACGTCATATTTCTAACTTGGTGCGCTTTAAACTGCCGGTGTGCGGTAACCTTAGTAACTCGTTTTCCCAGTTTTAATTCTCATGTCATTTAGTCAAATTAAAAACCTATCTTCTCCCACAAAAATAGAGTTTCTATTATCAAATTTTTTCACAATGTATTTGATACTGTGTGTAAGAAAATTACCGATCACATTTTTTATATAGGCCTAGGGATAGTTATTTTTGAAAAAAAAGTTAGTATGAACATATTATGCACAAAATATTGTTAAAAGAAAACAAATTTATAATTGAGATTATGAGGTAATGAAGGAAAAGCTACATAGATGATAGTGCGTCGTACGTACAGGTGGTGGGGGGGGGGGGGAAGCGGACCGACTAAAATATCTAAGTTGCCGATATGAGCCACTGCGCATTCCCAGCGGCATTCACAGGATAGTAGGGAATGTATTGAAATTTGTTGTAGTGTCGACTGTTGATTTAGCCCACTTCGAAACCCTTTAGAAAATAAGTTAGTAAAATTCATTACACATTGTCATTGCCCAACTACACAGGTCTAAGGAATACGCATGGATACTGGTGTGAACAAGGCTCTGAAATCAGCTACAAGAGTCGGTCCGCTTTTTTCCCCTAACTGTACACTTTCATATTTATAGTACTGAAATAATTTAAATATAATATAATTCACTAATGAATTGAATTGTTGATTATTTTTCAACTTGATTCGTGAGATAGTCTTTATAAATTATACCCATACTTTTGAATATTTTGTAGATAATTGCAGGATCGACTGAATTTGTGACTTCCTAAAATAATTAATTCCAGAATGTTGAAAACAATACCATTCAATCTGTCAATCAATAGTAATCCTGTCTGGAGCATCGTGGCCTCCCAGAATGGTTTCATAGCCGAAATCGAGTTTAAGTACGCTTATTTTTCTAAGTACTTCGAATAAAAAATTCTCTAAAAGGAAATTAATACATTTCTAGGGGGTGAGAGGTTTGGGAATTCTTGTTTAAAAGCCCTAACGTCAATTTGGACTTCTTTAACGTGCCATAAATGTAGGAAACTATTTATAGTCCCTCCCAGAAAACTTCGTGTCCAGTATTTTTATGTTCTGAAAAATTCTTGGTGTCTTTGACAGTCAGTCTGTGATCGACAAAGCAATAAATAATTTATAACAACATTGAACTTCCATTTAGACTACTCCGAAACTTAATGACGGGTTTTATAACATTGATGTGATCTTTGATTTCTGCGTGCAACCGCTCTACGAATATTTGACATGTTAAGCAGTGATATACATTTATAACGACGGCAGTAGACCTCACATAGAATAAAATTAGGCCTGCTGTCGAATATTTCCGCTGTTTGATTAGGCTATAATTAAGTCAAAGTTACATCATTTTTTGTATGTATATTCCTAGAAATTGTACAGAAAAAGACTCTAAAGAAATATATTTTACCCCATGGTGCTCAACTCCTGCTCTACGGATGATACTATATCGCTGAACTTTCTTCAATAAAACCGAATATGTTACATTCTAAAAGGGATTTTCACTCTGAGTGAAAACAATTTTGTGGTGTAGAATCGCCCGTAGGCCTATTCGAAAAGAGAGGATAACCCTACGGGGCTTTAATGGGTCAGCTGTAAGAATGAACAAAATCACCCGAAGAAAATCTTCAGTTAAACTAAAATGCTATAGCCTACATTTAATAGCAAATAAGTATAAAAATAGAAATACACTTCTAACCAGTCGCAGTCATGGGATCTCTTAAAGCTCATGTTCGGTGTTGGTTTTATCGGTCGTCAAATCGAAGAACTTCGACAAGTGTCCATGAGGCCTATGAGCAATTTTACAAGTGATCGTTGGGGTGGTGGCTAGCCGGATCCCCGTTATTGTGGATGCTTGACTATGGCCGCTTATGCTATAATAACTTGTGCCTACAGCTTAACGAAGAATTCAAACCACGGTGGGTCTTACATAATATGAATTGTCAGGGGGTGAAGGCTGCCGTTACCTTCTCAACTTCTAACTATCACTGATTAATCCCCTGATCAGTTGGAAGTGAATTGTTCACTAGTCCATATAGGACCATTTAGCTATGTCCCAAACGTGTACCGGTACTTAAAATAAAGCATGCTTAGGAAGGCATTTATTTACAATCTTCCTTAATCACCACAAACACAAAGCTAAGCTCAGCAATTTAATATATTTGTCAGTTTGTGTCAAAATAAATTACCGACATACGTGTCTTTAAAGAGATACTCTTTAATAAATTTATGGAAGGGTGTGTTAAATGCAGAAATTATTATATTTTTTAGCCATGTGATTCAGGCGCCAAAACGAGCCGTCAGAGAGCATCAACAGCAACCCATATCTTTTCCGTGCTTCGTGCTCGAAGTTCAATATCAGAGAGGTAAGTGGTTTAATTAATTCAGTTTATAGAAATATCTGTGAATACAACAGAAACATCTCTAGAAGACACACGTAATGAAGTGTGATACAATGTAGAAATGACACAGGAAATTGTTAATATGAAAATACTGTAGTAGAAACGATTGATTTCTTCAATTAAATATGCAGTGAATACCAGCGACAGTAACACATATACTGTAATAGCTAGTGGTCAATAATGGGTATATAAAATTATGCCGGTCTGCATATTGTGGAGTGTTAAATGTTTCTCTCTTTCTCTCCATATTTATCATTTCCCCTCGAATCCTCACTTTCTCTCCTTCTATAATCATCTTTTTATAACTCTTTCCAATTCTACCTCTCTCTGATGTATCCCTCTCTTCTCTCTCTCTCTCTCTCTCTCTTTCTCTCTCTCTCTCTCTCTCTCTCTCTCTCTCTGTCTCTTCCCTCTGCTCTATCATAGTTACACTAAGACTTTATATTGAATAAAATATATCAGTTGTTTTGTATAGATTTTATGCACTATAATTATTATGTGGAATGGGAGTACCTACAGAATTCTGTAGCGCAAGCCAATTTTAAGTAAATATAATGAATTAATATATCTTCAAGTGAGTTTGACATATGTTGTGCCATTTATTAACATAAATGTTTGAAACAAGTTGTTTTAATTTATCTGCGGTAATGTCACGGCAGATTCGCCAGTCGTCCTGAGAAAGACGATGAGATGCAGTATTATTTCATTCAAATAACGGTATTATTCTCATTACAGACAAGTCTACTTTCCGCTGTCTGGGGTTTCCAGCCTCCACACAGAAGTCTACAGAATCACCTCCAGGACATTTAGTGTCGTACGATCAAGTAGTACCGACATATAATAAATAAATAAATAAATAAAATTAGCCTAGACATCCCAAAGGGCAATGGCCTCCTGCGGATTGCAGGGCAAGCTCCTATACCTCTCGTTAGGTGAGCTAATCCTAGCGAGAGTTTTTGTGCATGGTTGGATTGCTTCTGTATTTCCACTAGTCACTTGGGGTGGAGGTTTCTCCCATTTTCTTCCACTCTTTTCTATTCCTCGCTACTCGAGACCATAGTCTTCCTGATGATTTGATGAAGTCGTCCTCCCATCTGGTCTTTTGCCTCCCCACACTTCTCCAGCCTGTTCTGGGGTCCCAAATTGTAGCTTTTTGTGCCCATTTTCGTTGGTTCATTCGCATCACATGGCCTCCCCACCTCCATTTCAACTGTTCCGCTGTATTTGCCACATACTTCATACCTGTTCTTTTCCTGATTTCTGTGTTGCGGATTTTGTCCTTTAATGAGATGTGGAGGATAAATCGCTCCATTTTGCGCTGGCATACCTGTAATGCTTGCCGCTGTTTTGCAGTAAGCGCCCATGTTTGGCACCCATAGAGCAGTACTGGAACCACACATTTCTCTAGGACCGCAGACTTCATTGCTGTCTTCAGTCTTTTGTCAGCCAGTAAGAACTTCAATGACCAAAACTTCTTATACATTAATAATGAATCATTTAGGTCAGCATGTTAATTTATTTGTTTCATTAAATTCTCGAAATACTGTTATAAAATACCTACCATGGCCAAGAGTTAATCACCTGTGAAAAAAGTATCTTTGAACAACAGGATACGATTTGGGTTCAGCTTCTGGTATAAAATTATGCGTTTACAAAAAAAAAAAATGTATATTATTTGTATGTATAAGTTGCTTTGAACCTATGATTTGTGTTCAACTTTTGGTACAAGAATATGTGTTTACAAATATTTTTGGGTTATTCTTAAACTACGGGAAAATTTGTTCCAGAGTGATATTTCCCTTCATATTTTTTTCTACTACTTCCATACCACAACTATGGCCTTGAAATGTCACTAACTTTAAATTCTGATATTCGAAAACCAAATTTAATTCAATTAATTGTCATCCACATGCCCTGTCCCATACTCCGGATTTGTATATTCTAATCCATTTATACAAAAAACAAAATGTTATTTCCTTTTCAACTTTTTTCCTGCCAGTCAGTATGTACCGGTATGTGTGAAGAATATTAACCATTAAAAAATAAAATGAAATAAAATTGTCACTTCACCTAATGAACATAAAGAATATCCCATGAGTTTTTTGTTATCCACATGGCTGAAAAGAATGGAATTTTTTCTGCAGGAATGAGAAATTTATATAACTGGCAACAGTGTTAGAAAACCAACAGGGCAGCTTGTTGTTGAATAGTGAGGTTGAATTTCGTTTGCTTGCAAACAGTTTGGGATTAGCAAAGAACTTTGCGTCATTTTCTAGGAAAGCGTTTTTATTCCCGGTCATTAACATGACTTCTAGAAAATAGACAGAAAGTGAATATTAATTAATTTTGATTATGCACTATGATAAACCTTCCAATTCAAAGTACTTGACTGAAGTTGAGCCTACAAAGGTTTAGGAATGGCTTGCTGAGACCATTTAAACTCCTTTCTTGTCATCGACATGCCTAATTTTCGTGTTCGTGTTTTGTCATCGACTCTCAAGCCTTGTGGATGACAAATGTAGGGTACTATTATGTTTGTTATAACCTCCGAGATTCTGACAAGTGACATTGAAACGACTGCTTCACTCTTATTACCGCTTTTCAGAGGGATATGGAACAGGAAGAAGATTCCTAAGGATTGGAAAAGTGGCATAAGAGTCAAACTTCCTAAAAAGGGAGATAGATCAAAATGTGAAAACTGGAGAGGAATATCTTTGTTGTCTATTCCAGGGAAAGTGTTTAATAGAATAATTCTAAATAGAATGGGAAAGGCGATGGAAGCTCGGCTGAGGAAGAAGCAAGCAGGATTTAGGAAAGACCGTAGTTATATAGATCATGTTAATACTCTACGGATAATCATAGAACAAAGCGTTGAATGGAATACAACCCTGTATGCTACTTTTGTGGACTTTAGGCAGACATTCTGAAAGAAAATTATATCTTGACTGTTAAGGCAAAAGAGTATAAGTCAAAACATATTATTTTTCAGAAGAGACTTTTATTTACAAATTATCTCACTTTAAAATTTGTTGAGTTATACTCTTTTGCCTTGACAGTCTTCATCTGAACTATTAAGTCATCTTTCTCTCCCGTCCACAATTTCTTTTCTAAACAATACCTACAGGAGTAAGGGCTACTCAATTATTTTAAAGCTAAAAATTTATCTTAGTAAAAGTGGTTTGCATTTTCAGGGATGGACTAATGTTTTGTCACATGCTTTTCCTTTATAGGGTCAAATTTTGTGCAAAACGTGAAGGAGCTCTTCAACATGACATGAACGAAGCTTCCCTTGTAAACCGCATGCACAGTCCATGGATATCTGCGTCATTGCAAATGTTTTGTAAAATCGTTAAGTGTACAGAGTATACAGATGAAGCCATTTCTCCCCTACTATTGCCCCTATAATTAAGTTAGTAAACAATTGAAACTGACCCTACAACAGTTATCACATGAACTGGAATTTTAAGAACCCGCCATTGTCATATGATTAAACATACCGAAAATAAACCCGAGGACAATTATTTAATGTTTACAGGAGGAAGACATTAATATTTCAATATAAATTTGATATAATATATTTATATGGTATATCTGTAATGCATAATTAACCGGAGAGAGAAAAGCTTTGTGAAGACATTGGATGATATTTTCTTTCTAGACTCCTGTACACAAACACAACACAAATGAAATTGCAGTCCAGTCAAATTAAATGAAATTTATTTTGTTTGTGTTTGCTTATATGTGTATTCAAGTGCAACATTATTATGTTACATAGTCGGATTCATTGGTTTCAGTTTATATTTGTTTATTTCCTTCTATATTTCATTATTTAGTACTCTTTGTGTTACAGGAAGAATTTAAAATAAATATAAAAATACCATTATCTTTGTATCTCCCACTTTACAAACAGGCAATTTATGTTCAGTAATAATTGACATAATTTAAATTAATTTCCGAGGTTTAATAGACTCTTTCCCGATTCTTAACCTCCAATATTTCTACTTCATGTAGTATCATAAAGTACTGTTACCTCATTATACATAGCCTACAGTCGTCTGAAGTGAACAAAGGACTAAAAAAATTAATGAAATTAAAAAAAAATAATGTGCATAATATAAAAACAGAAATATCCATACACCAAATTGCTTATCTAGAACAGAACTCCATCTTATCCCAATCACAATTTGGATTCAGAAGAGGGTTGTCAACCATAGATGCGATTGAAGAGTTGGTGTCTAGTATATTAAAGGGATTTGAAAATCATAAAAGCACTATGGCTATTCTATGTGACATGTCCAAGGCATTCGATTGTGTTTCTTATGAAATTCTATATTATAAACTGGAATACTACGGGGTGACCGGAGCTGAATTGAGTCTATTCAAATCTTATCTAACTGACCGTTATTCAAGAGTTTGTTATAATGGCATTCTTTCCGATAGCACTCCTGTTAAATGTGGCGTCCCACAGGGTTCTGTTTTGGGTCCTCTATTGTTTCTCTTAGCCATTAATGATTTGCCAAGCAATATTAGTACCGAATGCTTTTTGTTTGCCGATGATACTTCTTTATATCACTCAGATAAAGATTTGCTAAATTTAAATACTGTTATGACCGAATCTCTAAATAATGCCACTCTGTGGTTCCAGGCCAATGGTTTCAGTCTTAATTTTAGCAAAACTCAAAAGATACTTTTTTCGTTAAAAGACACAATGAATGCTCAACTTCAAACCAATGTTAAATTACTTGGACTAATATTGGATCCAAAAGTATCTTGGGACAGTCAAATCGAACATTTATGTGTAAGGTTATCTAGAGTCATTTATTTGCTTCGACAGTTGAAATCATTAGTATCCAAGTCATATTTACGAATGTCATATTTTGCTTTTTTTAATAGCCTATTGTTATATGGTATTACGATATGGGGGAACAGTCCAGGTGTATCAAAACTTCTCATTCTACAGAAAAAAGCCATACGTATAATAACAGGTGCACAGTTCAATGAACACTGTAGACCGTTATTCAAGAAGGAGCACATCTTTACTATAGTTAATTTGTATATATTCGAATGCCTATTAACGGTGAAACGTGGACTTAATGAATATAGTAGTGCTCATGATGTACATAATCATAATACAAGATCAAATTATCTTTTAATTGAGCCTGCAGTTAGATTATGTAAAACAAAAAGGTCATTTCATGCTATGTCTTTAAAACTTTTTAATAAACTACCTCAATGTGCTCATGATATTAGCTTGCCTAGATTTAGAGCAACCATAAAGAGATGGCTAGCGGAAAATCCATTTTACAAAGTGGAGGAATTTTACGAGCAAGTAGGAACCCTACAATTGTAATTTAGTTTAACATTGTTATTTTATTGTTACCTTGACTATACCATTACATACATCTTGTATGTGTAAGGTTGTAAAAATAAATTATTAAAAATGATTAAATTACCTGTTTGCCCAACTTGCGTCACTGTTGATAAATTACCATTTGAAATTTTAAATATCCGTCATCTAAACTGAAGTTGAGAAATTATGTGAGAAATCTTTCTACAGGTTCAATGAATGTATGTTATAGTGTGTTATAATTTACTTGGCATTATCTATCTGTACTATGTACCCGTTTGGCTAAAGACGTTAATAAATATCAATATCAATAACATCGTTCAATTATGCAGTAAATGGTATAATATATCACATTAGATGATTAGACTGTAAGTTATAAGCCCATATATGAGCTTTATATGGGTTATATATATTTTATGTATAGAGTCTACATATGTGTTTAAGTGGGTGTATGGATGTACACTATATAGTATATAGCCTAACAACCTAATTTCACTCACAGGCTTAAAAGGAATTTGAGTGAAGTGTTTGGATAGCTTTACTAGAAGTAGCTGTTGGCTCACATTTATTTTTGTTGCTACCTTACTATCCTTCGCGGGTCGAAGGAGCGATTGAAAACGGACTGTGAGCATTCAACCGAAAATTTCCATATATCCGAGGAAAAAGGATTGCAGTATCGAATGTCAATGCATAAGCCATTTAGTGAAAATACCATGAAAAGGGAAATAGAGAAGAACATTTTGTATTTTGTGCTGAGTTATATAAGGTATCCCTCATAATAAGATATGATACCAATAGAAACTGCAGCATCATTTGCTTCTGACATCGAAGCATTAGGGAACTGTGATAAACTTACTCATGGTCTTAAAGGTTTTGTGTTGTGATAAAATGGGCTTTAAACAGATATGATATATATCAGCATGAAACAGGAACGGTGCTATAAAGAGGCAGAGATGAAATTAAGCTCTGTAGGCTACACCTACATTCTCAAGATTAACTTCAGAATCAGCAACATGAAGCTGTTTAAGTTTAGTGGAGAAACTTGGTAACGATGTAACATGTTGAAATAAATGTGAATAATGTTATGCTATGATATAAAACGTCTAATCCACTACTAAGTTTAGCTACTATACTCCGTTATCCACATTATGTATGTACACCTCGGCCAAAACAAAGTAGATGCGGCTACAAAATCATCAATCGTGTAGGCTACTTCCATGACCGTTCGGAAGAGCCAGCTTTGTTCACAAGACGCGTGAGTTTCTCGTGGTTATAATTATGAATAGCTATGCATTTTGACGGTGGGACAAATGAGACGAGTGCCTCAGGTATCAGAATTTTCATATTCGGCCTCTGAACTCTAAAATAAAGAAGCTATAGTTTAAAACAGAGATATGCATACAATTTTAAGAGATAAAATCTTTTAGGTATGCCAAATTTTATCTACAAAGCATGAATGGTTCTAAGCAATCAAAGTTTAGCATGCATTGGAAGAGAATAGATATTACTTTTCTCGACTAGAAACAGCTACAGCAATTAGAATATAATCGTATAAACCATGGGGTCATGTGTTGTTAAGAAAAAACTCCAAGTCTAAATTCGAGCATCTAGATCATCCAAGTAATACCTTAATTTTCTTGTAACACTTATCTCCAACGGAAAAATAAACGTAACTAAATCAGTATTCGGTAATTGGAACCTCCATCTAGCAATCCTGTGTTCCTGTGAAAAGATTTCGAATCGAAATGGGACTGTTGTACTTTAACTCTTTCAGAGTTGAGTCAAGAATGTTATTGTGCTTTGTGTTATTAATTAACATTGCAAAGTGGAAGACAAAATATAAAACACGCATGCGTAATGTTAAGTAATCCCTACTGATATTGTAATGTAATTTATGTATTTGTGTTAGGTAAGTATCATGTTACTAATAATCAATAAAACAAGATAATAATGCGGCCCATTAGTTTTCACCAAAAAGAAAATGCCCCTTTAGTTAAGAAAGGTTGAAGACCACTGACTTAGTTCGACTAGACCAGGGGAAGACAGAAGCTTGCTCTGTGACGTCACTGCCTACTGCTCTACTGCTCGCGTTATATCTCTGCGAGGAGCATGTGAAATGTAGGCATCAGTGAACAGGGGGGAAGAGAGGGGCTTTAGTATTGCGGGCAGCGGGAATTTAGGGGGTTAGAACTTACGTAATACGTGTTTCCGAGTTAATGAAACATCAACCGATTTTTTTGATAGTTTATCGGTTAATTACAGCGCAGCAGTTTAACATATTATAAATAATTCTATTTTTATATTCTGTGAGAACAATTGCCTTTCCACAAAATCTATGCTCTTTGACAAAAATAGACAATAGGCTACTATCATTTGAATTAACATAATTCACTACAGTAAAAATGATTAAAAAAAAATGAACTGAATTAATTACCATACAAGCTCGTCTGCACCTTAGATGATACAAGATTACAGTAACAATATTCTGACTTTCCTGTCTCTTTTTCTTTAACAAGTGTATCAATGTTGGGACGTAATGTTTGAGCAATATTTAATCGAAGACTACATTTAGGTTGTGATTTAACAATGTACTTCTTGATTTGAGCTTTGCACATTTCATTAGTGAAAAAAATTGTTCGGCCACATATGTCGATCCAAAATTACATAATATTCGTGCGGCAAGTCTCGGGAATCTGGTTTCAGAGAAATTTCTGTAAAAGTTACCCAAGACCACTTTACGTTCGTATTTGTCCTTTAACAGATCGTCGCATTGTAAGTTTAGCAGTTCCAATTGATACCGACAAGGAACGTCTTTGACATTAACTGAATATGGGGTAGCAAAAAGTTTAAACATTGGAGAAAGGTTTTCTACATCCTGAAACCTCGATTCGAACTGAAGAAGAATGTTTTGCAGAACTAACACATGTTCTGCAGAGGGAACACTATCAGGATCGCGTACTTGCAATAACTTTGAAAAATGCTCCGTATTTCCAACCAGAAGTTGTTCTACCCACAGAGCTAAAGTGAATAGGTCCTCTAGTACCTAGCTCTAGCGTACTCTAAACACCCCTACTACCGTGCGCTCTTGCTGACGTCACACACAAGGGATCCGCATGCTCTTGCTCCACAAACGTCATCACAAGACGTAGTTGACTTCCCCTGGACTAGACTATGATATCAAAAGCACTGCTGATGAATATACCTGCGGAAATGCCGACCTTCACAAATCGAATTCATGTTAACGAGTAGAAGGGTCATAATGCAGTCCTTGACTTAGGTATTTAAATACCTAATACTTTCGGAATAATATAGGATACAATTTCAAAATAATATTACAGGTAAGATGATCAGTAGCATAGACGCTGACTTGTAAAATTTATTGGGGGTGCTCACTCAGGAAAAGAAAATAACATTCAAGTTTGATATAATAAATGTTAAAAGTCCTTCATTATAACGAAAACTATTATTAATTGATAAACGTACACACTCTGTGGATAGTCTGTTTAATCAATAATAATTACTGTATTTTTAGCAAGTTGTGCATAGAAGGGTGATCTTTTTGCGAATTATGCTTCCATTGAAAATTTCTCCCTGCGAATTCATTTCTAGTGATGAAATCAGTTGTTATTTTCATCCAAATTTAAATGCATGACTTCATCTCTGTGGGAGTGAAAGATTGCTACATCATTGCAGAGCACATAAAGAATCTCTTTATACCAATACTTTGAATAGTTGTGGGAAATCGGAATTAATTACCCCCCTAATTATTTTGGGTGGTGCTGAAAATACAAAGACCATCGAGGACGGCACCTATGATAAGTAGCACACACTCTGTTACATTGTAAGCCGAAAGTGGTAGACCTATACTTTGAATAAATCACAACATTTAGGTTAACAGTTGAGATGTTTGTTTTCTCGTTTTGGGATGTTTTATGTCTTGAACAATCTAAACACAAACACACTTATTCAAAGCGTAAAATAACCGTTTGCTGAAGATAAAACCACATAGGACACGTACAAATAGGCAAGCTCCTGTCAGTAAGGAAGAAAAATGCTGCGCGTGACTTCAAAAAGCAGAACACCCATATAACATTCTGATTTTCTCGCTAATATCGCTGGCACTCGTCGTAGCTACCATTTGCTTTCAGGCTTTTTTTTTTTTTTTTTTTAAATGCATAGTTTGCGTAATAGTATTTTTCTTTTACGCGACGGAAACTTATCAGGCTCGGCAAGAACTAAGAATATAGACTATACAGCTTTCCTTTATACAATTCTTGGAAGGAAATTCAGTAAGTAATAAACATAATAGCATTTTACCACATGAAGCTGTAAGATAGCTCTACGCACCGGCAGTCTCTACCTCGGATTTGTAGCAGAGATATCGCTGCTTTCGATTAGGATTTCTCGATTATAATTTCTTTAGGGTATTGTAATTTCTAGATTATCATAAAGTTGACTTGGTTTGGTGAATAAATACATTACAAATGCCAATGAAGCTATTGCTGATACTGTAATACCTAAAAATACATTATTTTTATTGTTATTATTATTATAAAGAATATTATCACTATTCTGTGCACCTAACCTCCCAGCAATGCGAATGACATGAAGGCATAAGTACTGTTAATAGTGATTCGTCCGTCGGATGGGGCTGTTAAGTCTGGCGGTCCCCTTGGTGGCTTTCGACAAGAGTACGCTAATGCAGGCACCGGGATTCCCCTCCACTCTTACTCACCTCACTACCATCACTTATACCTCACACTACACCACACAATCACCACTACGTACACTTACACCTTACACTTCTGCCAGTTACACATCACCATGTAATGTGGTCCATCTACGTGGTGCATAACTCGAAAATGAGCCACACTATCGCCATCTATCCGCTCAGGGCGGACCCAAAATGCTCCAGGGCATGACTATGAATACACAAACATATGATTATCATCGTATGTTGTAACATTTTTTTTTTCATCGTAACACAGAAGACTAGACATCTACCTGAACTGGTAGGAACATAGGCCCAGCTTTCTTATATTATACGAGTGAGCGTGTATTATATTCTTTACTTTGAAGGAAAATCTCAACATGTAATCATCTAGCCGAATAACAATTGTACGAGGTTTACTTTGGAAATTTATTATTTTAGCATTAAACTCGTGTTTTTACCAAGTAATTTTTACCAAAAACACACTTGTTAAGCTCAAATAAATTACCAGTAAAAAAATCAACACTCATTGAATGTGTACAATTAAAAGTTTAGCCTATTCTATGTAGGCTATTTACAATCAAAACCTGGCCCTGGTTATTATAATCCAACATAAATTAAACATAATACTAATGTAAAGATTACTATCTCGTACATTAATTATAAAGGCTGACTACTAGCTTATGCATTTATCCGTTTAATACCAGAATTTAGGGATGAGCTACATATTGGTTCTAATGCAATTTCAGGAAATGTATGTTACAGCTCTCTCCCCCTGATGGCCTATGGCATGGGGTAGTTATGTGCATAGAATTTTGGGTTTAATCGCATTACGTTTATTTCCCTAGGCAATATTCAATGAAATGATTATGTAGCCTATATTTGCTTTGTTTAGGCCTATATATGTAAGCTATATACCCACAATAGGGATTGTAGCTAAATGAAGATGTGACACCTGACCTAGGCACTATAATAAACATTGATGCAGACTCTTCCTTCTTAAAACCCTTTTCCGAATACGCTCTAATGGCTGTTCGTAACACATGAACAGCCTTTGAGGTTGGTTGGTTTCTTGGTCATTTAACAACGGGGATGTACTGCAATTTAGGCCTATGACCATCGCCGGTGTGCCGGATGTTTGTTTCACATTATACATGTTTATTTATTAATTCAATATCGTTCCAGCAACTCAATAAAATAGTTATTGTGAACTGCTTCGCTTTATTGTATGCAAGGCCTTGGAGCCGTGGCGAAGGAGGCTGTGGGCTTGAGTCCCGTCTCAGGCTTGGGTGTTTGATGACAAAAAAGCAGAAAGCAAGGTCAACAGAATATCAATAGAAAATGTATTCCGATGATTGACCATAGGCCGGCTAAAATTGTAAAAATAAATATATATATGCACATGATGCTAGGATAAACTACCAGCAAAGTTGTACTGTAATACCCAAGATAACTATAGATCACCAATAACTTCTGCAATTCCAAACGATACACACAGAAAACTATAAACCCTAGAAACTTGTTGACTGAATTGTGATATTTTTTAATGCAAATAAATACAAAGCCTACCAATTTTCCGAGTTGATTGGGCACTTTTGCAATGCGAAACGACCTGTAGAAACTATTAATCTAGGCTAATTTGATTTAGCATTGTCGCAATGCTAAACAATACGCAAAAATCTATATACCCAGTGATATGTCGATTGGATTGAACATTTTTGTAGTAAGAAAACAATACATAAAAGTCCATAAACGCTAATGTTTTAGATTGATAGATTATGCACAACTGCAATGCGAAACACTATGCAAAATTTATAAACCCCAGTGACACGTCGATTAGATTGAACACTTTTGCAATAAGGAAACAACACGCAAAAATCTAGGAACTCTAGGAAATGAACGGTTGGATTGTGCATTTATGCAATGCGAAACGCTACATAGGATTTAAAATTATGCACATAATTTTAAATCCTAATTACCTGTCGATTAGAGTGAACCCTTTTGCAATGAGAAAACTATACGCAAAAATGTAGAAACTCTAGTGAATGAACGGTTGGATTGTGCACGTTTGCAATACGAATCGCTACGCAAAAATCTATAAATCTTAGTGACTTAACATTTGCAAATTTGCAAAAACTATAAACCCCAGTGATCTGATGGTTAGATTGTATACATTTGTGATGCAGAATGGAGTGTAAAGAGTTGGACTAGACTGTACTGCAAAATGACAGGCAAAAATAGTCGAGTTCCTGAGAAATGTGTATGTCTTGAGCGGAATATGAGATCCTGAGCATTATGTATGTCTTGAGCGGAGTATATGTGCACTTAGGTGGCATAAATGACACCCGCCGTTCCTGGAGAAGCCCAGTAATATTCTGCTACCTGCCTTTACTGAGAGCTATTGTGTTGTAACGGGAAGAAAGGAGAAAAGCAAACGTGATAAAAAGAAGAGAAGTGTCTGGACTGGGTGGCGGCACCTAAATATAATGCTGCAGGACATCTAGGGATGCCATACTCTGGCTTGCTACTCTAATTTCCTCCAACTTCCTTGCCTGCATGTAGGTGAAACCACGAGATGAAAAGCGAGTAAGGGTAAGATGTGGCATGCAATTTATACTGATGAAAAGAGGAATAACAGTCATGAAATTAACAAAGACTAATATCGTAATGAACGTGGAAAAACTTGTACTTAGAAGTGCGGTATATTTTCCGTGTAGTCACAAGATGATATAGGAAGTATTTAAATCGTAGGTACAGAATTCGGGGAATTATGTTTAATTCTATATTATTCACTTAAAATTCGAATTGTAATCTGCGATATCCAGCACCATGAGGTCAGTCAGCAGATCTTTAATAAATTTGTTACGATTTATATGTGGCCGTGCAAGGGAAAAACAACCCTAAGTCGATAAACACCGTTTCCGCGTAACGGTTATCACTATCAGGATGAAAAATATTTATTTTTAGATTTTGGCGCCATCTACGGGTTTATTCTTGAACTACATTCTCTGTAGACAGTATTGCCAACCATAGATTTTTGGGTTTGAAAAGAGGTCTGCACTTAGAAACTCATTCATAAGTGTCAATTGAAATTTAACATCGCCGTTAAAGTTTTCTTTGTTATATTTCGTAGGGTAAAATTAAATACCGGCAACAGAAACACTTTCTAATTTGTAGTAATATAGCTGTGACAAACGTTAAGTATTATATCCCAGTAACGTAAAACTGAAGATTAAAATATGAAAAAAATTCTTGTAATCAGAATTTTATGCTGAAGTTGAATCCATTCAAATCAGAAAACTTATCTTTCCGACTTGTGATCGGGTTTCCCTGGCAGAGTCACATACATTGCTTTAATGTATATATTTCCAAATTATCACATTCCATCCTTATCCCTTCCAACGGGGTGTTCAACCTTTCCTGGGCAGGTGGGGTATTGTATACAGTATACAGTTCTATATAGTTAATAAACATCTATTAATTCAAATATTGTTTGCTGAAATTTAATAATGAAGATATCTTGAGAAATACATAACATAGGCCTAGATTGTTATAGCTCCTAGCGATTCCTACTGGCAACTGCTGTTTCTTGATATATATTATGCGCGTATTAACTGATGTAGATGCTTAGCTGCCTGGACTGGACTAGTCATATCGAAAGGGGGTGAATGATAGCTTGCCTCTCTGAATTCATCTCCCACCTCTCAAAGGCATTCCCTTCACTCGCAACGTACATTCATGCTGTTGAGGTTGTGTGTTTATAATGTTTACAAGAGGTGATTAGCTGATTACAATAAAAAATGCCAACATTGCTGAACTATCAGATATATTCCCCGTAAAATATTATAGTGCTGATTCCTTAACAGATGTTAGCTTAATATTCACTGTATTTCTATACTAATCTGAACGTACCGAGACAATGGTCACGTATGCATAAGTCACTATTCAATAAAGTTAAGAGAAATTAAGCGTTAATTATAATAAAAAAGTGTTTTCATTCAATTTATGGATGGTACAAACTGATCCACAATGGATTTACCTCAAGACGGAATACTAGAACGTAGGATACATATTGCACATAGGCCTACACAGGATTTCATTACATTACTGAAAGTGCTTTTGTTGTTTCACATTTAGAATATATTAATTTATTTTTCACTTCTATTTTAAATTTAACTTTCTATAAGTGTTCATTTTTAGGCAGAAATTCAAGGTTTCATTTATATTTACATATTTTCAATTATGTTTGTTTGAACGTATACTTTGTGAAATAGGCGAACATTAATGCTTGTTTAATAACAATATTAGTAACATAAATAATAATAACAAAAAGAAAGGCGCAGTACGCAGAAAAGTAACTGTAACATGCTTAATAATGAAGAATATAAAATATTTATATTTTAAAAAAGTTTAGCATATGATAGCCTACTTTTATTTGAAGATGTAGGCCTAATCATTCCGCGTAAGTACGATAAATAAATAAATATAGTTTTAAATTCCTACATAATAAACATAATAACAAACGACTATTTCTTACTCGAAGGCTATGTTTTGTTATATTGAACACAACCATCTGACAGCACCAAGGCTATTTTAGGTATGCAAGTATAATGATAAGATAGTACCGGTAAGTCTATGTATGCAAGTATGAAACAAGAATATATGTATGCAAGTATGCAGTTAGGATTTTATTATAATGCAAGAATGAACTGGCATGCAACGTTTAATATACAAGTTTATGATACGTCATGAGACGTCTGATGACATCAAAGCCATTACGAGAGCACAAACTCCTCCTGGAGCAGACAACTCGATCTATAAATTGCCTTACGTGCATTATTCTAGACTGCACTAGACTTCTCTGGCTGTGGCTCATCATGCAGCTAAGCTCAAGAAGTAAAGCATTATAACTGTACATGTTCAAGATAAATTCAAACAAGGCCCTAAACGATTAAAAATATTTTGTTATTGAAAGAACCATGCAGCAAAACTCCACGTTAAATCAGTATTATTTGTATTAATATTATATTTATCCCAAAAAGCTTTAAAAAATGGCGGACGCAACTTTAAGGTCTGTGCAAACCTTCTTCTGAGGCTTATAGTAGCTAAATGGTATACCATATAAAAACAGATTGCACCACCAGTAATCGATATTGATAGTTCTACAAGATTGGTTCTATGACTTTTTGTCATATCTTCATTAATTATTTCCTAGATTTTGTTTGTATTTTAAGTAAATTTTGTATATTTTCCTCTTGCTATATAGTTTTTACATACTTTAGGACTTTTAAAATTTGGTAAGAATATTGGCACATCTAACTGCCATAATTATGCAAGATTTGATGTTTTAGCTGGTGTACACGTATGCAAAAACTGACGGGATATAGGCTACCTAACGTAATTCGCATCTACGGCAGTCTAGATCATCCACTCACTGACAATGTTACCCGCTTCCACATGAGCTAAACTTTAAATTTGGCATACCTACAGCTTTTATCCTATCACCGATGAGAAAATTCCAAAAAAGTTGAAATTTTAAAAGTTTTCACCCTCCAAAAAACTTGAAACGTTTTCCCTCACTCATTGACATTAATGTTCACCACTTCCAGATGAGCTGGAAACATACAATTTGTGAACTCATAGCTTTTAGCCTGTGCGCACTTGTTCCAAATTGATAGACGCAAGCAAATAAATATTTTTGGCGGCGAAGTTAAACCATAGTTAAGAGTTGTGGTTCTTTATTAATATAATTTCCATCTGACACTTTGTTTTATGAGTTTATGTGATTTATTACTGTTGTAACCAATGGCAATTTAAAAAATCAATTTTCCCCCGTTTCTTTTCCAAGACCTTCCAGTTTCATTCTTATTCCGCAACATCACAAGCAATGTAATTTCTACTAGGCCCCATTTCGTTTATATACTGAAGTTATTCAGATATTTTAAGAAACGGAATGTGAGGTTCATTGAATTCCCATAAATAATTATCATTTCGTGATTCCAGAATTCTGGTATTGGTACCCCAGAGCATGGTCAGAGGTTCAGAGAATACACACTTTTCACAAACCACCAAAAGACTAAACTAAACTCCGTGGCGCTACATCCCTGGAGGGATAAGGCATACTATACGACCGCCGCATCATCCACAATAGGCAGATGGCAGGATTGAGGGCATGTGGTCAACATGTAGCTCCTCAGTTTGTATCGCGAGGCTGAATAAACCCCGTTCCAGACTTCCCTACCTCAGAAAAATCCGAAGGCAGTACCAAGCCGTCCTAAAATGATATGTATTGCAAGTGTTGAGCAAATTGAATCAATCGTTAACACCCGCGGCTTGAATACCCAGAGCTCATTAACCTTACATTTTTAAAATGGTTTTCATCTTTGATGTTAAAGCTACAGCTCAAGTAGAGTATCATTCCATTCCTCTTTTTTTAATTTCAATTTAATATCTTATTTATACATTCCTCTTTTGATTTGTGAATATAGAGAACTCGTTGGATGAAGATTGACGGTAGCCTACCCATGTTGCGGTATTTTATTAATGAATATAGCGAACTTCAGGTCTTTGATGTATTGGATAGGGAAATTATTGGCAGGTTGAGCAGTTGTTTTGTTCTCCATCCAGTATCAGATTTCAGCAAGACCACAGTGAGGGTTGTGATATCAATATGAAATGCTCGATCTATATCAATAACACAAGTATCTATAATTATTATATTTCAAGCTGTCTTCTTTAAATTAAGATAATTACACCTACATCTGTTAATGAATCTGCATTAATATGTTATAAGTAATACGGTGTGTTATGGGCAAATAATGCTTGCAATTACATTTTATTCTAAAAAATACTGCTATAACGATCTTAATAAGATTTGTACCTTAGTAAGAAAATTCTATTTTAATATGTGGTGGACAAATCATAATATGGGATATGTAGTATGGAATAGCATTCATAGGCCTATATAATTCAATTAGAATATAACCTATTCTCTAAAAAAATAATTTTATTAACTACTTATCCATTTTATTCCTGAAATGATTTTTTCTTTAAATGCAACTTTGCTAGAACATACCTTGTGCACTTGTCCGTTGCATTGTCTACCACTACATATATATCTGTTTAAAAATTATAAAATATAAATTGTAATGTTAGTCTAGTTATACATCCTGACGACGGATGGACATCCAAATGACCTCGATTTTAGAAGAAGATAATATTATATTTCAATAAAAGTAAATTGTGAAATGCTCAGGCAGTATGACACTCTCGGATAAAGAATTTCAAGACGCACTATCAGGCTGCCATTTTTAGAGAATAGCTATGGTCTGTCAATACCTCATCTTTTGTTGATTTAACCAGGGAGCAGAATAGATCCCTTGGTTTATTTTGACTTCTTCATCCGTTTACAGCTAGTTTCATCTTAACCGTTGTTTTTAAAGATTCGTTAATTTTACAGAGGCGTGGAATGTGTGGAAGATAAATTATAAGACGTTATTGAATAATTGAATTCTTCGCATAGTCACGCACAACTCAGAATTACGAACAATTCATAACAATGATACGCCTACATAATCCTGCTTCCTGCAATTTCTGATCTTCTATGCTACACCCCCTCACTTTATTCGTGTTTCGAATGTTCCTTGCTAAAGTAGCATCTAGAATAACGGTTCCTGTTATGAACCACATGAAGTTAGTTAAGTCTACACTCTTCTAATCTTTTAATCACTTTTATCCGTTTTCTGGAAAGGATTTCTGATCTCTGTATATGTGCAAAAGGAATTATCGATGAAATATTTCCCGGTATTCTCCAGTTTAGCTCAGTCAATATTTTATCAAATCTTCCACTTTCATAAATTACTAGATTATATTATTGACACAGCATATTGAGCAGGCAAATAAGAAATGTCTTCGAAGCAAGATTTGCAGTTGGCACATCACCATTAGATGAATGCACCTACGCCAAGAAGTTTTACTTAAAACATAAAGAAGGGAAATAGAAAATCTGATTAATAAACAACAGTATTTAAAAATTAAAATACTTGTACGTAATAATAATAATAATGTTCAATAAAGAACAATTAGCCAATGGCATGTCGGAAGTCTGGAACTCTCGATAAGTATAAAAGAAAAACTGCACTGTTAGCAGAGTTGTTTGCGAGTTTTGTTTATTATTTACCAGAATAGTCTAATTATATCGCTATTAGTTCTCTTTGTCCATGGCAAGTTACAAATTTTGTGGAACGATTTCTAAATAGAAATAATATATAAACACTATATATTATATTATATAGCCTACTATGCGTTATGATATATAATTTGTACTGAATATACACTTATCCACACAAAAAGGTTCTAACCTGTCCAAATCACTCTCCTTCAGGGAAAAAAAAATTATAAACGAATTGTTTGCTTTCTGAACATTACAGTATGAAGCCGTTCGCTCGGGCGTCACTTATGAAGCCGTTCGCTTGGGTGTCAATCAGTTGATCGTGTACCTGTAAGGTGTGAGCTGCCGGCGTAGTCAGTCGGATCGAGCAAGGGCTTCGTGGTGGCGACGTCTGTGTTCAAGCACCAACAATCACAACAGCTAGGATATTGCACAGGGGTTATACATGTACATAAAAGGCACACGATGTAAAATATACTTATATATTTTAAAACTTTTATGACAAAAATATATCGTCATTCGTACACTTTTGGTTTAGGTACCCTCACATATGAATGGCGGCCTATTTATACTTCATCCACGTCACATACACTTTGCTAATATAATTCTTCGCCTCGCCTAGGGTAATATCGCTAGTTGCACTTACAATTCGCAGTCTTAATTATTTTGGGTCCGTACGGAAATATCCTTTACGGGGAAGAAACAGCAACTTTATAGGCCTATTATAATAAACACGCGGCTTTTATAAATAACTTATCCTACGTGTGTATAATGCACAGGCGAGTGGCGTGGAGTAGCTGTTCGGAAACTTGTATGGAGTGCCCCGATTTGATGGCGGAGGTCCTTTTTATACATTTTGGGGATGTGACGTAATTTGGTCATAATACGGGCCCTATTGGGTGACAACTTCGCGCCACGGGTGTTTATTGGTTGAAAAGTTTTTAAAGAGGACGTTAAGAATCCGAGAATCCTGAAGGAACAAAAGTCAGACTGTCAGGAACAGCCATTAATTACGAAGTAGACTCGAAAACTAGCGGGGGAGAGACAGTTCTATAGAAATTGGAACTTTCCTTGATAATTCCGAATTGGAATTATCGAGGAAAAATTGAATATCATATTCCGGTAGCTTGTTTCTCGCTGAGTCCGGTGGTGTAAAATTCTCTATGAAAAGATGTAAATTTAATATGTTAATCAATAAAAACCGAATAAATAATTAGTCCTGTAATTATATTAATTGAGTGACATATGAAATGAAAGGGAGTAAATAAATCTATCGAACGGTAATATTAATATAGGTGTCGTAATTTTGGTTTTGTCTTAATTGAAGAAGAAAAGTTAGGATATTTGAATTTTAACGGTCAGTGGGAAGAAAGTCTCCATAGGGTGCCGTACAAACTTCGTAGGGGGTCTCATACCAGCTTCATTTGACCCAAGTCAAAAATTTTATAAAGAAAATGACGATATTCGTAGAATATGGTTATTGAATTAAAAAAATTTTGATTTGCCTCGACTTCAAAAATATCATTATATGAGCAAAGGTATTTTGTACGTGTTAATGTTGCAATTCTTACTTGTAATAACATATAGGAATAACATAGTACCCTTAGTTCTAATAATTACTTACTTGATGTATTCATAGTATCTGAAAAATAAAAATATCAACTTATTTCCTATGTAGTTGAAAAGTAATTATATCAATTCAATTTTCATGTATCTAAAATTGAAAAACACGAAATATTAACTTATTCCTTTGTAATTTGACATCGTACTTAAAAATTGAAGTATCAACTTATTTCATTATGTAATTATCCTTAAATCAAATATGGAATTATCTCATATGAGTATTTTCCTTTCACACATTAATTAGACAGTAGCTATACCCTTCACATTAAAATATGAAATATTTTCTTACGTACTAAGTTGTACAAATTTTATTGTACAATAAATTGTACGAAATTTCCATCCATCACTGTGTTATCCATCTGCCTTTCCGTTAGGTAACTCTATATGTATTTCATTCACTGGAGCTTATGTTAAAATAATTCTGACTTACTGCATATACCTCTTATAAATATGTTTAATGTGACCTTTAATTTCATAGTCTCGAATTCTTAATTAATAATGAATTCGTATATCCTTCGTTACTCATTACTCATGGTAATATATCTATATACTCATGGTATTGTACATAATTAACAATTCTCTCTCTAATTATCTTTACATCAATACTACGTCACATTATTAATTATCTTATATTCGTTGTTTCACTGCCGGAAATTCTTAGGTATACATTTAGTTCATACAAATATTACATCGGACACTTACCTTACGGTAATTTCTTAGGCAGGGTGTAACTTATCGGGTGGGATTTATGAGTTTCAAAGGGTTAAATCATATACATATCTCTAATTGTGTAGCTAAATATTTTCCATGTGAAGTGTATATTAAAAATAAAAATTTGAAATGATAATATAGTATTAAATTCACAAATTCGTAATCTCGGCTGTCGGATCGATATCACATCACTTCAGCTTTGCCTTGACAGTAAGAGCATGAACCATAATCATATATACACTATGTACAAAATATTTACATATAGGAAACCTTAATCGGAGTTCCTTTACATTCGCCGAAACTGTATGGGTTGGTGTCCTGCACCAAATGCCATATCTACATCCTGTCCATTGTCTATTCGGAGTAGGATACATTTTCTCTAATACTGAGGGTGCATTCGCAACGGGGAAAGTACCTCACCCACTGCGTTTAATGTGTATATAGATCCGAGGTCCGCGATCACGAATATATGCATATAATTTAGACTCAAGAACGTGTTTTGTCCATTCCAAGGTCCTTGCTTCATACATAACTTACAATACTATTCTTATTCTTCCCATTTAGGGGTTTTCTTATGAAGATTGGGTACGGTATTTCCTTAGTAATTGCTTATGGTACCGATGTTCTCTGTACCCTCATTCATTACATGGATTGTCCCGATGTCCCGTGCGTTACCCATAAGCTTTTGAAGATTTTGATCTCCCGCTTGGAGCTGCCCTATTTTCTTAAGTTTATCATTCAGATAATAATTATCCCGCAGATTCATTTTCATAATCCTTATTCCTTTCTCTTGACTTATAGGTTCACAATCATTATTCCCTTATTATTACGATTATTACTTATTATTCTTCTTATCATCAGGGATATTAGCAAGAGCATCTTTATTTCTTAATTCCTCTCCGCATATTAACTTAGCGACATTCATATTGTTAACATTTATATATTCCACAAACATTTGATCCTTACCGATATCATTTTCATCGTCATCATTAGAAACTACAATATCAGGTCTCACAAAAGGTACAATCTGTTCTGTTTCACGTTCGTCGATAATCTGCATAGTATTGGTTCTGAAATTTAGTATAGCTTGGAGTTCACGAAAAATCCCGCAACCAATAATAAAAGGTTGGTTCAGACCCGGGACTACTAGGAATAGAACATCTATAGTTTGATCCTTTATTTGGATGGGGACCATACACTGATACTTTATTCTACTTCTTTTCTGTCCGATAGCTAATAATGCAGTCATAGCGTGTACAGGTAATATTTCAGTAAGTACATTATCGTGTCGTAAAATCTCAAATGCTTCATTTGACATCACTTGGGCATCACTACCTGTATCCAATAATAACTCATAGGTCTTATCCCCAATTTTAGCTTTTATCACGGGTGGTCTTGTGTCTGTATTATTTAATTCATTGCCACCTTTCTGCAAAATTCCTATGGTTACCAGCTCCTCTGTGTCTGTATTCTGAATGAGTTCACTGTTATTATTTACTGTGTTATTTATTACATGCAGTTCGGGTGTTGTGTCGATTGACTCTAGGGGTCTTCCATTGTTATGAGTAACACACGGGCCTGGGACTGGAAGAAATCCTTCGACCCTTAATTGTTTAAAGATTCTTCACGGTTCTGAGGGGTGAGTGGTCGGCTTTGTTGTCGGGGTGTTTCTACTTCCTGGTTCTGTCTGCGATCGTTTTCCCCCGGGCTGACTGTCTCGTAATTATCCCTATTATATGGTACATATTTATTATCAATTACTCTTCCTTGGTTTCTATATGAACTGCTACTATTCCGGACTCCATTGTAACCCGATCGGTACGCTGGGCGTCGATATCCCTGGCTATTGAAATCCCTGGTTCGATTCCAGTTCCCTCTCTGAAAGGTACTGCGTCCACCATATGGCTGCGGCCTATAATTATTATTCCAACCCCGGGAATACCTATTCTGGAAACTTTTACGTTGGTTGAAACCTCCCTGTTGCCGATAGTAACCTCGTCCATTTTGAGGTGGCCTCGCACTCTGATACTCATTACCACTTTCGGAATATGCGATATCCCGCGGATAAGAAGGCTGGTCGTTTTTCGGACTGTCGTGTGACCCGTCCTCGACTTCAAAAAGTCCATCAGTTCTTATCATATTAATCTGCCTATTGCCATTATTTACTTGGTTATTAGTAGGCCTACGGGAATTACGATCTGGAGGATTATTTCTGAAATCACTTCGGCCTTGGCTGGGCTCTTGTAAAGATTGCAGCAATTTCATAAGTTCTGGTATAGATTTTGGACAGGCAACAATCAAGGAATTCCGGATGTAAGATGGGAAATGCGACGGAATTGCATATAATAATTCGTCCTCGCGAATTACTGGTACTAATAATTGTCTCAACTCACATAGCGACAACAAATACTCCGTATATGACATGCCTGTGTTCCTGTCGTATCTGCCATGAAAGATTTTATCCCTGATTTTACCCTGTTGCAACGGACCCCAAAACTGGTTCAAAAATTCGCTCTTAAATTCCTCGAAACTCATAGGATGCACTTCGGTAATTACATGAAACCACCTTAACGTGTTCTTTTTCAAGGTTCTTTCTACTATCGCCATTTTGTAGGCGGAAGGTATATTTCTTAGTGAAAAATAAGACTCTAGCTGCTTCAGAAATCTCACAGGATTCTGGTCATTTTCATTTGCGAACGAAGGTAAAGGCAAATCTGTAGAATTCAATACACTATGCAAATTCATATGGTCATCGATTTTACGGTTAGCAGTAGTTTCATGTAACTCCGATGGCGTACGGGAGGTACTGGGCACAGCATCTGGAACTTGTTTTCCCTGTGCTGGGGTACTCTGTGGTTTAGGTACACTTTGGGGTTCAGAATCCTTAGCCTGACTATCATTAGCCACTGGGGGAGGGGGAGGGGGATTTTCCAGTAGGTTCTCGCACTCTTGTAACCTGGAATTTACTCGTTTTAATTCTGACTGGAGTCTAAGTACTTGGTTACTCGTGGATTGGATTAGGTTCATAGCCTTCCCCGTGGTTTGTGTGTTTTGTTCCACAGTATGTTGTAAAGTGCCAATATGTTTAGTATTGTTTTCAGTATTATTTAGGTTCTGCTGTAGGTTCTGTTGTACAGTTTCAAATTGTTGTTGTGTATTTCGCTCCAATGTCTCGACCTGGTGTGATATCCTCACATCAACGTCGACCATTTGCGCGATTAGTGCTTCTTGTTGACGTGACATGGTTTCGATTAGTTCATTGTTTTGTGTAGTGACTTTGTTCAGCTGTTCTGAAATTGTAGAAAATTTGTTTTCTTGTTGTGTAATCTGTTCGGTAATTCTGTTCTCTTGTTGTGTTATTTGTTCTGTAAGCTTATTTTCTTGCTGTGTAATTTGTGCAGTAAGTTTGTTTTCCATGCTGGAAATTAAATTAGTTAGCTGTGCCAACATGTCACACTGACTGGGAGCAGGCTGTGAGGGGGGATTCGAGCTATTGCCTGAAGAAATTACACCGGCAGGTTCGCTTGTACTTGCAGCACTAGTATGAATTTCATGCACACTTTCACTTTCATGCACAGGTTCATTAAGAGTATCCATCGGTGAGGCAGATCGAATTGACATAGTGATCTTATTGTTCCGTAATTTCATATAATTGTATATAGATAATCAAAAATATTTATAATCTCGTGTAATAACGAAGAAAAAATATGAAGCTTTAGAAAAATGAAATTTTACTCTTATTTACAGAACAATAAGATGAATAGAAATTTGTACTCACAGGCAAACTTTATGGTCGTACAGCTGGTCTCAATGGTGTCTCGAGAAGGTCAGTAGTCCAATGACGAATTCGTTCCGCTGAATAGTTTGAGGAGGGTTTAGAATTACTTCGTGGACAAAAAAATCACTTGGGAGGGCTGATGGAGAAAAACTTTCACTCGTATCCAGTTGGTGTGATGAGTAATGAATAGTGTTGTTGATTAATTGATTGTTGAAACTAATTAATAAAACACAGAACATCATTCATGCCTTATACGTTGGGTCGTCATTTATGAAGCCGTTCGCTCGGGCGTCACTTATGAAGCCGTTCGCTTGGGTGTCAATCAGTTGATCGTGTACCTGTAAGGTGTGAGCTGCCGGCGTAGTCAGTCGGATCGAGCAAGGGCTTCGTGGTGGCGACGTCTGTGTTCAAGCACCAACAATCACAACAGCTAGGATATTGCACAGGGGTTATACATGTACATAAAAGGCACACGATGTAAAATATACTTATATATTTTAAAACTTTTATGACAAAAATATATCGTCATTCGTACACTTTTGGTTTAGGTACCCTCACATATGAATGGCGGCCTATTTATACTTCATCCACGTCACATACACTTTGCTAATATAATTCTTCGCCTCGCCTAGGGTAATATCGCTAGTTGCACTTACAATTCGCAGTCTTAATTATTTTGGGTCCGTACGGAAATATCCTTTACGGGGAAGAAACAGCAACTTTATAGGCCTATTATAATAAACACGCGGCTTTTATAAATAACTTATCCTACGTGTGTATAATGCACAGGCGAGTGGCGTGGAGTAGCTGTTCGGAAACTTGTATGGAGTGCCCCGATTTGATGGCGGAGGTCCTTTTTATACATTTTGGGGATGTGACGTAATTTGGTCATAATACGGGCCCTATTGGGTGACAACTTCGCGCCACGGGTGTTTATTGGTTGAAAAGTTTTTAAAGAGGACGTTAAGAATCCGAGAATCCTGAAGGAACAAAAGTCAGACTGTCAGGAACAGCCATTAATTACGAAGTAGACTCGAAAACTAGCGGGGGAGAGACAGTTCTATAGAAATTGGAACTTTCCTTGATAATTCCGAATTGGAATTATCGAGGAAAAATTGAATATCATATTCCGGTAGCTTGTTTCTCGCTGAGTCCGGTGGTGTAAAATTCTCTATGAAAAGATGTAAATTTAATATGTTAATCAATAAAAACCGAATAAATAATTAGTCCTGTAATTATATTAATTGAGTGACATATGAAATGAAAGGGAGTAAATAAATCTATCGAACGGTAATATTAATATAGGTGTCGTAATTTTGGTTTTGTCTTAATTGAAGAAGAAAAGTTAGGATATTTGAATTTTAACGGTCAGTGGGAAGAAAGTCTCCATAGGGTGCCGTACAAACTTCGTAGGGGGTCTCATACCAGCTTCAAGTACTGAGGATAGAATTATATCTTTTACAAGACTCTTACCTTCCCTTTATCGTTCATATTATTATTATTATTATTATTATTATTATTATTATTAAAATAATCTGTATGTTCAGATGTCGTAGAAATTATTGAAAAGAAAAGATTAAGATGGTACGACCATCTGAAAAGAATGAACGATGAAGATTGCCTACGGTGGTGATGAACTGGAAACTTGAAAGAAGACGAAGGAAAGAAAGGCCGAATGATTCCTGGATGGATGGTGTAAGGGGAAGCATGGCAGCTAGAGGAATAGAAGAAGAGGATACGATGGACAGAGAACAGTGTATTGTTTGGTGGAGGGAAACCTTAACATTGTGGATATTTAGAAATTAGAAATTAGAAAAAGCCACTGAATCCTTTTCAGGCAAGGGCCTCCTACTATCGGTAGGGTTAGCTCAGTTTGTACACACGGGGTGAGCTATTTCCTGTGTGCATGCTCGGATTTGAGCTTTTACTTTAACTGTTAGTTACTGTTTGTAGCTTGTGTTCCATTTTGAGTCTAGAATGAGTGTCCTGTACTTTTTCCCCAATTCACTTCACTTCACTTTCAGTTTCTAAATTATGTCCACATTTTATTCTAAATCTAAAATTGTGATTTTCCACTCCCTCCTATCCCTTGCTATTCGTGACCATTGCGGTCCTATCACTTCTATGAAGTCCTGAGCCCATCTCCTTCTCGGTCTCCCTCTTCTTCTTTTCCCTCTTCTTGGGTCCCAGATCGTGGTGGCATAGGCCCATCTGTCTGCAGGTAGTCTGGCCACATGTCCTCCCCACCTCCATTTGAGCTCTCTTGCCTGTTTATGTGCCTCTTCGATACCACTTCTTAGCCTCAGTTCTTCGTTTCTTACTTTGTCTACTAGTTTAATGTCCAAGATTTTTCTCTCCATTCTGCGCTGGCATCTTTGTATCTTCAGTTCTTGTTGTTTAGTCAGCGTCCAGGTTTGACTTCCATATGTTAGTGTCGGTATGATGCAGGTCTGTAGTGCTTCCAATCTTAGTTTTCTGTTAATGTCTTTGTCTAGGAGTAAGAATTGTATTACCCTAAGAATGGATATTACCCTAAGGAAAAAATCTCATTTCACAAATAAAATCTGGCAGGTAGACCTAACAATAGATTATCTACACCATTTCAACCTCAATTTCGGAAAAAGTAATTACAATTTCGGAAAAAGTAATTTCAAATTCGGAAAAAGTAATTTCAATTTCGGAAAAAGTAATCTCAATTTCGGAAAAAGTAACTTCAATTTCGGAAATACGAGGGCTATTTTTTAAAACATTCGATGGGGCATAAAATGAAAACCACAGTGAAAATCAAAACTGTTTTATTTGGAACATTTAGGTACACCTTCTAGCTACTTCTCTACATAATCTCGCTCCGATTGAGTCATTTTTCGTAGCGTGGTACCAACTTTACTATACCCTCTTCATAGCCCTCGTATTTCCGAAATTGAAGTTACTTTTTCCGAAATTGAAATTACCTTTTCCGAAATTTAAATTACTTTTTCCGAAATTGGAATTACTTTTTCCGAAATTGAAATTACTTTTTCCGAAATTGAGGTTGAAAAGGTGTAGTTATATGGCTATAGGGATGCACATGAATCCCACACACACCTAACTCATGACCTATGGGCAGACCTGTATTACATTCATAGTAGAGGATGGTTGAGACATTCGGTCGCGGAAGGCTAGTGGATGTTTCCCTCCCTCTCTCTAATTGACGTAACTTCTCAGTTGTAACTTGGTTGTATAGTCATTACATGGATGTAGATTATGATTATGTTAAGTCTTATCGTAATAAAATTTTGAATAGCAAACTTTAGGCGAACTTTCTCGCCTAGAAAAGCTTCGTTACAATCAAATCTGACACAGTGACATGCCAGTTTCAGACTACATCTTCATGCAAGGATCAATATACTGATCACTCCACATTGTTTGTCACCACGCCTCCCTGAAGGACACTTGTCACATAATGAACCTATCAGACAGCCCTCACTTAATAGAGTCATGTTATAGGGAGATCAATGGATCACTTCTCACAACAACTCAATTAGAAGAGGGAAACTAATGGACGAGCTCTTAACATAGCCTATAGAAGGGCAGTAGAGGTCATATTAATAATGATTGATCTCTGATGTTAACTTATTTTTAAAAAATCTGTTAATTTGGCAACTCATTTTTGTGTCTTCACTTGTGAATGGTTTGTGTATGAAGTCAGACACACCATTATAAAATTTCTTTCCGCTTTTGAATGTTAATAACGAAATGCTATGCAATGGATTAAAAGAAAAACTAAAAGCAATGTGTTCTATCCTGCCAATCTATAAGCCCAATAAGCTCTAGCTGGAAGTAAAATTGTATACGTCAGCTATGTATGAGCGCATTCGATATACATATATTTTTTAATTCTTAATCCCTTTAATGCACGCGGCCTTTCTTGACGAACCTACTGGTGTTTCGTAAAATGCGTCGTTCAGAAACCGAATCTGCATAATCCAATGAAAAAAAACACTATTTCCAGGAAAATATATTTAAAATCATAATATTTAATCCATTTACCTTTAGACAAATTCTCTGCATGACATAAAACTACTTTTTGTTAAAAAATTATATACATAAAACTGGTTTAAAAAATTTAGTTAAAAAATCTGGCATTTAAAAATATCTGCAAAGATTACTGTAATAACATGTCAAAAAAGTATTTTAATTCTGCTAGTATTTTTCTATATGTGATTTTTTCAATAAATTACATCTTATGCTAAGAAAGAGTGCTAAGAATTTTTATTTGGGTTGGTAACTTCCGCAAAATTTGCTTGTCATTTTACACTGTACCGTCTCTCAGAGGTTGGCATTAAGGAGATTAAAACCCAAACAATAAAGTCCATCACTTGATGGTACAAAATTACGATGTACCGTACTTTACCAGTGATGTCAAAGTTACACAGTTTCGTAAATGTTGGGGCAACTCAAGGAAGGACATGCCATGAAGAACAAGATTATGTAACCGGCGCTGGTAGTGTTTCTTCCATCTCAATTTGCTTATCTTGATCACGTCAAAGTATAAAACATTTTAACATAATCGGTTAATGATCAGAACTGATTGTGATAAAGTGTCTTTTGGTGCCGCTATTGACAAAATAATAATAATAATAATAAAAACAAAAGACATATGACATTCTCATTAATGAGTGAAACCTGAATACGAAACAACCCAAAAGTTTAGTTCTCCAATTTATGCAGCCCACTCACCAGGGCCTTAAAGGACGCGATCTGTCGAGAGAGGGATTATCTTTGGTACACATCCATACTTTTTTGACCAGACAAGGACACGGAGGGCCCAATGCCAGGGCCATCTTCGAGACAACACGAACGCAGAGGACGAGACACATCTGTCACGCACACACTCATGCCGAAAAAGACGCGGATGGGATGAAGATGATAGGCTTAAATCGGCCATATGATATTCGTGGATCACCAGGACTTAAAATTACCCGACATTCGTCTTCAGGTAATGGAAAACCCTGGGGAAATACCACCAAGGTAACTTGTTCCGACCAGGAATCAGAACCGGGCCCGCTCACTGCGCAACAGCGGTGGACAGAAACATAATCACAGGGGTTTATAGCTTAAAGTAAAGTAAGACATACCCAAGCTATATAAAGACATCCCAGGCGTTTTTTATATCGCTAGAGATCATAGATTATATTTTTAGTCAAAATGATGTTGATGTGCTCCACTTTTACAAAGTTAGCGTCGAATAGGGTCTGTTACCATTTTTCTTACAATATAGTGCTGCAGACAATAGAAGCAACAACAACAATGAAGCACACAAGCGAGCGCAGCGTCTCTTTCAGACACTTCCGGCGTACTGATAAATTAGTGATGCAGTATGGCTGTATATCAGCTGAAAGATAAATGCTAACTAATTAATCAAATGTATTGTAATTAATCTATAATATTAGTCTTGCTGGAGACTTATTACAGATACAACTGGCTAGAAAGAGGTCTGGGGACTGATAGGATACTTTCGTGCGACGAGGGGTTACCGGTTCTACCTATAAAATAATAATTAAGGAATCGCGCACAATGTGCATTATCTTAACCTAAGACTTAACCTACTGACAAACACCCAGTCCTGAACCCGACCCGCCCGGGAATCGAACCCGGGCCGCCGGAGTGGAAGGCAGGCGTGCTACTGACTCACCCACGGCGGCGGACTTCTACCTATAAAATGGTGCCTGATAGAGCAATTATTGATCGTCATATCTTGGTTCAGCTTAGTGTACGAGGAGCTTTCATTCTTAAAAGGAGAAATTCGAAGTCCACCAATGCTATCATCCAGTTCCTTTGTAAATGAAACATATATATACCCTGGTAAAGCGCAAACTCTGAACCCTTGATCATTGTTTCGAATGCAGAGAGACTACAGAGTTTTGTAGTTAACGTAAAGCTTTTAGAAAACGGAATCCAATATTACACCACACAACTGTTCATTAAGACTTATCTCGATAACATAGGCCCTTGTATGGGGTGGGTAACAAAAATCGATTAGCTGACCTAAGGAAAGCTCGCAGAGCAAGGACCAGAAATCTGCTTCCAGTAGCCTATCAGCATTCAAGATACGAAATGCTTCGTATAAATAGCACTAATGCTAAAATATATTTCTACTAAAATGAAGAGTCTAGCTTCTTTATTATCCGAACGCTAGAACAACTATCTCCATGTTTAGATTTCATTGGTAGGTGGCAGGATTGTGGCATGTGGTCAATAGACCAGCTTAAGAATTTAAAATAGACTAATGAGATTGTACTACACTGATAGTAAAATCAGCTTTGTGAGTTTTGCTTTAATGCTGCGAAGCACGAAATCTCGGCGCTGATTTCGATAGTGGAAATACCTTTGTATCGAAAAATAGCCATCTTAGCGTATGTACAGTCGAGTGCAGGGAAACTTTCCGATTCTGGATTCTTGTAATGTTTTTCTTCTTTATTTAAAGTTGACATTGAATCTCCTTATCATTTGTGTTCCGTACCAGCCCTGGGTGAACAAATCTCTTATTGGTTTGAGTTCAATTCCGATAGTACAATATGATTTTATACATTTATGCTTTATTCTGATTTGAACACTCGTTTTAGCATACTAGTGTACATTTTACGGTTAACAGTAAGACGCCGTTGGATAGTAGAATTCCAGTAGGCTAATAGATTAAAAGTTAAGAAAACAATAAGACTTAGACCTTTATGTTTCTAAATCATTTTTACCAATAGGCCAAATCAACAACAGCAAGATAATATATACTGACATATGTACAGGTCATTACTGTTGAACTATTGTAAATACGATTTTATACATTGATCCTTTAGTCTGAATAACTTATTTTAACGCAATAGTGTAATTTTAAATTTTTAAAAATATTTTATTTCAGTCAAGCAAACTTATATGTTTGTGAATTATTTTTAAAACAATATGCCTATTCAAGTAACCTTAAGGTTTCATGTACAACATACTGTATTTGTGATATTTTAATTTTCATTAATGTAAATGACGATTGGTGAATGTGTGAACTATTATTTTAACTCATATATTATTATTTGATTATTATAAACAGCAAATTTGTTTTCAGAAAGAAATATAAAATCTTAAAGCTTATAATTTAGATAATGGTATATTAGCGGAGTAATAAAATACAATTGAACTGAAACAGTAATAATGCAGTATATAGAAAAAAGTTTGGAAATTAAGACAAAAACTTGTACACAGAGATTAAATTACTGGTTGCTGATGAGGGTCAACTAACCTAACCTTGGACGAGTTGAGTGTTGTTAGCCTTTTATATCCTCAGGTAAGGGATTCCACAGGGGAATCCGATAGTGATAACGAAGAATAAAATTCAGTGTTGTGAGAGGAAATAGAAAATGCAATTACGCTAATTCAAATATTAAATAAGCTTACCCACTACAAATTACTGCAGTCCTAAGTAACATTTTTCAATTTTCAGAATTTTGCTCATCTGTTTTTATAATCTAAACTTGCTAGGCTATATTCAATCAGGTTCCTGAGATTCTTAAAAAAAGTATAGGCCTATCCTATTAAATTATGAGTGGGGGAGAGCCACGAGGAGATTCCTCGTGCTACCTGCGGCAGGATGTTGGTCATGAGCTTTCCCTGTCTGCGGAAGATACTAAGTATAGTGACATGATTAAATCAGGCTCTCTGAAGGTGGTTGCGGAAGTCGGAAAACAGGCAAAAAACGTAAGAGACACGTGGAGTATGACTGTCCCAGTGTGCCGCAGTTCCGGAGAGAAGCTGTGTGGGACAGATTATTTCCCAGTGACGCGAGTCATCCAGGAAGCACGTTGGGTAGCCCGAACTATTCTTGGTCCTGTCTGGGCGCGCGGAAATGTCAAATATCTGAGCGAGCACGTGGATTTAGAACAGATTTATACTCATGCGGAGGAAAAATCCGGTCCCAAGTATTCATTCGTCTGGACTGCAATAAAGCATTTACTCGCCCTTCTTTACGGCCTCATGGACAGAGCAGTCATAGGAAATGTTTAATCCAATGCGAGGTTTGTCTGTTCTCTAGAACTCATGCAAGTTATTTTTGAATGACCAAATCTGGAATTCGATCGTCTAGAACCATTGTTAGTATGAGTTCTTGCCACTACATCCTACAGTAGAAATCATAATGATATCCTGCTAAGATAGGAAGGCATTAAACGCTCTCATGCATAATTCTATAGGCAAGCTAAAATCAACGTGAACGTGGCATTTAGTAATGAAATATTAAGAAATGGAAGTTCTGATATAATGTGGCTTGTGTAATCATGTGTGCTCATTTTATATTACTTGTGAAAACATTAAAAATCCATTTAGTAATTGCCCAATAATAACTATAAAAACCCCAGTTTAAGACCAATAAAAATGTAAAACGACTTCTTTCCTCTACACTGATAATCACAAATTTGTACTATTCCGTTAGGTTTGCTCATAATAGTTGTATTAATGATAACATGAGTTTTATTTCATATCGTCTTCTTTACCTTTGTTTAAACTCTTCCGTTGCAGGGACTGCTATGCGGCCTACGTCGTCCTTTCATTGCAAAATTAGGGACCGGTCGGAAGAGGGATTATCTTTGGATCACAGACATACTTTTTTGACCAGACAACGACATCGAGGTTCTCCCTAGATGGGTGATCAACCTAATGCCGGGGCCACCACCGAAACAACACAAACACATAGGACGATACACAACAGTCACAAACAAACACACACATACACTCACTCTGAAGATGATGATAATGACGGCCAGATGAAATTAGGGGACAAGGGCCTGAAGTTACCCACCTAGTAACTTGTAACCAGGAATCGAACCCAGGACCTTTGCGCGAGAGGAGCGGACGCATCCCTGCGCTACAGAGGTGGACCATTGCCTAAATAACTGAACTTATTTCATAATTCCCATGAATATTCGTTATGTTCTTTCGACTGTTTTCCAATAAGTTTTAAAATAACGTTGTTAATATTAAACACTTTTATTTCATATTAGGTTTCAGAAAGTAAGATGTACGTAACCCTGATAGTTGAAACATCTAGAGGCAATAATTTTTTCAGAAATGATGATTAAAAGTGAAGACATAATTAAGGTTTGGGAAAGAGGAATTAAAGGAGCAGCATAAAACACTCATTTATGGAGTTTCTAAACTGCACTATCTCGGTATTTGCACAGAAGAGTAGCTACAAATTTAAACATTGAATGAACAATAGCGCCTTCTTTTCGTTTAGAGAAAGAGTTTTGAAATATTATATAATAAATTATGTATTTCCGAGCGTAATCATTGAACAAAGGACGCAATAATTATAGGCTTGTAAAAATTAATATCGAAAATTAGTGCATTAATATTACGGAGGTATTCCATATGGTTTGTTCAGTAACAAGAATAAATTATCTAGGCCTATCAGACTGTCTTAGGCCTAAATAGAAGCAATTTCATGTAGGCCAACCCGTAGACTATTTAGAATTTATTGTGAATTTATGTTTCCTTTTCTTATGTAAGTCGTAATAACATTCTCTATATCTTTTTCTCTTAGTTTAACCTCTCTATAGGAATGTAAGTTATATGCGGTCCACCTTACAGGACTGCGACTTGTTGGGAGAAGGATTGCCTTTGGATTATAGGCCTAAACATACATTTTGACCTTTCAAGACTTGGTTGGCTTCTCCGGATCCCAATTCCGTGCAATCTCCGAGACAACACGAACACATAGGATGAAACATCACCAGTCATACATATAGTCATGCCGAAAAAGGCGCGAATGGGATGAAAATGATATTGATGGCCAGATGATATCCAGGGATCACACCTAGGCAACTTGTCCTGACCAGACGTCGAAGCCGTGTGGAGAGCGAACGTATCCTTTAGGCTACGCCACAGCGGTGGACCATAATAAAATAACTACTATTGACAAAATAAACGCCAAGAAAAATACTGGCAAGCTTCACACTTTGTCCTCTAGGATTAGTAGCTAAGGTTATTAACTTTTATACTTAAACCCTATATATTACCTGATTAGCATACTACCAGAGTGTTAAATATACAAAATATATGTTTCGCATAGTTATGTCTGTTCTCCTTGAAATGCAGTTAACGTTCTTGTATCTCATAACTTTATCATTTCCATTCCCTCATGCATGATAAACGGATTCATCATATTCGTGTTTATATAACTAGTTTTTGGAACAATATAATATCCATATAAAAACTGTCGGAAACAAAGGCTTAAATTAAGATATCTGTCATGAACACTATCCAAGCGTACTATCCAAGGCATAGATGACCATCATTGATGGTTTACAATTCAGTATATTACTGAAATATTAAAATTCTATTTAGTCTGATGTCATGCAGTAACTGATATAGACGCAGAAAACTCTTTTTAGCAATTCTCCCTGAAACAGCTGCTTCTGAGACTGTTAATACTGTAACAATGTAAATTTATCTCATTTATTGAGAATTACTCAATGTAAATTTGTCTCAATTATTGAGAATTACTCAACAAATTAGATAAATTTACATTGAAAATTCTACGGTGCCTTCTTGGAATTGTGATCTTAAAAATTTAATTTTGGTATTTAGTGGTGATTAGGCGGAAAGTACTCTACCCTCTATTACTCAATCGCACCACTAAGGAAATAAAACCCTTCAATCTCTACTACAATACTAAATATTTTTTCTGATAATGGATCTCTTTGCTTAACACCAGAATTAACTTTAATCTCTTCACTTAGCCTATCAGTATTTACCTTTACTTTAGCTGTAGTATTTTCAAGTGTTAATGTAATTAATTGTTTTAGTTTCCCAGGTAGGCTATATTGTATTGTGACAGACATTTTATATTTTTGTTTTTATATAAAGATTCGAATGCTCCGTATAGTCAATAAACATATTAGATAGATAAATTTTATACTCATGACTTTTCCAAATACCTGTTTCATTATAAAGGTATGTGAATCTACTCGTGGAATTCTGGTATAATATTTTCGGTTAATTATAGAAATCTTTTGTTTAGAATAAAGGCAAATATTTCTACGCTACATTCAATAATATCATTGGTAATCTCTTTTTTTATGATTCTTATGAGGGGATATGATTCCTTCCATTGTTCCAGTAGCTGTTCTTCCTTCCATATTTTAAGCAGACTATCAACTCATGTACTTTTTGTATTATTGTTTTCATCCATATTTAATTAATTTTGGGGGTATATTATCTGAAGCAGCACCTTTAATTAGTTTAAGACCATCAAATACAGCACAATTCATTAATATATTTCATTATTATTGGTAGTAAATTAGGTCTTATGTCTTATGTAGGCCTAAATCAAGTAGCTTGGAGTAAATTAGGAGATTATATACTGAAATTCACACTAAAGCAATGCGCCGCTGGAATGCTGTAAGCAAATCTACGAATTCCATTCAAATGCAGACTATACACCATTTCTGTGAGATGATGAGTAGCAAAGAAAGTTTAGGTTATACTAATGCAAACTGGTCTCCTTGGCAACGCAAACGCTACGCAGCAAGCAGGGTAAGATTTTAAACAAAAGACGCCCGTTTCTTGACACTTGAGTTGTTTAGAATATTAAGTTTCCATAGCAACGAAAGCATTATATACCCTCGCAAATACCACATTTCCCGTGCTCGCTGATGTCACAACTTCCTCATTGCGACTAGGCTATGTGAAATTTGTCCGAATCTTTAATGTGAGTTTCTGCTCTCCTAATTATATAACAAGCCGCGAGTTAAACAAAGGGACGTCTGGACTGGGGGAAAATTTACTTGGTTCAAACGGAATTTATTTTTAAGCCCGGGACTCCCAGACGTCATTTCCGATTCATTTGCGGCAACAGCGTCCCTTATCTTCTGCAACAAGCATTATTCTGTCCGCTTCAATTCCAGGGAATGCGGACTAGAGAGAGAATGCTGAAAATAGCAACAAACGAACAAATAAACACGTAAAAAGAAGAGAAGAGAAATGAGACAAGGTAACAAATGGAACTTGCACTCGTATAGCAGGATTTTGTTAGATACCAGCTCTTTAATTTGTGGTTAGATAAAGTTGTCCTATATAGAACTTTACGAGTTATTTAGAACTGAAGAAGATAGATGAATCCATAATAATAAATTATATTCGGAATGACTCTACAGTTGGATACCAAAACCTCCAGGAAGGCTGCGAGCACATATTACTTTATTCCAATACAATCTTATTAAAAGCTAGACGGAAAGACTTTATAAACGCATTTAAAATTATTGACTACCGGTAAGTTATAGTTAAAAACCTAGACACATACGGATCTGTACATATCCTACTGCTCCAAGACTGTTGATGAAATGTATAACTGGAACCTATAACTGCTGTGAGGAAAATTTGCTTAAACGTGCTCACATAGAGTCTACAATTATTACAAAATATAAATATGTAGTACCGGTAATGCTTTATGTTAAAAAATGTGTTACAAACATAACTCGTGAAACATAGCTTTTTTAAAATTTCAACTTTAATTGAAAAATTATCTTCCGCCAGTGACATGTACAGTAGTTAAAAGCTTAATGATGGCCACTGGCTATGCCGATTACGTAAAAGGATGAGCAATAAGTGAGTCTTGATTCGGAGAGTGGATGGGTCAGTTTTAACCAAAGTCTGGCCGCTCTAAGAAGGAAACCTGGAGTAAACAAAAACCAGTAATCTATCTCACTCTTGCACATTACTCGTATGACTTAAGAGTGAGACTGACATACTGTTTTTTGTTTACCTTAGGTTTCTTTCTTAGCTTGTCTCGGGTATAGTAATTGTAGGCTATAGAACAGAGTATTACGACAGAGTTGCGGAGAGGGATGAGATGCATGAAGTTCGCGATTACCGCTATCATCACAATACACGTTGTCTTCATCGCTGCGACTACGTATTCTCTCTCAATATAAAAAAAAAATTTAAACTTAATCGATATATCGAAAATTATACGGAATTTATTCTGGGTTCATTCCTAAACGGGCTTTTCGCAATGGTTCTTTGAATCGCATACGCAACATGGCGAGAATTGTACCCAGATTGTGCAACGGGTGTAAAGCCCCCTGCACACAGGGACAGTAGAGGTAGCCAGTACTGGCCGCCAGTTACTGGCAGCCAGTGGATGTTCTAGTGGCAGCCAGTAGGCAGTACAAGGGTCAATTATTTAATTATGTATGATTATGATTAATATAAACAGTATTTTTATTATATTATAGAATATAGAATATTATAGAACTTGTATTAATATTGTCAAAGTAGGCAAACTTTTATAAAAATTGTAGACTTGTAAATAGATTGTGTAATAGGGGAAGAAAACAGAATCGGTTGTAAAATCTTTCGAATAATATTGCAGAAATCACAACACATGGGTAGAAAACAGCTAAGATGTGGATTCTTCTGTTATTCAAGCTGCCTAAGAAGTTATTTTGACTTTTAGAGGATTTGTCTGTAAAATCGCGTAAAATTTGTCAACAAATGTAGTTTTGGGTAGAGATTAAAACAGGTAAAAAAATCTAGGAGTGATTTGATCTAATATTTTGTTGCCTAGAAAATATTCCTCATTCTAGAGTGTACGTTAATATACTTTGAGGAAAATTTGTTAAAGAATGTATACTTTTATAGGAACTACGCCATATAATAAGGGTAGAAAACAGCTAAGGGATATTTTATACATTAATATTAATGTGGTACTAATATTAATATTACATTGTGTAGAATATTGTAGACAAATAATTTGTATTAATATTGTATTAAAAGTAATATACTTATATTAATATTAATTTTTTTCCTGATTTTTGGGGAAGGTTTTGACATAAATGAACAAAACATAAAATAAATATTCCAACAAATATATAAATAAAAATGGTGTAGATTTACGAAGTCAGGAAAAAGTTTGATTCGTACATTTTCCCCAGCGGTCAATCTTTCACTATGTGTACAAGTAGTAAGTTAATAAAGTTATATTATTGAGTCCACGAATAAAATATTTAAAGATTTTTACATTATTGCCGGCATATAATGGAAAAGAGGCTTGCTAATACCTATGTGACGTTCTGATAGTGTCTGGCATAACTACCTCTCATAATCCATTCAAGGTATAAAGGATTTATAATAAAATTCAAATATCTCACTAAAAGTAACAGACTTTAATCTTTTCTGGACATGGCTGTAAAAAAAACGGATTGAAATATTTAAATAAAAGTTTGTATTTCTCTAAAGATACATGAAAATTACCTCTCTACAAAATTTCATCCAAATCTGGAACGGTGAGATTAAATGGGTGTGCTGATCTGACACGGAATGACTCTACTGGCGGCCACTAAACTCAAACTCAAGCATGTATGAGTTTAGTGGCCGCCAGTAGTCTGCTGCACGTTGTGGGATAATTACTGGTTGCCAGTACTGGCTAGTGCTACTGGCTGCCAGTACTGTCCCTGTGTGCAGGGGGATAAACCTTCCTTAAGTTTAGTGGCCGCCAGTAGCTACTGGACGTTGAAGGGAAGTACCCCTGCACACTGGGACAGTAGAGGGATAATTACTGGCGGCCAGTACTGGCTAGTGCTACTGGCAGCCAGTACTGTCCCTATGTGCAGGGGGCTTAAGTTAACCTTTTCACTGCTATTGATGTACAGGTAGGGGGAAAAAAGCGGACCGACTAAAATATCTAAGTAGCCGATGTGAGCCACTGAGCATACCTAGCGGCATTCACAGGATAGCAGGGAATGTATTGAAATTTGTTCTAGACAACATACACAATCAATAGAGAAACAATTTCACGTAATTTGCATTGCTTGTGAAAACAAAAGTTTCCATTACATCTCTTACATTTATTTACGCATCACAAGGCTCTGAATTCAACTGCAAGAGTCGGTCCGCTTTTCTTCCCCCTACCCGTACATGTGTCGCAGCAAAAATTGCATTAAAGCTGACATGTAAGAATAATAGATTAATAGCCTAATAAGCTACGTTATTTTAAAGTGTGAAGATATCTATGCACGCATTAAAATTGTCATTCATATAAACCAGCTATTTAATTTAAATTCTCTTAGCTAATTTAAAACTTGAAATGTGCATATATTAATAAATAAATTTAGCTCTGAAAGGTTAAAATTTGAAAGATTGTTAAGTGGCTTTTTGAAAGCATTAATACCTAGGTAAAAGATTTTGTGGAATGCAGGCTAAGGTATGTAACACAATATGAGTAACATAGCATTCGTGTAAACACATAATACATTAATTAGCTATTAACAGTTAGGGGAAAGACCACACGTTTGGGGCCAAAATTACCTTACGTTATGAATATTATTGTATTTACTGTATCTTCAAAGATATACTAATGATATTCTGCATTCAACCTACTTGACTGGAAGAAAGGTCCTTTGGCCTTAACTCTGTCAGGGAAAATAAAATACTATTATAATATTTTTTTTCTTTTACCAGTAGTACAGTACAATTAATAAGAACTTTCCTCTAATTAAAGAAATCGAATACGATCATGGGACATATTTTAAATTAATTAATGAACTACACTGTGAGAATGAAAATTCTTATGGGCCTACAGAGGTATTATGTATATACACACACAATACTATATTTGATAAAAGAGTAAGCTGGAAGAGGTTGAAAACCCCTCTCATTGTTGTGAATTTAACTTTAGTCCTTCCTTTTTCTGTATTTAATGTAGCAAAATGTAGTAATATTTTTAGTGTTTTTAAGAAGGTCAGCGAGTCTTGTCAAGAAAGGGAATTTTACCTGAGGTAGTTTTCAGCATGCTGACCACATGCCTCCAATCTTGTCATTTGCCAATGAGTTAGGTGGTGCCATCAATAAAATGGTAGATGCTGCCAAGTTTCCCTCAAGTTTCATACATAAAGGTAGACATCCGGTACAATGCAAAATGAAACGATTTCTTTCCATGCAGGATTGGAACAAAATTATCAAGAGTAAAATTAATTTTATGGTACCGAAAACTTGTAGTTTTGACTGTAGATTTAGAATTTCTATGAGGTTTTCAGTATGAATTATCTCATTGTCATGATGGGGGGTGGGGACATTTTGTCCTGTTTTGAGGTCAGAACCATTAACTGATTATGAAGATTGTATGAAGACAATTAGAACTGTGAAATAAGTTCAAGAATTGCGATATATGAGATAGTTCCAATTAAAGCAATCAAAGAAAGGAAGAATATCTAAGTAACCTAAAAGTTCGTAGAAAATCATAGAACAACATCTTAATTTAAACGCAAGTTTTTTTGTTGGAAATAGTATATACAAAAAATATTATGTAGAATTTGAGTGAGATAAGTCAACACAACTACATTTTATTAGATTATTGAGCTGTATTTCAGTTGGCAGTATCATTTGGCAAATGAAGTCTGGAAAAGAATTATAAATTCATTGCTTTGTTGTACTGGAATCTAACCTCTCAATTAATCTATTAAAAAAAAAAAAAATTGGATTCGAAACTTTCAAACACTTCAGTGTCACACTTCAATTGTCACTACTACATAACGTAATATTATTTTATGGAGGATTGTCACTGTTTATAGTAACATTATAAAACGTCATGGAAATGTGAAATTCGATAACGTTATCAGTCCATTCTGTTTATTCTGTTTATTCGGTTTATTTATTCTGGCAGAGCTAAGGCCATTTGGCCTTCTCTTACGCTCTACCAGTAAAAAAACTACATTACAATTACATAACACAAATACATAATATTACAGACAATTAATTAATACTTAATACTTAAATTGCCATTGCCAGATAAACGATAGCAACACTAATAACGAGTTAAACAACCGGAATCGATTAATGAGGTTCAAAAGCAAATGGTCGTTGAGAGTTTTTTCTGCAAGATAGAATACGAGTTACGCAGCAGTAGTTTAATGATGAGAACATACAGAACCAAAGTTTGAGGAGGTCCTTACAGTCAATATTTCCGATCGAATGAGGATGGGAGGAATCTTATTTATATAAAGGCTCAATAGGAAACATTTATAACGAGTTTTATATTATTTAGTTAACTTTAGTACGTACTTAACATGTTGCGGACATCAGTCGGTCTATCTTTAGTAATACCAGTTTAAAAATGTTAATAGTACATTATGTAACAAGCATACATGACACTTACTAAGCTACGAGTATATGTAAAAATTATCTTCCACTTCACAGTGACGGCAACAGCTGTTAAAAAGTTAGATATAAAAAAAATCCGGGTTAGATAAAGAGTAGTTAAATAGAACAGTTTATTAGTCATGATTGATAGATTTCATATTATCCATTTTCGTTGGAGTACTGTAAGAATGTGTTCACCTTATATTATCTGGATTATTTGGACATTTGAAGCAAGAAAGGAGTACAATTATAACTTTCACTTTCGTCATATCGGGAATCAAAATCATACAGAGATTACCAGTTGAGGTGCAATGCTCCCCAAAGAAAACACGGCCTTATAGTACGAGGGTGGATGGAAAAATAACACACAATATTTTTTTTTTTTACAAAACGTTTAATAGGTCAATTACAAACAAATGCACACATGAAGGGATGTCTTTGTCTTTTTTTCTATATAGTCGCCAAGTTTCTTAACACATTTCTCCCATCGTGATACCAGTTTCAAAATACTCCGTTCATAGAAACCCGTTCGGTTGGAGTATAGCCATCTGCGGACTGCTGTTTTCACTTCTGCATCTGACGCAAAGCGTTTACCGGCCAGAAATTTCTTCATGGGACCAAACTAATGAAAGTATCGAGGATGCTGGAGCACCTCCCAACCAAATTTGTTGATTTTCTCACGAACAGCTGCAGCAACATGGGGACGAGCATTGTCGTGAAGAAATTTGACACCATCAGCATGAATGTTACAGTCCAGATCTGGCACCGTCGGAATTTCATTTGAATAGTCCCATGAAGAAATTCCTGTCCGGTAAGCGCTTTGCGTCAGATGCAGAAGTGAAAACAGCAGTCCGCAGATGGCTATACTCAAACCGAACGGACTTCTATGAACAGGGCATTTTGAAACTGGTATCAATATGGGGGAAATGTGTTGAAAAACTTGGAGACTATATAGAAAAATGGACAAAAGATGTCTCTTCATCTGTGCATTTGTTTGTAATTGTACCAATTAAACGTTTCGTGAAAAAAAAATGATTATGCGTTACTTTTCGATCCACCCTCGTATTTCCATTGTACTTCATTTAAAAAAATCGGTTATAATACAACTAATTTAATATTAGTTTGCACATTCGACCTAAGTTGCTAATTAAAATAAATTAAGCATATAAAATTTGAATTTCAATTGCGCGTAATTATTCCGAAATCATAATGATGTTCTAAATCTAAACTGACACAAACCATTTGAACTCATAAAATGAAATGAAAGACAAGGATGCAAAACTGAATAGAAAGTCGACTATAAGCAGGCTATGACTAGGTGTAACTGTGGTAATACCAATGATATCCGGAATTAGCCCTGGGAATACATTTTTCTAGATAGATTTATGACTTGTTATTTGTTATTCACAAGTTATACCAACTTAAACTAACATAATACTGGAAGCACCATTTTAAAATAATTATACAAAAAAGTTTTATAATACAAATTTTCATTTAGTCGCACGGAACACCAAGCGGGATGCAGTTGCACAGCATCCGATATTTTAGTTCTATACTCATGTTAAATGTTTCAATTTTAAGAACAAATCCACCATAGTTGTATTCTAAGGCTTTATAAACAATGTAGTGAAGCTACAAGCCTCCAGCTTTCTTTGCAACAATTATATAACATTTGTTATTTGGTTGCATGTGCATCCCACTTGGTATGAGAAAGGTTTGCAAGCGGCAAGAGACCAATAATACTCACAAGGAGCAGTCTTATTGTAATTAAATACAACTAACCTGACAGTGCAATCGTGCTCTAAACCTTCTCAACAACCTCGTGTGCTATCATATAAACCTAGTGGTGTAAGAAGATCACAGTTATACTATTATTCCCATAATGATTACTTCGTTTTGAGAGTCAAAGAAACGGTAAAAAAAATCACTGACTCAGATAAGATTTTCCTAAACATGTTATTCATGGGGAACATATGAAATAGGCCTTTCCTAGTTAGCTGATGATGCCGAAATTCTTGGCCGAAACGCCCCAACTGCCCATTACGAATAGAGAACATAAAAATATTATTATACAGAAGAATATAGTTTTTGTTTTCTCACAATCAGTATCTCTTAGACATACGATGAAAGGCGAAAGTAATATCGATGTGTAAGGCGTGAGGAAGCAGACTTAACTAGGAGCTACTGAATCCCAAGGTTCAGATATGTCAGCAGGGAGGTAACTATGGTAACCCCATACATCACTTTACAAGTTAGAGTGGACTTGGCCTCAAGAACCTGGGAGGGCTTTGCGAAGTCAAAGAGGAGGGTGTGGGGTTAGTTGATAAAGTTGTTCCGAGGTCCCATTAACATTCTGTGTTCAATAACAACTTCCTAAAATAGAAACTGGCTTGTGATATCCCCAATATTGTCTTCAAGCCTCTGTAAATTATGTGAGAACATTATAGCTTCTCCTATAACGATTTTCTTCAAGTACAGTAAGAGTTAAGGCTTATAATAAAGAAAACAATCAAAAATACATTTTTAAATATAAATATATATTTTTTAATTTTCAAGCCAAAATGGTTATTCTACAATAATAATAATAATGATAATAATAAAAATAATAATAATAACAATAATAATAGTAATAATAAGTCATAAAATACCTAAAAGACTTTAATACATTTATTAAAGCAATGGGCTTAAAATAAATAGATCATTGGATTTCAAATAAATAGATAAGTAAATATATGGACTAGGATAGGGATATAGTAGATGTAGTACATAACTAATAAGTATGAGACTGATATCTGTCAATTTGTAAATTACTATAGATAAAGTGGAACAAAACTAGAAACTAAGCCATATTGAAATATAATATTGTAATTAACAACATAAGGATTACACCAAAACATGTATGGAACATGTTGATGTTATACATTTAAAAAAAAAGTAATAATAATAAATGTAACATTGATAATAATAATAGGCTAATGATGATGATGATCATAATAATAATAATAATAATAATAATAATAATAATAATAATAATAATAGACATACAGGCCTTCCCGAGATATTAATATCGACCGGAAGAACATTAGAGTTTTGGGAAGATATATTTTTTTTAAAAAGGACTTGAAAGTCACGTAAGGGTCAATCCATATCAAATCAACCAATGATAGTCGCTTACAAAATTTATTTACTTTTTATTTTTTCATCTTTGTTGGAACAATATTCAGAGAGTTGAAAACAGATATTCATTAATTTTTTAGATATCCAGTTTCTTTTTGAGCGGCCATTTTGCATTGGTGCGTTAACCTATTTTGCATTTTATAGAGGTTTGCGTTAAATTCTGTATCTTCTTTGTCTTTGGTTCAAACAAAAACGATGTTAAAGAGCATAAAATGTACAATATTTTCTGTCCAGTATATATAGCCTAATTAATTATAAATAAACGAAACAAATAGATAAATGTTAACGTTTTCAAAATAAAAATATTCTCTTTTAAAATTAAAAATGCTAAAGATAAAACTGAAACTCACTTTCAATTCTTTGTGTTTATAGTATACTACTTCCCTAAAAAGTTCGAGACTTAAAAGTTACATTCTTTTTTAATGGATCTTCAAGTATTACGATTATTCTAAAATCAGGTATTTTCAATCTGAAATATCTCAGAAGAGACAGGCTTTAAAAATCCAAAATTTTCAGAAAACATTCTTTTATTGTGTTGTAATAAGTGGTAAAAATTTCATTACTGAGACTTTATTGGTTTTTTAGTTAGACGTTTTTAAACTTAGCTAAAATTTCAGGAAGTGCTATTAAGTGCAGATATTACATTGCTTGTAGAAAAATGTAAAAAAAAAAAACAAACACATTATTATTTTAATTTACACATTAGTAAGTGCCAGAATAGTACTTTATGAGATTTGTGGGGGCAGGAAAATGTCTGTCCGTCTGTCTGTCTGTGAGTCCATGTGTCTGTACGAGCGATAGCTCAAACTCAATATCGGATTTTCATGAAACTTGGTACACGCATTTATAACGTCCATGGGAAGAAGCCTATTGATATTGGATCAAGTCGATTGACCGGTACTGGAGTAAAGCCCAATTTATGGCAACACATATTAAAAAGAATTTATCAAAAGCAAATCTGTTCTCATGGGAACATACTGTTTAGCAGTTACGGCTTTGGAAGTTGCAATACAGTTAGCTTTGACAAATAACATTACCCACATATTCCTTCACATATGCTTATCAAACTGGACCTTTGTTCTTCCGTAAGCCTTGCTTAACGAATCGATCTGGAGCTTAATTCGGAAATCGATTAAAAAAATAACTTATTTTCTGCATATCATAATTGCAATTATCACTGATTAAACAAAAGCAATCTGGTCCTTTGCTGCCTAAGTTTACATTATTTTATTCTTTTACTCTTTGCAATATTAAAAAAAGCAAAAGACATAGTGCGTTATATATTGTCATTTCATTGCTGCTCTAAAGAAATCCTCATAAAAAGTTCACTAATTGTTGTACGGTACACAGTTGACAGTTTTTCACTGATGTTGAAAGCATGACCTGTAGCAGTTGTGAATTCTGATGGTGTAACTTTCCGTAGTACCATACTGATTGGAAATAAAGTGATGAAATTTCGAAATAAAGTTCCGGAAATTCAAAATAATGTGCGGATAACTCGAAATATAATGTTGGCAATTTGAAATAAATTGCCGGAAATTCGTAATAATGTGTGGGAAATTCGGAAAAAAAGTGCAGTTAATTAGAAATAAAGTGCCGAATATTCAAGATTAAGTACCGGAAATTAACATTTTTGCGCACGCATAATCCGCAAACTTTATGAACAGCCCACGGATAATCGGAAATTGCTATCCAGATTGTGAAATATAAATAAGTTAACAAAAATTGGTGCTTAGAATCTCCTTGCCCCGACAGGTCGCGGTCCTTTAAGATCTTGGTGGTTTGGGTCGCCTAAACATCCCTACAACGGGGGAGGTTAAACTGCGTTCACACCTGTGCAACGTTGCATGCGCACAAGAGGCTTGCGCCTGGCAGGTGGAGATGCAAGCCGGGGCATGCAACGGTGCAGGGTGAGGCATGCGTGGAATCTGTGCGCACGGACCTCCTTGCGCCGGTGGACGTAGGCGCAAGTAGCTCCCCATTTGAAACGGGGAGCTACGTGCAACAGTCGTGCGTCTTCCAAGGCTCTGCTCTGATTTTTCATTATGGCGGAGTGGTCTAATGAAAAGAATATTGAGTTCGTGGAGGATTATCGCTCGTATCCGTGTTTGTGGATGGCTAGTTCCCCGGACTACAAGGACAGGACAAAAAGGAGCGATTCCTTACAGTTTCTAAGGGACAAATACGCTTTGGGAACAACGAAAGCGGTGCTAAATAAAATAAAAAGCCTCCGATCATACTTTCGTAGAGTCCAGCAGAGTAGAGCAGTGGTATTATTTAAATGAATAGCCCTTTTTAGGCTTTTTAAACAAACGAGTTTAGCCGTCTTCATAAAACATAATAATGGTCACTAATGTGACACCGAAAATTGTTTATAATTTTGACAGAGTTATTCTAGTTCTCCCCCCCCCAAATAAGCAAGTAACTATTCCTTATATTGGCACTCGAAAAATAGCATAAACAATTGAGATATTTACCCTTTTTAATGATACAATTATTCAATGCTCACTCAATTAACTTCCTATCTACTAAAATAAGTTGACTGAAATTGTTTCTATATATACATTTCAAAGTATTTCACACTGCTCAAGTTTCATTTCCTGCGATAGTTACAATAAACAATAACACGTGTGAATTGATTCAACCGAGGGAAGAACTGAGGTCAATGATAACAACGTTGCTTTTGTTTTGGAAAGCAGAAGCCAAGGCCGACTTGGTTACATCAGTTAACACAAACACTGACTTAATGGTTTATTCCTTTGATGCCGCCTGCCCATGCAATGAACAGCTGCACTATACAAAGACAAACAACAAAGCGATATATAGCCTACATTATTAATTTCAGTGCGTTGTATAATTTTTTTTGAACTACATCTTTTCTTAAAATGCACTAATTCACATTTATTTATTTTCTTTTGTATTAATTGGAAAATCTATTTAAAAATAGTGTTTTTCTGCAAAAGTCCTCTTTAGCCCCTAGTCTAGTGGTTGCTGACTACGGACCCGCAAGTCTGGGTTGGATCCCGGTACCTCCTCAAATTTTTCTGAGGTAGGGCCAACTGGAACGGGGTGCATTCAGTCTCGTGACACCAACCGAGGAGCTAATTCATAAAGAAGTAGCGGCTTCGGTTCAGTAAGCTATCAACAACTGCAGTAGGATTCGGCATGCTTACCACATGCCCTAATCCTGCCAGCTACCTATTCAAAATGTGACAATTATTACGCTCATATTATTGGTAATTAATAATAAATAAAATTATATTTGGAAGAAAGCAGTTCGTTCGTTGAAAATGCCACTGTTCGCAATAGTACCTACTGGTGATCAGAGATGTTCCTACGTACTGCGTACATTTTCGAACGATATTCTGGAAATGAAAGATTGATTGCCATGACCAATTTTACTGCTGTTTGACTTTCATATTTTTGTGAAAGGTCAACTACATTGCCAACTTTGTGATTACAATACAATTGAATTTTCTTCTTACGGTTTCGTCTTTGTTGCAAAATAACAACAGCTGCAGCAGCTACGGCACCTAAATCCAAAGCGGACATTTCATCTGCTCACTTCTGGCAGGTGTGAACAGAAAGAGGTATGCGCCTACAATAATGGTGCCGCAAGAGACTAGATGCATGCGTGAGCTTGCACCGTTGCATGCGCAGATGCACTGGAGAGGCACGGCAACTAGGCGCAAGGCGCACAGGTGTGAACGCGGCTTAAGAGAAAGAAGAAGACTGCAGCATCGTGCAAATTCCCAAGTCACCTACGTATACTAAAAACAATAACTTAATGTTGTAATGGGACTGTGTACGTTCAATGTGAGGGCATTTGGTGAATTCAGTGTAATATTGACAGAAATTGTGTAATTTTAAAGGAGAAAGGATGGTTTGTTTGAATTTAAATGTAGCCTACGTTTCTTTGCTGGTTGAAGAAAGTATGCAGGGGTGCCCACAGGGGGGGGGTTAAGACGCAGACTGCGTCATTGAAATTTCTGGGGGGGGGGGCAAAATATTATAGTTTTATGAATTTTCTGGGGGGGGGGGTTGAAAATTGTTGCAAAATAAGCGTTTTATATGTTAAAAATAAAAACGGTCGAGTTCTATAACTTCAAAAGGTCTCTTCTAATTTTTTATAAAGATAAAGATGAAGAATTTCGACAGCCATGGGCGCCCATTCCCGGGGGCGGGGGGGGGGGGCGCAAGGAAGACAATTATTTGAAAGTCAGTTAAGACATAAAAAGTTTGCAGAAGTTTTACCAAATTGACAACATGGAAGCAGAATCCACAGTGGATTAGGAGAGGGGAGTCCAGGTAAATTGGACCCCCAAAAGTCAAAACCTAACATTCTATATTTGTATTTAAAAAATAAAATATTTATTTAATTAAACAAGATTTGTTGGTGTGTCAAATATGATATAGCAGTTATTTTATCTTCATAACATAATGAGTAGGGACCGGATTTTTAGGTTTTTAAAAACACTGTTTTAGGTTTTCCATTAGGTGAAATAGTATTTTTTAGGTTTTTTGTCCAAAATATCGTTTTCGGGTAGAATAATTGGTTTAACGAATTTGAATGTGCTACATAGGATTCTGTACATAATACTTGTAAAGTTTAACTTAACAAAATTGACTTAAATTTGTATAAACTTGCTTTAGTACAATATTATACAATTGAAGAAAGAAAGCATAAACAATCAAAAGAAGCAGTGAAAATAAGATTGCCTCACATTTCCTGGTTACAGTATTTCACTAAATATCTTTCAAGATTCTCAACTGTGAAGTTCCTCCTGTTATCTCTTAGTTAATAGTTAATACTGTATCTAGACACTACCCTTCTCCGGATTCGAATCCGATCTTAGTGAGTAAAATACTTTATGGTTGGATGTGGATAATGTGAAACTAATTATTTTCCTTTCTTCGGTTGTTACGCATGCTAACCGCACTACAGATCAACTAGGGACGAAAACTTCCCCCTTTTCTAGAAAGGTAAATAACACGTATTTCTGGCAGGCTTGACAAAATATTACCTTGCCATCGGTAGTGAAATTCAGGTCGTCGCCAATGATCCACTGCCGGAATAAGCTCGATTTCATTTGTTTCGGCATAATTAACACGTCTACTTAAAACTCACAGTGTGACCACTCAGTATGAATAACAGGGCAGTACTAAAGGCAAGCAAGCGCTTTAAAACACAGATCTATATCCTTGTTCATACACGGCAACAATGGTTCTTCGTACGAATATTTTAAAAGGAATATACCGGTACTCTTACACTAACTCTCTAGATACTGTCCATCCTAGACGACAATGGGTTGAACGAAACGCTGTTGGTATTAATTTGAACTCGACAAAAATTACTGTATCTCCGCAAAATACCGATTTCTCAACCGACAAACAAAAACGACAAAAAAGTAGTCTAAATTAGACATTTTAGGTTTTATATCCCGTTTAGGTATATTTAGGTTTTTATACCCCATTTAGGTATTTTTAGGTGCTACAGAATTAATGTGGGTGAATCCTATGGACATGATTCGAAAAAGCGTATGAGCGCTTTTTGTTTTGGAAGTAAGGAAAAAAATAGGTAAAAACCTAAGAATCCGGTCCCTAATAATGAGTAATGTCCACTATTCCATGTGTTATTCATCTTTTCTTATAAATAGTAATAAGTATTATAACTTAGGTAACAGTTTCTTGTTTAAGTTGCCATGTCTTAAGTGTATAGTAAACAAATTTCCTAATTAGTTTTTGAGTGCTAAAATAGTGTAAAATGTGATTTCATTAGTTCAGTATTTAAAAATTTTCCGGGGGTGGACCCCCCACTTAGGTAATGATTTCTTATTTACATTGACATGTCTTCGAGTATGGTAAACAACTTTGCTAACTAGTTTTACTGTGCTAAAATAGCGTAAAATGTAATTTTCATTAGTTCAATATTTAAAATTTTTCTGGGGATGGACCCCCGACCCCCTTTTTGGGGGGTATCCCTAACCCCCCCGGCACTTTCGACCCTCCCCGCAATTATTTTCTAGCTACGTCATTGTTGCACTTATTATATTATTAATATAATGTTACAAAGTGGCCCAAGAAGTTAAAGCGACAAAAAATATATTAATTTAAAAAATTGCCCCTTCCTAGAAAATATATTGGCGCCCTTGTCGACAGCCAATTAGGTTGGGGTGAGCAATGAAGTTTGAGGGGGGTGAGTCATGAAATTTGGGGGGTGAGTCTTGAAGTTTGGGGGGTGAGTCATGAAGTTTGGGGGGGGGGCACCCCTGAAGTATGAGTGTAAAATTCCGTGCAAATTGCATTAAGAATGTAGATTTGTATAGGGAACAAATATACAAACACACATACATAAATATTAAATACACACTTTCAACTTTATACAAGGTGTTTCAAAAATACTTTTACAAAATTCGGGCATGGGTTCCTTACACCAAAAGAAGGAAAAAAGTTAATATGAACATAGGTCGGTCCCATCATCTTTTGTTTTCTCGTTAGGAACTGTTCAACAAATTGGTACACTCATAACATGTCAACACACAAAACTCATATCAGATGCTCGAAATGTCCTCCTCTTGCTTCTAGACCTGCATGCACTCGTCGAATCATGGACTGTCGCACCCTTTCAAATACTCCGGGATGGTGTCGAATTGCTTCGCAGGCTTAAATGACACGTCGATGAAAAGTTTCTTCATCCGGGATGTCTGCTCCAAAAACCAATAGTTTAAGAGGTGCCCCCAGAGATAAAAATCCGAAGGATTGAGGTCGGGAGTTATGAGTTTTGTGTGTTGACGTGTTATGAGTGTACCAATGTGCTGAACAGTTCCTAATGAGAAAACAAAGGATTATTGGACCCATGTTCATATGAACTTTTTACCTTCTTTTGGCGTAAGGAATCCATGCCCGAAGTTGATAAAAGTATTTTTGAAACACTCTGTACATTAGACTAGACCGTACGCCATCAGGTGAAATATAACGCAGAAGTCAAGGACTATGAGATCATAATAACAGCTGATCGCCTCGTTCAGCCATTTTGTTGATCTTTTTAAAAATCTTAAATCTCAAAACTTGAACATTGAATAAATTATGGTTGAACAAAAACAGTCGTATGCAATTTGCCTATAATGATAATTAAGACACTCTTATTTTAATAAAATGTCATTACAGGCTCATTGAGTAATGTGCTAACTCGTATCCTAATAAAATGCCCTTTTATTAGGTTCGTAGCCTACTATTTTACTATGGTAATGAAAATTCCATTTTTGGTCCAGATGCGTAAGTAAATTTTTTTCATTCATTGTAATTTTTTGTTAATCATATTACAGTTACCTAGTATGTTTTTCATTTCAGTATTGTTTAGCGTTGTATGGTAAAAATTAACATACTATGTTTGGATAATTGATTGATTTTTCATACTCTTAACCGAAAAGTTATCTACAGAACTTAAAACGCCTAAAACTCGACAATGGAATTCTCCGAAATCACATACAAGTTACACTAACGCAAGACAATTACTGAAAGCAATACATACTTATCCCCTTCCCATTCTTTCCTCACACATACGCAATATAAAGAAATAGCTTAAAAGGTCCGGATCAGGGTTACCATACGTACAACTATAGTCATACACATACGACTATTTCATACATTTGTACGACGTGTGACGCAATCATGAGTCGTACGCCTATTTGTACGACTATTTTTAACATAGCGTTTTATATTTTTTTAAACCAATCTACTGACGAATTTTTAATTTTGATATGTCTCCAGCTTTTTGTTTTCACATGGTTTTTATTGTAAGCATGTTGCTAAAATCAATATGATTAGAAAGCAATCCTGTGCCTTTGGCAATAATTACAACACTATGACAACTACTGTTTATTTAATTTTATTGTATTTAATCAAATTTAGCACACCGGAAGATAAAGAAACACTCCTAATCATTTATAAATACTGTAAGATGATTTATTAATAATTACATGACATATATAAGGTGCATAATGCCGATTATTAATTATTATTATTATTAACAACGCAAGACGTTCATTACACTGAAAAATCACAAAGTATACGACAGTTTTAACTAGCATACGACTATTTTCGGATATTGGTACGACTGTTCTACGTTTCTGATCTGACAACCCTGGTCCGGATTTGTATATTGTAATTAGAAATTAACTAATGAAGGACTTTCGACTTTCAAACTCTAGGTCTTTATACAGGTCTTTGTATAGGTATGTTGAGTTTGAAATGAGGAAGAACGACTTATGATAAACTATTCCCCCAGAAAACTCTTGATAGCTTTTTATGGCTCATAGAGGGCTTAGAATTGTTCACCCCATTGCTTCCACACACCAACAGGAATTCTGGTAATATAAAATTATACTGTCTTTTAATATTTTATTTCCCACTCTCATGTTACCATACAACCATTTCGGGGCTGAAATAAGAAAGAAAATCAATATCGCTTTCATACTTTCCTCCACAAAAATCTGGTACACACTTTACTGCGCATACAGGACTAAAAATGTTCCATCCTATTTTGTCTTCTTTTACATGTTTAGGACCTATGATAAATTTCCATATTTCTCAAGTAATATAAATCCTACAGCTATGAATAACGTATCGGCAGATACGATTATTTTTACCAACTTCTGGTACAGCATACTCGTTGGCACACACTCAGGCTGAGACAACTGGATTAAGTTGTCCCTGCAATACGACCTCTTATTCTATATCAACATGTGAAGTGAGAAAATGATATTCTCCATGTCCAGAGTAGAGAAAGTTATGTGACTGCAACAAATTGTGCATTTTTTCGTGATTCCATTCTTCGTTATTTATTTACGCCAAAGAACAATATCGATAGCTTCTCTAATTTGTCAAGGCCCAGTTACTTACATCAGAATTAGACTGTTACAACTCAAAATCAGTAAATATTCAGGAGAGAGAGAAAAAAAAATCCTTGTTTCTTTAACATCTTCTCCTTGGTCACTAGGAGCTGCTATGAACTTATCTTGGGATTTATTGCATCTCATAGGCCTCTTTCAATAACGCTAAGACATAAAATCCAGAACTTGATTGGTTAGAAAAAATTAACAAATTTCTGAGTTGTAACAGTGTTTCCCTTGAATGAAAGGTAAAAAACTTCTAGTTGTGACGGTTTTTTTCAGAGTTGTAACACTTTAATGTCAAATAGAAGCTTTCCTATTCCGGATTATGACTATTTAACTAATCATATTTTTAGTCTTTCTCCATTTATTCTATGGGAAGTGATAAGAATTGCAAGAAATAAATAAGAATGTATAACGTGTGAAGTTCTCTGTTTTACTTGTTGCTCGAGTATTCTACAATGCTTGTAAGTTATTAAAAATATATTCTTAAATAAGTTAAATTTATATAAATAATAAAATGTCTAAAAAGACATTGTATTTGCTAAATTTAAACTTCAATTGATACTTTCTTGACTTAATATAATTCAGACATCATTCATCGCCAGAGGAACAACTGTCTTGCTGTCTTGGTTCAGAAGAACACTTCATATTATTGTAGAAGTCCCAGTATACACTAGGAATGACGTAGTCATGGCAAAGGCACAATAAATCTACTTTCTTGTTGGCGTCGATTTGTGGAAATTCAAAATACGCTGGTACAAGAGAGAGAATGGGCTATCTAATTCTTATATGAAGTGCCTTGAATTCTTCCTATGCAATATAACTGTTTTTGTACAAAAATGTGAATGGTTGATTCTTAGAAAATGGAGAATTTTAAGTTCGTCCAAACTACAGTCTGCCCTTCCTCATCTTTTTTGTAGTTTCGCCCCATACATTCTGACAGTGCTTTGAAGTTGTGTACCTACTTCGCCCGCGATTATTTACTCAACTGCTAGATGTTTTGTTTAAATCATTAAATTAACAGAAAAAATATAAAAACATATTTATTAACACTGACATAGTTTTTACATAAACTGCAGGAATCACATAATTTTATTCTTAATTACATTGTTTAACGTTAAAAATATAAATAATTAAACGAACAAATCCAATCTTATGCTGCCATATGTGCATACAAATTAGAAATGAAACAACTAAAATTATACTTAGATTCATGAACCGTACCCAAATCTTGCACAAACAATTTAATATTAACGATTGATAATTTTAAAAACTAAAATCCCGGTTGAGATGCATTTCACGAATAAAGTGCGAATAAATTGAAAAAAAAAATCAGTTTCGAGTTCCCTAGCCCAAAAAACCAGCATAGTGAGTTTTATCCAAATCATTCAATGTTTTCCCATTTAGGCGTGCTTTCATGATCCCCTTCTGTGTAAATCAGATCTCTGCAAATCGTAAACAAATGAATCCAGATAGCAATCGAGCAAGGCCATATTGAATTAATTTCACAATTGAATACTGTCTTGCTAATGTTTTCCACAACAATCAAATTGCTTGTGTGTTTGTTGTGTTTCTTCTCGAAAACATTTGATTTTTTGCATTAAAATCAAAATTTTGCAAAGTCCTTTTTTAGTGTGCACAATATAGAAATAGCTGCATTTTAGTGCCCAGCAGTTTATTAATTTTATTTATAAATCGACTTAGTCGCTATACGCATATCAGGGAGATGTGTGATACCAATTTACAGGCAAGTTGCAAGACAACCGGTAAGGATTATTAATAAAATTTTAAAAATGAATGACCTAAAATTATCTTTATAAGTTTTTAATGAAGTATACAATATTGGACACTACATGTATCCTAAACTATTTCCTTTGTAATAGGAAAAAATAAGCATTGTCGTTACAATATCATTAGCTGCTGATGGTAGGCACATTTTGGCGTTATCGTTTATGTGCTGTCGCGGTAGTTATTTATGGAAATGATTCACGACGGCACATATATGCTAAAATATGTGATCCTAAAATAAGGGAACTTCGTTATCAGATAGGCCTAGGTTATTTTAGAGGCATGCAGAAGAATATGAGAGTTCTGAACCAGCTGAATACTGCCGCTATATGAAGCTAGGCTTTACAGGGAGCAAATTTGTAAACAAATATATCATCTCAGAGGACTTGAGAGTCAAGGTACGAGAAGTGCGGTAGGCTACTCATATTTGAGGGTCTATTAGCAAAACCGGCATCTCCTAATGAAAGTTTAATACATTTCCTGCAACATTTTTACTGTAGAACTATGTGTTACAAATCCGACTTCCCATATCGATATAGAAATATTTTATTTTAAGAACAAATGAGTTCAACAAAATGTATTATAATCGTCAACATTATTCTAAGTTTTAATCAAAATATTACTGTTACTAAAGAAACAAATCGGGTGCGTGGAACGCCACGCGACAGAAGTGAAACTTCTTTGGCAACGTTGAGAGTGAAATAGAGGAATACATATAATTATATCGAATCGGAAGAAGGAAATCAGCTGAATAAAATAAGAAATTCACTTTTTCGGCATTTTAAATCGAATACGTATAAAACAATAACACAGTTGTAATGAACTAATGTCCAAACTGTCACTGATCGTAGCCACTGTGTTTACATGAACGGGACTCTTTGGTTAAGTTTCCGAGAACGTTAGTGACGTGTAAACGATGCTCACGCAACGAGTAGAGCTATATATAATGGTGAAGGGCTCACCACGCCACTAGCTCGAAGCAGTAATAGCCCCCCACTCAATGCCTGATACATTTCCCCCGCGCGCTCCCGTGGCCCCACTCTTTTGATAACAACTCTATGCTTGCTACTTACCCCCACTACTTTCGTGACGATTTTGTTCGTAACGCTAGAGCGTAACGCAACTTTGGGTTAGCTCTCGATTTACTCCTAGCGCGCCTAAAGAAGTTTCACCTCAAAAAAATTAAATTATCTTTGTAGTCCTACAGTCCAGGCTTTACTAATTTCAATGCAACATAGTTTTCATAACATATATGGAAAACTGCGTATTCCCAAATGATTGAAAATTGTTATCCAAATGACAATATAGTAACAATCTATTCCACTTAACAGAAATTTACATAAAAGAATTCGTCAATATTATATACACAATTTACTGTTAATAAATTTAGAATATCTTTTCTTAAAGTTTGAAAAGGGCAATTGTTTTAATGACAAAAGAAGAAAATTATAAAATTTAATTGACATATTAGTCTATAGCAGTGGTTCCCAAAGTGGGGTCCGCGGACCCCCAGGGGTCCGCGATGGAATTTCAGGGGGTCCGCAGGCGGTTTAAGAAGAAATAGGGTATCCCGTAATTTTGAAATGCTTAACTGTGTTCCCCACTACTTATCTATGTGAAACAGCATTCTCCCACCTCACGTACTTGAAATTAAAGTTGAGAAATAAACATGAAGTTGAAAGTGACTTAATATTGAAATTATCAGACATTAAACCTAACATTGCAGAGCTAATTAATCAAAAGCAGCTTCCCTGTTCACATTAAGGAGTAAAGTCTGTTTGTTACCGTTGATATTGTTATTTTGTCTATTAAATTAAATAAATTTGATTCAAAGTATTTATTTACCGTAGTTTTTGTTTCAAAACCCAGAGGGGGTCCGCGAAATTTTAATTATTTTCAAGGGGTCCGCGGACTGAAAAGTTTGGGAACCACTGGTCTATAGTAAATGGATTTCCTAGTCTTGCTATAGCTACATCTAAAAAGCCCCAAATCATTCCTATTTTTCATATGATAGTTATGTGTATATCCTCTTCCTACATGCAGGTTAACATTTTCCTTGATGTATAGTTAGCATTGAAAATGAAAAGAGTTGTGACTGCCTTAATACGTAACCAAACAAGGTTTGATCTACAATGCCCTCCAGCAGGAAGACACACAATAACCTTAACTTATACATGTTTTTTGTAATTTTAATTATCTAAAAAATAACGTCTGATTACCCCAAAGCAAAGTATCGTAACTCAAACAACTATAAATTTGTGCATAGTACACTGTTTTCAGAACTTTTACGATCACACTTTGTATTCTCACACTACGTATAAGAAATATTTCTTTCGAAACTCTAGAGTCTAGAGCATACTTTTAATATATGACCCTTCCAACTCAAACTCTGATCAGTAACAAAACCCAAAATTTAGGGAACTTATAAGATCTCCGGTATTGTTAGTGTTATATGTAAGTACTGATTCCTGTATTTTACTAGTATTGTATATTTCAACTTGGTTTATATCTATGTGAATTTATCTGCTAATACCCAACAACATGATGTTCATAACCAGGCCGATCATATGGGGGGGGTTATAACATCCGCGGGGTCTGGGGGGTATGGAATACCCTCCAGGGAGAGGGGGGTCCGGGGGTCCTCCCCCGGAAAATTTTAAAAATTAAGACGCAAAATAACGAGTTTTAAGCTTCCGGGGGTCCTTCCCCGGATAATTTTAAAAATTAAGACGCAAAATAACGATTTTTAAGCTTCCCACGCTTTATACTTGTATTAAGTAATTTATGGGAAGACTTAAAAAATTATACAATTTTCCTTTTTTTAATCAATGGGGGGGGGGGGTTCAAACCCCCAAAACCCCCCCCTCGATACGCCTATGTTCATAACTATAACACACGAGGTAGTCATAACCTAGTGGTACCTAGATGTCGACTCCAAATGACGCTTGATAGTCATGTTGCTGTTGGTATAAAACTATACAACAAGTTGCCAGAAAGTGTGAAATCACTAAATAATGTAAATATCTTTAAGAAGAAAATTAAATTTGTATTGCTAAAGAACAACTATTATACTGTTAAGGAACATCTTGCTCTTAATTGGACTTAACTCTCTATGTTGGACGAAGCCTGATGCATTAAGTGTTTAATGGCCAATAAATATTATTATTATTATTTGATGTACAGTAAGTTTGTGTTACACCAATTTTGTACCACCTTAGATATTGATTTTACTTGTAGATCTAAGTTTCGCGAATATTTCCATTTAAAAAAATATGCTAAGATCATCTGCAAACAAATAAATATTAACTGTGTGTGTTGAAATGTTAAATGGTAAATCATTAATAAAAATTATAAACAAGATTGGACCAAGAACGGATCTTTTGGAACGCCATGCACAACCGGTAAAGGCTTGATTCTGTTTCAACAATCACTACTTTTTATATATTTCAGTTAAATAAGATTCCATTAGAGATTAGCACTTTCCTCAAAGTCATAATACATTAACTTCTGAAGTAAAAGAGAATGAGATATGGTATTGAATGGTTTGGATAAATCTTACAGCTTTACACTAACAATGTCCCTGCTATCGAGCCCTGAAATACACTTAGAGAGGAAGGAAACTGCTGCTTTGACAGTGCTCAGTCCAGATTTATAGCCAAATTATGAAGAATCAAATAACTTATTTTGTTCAAAATATCCTTTAATCAGACTATTCAGGGCAATCTTCAATACTTTTGACCCCGCAGGAACCGGTGGTATTAGTCTGTAGCTCTCTACCAGAGAATTATTACCCTTTTTGTATATTGGCAAAACCTTATAAAATTAGGACCAATCTTCAGGACCGATAGATTCAAGCATACAAGAATTAATAATAATGTGAGTCAATGCTTCTTCTATAAATTATATACCATACTTCAAAATTACTGAGCGTAAATTATAGATATCTTCTTACCTAATGGGTTTCTTTTGTTATTGCTTTTCAGAATATTTTACTCTAATCAACTGAAAGTTGAAAGAAGTTTTAAGGTTTTGGTACCCTATTTAAATAAAAACTAGAGTCTTTATCAAGAGGCATTGATAAAACTGAATTTAAAAGTTCTTTAACTTTATCAATAAAAATGTAATTGAATTTAAAAGGACTTATTTGATTACTAAAATTATTGTAAGATACCACTTTACTTTCTCTCTTCATAATAATCCACTTGGTTTTTTACTTATTTCTAGCATTATTTATTATACAGTGAGTCCATTTTATGAGGAAACCTCGCATCACTGCCGCATTGCCGCGCTAGCATTGTACAAAGCATAGACCCTACAAGCGGTTAGTTGCTGTTAGGCTGTTCGGTGTCTTGTAGTGAGACGCTTGTCTATTGTTGTGTGTTATAGTTAGTTATTCCTCAGGTTCGCGAGCGACCCCTGGTGATCCCGTAAGGGGATATTCTCAGCGTATTTGTTACCGGGGTGCGCCAGTCCCCTACCTACTTAAACCTAAGGACACACACACACACCCAGTCCTGAACCCGGGAAAGGAATTTTTCACTACTGAAAAATTCCCGACCCGGCCGGGAATCGAACCCGGGCCGCCGGAGTGGATTGTGTGTTACGTAAGACAATAATCGAAAATGTATACGGTTGAACAGCGAATTTATTTGGTGGAATGTTACTTATTGAGAAATAACCATAGAAGGCGCGTTCGGAGATTTTCTCGTAAATATCCTGACTGTACCATCCGTACAAAATGGTGAGTAATAAGCATCTTCATGTAGGCCAATTTTAATAATAAATTGGTTGAGTTATTCTATTTTGTATTGTTTCTAAAGTCTTGATTTGCCGATTTGCCGGTAGTAACGGAACACGGTCCCGGCCGGTGCAAGCGCAACAGCGGGGAAAGTGTGAGCAGGGGCAACGCTGTTAAAAAGTTTCCGCATAAAATGGATTCCCTGGTACTATCATTTAATTTAATTCTAGTTTCTTTTACTAACTTACACAATCTCTTTTTACGTATCATAAGGGAGAAACTCAGATTTACAATAAATATATAGCAGGAAATACATATTTATCAGAAGTTAGCATCTCTATCCTTTACCAAAATGGAGATTGCTGGGTTTGCTAATAGACTCCTAAATGTACCCGGTCAGATTAAGAAGCCAGTTAAACTTTCAGAAATGGAGATAATGAAAATAAGATTTTTTATTCATAACAATAAAAAAACTTCTAATGTTTGAAGTAAAACATTCAAGGAAATTACAAACAAGTTTAAAATTATGGGATAAAGAATTACTTTGTGTTTATATTCAACTGAATGTACTGTAATTCAATATGCTATAGTTTTTTTCTTCAGAATTTTAATGTTGTAAAGCACATTTACTTTCCCTACCCGAGCTATAGGATTTACAGTGTGAGTCCATCGGGTCACGAGCGACCCCTCTTGATCCTTAAGGGGACATGCGTATCATATTTGTTTCCTGGGTGCGCCAGTCCCTACCTGTCACTTAAGTCTGAAGACGACACACTCAGTCCTGAATCCAGGAAGGGGATATCTCGTTACTTAAAAACCCACAACCCGACTGTGAATCGAACCCAGACAGCCGTGGTGGCAGTACCGACTCACCCACGGAGACCGACTTATAAGTAGCCATTCGTTGTAGGCATCTATTCCTGTTTCGGTATCCCTGTATCCAATAATACCACTTTAGGAACACATCATGTCGGTCTGTGTCTGTCAGTGAATAGTCCGGGAAAGGTAGGTCGAATTCGGGGTGGGGGGAACATGACAATTAAATTTTATTTTTGGTTTAAGTATATTTTGGGGATGTGACGCAAAGCCAATCAACGACTTTCTTTCACTTACAGTTACTGCCACTGTGTGGACCAAAAGCTTCTATTTGAAACTTTCTTTTTCGTAGAAATACAGTTTTTCGTGAGGTTAAGATTATAACTGAATGCACGTCTCTTAATTAAGATATTTACTCTATGTGGGAATGTGTAGCGAGATAATCGCATTATCTATGCATTGGTCGAGAGAGTCATAAGAGTGGATCACATCAGTTTTTTCTATTAGCCTACAGCGTATTTCACAATATTTTGTGACATCTCTATATATAAAAATGAATGTGTGGTTGAGTACATTCCCGGGAAGGTTTCTGGCATATTACATTTTTAATTTTTGCTTTCGTTCATGAGTTATGAGTGAAAAACGGGCAGAAAACGTGTATTTTTTGCGTTTTCGAAGCATCAGTTTTCAGTAATACATTTCAATGTCAAATCAATTACAGTAGGCTTTGGTTATATTTGTTATACCTTGGACATAAAACCATCGCGATCGCTTGAATGTTGCAGCTCACGCTGGTCGATTCATTTGTTTATAATGTCAAGGCATGCAGACATATGAAATTTTCAACCTACACCGAAGAGATTATTATTATTATTATTATTATTATAATAGGGATAATCAATATAGGCCTAAATATGGTCAAACGTTGTTCGATTTGGACGAAACTCACTATAGTCTACAGGGGTTTTCTGGGCCAAGGATCTCGAATCTGAGGTCGCTTTTACCAGGCGACGCTATCTAATCGTGGTATGTAATTCACGTGATTTAGGTGTTAATAAATATAATGATTTAACTATTATGCTCTTAATTTTTAATTTTTGAAATAATTATCGCGGAGGATCGCTTGATTTTGTAAGTCCATCCTGGACGATTCATTTGTTTAGAATGTCACGTCCCGTAGACATGTGACATTTTCAACCTACACGGAAGAGGGATAATCAATATAGACCAAAATATGGTCAAACATTGTTCGATTTGGAGGAAACTCACTATACAGGGGTTTTCTTGGCCAAGGACCTCGAATCTGAGGTCGCTTTTACCAGGCGATGCTATCTAATCGTTGTATGTAATTCACGTGATTTAGGTGTTAATAAATATAATGATTTAGCTATTATGCTCTTAATTTTTAATTTTTGAAATAATTATCGTGTGCCAAGCTGCGGGCACACGCTAGTAATTTATAAAAGTGTCATTATCATTACAGTAGGGCTCAGTTGTTTATTACCTAAAATACAGAAATATGTAAAACAATATGACCTTTAAAAGGCTATGATCCAAAAAATACCAGTATGGCTAAATAAATAAGCATTTAATGAATCACACAAAATTCAACATTATTTGAATAATAGGCTACATCATGCTATTTTAACAGTTTCACGGCATTGTCGAATTGTATCGCAATAACAATTTAGGCCTAATAATTTACTGTCTCAAGGACTTGAAAGATTGTGAATCCAGGGAAAATATATTACCAGGACGGTCAGCAAAGAACGTACAATGAAGCATCCGGATCTCTTATAAGCTTCCGACGTTTCATCAATCGACATCTAATCTTATTGCTCCCTAACTAATTTTAACATCTTCCAATGCATTTTGATAATTGGATGGCAAATAATTTTTGCTCAATGTCGATACGTCAGGAATATGTTTCGTCGTGTTTAAGGAAGTTTTTAATTTAAAAAAAATGAATATTGTTTTAATTTATTGGGAAGAATGTTAGCAGATAACATCTCACAGAGTTCTTTCAAAAAGTTGGACGATATGATTTAGCTTGGAACTATTAAGTAGGCCGCATTTGAAGACCAAAATATCAGTAACTCTTTGTAGGAATTAGTAATTTTCGGGATATAAACAAACATATGAAAAATATTAACAATTTAACTCTAGTGAATGTAAGATCATATCCACAAATAACAGAAATGTGACCTTATATCGCGAAATCATGCTCAATACGACCAAAACTGAAAAAGTCTTAATAGGCCAATATATGCCGTATAAAATCTATCTGAAATAATCTGGAATATTCAGTCTTGTTTATATAAATACTATAACTGAAATAAAAGTCCATAAGAAAATATAACATTCATAAACAATCAGCCCTAATTATTAGAATACGAGTGGTGCGTTAGAGCTCAATCATGTAAATACAACTATTGTTTAAACACGCGGACGGAATCTTATGACTACATTCTTAGCGAGCCTCTGATATGAAACCGGCTATGAAGTTTGTTAGGAACGAATAATTTATTGTTGGGACATGAGTCACCACCTCCTGTCCGAACACAGGCCTTTTCGAGATTAGCCACTGATCTGCATGGTTATAGTAGTTTTAAGGGTTAAGAGGAAACCAAAACGAAAATATTTTGCCAGTAGAGAAATTAAGGCTTCGACAAAAGTAGGGCCTACTTAATCATTGAATGCAGCGATAATGAAGCAGTGTACAATTATGGGACTACACTCTATGTTTAAGTGGGTAATATGAACTATGTAATCTGTAATACATTTTTAAATGGTATTTCTGCTAAACTTCCTACAGTACTTATTTCGGACTATCCTATAAACAACATATCAGTATAGATGGTAGCTGAAACATGTCTGGACTCGAGAAGATATAAATAGAAGTTTACTTGGTAACCCACGAATGCAACGTCATGTTTCAACAGAATTTTTTTTGTTTATTTTCGAGACTCCTTTGGTTTGAATGTAATCATTTTTTATTCCATATCTCGTTACTTGAACACTTATTATAGGTCAAACCTTAAATTACTTGAGCTACTGTTCAAAATATTATTCCCTGCAGATTACATTATTACTAAGTTTTTTTAAAATTATAACGATATGTTATAAATTTTATAACGATAGTTGATGTAATACAAAACCTACTTTATGAAGGCGTTTTAATACTGCAATGCTTGATACCATTAATACTAACATTATGTTTGTGTATTATTATTATTATTATTATGACTGATAATATATTTTGTTAAATGAATCTGATGTAAAAATATACATTTAATCTAATTAGAGCTTTGTATGATATTCCAAGCTGGTAGTTATCTGGAAGATACGGAATAGCCTAATCCTTTTAATAGATTATATTGTGCAGAAAGGTTGCTTATTCAGCATCAGTATTCGAATGTTTGCTTGCTTGTTTTTATTATTTAGGTACGATCGCCTACTGCTATTTCTGATGTGTGCCTTCATTTTCTGCAGGAGTTTTCTTACATTCCCTCAAGTTTACATATATGAAATTTCAAGTATTATTTAATGTAAGTGCCGTACGTGTACATATATTGAGCTGAACGGTTCAAACCCGCGAACAATCATTTTAATTTCGGTATTATCTTCATTGTTATTTATATTTTGGTATTATCATCATTTGAAGACAAGATTTACTAAAACAAGCTTTACATTTGAATCCAGCTAAACATTTCTTACAGCTCACTTTAATAAATAAAGTATTAAGGCAGGTACCGGTAAATGCCCTCCTGTCATGCAAATGTTACGCAATACAAGTTCAAAGACGTCACTTCAAATTAATAATACCAAAGATAGTCTTTTCACACGCCAGTAAACCTACTTTAAATAAACAACACTGGCACTCATAAGAAGAACGGGTATTTCGTACAACAAAACATGGTGCTTAATTACCCAGCTGACAAGTTTAAACATAAGCTATATGACTGGTTAATTGGTCATCCATTTTATTCCCTAGACGAGTTCTTTGAATTTAGTACTAAATCAATTATCTTTTGATATTTTAACTCTTGGTTGTTTGTAAATTATTTTGTTTATAGTACTATTATGTATATATATATATGTAGGCATGTATTTTAAATGTAAAACTGACTTTGTCTATTGCTTCTTTGTAAGCTTAATGACAATAGAATATTATTATTATTATTATTATTATTATTATTATTATTATTATTATTATTATTATTATTATTATTATTATTATTATTATTATGGGTACATTACACTGTACAGACTGCATGATCACATTCACTACAGATTCCTAACTTGGTCTTACCTGGATCAGATCCGGAAGTTAACAATGAGATTTCGATTCATCGATGCGGTGCTCACATCGGTCGAAGATTCCTCACATTATTGCACGGAACTCGCGAGCTGACTGTGTGGAACTGGAGGAGGGAGGCCGTGCAGCTCGGCTTTTTATAAGAAGCTACCAGTGCCAACAGTGCAGCGGGTTGCAGTCTATCCGTCGAGTTCATGCCATCAAATAGTTTACTATAAAGCGATGAGCATGATAGTGTTTCTTTCAGAAATAATTCCCCGGGAGGGTATTATTCAGATATGAGGGGGCGCAAAATTTGGTTATACTAAACTAGAGTCAAAGAAAAAATACATAAAAATACACATAAAAATTACACAATTGTATAATAATTGAGAATATATGCTTATGTGTCTGTATAATAATTACCTATCTCTTGCTCTTATTAGAGCAGAGCTACTCGCCTTCGTCTTTTACTGGTAAAACGCTGTAGCCTATAATATTTTTGCATAAATTTTCTTGACTTTAGATTATCTTCTCCTTCAATAGAAATCTTCGTGCAGTGATTCTTTGCACTAAAGGACCTTACAAAACGGGCTGATTCATATTGGGGCAGTCAATATTTTACACTAGTATTTTTAGTTCGTCATAACAATACAAGAGTGAAGATCAATTTTTTAACCTTCCCACTACTACCCAAAAATGTGTAAAACCTGAGATATGTAAGATTAATTCAGGGATGTGTTATGTTAAATATGAGGATTTTTATTTCCATATTTAGATTGTCATTCATGGAAACCATCTAATGTACAAAAATCCTTATAGATTTCAAACTTCGAGTTCACAGATGATTTTACTTGATGATTGCTTATTTTAATGTATAAATTCCGCTCTGAAAGGGTTAATGGTGATGAATTTTCATTCACATTTGCAATTTAGGAAGATTTGAAATCTGCTTGATAATTATATCACAATAGCCTATGTAAGTATAATATAACAGGCAAAGTATATTACCACCTGTCTCATTTATGAGCTAAATTTGTGGAAATGATTCAATAAATGAACACGTTGAAATTAAATCCACAGCTTGCCTAATAAACCTTTGTAGATTTCAGATATTATAGTATAGCCTATGTGACTTAAAAATTACTTGTGTTTTGTCACCAGAGTCATCTGATCTTTATTTATATTTCTCATTTTGTAGATAAATAAGAAATGAAATATTATTGTTTCATACTGGAAAAGAAGTTATGCGCTAAATTTAATTGCAAGGTAATTACAAGATAAAATTCTAAAACGATTCTACATAAAATTTAAGTTAAAACAAGTTCATTTATTAAATTTATTTATTTATTTTTATTTCGTTCGTGACATGTTCAGTTCTCCTACCATGAATCCTTCCATATTTCCAGTAGAGCATTTTGTAAGGTGTAAGCCTATGGACATATTACATTTATAATTCTTATAATAATATACGCTTACATAAACCTACACACCAAAGCACACATATTATGAACATTTATATGGATATTATCATTTTTATTTTATATACATTGAACGCTATTAAGCACAACATAATAAGAAAATAAAAATGTCCGAAAACAGAGATATTACCAGTACCATTCCTTCTGATTTGATGATAAATTAAAGGCATAATTACATAAAGAAGGAACAAATAAATTTATGTAGTCTCAAAATAAAAATCCTACAGCAGTGGCGTTCAACCTTTTGGGAGATAACTAACCCGCATGACTGTATTACTGACCATTTTGTATGAAGTTCGATGGGCACTATTCCATTGCAGCTACAAAATGAAACCAAATTAATACTAAGGTAGCAAAATTCAATTCTTTGTTTACCAAGCTAACACTTGTAAAGTTCGAATTGAACAAGAATATCAGAAAATTGTGGAAATAGAACGAACGGTTGAAGAGGAAGTGGTCCAATTTTTTGGCAGGACTGTACCGTGCGTTTAATTTTAGCTAGTCTCGGAGTTTTCAGGGTGACTCTGCGGGGAGCAATGACATACCATCAGCTGATTTTGTCACATTGTTGTGAAATATCCAGCAACACCACGTCATGTTCTGAATTCTCAGCTAACCTATTTTATTGTACTGGAACTGGCCAATGGTATTGTTTCATACCCTGTCAGCCGTACTTCACACGTCACATTCCGTTCAACAGTGAAATTTAGGTGATTCTAGTTAACGGTTTTATTCTGTATCTGTATAGGAACGTATGTATTGTGTATGTGTGTGCGATCGCGCATTACTTTTACCCATGCTTTAGTACTTGTGGAAATAAAGTGGGCATTTAAGGGGGCTCATACGGTATGCAACTGTACCGTAAGCAATTTTGCTATTAATTACAAAATTTTGAATAATTTTACGTTTTCTAGACAGATTTTGCACACATGTAATACAATAATTGAGTTGGTGTTTCCGTGTTGGTGAACGACTAAAGGCCTGAGACAGGGTTGTAACATGTCTCCTACTCTATTTAAAATATACATCCAACAAATATTGGAACAATGGAATTGGTCCTGTGGAGACATGGGAATACCAGTCAAAGGTGATACAATACATTCATTATTATTTGCAGACGGCCAGGGGGCGATGCTGAGAGGCGTGAGGACGTTGAAATATATGATGAGAAAACTTCTGGATGCCTGTGAAACAGGAGGATTACGAGTAAATATGGAAAAAGCTGCATATCTGGTAGTAAGTGGTGACGGGCAAGAATGAAGTAATAAATATGTTTGCTTTTTTATTCAGCTGTATTTATACTTCTTTGAGCATCGAGACCATTTCAGGAGTTCAGGTTCTGTGTGAATAGCAATAGGCCATGCAACTATTGATGTGCAACTATTTTCTGCTGTTGATGTGTTTATGGCGTCTATTAAAGTTCAACTGATATTAATTTTGATGAATATGATAAGGGATGAAATAACGGGGATGATTCATTGTAAATGGTTAGACCTATTGGGTACCTATAATTGTTAAAATGTAGTGGGGTAGAATGAATCGTTTTTAACCGACTCAGAAAAGTTGTACTATAACTCGACAATAATTATTAGCTATTAAATTCAGCTGTTATTAAGTGCCAGTATGGTACTTTATGAGATTGTGTGTGGGGAGGGAAAATGTCCGTCCGTCTGTCCGTCCGTGTGTCTGTACGCGCGATAACTCAACTACGCTTATTCGGATTTTAATGAAACTTGGTATATACATTTATAATGTTCATGGGAAGAACCCTATTGATAATGGACCAAATCGGTTGACCGGTATCGGAGTAAAACCCACTTTAGTGTCTATTTCAATGGCGCGATAACTCAAATACGCTTTATCTGATTTTCATGAAACTTGGTATAAGAATTTATAATGTCCCTGGAAAGAAGTCTGTTGATATTGGATCAAATCGGTTGGGCGGTACCGGAATAATGCCCAATTTAGTGCCTTTTACGGTAATATATCACAAGGCGCGGATAACTCAAATACGCTTTATCGGATTTTCATGAAAATCGAATACGAATGTATGACGTTCTTGGGCACAAGCCTGTTGAATTAGGGCTAAATCGGTTGACCGGTACCGAAGTAAAGAGTATATCAATATTAATTTTGTAATGCATATTCTTTCATGGCCTACAATATATTAAAAAACGTAACAAATTGCCAATCGTATTTTGATATTGTTAGCAACCTTCATTGATTTGTTTCTTCATAACGATGTCAGTGTGGGCTAAATAATAATTTAAATAAACGATTTATAACAACTAGCCGTTGAATATTGATATTATATTGTGTATTCTATGGTTATGTAGACTACCGATATTTACATTAGGCAATATCTTAATGTGAGTATTTTTTATATTAGTTTTTTGTGCAGCAATATACCTAATGTAATTCCTGACAGATATATTTCATATTGACTTTTTATTCATTCATAACATTTAAGGCTGCTTTAAATTGAAACAGAGATATCAGCGAATCGTAGGTCTATTGCATCATTATTATTATTGCCAGCACATTTTGTTTTTGGAGTTAAACTTGGAGATCTATTACAAAAATAACTTTTCTGCATGGGCCTATCATAATTGCGTTTATCACTGATTAAAAAAAAAACATACTGGCACTTGGTTATTTCATTTTACCTGATTTTATTAACTGATTAATTTAAAATATTTTAAAGCAAATTTCTGCTGTTTGATTCCAAAACACTGTTCGCAGTAGAAAACTAGCTCATATGACAGATAATATTGCAGATGAGGCAATGATAATGAGGCAATGATAATGAGGCACTTTCATTACAAATTTTGAATATTTTTAAAAAAGAAGTAAATATGTAGATTATTGACTTTCCTGAAGTGGTAGCATGAGTGCGTTCTGCGCATCCTGGCTCCGGTGTTTAAGAATAGATAAGTGAGGGGGTGATGATGGATATGGCCATTTTCATGACAGATGACAACACCTGAGCTTAGTGTTGGCTCACATGTGGCCCTTTTGATGATAAGCAATAAATTATACCATAACTGCGGATGTTTGCGAGAAAACATACGATACAAAGGTAAATTCTATGGCTTTAAATTTCTTTCTACCACCCATGCGTCCACCAGTGATTCATTTACCATTCTTACCTGTGAAATAATCTATTAATATTTGCTAATCTACAATCCTGGGGGTAAAGGCGGCCGGTGCGTAAGGCTGACAACCTTACCACCTTCATGTGCCGATGTCTAAAAATCTGGGAGCCTCAACCTCCTGGAACCCTCTGGGCCTCCATGGCCTGTAATAGGGAACACTTTACTTTACTTTACAATTTTATTTTACATATGAATTAAAGATAAAGGGTAGCAGGGTAATATGAAATATTTCTTTATGTAAAAAATGTATCTTCATTCTTCCGACAACTCCGCGAGAATATTAAACATGGCAGTGTGTGTAGGAGTATGTACATTTAATATTATAATTCCTGCGCACAGTAACCAGGAAACTTCCGGACATTTCTACCAATAGGAGTGGAAAATTAATAAAATATAATATGGTACCCCTAAGTACTTATCTAATAAAACATCTTAGTTTTTGAACTAATCTGGGTATTGAGTCCTTCGGCTTTGAACAAGAGTTTTTTTACACATTTTTTAAAATCACGATTTTATAATGTACCAGTAGGCCTACCTACTTCATAAGGTGTTTCTATACAGCGAAAGCAAAATTAGCGCCATGAGTTTGAAAGTACGTTTGAAAGCCATTCCAAGCAGCCTGCGAAATAGGAATTCCTGTAGTTTTAACTTCACGTTCTCCAATTGAGCTGTTTAATTATAGATATTACAGTAGACTTCTCAATTTTTTTGTGAGATAGGTTTATCATTAAGTTTTTATCAATTCTTGCTGAGTTAAGCCTTGACATTAAACGTTTTATGAATTGCGTAGTGCATGTCAAATGTTCATATTATGCACATATATCATATTTCACATAAGATGTGTAGAATAAAATACTCTGTAGACTACATAATTTTACGTAATCGCAAATATTAGTCTATTGCTTGGTCAAGTCTTAAATCGATGTTTGTAAGTTAGGCAACTCTTTACATACAATGAGCTAAGATTGAGTATAATATTACTGACATTGAATAGGAGTTCATGATAGGAGTAGGGTGGACATTTCTAAAATGTTAGAAAGGTGGACACACTTCTTCGGTAATCTAGCATAGTATAAAACTTCGGGCATGGACGGCTGGACAGCAGATATTACATGGTACAACCCTGACTAATTTTACACAATAACTGCGTTTATATAAAATAAATGATAGTACGCTATCATCGTATGGACAAGCGTGCCATCCTTAGGAATAGATTCTGATTTTCCCGCGGCACCAACTAAACAAATGATAGTATCGACAAGCGTGCCAACCTTAGGATTGGCAAGAACATAAAGGAAAATAAAAATTTTATTAATATGCTTTACCGATCCATCAGAGTCTCGAAAAGGGGGAGAAATCTACGTCCGGCATAAAGCCGCGCCGGATGGAGGACTGCTTAGCAAAAAGCCTTACAGTCCGGCCAAAAGCCGGATGTCTGACCACCCTAGATAGGAGTATCATGTCAGTTATATTCAAGAAAATTTAATATATTTTTGTAATTAAGAACGAGTACAAATTCCATAAAAAAAATCGAAATGCTCATAAATTGAAGGAGACTAATATAAAAATTAACAAACGAATATATTATTCCGTCGTATATAGACCTAGTATTTTTATGCACTACATTTATCGCTGATTTAAAATCAGTACACTTCTTCTTAAATTTTTGGTTCATTAATCATTCCAGATTTAGCTTTTTTTTTTATACTAAATGCATTTTACTTTATATCTTTAACATCTCTGTTTATTTTCACTTTACTTTTACAGCATATAACTAATGTATGTTTTGTACCTCTGCTCGAGTGGAACAGATGCTCGTAACTTAAACTATACTTATATAGGCCTACATTTCTAAAGACTCAGATTTACGTAATTGTTTGATTCTCATAATTACACGTAAGATGGTAGAACAATCATCCAGAAACGTCACTAACCCAAAGGGCACTAAATACGGGTTCATTCTATTTCCTAACACCACGACTAAAACGGCTCTCCAGGAATTAACTATTTTAGCAATATCTTTTGAAGGGCATAATCTGTGAGGGGCTTAGAAGGATCGAACATCTTACAAATGTCATTAATTATGCAACTAGTTCATTTATAGTTAAGAATGACTAGTTTAGCTAACACAAAAGTCGGTGTTTCTTTTTAAGTTGGTATATTTTTTCCTAGATCCTTTTCCACATTCTATTTTTGAACATTCATTTGGTTGCACCTAATGTTGGCAGTCTCGGAAATGAACAGTTCGGGTAATGGAATTTAATGCTTTCTGCTACTATTAAATTACTTATCGTTATCCAAGTTAGAAGAATACATGAAAAGCCATCTAGCATCTAAGAATTGAAGATTGATAGTATGTGAATATTCCGTATTTAAAATATTAAGAAGTAGCTTAGTCTAGTAGTGAAATTGTATTAGTACGGAAATAGAACAATTGCCGCTGCGTCAGCAATCTAGTCGAGAAACTCCGTCGTTCCGATTGAATTATAATTCACCTGTGAGATTAATAACTGTCATAAAATTATGTGGCTCCTCTGCTAGAGATATTTATAATATTTTAACATTTTTATATTTATTAAGTATTTGTATGCATTGTTATTCATTTCAGCTAACTTCTCCAGAGAAACTCAATACCATCTACGATTTTGAATTTGAATATTTAAAAATCATTATGAAGTTATCGTTATTCATATCAGCGAGCTATTGCCCGTGCATTTAGACGTGAACACTCAAAACACGATGCGCAGTGGTATCAGTCTCACGTGATCCATGCTGTCAACACACTCCCCTTCCGTCCCGCCCTATCTCTGCGGCGCATGCAAGTGTTCACGTCTAAATGCACAGGTGATACTTAAAAGAAACTCGTATACAATATCTGACTATTTTAGGAAAGTTCATTATGAAGGAATGCAGCAGGTAAATTTATTATATTTAATAGGCCCAATATAGAAAATCCAAATACTGGTATACACACAGAACCTGAATTCCTTATATGGATGCTCAAAGGAGTATAAATAAAAAATCTGATTATAAACTACATTTACAGATCACAAGGTAGACATGGTATTCCTACAGGTAGGTTGAACATAATACCTTCAGTCGAAAACAGGACACCGAGATCGTAAAAACGGAGCAACGGAAAATGGTCATTACAGTGTTGGCTTACCACTTATTTATTTTATTTATTTATATTTATACAAATAAAAATACATATTTATACAAGTAAAATAAAACAATTTTCAAATTACAAAAGTAACTACAACTACTATTAAAAAAGTGGAAACGAAATATAGGCTATATTTTCACAAGAAATATTAACATTCTGTAATACACCCGAATGAGCAAGACTGCTAGTACTCGGGTACTTTTGTTTCATTACATTGCTTGTCCACTCTAATAAACTTGAATAATTTATAGAAATTGTAATTAAAACTGCATTTTCGCTTTTTTGACATTGCAAGCAAATAATTGTAGCTCTAAAGATAAAACTTTAAACTTTAAAAACTGTAAAATTCAGACCATTGACGTTTATTAACAGAACCATCAGTCTGTATACAAACTGAACAAAAGACAAGAAACAACAGTTGAAAAGAGGAAAACATGTTGAGATTATAGACCTACTAAGTCATCAGAACAAAACTTTGCTATTGAAGTACGCCACTCACTACACCACATGATGTGAAATTTTCTGTGAATAAATCACTGCAGAAATCGACAGTTAGTTTCGTAAAAAACAATTCCGTGGTTATTCAATTTAACTTACTTTGGAATCATGACATTCCTATACGATTATAGGTTATGAACTATGTATTACACTTGTCAATATTAAAGTATAATAGAGTTTTTACTAAAATTGCACAATATTGAAATTTCCATTAAAATGACGGAACGGCCAAAAAGTACCTAAATATCGGTATTGTCCCAGCACTATTTTCTACCATGTACCGTAAGAAGTAAGTATAGAAATAATAGTGGATATGTAAAGTCTTTATGTAGAACTACAGCCCCTTACCTTAAAAAAGAAAGTATTGAAAAAACTTTCAAAAAATCACCGTTTTAAAAATTAGGATCTATAAGAAGGCGTAGTGAACGGAACGAGAAATATGATCCCGCGCAGCCTTAGGTGGAAAATTATATAGAATATTCTCTTGTAATTTTCAACAGAATCAATATTCTGTGGTTTCATGAATACATATCTAAGTATTACTTTTATAGGTTAAAAATCATATGGCAGCATATCCAGCCATTAAACAAACGAGTATGCATGTATACCTCTAATACTCCTAACATTTGAAACGTTGGCGAACGTTAGGAACTGCCCACGAAAATAAGAATTGACTGTTAGGTTTATACTGTGTATTGTACACTTCTGGACAGAAATAGGAAATCAATTAATTTTATTCATACTTGTTCGTAGGATAACCTAACGACCCAAAATTGGGTTGGTTATTTAAAATGAAATACAAAGGAATTGCATTGATGTACATTGTGCATGGTTAATGAATAAAGTAATGTTTCATTATCAAGTTAAAAATTACCACCTTATTCCCTCAATAAGTCAGCTTTAGGATTACATGAGAATGATATCAAGATATTTCAATAATATTAATCTATTTTATTAACTATATATCTGTATAAGAGGCTATATATAAGCCGAGTCAATAATGGTTAAAATTTAAAAGATGAAACTTGTTTATAATTGAAACTATAACAGCTGTGTACATTAAAATCAAACCTCACCAGATGATATGTACATATACTAGCAGGTGCCCGCGACTTCGCGCACGATAATTAATTGAAAAATTAAAAATTAAGAGCATAATAATTATTAAAGCATTATATTTATTAACACTTGCATGCGAATCATTCATAAACTAAACCATTAATAATTAATGAAAGAGCTAAAATTCTGGCTTTAGAGTACTTTCCACGATTAGAAAGCACCGCCTGGTAAAATGATCTCAGAATCGATTATGCAGTTCCAAAGCTTCCTGTGAACACACAATAGGTATTGTTTCTCAACAGATGAATATGATGTGAATTTTATTTGATAAATTCAGTGTGATTTCAAGAAATTATATAAAGGGAAGGAGTGGTTTGTTTGGATTTTTATTGTCCGCGATACTTCCAGGGTTAAACTATCAATAAATTATAGCTGGTGCCCGGCATTATTAATTGACTCCAGGATTTTTCAAGAAATTTGCACTGGCAGCTTATTAAAAATGTTTGTGGTTCAGAACTATGAAAATTGTAAGTAAAAATAAAATTAGAATATTTGTTCATTGTATTCATTTCACTTAGGCCTTATTAATAAAGAAACGGTTTTCCTAATTTTGTACTCTTCGTGAAAGTTTAGACTGCGAGAGACGAACATCGCCGAGTATATCCGATTTCTCACGAAGTGAGGGAGCAAGCACGATATTTAGGGCCGTTGAATTGTATAAGAGTAGATGTCAGGTTAAAACTTTGACTTGTCAATAATATTCTAAAAGATATAGGCCTATTATAATTCACAAATTAAAATCTAATGAGTTAGGCCTATGTACAATAATATTAAAACATTACATAAGCACTGTAGGCTATGAAGAATGATAATTTATTATTTTCAGTTAGAGTCAATTCACTCTAATTGTAAATAAACTACAATTAGTGGATGTATAAAACATTGTAGATGGAACAATTAACTGCTCGGTATTCTTAGTAGTACGTACTGTTGAAGTTTCACTAGCTGAAATATCTGATCATTCCCTTGAATCTTGTCGCTTGTTTAATGGAAAATGCATTTCGGCACAGGATGTGCCATCTTCAGTTCCTAAATGAATAAGTGGAATATTAACAATGAGGAAATTATCAGCAAATTGAATATTTTATATGATTTATGTATGTATATAAATGTTACTAACCATAGAGTATTCAATGAACTGACCTGCAGTTGAATATCAACATACTGAGCATATGAATTTATTGTTGTTGGGTGTGTTCTGTAATTAATTCAAACAGTGGGTTATATTCAATCGGATCCTCATTTATAATTTGACGTTTATGTTTGTATATCTCAAGTGATTCTAAAGTATTCAGTTTAGGTCCTTTATTTTGTTTATGTAAAATTTCAAGTGTATTTTCCACTCAACAGCAATAAATTCATATGCTCGCGAGTCTTTCTCACTTCACGTGCTTTTTAGGTAGATTTTCGAAGAAAAATCTACCTATTGCAATGGATACCACTTTATGGTTTTCGAAAAATTCTTTCATATCTTTACGTTTCATGCTCCCCTAAGTACGAAACCACCGTCCGTTCAAAAAAAAAAAATTGTGATATTTATATATATATATATTTATATATATCTTTACACGATAGCGGCCGTAATTTTGAAGATATTTGAACCAAATTTTATTATGTTATTTCTAGGCCCAATAGTTCGGACAAGTTCGTTAATGGGCAAAATTGGCCCAAGGGGGTGGTCGGGGGAGGGGGTTGAAATTTTTAAAAAAGGATATCTCGGCCCCTATGAAGTATAGAGGGAAACTTTGTTTGAATAAATTAGAGTACTCCCTATGGAGTTCACAGTGACACCAACGATTCGGGGGTTCGAGTGAGGGTGGGGGTGGGTGTGGGGGATGAAAATTCGAAACTTTTGAAACCACGTCTTGTGGGGTATCGTTGAAAAGCTCTTGATGAGTACTCTACAAATCAATAAATAGTTTCTTGATAGCTCTCATATGACGCGATATTTTAATGTTTGAAAATAATAACACTTGAAAGAATTATTATAATATCATAATTTTGTCTTGTTTAACGGCTTTGCTAATTTTATTCATTGCTGATCTTGCGCACGGCCTCCCAGAATATTATATCCTATTATTGTTGTCAAAACAATTGATTGTAGGCTCTTCCTCTTTACTGCAGGTTTGCCATGCCAAGGCTAAAGAAGAAGAGTGCTATGCAGCGACAATAAATTAAACCAAAAGCACTTCGAAATCTACCTCCGCCTGTAGGCCTGCCTAAAGGGATTTTTTGAATAAGAGGCCGTGAATGTCCGCATTTTGAGTTGCTCACCAGGCAAGACCAGTGTGACAGCCCCCTTAGAGAACCCCTGCACTATTGGCAACACCATGATGACCATTTACGTCGTCAGACTGCCTACAATGTTTCATGATGAAATCGATTCCGCGCACCGTTCCCCTTGTCAAGACAACCTACTGTCAACAGTACGTAATTTTTAGGTTATACAATTGCTTACATTTTCACGATTTTTATTTAATTTTACACATTTTGAAGAAAAATCTTTGTTTATAAATGCATTCTATAGGTTCTAAAGGACATTACAACTTCAAAAATGGGGGGGGGGGACTACAGCGTGCAGAGTGCCAAAGAATCCCCAAAATCAGTATTAGTAGGAATTTCCTTAGAAAATTATTATAATCTTGGTTTAACGAAGTTTTACAAAAGTGTGGAAAGGAAAGAAAGCTCCTGTATTAAATAGCAGGTAGAAGGAAGGTCAGTGACACATAGTCACGTCAGTATGTTACGTTAGGAAAAGTTATTTTAGTTTAGCTTCAGCTTAATGGATAGCGTGTGTTTCCGTATGTGCCTTATTGGATATTTTTTCTGCGCAGGGAAACTTGATTGCTGCGACAATAGCTTCTTTTTTGTTTTTCGTGACTCGGAACGGCAAGGGTGGTAGTCGCGCAGCATACATCACTGTTTAATGGCTATCGCGTTGTTTAGCTGTTCCAAAATTTCAAAAAGCTTTAAAATCTGATGACTTATAATAAGATCGGGTAGTCTATAGTTCTAATGACGTCTCTTGGCATGCGGGTTCGCACGGACGCTAGATTTGTTATTTGTTTCCCACCAAAGCAGAATGACCAACAATGCATTCTTCCATAAAGCATATCACGGTATCAATACAATTTGAATTTTACCCTTTGCTGGTGGCAGCTAGGTGTTAGTGGCATGTAGGCCTAAACTCGTTAATGGCAATTAGTGATATTAGTTTAGCAGGGTCATTATGAATCGCTATGCATTAAAGTAAATAGTGGCACATACTTTTCTAGGCCAAGAACGTTGGTCAAGAACAGTGATATTAGTTTTAGTGACAGGTTATGTTAGATTAGAACAATTACATTAGTTTAGCAGGACATACTGAATTTCTCGTACTCCGTAACGTGTCATATGTGTGGTTTGTTAACCTGTTTAGGCTAACCAGCATTCTCACTATTTTCTGTGGACGTTATACCACCGACATCCAATCACAACTTAAGGTGACTTCTCGGGTTATCATCCGTGTCAAAAGTATTAGGCTCGAGCTTATATCCAATCACAAGTTTCTTCGTGGTTTTGAGGATTAAATCGTATGTCGGAAATATCGCTACATTCCACCAGATTGTGGTATGCAGAAATAAAACAAATCCCATAAATGATATATACAAAGAAAAAAAGCAATATTTAGGCGGGTTGGTTGGCCAAATCATCAATACATCTCTCCACAGAACGATACATCACAAAATAATTGGATTTTACCTAAGAGTGTGATTTTAGGATATTATTTACTTTTTTACTGAATTAAATTAAATCTTATAACTAGACATCGAATTTATATGGAAATGCATATTCCACCTGCTGTAACAGATGATATGGAAAGGAGACTTTAACTACGTATTTTTTATCTGTAAGAGAGTTTCCTTATCTTAAATACTGAAGGAAGCCGAGTGGTCGCCTTTTTCCATCCTCTATAGCAGGTATGGGCAACCTTTGGAAAGATGCGGGCTAAACTTTACGATATTTATGAAGTCGCGGGCCGTAGATAATAGGAAGGCCTACTTGTTAAAAAATAATCATGATACGGTTTTTTATATTCATAAAGTATAATGCTAAAGTTACATGAATGAGAACAATATCGAACTGATTTTGTATTTACTTACAATCAGCAGAAATTAATGAGAAACTTGAGCTTGAACTTGCCAAACAAGATAATAAATGTTGGCATCAATCCCACAAATACACAAGCGCAGAGTGTTTTCCAAATTTTCATCTGTAAGTTTCGTTCGATACTTTGATTTATTAGTTTTCATCATGGAAAAAAAACTGTTCACATTTGTAAGTACTTCCAAATGCACTCAGCTGTAGGTACTTATCTTCGGCAAGGTATGTTCTGTATAAATCACTTAGCTCCACGTCTTCAAATTTTGACTTCAAATGTGTGTCTTCCTGAAGCTCGATCAACTCCATTTGCAGATGTGTCGGAGCCTTCTCGACGTCACTTTTCATCGGAGTAGCAAAAAGGTTAAAGCAGCTATTCAAGTTTTTGAAGTCTGAAAATCTATGAAAAAATTTCCCCGATAGTGATTTCAGTTCTTCAGCATATTGAGTGTAATCAATATTTTCGTGACTGGATAGTGCTGAAAAATGATAACAGCTTCCAGATCGCATTTGTGTTTCCCACAAGCGAATTTTATTCTGGAACGCTTTCAAATGGCTGTACAATTCGTTTACCAACTGACATTGTTTCTGAAGCTTCAAATTCAACTCATTCAAGTGACCCGTGATGTAAATTTGAAATGCTAAATCACATAACCATTTCTGATCAATAACTTCAGGCAAAGGTTTTTCTTTGATTTCCATAAAATCAGCTATTACCTGTCTAAGATCTAAAATCTTTTCAGCATTTTGCCTTTGCGTAACCATTTTACTTCGCAATAATGTCATGTCACCATGTTCCGGAGAGAGGTCATCCAAAAATGCTTTGAACTGGCGATGGTTAAGCGCGCGGGATCAAATAATATTAATGGTCTTTATTACCACGTCCATGACGTTCTGCAATCGAATTGACTTAGAACAGAAGTTTAGTTGGTTAATAATGCAATGTAGGATTATTAAATCATATTTTTGCACGTCCAAGTCAATTGCGTTTTCTTTCAAAATTCCGATAAAACCCTTTCGTGAACCGATCATATAAGGCGCACCATCTGTGCAAACCCCAATTAATTTGCACCACTGCAAACCATACTGTTCGATAGCACTTTTAACCTCAGGAAAAATATCTTCTCCACTTGTGGTCCCTTTTAGAGGTTGTAAAGCCAGCAATTCCTCAGTTACGGTAAATTTTTCGTAACGCCTCGTAAGAAAATAGCTAGTTGCGCTGTATCAGACAAGTCGGTGCTCTCGTTCAAAGCAATCGAAAATGATTTAAAATCAGTCACACAATCAGGTTGCACAAAAATCTTTGATATTTTGGGGAACAGTTTGATTCTGTTAAATGTAATAGTGATGGTAATATGTTACATGATTTATCCTATCTTTTTTTCTTGATACCATCAGCCATTTTGTCTATACGTCGAACAACAGAGAACTGAAAATATTTACTTTTTCGAGCGCGATTTTAAAATGTTCCGCGGGCCGGATCGAAAGTCGGGGCGGGCCACGTCCGGACGTTGCCCACATATGCTCTATAGTTTTCAGACGTCAGTTTTCTCACTTCTGTGATATTAGATGGTGAGTTAAAGAATTTGTTAGCGGCCTGGATCCAAGTGATACCACTTCAATTCAGCGTTCACAAGAAGTATTCAAAAGTAAAACTTTACATAGGGATTTAAATGTAATCAAAACTCGTTTCAAAAATTTACCTGAAGCACTTCAGACATTAGAAAAGTGTGGTTTGCCCCTTAATGATGCCCTATTAAAATCCTTGAAAAAATGAAAGATGAGCTTAGTTGTGCGCCTGTAAATTATGCGGAAAAACTGGGTGAAAATCTGAGCAGTGTTCTAATATACAAAGAAATCCTGGATTTAACATCTTATACTCTTATGCTCTTACCTGCAAGGTGTCAGCGTTGACCTTCCATAAGAAATTTCACCAGAACTTGTAAGTTCTTACAAATACTGCCCTACGACATCTGTGGATGTTGTGAGATTGTTATCAGCATGCAAACTCATACTAGCCAACAGGGACATAAATTTACTCCGGAACACTTAGAGAAGATGATGATAGTCTACTGCAAACCCAATTACAGTCAGCAGGAGGACATATAAATGGACACGCTGAATGTGAGTAGATTGCATTTTAACTGCATATTTTCGAGATTTTGGTGCATATTTTACATATTTTAGCAGCATAAATGCAAGCATATTTTAACAGTTTTTAGTGAATATAATTCCGATGTCTACTTATAAAACTCCTCGACATTAGTGTTTTAATTTCTACCAAACGAAACAACGTTAAAAATGTGTCCCTAGGTGCAAGGATTACAATACATCCTGCAATTCTCATACCTTAAAATACGTAATTCATGATAATAAGATATAGCTGACAGCCATGTTATCGACTTGACTTAGAATTCTGGGTAACAGATTGACCAACACGACAAACCTCGCACGAGATATAGTATAGCACATTTTCAAAACGCCACTAGGCCTACTTACCTTAATGCAAGAAGGACAGTTGGTGTCCTGCCTCGCTCGGAACCATAATATGGCTGGCGTGTTTTATGCGTACCGGTAATAAAATGTAATTAATTGAAAGTAGGTAAAAAAATACATGATAAAGTTTAAAATATTACTAGTTTCACCTCTTAATAAATTCTTTTAACAAAACTAAGTACATTTAATGACGTTTAATGACGTTGGAGGAATATTTCCAGCTTGGATAAATTTGGCAGCTTACAGTTTCTGTAGGCCTATATTATTGTTATAACATGCATGTATTTTTTGATCTGACGTGTTCTATATCCTTGAGCCCCGCTCAACACAGGATCTACAGGACGGGATATCTACATCTACATCTACATCTACGTGTTGATTTCCAAAAAAGGAAGATTGTAATGTCGAGGAGATAGTGCTCTCACCACAAACTTAATAGGTACTTACCAGTTGATGTTGACTAGTGAATGATGTCACTGAATACACACTGTAGCTGTTGCTTCCTCTGTATCGACGAACGGGAAAATATGTATCCAAATACCGCTTGAGTTGAATGGGAATACGAGTAGAATCGCGCTCACCCGAGTTTTCCTGGTAAAATCCCATCTACGGGGACCATTTTTTAGAACCGAGATTCTCTTCATAAAACACTTATATCACACGAATTTTGTTATAGATAGATGTGTGGAGAGGAGATGTTGTCTTGGCGAATGATTTGGTCCAACCCACCCACCCACCCAAATTGATACACTTTCTTTTATATCACGATCTAGCGAAAACTCCCTTCTTCTCCACCATTTTTCTGCCCTCGTCCTCCTGATTGGACGTTGGAGGTGTGACGTCATATCGCTAAACAAGATATGATTGTGGATGAACAGTGTGACAAACCTACAAAGGTACAAGCCACTAGCTGGTCGTAAGAAATGGTGGTTGTGCTATTCAGTATATTGCTCTTTAACTAACATAAACGTTCCTAACCTAACAAAACATCGGAGGTATTCAGTATATTGCTCCTTAACTAACATAAACGTTCCTAATCTAACAGTTGGTAACCGTGTATCGCTCATAAACAAAAAACATCACACAGTCCGTGGAAATGTGAATATCGCGTGAATTGGTCCCCGTAATTGGGATTATGCCGTTTTCCTTCCACTGAATAATAAAAGACCCTTGCATCAAACATAATTTGTCACAACGATAAACAACAAAATAATATTTCATAATAAAATAAAATACCCTTGCACCAAAAATCATATTTCACAATTATAGGAGTGGGAGTGAAAACTCGGGTGAGCGCGATTCTACCTTTTCCCCAATGTTTTCACTAAGGGCTATGTTTCTTCACATATCCTGCACAATTCAGATACACTTCATAACTCGACTGAACTCCGATTTCTGATAAGGTAAAGAAATAGAACGAACACAGCTGTAGGCGGACACTTCTCTGGTTGAGCTTGCACAGCCTACTTCAGCGTGGCTACTACAACCCTTTCCGTGTTTTAGGTTGTGTTGTACATTTGAGGTTGCCCAACGCATAAGAAATGTGATTATTACTTGCGAATAGGTAAAAATACTGATATGCTTCACACTGAAAATTAACCATAAACATAAGAACATAAAACTTAACGCAAACTTAGCACGGCATTGAAGTATTCACAACGAAAATTTACACACTGGTAACACCCAATCACAAATGAGAATGTGAACAGCTGATTAAAATGGCTGCGGACCTAAAGAACGAGCAGGCCGAGTGATAGCGAATGTAGCCGAGTGGATGTTCCGTAGTTCTGGTTGGTTCCGTCGTTACGTTTCTCATAAACTTTGATATGAGAAGCTTTGAGTTTGCAAGGTTCTAAGTTAATGTTCACTTTTTGCCTACGTCATGTTTAAAGTTCACGTGATACATTGTGAATGATTCTATTAAGAAACATGGCCACAGGCTTCTAAGTTTAAGTTTACGGTTAGCCGTGCGGTGGCTCATACTTAGCGCGTGTTCAGGCATGCAAGCTGTCCCAGGTTCAAATCCCAAGACTGCCGGGCGTGTCAAATGTGGTGGACGAAGCCGGGCGTGTCAAATGTGGTGGACGAAGCCGGGCGTAGGGAGTTTTTCTCGGGGGGTCCTCCCGTTCGTCCCATTCATTTCACAACACTCCCCCCTCATCATCCCGTTTCCTCTCCCGGTTTCCGGTATGCACCTGCTTTGGGCCTCTCCCGTATAAACAACGTACAGGGAAAATTCAGGGTACATATTAAGGGAATTGTTAATCCAGCATTCACAGATTCCAGGAAAACTCATTTCGATGGGGCATGGTATTCGAACCCGCAATTTTCCGAATGTGAGACAGTGGTCTTACCGCCTCGGCAACCTCACTCTATTAAAAGTTATTATTAAAAGTTATTTCCAGAAATTTGAATGCTTACATCCATGGAATAAAGTACATATGGCATCTATAAATTGGTGTCTACATATATAGCCTACAACCATAGTTGTCACGAGGCTTCGTCTGTTTATCACTTGCTTTTTTAGGAAGTTCATTTTCAACACCTAAAGGTAGGAAAAATTGTTGATGTAGACTTACCTTTGGAAATTATACCATTCTTAGTCTTATCTATCAAACGTAAGAAGGGGAATTTTAAAATCAGCCATTTTGTACGCATCCTTCTGTGAATGAATAGGCATATCTGTAACTGAGAAAATAGGAAGGGTATTGAATTGTTTTAAGTGTACAATAGTACTCATAAAACTGGAAAATTCTTGGTTTTAACAAGATACATATTTATTTACATAAATGGTTCTAGTTTACATTCAATGCATTAAGAAAACATTCTCTGTTTGTACATTTCCTCGCGACCTCCGCATACCGAGTGTTTTAAAAACACTCTATATAGCTATCTTTCCATCTGTGCATATAAATAATAATGTCTTATATTAATTTATTTTGATTGGTAGGCCTGCTGAGTAATATTCAATGGGAGAGAAAAAGTAAATGCCGTATTAGAAGCTGTTCCATTTCAATTGAAACAAGACATAGAAATCTCGTGCAGGATGAGGGAGAATTCACTTTACTACCTGCTGTCCTTATCACTCTACAGACCTCAAGAACTATTCTTGCACGTAGTTTAGAAAATCAGTATTCCCTCCCCCAACAATGAAGCCTTTTTTCTCCAATCCGCATCCAAGGTCGTGTTTCAAGAACGGTGGAACGGTTTCTACAGCTTAACGTATTGGCACAAATGGAACGGTAGCATTTTTGTTCGTAAATTAAAATGAACTTATTTGAAAACAAATGACTAGAAAATAAGGAAGGCATCGGATATGTTTAGGAATTGTACCAATATATTTTGTACAACTGACAAAAAATATTACATCTCATTCTAAATCTTTTCCTAGGACCGTAGATCTAGTAAACGACAACATAGTTCAATACTACATCTAACAAAGGGATAGCCACTCAGCCGCTTCTGTCCCGACTGGATACAATGTCAATAAGAGTGCCAGTAACCGATAAGTCTGATGTCATTACTGTCTGCATATTCTATTATCAACTATGTTAAATACGGACATATGCTGTATACAGAAAACATCTCTGTCCACACAATGCAGAAAGGATCATGTCTCCTAGCTTTCTGTGAGTAGCAATACACCTGTGCAACAACAAACGTTTCGAGTTAAACATCCGTTTCAAACAGATTGTCAAACTGTATTTAGCAAAATGCAGATGGTAGTCATGTTTGGTCGTTTTTGCGGGTTGTATTTCTTAGAGAAGAGATTTATACTTTGGTATGTATAGCATCTGCTTCCAAATAGGCTACAACGAAAGAGAACCAAAGCTTGTTATTGTTACATAACAATGGTTTTGTACTGCAACTGAGGCCTGTAACCGCATTTATGCAGACGTTAATGCAATCTATCTTCGAACCCGCAACTTGGGAAAAGGTGAATTTATCATTATCTGTTTCATTCATACGACACCATCTTGTCATTTCTGTCAGACATTAGACAGAATGTGCCTCTGCTTCTGTTATTAGGACCTTAGTTACTTCGAAGGCTAAACGTTCTTTAGAAAACGATGAGTCATTGTCATTGTCACATGTATACATATATACATATAAGGTAAACGGCATTATTTTCACTTACGCTGTACACAATCTGATTTTTACGATACTCGTATTGTTAATACAAAAGACAAAACTAAATTCGTTTAGCATTTCCACAGGTTCTGTGGAAAATGTAATACATGTAGGCCTAATAAATACAAGTATAACGATTTTAGCGATAAAATTATGGTAAGTACAATAAAGAAATTAGCGTCATAGGAGCCAGAAATTAAAGGAAATATTTTATCTGTATGAGATTATTAACGGTTGCTCGTACTGGAAAAATAATAGAATTCACACAAAACACTAGACAAAAAATAAAAAAATACAAGTCTGGGTATTCTATTGTGCAATACACTTTGCTGTTACAATTAAGCTACAAGTAATTGAAGCAATATTTAAATTAATTAAAAATTAGTCTTTTTGGCACATTCTTTCGGTTTGTGATTCGATACATACGAAGCAGCTGTTTGGGAAATCCCACATCTAACTCTAACAACTTTACAACTTACTTTACGAGATATAAAATATCGTCAAAATCGGGGACGGGGTTCAATGAGCTTTGGGAGGATCACTAAATTCCAACAAAGCACGAAGATCTATTTATTAAAAGTTTATACCGGTATCCCTACAGTATGAATAGTATAAACAGCAATAAATAAGGTGAGCAAAGACAGGGGCTCTGTTTTTAATTTCCGTTCCGTATTTTATATGGCCCAAGGAAGTTTTTTCTTATGAATTCAACCAAATTTTTTAAATAATTTTGTGATTTCGACAGAGAAATGTATGGAAGAGTTCACGCATGCGATATGTATGGATTGGGACAAAAGGAAAAGATTTGAAATACGAAACAATAATGTAATTTCATTTAAGACGCCCTGCGAATAATGGAAATAAGTTGGAGTCTCACGAAGTTTCACAGACGAATACTTAGAGTGAAGAAAAAACATCCTTTAATTACCAGCATTACTTCTCTGTCGAACGGATGCTACTATCTAGCGCGAAAAATAGGAACTACGTCGCTCGTATGAATTAAATGATTACAGGACCACCTACACAACCTCACAGAGAGGGGAGTCGAAAGAGCATTTAGACGAACCTACAAGGAAAGTCTCGAGCTTGAAACGCGATTAACTGTAAGATTCAGTAGGAATTTAGTACAACATGGCTACACGAACAGAATCTGACAGACATAGAATAAGAAATCCTGAGTTTCGGTTTTTAATTATATTGATTCGAAGCCTGTCTCATAAAACACCGGTAGCATTCTTCAATAAGTTTCATTTTTCCGATTGAGCTTAAGATTAAAATATATAATAAACACCATTAGCTCAATTGTTTTTTGTTTATAATTTTGTTATGTACATAAGTTAAAATCACTATCAGTTCACAAATTGATAGTACATATATATTATAAAACACTAGTCCGATTGTATGTAAGATAGATAGAAAAAGAATAAAATTTAAAAATCATAGTATAGACAGTACAGTAAAACTTCTCTTGGACGACGACTTGTTTTGGACTCGGGTTCATCAACAGGTCTGCTCGTCCTGTTCTAGAAAAGTTTTACATCTAGACTATGTATTACTATGATTTTTTAAATTTTATTCTTTTTATTTATTTTACATACAATATGACCAGTATTTTATAATACGTACGTACGAATAGTCTGAGAGCATATTGTAATTTTATCTTATGTACATAACTATTTGATAAACAAACAAAAAATGAGCTAATGGTGGTTATTATTAGGTATATGTTTTACACCCATAGCATACTGCAGTAATAACTATCACGGTTGATTCAAATTTGATGTAACTATTTTTAAATGTATTTTGTGCTTATTTACAAGCAAATAACTGTTGAAGTAAACCATTCGGCAAAAATTAAAAAAAAGTAAAGCACATACTATGTAATACAGTACCCCTGCAACTTCTACCGTATACTGTACTCAAAAGGTAATATATAATTGCAATCAATTTACCAAAACATGTAATGCTATTGTGAAACATAAAAATGTACCGATTAATCAAATTATTTTTCATAAATACTAAGCTTAAAGATGTGTGTAACATCCTAATCTCTTCAATGTTATGCTTAATTTTAAACTGTTCAAGCTTAATATAGTAAAACATTACAGTGATAGTTATTACTATTAGACGGGTTAAGTATCTTGGGTATTTTTTGTTGTTATGAAACAGGCAAAAGGTCTGATGTTTCATTTTTATTATTTGGAGAAAATATAATCTTAGTTGAAGTCTCGTTCTACAAAAATTGAATACGACATACGCAGCAAAGGAAACATTTTAATAAAGGATTCTTCCAAGACTTAATATGTTTTTCTTTTAAATAAAACATAATTTTACCAATGCTACACGAAGTTTCTACAACTTGCAGGCTAAATTCTTAATATTTAAAAGAAAGGCTTCTTTTCCCCACACGATTGTATCTGAGATGTTTAAATAATAAAAAAGAACCTAATAACTTCTCATTTTAATATTTTAAAAATGTTATATTAATATATTTTTGGCCCATGAAATAGTTAAGCAACGGTAATCTTGTTGTCATTCCCCAATGTGTACAACAGCTTTCTCGTTATTTCAATAATGGTAAAATGCAGGTCTCTACAATATTTATCTTTCAGTTTTAATTCTGTAAAAGTTTAAAAGTTATGTTGTGTGTAAGCCTACAATGTGAGGCGTGAATACCTGGAATGCAAGTAAACCACATGGATTTTTGTGGAAGAAATATATATATATACTTTTTGTAATACTCCAGGAAATCTCAAAGTGTGAAGAAAACTTGGAAACAGATAAAACCGCTCTGATACAAGCTCAGCTTGACTCAACTTTTTAATTTAATTCTGAACCTTCACTAATTTTAAACATTTAAAGAATTTGCGACGAAAGAAACAATTTTTGTCTCTTTTCCCATGTTAATGAAATTCCTGAAACTTTTTTTTTTCTTCTCCTCCCCAGACTCTCTTCACTGTCACTGCCACTGCCATCTGCCGGCTCCTAGGTGAATCTCGTGTTATTTAAAACAGTTGACTGGCGTGCAAATGTAATGGTTTCCTTGGCAACTTAAAATTCAACTGAAGAGTTCGGCCCGTCTTTTCTTTATTAAGAATAATTTCGTGCTGCTCTGACGCTTTTATTTCTGCATCGGAGGAGGTGATCCTGAATCCGAATCTCGCGCTTTGCTGTATACAAAACTAAAAACAAGACGTGGAACACTACACAGTCACCCAGTTCGTTGCTAGGATGCCGCGCTCCCATCAGTATCTGGAACAAGAAAATAGAGCACATATCTTCAAAAATGGGTTATGTATAAATTTCATATTAGCAGGTGTCCACGGCTTTGCTCGCGATAATTTACTCAACTGTTAGAATGTGTTATTTAAATCATTTATTTAATAGAAACATAATTAGAACATACTTTTTATTAACAATAACATCGTTTTTACATAAACTGAATTAGAATTATTACAAAATATTATAAATCTAAACTTTATCAGTAAATGTATTTTGCATTAATTTTTTTATGGTCACTGGGCATATGCAGTTTGTTGATGTTCTTGTACACCTATAACCATTATCAACAAATGCTGGTATTCACACCTCATTTTAATTATATGTTCAATCTTAACTAATTATGGTAAGTCCCAAAATATTGGTTAATTATATTAAATATATTTTTAGCAAATGCTAAAAAAAGTCAAGTGGTAATTAACTATGATATGCTTATAACATAGTATAACATACTTATAATATAAGTATCCTTTTATTTTCCATATAGTATTAAAATCATTTCTAATATAATTAATTACAGTACAAATAGGTCATTATAACATGTTATAACTAGAAAACGGATTTGTAAGCAAAATACAGTACATATTTATTTTCAGACTCTAAACCTAAGCAGAAATATTATATTCCTTGAGACATTCCATCACAAGCAATTTTAACTTTATTTGATACTGTTCATTTTACTTATTCTGAGAGGAAAACGATTTAGCCTGCTTGTTTTATTATTTTGAATTAAGATAGCATATTTCACTCAAAACGGTCAAATTAGAAGTCCTGATGTGCATTATTAAACATCATTATCACAGGTTTCCTTTCTTTTCGTATAATAGAATTACTAAAAAATCCGGATTAAAACGCTGTCAGATTTCTAAAAAAGCTTTCCGGTGAAGAAACATATATGGAGGAAGAAGTCACCACACCAAAAGAACTGTGTTCTTTTTCACATGCGCCTGTGACAATGAAAGAACATTATTTCACTTTGCAAATCATTCTTCACTGACAGAAGGAAGAGCTTCATACATGAGAATCTGCGATTGACCTTCCTTACAACCATGAATAATGTAAAATTTCTAAGAAACTAATAATTTGTTTGATTTCCGTGTAATCTGTTTCTGTTTATTTGGTGCATATTTCTTACATTTTCGTACTTATTTGGTTGCTTATTTTAGTTTTTAATTTGTTCATAATTCTGGAATTTAGTTACAACCTAAAGTTCAAAGTTAAAACATAGTTATTTTCTCTTGTGATAGGCCTATGTGATATTGTCTTTAAGTTTTTCTAACAGTATGTGAATATTATTTATGGGGAAACTTAAAAAATGAAGTGTATAGGTCAATTCCCCATACATTAGAAGAACTTAAAGGCAATATCACAAGAGAAATTAACTCTGTCTCGGAAGCTGAACTTATGCGCGTGAAAGAAAATTTCCTAAAAAGGTACCAGTATTGTGTGGATGCAAGAGGAGAACATGGTTATTTTCATAGTAATTTTAACTGTAAATGTGACAATCTGAATCATTACACCATTGCGGCTTTCTTTGCGTAGTTATTTCACCCGATCGCTCGGGAGTTGGAGCAGTGCCAGCCGCAACGCAGAAACCCGCGCCATTGGCCAACTCTTGCGTGGGACTCACTGTAGTAATTGTTCAAATGCAATTACCGTACAAGGCATATAATTCTTCGGATTACGCCATACCAACTTAACCCTTAAACTTTGAGGTCACACAGGAGAACAGTTCGTGTTAAAGAACATAAATTACGTTAGCTGACATGTCCTTAAGGAGCTCTGCATCCGTTAAGGCACATAGCCGGTTTTTGTTATTATTTTAGGATTTGTGTTGTGTCGGTCGGCCGCGGTGGTCTAGAGGTAGTGTGCCCGCCTCTAGATCCGCAGGGCGCGGGATCGAACCCGGCCGCGGTCGATGGATTTTTCAGGACGTAAAAATCTTGGGCACGGAGTCCTCCGGGAGGGACTTTAAGCTGGGGGTCCCGTGTCGTAGATTTACGGCACGTAAAAGAACTCCAAGCCTAAATTAGAGCCTCTGGACAAAATTTCTCGGCCCTTTCACGTCCAAGAAATACTTAGTTTCCAGAGGGGGGTTGCGAGGCGATGGGCTTACCACCTGTCCCTCTACCTTCTCTCGGAAAATAAGCATATCAAAATTAGTATAGGTAATGAAACCTCCATTGGAGGCCCCTTCGCCCCACCTGGGGATCATAGGGTACCAGATACAGATACAGAAGAATATCACGAGGTACAAGCTAGGAAATTTAAGCATGCAACGGGAATAAATGTTCAATCATAAAACTTCAATTGTGTAGACTAACATTTCCGTCGGTTGCAGGCTATAAGTATGTCAAATTTCAAGTTTCTGGCTCCATCATGTGGACAACCATTATGTGAGTTAGCCAAGCGGCTTTGTAATATAGTTATGATTTGCTACTTAAAAAGCAAGTGCCCGTTAATTGGTCTTTACTCCGGTACCAGTAAACCGATTTCTTCCAAAACCAACAGGATTCTTCCTATGTTTCACGAAAATCTGATAAAGTGTATTCGAGTTATCGTGACAGATAGACGGACGGACGGACGGGCAGGCAGGCATTTTCCCGTCCACCATGTATCTTAGGAAGTAGGTACCACTTTGGAACTTAATAAAACAGGCCTTTATATGTTACAAAGACAAACTATGGAGATATAACTACTCGAAGAGCGGTGAAACGAATAAATTCATTAGTATGCAATCATACTGACCGTGTTGCACTCTAGTGGTGAGTGTCAGCGCACTTGTAAACTGTGCGGTAGAACGTCTTGTACACAGTTTGATACTCTGGCTGGTTGTGAACACAGGTCTTCCATCCCCAGGGCTCACATTTTGTCTCAACTCGCCGACTCACTAACCGTCTGAATCCCCTGGTGTAGGGTTCTTGATATGGGCGGTATTCACATTTTCTGCAACAATCCAAGAAGAAACTTCAATCAGACGAGTGAAGACAATTTCTTTCCGAACGTTTTAGGTATACTACTTCAGCCCAGTGAGTTAAGGGGGCTCATACACTACAAATCTGTCAAAATATGGGGTTTCTTTTTATTGTTTCAAAGGATAGCATATACTTTTATGTACCTGTACAATTCTAAATTTTCAGTTAAAAATCCAGTTATTAGTAATGTTTATAAAGTGTTCCCTATTACAGGCATGGAGGCCCAGAGGGTTCTAGGAGATTGAGGTTCCCAGATTTTTAGACATTCGGCCCATGAAGGTGGTAAGGTTGTCAGCCTTACGCACCGACCGCCTTTACCCCCAGGATTGCTCCTGGTACTTATTTATGTTACAAGCTGAATCTACCCCAGGGCCATAGTGCCACCAGAAGGATTAGGCCAATTGAAAAACTCCAACGACCTCATCGGCGAATGTTTATAAAGGAAGATTTTAAATGTCGTATGTAAATATAAATGTCTGCGTTTATTAGAAAAATTGGTAAAAAGAACTCAAGAACTACTCCACTGATTTCATTGAACATTTTCATAGCTGTTCTTCGTTATATTGTTTAGAGGCTATACAACTTAAAATGATCAACTAGAAAAAAAAACTTTAATGCAAATTAAAAATTCATTTATTATAAAAACACCAGTAAAAATATTGAATGGCAGTAGGCTAATTTAGGTGATGTTATTTTTTTTAACGGACCGTGTCATCCGTTAATAATATTCCAAATATGAATTAAATGAGATGTGATATGTACCAACTTAAGATTGCTTTTATGTACGAAAAACATGCAAAACTTTATAAAAACCATTCATCCAGTCAAAGTCAAATTAGGAAAATGATTATTGATTTTTTTAAAAGCGAGTGGTCGCCACTGTATGAACCCCTTAAATAAAACCAGCTCCCTCGGTTTAAAATCGATTTATGAGCCATCTATACGCCTTCTATTTAACGTAAAATTATAGTTTTTGAGGCAGTTATTAAGTGCAATTTTTGTGTATTATTTATCTTTTCAATTGGATTTCAATAGACAAGTTTTAATTAAAAGAAACAGTAGATTGATCGGTTCTTTTCCTTCAATTGGGCTTACGTTGTTTGTACAAAACATTTCCAATAAATTACTCCTGTAAACCTATAAACCTACAAAGTTGGCGTTATTCCTTGCCTATGAAGCTATTTCACAATTTAACATACCTGGTATTGTCTACTCAAGAAAGGAATACGTATTGTGAAGCCTTCTGTTCTGTTCTTCTTCGTTCATAATATACAGTACTGTCAAAAAACATTGTTTGTAAAGTAGACATTATGAGTATGCTACTCAATTGATGGCTGTATAAAAACCATAGATATATTTTGAATGGAGTATTACTTTATATAAAATGAGGGGATCTTTTATTCACAAGTTAGGAAACCAGCAACTTTACTGAAAATTTCCTTATTGATTTCAGGCTTAGAGCCCACAGTTGATATCACTTGATGATTACATATAACGCTACAGACATCAAGTTTTACAGCCCGAACTCCAACACTCACTGCACTTTCCCTGCATAGGTTCAAGTCCTATGCGAAACACCCTTAGCGTAAGCAAATTTAAGTTATAGGATAGGAACCCGTTTTCATTTCCAGCAATGCATTTCGTATGCAGGTATGGAATCGAAGTCGAGGTTATCGCATCGCGGGCTTCGCCCGCAATGCTCTGACCTCAGTTGGCTTATTTGGTTTTTTTTCCCTCTGAAAAAGCAAATCACATAGGCAATTTATTGCTGTTTCTCGCTTATACCTAGTATAGAGAGAGAGAGTTGTGATCGTAACAAAAAAATTGAAATCGAGATAACACCGGGAAAACATGTTTTACGGCCTAGAAACAGAAAAAAGTGTTCTGTAGAATGACGTCTGTCCGTTTGTGTGTCTGTGGACAAGCAAGGCGGGTAACGATTCATTGTGTTTACTTATTTTTTTTAATTAAGGACTTTTATAAATTAGGGTTTCTTTAAATTTTATCGAACCATCTAGAATTTGGATTTTATAACTGAAATTTTAAGAGGCCTTTTCAAGATTTTTTTCTTTAAAATTTTGATCTTTGAAAAACTGCTCTAAAAATTTTAATATCCATCAAGGAATAACCCGCTATATTTGTTTTTCTGTAAAATTTCTTAAGGGAGGTTGTATACTGTATCTCCGCCATGTTAAATTATTGATGTTCATGTTCCTCTTTCTGAAAAAAAAGTACTTGATCAATTGGTAGACTTTTAGAACTGTATATTTTCTGTAAACGTTGGTTTTTAAAAAAGAATATGACTGTAAACAAATATTTTAAAACGCATCACTTAGTAGAATGTTACATAATATAACTATTGTCAGTAAAGTAAAGTAAAGTAAAGTAAAGTGTTCCCTATTACAGGACATGGATGCCCAGAGGGTTCCGGGAGGTTGAGGCTCCCAGATTTTTAGACATCGGCACATGAAGGTGGTAAGGTTGTCAGCCTTACGCACCGGCCGCCTTTACCCCCAGGATTGCTCCTGGTACTCATTTCTGTTAGAGGCTGAGTCGACCCCAGGGCCATAGTGCCACCAGAAGGATTAGGCCAACTGAAAAATTCCAGTAACCTCATCGGGGATCAAACCCGCGACCTTCCGGTTTGTAGCGCAGCGCCTTAACCACTATGCTACGGCGTACCCCAACTATTGTCAGTATCTGCTATAAACATAATACATTTCTTAATTATACCAAATATCTACATATCAGTATTAGAAGCTCCTAGAATCGTCTGCAACTATAGACGTTCTAACTTTAACCAGTTATTAACTTCTAAGCGAAATATAAATGTCCCTTTCAAATTCAATTAATTTCTTCGTGCGCCTAAAAGGGGCACTGCTTATATAAAAATGGAAAATTATTCAAAATAAACGAATTATTGTATATGAACCTTAACTTTATAAATTCAATATGCCATTAAGGAAGTTCTGGAAAACAAGGTAGGTCTAGAATTAAATGGCAATCACCTAATTCTAGCTTATGCAGATGATGTCTGTCTATCGGGCGATGGCATAAACACTATCAGGAGAAATGCAGAAAGTCTTTTCAAAGCCTGCAGGTATGTAAAATTGGGAATAAATAAAGAAAATAACTAAGTAAATGGTCATGAAACGTCAAAATAATGCGCTACAAACTATTAAAATAGCAGATAAAGAATTCGAACAAGTGGAGAAATTCAAACATCAGGAAGCAATAATTACAGATACAAATAGTCTAATATTAAGGCAGAAATTAAGTGTCAACTAAAATCAGATTGTTTTTATGCAATTCAGCAACTTTTATCTTCTCGTCTTCTGTCCAGAAATCTAAAAATAAAAATTTATGAGACAACTATCCAGCCGGTTTGTATTAGATGTATGTGAGACATGGTCCCTTTTACTCTTCAGGAAGAAAATAATCTGAGTGTGTTCGAAAACATGGGGCTTAGGAAAATATTCGGAACTAAGAGATGAAGATGAAGAAAACTGCATAACGACGAGCATCATATTCATAACCTGTAATCTTCACCGGATATAGTAAGGGCAATTAAATCACAGAGGATGAAGTGGGCTGGTCATGTTGCGCGCATGGGGGAGGAAAGACATCTCTAGAGAATTTTTGCGATAAAATGTTTGAAATAAATTTTTTTAGCTCTTTTATGCATCTTACGTACGAAATTTAAAAGAATCTTTAGATTAGTTTTCAGGATAATCGCGAAAAACGAAATTTTCTTCATGTCAAGTGGCATTAAAATAAGTCGTCACCAATCTTCGTATCACATCCTCAGAAGGTACCTAACCAAAATATAAAATTTTGTTTTCATACGATATTTCGTTCTGGAACTAGGTTGTTCACAGAAATTTTTCTGGATTCAGCGAACCTCAAAATGTGAATTTATGTTAGGTTAGTTCCCGAAGTCAATTCATGTACGGTACTGTCAAATACCACGAAGCCTGCGCACATTGTGACAAGTTTTAAAATGACATTGTGCGCGTAGGATACATCGCATAATGCCACATTTAATGTACGTGACAGTAGGCCTACATGACTTAGTTTTAGGAACAGACCTAATATACAAATCCTTCAGTTATTCTGATCGTCGTGTTGAGAGTTATTTTCTAAACTACTGGTATTTGTCCAAGAAATCTGAAATTTTGAACACTTAATTAAAACGTAAGCAGAAAATGAAGTTTCAAATTTCATTCTGATATCAATTTTTTTTCAAAACATTAATCGGTTTAATGTATTTTTTAAATTAAAATTAAGGCAAATCATAGGGTTTGATGACTGAACGATTTTTCTCACCTCTTCTCACATCGAGTCCCGGAAGTTCCAGGTTCGCAGAGACATCTGTTTCCGGAGCTGCATGTAGCGCCATTTTCACATGGCGGATCACACACAGGATCTGCGCATGTGCTGCCGGTGGCGTTACGTGGACATTCACATTGGTCCGGTCCAACGCATGCGCCACCATTCAAACAAGCGAAGCGACATGAAACTGCAAAAACATTTCATAACCTATGCAATTACCTGCAAATAATTAACCACATTTTAGTAATATAAATGAGATGATATAGGCCTACTCACAATTTTGGCAGTAGGAGCCGCTGGTACCTGCCGGGCAGTGGCACACGTGAGGTTTAATGCAATGGCCTCCGTAACGACATGGCGGATCACATACAGCTGAAAAGAAAATTAACGTGAAAAACACTTTCTCTGCCCAAATAAACGTTTTGCCTGTTATGATAATATATTATGTAAGTTATATCATTCTCTTCGTGTGAATTGGTTGTAAAATGAGAATGTCGTTACCAAAACCCATCCCAGACCGATACATAACCCAAATTAAATCTCTTTAATGCACTCATTTATATTTATTTATCTCAAGAATGGGCAATGCACCTTACTCACGTCACAATCTGATAGAATAAGAGGCAGTATTTCAAAGAGCGCGTATTCAGTAATTGTTTGAACCTGATGCAAAGCTTTATTTTTCACCTGGCAAGACTGAGTTTCTACAAACCGTGGTGGCTTATAACTACCCTTCAAAAACATTTTGCGAAAAATATTTCAAATAAAAGTTTTAGTACCTCAAGTGCAAAATCGTTAAAGACATTTTCGAGAAAATAGCGAAACATGGAATTTTCTTAATGTACGATGGTAGTAAAAGTAAGAGAAAAGACGTCGTCAAACTTCATATCACATCCCCAAAAGGAACCTAGTCCTCATATAAAATTTTGTTTCCACACAACTGTTCACATAGGTTATACACACAGACACACGCATATACATGTTTCTGAAAATAGTATTTTTGGATCCAGGGAACCTCAAAACGTTCAATTATGTTAAAAACTCAACTTAGAATTTCGGGGTCAAACACAATACTTCCTCTACCTGTAGTACCTATGGTAGGGGCAGTGAAAGTTAAAAAAGGGACCATGAAGTCAAGAACTTTAGAATAAATGATCTTAAGGGGATTTCCGAATAATAATTTTTAAAATGTGCAATACCATTTTAAGTTAATTTTAGTGCAAAAAGTACTGAAATATCTGCATTATTTTTAAAGTTACAAATTTAAACACGATATATAGCGTAGTGGTCGAGGCACTGCGCTACAAACCGGAAGTTCGCGGGTTCGATCCCCAATGAGGTCGTTTGAATTTTTCAATTGGCTTAATCCTTCTGGTGGCACTATGGGCCTGAGGTCGACCTCTAACAGAAATGAGTACCAGGAGCAATCCTTGGGGCAAAGGCGGCCGGTGCGTAAGGCTGACAACCTTCTCGTGACGAATGTCTAAAAATCTTGGAGCCTCAACCTCCTGGAACCCTATTGGCCTCCATGGCCTGTACAAGGAACAGTTTACTTTTGAATGCATTTTAAGGCAAATTCCGTTTTATTTGGTGATCCGGACAGGGTTCGGTCCCATTTAGTCCGGCTCAGCAGGACCCTACTGGAAATAAATAATATACCACAGACTTCATGGAGTCACTTTTACACATACTACGTGTAAATAGAAAACCTTTGTTTCGATTTGTCCCAAGGGCAAATTGTTATCTCAAGAATACTACAGATCATCTCTGTAGGGAACTTCTCAACGCCGTCTCTAGCGGTTACTTCTCTTACGTCTGTGTGGAGCGTGATGTCAAGTTGCAGCTTTGCAGGCACTACCTCGACACAATATTAAAGTTATGCAGGTTACGTCACTTCCTGCAGCAGGTACTCTGTGGCCGGTCATAACAAATCCATTTTCCAAACAGTCGAGAATTTATTGGTGACAGTAAAAACAATTTTTCAGCAATTAGCTGACTGCACTAGCCATATTTCATCAGACATACATATTTGAACGATTTTAAATGTTTTGCAAACGCATTACCTCACACCCCTTACCCTTAGCGGCTTGCCAAGCTTTTACTGGGTACCCAACAAGTGGGGACCGGTTGAAATGACAATCTCGCTTGCAGCTTGAGGTCACTCGACAGGAAAATTATAATTTTTCTAGACAAGAATTTCAATAATACGTGAACGTAGGTTGTTGCTTAGGTTCAACGATAGAAAATACCTATCAGCTGAGTTGTACTATTATGTACTGCCTGTAGTACTATGCACGGTACGGAAGGAGCCAAAAAATTAAATAAACAATAGCCTGAATAAATACCTTGCATTGGTTCAATGCAAGTTGAACTCGCTTACGCCAGCATATTGCAATTCAGTTTTAGGCACTGTGATTTAGTAGTAAACATTAGTAACGAGCCACTTAAGTAGAAAATTTGATTAGCAAATCTATTTCGCTTTACATTGCTCACGCGCGTTAACATAAGATTGGCCATTTTTATTATAATGTTTACTCAGTAAATCGAGTTTTTTACCGTATGCTATTTCTTGAAATTAAACTGACTATTTAACTCATAGGTTGACCTTCAGTCACGTCTAGAATTATGTCATTTAAATACTTTAAGTTAAGAGAGATTTTTAACAAAATTATATTCAAATATCAAATGAAGGAATAATATATGACTATATTTTAATTCCAGAGTTACAGTTTCAGTCTTAACTAACAGTGAAATAAGTATGTTAGTAAAGCTGAGAACCCCAAAAACAGTACGTTTCTTGACCGTAGACTTTCCACTTATATAGTTATATTGTAAATGATTATTATTAACGCAATTTCAGTTAATGTTATCTGTAATTATTTGATTGGGATATTGTACATTATCATGATCGTTCAGGTATGTAGGTTTAGAATTCCCTCGCCCTCTTCTCCTGCCAGAAAGCAGCACGACCTTCATTAGGAACCTTTAAGTTATTCATATAAATTTAACGGAGAATCTATTTAGCTTTACAGATATATAGGAACTGTAGTATATCCATGTCACATATTTGTGTAACGAACTTATCCTCTCCTCTTTCCCGGGGGATATTTTCGTCACAATTCTTCAATCTGCTTTTTTACTCTACATGACATACATATATTACTAAACGCTTTATTTTGGTTTTTACTGGTCGAGTTCCGTATTCACATAACATATAAAATCATATTGATTTTTTAATGCAGGGACCCTAACATTATCCTTTTGACGCTCCTTTTGAAATGTGGCAAATCACTATGCCCCTCTCTCATTTTCAAAATTCTTGAAGGGAAGAATGTAAACTTAGACAACATATTAAGTACATGTTTAAATAAATAAAATTTTTTACAAACATAATATTAAATCAACGAGTGAACGTAATTGTTTTTGAACCAGTCTAGTAATTAAGTCGCTATTATTTTGTCCATGAGACGGTTGCCACTGTTTAATCTTGATTAGACCTTGTATGTTTGGTTTCAAATTTGACAATGCACAACGGAGATCACTCGCGACATATAGCTGACAACGCTGTTTTATTTTATTACAGTCAAAGTTGAAAATCCTAACACGAACGAAATATGTGAACGAAAATGGCACAATAACGATCATCGCAACTCTATAATTTTTTTCGAGCTTGTTGTATACAAAAATGTTACTATTTCCAAATCGTTCTGCGTCCCACCAAGACTGTAAAACGCCAACTCCTAGGAGCGCCCTCAGGTTTGAAACCCCTTTTTAATGAGATTACAGTGGTTGGAAGTGACATTTCCTGCTCATAGAGTAGCAAATGAATCACTTGATTTCAAACAAGGGGAAAAAGGAAGCTTCTTTATATTCTATAATTCTGTAAAATAATGATCAAGTATATAAAATTAATTTGAATGACACTTAAAAGGAAAGATTATTTACACATTAAACAGTGGCCTACAATAATAACGAAGCATTGGTAAAAGTGGAATCTTATTATGGTAAATTTCCTTCAATTCAACAATATCACATTATAATACGGTGATAAAAAGTAAGATTATTTCCTATTATACAGGCCTTTGAGATCCTTACGTTTCTGGAAGTTGACGATCCTACATTATAAACACTCGGCACCTGAAGGCGGTAAGGTTCTGAGCCATATGAGCAAGCCGCTTTTATCACCAAGACTGATCCTGATTACTCATTTATGGTGGCGTTTAAGTCGTTCTAGAACCACTATACTATTATAACGATTAAAACGAAAGAAAAATCCTAAAACCCTCATCGAGGTTAGAACGTGCGACCGCCCGGTTTGTAGCGCTGTTCACAACAAACTGCATAACACGTTCATGACACTTTGGAATATGGTATTTGTTAAAACAGATTAAAATAAGATTTGATTGTAAATAATGATTCTGCATCTAAGGTATATTTGACATACCATGATAAAATATAATGTTATCACTATTTATAATGGAAGATACACTCAAATACAATTCCATCATAAAAATTGGAATGTAAAATGCTGTCGACTTGATGTTGTTGTGTCTTATGTATTCTTGGAAACCATTAACACTTTTCAGTTTTAATGTGAAGTAATGGAGGCCTGCGTTAAATTAAAACATTTTAAATCTTAGTGTTTTATATATTCGTATTCTGTTGTTAATGGCCACATTGGAGAGCAGCTGAATAAAAAGGTGCAATTAAAATTACATTAGAGGTAAATGTGAATATACATCAGTCACATCCAACGGAATATGTCAAAATAAATTCAATTAGTTTCCTTTCACAGATGTGTAAATTTTCATCCCAATAATGCATAGCGAAAAACTTCAGTTCAGAATAAACTCACTGAATTCATCACAATTAAACAAGAAAAATAGAAAGCATGTAATATTTTTTGTGCACAAGTGAACTATGTATCACACGCATACACGAATCACACAGAAATAAATTAAATGTTTCCTTTGAAAAGAAACTTCGGCAACGTGTTCGCAAAAAGTGTTCCATGAAAAAATAATCTGGTCAAATAAAACCCTTTCAAGCAAGGATCTTCCTGATTCAAGGAGCTACATACGTCTTCAAGGGTGAATCTTTTTATTTTGCAAGTTTTATTTGAATTTTAGCGTATTCGTAAATAAATTTTAAAAACTTACCAAGTTATGCAACAAAATTCCTTTCAGGCGTGTAATCACATTTTTATAGATCTTTTTCTCAAACGAACCACTGTTTAAATCACAATATAATGCGCAACATATTTGAACTTAAAACAATAAAAAAAAGTTTGTTGGCGAATGCAATCGCATAACTGATTATTTTATTTCACGTAATTTACTTGGCACTTTATCTTAGTATTTTGTTTTATACAATAGATTTGTTCATAAACTATACCAGAATATTAAATTTACCGAGCTGCATATTGTTAAAACCATTGTTAAATTACTTAACCTTTACGCAAACATTTACCACCAATATTAAGCCTACAAATAACTACTTACCGATAACGAAGTCGTGAACTACAGCAATGTAGGCTACTGTTAGGTAAGTGGTCAAGGTTACCGTCGAACTACAGAACTTCAGAAAAGATTTACACTCGAATCTAATGCGCACCCCAATTTTGAATGCTACGAATGCACAAAAAGGTGCGCATTAGATTAGCGTACATACGGTAATTTTCACACTATAAAAGATAATTCGGTAAAATTTTGCATGACCCTTTTTTTTGTGACACCAACAAACAGTATCTATTTTTATTTCTTCTTTAACAAAAAAAGTGGAACATATTTCATTTAAACATTCAAATAACCTTTTCCTCTTGAAATGCAGATGCTTCGTCAATTTTGCTACACCTTGTTAATATATTTCCTTTATCAGAAAATCTGAACATTTTGAAATTTGAAAATTAAACCAAACTCATAACCTATATAGCCTATTTTTCTTATAGAATGAAGACAATTATACATGTAAAATGGCATAACGATATGATTTAGGGAAATGGAAGAATACAAGATACACTACAATGGAAGGAATTCAAAGCATTGTTATTGTTTTCGTTGTGAGAGTTTTTCTGCCGTATGCAATATAGTGGACACCAATAAAACACACTCACTCATAGGGTCACTACGAGATGTGCCTAGTGTGGCTAGGCACACCCTAACGACTCTCCGAAACTCACAAACCGTGTAACACCCATGTCATTTTTAATTAATCAATACACTTGAGAAACACATGATGACTATCTATTTTTATGTTGAGAGTTACTACATTATAGTGTAATTTGATATGAAGCAACATATTACTACTACAGTATTAAAGGAACTTTTGGGAACGCTATACGATTCTCATTGCATTCAGAAGCAAGCTCGCTTCATGAAATAAAAAATTTATAAATAATTATTGGAAATGTATTTTTGAAAAGTTCTGAAGAGTAAGAATTTTGTACCGTAACTTGGTATTTAACATTGTCAATTTTTCTCCACGGAATGACACTCTTTCGTCTTACCCATAAACTGTTATTGAGATATTCAAATGAAAATAAAACTTAGTATTGTAAGCGTTCTTTTAACATTTCATACACTTCATGCAGATGTTATAAATATGAGATGATGCTTACGTGAACAGCGGGGTTGCAGATATCCAGCAGGGCAGGAGCACACTCCCGGTCGCAGGCAAACTCCTCCATTCAAACATGGCGGCTCACAAATAGCTGCGAACACATGCACATGCAATTAACACTACCGCCATGTGTAACATTTACTCTGTGTACTCTCTCCTATTTGCAATATCGAGATTCATCCTATATTAAGTTTTATTCATTTCACTTCCAGAGTAGCCTACGTACATCAGAAGAATGCGGTCCCATAATTTAGTTTTAGCCTAACAAATTTTCCACACTAACTCATACATCTCAGCACACTACATAACGATGCGCATTTATGTTGGAAACCAGTAGATAGTTCAGATAATCCATAAGATGTGCATTGGTTAACTAGAACAGAATTTTGTACCTTATATTATGCTACTTCCATTTATATTTCATGTCTCGTGATGTTTTCCTGAAGAAGTGTAAGAGTTCTTGATATTAACTGCTGCAGATCAACTTCAACTTGATTTATGGATGTCACAGTCCACAGAGTTCCATTAAAACTACCATTAAATTCTGTTATCTTCTATCGAACCCCCAGATACTTCTTCTTTCCACGACCGAAGACGACGTATAAACTGCGTATGGCATGACCCTTGGCCATGGAGTGGGAAAGTTGGAGTTAATAATTCGAATACAATTATTTAAATGGAAACTTGTCGAATTTAAATTTATGACTGCTGGCATCACAACGACGCCTTACACTCACAGGTTTCACAAGGCATATGATAAGCTGGCTGCAATTCCAACGATATAGTTAATGCAGATTTACGTAACAGAAATGTCGAGTCTGAATTTAGGCACTCGAACACAAAGAGAAAGCAAAAACACTCACTTTTGTGAAAAAAAGTAGTTGGTCTCTACTTTTATCTTTAACGAAACATTTATTTAAGTTACATTTGTAGAAAATAATTTTTATTTCATAACATTATTCCACAATTTAGAAGAAAAATATCGATTTATCAGGTGAAATAAATATGTTTATTCTAATGTTATTGACGCTGTCCAGATCAATGTCGTAATCCCCTTCTCTTTTCGAAAATGAGATTATGGTACAGATAAATAGCTGGCACTGAAATACAAATGCTGACCAAATGAGGTTACCCTCCAAATAATTCATAGATGGGTAAAAATCTGTATCTGAATGGTATCAAAACTGGCCTATAGGTGAAATCAACATATAGCAGCTGATTTTTATTTTATTTACTAAGCAAATAAACAACATGCCCCGTTACAGTGTAACACTGCATGCATTCTTTAACAGATACAGTATTTGTATGAACTACTTTTTGTGTTTCTTATTCTAGCATTATCCTCTACATGTTTCTGCCTACGATGTATGTTACCTATGTTAATGTACCTAACTTAATAGTATTATTACTAGACTTCGGACTTTTAGGCCGTTAAAAATGCTGTTTTAGGTACCTAAAATAGGCTCTAAAAATAGGAAAATAGGTTCTAAAAATCGTAAAATAGTCTCTTATAAAATCGTTAAGTTGCCAAATTTCTGAAATATCTCAATTGTAATGCAGAATATTATATTTATCGAAGTCACCAATAATCAACAATCATGATAAAACACAGATATAGGCCTATGGTAGACAGAATTATATTTACCTATTACTAGGGCCTGTATTACTACCATAACGTGAAAACCTAATTCCTGCGCCCAGAACCTACGCACGCTAGCATATTCAACCCCTTGTATCCAACAGTGATTCAGAGAACATTTTTTTTACTGGATGTGGGAGTCGGGAGAAAAACGCTACATTTTCTTTTTCTTCGGAATTCCAAGGAATTTTTCTACTGATGATGGAACATTTCTTACTATTTTACCACGTCACAAATGTGTCATGTACCACATTCCGAGCTAAAAATTTAGTACGAACTGAAATAAATGCTAGAATTTATAACAAAAAGTAACTTATTTTGAACTTTAGAGGAAAAACAAGCAAAAAGGCAATATTAGGCTCTAACGTAAAAATAGGCTGTTTTAGGTCCTATAAAAGTATCAGTTTTAGGCATAGTCACTTATGAAACATGCATATACAAGTTTTCGTCCATATATCACTTAAGGATTAAAATAGGTTTTTCCTGAAATCCGAAGTCTAATTATTACAATTAGATCGTTTTACATATATTATTATTTACAATTGCTAACCTTGTTAAGAACTAACTGGAGCTGTATTACTATTTACATCATAAATAGTACATAAATTTATGTACATTTATTTTCTACTTCTATCTAAAAGTCTACAGTTTGGGATGTAGTTTTTGAATGCCCTGAGGTGCCGTGATACTAGAGCTTCTTTTGTTAGTGGCCAGATGCCTCCATTTTTGTTATCTCTATATATATAAAAGGCTTTGTCCTGACTGACAGGAATCAACGTACAGCCTAAACTATAACAGGTAGAGACTTGGAATTTTGATAGTACCTTCGTTTCGTAATGTAGGTGCTCACTAAGAAAGGATTTTGCAAAATTTTGATTCTAAATGCCAGAAATTAAATGTTTTTGAAAATACTTAATCCCTTTTTACATAGAATTATCAATTCCAAATCACAGAATATATTGTTGCCAAATGGTATCAGATGGGCTTGGAAAAAACAAATGAAATGCACTTTTGACAAATAAGAGAAGTTATCAAAATAATTCATGTTATAAATAAATATTACAGAATGAAATCCACTAAAATAATGGAATCACATAACTTTCTCTACCCTGGACATAGAAAAAACAAAACGAGGTATGGTAATGTGTATATTATTATATTATATCGCAGGTTTTTGGAGAGAAAAGTATGAAAGTGATAATGCTTTCTGTTTAATTTCATCCCCAAAACGGTTTTATGGTAACATAAGAGTGGGAAATTTCCCGCCTTGATATTACAATTTTATGTTACAGGAATTTCTGTTTCTTCTTATTTAAACCTCTGCCAGGCTTGCTGTGCACTGTACAAGCGATGGGATGCAAAATTCTAGATCCTCTATGAGCCATAAAAAAAAACTATATCAAGCGTTTTCTGAGGGAATAGTTTGAGTGTAATAAGTCGTTCTTCCTATTTCAAATTATAAATGCCTATATAAGGACCTAGAATTGAAAATTGAAAATCCTTCATAAGTTAATTTCCAATTGCAAAATACAAAACCCGGGCGACGCCGGGTCTTTTAAGCTAGTCTCTTTTATAAGATTAACTCTTTGGTTTTTAGTGTTCTGACATTCGTAGATGAGATGATCCACTGTTTGATGTCCTCTATTGCAGGTACATGTTGGGTTATCTATGATGTGGAACCGGTGGAGATAAGATTTTGTTTTTCCATGCCCTGATAAGATAGCTGTAAATTCTGGCCTCGTTGGGAGTTTTAATTTCAACCTGTGCATTATTGTGGGGAAATAAGCTTTGGTCACTGCTCCTTTGGTGGTGCTGTACCTGCAATCCTGCCATTTCCTGAGTCCTGTTTCTTCTATTTCCCGTTTGATGGTAGATTTTGGTATTTTGCTGTATATTATTTCTCCTTATTCTGAGGCTTCTTTAGCCAATCTGTCTGCTATTTCGTTGTCTTCGATCCCTACATGGGCCTTCACCCAGCCGAACTGAATTTTCCAGTGGTTTGTTTCTAGATCAGTTATGGTGTTGAGTATATTGTCTATTAGAGTGTTGTGCTTTGTGTTCTTGTTTAATAAACATATCGTGGCCCTGTTATCAGAGTATACAGCTACATCTCTTTCTTCTTTCGGTACGTTCTCCATTCTCTTAAGTTCTTGTAGGGCTTTCCAGATTGCGAGCTGCTCTGCTTGATTATTCGAGCATTTTTCGAGGCCTAGTCCCTTCAGGGATGGGGCGCCACGGACATATATTTTTTGTTTTTAAAAGGCGTTTTGATAAAATTATATCTACTATAAGGCTTACGAGTTTTTTTTCTTCTGGTAACCGGCTCTATAGAAGAATTAGTGTTGTAAGGGTACAGTCAACATGGTTATTTTATGAAAGAAAAGATTGCACAGCTGAACTAGCTCTTTTCAGGAAAATCAGAGAACAGTTTAGCTGATATCAATCTTTCTTTTCCAATAGTTGCAACAGTTACGAATTAAATAGTTTAGCAAGTTGTACTTTGGTTCTGTGTTTTATAACTCAGGACATTTGGGAATACCGGTGGTCAAAGAGTGCTGCTGTCGATGTTTATGTCCGCTTATAGGTCCTTGCAGGAAGTGAGAAGAGGAAAGAAGAAGTAAGAAGCATCTGTAACAGAATGTCATTCACAGTGGTGTGGCGTGATTTAGAAATACTCGTACTTAGAGTACTGACATACCATTTAATGCTCAAGTGAAGTTACTGATCCTATGAGTTACGTATATTAACACTTAATTATGCTGTCCGCAGCACGACACAACGAAAACTTATCAGATTATAGACGACTGATATTACGTATAGTGTACTGCACAGTGCGATGACAGCGCTGTTGGGGAAGATAGTTCCTAAACACACACCGGCAGAGATATCTGACCTGAGTTATACTACTATCATAAAATGTTTAATTATCACATCTCGTTGACGATTGCCTAAAACCAAATGTAATTCTATGGTAACAAAACTTTATCTGATTAAGATTGATCTCAATAAGTTTGTTGTTCGTTTGAGAATGATTTGACCAAGATGAGTTTCATGTAACGATAGGCTTATTACTTAAGAATCTACTTACATGGCCTGAACGGGATTTAAGTTTTTCTGAAAATATACCATCTAAATATTTCATATCATTGAACATCCATTTCAGCCTGGAGTTTTTTTCCTTCCACGGAGTACACAATTTCTGTGATTGATCTCGGTAAAATAAAGATAGATTGATTCCTTTTATGAATTACATGCTTTACGGTTCAGTTAAAGAATAATTTGCCTCGATCCAAGTCATGCATGTAACCAAGCTTGAACATCGCATTCAGTGCAAACGAGCAAAAAATTCGGAATGTACATTTTGACGTTACAGATGATCAAGCAGATATGTGAGTCATTAAACATAATCTCATTGACTGTGGAGCGATGTGGCTGCCGTATCAGCGAAATGGAAGGTATGCTAAATTATTTGAGCGTCAATGAATTAATATTTCTTTCAACGGCTATTATTTTTCACTTCCTTTTACATTTAGTTTGTGTATTTATTTTTTAAAACGTGTTGCGTAATTTAAAGATTACACAATATTAATAAAATACGTCGTGCATTTAGTATTAAAGAAAACTATAATTATTACTTAAAATTAAACTTATTAATGTAATAGAACTTCTCACATGTCTTTCACTACCCATTTCTGTATTAAGACGTGTGTTAATTACTTAAGTTATAGCCTAAATTAGGTTTCAAAATTAATTTTAGAGAATTATCCTCAGTTTTGGTGAATGAAAACAGGTTGCAAAGTGACACATGCATAATATGGTTAATTATTCCTGTTACACATGTACTCACAAGAAACCAATAGTTGCACTATTATTTAATTGAAATCAACAATGAACAGCTTTTCAAACTTTCAGGCATAATTTTGTCAGTTGTCTACAAGGCCAGATTTGAATTTTGAAAATAACCTCTCAACGTCACACGAGTACAGTATACTGGGCTAAACGAAAATAATTTTCTTGCACGATATTGACGAATTTTATGTATTTATTTACTCCGGTGGAGTTATAAGGTCAAAGAAGACCAAAGTATAAAATAACGTCCAGCCGTGTTATGTTATCGGATATTTTACATTTTGGACATTTTAACGCTTACGACACTTTTTCTTTGGACATTTTATGCCTTGGACATTTTAAACTTTGGAGATTTTAGCTTTGTACATTTTATACTTTGAACATTTTGGGTTTGCACATTTAATATTTTGGATGTTTTGGGTTTGGAAATTTTATATATTTTGGACGTTTTGGGTATATACATTTTACACTTTGGACATTTAGGCTTTGTACATTTTACACTTTGGGCTTTTTTTCTTTGTACATTTTGGATTTGGACACTTTCCACATCGGACATTTGCTACTCGGACATTGTGCATTGGACATTATGACCTGGAACGAAATATAGTATATTAATTCTGCATATTCGTGATCAACAATATTCGAAACACAAGAATATAGTTTTTGCATGACTCTGAACATGCCAGTAAAATATGCATTTGGATAAAAAAGGTCAAAAGGTCCCTCAAGATCATCTTGAAGTCCAGCACAACTGGGATTTAATAAACACTGCACGAGTCACAGGTTTCATCTTACGTTTCAGCTGCAAATCAAGCGCGCATTCTTGCTTTCCAAGAAAAAGAAGCTAGTTCATTAACGCCATACCATCTACTAACATTGGCACCTTTATGGATGACATGAGCTTTTGGATTGCGATAGCCTTGAGACTAGGATCTAAAATTTACCAACAACATAAATGTGTTTGCGGTGCCAATACAGATCAGTATGGTTACCATAGTTTAAGCTGTAGGAGAATGCGGGAAGAATTTCAAGACATTTCACCCTTAATTATATACTAAAACGTGCCTTGTCCTCAGCAGGCATTCCTTCAATTCTAGAAAAAACTGGGATCAGCCGCAATGATGGAAAACGCCCGATGACCTGTCTGTTATACCTTGGAGGAATGGTAAATCACTGCTTTGGGATGCCACTTGCGTTGACACATTGGCTGATTCTTACTTATCAATGGCATCTAAACTTGCCGGTTCCGCTGCAGAAGCACCAGTTAAACTAAAATAGCACAAATACCGGGGTATCACCGAGAACTATTTATTTACTGTGTTTGTAGTAGAAACCTTTTGCCCATGGTGTGAAGAAGAGAAAGAGTTAGTGAAAGACATTGGTAACATCTTGCAGAGCATTACGCACGAACCTCGCGCCACAGATTATCTTCGGCAGCGTATAGGTATAGCTAAACAACGTGGCAATGCTGCAAGCATTATGGGGACAATTCAAAATTCTTGTTCTTTAGAGGAATTATTTTATTTTTAAAGTTTCTTATTTCTGTTCTACAGGCTGACTGTCTCATAATTATGTACATGTAACATGCCTTAATACGGGTATAAAAAAGTTTGGATAAAATCCTACCCATAATAACACCTTTTTAACTGGTTTAAGTAATAGAAGGGATAATTATTTTAAAGTTAATACAATGAATTAACTGGTTTGTTGGGTTATATGGTGTGTAGGACCCGAACACTATACAATACAATGACAATCTTGTTTTACTTCTCTACCCGTGCTATAGATATTAGGGGTAGGGGAAGCATTGTGTTTGATCATGAAGTTTGAGATCGGGTTATCGTTAGTAATACAAGCTTTGAAATCCCCAGAAAAAAAAAATAAAAAAAAATCGAAAACATGTCTGTGTGTGTGTGTCTATGAACGGTTGAGCTCGAAAACGAAAAATAGTATCAACGTATTTTTTTACTAGTAGCTTTATATACCTTGAGTGTTAAGTACCTCCTGGGACTGCAGTTGCCCTGCATAGGTTCGAGTCATATGCGAAACACCGTTAGCGTAAGCAAATTTAAGTTATAGGATAGGAACCCGTTTTCATTTCCAGCAATGCATTTCGTATGCAGGTATGGAATCGGAGTCGAGATCATCGCTTTCGCCCGCAATGCTCTGTTCTCAGTTAGCTTATTTGGTCTGGTCTGGTCTGGTCTGGTCTGGTATCTCCTGGGGACAAGACACAAAGATTGATTTAAACTTTTCACTATTATTTCACTTAAAAATTGTATACCGGCAGAGTTATGTTTGTGCATTATGTGAGGATTATTGTCCGCATGCTGGAATTGTCATTCAAAGAAGCCATCTAATTTTCTGAAATCATCATTATTGATTTTAAACTTGGCGCTCACTGATGAATTCACTTGATGATTGCTTATTTCAATAGACCACAAAATCTGCTGTGAAAGGGATTAGGATAATAGCAGTCTAGTTTTTGTTACTGTTTAGTTTGTGATAATTTAAATGTATTATTAAGATAAATATTTAATTATTTACTATTAATTTTTAGTGTTAACACAGTATAGTATAACAGTAGCGAAGCTCTAATGAAAGGAAAATGCATCCTTTTGACAGATCGTGCGACACTAGCACCCCAAGCGGCCAGCAGGATGGAACTAGCAAACAGCCATTTCCAGCATTGGAAAGATACGAATATATGGCTGTATTTCTTCTTATTTTTAAAATTACTAGAACGAGATTATTACCGGAAAGGCATACTGGTGAACTCACCAAATCATAGCCTTTATGGTAATATAAACAAGTTGTAGTTTCAAGATCGATGACATTGTATATCTAATAAAGTATCAGACCGGTTTCCGTCCACCATATAAGCTACATCCCTACATCTTCAAGAATTTAATTGACCTACTACTAACATATACTGTACTTACACTGAAAATTCTGACAAATAAGAAAACTTAATAATTTCAATAAGCATGTAGTAGTACTAGTTCAGAAATTAGGGGGGAAAGTAAAGTTCTATAGGCATATAGCACGATAGGCCTATGGTCAGTATCAGATGCAATAGAAAAACACTTTTGTCTATTTCTTCATTTTGTTAAACACGATAAATTATTAAAAAGTAAAGGATTAAACACGTTATCTTTATTCTCGACAGTTTAATTTTGTTAAATTCAATTATATAGGCCTAACATAACCTCGTGTTAAAACATTTTTAAAATTAGTAGGGTCAGGTGGGGTATTTGTAAAGAGGCCTATATATTTAGAAACCTTTGCATCGTTAGGATTTTCATTTATGATATACATATAAAAATAATTAATTGTATATACCATTTACAAGCCATTTTCTGCTCCTAAAATTAAAAGAAATAGGAGTAAATACACTAGTATGGATGCAAGCATGATAATCACAAATTTGCAATTTAATTTCACAAATAACTGTTTTTGCTTACCTCTCAGGATCTTTAGGGAACCTGAAGAAAGATAAATCGGGAGAATTCCTTTGGCTGTTGGTGCAATTTATAGCACCACAAGCATTTCCATAAAATATTGTTGACATTTTACACAAGCAACAATGTAACATATTGTGTGGTTCTTGCTCACCGCTACGAGCGCTGCAGTCGCGCCGGTTGAAAAAAACTGTATGGAGCTTCGCTACTGTTATACTATACTGTGGTGTTAAGGTCATGTTGATTGCACCGCACCGTTCAGCCCGATCAATAAAATAATTATATAGGATAATGCCTTAATCTCAGCTTCTTTTATTTTGTCAAATTATTGATAAATCTGGAGCCTAACAGAAAACCGCATAACATAAAATACAGCAAAATTTTTAGCAAAATCCCACATCCAGATTCTCTCTTATGCTCCTTACAGCTTTACTTTAAATAAATGTTTTTGGCAATTTAGCGAAAGCGGTTGTAAAAATTAAAACAAAAATGCTTGCTAAATGCCTTTCGTTTCAAATATATTTTGAAGTAATTTTCTGAAGGGTAGTTATACGCTACTAATTTTTAACACAAACACGTCTTTGCGTGAAGCTGAGACAACTGAATGATATAACCCTCAGTCTCCTAATGTATTTGGGAATGCGAAGTTAGAAAATAGCATTGTCTATGTGTAGGGTAAAGGAAGTTATATAAGTGTAAGATGTGCTGCAGCAAGCAATGTGATGTAAGCACTAGCTGCCACCTAAGTAAATATTCACATGTTACGGTTAATTCAGAAATGACCTCAACTAAGGGTAGTGGAATGCGGTAGGGGAATGTAAAGTAATTGCTCCCAGGAGGACGAATTCATCATGTCTGCTCTAGGGCCTTGTCTTGTATTAATTCCATAATCGTATGCAAAATCAAACTGCATACGATTGCGCAAGGAACAGAGTTGTGATGTAGCCTGTAGGTATGTGTTCATTAAAGCACAGAATATTGCTTCTGTTCAACGATAAAATTTAATATTTTATGAGAAAAATTCCTCTGACAATCAGATTCGAAACCAGGATCTTCGGCTTTACGTGCGGATGCTCAACCAACTGAGCTAGTCAGAGTTCGATTCAGAGCACCAGATGGAATCTCACACTAAATTAGTATGTCTCACAATGTTGTATATAGAGTAAATATCTTTCGTTGAAGTAGGATTTTAAAGGGTAATCAGTAGGGTTCGGATGTTTGTGATCTTAAAAAACGGAAAATATGACTGAAAATATGCCCTTAAAATGACTGAATATGACACAAAAATCCTAAATATGATCTAATAAAATAACGTATTTTCACAAAATGAATGTTCAAATTTAAAACGTTTAAAGACACTAAATTCTTATATCAATCGAATAATCCCCTTTTTAAAATTTTGGTGATTTACAGTTTCACTTGTAATGAACTTCTATTTTTAAAGAATTTTCTCCTGTTTGCTGTTTCCCTATAAAATGTGAAAAGTTGCATTATTTTAACATTTAAGTTACCAATTAAGTGGCTTAAACATTAAATTAATGAACTAAATTTCAAATTTAACTCGACCATGTAGCACTTACACTGTATAATTGTGCTCCTTTACCGAATTTATAATTGAAATATGACGTTATAAATTACAAATAGGGCAAGACCGGGTGACGCGCCGCACCGGGATAGTTGCCGCACCTCCTCTAACTCGAACATTTGACGCTAGATACCGCTAATTGTCGTGAAACCATCTCCAGTTCCCTCGTTAGAGTAATTGGATCGCCTGTGTTCATTGTTTGTGGTGTTTATGTCATTGTTATAGCGGTATTTATCAGGTAAGTGCACTAGTTTCACTGCGAAACTTTTTTGGACGCATTACTTTATTCTTTCCTGATCTGTATTTGCTCAATTTTTTCTGCATATTTTACTACTTTTAATAGACTATTTAGAGGTTGTAAAGATATTATGAGTGAAGTTCGCCATAACAACAATAACAATAAGCTCTACAGATGAGTGCGGCACGTGACCCGGAATTTTGGGTTACATGCAGCATAACTTTCAAGGGTGTCACGCCGCACAATGTCTTGCAGTATAATTACCCCTCAAAATTATTTTTTCTGTTCTTTTCAACAATAAACATATCAACTCGGTATAGGGGAAGGGAAGGAGCTAAACTTCGTGGCCTATGGAGTGACAATGACCTACAAGAAGCTGTTCGGCGAATTAAGGCATGGGAAATTTCCATTCGGGAAGCCGAACGTTGCTATCTTATGCCAGAGAGGACTATTCGTAGGCGCATGGACACAGGAAATTGGGAAAACCCTCACTTGGGCCTGAAGGATTATTTGGTACAGAAAATGAAAGAAGGCTAGTCACCCATGTCCAGAGATTGTGCAGATAGATTCTCTTTTGTTTTATACGTGCCTTTGATGTAAATTTAGACTGTTGTTATGAATGCGGCATGTCTCCCATACGTGCGGCATAGCACCCTGTAACGCGGCATCTCTCCCGCTTTGTCTTTCAATTTAATAATTGTATTTACACATTTAATTATTATTTTATAAATATTTTCGTTGCTGAAATAAAGGGAGGGAAGATCATAGCTTGGAATCTCAAAAAGAGGTTTCAAAATATTCAATCCTGTTTTCAGGTAGACGAATTTCCACAAAAGTGCGGCGCGTCACCCTATCTTGCCCTATGGCCAAAAAATGACCAAGACCACAAAAATGACCAAAATATGACTTTATATGTAAAATAAAAACGGTCCAATTAGGATAACAAGCGTGCAATTCGTATTTAATTTGTATTTGCGGCGAGAATAAAAATATGACATGTCATTAACATCCGAAGCCTAATAATCAGCAACAGAAGAGAAATCAGGTTTCGTAACTATTTTATACCTGAATGCGCATAGTAATAGTAATGACGATAATAATAAAGTAATACTCACGGGTCTGGCAGTGGTCCCCTGTGTAATGTGGAGTGCAAACACACCTGTCCGGCTCGCGGCAATGTCCTCCGTTCAGACAGCCGTGCCGACAAGAAGCCCTCTCACAGCGTCTTCCGAAGTAGCCGGGAGGACAGTGGCAAGTCCTCCTCTTCATGTGACATAGTCCCCCGTTCAAGCAAGAACATGGCTTGGTTCCACTTCCTGAAAGCATTCAAAGTATGGAGGTCAGAAGTTCGTTCCTCTCACCCTGTATTCATTTCCTGTTAGCTATCACAGGTGTCAGAGTAATTTTTCTCCTAAAATATTCTCATTCAATGTTCAACAGATAGATATTCTAAGGTTTCATGAATATAAGAAAGTTACTTAGAAGGGGGATCTATGTAAATCCTATTTTCATACTTGTTTACTTAGGAAACTTAAGGCATAAACTTGTTTCAGGACCAGCCGTCCGCTTACCTATTTTGTTTAAGTTTACTACTAGGCCTATATGAAGTAAGCGATAGGAAATTAGATGCATACTGTAAAATAAAATTAAAAACCAATATACGCTAAGCTTATACATCCCCGTACCAAATTTACCTCCCAGTGGAAATTCCGATATTGTTATTTTGCTATTTTAAAAAGTTAAAATTCGGCCTTTTTATGCGATTTTATAAAAAACTACAAGTGGTTTATTAAGTAGCCTACATCAAGTCAAGTATTGTAGAATAGTGTAAAATGTAAATACTTCTGTCATTATTATTTACGAGATCATCTTAAAAATTCCCCACAAATTTCATACAGTTATATTCAATAATGTTCTAGCTATTTCGCCTTAAAAACTGAAAAATATGAAAATAAATTTCTGGAAATGCGAACAACAATAGCCAGAAATAATTTCCAGACCCACGGATATTTAGAAATTGGTGTTGGTTATTTGAATACATACCGTATATTTCCGCAGATAAGACGACCTTCAGATAAGACGACCTTCAGGTAAGACGAGGTACACATTTCGCCAAAGTATTATAGTTCTAGCACAGATCTGTCCTATAATACGACCTCCAACCTATCAACGCCCTATGAATTTATGTTTACGAAAGCACTTCAAAAAGTTTCATTTTTTGTTTAAGTTTTCTGATTGATCGCTGAACCCAAAGGCTTCCCAGCAACCCTTTGTTTACTTACTTGGTTACCCTTTTGTTGTCATGAGAACAAATCAGAAGTCTCACTGCAGACTTCCCTTCTTGTACACCGAGCTTAAGATTCTAAGGGTGGCGTGCACCAAACTCATGCCATTTACTCTTTTAGTAAACCTTACTTCTTTAGTTCTAACTACTTTAGTAAGCTACTCTTTTAGTAACCGTACTCTTTTAGTAAGGACGGCGTGCACCAACCAGGAGTAAACTAAACTCGGCGACCTTCAACCTAGAGCAATGTACTAAAGAAGTAAATATTTTATTTACTCCCAGAGTAAATGAACTTACTCCTCAAGTGGTGGAGAGCACCAACACGGAGTACGTTACTAACGTAGTAAGTTGTGGAGTAAATAAGGCCAATATTTACTCCTACTCAGGGGGTGGAGTAAAGTTGTGTAGTAAGTGTGTTCTGTGGCATTTGCGTGAGTTATGAGTTACATATCACATTAAATGGATTACATAGTTCAAACTGAGGATAAGTTATTGAGATGAAGAAGGTGGTATACCAAAAATGAGAGTTGTGGCAGGTGATTGTATAAATATTAAGCGAACCACACCTAGTAGGGCATTTAATAACGTAAATAATTAAGCTCATAAATCCTTACATGAAATTTTGGCGTTTGGAAGAAACGATGTCAGATTCTCACTACATCCATGTGATTTCAGCCAGTCAAATGTGGAAATATCATTGCGAGAGCGATCCAACTAGGAAGACGTCCACCAAAGGTGAGGGGGAGAGTGAGTGTAAGGGACGTTTGCATTGCACGGTACAAGGAGCGCATGTGCTCTCAAATATCTTCCTAGCTGGATCGGCCTTTAGATGCTGCAGTTCTCCCTAACTTTGGGTTAGAAAACGACGATGTATTTCAAGCTAATCCTATGGATACAGATATCGGCGAGGTATATTCCAATAAATGAAAGCCTCCGTTCTTGGAGCTACCCAGAAAACACTTCCCCCTGCTACTTAACCATAGAGATTACTGAACAATAGGTGATTCTCATTTTTAAACGATTTAATGTAATTATTGTAAATTAATTTTATTACATTACACTTCTATAGCTTAACTTAAAGCACAACATTGCGAATGCCAAAAATGAGAGTTGTGGCAGGTGATTGAATAAATATTAAGCGAACCACACCTAGTAGGGCATTTAATAACGTAAATAATTAAGCTCATAAATCCTTACATGAAATTTTGGCGTTTGGAAGAAACGATGTCAGATTCTCACTACATCCATGTGATTTCAGCCAGTCAAATGTGGAAATATCATTGCGAGAGCGATCCAACTAGGAAGACGTCCACCAAAGGTGAGGGGGAGAGTGAGTGTAAGGGACGTTTGCATTGCACGGTACAAGGAGCGCATGTGCTCTCAAATATCTTCCTAGCTGGATCGGCCTTTAGATGCTGCAGTTCTCCCTAACTTTGGGTTAGAAAACGACGATGTATTTCAAGCTAATCCTATGGATACAGATATCGGCGAGGTATATTCCAATAAATGAAAGCCTCCGTTCTTGGAGCTACCCAGAAAACACTTCCCCCTGCTACTTAACCATAGAGATTACTGAACAATAGGTGATTCTCATTGTTAAACGATTTAATGTAATTATTGTAAATTAATTTTATTACATTACACTTCTATAGCTTAACTTAAAGCACAACATTGCGAATGCCAAAAATGAGAGTTGTGGCAGGTGATTGAATAAATATTAAGCGAACCACACCTAGTAGGGCATTTAATAACGTAAATAATTAAGCTCATAAATCCTTACATGAAATTTTGGCGTTTGGAAGAAACGATGTCAGATTCTCACTACATCCATGTGATTTCAGCCAGTCAAATGTGGAAATATCATTGCGAGAGCGATCCAACTAGGAAGACGTCCACCAAAGGTGAGGGGGAGAGTGAGTGTAAGGGACGTTTGCATTGCACGGTACAAGGAGCGTATGTGCTCTCAAATATCTTCCTAGCTGGATCGGCCTTTAGATGCTGCAGTTCTCCCTAACTTTGGGTTAGAAAACGACGATGTATTTCAAGCTAATCCTATGGATACAGATATCGGCGTGGTATATTCCAATAAATGAAAGCCTCCGTTCTTGGAGCTACCCAGAAAACACTTCCCCCTGCTACTTAACCATAGAGATTACTGAACAATAGGTGATTCTCATTGTTAAACGATTTAATGTAATTATTGTAAATTAATTTTATTACATTACACTTCTATAGCTTAACTTAAAGCACAACATTGCGAATGCCAGAATTATAATAATAATTATAAGAGCTAAAAGTTGAATAGTTGCACCCGCAGTGTTAATGAATAATATGTCCTTTTTTCTGACCCAGGTGTAAAAATGTCCAAACAGGCCACATCGGAAGAAAATTTGACTGACTCTGGGACTAGCGTACATTGAGAAGGGGACACATTGTAAAACCATTCCTTAAAGACTCCCCAAGTCTCGAATGGTGGAGTGAGACGAGACTTTCATGTTTGGGAATAAACTATAGCAGATGCTGCAGGTCTATAGTATGCTGCTAACTATTTTAATTAACCCTGTGGACAGGAAAGTGAGAAGCATTATAAACTATATAGGCTAGAAAAAAAAATGCCAACATGAGTGCCGAAAGAAAGTTTTAAGGAGGGGCACTGGAGGTTGAAGCTGCACAGGATCTAGAGAAGTAGTCACTGAAATTATTTTTAAACATACAACTATCTACATAATTATTATTGGAGTTCATAGCTTCCGAAATATTGTACCGCCATTTTTTGTTTAAATATTACATTTCTCAGTTGTAATATTATTTTTATAAGGTAATATTTTTTAAGTAAATGTTCTGTGCATTTGAAAAAGGACAGAAACATAATGCCCCTTATTAGTTTTGTTATCCTTTTTATCCCCCTCTTTTTCATGATTTTGTGTAATACTTCTTATTAATATTGTTAAACAGTCAATAAGTATTAATAATTCATTATAGTGAGATTTATGATAAACAACTGTAGAATAATTGATTTATCTTTTTGGGGAAGAATATGTAACTTTAGGAAGTATAAATATTTTAATATATTTTAGAACTTTATTATTATTATGAGAGAAATAATTATAATATTGACAGTGAATCAATTATGAAAATCAACTGGAAATTCCAATTGTTTGCATTATAATACACACAAAAATTATAATCACAGTACCCTAACGTAGGCTACTAAACTGAAAATATTCAATTGAAGGAATGAAAATTAGTAATGAATAAAACATTACTATTAGACCTATTTTAAAACATGAAGATTGTCATTAGTAATATTTGGAACAACCCAAATTTATATTCATTGTTTCAGCGAACCTTTCCTTTTCATTATCTGGCACTTGAATAATACTGGCAATTGAAATGCACGTGTTCTGCTGCGCTGCACTAACGTTTCTGCTCTGTTCTGCGCAGAATTCGACTACTTCTTTAGTAAAAATAGTTTACTACTTTAGTTAGAACTAAAGAAGTAACTATCAATTGAGCTCTCCAACACCAACTAAAAGAGTAAGTTACTAAAAGAGAAGCACTAAAGTAGTAAATCTAAGACGGGAACCTGACGCAACAAAAACCGGTTTGTCTGTCTCACTCTAGCACATTACTCGTATGACTTAAAGAGTGAGACAGATGTACTGGTTCTTGTATACTCCAGGTCTCCGTCTTAAATTTACTACTTTAGTTTGGTTTACTCCTGGATGGTGCACTCCACCCTAAGGGTACCAACCGAGGATATGTTTATGCCGGTTGACGACCAACAGCTAAGCTAAGATTGTTTAGCTTAGCTCACATACAGTGCGGGATTTCATATGTAGTTGTACCGACAAAACTACATATGAAATCCGGCATAACTATATATGAAATCCCTCACTGTATGTGAGCTAAGTTAAGCTAAGTTCGCTTAGCTCTTGGTCGACAACCGGCATTAATCTAAACTGAGCTCACCCGGAAATTAGAATAGGAGGAAGACCCATAGAACAGCCCAGGTTCATCAAAACTTCCAGACTTATGCAAAGATAAATCTAGAAGTTTTAATTGAAAAGAAAATGGAAGCCCTGTAAAATTTTAGTCTAATATTATTCAAAATAATTATCTAGTGATTACAAAATGTGAAAATAAGATTTCTTCTGCAAGAATAAGCAGGAAACAGTTAAAATCTATCACAACAATGTGCCGGCACACATTTCTAAATTTCAGATTCATTAATGATTAAAAATATTACTTCTGCTTGGGGTACGCCGTAGCGTGGTGGTTGAGGCGCTGCGCTACAAGCTGGAAGGTCGCGGGTTCGATTCCCGATGAGGTCGTTGAGATTTTTCAATTGGCCTATTCCTTCTGGTGACACTATGGCCCTGGGGTCGACTCAGCCCCTAACAGAAATGAGTACCAGGAGCAATCCTGGGGGTAAAGGCGGCCGGTGCGTAAGGCTGATAACCTCACCACCTTCATGTGCCAAATGTCCAAAATCTGGGAACCCTCTGGGCCTTTATTACTTTTGCTTCTATTTTAAGTTATTTGCAATTAAAAACATAACTTTCTTTCTAAATATATTAATATTTAAAAACTTAAAATGCTTTACTTGAAAAGAAGGACCCTGAATAAAACAGCAATGAGGTAAACGACACCAGCAAAAACTACCAACGCCCACCAAAATTAAATTTAAAAAAATGCAAAACCACCCAAAAATATATTAAAATCAAGCTCATGTTTCATATTTTTTATGTAAACGCAGAACATGCGGAATATATTGTTCACATTTGTTTAGGTATATTGCAGCCTGTATACGTAGACAACTAAGCAGAATTTTTTATCTTTCACTAACTGGAGATAGACATTGTGACTGTGATATTTCTTACTGGAGATAGACATTGTGACTGTGATATTTCTAATTTGTAGAAGATTGCTCAAGTCCAAGTTAACAAAGTAATAAAATGTATCAAAATTCCTCTTTCATTTGTATTCAGCAGAAGACTTCATAGAAACTTAAGTTAAAATTTGAAACGAAAAGTTATTAAAACTGTCAGTCCGAGATGAGTTGGATAATTGAATAGAATTTGTATTCGTCGTCAAGCAACAGTTTTCATTCATCAGTATGGTTCAGATGTAAGTAAGGTATTATTAAAATGAAGTTGAGTTTACAGTATCCCATGAAAAATGAATATGACAACCTGAAAGAGTTTTTAATTTATGATATCAAGGACCTTGTACATACACGTAACTACAACAACGAATTATTATAATATTCATATCGTTACTTTTTCAATCCAGTGCAGGACCGGGAAGTTACCCTGCCTCTCGTCCCTACTACTCTCTTTCAATTACAGGTAGAGACAACTAAATTTAGCGTTTCTTTGATTCTGGTTTCCGACTGAGACATGACAACAATTCAACACGCTGTTATTAACGAGCATTAAAGAAACAGCATTTCAAAAACAGCACCGCTGGGGACGAAGATAGCAAGATGACCTATAACCAAGACGAGTCACTGAGAAGTCACATTCTAGTAAAAGGGTTAAAAAATTCCATGCTCACTTAATAAAAGTACATTTTTATCAGAATTTCGCGCAAACATTATTATCAGTCTGAATTTACCTTCTAATCTTTCCGAATCACGCTAAGCATGCACAACAAACAGAAGTCGAGAATCCTTTGGGATACTTTCACCTTTCAAAGGCCTATGTCACTCGTCCCGACCAAGTTCGGATTTCTGCAGAGTGATAAGACACTCTTCTCTTATGGATTGTTAGAATAATCTGAATAATACGCAGATACATGCGCAAAATCCAACGACACCCACAATCCGATACACGCATTAAGCATAGATTTATTTTTACTTTATTTTATATTACAGTGCAGTCAAACCTCGATATAATGCCACCATCTAACATTTAGTGGCACAAAGCGAGGGTGGCACTAAAACGAAATTTAATTTTTAAAATAAAAATGGCATAATACAATATTCCCTATGCAACTCCGACTAACAGTTTCCCCCACAATAATAAAAATGTGATGCAATAGCCTACTGGCTAGACTTTGAAAATCTTTCACTGTATTTACAAACTTTTCGTTTCTCTTGAAGTGTAACAACAGCTCTCTTCATTTTAACAATCTTAGGAGTAAATATAATGTAGTGTTTAACAGCTGAATGGACACTGGACTAAAAGAAGTGAAAGTTTGGAATGTCTCATTGTATGAAGGGCTAAAAAAATCACTAAAAGCTACATTTTGTAAAAATCTCGTCTTATATTCACTGGCACTAAATGAATTGGCACAGTAACGAGGTTTCTTGTGTATTTTATATTGGAGAAGATCCGTTCACTTGTATTTATTGGCGCAGTGCGAGGGTGGCACCGTAAAGAGGGGCATTATATCGAGGGTTGACTGTACTATGTTTTGAGATATACATTTCATATGAGGCAATCCGTTTGTGGAAATTATCCTTTAGAGCTTGGAGTTTAGATCCGTGAAGATGAGTTAACTATATTGTTTCCTTAAATAACCTGATAATGTATTATTTTAAGATATTATTGTACAACAACCGATAAAAGACATATCGTTATTTCCATTATCAACAAAGGTAACCATGAAACGACACGGTATTTACAAAACAATATTCACTTACCATGAATCTTAATTTATGGTTATGGTCTTAATTTATTGGTTATCTGAATAGCGTATTAAATATAATTATTTTTCGATCTTGTGACCAAACAGTGAGAGGCGAAGTTTACCAAACAGCGAAAAACATTAAACATTTAAAACATGTGAAGCTGTATAGTTAATCTGTACCATGGAACTATTATGTTGACAGCAACAACGGCAATAATATAACCTTGAAACCAGTCGCAACTCCCTTAATCAAGGTAACATTATTGTTATCCTATGTAGTTAATTTAGCTTTTATTATTGTCACTTTACTTATTAAGTAGCAATTTTTAAAGGCATGCGCATCACTGCATTTACACACTATGAAAGTATTATCAGTTGCCAATATGAATTAGGTCTTATTATTATTATTCAGTTTTACAGCCAATAAAATTGATACACAGTGCAAGTTATTAATAAATATAATAGCCATGATGTCTGTCTATAACACAATACCACTAGCATGGGCGTCCGCAGAAATTTTGTCAAGGTGGGGCCAATGAACGAATTACTGCCACCACCACCATCACTATGCTACTACAACCACTTAATTATTATTATTATTATTATTATTACTATTACTACTATTATTTATATTGCTATTCATATTATTATTGCTATTATTATTATTATTAATATTCACATTATTATTATTATATAATCAATATCCATCATTTACAGTAGCTGGACTATGGTCATAGATACAAAGAAAACATCTGATATACACACACTCACATGACTTCTCTTACTCCTTACAATTTCTGCTATTCATATAAAATATAAAATGCCTTATCTTCATTGTAAAAAAATGTTTGGGTATAAATGGTTTCAAGTTTAGGGGAAGTAATTATTCCTACAAGCTCATATCTAGTCAGCTGATATAGCTTGTTTTCGTCCAAACACATACAACAACATTTGGAGACTTAAACCTCACTTCACATTAGCTGCTTATAGTTATTTAATTTAGAGGTTTATGTCAGAACAAAATTTCCAGGGAGGGGCAGCGGCCCTACCCTGCCCCCCCTTCCGGACGGCCATGACCACTAGTTGCCACTATTTTAAAATTAACTGTCCTGCTTATGTGCAGAAAAGAAGACTTTGCTTTTGTAGACTTTTCCTTTACATTTTGCTTTGCTTCTCGGAAAACAAGTTGTTCACCGGAAGCCATTGAAACGGCCTCTCTAAATATTGGAAAGAGATATCGAAAATGCGAAGAAATCTTTACTGTAGTTAACTGTTGTAGAAAAATGAATTTATATAGTGAAATTATTGGTCTCCGAAATAGATTTCATTAATGATTTGGCCATAGCAAAGCTAAATATCGGCAATGAACTCATTTCGGTTATTGCCGCCAAGTATTGAAACGCCACCATTTGGAAACTAAGAAACATTTCGAAATAGCAATAGAACTCCAATTATCCGAACATCAAATATCCGTATCGTCAATTTTTCTTATCTGTCTTCGAAAAAATTTCGAAATTAATTGTTGGATTATTATGTTTAAGGGAAAAACATGATGTCAGAGTACATACGCAATAAGTTATTGTATTGTGACATGATTATACCGTTAATACTTCATTTTGGGACTACTTACAGTTCTGTAGTAGGCCTACTTTAAAAATACTGTTTGTGTTGAAATATTTGAGGATTGTGATACTTATAGTATAATGCGGTGCAAGTGCCGTAAGCGATGCATCTGGATCGAGGAAAGAGTTTGAAAAAACGAGGCGCTCGCGCCGAGTTTTTTCAATTTTCCGAGATCCGTTATGCACTTACGGCACGAGTATTGCATGCTATTTTTCGCACGATGATTATTTATATAAATTTAATTATATTAATTGAGATATTACCTGAAAATATTATGTATATACATTATTGAAGATAGATGTTTATTTCAGAAAGTAATTCGCATGTGTTTGTTGTTATGGGAACCGAATATTTGTCCTGGGGGGGGGCCTTGTCCATAAATGCTTGTATTATGATGTGTGGCGTAAGTAAATTCTTACCGCACAGAAACTCTTACCGCATGGAAATTTGTTTTGTTTCCATAGCAACAAGATCGGGTGCGGGAATGTCAACTTACGATCCACGGCAACAATATTCGTAAGTACCACTAATTAGTTAAGCCGTGCAAAAATAAATTAACTGTGTGTTTACATATTTATAGCATTTGTTCTTTTAATACATGCATTACTGCACTTTCACAACACGTTGCTAGGGTGATTTTAATTTATTACCTATTTATCCGGAATTCTCCGTATTCGGATCATGCTAATCCCCAATGTCCATGCCAAATTTCAGCTCTATTAATTGAGTAGTTTTTGAGTGAAGAGTTACAGACAGATTTACAGGATCCATTATATTTTTATTAATTAGTATAGATTAATATCACTAGTCTATATATTTATTAGAAGGTAGCACGCCTATCAGACGATCGGTTGTGCTTGCATGCGTACAAACGTGGTAGACAGTCCAATATAAGGTGCCGATGTAAAGAAAAACGAGCAGATGTGTTATTAAACTTATATGCCAAGGTAAATTATATACTGAATGTTATTTTATTATTGAAAAGGAATATTATAAATTGCTATGAAAATAAATATTTGTTAACGTCTATTGAATCAATTTTTGTTCGTTCCATTATCGTTACTGACTGGAAGAGAAGAGAAGATGTTGTAAGTTCAGGTTAGTTATTGGGTAGGAAGGTGAGTAGAATTTTCTCATTAAGGAAATAAAGTCAGGACTAAGAGGAGAACATGAGATGACAACAGTAAAATATTCTGTACGTAGGTGTACCAAATCAAATAAGATGGTTATATTGCGTCTAGAAATATGAAAAAATAGTAGCGCAATATACAAAGTACGGTAAGAAGCTACATTTCGAGTTCAAACATTCCGGTGTAAAGCTAGAAATATATTTTTAGGAACTTTGCACATTATGTTGTATTCCTGAAACGTATGGTGTTCTCTTTCCTTCATATACTGTAGAGTTGCATCAATACAACTCGATCCGCATTCAGATAGACTTACATGAACGAGTGTATCATCGTACGGTACATGCAGTATTATATGTCTCTAGCTAGACTCTGTACAAAAAAATCTGATGTGAAATTCACATAACTTCCTCTACCCAAATGAAGATTAGCCTGTTTGTATAATACACATAGGCCTAAACCAAATAAAATCTGATTAATGTACTCTCGTAACTTTCTTTACTTTAAGCATGGCCAATACATTTTACTCACTTCACATTCTGATACAAAACAAGAGCCGTATTGCAAAGAGCACATATTCAGATTGGGTGACTTATAACTACCCTTCAAATAATTTTTTTTCGAAAACATGTATCAAATAAAAGTTATAGCCGTAATAAGAGCACCCCAGTGTAAAAATTATGCAAAATCATAAGAGCTGTTTTCGAGAAAATTGCAACAAACGAAATTTTGTGATGAAGATTTTTTAAATTTATTTATTATTATTATTATTATTATTATTATTATTATTTTTTAATGTATGTATAAAGAAATTTGATAATTAATAGTGAGGGCCTCACCAGAAGTTTAAATAGAGGGACAGCAAAGAAAGCGTGGAAGCAAAACGCATAAATAACCAAGAGTTCAATTTATTAACAACCACAACGGACTCATCACAACATACTTCCATAAGTTTGTTAAATCCAGAGGATATTATAATAATGCTACAAAGAGGTCAATTATGACAATCAATAATTAAAGATAGTCGGAATTAGCAAAAATGCATGGGATTAGATATAACAGAAAAACAAACAAAATATAGAACTCGAGGGCCATAAATATATCTGGAATAGATAATTCATATGGAGAAATTATAATATAAACCATAAACGGTAAGCCTAAATTTGCTTTATATCAGTTTGAAGATCCAAGGCTAGGCCAAATTATTTCAATGGAGAGTGCCTAGAGAAACTCTTAGCAAATGGGAGTCAGAATTCGTATAAGCAGCATAACAAATAATATAGATAATGTGCCAGCCCAAAGAAGAATAGTAGTGTTAAATGGAACAGGAAGGTCTACACGCAAATGTCCAAAAACCAATATACCAATCAGTATTATAACAGTTTCTAACTCTGAGTAATTATGAAAGTCATATAATGATTCATAAGATACAAAACAAGTAACAGAATATACTGAATCAAACAGACACCATACAGCAAATTCAATAAGAGACAGCGAATCTGAAAGATAAACTGAGTATAATAGTATCTGTAGCAACATATTATATTCTTAATACGGAACAACTATCATAAATTTGGTACATATTCATCGATAGAATTTATCTAACAAGAAATGGCACGTAGTATAATGGTATCCGACCACTTTGGCAAAATTCGTAAATATCAGAAATTCAAACAAATGTTAAATCAATACTGCATAACATAGGCTATTCGAAACTATAACTGAATAAAAACATCCAAAAGTTAATAACTTACAGAAAAGGAAGGGGGGTAGTATCAGTTAATCAGAAGCCTAATAAAATAATGAAAACTAATATAATATTATTTATTCAGCTGGTACCTATAATAAATCTCCATCTAGAATAACTGATTTCATAAATATAAGAAATACTAGGATATAAGTTATGCAGCAATACCAAACTTTATCATTTAAATACGTATTGGTACTTGGCACTGTGAACAATATATAAACTTCCAGAAAGAAGGGCCAAATTAAATTAATCAACCCATATAACTGTATGCAAGCCAAAAGGATATAAATTAATCAATTTGCACATGCAGAACACATTCCAGAAGGGAATAAGGTACAAATCTGCATGTCTCTTGAAATAGATTGCCATTTAACACTGAAATAAGGATACCAGATGCATAAGTAATTTTAAACCGGAAGAGACGCATATAACATGTCAATGAACGTACTAACGCAAATTATAAATAACCAGCGGGCAACGATGTTATGGAAATCTTGACATCAGACCGAGATAAAAGGCTATGAATTAACAAAATTACAAATGGTATCCGCCCACATGAATACAATAAATGCTTCATTACGCACGGGACGTGAAAATACTATTAGATTCCTTCTGTACTATGTAATTTCAGAAAAGCTTAGAAAACAAAAGGGATATATACATTATAAGATAATAAAGCATGCTCAAAGACATACCTGGAAACCGGACTCCAGCCTCACGAAAGCACTAGAAGTGATCACTTTGAAAGTCGCTACATTTCTGCCTTCTACATTTCATCGCTTCTTAGTTGTAGTTGATCAACTTTACAACTAAGAAGCGATTGACCACATCTGCTCTTCTAAAGATCTCGCACGAAATCTGTGCCGATGAGACCGTTACTCTCTAGAGAGAGACATGCTATTGTGCGAGAGAGAGAGAGAGGTAGCTTGGCCTTTACAAATAGAAAGGGAGGTACTGTTGTGCGAGAGAGATAGGTAGCAGGCCAATCGACGCTACATTCCCCACGAAAACGTAATACAATGACTTAGGCAATCGGCACAGATTTCGTGCGGGATCTATACCTTCATTAGTGAATACTTACGAAAATTCATACGATAATAATTGACATTATCTCCCAGATAAGAAGTGTAAAACCAAAATAAGACTATCTAATTATTTTTATGTTAGTAAGCTGGATGCGAGTTAATTACGCACTGATTTTTGTTCAGGTAAGGTTAGAATTACCAAATATAAAAAAGTCCTTGACACAAAAGTATCCCATTACTTTTCTCTATAATTGCAATACCACAATTATATGTATAGAAGAGTTTCACTTTTACTTAATCTTAGTGGCAGGAAAATATACCTTTATAAACACTGTATACCACTTTCATATATGATAAAAATAACATGTAGCCTAACAATGTTTATCTGTGGATACTTTTTTAAATAAGATTCATATGTGAATTCTTCTAAAATCTTAACTAAGCTTAATTAGCTGCAAACTTGTAAATATTTTATAAGCAATTGGCATTTTTTATGATTTTAACGAATCCACAGTTTTACAATTGTGATTACTAATACTTGAATAAACAAATCAATATTAACAGTCTTCATCATTAATATAGGCCTTTTCAATCTGTCCAATTGGTGTTATATATTCATATATGGTTGATACTAATATCTATTGGGATTATTTGAAATATTACACTGTTTGCATATGCATAGTTTGACTTATCTTAACGTTTAGACGTAATTATATATTTTGTACTTTTAAATCATATTTGCTACTTGGATATTCTTACCTAAACTCTTTTAATAGTACATGACAATTACAATATCACGCATGCCGACACCCACCGCTGTTAATGGTGTTTTCCGTGACCGGCGCCGCTACCTCTCTATCAAGTAGCTCTTAAATTTGAACCACGAGGCTGAGTACAGCCCGTTCCAGACCTCCCTACCTCAGAAAAATCCGAGGAGGTACCGATCGAACTCGGGCCGACGGATCTGTAGAAAGGGACACTAACCACAAGACCACGCCGGCGGCTTTCCGGTGACTGATTGCCTTTAATGGTCTACCTCACTAATGTTATGTTATATTTCTCCTATGATATTCTCTAGCTCTATATGTCATTAACGCTAATACCACTATTCTTCCAGTCGTGGATTTCCAAAGCCTTGGTGCTGTCTATTTCTTCATTTGTTGAGATGATTCAGTATCTATTCGTCAAGACCTCAAAATACAACGATCTGAAGCAGTTTCTTCGTTTTCTCTCTTGTATTTACTGCATTTAACGTATCAAATTAGGCTACTCAGGCAAAAACTCTGATGCAGTGCATGACGTCATTCCATTCAATTCGAGATATCTGTAAGGATATTTCATTGTGATTATTAAAACATTTAATTCTTTACCCCCTTAAAAGTTCCTAAGTGTGCCTGTGATCTCTTTCAATAAGAACGAAACAACTAAGTTATGTCGAAATTGAAAATGCGCTGAGTAAAAGGAGGGAGGCATTCAAGAGAAAGCCCTATAACACAAATCAACAGCCAAAATGTATTCGAGATAAAATTAACCATACATTACTAATTTGGGGTCGCTAAACACGAAAATGGCATCCATTTTTGTCTGTTAGTTCTCATTTCTACAATACACAGGTCAGGTTGTTTTACTAAAAACAGGATTTTAGCCAAGTAACTTTGTTTGAAACAGACTGTACCGGAAATTTAAGGGTGAATTTATGGCTCTAGCATATAAGTCAAACCCTCAAACTGATATTCCTTTATAAATTCAGTTCAGTTCTTGCTTTTTGAGTGAGAAAACTGTCTATCAGTGTGCTTTGAATAGTTAAAATAGGGAGTGATTTAATCGTTATTGTGAGTAATTATAATTATAATTATAAAATAACATATATGCGTATATATTATCCTTTCTGTAATAGAATTGGCATGAAAGGCACAGAATGCCGCGTAAGTGTGTTAACAATCCAAATAACTTTTGTTTTATCTGTGGAGAAGTGACTTTTAAATCGCAAAAGGTACGGTTAACTCCTATTGTTAAAAAGGCCTATCATCTCTATTTTGGTTGCAAGGTTGGTGATCAGGACAAATCGTTTGCACCCCATATTTGTTGTCGTACTTGTTCCACAAACCTATGCGAGTGGCTAAATGGAAACGGGCGATATATGAATTTTGCTATACCAATGGAAACAGGGTTATACGAAATATTGTTGCTTTTTATGTGAATGGGATAGTCGTGCGAAGGACAAACACTATGCAACAAAGCAAGAACCAGGTATTAAAAACATTGTTTACAGACCACTGGTTGACAAGACTGAAATTATATTACCTGCGTTGCACATTAAGTTGGGACTAATGAAAAACTTTGTAAATGGTATGAATAAAAACGGAGAAGCATTTTAGTATCTCTTTCATAAATTTCCACGATTAAGTGAATCTAAAATCGGAGAGGGAATATTCATAGGTCCCCAAATAAACAATGGCTGATGAACATTTTCATGGACTTCTAACAGGCAAGGAGAAACTGCATGGGTAGCGTTCACTAGAGTTGTACTTAATTTCCTTGGCAACAAAAGGGCGTCTAATTACAGAACATTAGTGGACAATATGTTGATGGCTTATAATAGAATGGAGTGCAACATGTCCCTCAAGATGCATTTCCTTCACTCTCACCTGGTCTTCTTCTCCGACAATCTTGGAGCAGTAAGCGACAAGCATGGTGAACGTTTCCACCAAGACATCACTACTCTAGAACGACGTTACAGGGGAAATGTAACACGTCTATGGTTGCTGACTACTGCTGGTCTGTAGTAAGAGATGCTCCTAAGATAAAGTACACTGGAGAAGGCAAAAGACCACGTTTATGAGATATGTGATTAAAGACTACGTATATTTTCTTGCACGGACTCGTACAATGAAGGCTATATAGCCGATATCTTCTAAACGAGAACTATAAAAAAAAAATTACTGCCATTTTCGAATTTAGGAGGCCAAATTACATAAGATTTGATATATTTTATTTCGGATACAAAATACTTTTTAAATTTTGTTGACTTGTGAAATTTTTACCTGTTGCTCACACTGACAAAAAATAAATTTTTCCAAAATTGAATTTTACTTAAGACAGAACGTTTTTTGCGCTTCGAGGAAGAAAGGGAGAAAATTAAAGCAATCTTGTCACAAATTTCTTTCAATTGTTGTCAAAAGACCGAATTGAGCCTGGGCATTCTAGATAAAAAAGAAATCCCTTAGGCAGGCCTACAGACTGAGGTAGATTTCGAAGTGCTTTTGGTTTAATTCATTGTCGCTGCGCAGCACTCTTCTTCTTTAATCGTGGCATGACAAACCCGCAATAATAACTGCAAAAAAGAGGAAAGAGCACTTTTTAGACATTCAAATCTCGCCATATATGAAAGCTATCGAGAGACTAGTTATTGATTTCTGGAGTACTCATCGAGAGCTTTACAACGATACCCCACAAAATTTTGAATTTCCATCCCCCCATTCGTACTCCCAAAACCCCCGAATCGTTGGTATCACTGTGAACTCCATAGGGAGTACTCTAATTTATTCAAACAAAGTTTTCCTCTATACTTCATAGGGGCCGAGATATAAATTTTTCAAAGTTTCAACCCCCTCCCTCTTGGGCTAATTTTGATCATTAACGAACTTGTCCGAACTATTGGGCCTAGAAATAATATAATAAAATTTGGTTCAAATATCTTCAAAATTACGGCCGCTAGCGTGTAAAGATATATAGCCTATATATTTTGTTTACAAGAAAACATTAACGGGCGGTGGTTTCGTACTTAGGGAGGCATGAAACGTAAAGATATGAAAGACTTTTTCGAACTACCTAACAAACTACTAAATGCGCCAGATTCTTAACATAAAAAACACTTATTTCGTGTTCACTTTAAATTTGCAGATTGTTATGGAGCGCTGCGAAATGTTACTACTGGCGCTACTGCTTGGTAGGCCGGACGTGAGACGCGGGGTAGCTCACTGTAGCGTGTCACTTTACATACTGCTTGCAGTTCGATAATGTTCGTGCATGTCGATTGTACACTCGGCTGTGTGCATTCAAAACAAAAGTAGTTCCTCTTTCTGCCGTCTGCAAAATTAAAGTAAGGGGAAACATTGTTTTCGACCCCCAAATTCGAAGTTGAGTTTTTAACATAAATATACGTTTTGAGGTCTCCTAAATCCAAGAATACTATTTTAGGAAACATGTCTATGTGTATGTGTGTGTCTGTGTGTGAACAACCTAGCTCCAGAACAGAAAATTGTATGAAAACAAAATTTTTATAATAAATTCCATCTTGTAGCCTATACGAGGGTATCTTAGAATAAAAAGATTGTAAGGAATTTTTAGCCTATACCCTCAGTAAAAAAAGGCAACCAACTAATAAAGCGAAAGACAATATAATGAAGCGTGTGATACTTATAAGATTATAAAATTGATATAATAAAATACTATTATAGAAAAATTAATATAATAGCGTAATGCCCCCCAATCTTGCAATCTGCCTGTGGTAGATGACGCAGCGGACGAGTGGTAGGCCTAGTCCCTTCAGGGATGTAGCTCTACGGAGTTTAGTTTTTTAGGCGGGTAGCGGGTGAGAACCCTCTTTGAGGTAGTCTCATCAATAGGGGATAGCGTCTCTGCCCTCGCTAGCTCCAGAGATCACTGACCCGGTGTGCAGTACCTGGCCGAAGGGTCCCTTGCACAGGGTTACGTGTGGAGACCTCAACGGAAGAATTCTTCAGAACGCCGAAAATCGCGGAAGAGACATCCCTCCTAATTGGGGATAATACATTAGGACCATGGGATAGACGAGGTCCCTTAGCTGTGGAGGAAGCAGCTCGTCTAGGAGAGATAACTCTGATATAAAACTCTGGTCCTCCAGGTTGGGGGTTTTGCGCTGAGCTGGAAACCCGCCATATAAAAAAATATTTTCTCATCAGTCTCTAGTGACAAGCTGGACGGACAAACACAACGATGACCATGGCTAACGAAAAAGGATCAACGCTTAGGAAGACATGCAAAACTAAGAATTGGAAACTGGAATGTCAGAGGTTTGGGAAATAAAGACTTAGAATTAACCGCAGAACTGAAACAAAGAAATATTAATATAGCAATCACAACGGAAACAAAAAATAAGTTAAAAGGAACCAAAGATATAAATGATTATACGATGATTTATTCGGGAGTAGAACAAACTACAAGAGCTGCTAAAGGAGTTGCCATTTGGGTTGACAGAAAATGGAAAAATAAAATACTGGGCTATGAATTTACAAGTGAAAGGATAGTTAGTCAATGTAAGATTTAAAACAGAGAGAGGAAAACTACTGGTAATAGGAGTATATGCTCCTGAAGAAGGAAAATCTGAAGAAACCAATCAATTCTATGATACGCTTCAGAAAGTCGTAGATAAATATAACAAAACAGACCACATAATACTTGCAGGAGATTTAAATGCAAGAGTGGGGAGTTCCCCCATCCCAAATGTTTGCGGTATATATGGAGAAGAAGTGGTGAATGAGAATGGCAAGACACTGAGGAATTTTGCAACATTTAACGACCTAAAGAAAACCAATACATTTTACAAGAAAAAAATATATAAATAAGTATACATGGGCTGCCAGAGGATCGAGATCACTAATCGACTATGTAATAGTAAATGATAAATTGAGAAACTTGGATAAAGATACAACAGTCAGTAGGAAAGCAGAATTGTATACAGATCATTACTTGGTAATTATAGACATTTATATTTTGACAAAATGGAAAAACGGCACAACATGCCAAAAATACTATAAAGATAACAAGGAAGTATTTAGAACATATTTATTACTAGACTATAGTGTTAGAGATCTGTACTAATACCGAATGACACACTACTTAATGGAAACCAAAAAAGAAGAAAATATAGAAAGGGAATACGAAAACATAAAGAATGTAATACTGAAAACTTCAAGAGCGGTTCTGGGAACAAGAAGGAATAATGTAAGACGGAGAGGACTTAGATATTGGAATGAAGAAATAGAAGCGGCAATCAAAGAGAAAAAAGAAACCTATTTAAAGTACTTGCAAATACCTAACCAGGAAAATGAACAAAATTATAGGTTGAAGAGAAATATAGCCAAAACTAAAATAAGAGAAAGCCATCAAGAATCATGGAATAAATTCATAGCAACAATACAACATGATATCTATGGGAGACAAAATATAGCCTGGAAAGTGATGAGACATTTAAAATCAACAGAAAGAGATACAGTAAAATTATCATGCATTCCAGAAGATGAATGGATCAAACACTACACAGAACTACTAAACGATACAAATACAGAAGACCATTTAGATGAAGAATATGAAGAAAGAACTGTAGACATGATAACTTTCGATGAGATGTGGAAAGCAATACAAAAAATGAAAAATAGAAAGTCACCAGGAATAGACAATATCCCCATAGAGGTATTCAAGTATGGAGGACTGATATTACAATTTCGGCTATTACATTTATTGAATATATGTTGGAGAACAAAACAAAATCCTAAAGAATGGGAAACAGCTAAAGTTATATCTATTTAAAAAAAAAAAAAACAAAGAAATGAATGCAAAAATTATAGAAGGATAAGTCTATTGATTGTAATGTACAAAATATATGCTCGAATTATTACTGATAGGGTGAAAATAATAACTGAGACACATATTAGTGAAGAACAGAACGGATTTAGAACAGGTAGATCACGTATTGACAATATTTTTACAGTAAAGCAAATCATAGAAAAACGAAGGGAATTCAACCTACAAACCCATTTGGCCTTTATTGATTTAGAAAAGGCGTTTGATAAAGTCAATCGCCCACTCCTATAGAATATATTGTATAGAAAAGGTTATCTAGTACATCTAATTAAAATCGTACAAAGTCTATATATAGATACAAAAATGGTAATTGAATTAGATGGTAAAGTAACAAAAGAAATAAAAACAAACTGCGGTTTAAAACAGGGCTGTAGTCTATCTCCAGTTTTATTTAATATTTACATAGACGAAATTCTACATGAATGGAAAAGAAAGATATATGATGGGATGAAAATAGGACCAAGCAGAACATTAAATGCCCTTCTGTTTGCAGATGACCTAGTTTTATTCTTTGACCAGGAAGATAGGCTACAGAAAGCAATATTTCAGTTAAACAAAATATGCGAGAGGCACAATATGAAAATACCTAAAAATAAAACAAAAGTAATGGCATTCCAGGGAAGATTTCCAATAACAAGTAAAATTGTACTAAATGATTACATCTTGGAACAAGTGTCACACTTCCAGTATCTAGGCTGGGATGCATCTTATGAACAAGACCGAGATATAAACACCAAAATACAAAAATTTCAGGCAGTTTGTGGAACAATTAAAAGAACCTTTAAAAACAAAGTAAGGCAAGAAACACAACTACGATTTTACTCAGCAATGGCAGTACTAGTGATACATTATGGAAGTGAAGCATGGACCGTTAAGAAGAAAGATAAAAGCAAAGTACAATTGCGGAAATGAGGTTTCTACGTTCAGTCAAGGGATGTACACAAGAAGAGCACATAAGGAACGAGAAAATTAGAGACGAATTGCAAGTACAACCACTCCTAAATCAGATCGAAAAATACAGAGAAGAATGGATGAAACATTTAGATCGCATACCAGAGGAAAGAATACCTAGACAAGCATTAAAGTACAGACCTAAAGGACGAAGACCGATTGGACGACCAATCAAAAGATGGATTGAACAGATATGAGACCGGAACAGGCAAAAGCCTAATCCTTGAAACAAGAAGAAGAAGAAGAAGATAAGTTTTTAGTCATAGGATAGAGTTTCATTCTGGCGCTGTGAAGTGAACTCTGGCTTAGCTCAGTTGGTAGAACAGTGGCACGGATAGCCGAAGGTCCTAGGTTCAAATCCCAGTGTCAGTGTTCTGTATGTTCTTATGTACTGTCCAACAGAGACAATAATCTGTAGTTCATGAATGCATTATATCCATCTTGTGTGTTAACTGTACAATAACAATGGAAGCTTGGTCACAAAAATCACTAATTAGTGTGCTTCACAGTACTGCATAAGGCAGTGGTCTCCAACTCGCTGTATTTTGTGCGCGTGCAAGCAGGCTTGCACTGTGCGACCCCTGTGCACCATGTGATGTCAGTCTGAACCATTCAAGCTCAATGGTCTGAACCAGGGCTCCGTCGGCAGTGGTAGGTTGTCTATTTCACCAGCTTCCAAGCATTATGTTGGGTGTAGAATGTTTCCAAATATGCAGGCCATCGACTCCTATATTTATGGTAACAAATACCAATATAAGAGAAGTTTGAGTGACTTTTATTCGGATTTTCTCCGAACTAAATTCCCCCGACTGCATAGACATGTTGCTAGGATTTTGTCTATGTTCAGATCTACGTACATATGCGAGCAGTTTTTTTCACTAATGAAAATAAACAAAACCCGCAGCAGAAGTCATTTGTCAGATGAAAACTTAAAATGTGAACTTAGACTGGCTGCTGCACAAACATTGATTCCAGATGTTGAAAAACTTCTGCGTCAAAAGAGACAACAAAAATCAAGAAAACAAGCTTCCACTAATGAGTGATAATCTGATGACTAGTGTGAAATGCTTTATTTGAGCTGTTATATAATACTATGTATTAAAAGGAGATATAGTTTCTCTGAATTCTGTTTGAAATTAACTTTAATATTAATATTTATGTTCAATAATATAAATGTGGAAGCGTGTCATTTAAAGGAATGAGTCTAGATTTTGTTTTCATTTCACAGAATTTTTGGCGTTACAATTTAATTAGTATAAAATTGAATAAAATTAGGAACTTTTCAACTATGTTCAAAACTACAGAATTAATGTGTGAATTATCTCAGTATGAATATATTGTACTTTATTTTCTATTGTTACAAAAATCATGACTTCACGAATGTTCTTTGTAGGAAACTTTAAGTAAATGATAATGAAATAATAATGTAATACCACATTTATACAACAATCATCTGTTGATATGCCAATATGATTTGTGAATTTCAAAAGCTTAATGAGCATGCCGACACTGAACTCAAGAGAGACAGTATACCACGCGGTGTGGTATACTGATTGAAATGATTCTAACGTGCAATGGATAAGCTTGCACTTACTGCTGTACTCATTGTGCAATGAGTTGGTGGCCGCTGACATAAGGCATATAGTGGGGTGAACTAGCTGAAAAAAAGTTCACATCTGGCAACCAATGCGCCACTTTGGATTCAGATAGTACATGGGTAGACGAGTCTAAAAAGCAACAATTTAATTTATATGGGTTCCAAAAAGTAATAGAGGGGCTTTATCACTGATTAAGTAGCAGATGTAATTGTTGTAATTTTTTTGTATAGGTAAGTTAATTCTAGATTTTTAGTGGGTACTTTTTAAAATCGTAGCCCCCTCAAATTTTAAATTTTTGGGGGAACTTCAAAAATGTAATAATAAATAAAATAGATTAAATTAATAAGATTCCATTCAGTAATACTAAATGTGTTGTGTGAGGAACTTCACCGTGTTAAGAAGATATTGCTTTCGTCTACCTCATAGGAAGACAGAAATTACCCAATCATGTCAATGAAGAGGAAGCATGAATTGGTTGATGCTACGACTGACCCAGTGGTTGCTCCGTTTGTATGGGTACTGTGTTTGTTATACCAGAAGCAATCAAAAGAGCGCTTGATCATTCCGAAGTATGAAGGTTACTTAACAATGGCAAAGAATCTTGCATTTTTGCTGAACATGGTGGGCTTCCAAGTGGTATAAGTAATTTGGATTAGTTGGATGATGGAAGTTGTCTTTCTCATGCTGCCCATTCAGCGAAATATCACAAATCCTGCAAGAACAAATATGACAGATAGATTATCTGGTGAAAAGAAACAGAAAGGATATCCCCATTGCTCAGACCAAACTCCATCTACATCAAAATTAACAAGATCATGATGATTTTGTTCAGATGTGGAAAAGGTGTGCCTGTTTTGTGATGAAGGAGAAGGTAGAGACAAACTTGTGACTGTATCCACGCTGGGAATTGGACCTACAATTCATACTCTTGCTCTACAATTGCAGGATGAAAAACTGTTGACGAAGTTATCGTCAACAGATTTGGATGCCATACTCGCTTTCTAACATGTGCGAAAGCTGCTGAACGTTCTCGAAGAGAAAATTATCATAATCCTGAAGAAGTTGTTTATGGTACAGTTCTAACGGAATTGGTTCAATACATGCAGTATTCGTACTCATCTAGCAGTACTTCTCCAGTGTTCAAACTTTCTCATCTTACAAAATTAGTGTCTCAGCGCATGATGGAAATGGGAATACAAACTCACAAAAAGAATACCTATAGAAAACGTCTTAAGGAACAACTATTATCATTTATACCTGGTCTGAGACCAGATAAGTCGGGATGTGAAATTATTTTCACTTTCGAAGGGGATGTTGGCGATGCCATTCGCGATGCCTGGGCATTTAATGACTTTAGTGATGGTATGTGTCTGGGACGGGCAGTAGGTTTATTACGAAGACAGCTCTAAGAACCTTCTCTCAAATGCATAAGTTATCTTCGTGATGCTTTGTGCCCACGTTTTTATCATCTTTTAAATTTGATTTCTCTTCAAATCCCTCAACTAAAGAACTGATCCTAGGGGCTGCTACCATCCACTTAAGCAGAGCATTTTTACTATCAAGGATGCCAAAGCTCAACCTTCACCCTTTATAACTTTGTTATTGTTTTCATTAGCTGGTTGTCAGATATTGCAGAAAACGTTGTAGCAGTTTTGCTGCTCGTAAAGTTGCCATGAAGAAATTCAGCATGTATATCTGGATGTTTTTTTGAAAGGTCCTGTAGAGAACATACGAATGCTGGCAACCGACGAGAATAGTGGACTGCGCCCAACGCAAACGTCCCCAGACATAACTGAGCCAAAGTATCGACGTACATTGTAAAGTTAAATGTACGAATACTCAATGCAAGTTGCAGTAGAAGGGATTCCAGTTTGATAACTGTGTTCCAAGATTGGAACTGAGGACAATCAGATGTTTTCGACAAAATCAACAGTTCAATGCATTCGCCACTGATTCTTTCACAACATGCTTCGTTGAATGTTTTTACCTGTAGACAATGCAAGGCAGTTAAGTAACCTCATGTGCATACCGAGATCTTTTTACATGCGACGATGTAAGGCAGGATTTTGCAACACTAGAACTTGAAATACCAGCGGTTGTTACTAATTCAGTCCATCCACTGCCAGTTAATCACTTGCCAAGTAAGTTAATGACCATCATTTCTATGTGACTATTATGCGATCCTCGCCATATTTGTCAGGAAATTTTCATTGCAGTTGCTTCCCAATAGCATATACTGGTTGGTCACATGTAATCACGGGTGTTTGATTTCCATTTAAGTTTTCTGTAGCCATTAGTATGATATCCATCATATAAAGTACCATTGCTGGAGTCGCAATTTCGTCATTTAGAAGCGGAAGCAATAACGAATTGCACCTTATTTTTCTAACATCAGGTTCATTTTGGGCATGAAAAGCCGAAAACGAAACTCTAGGCACATGCTCTATTCCTTGTATGTCTTCAATATGCGTTCTCTCTAGGACAGAGTTAAGCCAAGGATTTAAACTTTCCTAGGGGTGAAGGCAGGACCATGGTCAGTGTATTGTATATTAACAGTTGGGAAAGGTGGGTCACTTGTAATTTTGACCAGTGGCAGGAAGAGTAGTGTAATATTCAGAAGGCCATTGACAGTTTGTTTGTTCCACTGCTGGATACGAACGCTGTCATCGTCAATCTCCATATTGCTTCACTGTGAGGATGCTGAATAATCGTAACACTTGAACCATGGAAAGAAGTAATGATAGTAGAAGAAGATTGATTGTGCCCGTCCCAGATACATACCATCACTAAAGTCATTAAATGCCCAGGCATCGCGAATGGCATCGCCAACATCCCCTTCGAAAGTGAAAATAATTTCACATCCCGACTTATCTTCTCTCAGACCAGGTATAAAAGATGATAGTTGTTCCTTAAGACGTGTTCTATTGATATTCTGTTTGTGAGTTTGTATTCCCATTTCCAACATGCGCTGAGACACTAATTTTGTAAGATGAGAAAGTTTAAACACTGGAGAAGTACTGCTAGATGAGTACGAATCCTGCATGTATTGAGCCAATTCCGTTAGAACTGTACCATAAACAATTTCTTCACGACTATGGTAATCTTCTCTACGAGAACGTTCAGCAGCTTTCGCACATGTTAGAAAGCGTGTATGGCATCCAAATCATGATGATCTTGATAATTTTGATGTAGATGGAGTTTGGTCTGAGCAATGGGGATGTCCTTTCTGTTTCTTTTCACCAGATAATCTATCTGTCATATTTGTTCTTGCAGGATTTGTGATATTTCGCTGCATGGGCAGCATGAGAAAGACAACTTCCATCGTCCAACTAATCCAAATTACTTATACCACTTGAAAGCTCACCATGTTCAGCAAAAATCAAGATTCTTTGCCATTGTTAAGTAACCTTCATACTTCGGAATGATCAAGCGCTCTTTTGATTGCTTCTGGTATAACACACACAGTACCCATACAAACGGAGCAACCACTGGGTCAGTCGTAGCATCAACCAATTCATGCTTCCTCTTCATTGACATGATTGGGTAATTTCTGTCTTCCTATGAGGTAGACGAAAGCAATATCTTCTTAACACGGTGAAGTTCCTCACACAACACATTTAGTATTACTGAATGGAATCTTATTAATTTAATCTATTTTATTTATTATTACATTTTTGAAGTTCCCCCCCCCCCAATTTAAAATTTGAGGGGGATACGATTTTAAAAAGTACCTCCTAAAAATCTAGAATTTACTTACCTAAACATAAAAAATTACAACAATTACATCTGCTACTTAATCAGTGATAAAGCCCCTCTATTACTTTTCGGAACCCATATAAATTAAATTGTTGCCATAACGACTCGCAGTGCCACTCTACATTGTTTTGGTAAATTTTCAGGAACTGTTTGTGATAAAATATAAGTCATATATACCGTTGGAAAGGAAATTGTCTGACAAACAATAAAGTATAGAACACATTTTCATGTACATGTAACGGATTCCAAGTTATTTAGCAAAATGTTTCGAAAAAATCAAAATCAAAAACAAAAATTTTAATTCAGGTACAAATATTTCTGGTATTATGAACGTAAACAATAATGTTAGATATACCGCTGGAAAGCACGTTTTCTCCTGATTAATAATCACTAATAATATAGGTTAATATCAAAATACAAACCCAAGATATACAGGGAAATGTAGAAGCGTGCCACAAATCTTTGGCGGCCATATTGATTACGTCATCAAAACCGCTAGAGGGCCAGGAAAATTTGTGTCCCGGGCTTTTTAGACTCGTCTACCCATGTACTATCTGAATCCAAAGTGGCGCATTGGTTGCCGGATTTGAAATGTTTTGGTATAATTTTCAGCTAACTCACCCCACTAATAACTTGTCTGTCAATGAGGTTGACCATTAAAGGCAATCAGTCATAGGAGAGAGTTTCATTCTAGTGCTGTGAAGTGAACTCTGGCGTAGGTCAGTTGGTAGAGCAGTCCTGGGTTCAATTTGTCTCCTATAGGCTAATAATTTCATGACGTAATGTCCAACAGAGACAATAATCTGTAGTTCATGAACGTATATATATATCCTTATAGAGCTAGCTTTGTGATACTTAAGTTAGGGATATTGATATAAGTGTTAGTGACATATAGAGCTACGTTTGTGGAGGTTAAGTTAGGAATATTGAATCAAGTGGTAGTGACACGTAGAGCTAGGTTAGTGACAGTTAGGTTAGTAACAATAATATTAGTTTTGATCGCCGTGAAGTTTACAGCCCTGATTCTGGATCACATGACCTCACGCAACTCACTGTCAGTCTTAATTCTCGCCTTCTTTTTACTGACTGCCATTTGTAATTTAGAAAAGTGACATCTTCATTCTCATTTTCCCAGTGTTTCGGACACTTTCCAGAAAAAGTAAATTGCTATATGGTTTCTATGGTTTATGAAGAACACAACAAGCAAAAGTCACCGATTTTCAATTTTTAATAAAGTTAATAGACAAAGTGCATAATCATCGTTATTATGGTAACAGTAGAGCATAAAAAAAAGTATATAGTTCATTGTGATTAGGCTATGTTGAGGTTATGTTTTAATGTTAGTATATATTATTTTGCATACTTTATCTGTGGAAGCAGATTATAGATTATTTTTATCGTACTTATTACTTATTTATAACGCAACAATGAACTAATAGATCTAAAGTTTATATCAAAACGCAGATTCTTCTATCTTTCGGTATTAATGTCTCTTAACATAAACATTTACCCTACTTCAGAAATTACGTCTCATCTTATAAGTACAGCATAGCGTTATGGGAAACTGAAGTTTACAGCGCATGCGGAGAGCATAGTCAAGTAACTTAAGTGTTTACGGTAACTCAAAGTAAGCTGAACAGTGTAATCACTAATGCCTCTAAACAATATTATATAATACGAAATGGGTAACATTTTTTACTTAATGCGCTGTTACTTAATGCTACTAATATTCATGATATTACTGTTTTCAGAGATAATACAAATAAAGTAGTGTTCCATAGTGATAACTGATAAGTCATAGGAGTATGACGTCCAAAAATTAATATTAAAAACCTATAAAATCATAAAACAGGAATTGAAAAAAAAAACCTTATTCAGGGCTTGGTTATAACTATATAACTGTTATAACTTGGTTATAACTAGGACCTGGATATTTAGCCTTTTATAAAAGGTATTTTAGCCTTTTACTTCCTGGAATAGCCCTTTTTAGGCATTAAACAAACGATTTGAGCAGTCTTAATAAGACATATAATGAACACTAATATTAACATAGAAAATTGTATTATAACTTTGACACATTTATTCTAGCTTTTTTTCTTTTACAAAATATACAAGTAATTATTCCATATATCGGCACTCGAAAAATAGCATAAACAATTGAGATATTTACCCTTTAATGATACAATTATTCAATACACCACTCAATTAACTTCCGAGCTACAAAAATAAGAAGACTCGAGTGTCACGAATTTGTTCTTTTAATATACTTCTCTGTCGTTGGTCGGCAACTTATTATTTTGAAGTAGAAACGACAATGGATTAGTTGCAGATTCAAAGTATTGCAGACGCTTCAAGTTTCATTTCCTGCGACGGCGAGGTGGTACTTTTTCGAGTTATAAAGACAATCGATAAATATATTGTTAATTTTAATGCTTTGTATAAATTTATTTTTATTATGCCTTTTCTTAAAATACACATATTTATATTCCTTTGCATTAATTGAACAATCTATTTAAAAATAGTTTTTTTCTGCAAAAGTCCTCTTTAGCTCCTATTTTTTCAGCAAAAGTCCTCCTTAGCCTCTTTTAGGTTCTTTAGTCTGATTTAGCCCTTTTTAGATTCTATAAGATTCATATATTCGGAAGCAAAGGACATGAAACGGAAAAAGTACGTTAAAATGTTCTAATTAGGAAGCTGGGGAAAAAATAGGTTAAAACCTTCAAATCCGGGCCCTAGTTATAACATATTGCCAGAAATAGGAATGTGAGGATTCCAGTATCTTCCATAAGAGCTCTTAGGTACGGTCGGTGTATTGAAACGATCCCTTTAATCTGTGCGGATATTAGCGAAGCACTTCGTTATGCCTCAGCGTCCAGGCAAAGACTACATGTAGCCTATCAAGCCCTTTGTCATAGTGAAGAGAACCTCGTTAGTTTGGATGTCCCTGTGGTATTGATCTTTGTGACGCTACAAATATTCGTCTGTTTTATATCATGTTACTCCATTATAATGCCCCGCTTGTCCCCTTCATAAATTTTTTGTCAAGCACAACAATGTAATTTGTCCACGTAGAAGACCAGAGTTGACATCTGTGACATTACGGCAGCTGCATATGTACAGGTGTGTGAAACAGATTTGGAACACAGGAATGAAATCTGTGGCTTGGTTCTAAAAGGGCCAATGTCATAAAACTTACTTTTGAGATAATTGACTTTATAGAAGTAACAATTTTTTCTGAGAACTTACGACATTGGCCGCTAAGGTGTCTGCATTATGTCTATTAATAGCAACATTCATTGGCACTTTTAGTTTATTAACGATAAAGACTAGCCGAGCTCAGTAATGCATAAATCTCATCTTTGCAAAAAATTTACATCGGCCCCTTTAGAACCAAGCCACAAATTAGGGGAGTTAACTCATTCTGAACCCATTACATCTGGGAGGATCGGGAAGCCATTAAAATTATGTCAAATCCATTTACGTAATGGTTTTTAAACCACGTGTAGCTCTGCAAAAGTCGACCGCTTTCACTATTATTATTATTATTATTTATAAAAACACTACCCTTGAATAAGACATCCACGTATGTTATCAGCTAACATGGATGAGAAGGAAGGTCAGCTACATATAGGGCAATGTAGCAGTTATCTAGGTAGGCATACATTGGCACTACGTTGCTAAGGTGATTTCCATTCACTAACAATTGACAGAAAATTACCGATGTATTTCTACGCTACATTACAGATAATTCTTACATAAAGTAGGCTAAGTGTTTTAATTAGGTTTGTTCCCAAAGGAAACCCATGACTGCCTGAAGATTTTTTTTGTACTGTTCATTAACTTTTCCGTGAACGGTTAGAAACGTGCGGAATCAATAATTTCTACTTTCGATCGATATGAGTTATCGTTCTATATTTATGGAATACTGTACAGTAGAAAATGAACTAAATTAATAGGTTAAAAATATACATATAAACAGCACTCTTAACGAAATTCATCTGCTTTAGTCAGTTGGGGAATCTAATGTTGTACAGGCATGTAGCCATGGTATCTTAGTTGGTAAGAGCAGCGGCACGGAGAACCTAAGTTCCTGGTTCAAATCCCGGCTATTTCATCAAAATTTGGTGCAGGATGATGAGTTGCATGGTAGGGCTACTGATGTATAAATCATGACTAATAAGCCTTACACCCTCAAAATCTAAGGAAGCAAGGAAGAAATCAGATTTGGGGTGGCCTATCTAAGTAATGGGAACGTTTTTATTGATAGTTGGTAGTTCACAAAGCACTGTGATGGAACAATTAAAATATGAAATTACTCGTTTTAAAATGTTATTGCATAAATGCAGATATTTTGTTTTATATCATGATAGCTATATCTTTCAGTTTCATTTATGAACAATGCTTACATTTTCCCAACAGACCTTCTTAATAAGTAGGCATACCTCTGAAGGTATACCTACTGTAGGCCAATAGCCTGTAGGTAATTAATAATTGTCTGAGCTTTAAGGTTAATTTATTAGCTAATATATATTCAAATTTTTTTAAAAATATTATTTTATTCCTCTGACATCATGGAAAATGCACGAAATAAGTTGTGCGTTTTTTATTGCAAAATTGTCTGAGAAATTCTGCTAACTCTAAAAGATAAGCTGGTACAGTTTTCTTTCAGTGACATAACTGCCCATAAAAAAACATCTCTTTCCGAAGATTAAGTACTGTATCCCCAAAACGTTTTTTGAACCAATACATTTTTTTTTGTTATTTATTTTTATAACTTTATGTACGGTATGCTTGCTTACCAGTAACTTCGTAGTGTAGGCCTACGATATGCATTTTAGGTTAGATAAGTATCAACTTCTTCACGTTTTTACTTACACTTGTATTTACCATATTTCTAGGAACAAAGTGAGTTTATATTATACGAATTCTACAGCTTCTTAAAATATCAGAACCTCAAATTTCCCCGTTTTTAGTGTTCTAAAGAAAATAAATACATTGAGCAGCAAACAAAATTCTTCTGTAAAGTTCATGATCAGAGGGGGACTTTTAACATGTTCTCATATAATTGCCTTAAGCGAAACTGTACTCATAAAATTAGAATATAATTTGCATCTTCCCTTTAACATATTACACACGGAATAGGGAATAGGCATCGTGATTATAAACTTTTTTTGGGGGGGGGGAGGGAACTTTTAATTATCTTCCATTATTCATGCATTTGTAGCCTATGCTTGTAAAGCTGCAATTCCACTGAGGCAGTCTTTCAATTGCAGCAACACGAAGCGACAAAAGACAAGTCTCCTTGCCGCATGCTACAAGTTGACTGTTGTCGCCGGGACGCATGCGTCACCCTTCGACATAATTCCACGTGTCGAACAGTGTCGTCGCTATCCAACAGCCAGTGGATCGGTGCGACTTGTAGCATGCGACATGGGCTGCATGCACCTGCATAAACAAAGCTATGAAAATAAACAAGGGTCTTCATAGAGGAGCATTTAAATCACAGCCACGTCAGCATAAAGGAAGAGGAAGAAAATAACTATATCGGGTCTCGTTGAAGTTTTAAAACTTAATACATTTTTTCCTTCAAATTCCAATAATTGCCAGTAGTTTAATTGAAATGGGAAGCAGCAATGAAAATAGTTGTTACATATATACATTCGAAATTAGGCTTGAAAAATAATAATTCCTTTATTGCAACCAATGGTTATATCATGATGAATGAGCACTGGTAGAATGATATTGCAGGGGAAAGAGGAGCTCCCCCGATAGACAAAGTCAGGTAATAGTAAACTTAAATTATGCAAAGTGACAGCAAGCTAAGTATTACACCATAAGAATCTTACATTTTACAATTATTGCATAACCTGTCCATAGACCAAGTTAGTGCATTCTCAAGACACAATAATATAGAAAATAAAATAAAAAATATAAGGATTATAGAACAGTCTGATTGATGTTAAATAGAAATAAGACAATATTAGGATTACATTGTTACGTTATATTACTATTAAAAAATGTATCTACGTTACAAAAGGGGGTTAAATATGACAATTCTCTGATACGATTCTCAATAGTGGAGTAACTAAAATCAATTATACTAAAAGTCCCCGTTGATGGATTCCTGGCAAACCAGTCATGTGCTCTTATCTTAAAGAAATTTACAGGTAAATTTTGATAAATTATTGGTAATTTTTTTAATAGAGTCTGCCCAATAATTTGACAGCTATTCAGATATTTTAATAGCCTATGGCGTTGTATATAGATATGGGTATTGGAACTGGTATTATAAAAGTGAATACTATTTCTACATTGTAGTTCCGGTAAATTGTTTTTTTATACACTAAAACTGAATAAATGTATAGATTAACTACGGTTAGTATTTAATTGAGAAAATAATGACTTTGTTTGTTTGGTTTTTTTTAACGATTCAAAGCTATTACCAAAATAAGCAGCTGCAGCGATTGTTTGTAAAGAGTAAAGACATGTTGCACCAGACTGAAGTTGCTTCAGTTGAATCGTTTTAGTCGCATGCTACACGCATAGGCGACAAAGTGCAGGCGACGTGGGGAGACAAATGCCGCATGCGACATTCTTGATTTTAGTGGCACATGGTCGCACACCTACAATCAGGCAACACTAGGATACAAGTAGCATGCCACATGTCGTTCAGTGTTGCTTCAGTGGAATTGCGCCTTTATAGTACCAAACTGCCCGTGGAACACACAGAACAGACGATTGAAAATCAGATTTCAATAAATCTTGCTTTTGAAACGCCTGTGGAGAATGAGCACATGCGCGAACGATGTGTTATGGTTTCTGAGTGCTATGGGTACAAACCTATTTAATACTTTTTACATAATCAATTGCAAACTTTCGCATGGGTCCGCATGGACCGTACGTGCTTATTCAAAACACAAGAAAAAGAAAGAAAAAATTATTACATAAAATAAAAAATAAACACGAACTAAGCCTATCCCTCACCCTCCATCCCCACTCCCCAATTTACAGCATTCTCGAACCTGAGCTGTCTTGTCTTCATTAAAAATCTTCCAATCCTTTCTCCAGCCTCTTTGTCCGCCAGTAACTCCATACATGTCCGTTGACCTATTCGATGCCGTAAAAAGGCATTGGTAGATATTTTCTCTCCATTTTTCCAAATTCCAACAATTCTCCATAATATGAAGCCAAGATTCTTCCCCTTTACATATTGGACAAACTCTCATCCCGTTTTCATCAGTGATCTTAATCATCTGCTACGCACCAAGTCTAATCCAACCCAGTTTATCGGGTTTGGTTCCATTTTGTAAATGTTGCTTCTTCCCCCCTCCAATTTTAACTGCGATTGTAATTCAAGCGAAACAAAATCCGTACATTGCGCATTTATACGAGGGTATGTCCGAAAATAAGATTCCCCTGGTGACTGTATACAGAGGTGTGGATGAAAGACAAAAAATACGATACATTAAGCATAAGACGTACCTTTATTTTTCCACATAATTACCACGTACATTGAGAAGACATTTTTCATACCACTTTAGAAGCTTCAAAAAGCCCTCCAGGAAAAAATCAAGGCTCTGCTTTTGGAAGAAGCGTCGAACGGCTTGTGTGACGTCAGCAATGCTCCCAAAGCTCATTCCACCGAGAGTCTTCTTCAAAGCCGTAAACAGATGGAAGTCACTGGGTGTGAGATCATAACTGTATGGCGGAGGGGCTAAGCGCTCCCAACCAAGAGTTGCAATATGGTTTTGAGTTGCCGTCGCCGAGTGTGGTGTCGCATTGTCATCCAACAACAGAACGCCAGATTGGAGAAGGCCAGGCCGCTTTTTCCGAATCGCCTCCTTCAATTTCGACGCTTCTTCCGTATGCAGAATCCTGATTTTTTCCTGGAGGGCTTTTTGAAGCTTCAAAGCGGTATGACAAATGTCTCAATGTACGTTGTAGTTATGTGGAAAAATACAGGTACAGTCGGTCAAATAAAAAACGTCGGGCGGTATTTGATCAAGTATCACGAACGAGCATTTTCGCATGTACAGGAAGACTTAAGGTTAGGTTCACACCTGCCTCTTCTCTCTCCATGTATTTTCGTGATTATTTAGTCAGTTTTGTTCCAAAAGGAACATGTATAGAAGGCGGAGGCTATATGCCTCAAATCCGCCATATTCTTGGTTGCAAATTCTTATCGCAAGGAATATGATTATTCAAGGAGCATTTTTTAAAGATTTTATTTTATAATACCGGTATTTGTAGTGCAAAATCAATAACTTACGTTCAACCAATCTAGGATCGAAATACGCGGCCGGCCAGATCCCTGTGAAAACTTCCGGTCGCATTATAGTGAAATATGGAACCTTCTCGCTGCTTCAGAGGCCGAAAAATGCAGGTCAATTACAGCCCTAACTACACTTTCTCTCAAGCTAGCATTTGTATGTGGCGAGATGACACAAAGCAAAATGAATTACGACAATACATAAGTTGAATACCGTGTATTGCGCTTTCCGCGTTTTTCATTTTTCCCTCGTTCATTTTTTCCCTCCTGTCGCATGGCCTCATATGTTCCGAAAATGACCTGTATTTTATGTTTTTTATAGGAAACTTGTGAACTAATGCGTTAAAACTTTAATTTTAACTGCTTACGAGTCCCGACGTTTTTTTTTTATTTGACCGACTGTACGTCTTATCTTTAATGTCTCATATTTTTTGTCTTTCATCCACACCTCTGTACACAGTCGCCAGGGGAAACTTATTTTCGGACTCCCCCTCGTATGTTGCCTATCAATATTCTTCAAACGGTTCTTAACCTTCCTCCATACACTTCTCCTTTTTTGCTGCCCATCCATTCAATTCTAATACACTACGAGAGTGTTAGGGGTTAGAAACTAGAGGAATATTTTAAATGGATCTTCGTACCTTTTTAGATTCGAGTGGTCTTGATAATAGTGTATCAAGCTGAAAACTCGTGTTCGATTGCCGTTTAGGGCAAACTTCCCTGTGAAAAATATTTAATACAAATCTTTCCAGTGATATAAGATTGAAAACATGCCACAAATATGGATTTCCCTGCACTATCGGTCTCGTAAATTGATATATCCAAATAACTGTAACTTAAGTTCTTTGTTTGCAAAAAGTAGAGCCTGAAAAATCCATCGAACTTGCATTTTACGACATGTAGTATAATCTGTTCGTGAAACAGTATTTAGTACCATCGCCTAAGAATTTTTATAGCGTAGATTACGCCATGAGTTTCTGTAACTATTTCAACTATTTCTCGGATTCTTACACAGTGTACGCTGGGCGAACAATGCTTGCGATAGTATTTTGTTGACTATTCCACTCATATGGCGCGTATTGACCAATAACGTTTAATAATTACTCGGATATAGAACAATCACGATCGTTTAACTTATAAAATGCTTGCTATTAATATGAGGATGCGATATTATCTCATAAAATCGTCAGCTCGTTAGTGGACACGTAAGGCATGAACGTAAGGTGATTAATGTGGTGATTCATCAAATCGATTCGAGGATTCTTCATTCATCTAGTTATGCCGTGATCTTACGGCTGACAGAATATTGACAACAAAGTAAGAAAATAATTTATTATCTACAAAATCCGTTACAGTTTATTCGTGAAATAGTCTTAATAATTCCTACTCCAGATCACAAGATTCATCAAGACAAAAAATGTGCTCGAACTTCGTTCTCGCCAATATCAATAATCTCGTAATCTCTCGTGGGATTACCTATGATTATTCCACTCATATGTGTTTCATATTGACCAATAACGTTTAGCAATTCCTCGGATATAGACCAATCACAATCGTTTGTCTTATAAAATGCTTGCTATTAATACGAGGAAGGGATTTTACCTGATAAAATGGTCAGCTCGTTACTAGACAAGCAAGCATCAATATGCCGTGATTATTACGTGACATGTTGCCACTAAGCAGTTCGAAAACAGATTATTCTATATAACATATCTTGTTTGGAAATTGAAATAATATAAACGTACATTGGTTAAAACACAATTTCGATTCGGTGCAAGCCAGTTCGTGTGCTTTTATTCAGTACTGCTGTTAGCTTATCTGAATTGAGCTAACTATGTCTTACATGCACAATTGGTAGCACTGGTTACATGGTAGTTCGACCCGATTCATGGATGTTTGATTCATAGTATGCCGTGAAGTTGCAACTGTTAGTTTTGTTTTTCTATAATAAAGCACGAAAGTAATTATTATTTGTATAATCCGTTACATTTTTATTCATGGAGTAGTCTTAAATCCAACTCGAGTTGACCAGTTTCATCAGATAAATTCGCTCCTGCTACGCAGTCGCGAATATATCGATAAACTCGTAAACTCTCGTGGGATTACCTATGTTAAAACACTGTTACATAGACATTATTATTCCAAAATGAAGTGAGATTTTTTAGCTTGTAGGTGTTACGAATATTAGCATAACTCCTACACATTTAATAAGTTTTAGGGTTTTAATTATGTTATTAGTTAAAACTAGTGTTGTGAATTTTTCAAGTACTTAGTGATGAGCAAATGCAAGACCAAGACCAAGACCAAGGCGGTCTTGGTCTTGGTCTTGGTATTGCACTCTTAGTCTTGGTCTCGGTCTTGCATACTCGGTCTTGGTCTTGTTGCAAGAGTCTTGCAGTTTTCTTTTACGCAACTTACTGTGATCGATGATTTAAAGTTACACCGATGACACGTGTGTTATTGCTTGCGAAAGTAACGAAAGCTAATTGCTTTTAGTTGCTTTGACCTGAAAACAGTAACAAAACAATTAAAAGCTATTCATCTATAAGTACCCACCTAAATTTAGCCATTAGTTACTTTTTCTTGTTTATGGCCTGCAGCGGTTTCGGTTATTTTTAAGTATAGGTATATGATACTGATAGTGTACCTACATAGTAAGCACCTATTATGTGACGGACATAAATAGCGTTCACAGCGCGCTGAGTCCTGCTCTACTGCTCTCTTCCAAACCAGACCTATTATTGATATCTTTCTTGAGGACAGATGCTTCTTCAGACCTGAAGTATTTCGATTTGTCATATGAATATTATAGTGTAAAGTTTCAAATTGAACGGCCGTGGAGACAATAAGTAAAATTAACAGAATGTGTATGAAATGTTTAAACGATTTCCGCATAGGAGAGAGGTTCTATCTGACCTGTTTAAAACTGTATAATATAGTAACAAAACATAACGGTATTGAAGCAGATGCTTTAGAAATTGTGCAATCTATACAAATCATACAATGTCCATTCGAAACCCAAACCCATAGGCTGCATATTTATCTTTCCATATACCCTAATCTTATTTATAACACATCGTGAACAGAAAGATTTCCGCCACCCCCATAAATTACTTTCTACATGCTTTCAAGTTTCGGGCCTTCAACCAATTGGGTCATAAATAATCATAACTATTCTTCATGCAAGCAAATATTTCTAGATCAGGCATTTTCTAGTTTTAGTATCTTTCCCCATTCGATATGCATCCTTAATATGAATCAGCAGCAAGAACTTAAACACCGCCACCGTTATGTGTCAATAACAAAATTGTAGTAATAAAAAATGGTTTTCAATGGATGTCTTACCTATCGTAAGCAAAATGTAGGCCTGTATAGCTACAGTACAATCAGATAGGCCTACGTAACTGTAAAGTAATAACTAGCAAATACCAGTCAAATAAGTTCCTGTTTTAATTAATCTACGGTTTAATGGTGTTTTATTGAATAATTATAAAGGATACCGGGCTTATAACCTGATTTTTTCAGACTTCACTTTATTTTTAAATTTTCTGCAAGGAGAACCGAAAGAGCTGAATAGCTATGTTATATTTTGTTCAAGTAGACAGGAAAGATTCTATATGTGAGAGTAGGCTATGAGTATTAATGATAGGTGTAAAAAAGGATATCATTAATGAAATAGGCTACTGAGCATGGTAATAGGCGTTTTAAGTTACGGGAGTTATTGTTTAAAGTTTCAAATCCTCAGTCATAGGCCGCCCACATGGCTGAGTGGTTAGACCGCTCGCCCTCCACCGCTGGGACCCGGGATCGGATCTCTATGGATCCATGTGGAATTTGTGGTGGACAAAGTGGGGTTGGGGCATGCTTTCTCGGGGCGCTCCGGTTTCACCTGCCGTATATCCTTCCATCGTTGCTCCATTCATCATAGTATGACCATTTGGTTGTAATAAAGAATTATTATAAATCCTCAGTCATAGCTTTCTTTTAACCCAGTGAGAGGTTAGAGAAAATAGTTATTAAATAACTGTATGGTATAATTTTTACAGTTTTATTGATAAACTATGTGGTCAGTATTTACACTGCAGCAAAATGAAATTTCATATATGTCTTAGGTCCCTTGTTACATCTGTTTGTCTTTCGTACCATAATACTAGAGAACTATTGCAACTAAACATTTTAAAAATCAATATGGAGTGTTTATCGTAAATTCAACTCCCACCAATTGAAGGAACTAGCCATTCAGGAAAATCCGTCAGATTAACTCGAAGTTTTCATTGCAGTAATTTGTTTTAACGTAGTGAGAGAGGTTGTATACGGATTTCACATGTATTATTTGAATGGTGCGCTCGTTTTTGGATACGGACAGCGTCACGCACCTGGTCTGCTCTCATTGGTTACCGCACGATGAGGCAACCTCTACATTATAGGCCTACCAGCCTTGGGACTACCCCGGCTAGCGATTCTGCGGCGCCTTTGAGTAGCGGTTGCTTCCTCGCTGCATACACAACGGGGCTTTATAAAACTTTTTCGAGTAGCAAGACTGCAAGAGTCTTGCAGTTAGGTCTTGTTCTTGCCAGGGTCTTGCAGGCTTGGTCTTGGTCTTGGTCTCGGTCTTGATCTTGGTCTTGCTAACGCTGATGCGGTCTTGGTCTTGGTCTTGCATTTTCTGCAAGATCAAGACCAAGACTGGTCTTGCTCATCACTAAGTACAGTCTGAAAATCCCTCAAATCAGACTGAAACGAGATTAAATTATTATTAAAGGGTTACAGTAAGCTTGAATCTGCTTGAAAAATATAAATGACAATGTGATAAATAGGGCCCGGATTTGAAGGTTTTGACCTATTCCCCCCCAGTTTCCTAATGAGAACATTTTAACGTACTTTTCCGTTTCATGCCACTTGCTTCGGAATATAGGAATCTTATAGAACCTAAAAAGGTCTAAATCGGACTAAAGAGCCTAAAAGGGGCTAATGAGGACTTTATCTGAAAAACTGGGGATTAAAAAGGACTTTTGCTGAAAAACTAGGGGCTAAAGAGGACTTTTGCAAAAAAACACCATTTTTAAATAGATTTTCCAATTAATGCAAAGGAAAATAAATATGTGAATTTGTGCATTTTAAGAAAAGACAATAAAAATAAATTTATACAACGCACTGAAATTAACAATGTATATGTCGCTTTTTCGCTTGTCTTTGTAACTCGAAAATGTGCCGCCTCGCCGTCGCAAGAAATGAAACATGAGCCGTCTGCAATACTATGGAATCTGCAATTATTCCATTGTCCTTTCAACTTTAAAATAACAAATTGCCGACAACGACAGAGAAGTAAAAAATTGGTGACACTCGAGTCTACTTATTTTTGTAGATCGGAAGTTAATTGAGTGGTGTATTGAATAATTGTATCATTAAAGGGTAAATATCTCAATTGATTATGCTATTTTTTGAGTGCCGATATAAGGAATACTTACTTGTTTATTTTGTAAAAAAACTAGAATAACAGTGTCAAAATTATATACAATTTTCGGTTTTAATATTTGTATCCATTATTATGTTTTATTAAGACGGCTAAAATCGTTTGTTTAAGGGGGCTCATACACCAACCAGTGTCAAAATTTTCAATTTTTTTACTCTCATATTAAAGAGAGTATACCCTATAATATACCCTATACCCTATAATTTTTATATTTAAATTCGGCCATTTACTGGAGATATAAAAGTTTAAATGCCAGTATGTGCGTCAAGTTGAATGGCATGTCAGTGGCGGCTCGTGGCCGGAAAATTAGGTGAAGAGAAAAAAAAAATGCCACATGCTTATGTTAATAACAGAACTCACCTATGTCTTGTATAGCAAATCAATCCTTCGATAGTCCTTTAAGGCTGCAAACTTGTCGGTGATATCATCGTCGTGATCTGACAGCTGGCACAATGGTGATTTGATTTTAAACAATGCGGGTAAGAATATAGTTATTATTTATAAAATCTGATACATTTTATTCATGGAATACTCTTGATAAATCCCATTCGGGATTATGAGTTTCATGAGATAAATTCGATCCTTCTTTTCCGCCGCGAATCTATCGATGTTTATCGTAATTATTATTCTCCTAATCAGATTATTCAGAATATTCCATTCATGCTATGCGGACTTGAAATTGACTAATAATCTTTAGCAATGCCTCGGATATCGACCAATGACTGTTGTTTATCTTATAAGTTAATAAGCTTGTAGGGGCGGAAAGATGCTATTTTATCTGATAACTTCAACTCGTTACTGGATACTTCAAGGCATTAATATGCAGTAATTTATATGTTACATGTCGTATGATTGCCTATGAAAAAAATATGCATTGTAGGAATGAAACTTCGTGATTCAACGTTGCCGTCCTATGGCGTCCTATCGGTGACGATCTCCGAAGATGGTTCAGTGTTGTGACACGTGACAGTGGCCTTTTATTACAGTACACAGTAGTCTTGGTATATGGTGACACACATTAAATAAATTAACTTCTAGTCTCATCCCTATGCCTCACTTTTGTGCTAATAGAATCGAACGCCCATAATTTTTTTTTTCCCCGTTAATGATATTTCATTTTATGAGGAAGAATCCAAGCTCCTCTACCGTTCATGTTTCAATGAAGTATATGGTTGTTTATAAACACCTTTCAGATAATAAATTGAAAATTGTTAAAAATAAAAATTCTAGTTCTTTAGCGTCTATGCAAATCGTGTGGAAAATTTAAACAAAATTGTTAGAGTTTTTTTTATAAAATCGTGAAGAATGAAAGTCTGTTCTAGCCTCGCCCAAAGATGTAAGACTTAAAAACCTGAGTTTGTACAAACGATAGCTGGCTTATAACTACCCTTCAAAGTATAAGGATACCGTATAAAAGTAAGAAAAAGTCGTCAATCTCCCCAGAAGATATCTAATCCAAATACGTTTTATTTATAGGCTACACGATGTTTAGTTCTCAAGCCACACAGACACGTTCCTGAAAATATTATTGGACAGAGGAGAATTCAAAACAGGTATTTATGTTAAAAACATTGATTTCGAACATTTATTACCTTTGGTACGGATAGAGGAAGTGAAATTGGTGCTTTGTTATTAATGGAGCTGTTAGCAGAGGAGTAGGTATGAAACCCGCCAAACACTGTCATTTACAATCGTAGGCGCAGCTTGCTGTGGTAACCACGCGCCATCATGAAGCCGAAGGACGACCACGCTCTGTATTCAAGTGCAAAGGTCTCAACAAGGAGCTGGACAAGGCTTGTAAACTACAGAGGTAGCGTATTTCGGCGAGTTTATAGGACAGGGGGTTGCGGCGAGCAGGCGAGTGTGTGACGTCACAAGATTCCAGATCTCGCAATTTTCAGTTTTTACTCAGTCTAGAAAATCTTACACCGCGTGATTAAACTCGTAACCTTTAATTAACCCGTGGTCGGATTCCTGTGAAATTTATACAGAAATAATCTACACACATCAGCCCTACTGATGGTTAAAACAGAGCCTTAAAAAAGCGGACACAAATGTTTTTATTTCATTTTATAAACATCACCCGTTACACAAAATTCATGGAGGGAGAAGCAAATTTCACTATGCGACAATTTTTTGTATTTTTGTGTCCCGAAAAAACTTCAAGCGAGAAAGTTTTAGTGAAATAATTGAATTTTAATACAAATGAAGTTCCAGCCCCATATCTCGAATGGTTTACGAGTAATTGAGTGGTAATTATTCCGGGCGCTTCAAGGTGTCAGAATGATTTGGCGCTTCAAGCACGACAGCAGAGAGCATGGTGCCGCTGACAAAGCTTCTACCTACTGATCTCGGCCGCTTGACCGCAGTCTTTTAGAATAGTTATTACCAGTACATACTGTTTTTAATAATACAAATGGAAGGTGCTTTAGAAAGTGCAATTAACTGAACCATTATGCCGGGCCAGATATGTGCTGTGGCAGTGTGTAACAGTAATTTTGTAGATTGTAGAAAACAGCTAAGATGTGAACTGTTCTGTTATTCAAGTTACTTAAAATGTTCTTCTGATTCTACAGCATTTGTCTTTAAAATCTTGTAAAAATCTCCCAAAGGATCTAGATTTGAATAGAAATTATATAATATAGGTAGGCCTATATAACAGCTAAAGGGTGATTTGTTCTAATATTTTGTTGCCTAGAAAATATTCCTCATTCTAGAGGTTATGTTAGTATAATTTGATGAAAATTTGTTAAAGAATGTATCCTATATTTGTATAGAAATTGTACCTTATAATAAGGGCAGAAAACAACTACGGGAATTTTTATGTATCAATATTAACATGTACAGTACTAATGTTATTATTACATTGCGTAGACTATTGTAGAGTATTAATTTGTGTTAATATTGTAATCAAAGCAATACATTTATATTAATAATAATTTTCTCCGGGTTATATGGGGTAATTATGTAGGTAATGATTGGTGAAACACGGCCAAAAGTGTACATCTGTATACAAATTATGTGACGACAGAGATAATATAGACCTAATAAACTAAGGGATGGTTTGTGAATTGCAGGGCAGGGAAACTTTCATGAGCAGCACAACGAAAAGAGGCGCAGGATCTTTAAAATCGACGTCTCAACATAACAAAAAGGACACAAATTGCTTCGCAATGCATTCTACATAAATCACACAATATTTCAAAGGATTTTCCCATGAATTTTTCATTAAAAAGTATCATCGTCTTGCCCTAACTATAACCCGATAGCATGCTCTTAAAGCCTCGGCAATTCAATTTTAACTGTAATACGTTTCATGTTGATAAATTATATTAAAATATGAAAAGGGCGTAACAAGATATTAAACTAATAAGGCATTTGATAAGGTAATTAGAAATAAAAGTTACTAGCACAAAGGATCAAAAAATAAAATAAATAATTCAACAAATATCTAAATAACGGTAGTGCAGATTTACAAGATTAGGAAAAAGTTTAATTCATTCTTTTTCCCCAGCGGGTCAATCTTTCAGTATGGGTACAAGTAGCCAGTTAATATCCTTTATTATTGAGTCCACGATTAAAATATTTAAGGATTTTTACGTAATTGCTAGTAGGCCTATTTTATAGAATAAGAAAGACCTCTGTACCGTTCAGATAGCTTTATCGCCTTGAGTAATTACCACTCTATTACTCGTAAACCATTCAAAATATAAACGTGGTACTTGATGTATAATAAAATTCAAATATTTCCCTAAAGCTCACATGCTTGAATCATTTTCTGGTCACAGAAATAAAATAAGCTCACATACTTGAATCATTTTCTGGTCACAGAAATAAAAAAATTGTCGCATAATATGCTTCTTCCTGAACATTTCACGGTCGTCACAAATCACTCCGACACTGAAGCGCATGGAATAATTACCACTCAATTACTCGTATACCATTCGAGATATGGGGCTGGAACTTTATTTGTATTAAAATTCAATTATTTCACTAAAACTTTCTCGCTTGAAGTTTTTTCGGGACACAAAAATACAAAAAATTGTCGCATAGTGAAATTTGCTTCTCCCTCCATGAATTTTGTGTAACGGGTGATGTTTATAAAATGAAATAAAAACATTTGTATCCGCTTTTTTAAGGCTCTGTTTTAACCATCAGTAGGGCTGATGTGTGTAGATTATTTCTGTATAAATTTCACAGGAATCCGACCACGGGTTAATTAAAGGTTACGAGTTTAATCACGCGGTGTAAGATTTTCTAGACTGAGTAAAATCTGAAAATTGCGAGATCTGGAATCTTGTGACGTCACACACTCAAGTGCTGCGATTGGTCTATCCCGGAATACGCAACCTGTATAGTTTACTGATCTTGGGAGCTGGACACCTTCATGGGTAGTCTGATCCCCTCAGCATGGATGTGGGATAAGCGAGAAAAATGCTGCTTGCACCATGAGCCCACATCATTTTGAGTGGACCAGACTAGCCATGCAACAGGGGAAGTGAATCAAGGCTAGTAAATAACTTGTTCTGCTTCGTGCTTGTAAGACTCGGGAGCTCACTGGCGCCTCCTAGGTGCCTACCTTTGACGCCACTCGTGGCGGGCAATACAAAATTACATAAATGCATTTATAGTAAAAACCAACATTCGTTAGGAAGAATAAAGGAAAAATACTGGTGAAATGCTACTTCACCTACTTCCCCTGAATAGCCGCCACTGTGGCATGTTGAATTTTCAAAGCCATTTTCCCGTAACTTAATATTTTCAACACAAAAAACACAATATCTCTTAAAGTAATGGCCCAAATTGAATGAAATTTTGCACACACAGATATTTGTGTGTTCTAGCGGACAGGCCTAAATAATCTGATGTATTTGCATCACAAGATTATTTCACTTGTGAACATAACGTGAAAAAATTAATAATAATTTGATATTGAAATTTTAAAATCCTGAAAATTGTATGAGGCAGTGAAGTGAATCACTACATTATAGTGTCAGCTGTGAATAAAAAAAAAAGATCAGATTGGCCCTTTGCAAGAAATCATGTTTCTTAGGGCTTATCGCATTTTGAAAAATAAAAAAAAAATTTTCTTATATCAACCTTCATATTTGTGACATTATAATAATTTTTGTGCACATCTCAAGCCTCAAGTGTATACTTCTAATGTCCAAAATTTCATTTTGTTATAGTGTGTTTAGTTTGTTTATAGTGTTGAAGATATTGAACTTATACTGCAATGCCTGCTCGGGCATGGTCTCTTGGTGTATGAGCCGCCTTAAAAAGCCTAAAAGGGATATTTTACGAAAATATAAGGCTAAAATACCTTTTATAAAAGCCTAAAAATCCGAACTAGTGATAAACATACCACCTGTGCTGAAATACCATTTAGGGAGTTATTCAGTAAAGCAATAGAACTCCAATTAACCGGATTAATTGGGAGTGGACCCGATCAGGAAAATCAAATTTCCGGATAATTGGGTAAATAGTAAAAAGTTATTACTTAAAAAAATAATTTTACAGTACTAACTTACATTCAGTGACACATCTTGAACATATCGGTCAGATTCATTTGTTTTGCCAACAAACTGTCGATTTTGTTGGCTAAAAGTCTTGCTTTTTTGCAAATAAAAACCGTCCTGAAAGATGGTTTTCCAATGCTCGCCACTTGAACCCGGTCTTAAAGCGATCAGGATAGTAGGAGTTCGGATAATTGGAATTTTACTGTAGATAGTATACTACTGTTTCCTATATCCTTTTTTTTGTTGTTGTTGTTCTTGTGAACAATAAGCAAAGTTTCTAGTGTAATATAACCGTCCTGCTGTAGGCCTAATTATTAGCAATTATTTACATGGATTGGCCTGTATTATATTGGCCTGTCACATGAAGGTTCAGTATAATTCATCTTCAAAACATTTCAGTCATATATTTATCATTCAGCAAGTGGCAGACGATATATACACATACACATACGAATATATATACAATAGGCAATAGGCAATTTCCAATCAAGCTAAAGGAATATTATCTATTTGATGAAACCCGGAGATTCATTGCCGCTCTTACCTGTGCCTGCCATTCAACTCTATTCTGTGCTAACTCCATCCAACCATCCCTCGCAAATCCTACTTAGTAAAATCTATCCTAACATTGTCCTCCGACCTACGTTTAAGTCTTTCAAGTGGTATTTTCACTTCGGGTCTCCCAGTCAATATTTTTGAGATAATATGTCTTTCCTCCCCCATGCGCGCAACATGTCGAGCCCATTTCATCCTCCTTACTATATCCGGTCACGAGTACAGGTTATGATGCTCGTCGTTGTGCAGTTTTCTCCAGTCTCCATTCTCATCTCTCTTAAGCCCAAATATTTTCCTAAGCACCCTGTTTTCGAACACTCTCAGATTATGTTCTTCCCAAAGAGTAAGCGACTTTGTCTCACGTCCATATAATACAACCGGCAGGATAATTGTCTTATAAATTTTTATTTTTAGATTTCTGGACAGAAGAAGATTAGATGAGAGTTTCTGAACAGCATAAAAACAGGTATTTCCTGATTTGAGTCTACACTTAACTTCTACCTTTACATTATTTGCATCTGTAATTACTGCTCCCAGATATTTGAATTTCTCCACTTGTTCTAACAATTCTAATATCTTGTAGTGCATTATTTTGAGGTTAATGACCATGTATTAATTATTTTCTGTATTAATTTCCAATCCAACAATCCTATAAGCATCGAAAAGACTATCTGTATTTCACTCGATTGTGTTTATGTCATCAACCAGCAGACGAACATCATTTGTATAAGCTAAAATCGGCTAAAATCTTGACAGAAGTGTATTAGAAAAATTTTGTATAATGTTGATTAGAGAGAAATTCCTCGATAGTTATTACATTCGGCCCTATCTCCTTTTCTATGGATCGATATAATAATAGATCCTTTCCATTCCATTGCAGTTCTCCAAATCTGAAGAATGAGTATATGGATCTCTGAGTTTAATCTATTTACACCTGTCTTAATTAATTCTGCTGGAATTTGGCCAACGCCTGGTTTTTAGTTTACCTATAGCTGTTTCTACTTCTGTGAGGGTTGGTTCAGCAACGAACGCCTCTGCTGTTAATATTACAATTTTCACTCTTTGGACATCTCCATGTACATTTAATAATTGATTCAAGAAAAATGTCCGCCTATTCAAAATATTATTCGGAGCCGCGAGTATAGTGCCCTGAATTATATTTGTTCTAGGCTGAAAACTTTCTTGAACTCATTTATTCCTTGAGATCCCTAATATGTTTGCCTTTACTATTTACCTCTAATTCATTTACTTTGTCTTTAAAATAGTTTCGATTCTTTGTTCTAATGGTTCTAGAGGTTTCTCGTTTAGCATGGTTGAAAATGAATTTTAGTTCTATAAATGAAGCAAAGGGTGCAGTAATATATCTGGAGGCAATGTATGACAGCAATAGGAGATTTGTAGTACAGTGGTATATTCTAAGCTCAGTTAATTGCGTTTCCGAGCGTTATGTTCCATGGTGCATACAGAAATTCTGTGTACTCTGTGTCCAAGGCACAAATCCGTCGCTTTGTTCGAGTGACCTCCTAAAGGCTGGAGAGCCAATACAGAAGGGTATAAATACTGTATTGAATCAAGATGGATAATAAGATAGATATGTCCATGATAAATAGTTAAAGTAAATAAACACTCAAATAACAACGTAGTTAGATCAAAGGTTAGCTACTTAGGGAGCTAGCTGGTAAGATTTCTGGAGAGGCTTGAAGACAGCTAACTGGCCAGTAAGGAACTAAAATAATTTACTATCTTAGATATCTATCTCGTATTTAAGAAGAAGACCTTATTACATCTTTTGGTATGTTAGAACTAGAATAATTAGCTAATCATTAACTGGTTGATATTTAATTGGTTAGATAGACGGTTGAATCTAAGTAGGTAGGTAGGTTGGCAAATGATTATAGAATCAGACGGACGCACTTTTACAATACATCATATGTGTCGAAATGTCACATTTATTACCTTTTATTTTTTGTCATAAACGGTTTTGGGTTTGATAACTGAAGATAATTATAACAAACAAGGTAATGAGTTCATTGGAGCTGTACCACTGTTTTGTTGGGATACAACAGGTGTCATTTTTATATTTAGAGGAAAATTACAGTTTTGTAAGAATATCTCATATATAATGTCACGTCAAGTCAAATCTTAATTTTAAATCCAGTTTCCATGGTGGATAAAAATTATTAGGTAAAATTAAAGTTAGTTATATGACCGCTTAGGACCGTGCGTGTATCATCTGCCGGCCTATTATAATATAGGGTCTGGATAAAATAGGCAAAGATGCAATTTTGCCGTAGAGCTTATGATGGACTCTTGTGGTCTCAGGGTTCTGTGTACAAACACGGTGATGGGGAACACTGGAGGCGGTGCAAGGTAGTGAACAAATATAGGATACACAAGGGGCACTAGTATTCGTTGGTCGATTCAAATAGACCACAATAATTGTCTTTAGTTCAGTCAAATTTATTAATATGTCGGTAGTTCTGTTGAGGTATTCAGCTTAATATACGATATTTTGATAGTCTCAGGCAACGTGATTGTTGGTTTATCGGACTATGGAAGCTAGATTTTGAATTAAAAGTCGCTGTCCTATTGTTTAACTAAAAGTCTTTATAGTTTCTAGCATTTTCTTTCAATATATTATTTTATTCGCTATTATTCTTCGCTATATTTTTCTGCTCATTTTGATGTCAGTATACCTCTCGAGTGATTATAATTGACCGAAGAATTTGATAAAATATACTTTATTCATTAACCTATACGCTGACTTTGGAATGGACTATATTAGATTAAAGCTGATTTAATATGTTTTATTTTAGTGTATGTATGATGCATCTCTAATTAATGGTTTTCTCGTTATTAATAAAACTGTCCGAAATATTCTTACGCTTGTTTCCTTTCTACACAAAATGCCAGTATTCAATCCTTTTGTTATGTGGATGCTTTGTTACGAAACCTTTTCATTCCTATTCCTCTCTTACACTTAAACCAAACTGTTACAGTTATTATGAAGGTTATACCATATACCATAATTATACAGTACTGAAAGAAAGAGCACAATGCGAAAACGAGGTGGAATTTCTACAGACTTGAATGAGAATGGGCGAAAAAGGATCGATAAATTATCATAGGTAACCCCACGAGAGTTGACGAATTCATCGATAGATTCGCGACAGCTTTGACATCACGGCATACTATGAATCAACCATCCACGAATCGATTCGAGTTACCATGTTGTGATCAGTGCACAAAAGACATGATGATGATGAAGTGTTCGGCCCGGAGGCCGGTCCTGTCCTGGGACAGAGCCGTGGGGGTGAGGCCCACCGCATTGGGTGCCCAGATCCTGACACAGAAAGGAAATGTTACATCTCGGTAAAAACCCCGACCCGGCCAAGAATCGAACCCGGGCCGCCCAGGTAGCTGGCAGTCACACTACCAATTCACTCACGGCGGCGGACACATAAGACATAGTTTAATTCAGGTAAGCTAACAGCAGAACAGAATAAAAGCACACGAACTGGCTTGCACCTAATCAAAATTGTGTTTTGTGGTCTATCAGCGCGCGCGCGCACACACACACACACACACACACACACACACATATGTTATTGACAATTATTTCTGGATTCACAGAACCTCGAAACGTGTACCTATGTTTAAAACTGAACTTCGAATTTGGGGGTCGACCACAATACTACCTCTACCTATAGGGCCTATGGTAAGCGCAGAGTAAGTGTAAAAAGTGCTGAAAAATTATCTGCATCCTCAAAGAAAATACTAATTTAATAACAGTAGTTATAATACGTAAATCAAATAGAACCAACATATCTGATAAGATTACATTGATCGAAAATGTTCAAAGAAGATATATTAATTTCATTCAAAGCAGGATTATGTATATATAGGCTACATATACAGGCTTACAAGAAAGTCAGAAACAAAATAAGCTACACGTAACAGTAACATGACTTCAGAATAAAGGTAATTAAATGTTGAAATCAAGACGTAAAAATAATTTAGTTTCAATAAATTTGTAAGTTTGTTAATTCTATCAGAGCTTATTTTATGCACTTATGATAAGGCATTCAGCTATAATAATCAGAAAGCACTAAGGTTGAAATCAAGATTAACATTTCCGTGCAATAACGGTTTTCCACAAATGACCTTTCTAACACAACCGAGCGAGGTGGCCGAGACTCGCATTCGGAATGTCCCAGGTTCAAACCCGGTGGCCGACCAATTGACATGGGTCTTTTTCATGATTTCCCCAGTCGTAAAGGAAAATGCCGAATTGGATATTTACATACCATGAATCATCCTGTACCATATTAATTTAAAATAATATCAGTTCAAATTTACTGTATAACATACACCACCGGTAGAAGATAATTGACAATCAATAGTTTCATGGCCAACCTTACTGGCCAAACTTCTGTTATGGACTCGTAGCTAGAGAGGAAATCCACAAGGGATAGCTGCCCCAATAATTAGGGGAATTAGGCATGCGTGGAATGGAACTTCATCTAAGACTTATTAGAAGGTATGTTGATGTCAGATATCATAGGCGTAGCCAGGCCGACCATATGGGGGGGGGGGGGTTATAACATCTGGGGAGGTGGGTCCCGGGGTCCTCCCCCGGAAAATTAAAAAAATTAAGATGCACAATAACGAGTTTTAAGCTTCCCACGCTTCAAACTCATATTAAGTAATTTATAAGCAGATTTTTAAAAAAGGTGATATATCACAATAATGAAATAAATAGTACATTTTTCCCTTTTTTAATCAATGGGAAGGTTCAGACCCCCAAACCCCCCCCCTCGTTACGCCTCTGTCAGATATAGTAAATTAGTAACTAAAGAAATTTATTTTACAAATGATTTTTAACACAGTTTCCATGAAATTAAGGAACATTTACCCGACAATCTTTCACGTTCTATCTGTAAATATATTATTGAAAATTATATTTACAATTGGAATAGGTGGATACTTGAGGGCTAGATAGATCGATAGATAGATTAAGTGGATAGTTTGTTATATGATAGAGTTGCAAAGACCTGGTTTCTTGTTGGACCAGAGCCAGAGTTGAAAGATTAATGAACCCCACATGCATTAAAAGTTGGGAAGAAAGTAGAGGCGCCTGTTTAATGTGTTGGAAACTTGTTATCAGGCGTTACATTCGCGTGTTCTCTCCTCAATCTAATCAATATTACAATCTGCCATTCATGAGCACCACCATACGTTCCTTTCTAAACGTTCTTCTTTACTCGTCAGACCCATCTTTATTTCTCTCAACTGTAAAATTTTCTCGTATCATCACAATTGGGTTTAGCGCTTTAGTAACGAAATAAGCTAAACTATTTAAGTATGGATGTCCTGTGGCTACTCACCATACTATTTACAATTTGATTACTAGGTTAAGTGGTGCTATACGACGCACGGTTTTAGAATGCATATGAGGCGGGACTAGTAGGGGCTCGCCTAGCGTGACTAACCTTCATAGTCGTGCGCTGTTGCCTAGTTCAGATATCCACGACGCAATAGAGTTTTCTATTTTTCATGCCCCCAAAAATGGTATTGTAAATTCGTCAATTTAATGTGTGTAGATATAAGAGGGAAGAAGTTTTGAAGCAGCCTGTCCAAACGCCACATTTCTGCACCGTAATGTTTCAAGTTATCGTGTGAGGGATAAGCAAACCGATGCGACGAATGTCCCTTCCTTACCTCTATCTCCGCACCTTATTAGCTGAGAACGCAACACTTGGCAGCAGTGCAACTGACGCAAGCACGCACTGGCTCAGCTCATATGCCTTCTAAAACCGTACGCCGGATAGATTTCCCGAATCAATGTTAGTTTTCCCAGAAATGCATATTTTTTATCGCTCTGTGCTAATCGAATTTAGCATGTTAGTAACAAAAAAAAATCTAAAAACATCATCTACGAATCTCCTTTAGATGCGAATTTTAAACAGTGGGTGAAGCACTGATGAGAACTTCGAGTGTAACTTCTGTCTTTACATCTTACATTAATAATGTTAAGTGATACGTGCTAAAAACGATAAATAACATGAAGAAATGAAAGAATAACAACGAAGGTACAATTTGTCTGATTTTTTTATATTAACACCATCTGTTAAACGATTTTTTTGTTTAGCCTATCATATTTTTTACGGACCATAAGAAGCACTTTTTTACTTTGAAAACAGAGCCTTGAAAGTTGGGTGCGTCTAACGGTCCGAAGTTCACTAAAAAGAATTAAAATTATGGTATATATTGCCGGAATACCTTAGTTATAAACAAGGTGTTGTAAACGATAAGACTGTGTATAAGAGCACTATCAAAATCGTAAAATGAGGGTACCTGGAATCCAGGTATACAAAGTGAAAAGAATATCGAGTTATTTTGTACGGATGGAGCTGTCTACGCCGGATGGTTTAAATGAAGGCAATGAATGACCTCTAAAGAGCCTTGTCCCGTTACATTTACTGTGGGGTGAATTGGGGGTTAGAGTGTGTAAAGTATTTTCTGTCTTTCATGAGAAATCAGGTCAGTTGTTAAAATTCACGCAATGACACCTGCACAGAAGAGATTTTCGTACAACGCAGGTTTTAAGTGAGAAGTGATTTTATACTGATTCCATTGTACAAGGTTATAATTTGGTTATGCAATGAAGTATATTTAACATATTTAGTTTATAATCACACTACATTTCTTTTACTTTCAATTTCTATCTTAAAAACAAGGTGCGTCTTATGGTCCAAAGCGTCTTATAGTCCGAAAAATACGATATATGCAATTTTGTTGTTAACAAGAGTCCTATTTTACAGGGTGTTAATGAATACCATCGAAATATTTTACCTGTGTAATACCTGTGGATTCAATTTTTCCTGTTACAGCATAAAATCTCCCAGGGCACGGCCGCCACTGACTTCCAACATTAGAAAAAAATGGAAAACAAAGGAACTTCGTTGTTAACACTGTAGTCAGAAGTTATGAATAAAAAAAAGACTAATGCAGTGGCGACCAATCATGTGATTAGTCTGTAAATTTAGCAGATTATGGAAACATTAATTATGACATTAATTATAATTGACGAATGATTAAGAGTCAGATTTTTATCGATCACTAGGATGGCATGAAGTAAATTTAATGAACATTTTAACCCTATGTCGCGTAATTATTGATTTATGAGCACCAAATCATCATGACTTTAATGCCCTGTAGCATACACATTTTACGTCATAGAGCAAAAGATATCCTAAAAAAAGTTGCTTGTCTTAATCCCCTCTATATATAGGTAAAATATTTCGGTGTTATTCATTAACACCCTGTATTCACGTTGAACAATATCTGAGAAGATGAAGACTGACGAGAGGCTAGGTTATTTGATGGTCGGATTTGATTAGATGTTTGGTTATTTGATGATGATTATTCATTTAGATTTCTCTCTTAACAAGTGGAATTTAAATCTTGGGAGTGGTGTTTCTTGTTTATTAATTTGTTTCATGTTCCCTTTTTTAAATTTAAAATGTAGAATGATTTTCTTTGATTGTGAAGCTGAATGCCAAAATACATTCTATGATTATATGGCCTACCACTCGATGGATGAACATATGCACAGCAACAAACATAACGAAGCAGTCATAAGTAATTAATTATATTGACTTTGTTCAATATGAGATATCTTCATTCACTCCTTTCAATGAGTTCGGAAATCTAAACCTGCTCAACTATTCTCTTAGGTAGTAAGTGTGCATGATATTTTGAGAATTAATAATATATACCGCTATGCATAACTGGGCAAGATCCAAAAATATATTTAACATTGATCGTGTGAACATCTAGAAGGCGCCGTCGTGCCAATTCTCAAATTTCATACATAGCCTGTTAATTTTATGCTCACAATATTATATTTTACATATTTATATTTTCATTTCTGTCGTTAGGAATAATATTCATATGTATATAGGCCTACATGGTATATTCTCCCACAAATGCTTTAAAATAATATTAATCAATTGAAAATTGTAATGCCGTCTTAAGGCTGAGACACATCATCAATTTGGTGTGTAAAAGAAAGGGCCTGTGAGTTGCCTGCAATAATGAAGCGAGAAAAATATATTAAAAATAAGTTACAAAAAACTTTATTTACCGTACTTTATTTAGCTTACTTGAAAGAGGGGGTGAAATCTAGGTGCATAAAACCATTCTTGTAGCTTCTAACAATGCGTTGCATTTTTGTTATTCACAGTAACCAGCAATACACCAAGTAACCTTCACCCTTCAAGTTGTTTCTCTTTCTGAAAAATATTATAGGACAGTCTAGTCAGAATCAAGGATGTTGCGGCTTCCTCCAAAATATGTGCAGTTTGTAAGTAAACATGCATGTTGTGGTCATTTGCTTTGAAGTAATTTAAATCAGTGTTGAAATCATCTGCGTTTACAACGTAATAAATGAAAGTTACAAATGAACCAATTGAGAATTATCCTATTCTATCTGGGAGGAAGAGTATAGTTTCGCACTGTACGCCAACACAAAATTTCGTCTCTAAAATAAATGTTACATGACACAGAAGTACTGTTTACAAAATAATTATCATAAAATAAATGCAAGTCGCTCCAAGCCCCTAGAGATGTCTATGTCAAAATACCGATACCAGTCTTGTTAGAAAAACGCTGTAATGGCTCTTTCGCATGGCATTCAGTAAGCTTGAAGGCTGGATAATCGTATGACACGTTTAATAATAATTTTAGCTCATATGCCATCGAACTGGCCCGGGATCGAAGCCGCAACCTTGGTTACAGAAAGCCAGCATGATACTGACTGCGCCACTCAGGCCGACTCTTCTCAGTCTAAAATGCTGACTATATCAACCTTTTTTTCAGACTGGGAAGTGTGAAAAGCTACCATTGAAGAAGTTACCCGCAGCTGGGAACGAAACATTTAGAAATAAATTGTTCTACATCCCTAGAAAGTTGTCTGTTATTGAAGATTCCGGCCGTGAAAACCTAAGATATTCGATATAAGAGTAGTTAATGAAGAGGAATTATGAACCTACAATCCCTTATTTTGTGGACAAATACGACCTGGACACAATCGGAGTTATTGATCTCTTTTTGGAGCACGTGGAACTACACCCATAAAATCATTATCATCTTTATGGAAAAATGTCCCTCCCACCTTAAAAGATGACATTGCAACCACAGCGCTAAAAAACTTAACAACCCCTTCATAATCATCTGCATATTAACTAGTTGTTTATTGTTACTCCTCTCTCTTTCTTTTGTTGGTGTTATTTTAATAATTGCAATGCTTCAGCGTGTACTAACATTCATTGTGTGTATACCGAGTCCATAGGGGCTACTTCCGTTGGGAGGTAATTTTGAAAAATATTTGTTTCTTTTTTTTTTCTGAATCCTTTCTCTAGTTTAGTGTAAGAGAGTGTACCAGATTAAATACAAAAATATTTTTATTATCATCATCATCATCATAATCATCCATCTGCCTTGAACAACTTACATCCAGATTATTACAAACGAAAAATTCGGCACATACATTCTGCGTAGTCTGGTTTAGGTGCCTCTATTATTGTGGCATAAACAACTGAGTGGTTGAATGACGAAGTTGTGAAACTAAAATCAAGTTCTCCGAGGTTTACATACATTCGGTAAAATAACGGAATTTACTTGAAAGCAACGGGGTTTTATACATGAGTTAGCAACATATACAAAGCCAAAATTACCAAAACAAGAGAGCTGCTTTAAATTCTGCGGTAAGATGAAACAAAATGCATAACGTATGATGCATTGAGTATCTAGTCAGCAGGCCGACAGAATGCGGGCAGTTTTTAAATGATCGGCACTCGGAAAACTTGGGTAATTAATTGCACATAGTACGCGCGGTTAAATTCCAATCAATATGCATGAGGCAGTTCTTCGAATCTCTCCACGTTATTCAATTACGTTGAGTGTGCGTTGTAAAGGTAAACAACAGCAAATAACACGCACAAACACATTTCTACTGGATCCATCGAACACAAATGAAATTAATCTAATGAATTATAAGAAAACAATTAGTCCAATATTCAGCAAATTTGACACTTTAACTGATAAAAATGTGCACTAAAAGGAAATAATCGAATACACACAATGTATCGCGCTTAAATGAAATTAAGGCATGAAAATGTGCCAGTTATATTTTGGGCAGCCACCGGCTTTCTCATTTCTCTGTTTTGTTCTAATATTTCGCCCATCTCTGTTCATAAACTAACGTATCTTGCTTCCGTTTTGTCTGTTATTTTCTGTTTGCTCTTGCCCACATAGGCATAACCAGATCCACCATATGGGGGGTTATAACATCCGGGGGGTCTGGGGGGTTCGGGGGTCCTCCCCCGGAAAATGTAAAAAATTAAGATGCACAATAACGAGTCTTAAGCTTCCCACGCTTTATACTCATATTAAGTAATTTTTAAGCAAATGTTTAAAAAGGTGATATATCACAATAATGAAATGAATTAATACATATTCAAAATTACATTATTACTCTATAATACAATACTTTAATTTAGTTTGAATTCCAGGCGTCGCGGCGTTTTTGCAAGTCGTTCAGAACTTCATCAGGGCAAATGCTAATTTCTCTGTGTATATTTAAAGCTAGTCCATTCAGTCTTTCTTGTCCTGTCGCACCTGTCACCCACCTACACCCTATTTCATACTGTAATTGAATTAAATTAATTATTGATGGAGAGTATCTAAATCCTAAACACGTGCAAAATATCATAACCTGGTGCCAGGTTATTTATTTGGTGAACGACTGTCGAAGGTTTGAAAATATTACAATAGTATAGTATTCACATAAAATATTACTCAAATGTTTTATACGTCATTATTTGTTATCAAAAATAAATTGTACAATTTTCCTTTTTTTAATCGATGGGGGGGGGGGGGTGGGGGGGGGGTTCAAATCCCCAAAACCCCCATCGTTACGACTCTGTTGCCAACGTCAACCGCTGTCTCGCGTGTTCCTAAATTTGACCGTTCATGTTTATGTGGACGTATGCTGCTTTCACGCGGAGTCAGTTAACCGCCTGAGAGAGTTCAATAAAAAGCTATGACGGAGGAACTTGTGTGCATTTCCAACTACTTCATGCAATCTTCAGGTATCCAGAATCTATAGCTAAATTTTCTATTGCGCTGGTGGGTTTCTATTTAGTTCCATAGTTTCGCGTTTTGTTCATCTTACTATGTTAAGTTAAAGTAACTTCACCCACCAGCTGTTTGGTTTATTTGCTGATTGCTTTGCTATTTCTATAAGTTAGGTCTCAGTTCATAATAATATTGCATTTGCCTTATGCTATGTTTTTGCGTTGTTTGCGGGGGCCATGCTGTTAATTTAGTTGTGGTGCCATTGTTATTCTGTATGTTCTCAGCCCTTGTAACTTTTATCTTTATGGTTTATTTGAGGGATTCTTTCTTAAAGTTTTATGGCACTGTTGTTCGTGCATCTAAAACTTCAGCCTTCAGCTATACAAAATTACTATATTGAGATGAAATTAATAAACTTAAAGCTTTTCGGTTACATAACCTATGTTGTTATTTATTTATGGCTACCAGGATCACCATAGGAAATGTTCCTCTAAGAAAAATGTTATGATATCTTTACAAATGGGTCCAAAACTAGCACAAAACTGGTAGCAAAGCGCAATTGATCTTTTATCCCCCAAAATTTAACGCAGTCATAATTACAATTTTCAAATTCCATCAAGTCAGATTTAGTACTATTTTGCGTACTTCGCCTACACAAATGGTTCACTGGTAGAGTTGGATTATTCCCACAAAGTCTCTGGCCTTGAAGACAAACCCAGCCAGCGAGCTTCTCGTTACGTCTCGTTACCAAGATGCGCGAATTCGGTGCGCGTAAGATCAGTAAGCTACCGCTGGACAGAGAGTGAACATCATGCAGCATGTCGTCGTCAGTCGTAGAAAATACAATAATAGTTGAGTGGAGAGGTGATGCCGCTGCGAGAGAGACAGACAACACGTGGAGTGGGATAGGAGAGCTGATCCAATCAGGGTGCAGCTACCTCCCCTAGCCAGGAACTCTACGAGCGGTGAGACTCGCTCCTAAGGTATATACGTAAAAACCCAGAGACGTTGTGGAGGTAATCTTACTCTATATTGCGTCAACTTGTAGTACAACATGGCGCAATCTATTTATAATTCTGACCCCGTATTTAACTTTAAAGGCGCCGAGCTTCCATGTTCTTGCAGGATCTGGTTAAAACTTGCCCGGAAATCAAACTTGATCACCATGAAAAGGTTTTGAAAATTTTAAAGTTTTTAGTTCAATTCGGCAGGTAAATAGAAGTTTTCAAACTTCCGCAGGATCAAGCTTTACTATTAATTTCTCCTTTTCTTAGTGGGCAATTACTGCACTATATTTCTGAAGGTGTAAATCCATGGTGTACTGTGCGGGAATTTCAAAACTCCATTATTAGAGATTTCTTCCCTGGCCGTGTGCTGCATGATTTGGTTATGAAATATTATTTCCCCGCTCAGCATCCCGGCGAACGTTTCTTGGCGTGCATCGAAGATGCAGATTTAGTGGCGCGGCTCTGCAGCTAAATTTTGCTGAACAACAGCCATCACTGTTGTTGGAGCCGACGCCGAGATAGCTGAGGTACGGGCTTTATTTCTTAGTGAGTCTCCGCCCACTACTACCTGGCAACAACTCGGGTTTCTTGGCCCAAAGCTAGCCAATATGGCCGCTGCTCGCGAGAGTCTTTCTGAAAATTATTCTCTGATACCAGAAACCAAGTCTTGTAGGTGGAATAATCATGTTTGTCTCATAGGCCTAACCTAAAACACAAAGGAAATGGTAAAAGCGTGTTTTGTTACCGTTCTAAATCTACGGGACATATTAGAAAACATTGTTGGAAGTCTAGTAGGAACAGGGTGCCCCTGCTTTTAGTAATTTCAAGCCAAACTTTCAAGAAATTAATTCGGCAGTTTCTGGCCCTTCTGCTGCGGCGCTAACAGACCGTTTCGCTATACCCATAATTAATAACGAAGGGTGCAGTAAGTGTAGTGAGTTAGATCAAGAAATACTTGCCTTGAGTAATCAACTTGAAGTAACCGAGGAGGACATGCGGGATTTAGAAAAACAATTGGCCGAAATTCTCTCTCAATCTCCTTTTCTTTGTCTTTATTTACCGTTCTATACTTTTTTTTCGGTTTTCTGTTACATTCCTTCGATTTTGTAAAAAAATATATTCCCATTCTTCGTTTGTCTGGCGTGTTGTGAGTTCTGGTTGTTGCTGTCCCTTTTATGTTGGCTGCCCACTCTCCTCAGTTTCTTTTCTTCGTTGCTTTCTTCTGCATACCTACCTTAAACTAGAGGTTATCTCCGTCTGGTTCTGAAAAAAATAAAACACATGACTTCTCCGTCTTCATTTATAACTCCCCAACTATCAGTTATCAAAATCACAAAGTTTAAATTTTAATGTAATTGTACTGGGACCACGTCTGATGTTGTTACTAAATGCAATGCAGTATTTCACTATTTAAAATTTTTCTTTACTACACTCCTTTTTCTTACATTAACTTCTTAAGGGAAACAAAATCAATTGTTCATGCCCATCTTTAATATTGTGACGTGGGTATTTCAAACGTTTATGGCGGATTAACTCATGATAAACAAAAAGAAAACAAACCTGATTGGTAACATTTAAGCTTAGAGCTTTTGGATCTTTCGCATAAGTTGTTATTGTCAAAATATGTAATTTGGTAATACAGGATATGTTTTATTGTTACTATCACTTTTATAGATCAGTCTTACGTTTAGTGGGGATTTGCGTTTTACTGCTGCTGTTTGGCAGTCTCTTACCCCACCACGGGACGTGTCCGGTTTCAGTTCGCGGCTTCCGGCACGCCTTTTAATTTCGTGGAGGTTTAGATTTTGATCCTTGTTCATGGACCACTTTGAACTATCCAGTTAATTACAGTAGCGATGCATGGCCATTGCGGTCCCAGTCCCGAGGTTTTTGTTTCCTTTAGTTTGATTCCCGTAAAATTGGCAGTAAATAAAGCGTAATTTCTATTTACACTATAATGAAAGCCTTCTCTCTAGCTAGGCCTAGAACACCTAATGAATATGTTCATTCTTAGTTAAGGAAGCCAGTTATTTTTTAAATTAATCTTCATCTGGTGCTCCTAGCTTTCCTTGGACCGGATTTTCAATTACTCCATTTCGTAAAATTTGAAACACGGTTTTCCCCCCATTAAAACTAAAATTTCATTAAAAATAAAACAAGGTCCTTTCATCAAAGTCTCTTACTTTCAATAAATTTGTTTTTTCTATTAATTACTTCATTTTTCACCGAATATGCACAAGGTACATTAGTCATTTTCTTTTTACCAAATCCTTTTAGTTATCACTGTTTTGTCAAGCTTTGTAGTTTTAATAATAAAAAAATTTCCAAACATTAATTTTCTTTAAATATATGCATTTTATCTTACAATAGCATTCCAAATGTTATTAAATTTGAGTTTAAAACTGTTTGAATAAAAAAGTATTACATTCATGTAAAACTCAAATTGTATATTCTTATTATGGCAAAATAATTATTGTAATATGACGTGTTAAGCACGTTTTACTCAAACAATTTTTATGTAATTAATCTATTATTTATAATTATATTTAACAATTCAAGATCATACAGATCACACTGTTACTTGCTTTCAATTTACTTAAATGAATTATTTCAGTTATTTTCATTTTCCACAGATAAAATTATGTAGTTAAAAAAGGGGGATTTCTTTTGGCAATATTTGTTTCTGCCGCTGTTTTTTGCATTTTAAGTACGTGACTCTGTTGCCCGTTTATGATGTTTTGGGCAGTCTTCCCTGGCCCATTATTCACTGGCTGAATTCTACTGAGTTTTCTTGCTCTCACTAACCTGAGGCACCTCTTCTGTCAGCGATTCTGGTTCTCCTCCTGCTATATTTGAGGACGCCCAAAAGTTCCGCTGATCTGAAACAATTAATTGGGTAAGATATCACTGCTGGATTTCTGATTCGCTGGTCGTCTTCTGAGAGATCATCTGTTCCTCCACCCAAACATGCAAAAGGACTACTTTCTACTGTTTATTATAAATACATCACATACATCTACAGGCTACCTTACAATGTACTCAAACTATCTACTCACCAAGTACTATATATGTTAGTCACCAGGCAGTGGATGCTAATGAACTTGCTACTCATCTCCTGATTATTGCTACAAGTTACAGCTACTACATAAAGTCAACTACTTCATATTTCCCATTACCACAAACTGATCATTCCGTTAAATTTTTGGCTTTCCACTCTGCTTTCCTCTATACGATTTACATATCCCTTATGGCCAATCTTTCTTGTTTCAATTTTTACCTCCATGTTACTTCCCTTTCCGTCTCGATCAGTAGCTCTTTGTTGAAATGGCCTGTATACGACATGGACGCTAAAAGTAGTGCTTACATACTGTGCGCATTTGCTGATACTTATTCAGAGCTATTTCTGGTGTGTGGTGGAGAATACGCAGTTCATGGAATTGCTTGCTCTCTCTACAGGCCTTTCTTCAGTGACTGTTCAGGTTTTTAGTGAAAAAGCAAAATTCAGTTAGCTCGGTATAAATTCAAATAGGCAATCTGGAAGATATGTATATAAAAATCTACCATTTTTTTGTGCTAGGATGTGCCAGTTAGGCTATATTTTGAGCACCATCACTTTCTCATTTCTCATGTTTTGTTGTAATATTTCGCGCATATCTGCTCAGAAACTGATGTATCTTGCTTCCGTTTTGTCTGTTTACATTTTCAGTCTGCTATTTCGGACGCGTGTTTCTAAACTTGGCCGTCCATGTTTATGTGAGCGTATGCGTATGCTGCTTTCACGCTTAGTCAGTTAACTGCCTGAGAGAGTTCAATCAAGAGCTATGACGGAGTACCTTTTGTGTACTTCCAATTACTTCAAGTAATTTCAGGTGTGCAGAATTTATACCTAAATGTTCTATTGCGCTGGTGGGTTCTATTTATTTCCGTAGGTTCGCGTTTTATTCAATTTACCATGTTAGGTTAAATTAACTTCACGCACCAGCAGCTGTTTAGTTTATTTTCTTATTGATTTGCCATTTCTACTGGTTTCAGTTCTTATTAATATTCCGTTTGCTTTATGCTATGTTTTTGCATTCTTTGTGAGGAGAGATGGGCGCCCGTACACTGTTAATTTAGTTTTGGTGCCAATGTTATTCTGTATGGTCTCAGCCCTCGTAATTTTTATTTTCATGGTTTATTTGAGGGATTGTTTTTAATGTTTTATGGCACTCTTGTTCGTGTATCTTAACCATCAGCCTTCAGCTATACAAAATTACTATGTTGAGATGAAATTTAAAACTCGTTAAAGCTTTTCGGTTACATAAACTGTGTTATTATTTATTTATGGGGTACCAGTATCACCGTAGAAAATGTGCCTCTGGAGAAATATGTAAGGATATCTTTACTAAAAAACTAAAGGGTCTAAAACAAGCATAGGACATCAAAATGAATTAATTTATCTGACATCAGTTATGCTCTGGGAGGGGGTTCTTTATCTTATAAAATAGTCAAAATAATTTTGAAATTCAATACCAGTGTGTACACACCAAAGAGGCTACTTATGATAGTCTTATTTATAATTAATCCACGAGTAACATTTTTACAACGGCTGGGCACCTTTCTATTTTAAATTGTACGTAAATAGTAAAGATATGTTTAACAATCTGTAGCTTGGCAGGTGATTACGATTTAATTTTTGAAGTTATGAATCATTTTAGGCAACTTGTGAGGAAACATCGCTGGATAGATTATTTCCTATATGTGAAACTTCTTTCCTTAATGTTATCCAAGGCTACAACTTTCTAAAGTCAATTTAATGAAAACATATAAAATAAGGCTGCCTGTTCATAAGTGGCAGTGCGGAGTATAGTCATATGACTTCCTTCCCTGCCTCAGGCGAGGAACTAATGATGTATCCATGATGTTTTACCAGCTGCAACATGCTCACTGCTAGTTCTGTAGACCTGAGCTAAACAATCTTAAAGTGTAATAGCTTACAACGTTAACATTCAATTTTCTTGACGATTACTAGAGAAATATCCACAATTTATGAATTAATAATAACAGGTCTTCGTTAATAAATTACATCAGAAAAAATTCTCGCAAACAAATATATGCAAAACGTTACAATTAGTTTTTAAGGTGAGTAACTGAAGTGGCTTAAATCCTAGGATGATGTTAACGAAACTTGAAAGTGTTTCTAAATTGAAGACCCTAAAAATAAGATAAGCAAGAAGAAGGAAGTTACTCCTCTGGGTCGCGATATTCACAGCGGATTTGTTACCGGGGTGCGCCAGTCCCCTACCTACTTAAACCTAAGGACACATACACACACCCAGTCCTGAACCCGGGAAAGAAATTTTTCACTACTGAAAAATCCCCAACCCGGCCGGGAATCGAACCCGGGCCGCCGGAGTGGAAGGCAGGAGCGCTACCAACTCACCCACGGCGGCGGACAAGATAAGCAAATATAACTTTAAAGGCAGCAGTTAGGCAAGGTAAACATGGACAGCGCAGATTACAGCACCCATCCTAGACTGCGAGCACGTATGAACATTACCAGCATGTTGTGTTAAAACTATTAATCAAAGGCCAAGGATGAAGAAAATGATGCAACACTACATCGAATTTTACATAAGTTAATTAGACTAGTTTGAAAACAGATTATAATCAGTAGTAAACGCGAGGTAAAGTATTTTTTAAAGAAGGTATTTAGAAATGGTACTGAAATGTATGGAACTACCGGTAGTGTATTAATTACTATTACTGAACTAATAGGGAAACTAAAGCAATGCATGCGTACTACTTCTAAATACTTGCCAGAATCATGTCCCCATGCAGCGAGATTCGAAGTTGTTCACGAGGCAGCATCCATCTATACTACACTACTTTCTGACGTATGCTTCAGAAAAGAACCCCGGTGAAGAGTGTGCCTAAAATTACATAAATAAAACCTCTGTATATCGAAGATCTATATAACGATAAACCCGCATTTAGCGATAGTTTTATTTGGTCCTGGAAAATTTCCCATCTTAATAATGTTAAACTTCACTCCCTACAACAATGAAGCTGTATTAAAAACACCCTTTTATAAAGATATTTTGAAGTTAAATTGCTATTGCAAAGCAGTAGCTTAGCCCTGTGGATGGGGTTGGTATGAGATTACTGTCCATTCTAGCCTCCAAAATTGGTTTTCTGGGTGCCTGATCACTGTTAGGTCTATATTTCTTAGAAATTCCAAAAGAGAAAGGTTGAATAGGGGACTGAAAATAGGTACTGAGGTTAAAATAATCCCTTTTATATGCAGAATCATACTGTGAATTGGGTTGCCACTTGAAAACGCATATTATAAGAACACTATAAGGAGCAAGTTGTTTTAGTTTTGCCATAGCTGCATTATATGGCGAATTTGCTATCATTTTCTCCCCTCTTTTTACCTCTTACGAGTTCAAAATTTCTAGCATACCTTTTGCCTAAGCTCAAAACTTGTCGTGAACTGTGATGTTAAACCAGTCTGAATAATTAATTTGCAGTGTGTGGGTGTAAAGTAGTTCAACGGAAGTTATGATGTTAGCGGTTGTTGAAAATTTGGATTTGTGATCAATTATAATGTTTCGCTTCTTTGCAAGTCTTTTTCTTAAATTATCCTGTAGATTACAAAGTATTCTGCATGCTATTTTCCTAATATGTGGTATATAACACTCCCTCAATATAACAATAACTCTCATATAACGATACAATCTGGTAAGGCTCACAAATGACGCTATATGGAGGTTTGACTGTATATCCACTCCATAATTAATTTGTCCACTTAAATCCACTTAACACTCTTCTTAACTATCTAAATTGGAATGTGTTTCAATAATTGATTATTCCAGTTATAATTGTTTGGTTTAGATTAATATTATTTAAAACAAAATATTATAAAAATAGGACAATTCACTGTGAAACAACAGAGCAAGAAATGTATTTTGAATGAGAATGATCAAAGTCGCCATACGCGCATTTTCGTTTCAATGTCTCATATCTATATAATACAACCGGCAGGATGATTATCTTAATTTGTATTTTTTAATTTCTGGACAATATGAGAATATAAAAGTTTCAAAACTGCATAAAAACAATCATTTCCTGATTTCAGTAGACATTTAACTTCTACCTAAATATTCCTTGCATCTGTAATTATTCTTCCAGCTCTTTCATAGTATTTTAAACTAATTAATGAACTGATCTCCCTGAACACGGTCAATAATTGCTGTTTCGGATTTACAGTTGTAATTATAATTGACAAATTAAGTACTTACATTTAAATTGTATTTTCTAGGAAATAATACGCATTTTCCATTGTATGTATCCATTTCGTAGCAATAAAATACATTTTCAATAAAAAAACTAATAGAATATGTGTAAATCGGTAACTACACAATATTTACAGCTCACACTTACCATTTTTTTACCAACTAGATTTATTAGAAAAAGGAAACAATAATACGGCTATAAATATTCATGTACTCCATGCGCGAAGGACCAGAAATTACATTAACTTTAGAAAGAAGGAGCCTTACTTTGCATAAATGGTGACTGAATTTTTAAATATCCACTATCTCCTTTAAAGTCGGTGTACTATGAGAAAGACTCTTCACGCAGTCTGAATTTTAAAAAAATTTAGAGTACATTTCGAAGTATATGAGTGTGCTCACATACTTCCTACTTTCATATAATTCCTACTTTCAATGAAGATGTTCAGTTAACAGTACCGGTATAGAGTTAAATGTTTGTGCCACAATATAATATTATGTTTAATGTATGAGTGTATTAGTGAATCAGATAATAGACAGATATACTTAGCGATACTTCTAGGAAATAAAACTCTTGCTAACTAAATAACTAGCCTAATAACAGAAAAATAAATTGTAATTTAGCAAGACGAACTAACTAAAAAATCGAAGATAATGCACCAGTAGTGATATGTTTGGCGCAACGGTAGTGATAACTTATGTTTGCTAAAATATTAGTCAGGCAAATCGAAAAAAAAAAAAAAAATCATCCTTGCATCCTTGAATCCTTGATGTTTTGGGAAAGTTTTTGTTTTAGGGTTTATATTAAAACTTAAAGCGATAAGCAAAAGTTCAGATGGTTTGAAACATTGGTAAATCACATTCAAAAATAAAATGTATGAGGGCTAACTTTACTGTTAGCGGGTTATCTACTTTCGGGAAAGCGATAGATTTAGAAGATTCAAATTAAATTATCTTGTAGTATTCCAACATTTAAGGTAAACAGTTTTCCTTCTCTATCTTCATATGTTTGATAAGTTTTAGGAAGAAATCGTAAAGAATAGTATAGATTAATTTAAAAAAAAAACTATATTTTTCATCAACTGGGAATATGTCGTGCGCAGTTCGTTGAGACACATACCGGAAGATCACGGATTCTATTCCTCATGAGGTCATTGCGATTTCTCAATTTTTGTCCTAATCTTTCTCATGCACTCTAACACTGGGGTCGACTCAGTCTCTGACAGAAATGTATAAAGGAGCAATCCTATTTAGGGATGCGTAAGGCTTGCAACCTTAGCACATTTATACGAGTATGTCGAATATCAAAATTCGGGAATCTTAAACTCACGACCTATAATAGAGAGCAGTTTTCTTTACGCAGCCATAAATAATTATTAATTGAAACGAATTAGTCTAAATCAAACAGAGAGTATTTATTTTCATCATAAATATTTAATTTTTATTACCGTACATCATCCGCTGTTTTGTGTAGTGTAAATATATTTTATATCAAACATAACATTTAACGTTTTCGCTCTTAACTTTAACCTTCCTCGTACCAGGCGGGGTGCACATGCACCCCAAATAAACTAATATTGCCGTATAAACTTAATTATTGCAAGGAAAGCAAGAGGCTTGTATCTTTACGATATTGTTTATAAACCTTTATAATGCAGCTAGGCTTACATATGGCGAGTTTTTCTTAAAATGTAAATATTAACAGGAATATGGAATTAAAATAGCCTAAGCTAAATATTATTAAATTCTTTGTGTTAGCTAATTTTATTCTGCTATGATTATTTATTACGTTAGTATAACTTTACCCGAAATATTATAATATTCCATAATATGCAAAAACAGCAACGGAAGAATGCTTGGAGAAGAATTTTATTTGATTTCAACAACTGATAGCCAAGTAACAAATTCCCAGAAAATTTAATGCAAATATTGTTCCAAAAAGAAAAACGGAATTTGTAGATTATAAAGTGAAGTTCCTTTACCTTGTCTTACTGAGCAAGAAAAACATTTCTCTTAAAATAAGAAATCTGCAAGACTTACGAAGAATATAATCGATCTCACAGTTGAAAAACTGATATAGAAGTGAGCACATAGCACAGGGGTTTTTAAAGAGAGGAAGGTTTGAGAAAGAACAAAGGATTGACGACTTAAAGTATTCGTGGAATGTAATAGTGGCAAACTCAACTATTTCAAACTAGTTCAACTAGTTCAAACGAAGAACTATCAAGTTTGCTGAGGCCATGTTTCAGTCAAAAGTGCAATTTGATTTGAAAAAAACACTCTTACCACAGTTGAAAATTTGAAGTATTACCTTTACATGGAAATAAGACCTATGACCTGCAACTTGAATCTCTGATATCAATGATTAAACACAGACCTACGTTAACAGAATACTCATGCAATCGAAATTATATTGTCTTGGGCTCTTATTTCCATATTAAAAGTAAGATATTTAAGTTGCTTTTCAGTCAAAATACTCGATTATATTATACCATATTTCTCGATCTGAAAACACGATCTTTAGTTAAACAATTGCAGCTAGTAAAATATTTTCAACGCTTCATTTTGTTCTACGTCTATTTGACTTTATGGAATAACTTAAATTATTACGTAGAATATTATAACAAAATGGCCGAATCTTTGTGCAAAAAGGCGAGGCAACACCTATTCTGCCTATTACATCCGAAAAAATCTACAAAAAATTCAAATTCCGCACAAGTTTTCTCCTATAATTTATGGACCGTGAGTAATATAAAAAAGCTAGTATTTACTATCAAAATATAAGTGGCCTAAGCACAAAATCTCAAGTATTATACAATAATATTATAATCTTGATATTGTAAGCTTTTCAGAGACCTGGTTAACCGATAACATTTTTATTCTGAATTGTTTGATAAAAAATATTTCGTATTTCGCAAAGACAGGGATTCTTCGCGAACAACAGGAGGAGGTGTTTTATTAGCAATTAAAGCCTTATTAAGACCGGAGCAGATTTTCTCCTTAGAGTGAAATAATAAATCTATATGGGTGAAATTCTATTACAATAGTGTTAAGAATATCATAGGTGCAGTTTGTTTTCCACCAAATTCCAGCTTAACTACAGAAGAAATTCACACTGGTTTTCATATTTTTAAAAATTGAGTCAATACAAATTTCTTTCAGCTATTTCCCTTGAAATGTCATTGTAATAAATTCGTAATAACATCAGTTCTTTTTTTTGTATAACATTAATGCTACTATGATCCATTTCTCCACTTTTTATGCTAGAAGCTTAATGTTGGGTACTACATACGCGTCTCACGAACTGGTGTAGTGAAGTTTAATTTCCCTCCAGTCAAACGTGTTAAGAATTATTTAAATTTAACGAAATTCCAAATACTACTCATACTAGTTTATGTTACCTATAAGAATTGTTTGTGTAATAGCTTTGGATTGTTTAGAAATACATTTCTAAGTATCCGGGCCGGATTTTTAACAATCAAGCTATCCGGGTGCTTAAGCGTCGATTCTTGGTGAGCTTACGTTTCCTTTCCACTGCCAAGCAGCTGACTTCTTCAGGGCTGGCTAGTTCTCAGCTCTGAAGAACACAGCAACATAGCTATGGAAACAATGGCTCGCCAACAATCGTTGCTGCGCCACCCGGTCAGTTCGGATAGTTCGGTTTAGAAACAAGTACTGACAATGTGAGCTATATTTTAAAATATAATCATGTCTGAAACAAGAAAACCCTTCGGGTCTTAAATTTACAAAATTGATAATGTCTACTGCCGAAAGTAAATTAAGACTGTTGAAGGGCATGAAGTGAAAATTTCACCTTTCTGTCTTAAAATTTGTTGAGTTTGAATGTGGATAGATTATATTAAGAAGATTTTAAGTAAAGTCAAAGCTCTGCGGACACTTTAGTGTAAACAGAATATTTTGTCATTACTACATCGGACCGGCTACACTGTCTAAGTGTTTTATGAAAATCAAAAGCTAATTTATATACAAAATTTGAATTTTTGGCGGATTTAATAATCTCACATGGGATGGAATTTTAAAGGCAAAGCGATCGTAGCCTTTTAAACATGGCATACTTTCAGATATTTGTAACAACCGCAAGGTTCTAAAAAATGTCTATATGCTATTATCTACGTAAGTGTTCATAATTGATATATATATATTTTTTTAATTTTTTTAGAACCAAAATTGATCAGACTTACTCCCTCCTCTTTATAAATGAATGTAGTTTCAATCTGTCCCACCAATTTTCAATGTTTCAAATGTGGTCTTGTTTTGTATAAATATTTATTAAATAAATAAATAAATATTGAAAAATATTTAGAAAGTGTAGTATACGATTTTTTAAATATTTTATCAGCAAGAAAAATAGTTACGGTTGTGCAGATTTGTGGTTTATTGCAAAACTCACATAAATAACATAGGAACAGATTTCAGCCGCATAGTAATACATTACAAGACAGCAGAAGATCAGAGTAGTAGAATGCTGTAGTAACCGTGATATCAGCGAGTACATCTAAGGACACTGGGCTCAGAGGATGAAAAAGAAAAATACAATCGAAATCAATGGAGAACAATCATGGGACTTGGGAAGGGCTACAGCGCACTCTAAATGAGATTACTACTTGCTTTTCCAATTCAAACGGTAGATAAGCGCAACCCAATGTTACGAAGAAGTGGAAGAAAACGAGCTGAAGGAATTACAGACGTAAAGCCTACATAAAAATTTATTTGAAATAACTTTTCTGAGAAATGTAGTAGATGTATTTACCAGTATTCATTTAAAATGGTAATAATGTAGATTACAACAATAATTATTATTATTATTCATAGGTAAAAATAAATAGCTCTCAGCTAGTATACTATTTGACAATCCGTCTGCTGTTTAATATAGGCCTAAGGGATATGGGGACACACAAAATAAAAGATCTAAACGTCTGAAGTTGTGGAAGAGGTGACTACCATCAGAGAATCTCTACTAAAAATGTACCAAAAACGTTTTAGGTCTTTGTTGTGCCGTCAATAAACAAAATCATAGGGACCATTCTTGAGAAAACCGTGAAAATCCTAATTTTCTTAATGTATAGAGCTATAGAAGTAGAACAAAGCTGAAGACTTTCTTCGTGTCACGACTCTAAAACTTATTAAATAAATTATAAAATTGTCTGCGAATATGTATTGACTTTCTCTCGTATACCTAGGTATAATTTGCACAAAGTAAAGCACAGACCTTTGTATAATTTGGAATTCTTGGTGCCAAGGATCCCGATAGAAGGAAAAATGAAAAACAAAACGGTAAGGGTCAATCCATATGAAATCAACCAATAATAAAATAATTTGTTGCTGACATATTTTATCTTTTATTTTTAAGTATACACTTTCTGTTGCTACACGTAGGCTATCTGGGAGTACAAAACAATTTTTTCACATTTTTATCAGAATGCCTATTATGGTTAACTAAGTCAAAATTGGAATATTTAATATAATATACAAACAATGTATAAACTCATCCTATATGTATTTATGTGTATATATATATATATATATATATATATATATATATATATATATATATGTTGACCCTCCATACACAAGCTATGTATAATTATAGAGGTTCATCGATCCTCCAGAAGTAGGCATATATGGCACAATCGGAAAGCTTCGAGGTATGAGGGAACATACCCCAAATACTTTCATCGGGGACGTTTAGGTGTTAAAGGTGATAAACAGGACCTGGATTCTAGTGACATGTCATCTTTTTATTGATGCTGCATAAACATTGCCAACTTGTGGATAAATCCTAATCATGGCCTCTAGATTATTGAAATGCATTTTTATTAGGTCATTTTTGTAATTCTATGCAATTTTATATTTTTAGGGCATTTATTTCAATTTTAGGTCATTATTTTGTCATTTTCGTGTCATTTTCTTCCTTATTTAGTCATTTTCATGTATTTACCGTACTTTTGAGTGTATTACCTTTTTTTCGTCGCTAGCGGTGCTGTCTGTGAAGTGTTGTTTGTTTAAAGCAAGAAGGAAAAACTCGTCGTTAAAGTGTTGACATGTCTCAGTCGGAAGTGAGAATCAAAGAAACGCCAAAATTTTGTATTATATTAACCTTGTTATTAGATTGACTTGGCACCAGAGTCTGCCAGCTGCTTGGATTTGAGAGTGCAAATTACTGTTTACCCTCAATAAACAACAATATAATCCGGCAGACCACAAAAGGATGTGCCGAATTTTGACTCACCAGTGCCTCAGTGCCAGTATAAATTTCCGTGAGAAAAGAGCAATCACAACATTACATTTATTTTCAGTTTTTAAAATTATGTACAAACTAGTATATAACTTTGTGTGTACAATAATAATTTTTCATAAATAAAATATGGGTTTTTAGGTCATTTTTTATAATTATTAAGTCGTTTTCTTTAAAATTTAGGGTCATTTTATAGGTAATTTTTCAAACAATTTTAGGTCATCAGAATCCGGGCCCTGGTGATAAATATTAAGACAACTAAAAATAGCGAATTTTCCTAAAGCCTAGGAATGAGAAAATAAATAGTTTAAGACGTTGTCAGTGGAACAGAAAATGTAGAATAGATACTTCTTTCCTTACCACTGCTGCTGATGCTGCTATTACTACCATAGGCGTAACCAGGCCGACCATATGGGGGGTTATAACATCCGCGGGGTCTGGGGGGTATGGAATACCCCCCAGGGAGAGGGGGGTCCGGGGGTCCTCCCCGGAAAATTTAAAAAATTAAGATGCAAAATAACGAGTTTTAAGCTTCCGGGGGTCCTCCGCCGGAAAATTTTAAAAATTAAGACGCAAAATAACGAGTTTTAAGCTTCCCACGCTTTATACTTGTATTAAGTAATTTATGGGCAGACTTAAAAAAATTACACAATTTTCCTTTTTTTTAATCAATGGGGGGGGGGGGTTCAAACCCCCAAACCCCCCCCCCTCGGTACGCCTATGATTACTACGATACTACAACCATCACTACTGTTGTTTTATACCCACTTAGTTCCTGGAACACTTTAAGTTCATTTCTTATTCATGACTAAAACATACTCAGCATGTATTGTTAGCAGTGGCGACTCCTGGTTTTTTAGTTGTGTAGGATGGTGTGGAGAGAGCGAATTAACCCATTCACTGCTACTGACGTACATATGCGTCGCCGTAAAAAATGCATAAAGGCTGATATATAAATTTAATACATTAATACTTTATCGTAAGATATGAAAATATTTAACCACGTATGAAAACTGTCATTTACGGAAATCAGCTATTCCGCTATAATTTTCGTTCCTGATATCAAACTTATAATTCACTAGTGAAACCTGTATTACTCCAGGAATACTTATTTTGAAATATAAACAGCACTGTAAAGATTAATAATAGCTAGGCCTATAATATATACCAAGAAATGAAATAAATAAATATTAATAAAAATATGATCACTCCCTCCTTGGAAATCAAGCTATCAAACGTGAGAAAACACAGAACACATGTAAGGAAGGAACGTAAGACGTCCTCAACTTCCTCCATATGAAACTGGCTTCTCACCACCTTTCTCTTCCCCACCTCCCCCTTCACATGCCCAAGAGCTTTAACAACGGCATGGACTACGTAACATCAACAGTGAGCGACTGAGGACATCCTCGCAAATACCAACCTGCTCAAAACAGAACTGCTAACATCCTTCCCGAGTGATCTACAATAACGCTGTTTTGTCATTTTACTGTTTTAATCTTGACAATGAATGCTAGTAAACATTTATGTAGATAAATTATATAGTGTAGGATGATCTTCACATCCTATATGGAATAATCGCCACTGATTGTTAGAGAATAATGTACCATATATTGTGAAATTTCAAATTAATTTTCTTAATAGTTTAACTTGAAATATTTAAGCAAGATCAGTAGTTTATATGAACATAATATGAAATGTGTTCTATTGAGCTATAAAGTTTTCATATTATTAATGCTAAATATAACATAACCTGTACAAAAGTGCTCTAGCATTTTAACTTAATGTCGTATTCCTTTGCTTTAATGGATTCTATAGTACTGTACATTTAAAACAATAAAGCATACGCATTGAATATTACTCTTTTCAGTTAGAGATAACTAAAATTCACAACTAAATTTTAATGATAATTTTAGTTACCGAATTTTTATGACAATATTACATTAAATTAGGAACCTAAAAATAGGAATCATAATGTATATATATTTATGTTCATAATGTACATATGGGTTTTTAAATATGAACTGAGTGAACATTCAATACAAAGCACAAATATTAAAATAATTGTAAACATGCAAGAGCGCAAAATCGAGAATATGAACGTCGAATATCGTCTTGCCTATAATACATTGTTCACTCATTTAAAGAAATTTTCCCGAAACTATCATCTTCCTATCAATTACTGAACAGTTGGCACGGTCTAAACTGGCGGGTCGTGATGTCACTGTTGGTGTCAGCTGTGTTCTTCAAAAACCTGTCTAGATCTGCGCTACTAACTAAACTAAAAATTTAGGCTCCCCATATAATTTTTGGTATTCACCAGACCAGGACCACCATATAGAACCCAAACGTTTTATTTCGGAGACTTACAATAAGGTTGACAGAAAGGGCGAACGTGCCCAGAAGCTAAGCTGTCACTCACTCTATACGTACTTCCAACGGTTTCCACCCGCCAGTTTAGAGTGCGGCAAGTGTACTTAATTTAGCTTGATTTCAATATTCTCAGTTTGTTTCCCATCCCTGGCTTGAGTTAATTTCTGGGAATTCAGGTAATTAAATTACTGGCAGGTGGATATGATGTTAAAATGTCTGTTGAAGCCACATGCAGATACACAGCATATGACTTTGCACACATTTCTTTCTCTAGTACGTAGGCCTACTGCTGAAGCCGTAATACTTCGCACTTTATGATATCGAGTAATCCTGTGAAGTTCTCCTTTGGCATTGAAACCGAATGCTTAAAGCAAGGGTTTCAACTGAACTGCACCGTTCGTTACTACTGTATCTCATACGCTTTATTTATATATTTTATCTTTCAAAGACGTGAGTTTTAACTTTTAACTAATGGACAATAAGATTTATTATTTAATAGTTCACCATTAAGTTCATTATTTTATCGCTCTGAATGGAAATCGTAAATACATAAAAATGTAAATAAACGTTCTTCATACATTCTTTTAAATATTTATTCCTTACTCAATTATATTACAGATAAGCAATGCAGATTTTTAAGCAATACTTTATTTGACAATAAACTAAACAAATCTTCCAAGTAACGGCAGAAGTTGAATTTCTCAAATGGTAAAATTTTCTTTTTTCTTTGCATTAATCATTTATTTTGTAAATGTAATAACTTTTTTCAAAATCTTTCTTTTTTTAATTTGCTGACTTGCTGTGCCTCTATGACAATCCTAAAATGATACACCTATCCAAGATATCCACCTAAGCCATCTTTTAGCAAGGTTTGTTATCCCGTAACGGTACCAGTTTCTGGCTTTTGATGTAAATAATTTGTTGAGGCCCAATTCCAAGGATTAGATGTTTTTTTTGGGGGGGGGGGGGACTCAAGCAGAAAACGGGACCTGACAGCAGCTTTATACCAGTAGGGCTTTAGAATATCTCTAAGCTCAATCCGTGTATTAAAAATTAATAATTGTGTGTTAATAATTAATGCTCACAGAGTGCACAATAATAACACTATCAATTACGAATATACCGTTGCATAACAAAATAAAATAATTATTATAATCTTACAAAACAAAGATCTTCATGACCTAATAGGACTAGATATATTAGCATTCATGAGCCACAGATTATTGTCTCTGTTGGACACTACACTACACTGTACTACACTGTAGTGTCCAACAGAGACAATAATCTGTGGCTCATGAATGCTAATATATCTGTCTTGAATGTTAACTGTACAATAACAGTGGGAGCCCGGTCAGGAAAATCACTACTTAGTGTGCCTCACAGTACTGCATATGACATAACTTGTCTGTCTGTGAGGTAGACCATTAGGGCAATCAGTCATAGGAGAGAAGTTCCATCTGGCGCTGTGAATTGAGCTCCGGCTTAGCTCAGTTGGTAGAGCATTGGCGCGAATAGCCAAAGGTCCTGGGTTCAAGTCCCAGTGCTGGAGGAATTTTTCTCCTATAATAATCTCTAATAGGACTAGTTAAAATTACACGTAGAAATTGTAGTACAATAATAATTTTAAAAATGCAAGAACCTAAAGAACACAATATAAGGTCGAAGACTAATTATATATTTTATAATTGCCAGGACTGTGAAATGGGTACTTTCTTTCTTACCAGTCAGGCTGTCAAAGGTAAAAAGTATATTTTTATATAGACCTAAGTGAAATAACAGTCCATCGAAATGACTTAATTGTTAAATTGCAGCGCTTATTTACGAAATATATTTCAGATCGCTTTAGATTTTTCGAATTACACATAGGCCTACGGTCTGAGATTAAACTATTAATTGAATTCACACGAATAATATAGGTTGTGATTTTTTTGCAAATTTCTCTTTGTCAAGAAAGGAACTATACATATCATATTTCCATTTCAATGCTGTTCTGGGCCTAACAATTCACACACATTAAGTGAAATTATACGCCTCTGTGTAATTCACTAATCAGAATAACATGATCTAACAACTACAGAGCGTCTGGAAAAAGTGAAACACTGCGGCTTTGGAGGCTCTGTAATAACAAAGCCTCAAAAGTATACTTCGGTCACAGTCTTTTGAGGGACTGGAATGGGTAGATGGGTAGATATTGTCCGCCATATAATCGGCCCGAAAATAAACATGTAGGCCTAAGTCTGACTCACTCTAGCACATTACTCGTAACTACGTAAGAGTGAGACCTACTTGTTTACTTTAGGCCCGGTTCTAGAGCGGAATATATCTATCCATTCCACTGACTCAACAGATTGTGACCAAAGTATGGGAAAATATTACGCCGGTAGGGTATGGAGGTAGCACTCGAGGGGCCGAAACTTATGGCGTTTTCAGAAGACTAAATATGCATGCAAAAAGCTCTAAAATTAGTAAAATATGCTCCGGAACCAATGAACCTATACTCTATCAATTAGGTAATTTTAATACTTTACGTTCTCTTGTCAGCCGTATTACATAATAAATTACAAATAAAATTCCCTTTAGGCAGGCCTACAGGCTGAGGTAGATTTCGAAGGGCTAAATCTCGCCTTATATGAGAGCTATCGAGAAACGAGTTACTGATTTGTAAAGTATTCATCAAGAGCTTTTCAACGATACCCCATAAGACGTGGTTTCAAAAATGTCGAATTTCCATCCCCCCACCAACTACCCCCAAAACCCCCGAATCGTTGGTGTCATTGTGAACTATATTGGGAGTACTCTAGTTTATTCATAGGGGCCGAGATATAAATTTTTCAAAATTTCAACCCCCTCCCCCGACCCTCCCCTTGGGCCAATTTTGCTCATTAACGAACTTGTCCGAACTATTAAGCCTTGAAACAACATAATAAAATTTGGTTCAAATATCTTCAAAATTACGGCCGCTAGCGTGTAAAGGTATAGTATATATAATTGTGATTTATATATATATATATATATATATATATATATATATATATATAAGACGTGGTTTCAAAAATGTCGAATTTCCATCCCCCCACCAACTACCCCCAAAACCCCCGAATCGTTGGTGTCATTGTGAACTATATTGGGAGTACTCTAGTTTATTCATAGGGGCCGAGATATAAATTTTTCAAAATTTCAACCCCCTCCCCCGACCCTCCCCTTGGGCCAATTTTGTATATATATATCACAATTTATTTATTTATTTTTTTGAACGGGCGGTGGTTTCGTACTTAGGGAGAAACGTAAAGATATGAAATAATTTTTCGAAAGTCATGACATGGTATCGATTGCAATAGGTAGGTTTTTCTTCGAAATCTACCTAAAAAGTATAAGTTCTATAAAATACATCACAAAACTTAAAAAAAAAAAAATATAATGCAACAAATTTTAATAAATTGAAAACTAATGAAATGAATTGTCGCTTTAATATTATACAATCAGTTCCAAACACAGCAGGCTGCCAATTATTGTCAGTTCTCAAAGCATTCACTTAGCCATGCTGTAAATGATTGAATAATTAACAGGGATATGCACAATATTCAAATTCTGTCAGAAATATGCCGTTAAAAATGTATGGAATTACTAAAATGGGCAACAATATTTTAATATCAAGAAAATCTGATGCATTATCGCAAAACTAACAAAACATGCAACAATATGCAAAATTAAACCATAAATTTTATTTTATTTCTTTCATCTCCTGTAGGCCTACACAATTTAACACTAGCTTGGAATAGAGTATATTATTAAAAATGTGATTTTTAATAAACTTCCGGACCCTAATTTTTATATTTGTACAGTTCTGGACGATAATCTGCATTACGTGATACCAGTGCCATACATTTATATAGCCTAGTAGGCCAGTAATTACATACCACGTTGTGTGGAAACATATATGCTTAATTTTAACTTAGAGAATTATGCATAGCTAACAGTGGTGTTAAATGGCTTATTGTATGTTGAACGTACATAATAGGAGTAGTTCTGTGTTACAATAACATGCCTTTTGTTATGCGTACGTGGAATTTGCTTATTAACAATCTTCAAAACAATATTATTATCATTACCAATTAATAAGACGGTATCGATGCATTGCAGTGGCGGAAACAAAAGACTGTTAGAGAGACCGAAGCTTGGTTATGAATGAAGCGTAACAATGCTCTGCGGTTGCATGGCAACGTTATGGAAATGTTGCCGCGGAGAATTGGCTGAGAATCGATCGGAATCAGAATGCGCGTGAGACGCCATTGTTCCGCTTTGTGCAGAGCTTCAATTGTCTCCTCTCCACATAAAGCAGTAGGCTATGTGGTGGTCTCAGTCAAACTTCCTAATTGTTCAAGTTCCTACTTGTTATACATCTGCTACCTTATTCTGTGATGCAGCTGTCATCTAATTCTAATTTCACACCCACAGTTACAGTAGACGCATACTTTATGCTAGGCGCGCTAGCACCCCCTCCTCCTTCACATCATAATTCCTTAGACTCATATGCATAGTATCTGTATTATATTTTGCGATGTTCGGTGCTCCAAAGCATTTTAGTTGGGTTTCGAGGGCAGCCAAACAGGGGTAAAACCGGTAACCACAAACCGGCAAAATAAATTAAACGGCTTAAAGCGAATACTGGGGTTATTTCTAGCTTCGGTTTGACGAAGTTGCACATCCTTCAGTGTTGATAAATATTTTGGCTAAGGTATCAAAATTAAAATGTTGTATTTTGAAGTCGAACAGAAGTATCGTTTCGATATCTCGATCCAAAGCCACATAGGCGATTCATTCAATGAATATAACGATGAAACAAAACATAAATGCTAGCGATTATGATCAACTTTGAAGCTAAAATTAATGTTAAATGTACACTAAACATTATTTTGAATACCCTATATTTTATTTTAAATCAGGTGAAATCGGCATATATTTATTAGAATTTTGATGTGATTATTAGGACCGGATTCTTAGGTTTTACACTATTTTGTTCCTTAATAGCTAACTGTGATATTTTTAACATAATTATCCGTTTCACTGTCATGGCAGTCACATAGTCCAATGTTATAAAACATAAGAATTGTTAAACAAGATGTTAAAAACTAAAAATGGCTAAAATGTTTTAAAACTGAAATAAGATAAAATACTTAATTAATAATATGCAGGCTAATTAATATAATTATTACTGTCTTACTGAAAATTACTTTTCAAATATGTGCCTACATTTGCATTTTGCTCATTGCTGCCAGTAAATAGCATAGCATGGAATTACTTAACTACATTGTCCTGGCAAAGGAAATCGATAACCGAAATCACCGGTTTCTTTAGAAACAAATTAAAGATATTCTTAAGAACTTGCAGTTTTTTCACAGTGTCTGCTCTAGCAAGGCATTGAAAGTAAAGTCACTAAAAATTGGTAAATTATTTGAAAAATGTTAGTGAGTTTATGTGGTAGAGTTGTAAATGAGAAGGGTAATTTTAAATTAAACGTGTTTTATAACCTAGAAACTGTTGAAAATTAAGCAAAAAAAGTGTTCCTTGTGGTTCAGAGCCATGGAAATTGTAAGTAAAAATAAACTTAATTAATACATGTGTTTCAATGTGTGTATTGTAGGGCCTATTTGTTAAAATTAAACTTTAAAAAACTTGGCTGAAAATGGGGGAAAACTAAAATAAAACTATTATAATAAGTTTGATAAAATATTTCAGGGTTTATAAAAAACCTAAAATTCCGGGCTCTAGTGACTATAAACGACTACATAAAGGTGAACCTAATTACTTTGCTAAATTTCGGGTTTTCTGACTTTTCAAAGGAGGAAAGTGCAAAAGTTTCGTACGGGATTGAGCTAGTGCTGATATATTCCGGTATACAGTAGGCCTACATGGTTACTGTGTACCGTGAATCTTTCACACAAAAACTAGACGATTGATTAAATCTTGCATTGTCATGAACATTTTTTTACTGCCCGGAAAGAATATATGACTGTGTCCGTTTCGGAATGTTTTAATGACTTTTTGTAACAACCGGTGTCTTCCTTGCCGACATTTAGCGTTACTCGGGCCAAATCGTCAAACTGATTGTTCTTTATTTTTTCATAAACACAATTCCAAGAAGAAGTCATAATAATCTTTTAGAAAATCTAGAAAAGCCAGAAGAATTCTTCTGTGGGAGAAAATGGTCGGATAAGCCGATTACAGAGATTAAAATTAGATGTTGCAAGATATGTTGCCCAACGATCCAGCGAGACACAGAATGGACAATCCATAAGCTTCAGATCCACCAGTACACAATCAGAGAGAAAAGCTGTAAATATTACATAAAAGTTCATTCTTTAAATTACGCATACAAACCGTTTCACAAAAAATCACAAAAATACACAAAAGTTAAAAAAAATTAAAAAGTGGAAACGAATTACGGTCACTTCTCGCGGAGATTTTCGTGTAAAATACACTTTTCTACGAAAGTATTTTTATACATTTCTCGTTCAGGCTATCGTGGTGAAAACTAGAACTTCCTGTATGCAGTGCTAGTAAGCTACCCTACCTGCGCCTTTTCCCTGTTTGCAGCCCACGAGTCTTATTAAACTTTTGATATACCGGTATTTATTATTCAAGGCTTGGAATATAATCATATGTGCTAGTTGAATTTTATCGCTTTAGTCTTACCCGTGTTTTTACATCCATTTGTAGGAATTTGTGTGGTTGATTAGTGAGAAGTGAAATTTCCCAGTAATGGACATACCTACGCTTCATGGGCATTTAGCATATGTAATTTCATAGGAAATCCATGTTTTATTTTTCTATAATGTTATAAACAAATGGATCATACAAAGTGGGCTAACAAAATAGAAGGGTTCGACAACTGGATGCGTTATGTTGTTACCTTTGGTTATCTATGGATGTTTTCCTTTCACAAAATAACCGTTCTCTCAGTTACCTCGGGTTAAGAAGGCGGTAGGCTGAACAGGACTTATTTTGACCAGAAAAGGACATGGAGGGCCTCCCCGGATGGGTGATCAGTCCAGTGCCGGGCTACCTCCGAGACAACACGAACATATAGGACGAGACACACCAGTCGCTCACAAACTCATACCGAGCAAGAAGGTGTGGGATGGAGGTGACAATACCGGCCATCTGATATCCGTCCGAGGACCACAAGGGACCGAAGTTTCCAAGCATTTCTCTCACAGGTGTGAAAAACTCCGCAGAATCCCACACTTAGGAAATTTGTCCCGCCCAGGAATTAAATCCGGGTCCGCTGCGTGAGGAGATCGTAAACATTGCCTACGACACAACGTTAGACTAAATGATGATGATGATGATAATGATGATGATAATGATAATGATAATGATGATGATGATAATAATAATAATAATAAACATAATAATAACACAGTAAATCTGAATCGTTCTCTAACTGCTTTCACAATTTCCGGAATTCCAGACATTGCATTTTTAATTCACATTCGCTAGACGCAGTGCAGACCAAGGGCTGCATAGCTTTTCCTGCATTCCGCAATCCTACATAGGCTATTATTTTGCCGATAAAATATTCAACACTCATTGCGGTAAAAAGAGATTGAAACAGAGAACATTAAAATCAGTAGTCATAATATTTGAATAACAATAACAACAAACCAATGACAACATTACAATGTATCAGCAATATAATTGCTACTCTTGGGTCATATTAGATTGTTTACACGTATTATTATTATTATTATTATTATTATTATAACAATAACTACAAACAATATCAAAAGCTAGACTTTGCTCTTTCATTGCATATACGTAGATTGTTGTAAAAAGAGCATAAAGATCATACATATACAGGAGTATCATAATTAATTGGGCAAACCGAAACGGTTGAATGTATACGATAAGAGAAGCAAAATGTTCCAGCAAACATGGGTCCGCAAACAAGCCGTTTGCAAGATTTATTATTGCGAATGTGTGGTTTTGAGCCAACTATTCTATTTTCTCTCCGAGTAGGGGCAGAGGCGGGTTGGGAACGACTCTAAGCACGTAGGACACATCTGTCGGCTCTTTGTTCCAACACATTGGGAATGGAATGATTGGAATACCCATAGGCTCCCCCGAAGCAGATCCCACTGCGAGCCTCCACGGAACTCCCCAACATTCACCTAGAACCAGAAGACATACCACGTGCACCACACCCCCAGGGTCTCTTAGACATGCGCCACGCCCCCGGTCCCTCACGAAGATAGCCCGTAGGGTCGCGGCACACCAGAGAGCCCACAGGTATGCAGCACACCACCAACAACCTCATGACCACAAGCCACGGGGCAGGACGGGAGAGGCCCGCAGCGGACGGTGCAGCGGGAGATGGCCCGAAAGCCGGGAAAGGAAACGGGATGATAATGAGGGGGAGTTTGAAGGTGAAGTGGAGAGTGTTGGTGGAATGAGAGGGGGAAACGGGAGGATCCCCGAGAAAATCCCCCAAAGTCACGGCTTCGTCCATCACGAATAACACGCCCGCCTTTCTCGGGATTTGAACCCGGGACCGATGCATGCCAGGCCCACGCGCTAAGCATGAGCCATCGTGACGGTGTTATGAGCCATCACTGACGTCCTTAGTTGTGCTTCACTCGTTGCGCACTTAGAAGCGGTCCGCAATGTGCTCTTGTTTAGGTACAAAAGTGAACAGTTGGAGGTGGAATCGTAATCAAACCATAGGCCTACACGACAGACAATGGGTACAGTACACAGTCGAAGCAGTCAGGTCACTTGTCTGAACAGTGTCAGGTGTGCTGAACTCTACAGTATAACTCTACAGCAACAGCAAAGAATTGTACCTGCTTGTCAAAAATTCCAAGATGATCCGGGGATGCTCGAAAGAATCCGAAACTCACTACAGAGACGAGTGCAGTATTGCATCCAGGTGAAAGGACGACTTATTGAACACTTCCTTAACAGGAAGAGCGTACAGTCTTAAAAGCATGTAACATACTAAAGTAGAATGTATTCCTTGTTAAGTTAAGCCATGAGAGAACTGTGAGGCACCGAGAATGACAATTACACGAAAAGTCTACTTTTTAAATTCATTTGCACTAATTGGGACGATGTTTCTGAACCTTTTTTTCAGGATTTGCACGATTTATAAAGGTATTTGATTCGTATCTGGTCGTATTATGTGTACGTAGGTATTACTGTAATCTGTAGACAGTAATTTCTTTAATATCTAAATGATATTAAATATCCAGGCGAAATATTACCGTCGATTAAGCTGCATCAATAGACTTTCTATAGACTTAATCAGTCAAAATATGGAACAGGACACTGTGTTCAACGCAAAAAGAAACTTGATAAGTCTCATTTTAAATTTTGTAGAGAATTTATGGCTCGTTTTAAATAAGTACTGTAAGGATAGATTTGTATATAACTTTGCTGTGTACACTCAGGCAAGGTTTTGAGAAGCCGAGCCAACTAATCTGCTACTATTTCCGGAACTAACACTCTGTGAACGATGTTTAAGGAATGTCCACGTCACGACAAATACCGATCATAGAACACTTTTTCTTTACTGTCTACTGTATGCCGACTATGGCAGGCCGATTATGGAAGAAATCCCACTACAGAGAATTTACTGAATATTTGTATGACTGATTTGTGAAATTCTGTAGAGGTTTGGGGTTAGCCATCTTGTTTCAAGTGGGATCTTTAAACCTGCATCTATACTCAATGAATTGTGTTAAATCCAGATATTTTACTAATCATCCTATATAATTTTTTGAATATCATTCGCTTGAAGCGAAGACGCTCATTATTCAGACATTATATCAATCAATTCAATGCAATTTGTAACTATCAATTGCCAGAGTAAGGACGCTCACCCGTGAATTTAACTTCCATACGATCATAATTGAAGCTAATTAGTTTGGACATTATATTCGTCAATTCAACACAACTTTGTGAAAATCAATAGCTGGAGGGAAGACGCTCGTACACTGTGAAATCAATTATTAGCAATAGCAACTAAATTTGCATGATTTTTTACTGAACTATTGTAGATTTAGACTCTAAGCTTAACTTTTCCAAGTTATGTAATCATCACAGCTATAATTTATTGTTCAATTTACGGTTGGTCCTCCGGTTATTTCTTCATATAATATCAATCGATTGTGTCATGTACGTGCTTATTTATTTGATATTAATTTAATACGCATATATTGTAAACAAATTAAACATCTTAAATAGCATTTTTGAACAATGAGCTAATTCCTGTGAAACTTCAAGATTAATTTCATCAGTGTAAATATTACATGAAGGAATTTTCTTTGTAAGTGTATTTTTTATTATTATTTGAAAATGCAATAAATTGTTGGATCTTTCACCATGTCTCATTTATCCGGGATGTACTCTGGAAGAGCAATTCACTTTAGTCCTGCATTTTAAATCTAATTCTAATTAACTACATCACAGTCCGCTTGCTCTATCGCCCTAACTGAGACATCAGTAATGATCACAGGTTTTATTAGCAGTAGGCCTACACCTCTGCCCTTAAGTCTCTATAGGCTAAATCCATTATACCCAGATTCCAAGTAATGTGCAGTCAGAACAAATTACTCATGAGTTTATATTCTACATTTATTACATTTCTGAAGTATGAAGTACATCTTTATATTCGTAAGAGGGAACATCTGTTTCGTCATCTATAGACTACTATTCGAGTTTTCATTCCTCCTATAGGAAAGTTCAATAATGCTATTTGGGTCATGAACTGATCTCCAGCTCTAGCCTTCCGAATTTTATCAAATTCCTATGAAATAAATGTTATTCTTGCTCATCCTCTTTAGGTTTTCAGGCCACTCACATCTGCCCTAATGGACACCTCTTTGGTGTGCCGGGGCAGCCACTTCGTCACAGAACAGTACGGCCCAAACCGATCGTTAAAGAAAGCGAACTTGTTCAATCAATACGCACTCAGATCCGATCTGCAAGTAACAGGAATGGTTAGGTTCGAAATGGAAAAGCAATGCTTTATATTATTGTGTGATTCTCGCATGAAAGTAGATACCCTCCAATAAACAACGTTGTATGTGATAATAGGATGAAGAATAGGATGATGTGTTATTTAACAATGTTTAAGAATCATTTGGGAGCTTATAAATGTTTGTATAAGAACAGCAGGCACGTATATGAAAAATCCCTAATTGAAGGTGAGAAGGACGCTAACATGAACTGCATAAATACCTCAAGAAATAAATCCAAGGCAGCATGGACTTTAATAAAAACAATTAGTGATGTAAGTAGAAGTAAACACGACATAAATATCGATCCCGATACTTTTTTATACTTTTTTACAGCCTTTAAAAGGAGAGCTATAACTTGTGAGGATGTGTTAAAGGTTGTAACCAACACGAAAAATTCTTACAGTCATGATTACTATGATGTATATAATTATTTTATGTAAAAATAATCATTGCTATTGCAAAACCTGTTCGTTACTGCATTAATGAGTGTATGCAAATAGGTATATTTCTAAATAGCTTGAAAATTTCTAAAGTAACTCCAGTTTTAAGAAAGGCAATCAAGGTGACCCTGATAATTATCGTCCTGTTTCAAAAGTACCAACGTATGGAAAATGCTTGAAACGCTAATCAATAAACAACTGATACAATATTTTGAAATAAATAATCTTTTGTCAAATTCTGACTTTGGATTTCGTGCAGGACGAACCACTATTAATGCAATAAGTGACTTTGTCAAATATGTTTTACATGGTTTCGAGCACAGCCTTCATACCAAAGCCGTCCTTTGTGACCTGACTACGGCATTTGTCACGGTATATCGCAATACCTTAGCTCATAAGTTGGAAAGTTATGGTGTTAATAACTCTTATATTATACTTGTCATGCCGTAAACAAGTGGTTCAGGTTGGCACTAAAAGATCTGATATTAAGGTTGTGAATTATGGGGTGCCCCAAGGATCCGTACTTGGACTTCTATTATTTTCAATTTATATCAATGACTTGTCAGTTAATATGGCATGTAAATCTTTGTTATATGCTGATGACACATGTTTCCTAAACAATTGTAAATGTCCTAATGAATTAGATAGTTTAGTTGAAGCCACGTTAACTCACTCAAAGAAATGGTTTGATTCCAGTCAACTGTTTTTAAATTCTGGGAAAACTCAGACTATTCCTTTTAATCTAAAAGACAATAATGAAAATAATGTAAAATTACTTGAAATATATCTTGATTCCAGGTTAAATTGGAAAAAATCATATTGACTATTTAAGTATTGGACTTAGTGCAGTTCTATACCTGCTCAGAAGCTTAAAAAAACAACTCCCTGCACATAGTATTTAAAGTCTTATTATGCATACTTTCAGACCACAATTAACTATGACATCATTTGGAGAAATTGCTCCAAAATTGATAGTATTTTGATGATTCAAAAAAGAGCTGTACGAGTCTTAACAGTGCTGAATGTACTGCCCACTGTAAACCAAAATTTAAGGAATTACGGATTATGACAAAATTTACATTTTTGAATTCTGCACATGAAACTAAATTATAGTTCTGAAGTTATGAGATAATCTATTCACTCATACCCAACTATAAATGCTCATCTGCTGATCTTCCAATAAATAGACTGTCCAAGACTGCTACAAGTTTTAATGATGTTGGTATTAGACTCATCAATGCACTTCCTGAATGAATTGATAATGCATATTTTAATTATTTCAGGACAAAATTGAAAAATATGCTAATTTGCAATCCTCTGTATAATCTTGAAGAGTTTTTAATTTGTATTTTAGACTTTAGCACTATTTGAGTTTTATGTATTGTAAACGAGTTATTTTAATATTTATGACCTGGTCAATTTACTGTACTTAACCGCTCAATAAATATGATTATGATTATGAATAAACATAGGCCTATTCAAACTTCAAACAGCTCCTCCCATCATGATATAGATCTAGGACGTAAAACCTTGAATCAAGTGATAAAACTGATAAATTAGACCTAGAACAATTTTACCATTTCACTACCAAAGGTTTAAGAACTGTTAATACCTAAATCAAAACGAGTGTCCCCTTTTTCGTAAAAATGGGAACCTGACGCTACTAGATGAACTGAACGAACGGCACATTGTTTTGAAAACCAGTTACTGTCGTCTCAGTAAACATTCTGAAACAAACACTATAAAAATGGTTCCATTTATTTATGAATACTAAATTAAACTCTATGGCGCTACATCCCTTATGGTATTAGACCTACAAACAGCCCACCGCTACTGGCAGAAGAAAACATTGATGGCATGTGGTCAGCATTACGACTCCCACGGGCGTTATTGATGGATTTCTTTACCTCAGTTAGTGTCATGAGGCTGAGTGCACCCCATTTCAGACAACCCTATCTCAGAAAAAATTGAATATTTTTATTTCCTATCTCAGCCCGCCAGTATGGGAAGCGGACTTAGGTGCACACGACCTCGTGCATATTATTATTTTACGAGGTCTGCAAAGCTCCATCCTAACCGCATGGTATACACAGTAGGATGTATTCTAGTCCAATTCGATGACTCATCCTTCATTACAGAGTACCCCTCACCTTCCGAGGCTCCATTACACGTTACGGCCTAGCCGTCAGTGGAGGCGTGTTTATAGTGTACGTTCGCTGCTAGAAGGAGTAGTCTGGTGTTTCACCACATATTTTCTTTTGATTCGTCAAGTGTGTGAGCAGGTCTTTATAATACGGTAACAAATCATGGCAACTATCCAACGTAAAAACACCATAAAGGTAGTGTTTCCGACATCGGCTTCAAGACCGACGGCTATTGAGATTCACGACTGGATTGAGGGTACTTTACGAATAACGCCAGACCAAGTAGAAATGATACAGTTAAACTCTACAGACCGTGCTGTGTACATTAAATTGGTTTCTGTTCTCACCTACGATAGACTTATGGCTAAACACGAAGGTGCAGTGAGTTTTATATATTATAATGGCACAGTCATTCAGGTCAACATTGAGCGTGCAGACCTTACAACTGTCACCATGCGACTGTAAGTTTCCCCCCGGAAATTGAAGATAGTGCAGTGATGCGGTCATTATCTCCATATGGTCAGGTTAAAAGTGTTCGACCGGAAATGTGGGGTACTCAATATAAGTTTCCAGTTCAAAATGGAGTAAGAGCTGTACGTGTTGCACTTAACAAACCGGTGCCCAGTAAAATGATGATTGCCGGTTATAAAGTAGCAATTCATTACCAGGGCCAACCACAGTTATGCCATATTTGCCATGAAAGTACGCATCTACAATCCCACTGTCCTCACAAAAAGTTTTCCCTGCCGGTGAAACCGAATAACAAGAGGAAGTTACTCAGTGAAATAGTAGGAGGTGCAACATCAATTCCGGAGCCATTGCAATACATGGAGAGTGCAGAGGTTATCAATCAAGAGGTACCTGGCCTGACGGTACGAGGTGGGACGGCCAGTCCGGGAGACAATGTCGCTAGTGAATCCATTAACAGTACTCAGGATATACTGAATATCTTACTGGATGACAGCTCACCATCTTATGTAGCTGCAACAGCCGATGAGAACGCACAAGTTTCTACAGACAGCGCAGCAACAACCGACTGCACCGTTCCAATGGATTCACAACATACCAGAGATCCTGTGTGTGATATGGCCCTGTTAGGTGAACGAGCCAGGGATGAAGATACACAGTCTGCGGAAAGCGACATGGATGACGAGGACATGAGTTTGGCTTCTTCAGATAAAGAACAGCAAGCTGTATCTAACACAGCGTTCCTACAACACCAAACATGTTTGGTAACATCACGCGATCCAAGAAAGCGTAGTCAGTCACATGACCGTAGGGAGAGCACGGACAATTCAAATCAGGATACTCTGCAATCGAAAGCCAAAATCCAAAAGAAAAACAAAGATTCCACGAAGCCATATCTCGTCTCTGGTCGCTTCCCCACCCAACCTGGAGGGCGGAGTACGGAGGATGATATCGAGGACACCCCAACCTAACAGACTACTCGGAGTGTGGGGGTACCAAGTTAGAGTAGATCTCAACATCTTTTCGAGTTTTCCTTCATTGCAATGGATATCATTATATTTCCGTTATATAGGACAACCCTTTACCTCGTTGTGATGGTGCTATATACATCATGTGTAGCAACTTTAAATGTAAATGGTTTGTGCAGCAGAGAGACGCGAGATTTATTGCGCCAGCAACTTTATAATGCAGATCTAGATTGTATCTTCCTTCAAGAGGTAAATTATGAAAACTTTTCCTTCATTGGGACTAGATATGATAGTGTAATCAACATAGGGGAAAATGTCAGAGGAACCGCAATAATATATCGAAGTGATATAACAGTACAATTTTCTGAGAAACATCCCAGCGGACGCATAACATCTATTATGACCAGTGACCATACGCTCCTCGTTAATGTGTATTTACCTTCTGGCACTAATAAAAAACAGGAACGTGAAATCTTCATCAACACAGAGCTGTCATATTATTTACGTCATTCATACCAGCGAGTGATATTTTCAGGTGATTTTAATTGTGTCCTTCATCCCAAAGATCAAAAAGGTTGCTTCAATTTTTCTCCGGCCCTGCAGAACTTAACACAATCCCTGGATCTTTGTGATGCATGGGAGGTGAAGTATAATGATACTCCAGGATATACATTTTACAGGGGCGATGCAGCCAGCCGCCTTGATCGTATATATGTTAGAAAAGATGGGAATATAGTAATACGAGATATACGAATTATCCCCTTCCCTTGTAGCGACCATCACATGGTGGTCATGCATATCCAAGAAAATAACAGTGTGTGTCAACAGATTGGAAGAGGTTACTGGAAATTAAATGAATCGTTGTTTCATGCTGAAGAGGTGGAAACGGAATTTCAGTTACTTTGGAATAGAAAGGTGCAGCAAGCATTACGTTCAACAAGAACACTGTTACAAGATTGGCAGTGTTTATTTAAGCCTGCTATTAAGTCTTATTTTCGACACTTGGTCACTGAAAAAGCGAGGAGTCGGGAACAGTTATTGCGGTTTTATTACAATATGTTGGATGAACTCCTTAGACGACAGCAAAAAGGCCACAATGTGTCTGCACACATGAACGCCTTAAAAAAAAAATGTCAGATTCATACAAACATTCTTGATGGTACTAAAGTGCGGTCCAGACTGACAACTACCCAAAAAGAAAAAGCAGCATTCTACCATGTGGCGACCGAGAAAATAAATAGCCAAAGAAAATTTATAAAGAAGTTGCAAACTCCGGAGGGTAGCGAGGCTACAACAACATCTACTATACCACAAGAGACTGAGAGATATTTTACGGATCTATACAGCCAATCTACTACATCAGAGGAATCTCAGAATATTCTTCTGGAACAAGAACTGAACAAGAACTTAAGCACGCGATTTTCACCGCAAGAGACAAGTCTGCGCCGGGGCCCGATGGCATAGGATATGGGTTTTATCGTCATTTTTGGCCAATCCTCAAGAAAGAACTTCTACAGATTATGAATGCCTTGCTGTTTGCATCAGAAAAGAAAAGTGGATTTAGTGATGGTATTATTATCTTAATACCTAAAAAGTCTAACGCTATAAGATTAGATGACTTTAGGCCAATAACTCTGCTCAATTGTGATTATAAAATCTTTATGAAAATCCTTGCTAATCGACTTCGGCCATTAATGGAGAAGTTAGTGGGGGTAGGGCAACATTGTGGTGTGCCCGGCAGAAACATTATACACATACTTAGCGCGCTACGGGACACAATAATGTATTATGAAACTCATGCGACTTCTCAAGCGGCCTTATTGAGTCTAGACTTTCAAAAGGCATTTGATAGGATTAACCACGAGTATTTGTGGGCAGTTTTACGAAAATTTAATTTTCCAGACAAAATTACCTCAGTTATCAAGGAATTATATCTTAATGCATATTCTAAAGTGCAGGTTAACGGATGGTTTACCAGTCTTGAACCATTAATGCGACTGACACACCGTGTTCTATCGGAAATTGGGCCACAGAACACACCTCTTTTCATTGCTACTGGTTATGCAGATGATGACTCAATTTTACTGCAGACACAAGATCAAATAGATATGCTGTTATCTGTGCTTACATTGTATGGTCGATCGACTGGAGCAATAATAAATTTTCACAAGAGCGCTCTACTACCCTTAGCTGCCTGGCCACAAGACGTTACCCTTGTCAATATACCGATAGTGCGCAAAGTGAAAATATTGGGACTAGTCATGTACCGTACAGTAAAAGAAGTAATTTTTCACAACTGGAACACTATTGTCAATACCATCCGTTTTACGTTATCACGACAGATATGCAGACACCTCAACTTACTTCAAAAGGTGTGGCACATTAATCAGTTTGCCCTGAGTAAAATGTGGTATGCTGCCCAGGTAATTCCGATCTCGACAAAAGATGCCCAAAGCATTGAAAAGAATATTGGTCTGTAATTATGGCATGGCCATCTATATCGCATCTCCCGACAGCAACTGCGCATGAGCACTTGCACTGGTGGCCTAGGACTCATAGACGTCGCGCGGAAATGTAAAGCCTTATTACTGAAAAATATTATGGGAAATTGGTATGGGGCTCCAGACAACCATCAGACCCCACCCCTCTTACGTGAGCTGCTCGATATATCCAAATGTCGGGTGGATACTAAGTTTTCAGACTTTCAACCTACTATTAATGTAATGAGATGTCTGACGGACGAGCTGAAAAACAATGTATCTGAGTGGACAACAAAGACACTGTATCAAAATATACAACAAGATAATTTTATTCCTCATATTATGATCAAATACCCGGTTTTCAAATGGAAAGTTATTTGGTGAGCCTTCGGGAGCCCACATATCCCTACAGCCTGGAAATCGACGGCGTATGTCTTTGTCAACGAAGCAATACCGACGGAAGCAAAAACGTTTACACATGGAATGACAGGTTCTCCTCTATGTTCAGCTTGTGGCAACATTGATACACTATGTCATAGACTATCGTCATGTTCGAAAGTGCGATCAGCGTGGGCTTGGATAACACAGCAGATGACAGGACTGGTTCCCGGCACTAACCCCAATCTGGCAATCTTATTACATTTCGAAACTAACCCGGCCCATAATCGATTCCTCCAGGCACTATTGGCATTTGGTTATGTTCACGCAATCCTGAAAGAACAACTGTATAACATTCCACAGTTGCAAAGTATGTACCGTAAACACGTGTCCAAGATCCAGAAGATCTTGACGGACACACAAAAACGAGCTATCTATCAACTGGATTTCTAGTAGAGAGTAGGGGAGAATCGGACCTGTTGGGTGCTGCATTGAAGAGTGTGATAGAGAGAAAAAATCGATACTTATGAAGAGTGAGTAGTTTCCTGCCAGTGTATTATTCAGTGTTTAAGTTTGGACTCGGTTGACGAAACGGATATGCAAGTTTGCTGTTTGACTGATTGTTTATTTCAAGTGTCCTGTGGCAACTTTTATTTTTCTTCTGGACACTTACCGCAAAAAAAAAAAAAAAAAATAATAATAATAATAATAATTACATGAACAGAAACTGGCAGTATGCTGAGAGGCATACACATTATTTAGTCCGCTGACTGTACAACACAATTCTGTTGCAATAAAAGTACAAAATTGCTATTACTCTATAGCGAACAAGGCTGTTTTCAATAAAGGCGAAAATTCCATTGAGAAAGAAGCGCATTATTGACGTTCCTGTAGCAAGATCAGAGGATAGGATTCGACCATTCTGAAATGAAGTAACAGTTCACACGACCTGAATTTGAATCCCAGGCACACTGAAAACTATTAGACCATGGTTTGAAGTAACGAACTTTTCTGTTGAGTTCTCAATTATAAATTATATTCTGACAAAAAATTAAGCGTACTTACCATCGACGTTGTATTCATGGGCAGTAGAGTTCTGCAGCGTATTGTTGCTCTTCCGGTGATGCAGTTTCCGGTGCTTGTTTTGGAGGGATGGGTAAAACATTTCGGGTATATCAGCTGTGTTCTCCGTGGTGACGCAGGGCTCACGAGAGCAAGTTCTGGTTTCAGTGTGTTCTCCCCCGGCCTCCATGCAGAGCTCAAGGCGGCTCCCATCATCCACACAGCGGGAATATCGACTCTGAGAGCCGGTGCCACACGTCACCGAACAGTCGGACCATTCGCTCCATTCCACTTCTGCAACACCCAGAATATAAACATATATTCATCATAAGATGTAACATGTACAAATATTTATATTCATCATAAGATGTAAACATCTACAAATATTTATACCCATATACTACATAGTAAGTAAAGGGACATCACAATAGTATTATAATTAGACAGAGCATTTGGGGTACCTAAAGACTGAAGTTTACCGCACATTTACCTGTAGACGCAATAGCAGCATAAGCTCTACGGAACCCGTTTATACCGGCGGGACCAGTATAGTCGTTGCCGAGTGAAATGTTTTACGATTGCATTTTACTTAAGGTTTTCACCATAAATACAAAAGAGCTCCGATCTCTTCTACAAATGACTGCAGTTGCAAATGCTGCACCTTCGATGCTTTCGGCCAACTGTTTTACCAGTAAAAAGTAAAAAAATAAATAAAAAAAAAAGCCGGAAGAGTAGTGAAGTTTCGTTTTCTCACTAGTCGTCGTGAGCGGACAGTGAGTGTACCGACACAGCCCAACTTCAGTCTATCTGAGCCATCAACGCCCGAAGCGCTGCTAACTCGCAATCCCTCAAACTTTACCTCTTCTGCTTAATTATAGTACACTAAAGTAAAATACTATCTAAACATTACATAACATACTGAAAAGGACACATTTTGATGACCGGAATGTATCTTAGGAGTAATTGACACATCTGGCCTATTACTGAAGAAAAATACACTCTACAGCTTCGTAAAAATGTAACCGTACTTTGTACTCAACACAGACGACAATCTCATATATAGCCCCTGTACGATTGACAATACGCACCCTACTGTTTATACTTCCACACATAACACCTAACTTCAAACATTCATTCCCCATATAACACCTAACTTCAAACATTAATTACTCCATTAAGGAAAAAGCGACAAGGAAACCAATTACACCCATCAACAGCCAATAACAGCCCCTACAGTTTGATATATTACACATAACTTTTTATTAACCCGTTCCATCATTTTAATATAAAAACCTTAATAACTCTCTTCATTTTTATCACACCCACTACAAATTAATACCATTGGAAGCCCCGTAAAATAGCCCATCAGGATTAAATAACCAGAACTATGATAACTTTCAGTTATCAGAGTTATTGATAAAAACATAAACCTAGTAACGCCTACTTCCTCTTGAGCCGTCCGGCTGGCGCCTAGCCAATTTTGACAGCTCAAGTAATTAATGACCGATGCAACTTGCCTGTTTCAACGACGAAAAACGGAATATATTTCAAATCGGATAGCAGAAGAAACTACCTTACCCCAATCAGAGAAGACTTAGACACAGACACAACCAATTGGAACTACTTACCCCCACTACCCCTTACAAAGATATTAGCAGAAAGCACGGACATCTCGTCATCTATTGATCACACGACAGCTTAGACGAAAGAACTTCAAGACACACTTCAGACATAAGACTACGTTAAACATTATTAAACTCAAGTAACTTTGCAATATATTGATATTTAAACATTATAATCCGCGCGATATAAATAGAAGTTATTATCAGCGTCGAAGCGCGTAATTTATATTATTTGGTAAAGACATTGATTTTATTATTACGAACCATTAATTGTGAACGTAAGATTGAACATTATTATCCGCGCAATACAAATAGAAACTACGAGAGAGTAAATGTAAAAGTAAATAGACATTTTCAACGGCGCGTACAAGTGAAGTAATTACTATTACAATTTAGCAAGTTACAAAGTGTTACTTACGAACCTTAACGACGTACTAAATACTACTAAATATCAGGACTTACATCATCTAATAGAACTAAATCGATTAATTCAGCATTTCAGCAAATACTAAACTTTGGAAAATATATATTAATTTGAAAAGACGACTCAACTTTTAGTTACCATTATTCCTGACACCGCCCTTTGACTGTTATCTCGATTTTCTCTAGCCACTTCCCTAGATAAGAGTTCTCTAGCTTATAACTACCCCTGAGTACTACGCCCGGCACCCCTTATTTTAATCAGAACTCCAGAACTACTACACATCTAAAAATCCCACCTACAGTGATAAATCTTCATAACCCCAGTACGGTTATAAATGACGTCCAATCTTGTGGCCTAATTAAAGAACTGTTATAAATAGCTGACCAACGTAAGAAACGGTTATAAATAGCTACCCAACTTAGTGGCAAATCTTCAGGAGAGCGACGAACGGTGATAAATGGCGACCATCGTGATTGCTTGAATTTGAAGATCGAGGGACCAGTCAATAAAATTTAATTTTTCAACAATAAAATTCAGGAACACTACAATAAATCACACACCACCAAGTTTTAAATTCTGTGAGAAATTTTATTAGAGTCAGCACACCATTGGATTATTCATCATTTCATCAATACCCCCCCCCTGGATCTTCATCTACAACATTTTCCCTCATCACCTGGGCACCTGGACATCACCTTTGGCCTGCCGCTGGACATCTGGACTACAAAAGGGTATCGTTAATCCAACTTAAGTGTCGAAAACTGAATTTTGCTCCTATTTTTATTTGAAGTCAAAGTAAATTTTTTCAATTTAAATTTCAAATTTTTTTTTGTATTTTAATTAATTTTTATTTTTTTAGTAAATTCAATTGTATTGTATTAGTTTATGAAATTAAGGAATAATAAAGTATTCCAAATCATGGAGCCAAATTCTGATACTCAGATATTATGTTCAGAACAGAATCCTACTTCCGAAAACAATGAAAGTGCCTCTGTTCCTATTTCTGACAACTTAGAAATTACTCAGCATGAAACCGAAAGTGACCTTGCTAGCTTGCCTATTACACAAACCCCTGTTAATATCCCAGCTGTGAGTGCACCCACCCCATCGACTTCTACTCAGAACACCATAAACTTAGACCCTAACCTTCCTTCTTTCAGTTTAGATTTTTTGTCACAAATTCAAACAATGATAGTAGGAATCTCTACACAAGTGAACGAACTTGCAACACAAAACACCACTCTTAAAAACGAGTTAAATTCCACACTAGAAACGCAGAACTCCACACTTGAAAATCAAATTGCTAACATGAATACAACACTGAACTCCACACTAGAAACTCAAAATCAACAAGTAAGAGACGAACTTGCTATTCAAAACCAACAAATTACAACAATGAACTCTACACTGACAACCTTAATCACTGAACACCGCACTCAGGTTACGTCTGAATTACAAAATTTAGACAGTAGAGTCACAGCTCAAATAGCTACTTCAGAACAAGTGTTGACAAATCATATTTCCTCTGTAGAAAATCATGTCACCTCAGTAGAAAGGGTAACTGTTAGCAATTCTACTAAATTGGTATCCCTTCAATCAGAATTAGACCGACTTAGGCAAAGGGTAAGAGACCAGGAAAGCCTAATCGAACAAACCAGGGAAAATGCTTTGATCCCTCATGTTTGCAATACCCCATCAACATCTGCCTCTACTTCTTCCAACCCCCCTGATCCAGTACCTCAAGCCCCTGAAATACCAGAACCACCTGCACCATTACCCAGAACCAACAATGGATTGGATCAACGAGCTGCCAGCACTAATCAAACACCCCAAAATGTTGTAAACAATAGTTTTTCATTGCACAATTCAGATTTTCCATTACCGTATTTTGAAGATACCTTGAAAACAAACCCTGTCAGATATTTAAAGGACCTAAAAACTTATTTTGCTTTACGAGGAGTCCCAGAACATCTAAAAATGATTTTTGTGAATCAATCTTTGAAAGCTAACGCAGCTCGCTGGCTCCAAGTCATCGATCCCAACAACCTCCTGTCCATAGGTCAGTTTGAGGAAATGTTTTTATCTGAGTATTGGAGCGAAAGCGAGCAAAGCCGTTTGAGATCGCGAATATTTCAAGGTAAGTACGACCGTAGCCACGGCCAAACCTATCTACAATATTTCATTTCTTTGTGTGAAAGCCGCCAACTGCTTAAACCAGAAATTTTGGAGCAAGATTTTCTAAAGGCACTCCCGTCTCACTTTCCGCCTGTAATAAGAAATTGCCTTGTTGTCGCATCTCCTCAATCCACCACTGAGATGTTAAAATTACTAAAGTCAATGCAGGACCTAACTTACACTTCCACTAAACCATCGCACCCCATTGTGTCAGCTAACCAAACTCACCGGAAAAACATTAATCTGGTACAAACTTCTGACAATCAGGAAAATTTCCAGATTGGGTCGCGGACAGGAATTTCAAATGAGGACCAGCAAAACAATGATTCTAGGGACAACAGACCTTATTGGCCCCAAACAGAGTACGTGCGGAACGCCCGCAATAATTGGCAAACCCGTGGTTTCCGTTTCAGGCCGTATGGCAATTACAATAATAGGCAAGGGAACAGTTACCGTGGTCAGAACAGACGTGGCTATGCAGGAAATAGGCCTAACTGGTTTAACCGAAATCAGTATAATCAAGGTTTTTTCCGCCCCTACTATAGAGGCTGGAATAATTTCAGGTACTCCCGCCGTAACAACAATAGTCAATATGAAAGGAACAATTCATATGAAAGTCCGAGAAATAGGCCTAACAACAACCCCCAAAGCAATGCAGAACCCCACACTCAATCCCCCATACCCACCGTGACTTTAAACGAATAAGGGTTTTACATGCTCCTTCTGTGGACAACCCTGCAACTCCTATGAATCAAAATGAAGGAAATACTGGAAATATCGATATCATACATTGTGGTAGCAACTATGTAAATAATTTTCTTGGCTTCAAAACCTCACAAACTTGTGACATAAACCCCTTGCTGGCTAGCCGTGGGAAAACAAATCATGAATCTCATATGATGAAATTTCCCAAGGCAGCAAAGAATGTTCAAAATATTCCAGTAGTTGAAAGTAACAAGTTGACACTTAATACACCTCAGGAAACAAACATAACATTTTCGGAAAATAATAAATTTCCTAATAATCTGCAACTAGAAGTAGAGAGTAACCATGCCAGTGCCAACAATGTGGAAGTACTGCCCATTGTTGACAACAATTTAATTGTTGGTAGTGTTATTTCTCCTCTTGTGAATGATGAAAGCTCCCTTATTCAGAACAGTAATAATCCTAGTCAGAATATTAATAATAATGTATACAACAATGTAAATATCTCGGGACATTTGCCAAACAACACAAACAGCGAAGAAACTGACATTGTAATTGGTATTTTGCAACGAGATGAACTATTGAGCACCCGACGTCGATCTCCGGTCATAGAGGTCAATATCGGTGAAAAAGCCTATCAAGTGACATTAGACACCGGAAGCGATGCTCAAGTCATCTCGCATTCGACGTTCCTAGAATTACAGCGCACTAAAGCGATTACGCAAATACTGCCTGTATGCGGAATGACAGCATTATTAGCTGTAGGAAAACAAAGGTGTAGGATTAAACAACAATGTTTAGTGCCTATTACCTTAGCTGGACAGACAGTAGAAATATTATTTCTAGTGATCCCTGGACTTAATCTGCCCATTATTGTTGGTTTAGAGGTATTCCAACAATTAGAAGGAATAATTAACTTCAGAAATGAAAGTTTCGCTTTCATTGATGAGAACAGGCAGGAGCAAGTTATTCCTTTCTGTGACAAGACACCTCACCCTCCTGCGACCGCTCGCTGTGAACCAGATGTGAGCCAGGAAGAATTCTTCATAGAAACTCTGTCCATTTATGACCAACCCCTCCTCCACCTCAGTACAGACGAACCCTCTTGTATACAAACAAGAAATGACCCGCTCTCTACAACACAACTTTTAAGCGAAAATAACATACAAACTGAACTCCAAATAAATAACATCAACACACTAAATGAAATTAAAGAATTAATCACACTTAAAGTACAGGAAGCCCACGATTTAGACCCCGCTACACGGAAGGATTTATTTGATGTGCTGTACAAGCATAAGGACTTATTCTCCAATAAAATTGGAAAGTGCCGTTTGTACACGCATAAAATAATCCGTCCATCTACCACTGTAGTGAGACACAAGCCCCGACATATCCCACTCAGTTTGCGTGAGAAAGTCTCAGCTGTCATACAGGACATGTTATCACAAGGGATCATTGAAAATTCTACCAGCCCCCATTGCAACCCCCTGTGTATAGTACTTAAGCCCTCTGGACAAGTACGCCTTACAATTGACGCTAGGTCAATTAATTCTGACTCCCAAGAAGACCATTATAGACCTTTGACATCAGATGAACTTCTTACCCGTGCTAAAGAAGGAAACTATTTCTCTACAACAGACTTAGTTTCCGCCTTCTGGCAAGTACCCCTGGATGTAGAGTCACGCGATTTAACTTCTTTCAATTATCAGGGACGAAATTTCCGTTTTACTCGAACACCCTTCGGGTGCCGCACTTCCTCGTCTGCCCTCTTGCGTGCATTAGCTCTGACCTTTGATTGGCAGACGGATAACTTCATTATCCCCTACCTTGATGATATTCTGGTAGCCTCCAAAACCAAAGCTGAACACCTGTCCCACATAGACCAGACTTTGGGAAAACTATTACATGCAGGTTTCACCCTCAATATTTCGAAATGCCACTTTTTTCAAAAGGAGGTGAAATTTCTCGGATATATTATATCCGGGAAGGATTGCCGAATAGATGAAGAAAAAGTGGAAGCCATCTTGAAAATCCCAGCCCCCCGTAATCAGAAGCAACTTAGATCTTTTCTTGGCGTATGCCAATACCAGTCACGCTTTGTAATCAATTACTCCCAGGAACTTTGCCCCTTAAAGCCACTCCTCAAGAAAAATCAAAAGTGGACATGGACCCCAGAGCAAGATGCTGCCTTTAACCGGGTTAAGCAATTGTTTGCGGAGTCTATTAAGCTTCAGAAACCGGAAGAAGGAGAAATGCTGTACGTGCAAACCGACGCCAGTGCAAAAGGCATAGGAAGTATCCTTTTCCAGGTGATAGATGGCGAAAAACGCATTATTGCGACTGCTAGTAAAGGTCTGACTATCTCCCAGTCCCGAATGTACCCCACAGAGCTTGAAGTGTATGCAGTCTATGAGGCCCTCAACAAATACAAACACTACATTTACAACCGTAGAGTCACCGTATTATGCGACCACATGAGTCTCAGTTTCCTGAAACAGTGTAAGTTAAGTAACTCACGTGTATCACGTCTGATCAGCGCCATCACAATGTACGATATTGAAATCCAACATATTAAAGGATCGCTAAATTATCTTCCCGACCTGTTTTCACGGTTGCCTAACCACCCTGGAATGTCTAGTTTAGAAGGTCAGGTCGAAAAAGAAGTGAAAATTATGAGAATTTCAGTTAATGACCGACATCAGTTGAATAAGAAACTTGGAAACTTATCAAAATTGCAGTCTGAAGACCCCTATTTGTCCACTATTCAGAGTGAGTTGCAGGAAATCCAACCACCAGCCCCTAGCCCAGTAAATGAAACTAATGTACAGAGTACCTTAGCTACCCATAATGGCATCATTTACAAACTCTGTGGAAAGGAAAACCCCGCCTGGCGCCCATACATCCCCTCTTCTATCGAAAACGACATTATTGTCAGTTACCATGAAAATCTAGCCCACAGTGGAACAGAAAAAATGATCGATTCCATTAGCGAGCATTTTTATATCAAACAACTTGGTAGGAAAATCAGACTTTTCCTGAAAACATGCCATCTATGTCAAGTAGGCAAAAGTAAAAACACCGCCTACGAAGTTTCAGTCAATTCTATCGAAGCTACCAAGCCTAACCAATTGATTTGTGGTGACATTTTAGGTCCTTTGGTGCGGAGTAACTTCGGTTGCCAGTTCATCTTTGTTATGGTGGACACATTTTCTAAGCTAGTTGCCTTATACCCCCTCCGTAATTTATCTACGAGTATTTGCTTGAAAAAGGTAGAAGAATACGTGAATAATTATGGCAGCGTTGAATCTTTTCTTACGGATAATGCCAGTATCTATTCTAGCCCCAAATGGAACTCAGGACTGTCAAAACTAAATATAAAGACCTTACACTGCTCAGCTTATAATCCATCAGGCAACATATCAGAAAGATATATCAAACAAGTAATTTCATACCTCCGACTGTTAACTCATAGACAACACAAAAATTGGTTCAAGTACATAAAGCCCATTCAGGCTATTCTCAATGAAACGCCACACCATGTCACTAAAGAAATCCCGTTGCAAGTCGTAACACACTGTAAAATAGACCCTCTCTTCAAGAACACCCCTCCTGTGTTACCGACATGCCATAGATCAGATCTTGACATCTGCAATTCCATTCTCAAACGCCTTCAGAGCAGGTGGCTTAAAAGAAAGCAGAAGCCCAGACGCATCCGCAAAAAGTGGAACCCCGCTCCTGGAGATTACGTACTTTTAAAGTCACATGTAATTTCTAGCACACTTCACAATCGTCAGAAAAAATTCAGCCTCCCTTTTAAAGGCCCCTACCGTGTCAATGCAAAGTTTGGAACTGACACCTTCCAACTAACCAACATCAAAAACCCCAAGAAAATCCTTGGCAAGTACAGGAAACACTTGCTAAAGCCTTATCATGTAATGGCCCACAGACCATAAGACAGCAGAAAGTTTAAAGCAGAAGGAGGAGTAAAAAGGATTATCGACCAGGACTCAGGAAAACGTTTTATCAGACTGACATTGTAAAATAATTAGAGTGATTCATACTTCTCAAATTAATGTTTTACCTGACGTTATATATAACGAATGTGATACTTACAAGGTAGAGTGTAATTAGCCTCCCCGTGGCTGTTGCAAAGACTATGATGAGATGATTCTTATTCTATAAAATAGAGTGAGACATCACAACAGCCATGCCACTACAGATATAAGTGCAACAAATAAGTTTATTGCCATTGTTAGTGAATCTTTGTATATATGTAATTTTAAGATAGGCCACTCCCTTTATTTATTCAACTGAAGAGTTAAAACATTCATTTGACAAAGGTAATCACACTATTATTTGAAGTAGTAAATAAGTAAACATTGAAATTTCGACATATTTGAATTTTATTGGAGTAGTACACAGAGTAAGAATAATTAAATTTTGTTAATTTTTCAAAAAGAAAAATTATTTTACATAAACAATATGGACAGGAAATAACCCTCTCCCTACACTAATTAAGTAGAATTGTATAGCAAAAGTGAAGTAAAAGAATGATCAGAGTTAAGTAAGAATTTGAAAGTGAAATAGTTGTTGAGAAATATGTGTGTTAACAAATAAGAATCTTGAAGGTAAAACAATGAGGAATATAACAAAAGGTAAGAAATAAATGTATGATAAACAAGATGAGTGAATAATTAAGATGGTACAATATATGTCTACGAGGAAAATATGAAGTAATGATAGTTATGAAGTGAGAAATATGAGAATAAATGAGGAAATATGATAACTAGTATTAAAAGAAATATGAAAGAAAAGAATGATAATGAGTATTGAGATTAATAAAGAAATTGTGAAGGTAAGACATAAAAGATGATTTATGAGGTTAGAATAATGGAAACAAGGTAAAAGAATATTGAAAGAATGAAAAAGGAACAGTAAGAAATGATTATTAATGAGGTAAATAGATAAAAAGGAGTAGGAAGAAAACATGTGTAATCTGAATATAATATCAGTGTATTAAGTAGACCAATGAGGAAGATTAGCGTACTCCAACGTTTGACATCAACAACATATGGATTAGCATCAAAAATCAGCGTTATGCGAGAAGCTATTGAAATTAATATTAATATCAAGAAATTCGAGTGTATTTTATAATTTTATTTGTGTATAAGGTATAATTATGATTTTGTTTTACTAGTTAATCAAATGGACTATGAACTCAGCAAAATGTGTACTACGACCAAGAAGAAAAGTGACCAATTTAAGGTAAAATTATGTTAAAAGTGTATTTTATTGATTATGAATTTATTTGTGTATGTGTAATTACGGCAGAATTAATCAAAAGTATAGATGATGTAAGGATCTAAATTTTTCAAGAACAGATATTGAAAACAAAGACAATTGATCGAAAAGCTAATATCAAAGTAAACCACAATAGAGAAAATCCCACGAAATTCTTTTAGCCATGGAAAAGTATTTTAGGGAATCGAAAAATTAAATTTCCATATTTCATTCAAAACAAAACACCGCCACTCTTCAAATTCCAGATTGGGTATTATAATGATCATAAAATCCCGCTTGTATTGACGTCGACATCTTTACATCGCGTGAGTTTTTTAATCATTATGCGGACATCTTGTAACCGTACTTTGTACTCAACACAGACGACAATCTCATATATAGCCCCTGTACGATTGACAATACGCACCCTACTGTTTATACTTCCACACATAACACCTAACTTCAAACATTCATTCCCCATATAACACCTAACTTCAAACATTAATTACTCCATTAAGGAAAAAGCGACAAGGAAACCAATTACACCCATCAACAGCCAATAACAGCCCCTACAGTTTGATATATTACACATAACTTTTTATTAACCCGTTCCATCATTTTAATATAAAAACCTTAATAACTCTCTTCATTTTTATCACACCCACTACAAATTAATACCATTGGAAGCCCCGTAAAATAGCCCATCAGGATTAAATAACCAGAACTATGATAACTTTCAGTTATCAGAGTTATTGATAAAAACATAAACCTAGTAACGCCTACTTCCTCTTGAGCCGTCCGGCTGGCGCCTAGCCAATTTTGACAGCTCAAGTAATTAATGACCGATGCAACTTGCCTGTTTCAACGACGAAAAACGGAATATATTTCAAATCGGATAGCAGAAGAAACTACCTTACCCCAATCAGAGAAGACTTAGACACAGACACAACCAATTGGAACTACTTACCCCCACTACCCCTTACAAAGATATTAGCAGAAAGCACGGACATCTCGTCATCTATTGATCACACGACAGCTTAGACGAAAGAACTTCAAGACACACTTCAGACATAAGACTACGTTAAACATTATTAAACTCAAGTAACTTTGCAATATATTGATATTTAAACATTATAATCCGCGCGATATAAATAGAAGTTATTATCAGCGTCGAAGCGCGTAATTTATATTATTTGGTAAAGACATTGATTTTATTATTACGAACCATTAATTGTGAACGTAAGATTGAACATTATTATCCGCGCAATACAAATAGAAACTACGAGAGAGTAAATGTAAAAGTAAATAGACATTTTCAACGGCGCGTACAAGTGAAGTAATTACTATTACAATTTAGCAAGTTACAAAGTGTTACTTACGAACCTTAACGACGTACTAAATACTACTAAATATCAGGACTTACATCATCTAATAGAACTAAATCGATTAATTCAGCATTTCAGCAAATACTAAACTTTGGAAAATATATATTAATTTGAAAAGACGACTCAACTTTTAGTTACCATTATTCCTGACACCGCCCTTTGACTGTTATCTCGATTTTCTCTAGCCACTTCCCTAGATAAGAGTTCTCTAGCTTATAACTACCCCTGAGTACTACGCCCGGCACCCCTTATTTTAATCAGAACTCCAGAACTACTACACATCTAAAAATCCCACCTACAGTGATAAATCTTCATAACCCCAGTACGGTTATAAATGACGTCCAATCTTGTGGCCTAATTAAAGAACTGTTATAAATAGCTGACCAACGTAAGAAACGGTTATAAATAGCTACCCAACTTAGTGGCAAATCTTCAGGAGAGCGACGAACGGTGATAAAAAAGAAACTTGTAAGTGTGGGAAAAATTATTTTAATGTGTGATATTTATTGCATTTTTAAGAATTCTGGTGTGTAAGTGACCCAGACTTGTTTTGGGGTAAAGGTCTAAGATTGCTTTTATCTATATTTAAACATTAAATGCTTTGTACTCTAGTCAATAACGAGATAATTAACTATAGAAATAACTATTATATTACAAGATTAATACTTTTGTAATTTTCAAGGCCTGTAAAGACGCGAATTTACTACAGCTCTACCTACAGAAGAGTGTAATATGAGCTCATTGAATAATAATAATAATAATAATAATAATAATAATAATAATAATAATAGTAAATTAATATAAACTAATACATATATGAGAATATTATAGGAAAAAAATTCCTCCGACACTGGGACTTGAACCCAGGACCTTTGGCTATTCGCGCCAATGCTCTACCAACTGAGCTAAGCCGGAGTTCAATTCACAGCGCCGGATGGAACTCCGGCTTAGCTCAGTTGGTAGAGCATTGGCGCGAATAGCCAAAGGTCCTGGGTTCAAGTCCCAGTGTCGGAGGAATTTTTCTCCTATAATATTCTCATATAATGTCCAACAGAGACAATAATCTGTGGTTCATGAAAGCTTATATATCTAATACATATATGTGGAAACCGGGTTTGGTTTCTTTTTTCCATCACCGACTTTACCTCCCACTTCTAAGAACTTAGATACAAATGCATATAGGGGAGAGGCAAGTAGTATTACATTCACTGTAATGGAACATGCCGTCAGTAAATTAAAAAAGAAATGCAGGATATCAGGACATGGAGGGACTCCTTGGTGATCCACCTACTCTCCGCATGGCCTCCTCACAGGACGATAAGGCGGAGCAGATTTTAAATCACTTCCCAATGTTGAATTTTCTGAATAGCCAATAAAGCATTCTAACAAGTGGAGAAATTCAATATCTGGGAGCAATAATTATAGTTACAATTAATATTAAGGCAGTTAAGTGTCTAAAATCAGGAAATGCTTACATTTATGCAATTCAAAAACTCTTTCCAGAAATCTAAAAATAGAAATGTATAAGACAGTTATCCTGCCAGTTGTATTACGTGGATGTGACATATGGAATTTATTCTTCGGGAAGAACATAAGGTATACTGCCGTGGGCTGAATTCTACCGAGAGAATAACCTATACTTGTATAAATACAATTGAATCTAAATATCATCTAAAATCATGTCTCTTTATCTCCTTCCCGTGCCATATAAATCATAGAATGAAGCAAATTAGTCTCAAGTTACTCTGCTTCTTCACAGATACTGCTCCAGGAAATAAATTAATGGACAGAACTGCGTCTCTCTTTGATGCCAACACCATGTGAATTTAGATTCAACTACACAGAGATGTTACAATGGGCGTGAGAGACTGGTATCAAATATACTGGAGCAAGTTTGCAACTTTATCGTGCGAATTTTCTTCCCACGGCTCAACTCCGAATTATTATAATGAGATAATTAGAAGGAATAGAGTTTCAAGACAATTCTGCTAAAGTTAAGTAGGGTTGAATTTTCCATCAGCGCATTTGACTTTATCATCGCAGTTGGTTTTAAACCATCATTATGCAAAGTTCTTGGGATAATCTTAAGTGTTTTCTTCAATCTTGGGATTGGAGATACAGCTATAAGAATTTAAAAATGCACAAATTATATGATTTTTGTTTGCTTTTAAAGTTCAAACACATTAGTGTTTGAACCTCGGCGTCTTTAAATCTGAAGTAGTCAATAAAGGTCTACATTTCCTCTACATTATTTACAATAAATATTTTTAAATGTAACACAACCATTATAATTGCTCTAGAATTTCAGTTCAGCCACTTTTTGAAACTCAGTGAACTGAATATGATATACCGAACCTTCTATATATAAATTTATTTTCCCAAATAACCACTAAAACAAGGAGCAGAAGGCGAGTAAATCAAAGACTCATTTTCATCTAATACATTAATATTACATAAGCTTTTCTTAGCTGATCCTCTGCTGATGTTATCTGACGAAACTGTTTTAGTTTTTGCAAGTTCATGATTAATACCATACACTGTACTATTTAAACTTATATTCATGCTATTAAAAGATTACAATACTATTTCCAACTTAGAGTAACCTAATCTGCATAATTAGTCAAATATTTGGAATATCTGACTGTAAAAATACCCTTAGGCGTATACAGTTTGTTTAAACAATCGACTGACTTATGCATAACATGTATAATTTAATGTATTAAGTATAAGATTCATAAAATTACTTGTGTATTTCTAGTGTTATATCACATAGGCCTATTGTACTTTAATAAACTTCGTAAATAATAATGTAAAATTGAACTTCATTGCTATTCATATGAAAGGGTAGCACATTTTTCAATTTTTGTTTAATGTTTAATGCCGGTTGTCGACCAAGAGCTAAGCTAAGTTAGTTTAGCTTAGTTCACATACAGTGCGGGATTTCATATGTAGTTGTGCTGACAAAATTACATATGAAATCCGGCACTACTATATATGAAATCCCACACTGTACGCGAGCTAAGCTAAGCTAAGTTTGCTTAGCTCTTGGTCGACAACCGGCATTAACAATCACTGGGCTGATGGATAACTTATACGTATTTTGATTAACTTTAGGCTGTACACCAAACAGCTATAAGGACGATTGATGGCAACATAAATAACAGATTATACCTTTTACTCGCCATTTTGTAAACGTTTTTACTGATTGACCTACGATGAACACATTATCAGGCAAATGGGTTTTAGAAGTAAACAGAGCAATCATATTACCGCACCCAGGTAATGTGATGGACACTCGACTATGACGTGTTTCGTCCATACAGAAAAATGGAGAACTGTGGAGAAGTGGAGAATCGTTTGTAGCATAAAGACAATTTCACCAGCTTTTCTTGAAGATATTTAATATATTCTGAATAATATGCAGGATTATTGCAACTAGAATAACATATTTACAATCAACTATATGCCAGAAGCTCTTGAAGCAATAGAACAGGTATCAGAAACAGTTGTTCAAATAAGGGTGATGAACTTAAATATGTTCTAAAGAAGAAATATTTTAAACGAGGGTGGCAGTACTCAGTCAGGGAATCTCAACTAACTGGTATCTCAAGTGTTATTTACTCCTATTACTCGTACATTGTGTGATGTGACACGCAGTTTCTCAAAATATACGTGCTAATCGCAGGCAATTTACGTTCCATGCATTAATTGTATACTGTAATAGGCCTACCTGTACTCACGATGTAAATGAAAAACCAGTGTAAAACAGATTTCTGTATACTCAATACTTTAAATAAACAATGAAGTAACTTTACTGCACACTATAAATAGCTAAACATACATTGTTTTCTTACTTCTAATAATCCTTAACACCGGTCTACCTGCTTGAGTAAGGTGTATTGTCTCCAATACTGCATGGTCATGGTTTTACTTTCTAAAACTTCTCTGCCTGATTATTATACACTAATATACTTATACCAAATGGTCAGTTAATTTCCTTGCAAAGCTGTCATTCGTTTTGGTCTTCATAGATTAAAAAATCACACTTGGGCATTAGGCCTATAAGTGAAAATCACAAGGGAAAACAAGATATGTCACGAAATTTGAAAAACAGAGGACAACAAATATAAAGGGTTAAGACTAATCTATTAAGGTTTTGTACTGACAGAGTCTTGTTTAATCAAATAGTAATGAGAAGAGTTTTTTTAAGTGTTGATTGTTAAAATAACCAACACTTTTTGTAAAGTTTTATACCATGCCAAGGACAATATTCTTGTTTTCCCCCTGTGTATCAAAACTCCAATCTTTTATTTGACTGATATATTCCATTTCCCCCCATTTCTCTCATCCCTATTAAAATATATTTTCACAATGCCACCAGATGGCAGAATTCTCTCTGTTTTCATAATTTTGTAATATTCCCTCTCTTTCCCCCTGTGGTATTAATGTTAATTTCTGCAACAAAATAATAGTTTTATTTTTAAATTCAAATGCCGTTTCGTACTTATTCACATCCTATCTCTTATTTCAAAACGACTCATTTATAATCATCACCGGTATCTTTTGTATGTTCTATATGCAAATGATGAAGAAAATCCCTAAACACAAGTAAGAGAAAAGTAATTAGTGTGCCTCATAATACTGTATATGACGTAAATTCTTTTTAGTGAGGTCCACCATTAAGGGTAATCAGTAGGGTTCGGATGTTTATGAAATGTCATATTTTTATCCTGACCCCCATTCTCGCCGAAAACACAAATTAAACACGAATTGCACATTTCTTATCGTAATCGGACCGTTTTTATTTTGCATAGGCCTATAAAGTCATATTTTGGTCATTTTCATGATATTGGTCATATTTCGGTCATATTCATAATTTAACGTCATATTTCAGCTAGCACAATTACCTTTTCCTCCTTGTTGTTAACAACTTCCAATAGACATGTTTCTAAAAGATTTTCAGTTCACAGTTACAGTGGTAACATTAGAAATTCTTTACAAATAAACCTGTAAATCACCTGTAAAATTGTTAAAAAGTTATTATCTGATGATATAATAATTTAATGTCATAAAAGTTCTAAATTGGAACATTTATTTTTAGATAATATGTTCTTTTATGAAGGGATATTTAGGATTTTTTGTCATATTTTGTCATCTTAAGGTCATATTTAGTCATTTTTAAGGTCATTTTACAGTCATATTTTGCACTTTTTAAGGTCATAAACATAAGGTCCGAACCCTAGTAATCAGTCATAGGACAGAAATTTCATCTGTTGATCAAGCTCAGGCTGTGGCTAGCTCAGTTTGTAGAATACTGGCACGGAAAGCCGACTGAGCAGTTCGATTCCAAGTGTCAGACAATCTTTTCTCCTAAAGTATTCTCATGTAATGCTAAACAGAAACAATATTCTGGGTTTCAAGAAAACACCTATTACTTATCCATGTAAGTAATAGGCACTTACATACTGTATGGTATGTATTGGCGGTACTTACCATACTGAGGGTCCCCCAAGGTGCTCCCATCGGATCCACTTCCTTCATACAGGTCTTCATCTTCTTCGTCAGAAAACTTTTCAATGGGTTCAACTCCTTTCCGGCCTTTGGTTCGACGACCACGGCGAGAGACAGTGAAAAGTGTGTTGTCTACCATGGGAGTAACTAACCCTGAACATTGTTGAGATACGGCTGTTGGATTTGGAACTATCGCCAGCTGTTCCAGATCACCCATAAAAAGATAACCAATGACCACATCAGCGTCTCCAGGGATGTCTAGTGCATTTCTCTTTAAGATCTCAGTGCTCATCCATTCGCAGTCCAAGTAACTTCGGACTGAACTGTCATCATGAAGTCTGTGAAACAAAAGCTGCAATTAGATTACATTATAATCGTAACAAAGTTATACACTTTTAAATATGTTTCACTCATTGAGGTTCACGTTATTTTACGAGATTTCCAGAAATATAGAATAAATTTACGAAAAGTGAAATTCAAAATCAGGAGTGTAATTTATTTACGAAAAATGCAATACAATACTTTAATATTAAAATGCATTTTCTTACTTTTTGTAGCAACACATAAATCAAACTCACAAATGAAGAAATAAAATTTCAAGAAACTTCTTAGTCCATAAAATAAAATAGTTTATATCAGCTGAACAACTTAAACAACTACTTTATCATATGCTTTTTGATGCGTGTGCATCATCCCAAGACAACTTGCTTGCAGCCGCAGATATGTTAATAACTAAAAATTAAAACAGCACTGTCATCCAATTCTGTCATCATATACAATTAAAAACTTCAAACAGAAAAAACTATTCTTAAAACACTAACACACTTCTTAGCTTATTCTTTCTTGTTATGTTTTCATCGTTGTGTATTTGCTGAGATGTTTAATATCTTAATACAATTTACAAAAAATCTATCGTCGCAAAATGCGTAAGTGCCATTAAGGAAATAAAACAAAGTTCGTAATTCCTATCTCTCCCCTGATAGTTTATAGTTTTAAATTCTCTATTTTCCTAGGAGATGATAATCAGTATTCGAAGTTGAGGCAAATTTATTCAAGTTCCATGCACGTAAGATATATTCGGAACGGCTGCCAGACCATATAACGATGCTTCTAGTATATTCTACCCGCAATGACGCCAACTCTACACTCCGTATCAGTTAACCATATACCAAATTAAATTCCAAGTTTACTGACAGACAGCGTGCTTATAATGCTTGTGTTAGATTTATCTGTAATATCAGACGATTTGACATGTGATAACGTCTTTCCAAACCTTGTCATGGATGCGCCTCAAACAACGATGAATGATCTATTCTCTTAGTTTCCTTCACAATATACTATTAACTTCTTCTCCTGCTTATTTGTAATCGTATTTCAATATCCTTTCGATCTCACGAACCTATAACCAAACCCTACTGCCCATTCCCCAACATACATAATTTTATTCGTCATCTTTTAGTGTGTTTTCCCTAGCTTCTGGAATTCGTCGACTCGCCGTATCAAATACTGTCAAAATGTACCACAATTTAGAAATAAATTAAATATTCATTTTATGATTTATTAATTAGTTATCATTATTCTGTATCTGGTATCTGGTACCCTATGATCCCCAGGTGGGGCGAAGGGGCCTCCAATGGAGGTTTCATTACCTATACTAATTTTGATATGCTTATTTTCCAAGAGAGGGTAGAGGGACAGGTGGTAAGCCCATCGCCTCGCAACCCCCCTCTGGAAACTAAGTATTTCTTGGACGTGAAAGGACCGAGAAATTTTGTCCAGAGGCTCTAATTTAGGCTTGGAGTTCTTTTACGTGCCGTAAATTTACGACACGGGACCCCCAGCTTAAAGTCCCTCCCGGAGGACTCCGTGCCCAGGACTTTTACGTCCTGAAAAATCCATCGACCGCGGCCGGGTTTGATCCCGCGCCCTGCGGATCTAGAGGCGGGCACGCTACCTCTAGACCACCGCGGCCGACGTTATCATTATTAGTTAGAAGTAATTTCATATTACATTATCAAATTTGTAATTTAATCATTGTAACTTATAAAACTTTTGTCTGTAGGCTACCATGTTTAGGATTTAATTTCCATATCTTTGTCAAATTTTGTATTATTTGTAGTATGTACAGTTTTAATGGTGAAGCAGAAGATAAAATCTTATGGCCTAAAATTTGCCAGTATGAATAAATAAATCAAATACTAAGTAAACCGCCTACCGAGACCTCTGCTTCAAAATGTAGTGTTCACGGTAGTTTCTGCAGTAATCACCTTCCTTATTGGGAAATATTTGTAATACTGTATTCCTAAAAGTCAATGTTGGATAAATTATTATACAAAAATTATAAGCATACATAAATATCTAACCATATTATATTCTGGATTATACGATGCTGTGAACCTGTGAATAACATATAATACGAGCACTGCTATGATACTCACATGCCCGCTTCTTCTAAATTTGGAATCAACACTTGTGACTACTTTGTGTTTGATCATGTCGTGCGATTGCTTTCCTGTGAATTCTACACCACGCTTTGATATTTGAGACATCTCTCCCATATTATATCCTGAACTCTACTTCCCAGTATAAACACTATGCTCCCTGGAGCAGCTTCCATCATCTTTGGGAATATGTACATTATCTTAGTTTACTTAGTCTGCTTTGTATTTATGGAGTTAGTATCAATGTGATGTGTTCTGTATTAGGGATTTGAAATTCGCTGAGGAAATTCTTACTTCTTTCATTTTATCTACCGGTCTAGGTGAGAATATTGTATTCGACTTTGAAATTCTATGTCGACTTGTAATGTATTTTTTTTGTTTTTTCCTCTGTATCAAGGGATGACCGAAGTGTTGAGAGTGGTTTTCTAAGCTACTTGTCCTAGAAACTTGAAATTCTGAACACTTAAAATGCAAACTTAAACTAAAGTTTGAAATTTCACTCTAATGTTCAATTTGTTTTTTTTATATTAATTTGATTAATTCGTTTAAATAAATATTGTAACCTATCTCCTCTGACAGATATTAAAATATGAACCTGAATTTTTCATGTGAGATTCTTTGATGCTTGCTTTACAAATTTTCTAATAATTTTTATATTGTTTGGACTTTTTTTTATAATGTTTATACTTTTTGCAGAAAAATGAAAAAAAAATCCTGGGATTATACTAAATATTTTTAAAACAAAAACTAAGGCCTAGGCTATACAGAAAATTCCATTAGACATTTTATTGTACACATTGTAAAGTATATTGTGAAAAAAATCATAGCTGTATCTCTATTTTTGTTGGGAGAAGATATATTTTGAATGTGGGCAAAATAACACGCAAATTGAAACTGAGGAAACGGCAATTAAAGGCTGCTTGCCCCCAAGGCTAGTAGGCCTATATACAGTGAGTCCCACGCAAGAGTTGGCCAATGACGCGGGTTTCTGCGTCGCGGTGGGCACAGTTCCAACTCCCGAGCGATCGGGTGAAATATCTACGCAAATAAAGCCGCGATCGGTGTAATGATTCAGCTTCTCACATTTACAGTTAAAATTACAATGAAAATAACCACGTACCTCATCACAAGATATGTTGGAAATGTTCTCCTCTTGAATCCACACAATACAGGCACGTTTTTAGGAAATTTTCTTTCATGCACATAAGTTCAGCATTCCGAGACAGAGTTAATTTCTCTTGTGATAGGCTATGTGATATTGTCTTTAAGTTCTTCTAACAGTATGTAAATATTATTTATGGGGAAACTTGAAAAATAAAGTGTATAGGTCAATTTCCCATACACAAGAAGAACTTAAAGACAATATCACAAGAGAAATTAACTCTATGTCGGAGGCTGAAGCTGCGCGAGAAAAAAAAAATCCTAAAAAGGTGCCAGTATTGTGTGGATGCAAGATGAGAACATTTCCAACATCTCTTGTGCTGAGGTACGTGCTTATTTTCATTGTAATTTTAACTGTAAATGTGAGAACCTGAATCATTACACCGATCGCGGCTTTATTTGCGTAGATATTTCACCTGATCGCTCGGGAGTTGGAGCTGTGCCTGCAGCGACGCAGAAACCCGCGTCATTGGCCAACTCTTGCGTGGGACTCACTGTACATATACTGCACTATGCATATACTAGCCAAAGTAAACAGTTTTTGACAGCTCAGGTTTGAAAAAGCGACAAATTGGAGATCGGGTTTGGAGGGTGAGGAATAGATTTAGTTTGTTTGTGTTATTTTGTGTTTATATTATTATTTTTTTTTGTGTTTTTGCGTACGCATGTACGGTCCATGCGGACTCTTCCGATTGTTTGCATTGGAATTTGTAAAAAGTTAATTACTGTAATAAACACTTACATTACATTATACTAGCCTTGGCTTGCACCAGCAGTTGGAAGCGCACTGAGGTTTTAAAATGCTATCAACTGCATCTGTTTCATGCGTCCAAACGGCATAACATTTTGCACAAGTATACTTTACGGCATGCTTGATGTTTTACACTAAAATATATTTTTTTTTTCTTTGCCAAAATGGCTAAGTCAACATTTCTGTCATCTCTTTGTTTAAAGTAGCTCGAAAACCAAAAAAAGTATCAAAATTATTTTAATTATTTTCGAACTAGGCTTCTTAAAATAATATGAGAAAACTTTATTAAATATATAATTTAAACAGACCTGCCCTGGGATTTAGCGCCACAGAATTTGAACACTGCTATAAAATTCTGATTAGCTTTTTTCTCATATAGTTTGCTCAGTTGCGAACTACTACAAACCTCCATACGGAACATTCCAGATGTAGAACATTCCAAATACAATAATTTTAAAACATGTTTTTACTAACCGTTTGATAAAAATGTAGCTGCTCCGATAAATATTGCAACAAATGGATAAAAAAATAATGTGGGTCAACATTTTTTTAGAAGGGATTATTCGTTTTAATGAATCGTTTCCATTCAAACAAACATTCGGTCTATGAGAGTTTATGCTAGATATCAGATGTCATGATTAATGCTTTCGGATTCGTTAACCAAATTATTCAGGAATGCAGTTCAAAAGGTTTTACTCTTGTAATACAAATTTGAATGCTTAATACAAATAATCATATTGTTATAAACTTTTCTTTTGTAATAGCCAGCAATCCTCAGGATTAACACAATGGATATGATGGATCAAAGTATGGCAATTGTAAATACATTTCTGTAGATCGAAAGATTTCGTTGAAGCTTTCTGTATAAAAGTTAAATTTCTTGTGATTTAAATAAAAATAAAATAAAAATGATAAAATATACTCGTAAAGCTTTCTCCAATATTCACGTTCCAACATAGAGTAAGCGAATGAATTATGGGAGTGTACATTCAGTTGTCTAAACCTCAACCAAAGCTGTATTATACGAGGAAAGACAAAGTCTAAATTTGTGGATTAGATTAGTTGCGCATAGCTATCTTCCACAGAATGAAAAATGTTTCAAATGTTTTATCACTTGGCGTACGTTGTTTGGTACGAAACTTAGAAGAAATAGCTAGGGCCACTTTCGGAGAAATAGCGTAATTTTTTTCACTTAGAGGAGAAATCACAGATGGACATATAACTTATCTATTCCTAAAGGAGACAAAATTATTCTCACCGGTGAAACAATACAGTATCGAGGGGTGACTTTGGTCAATGAAAGTAAATATGATCCTCACAAAACTTTGAGTAATTTACAGACAAAATTGGATTTTCTGTCATCCCCCTTTTTACAAATTCCATATTCCATATTGAATTCCTGGAGGCGGCCATTCACTATCGCTCCAAATGGTCGTCATCCACTTGGATGTTGTCCACAGGACGACATCCAAAAATAGGTGGTCATTCACTGTCACTCCACCCGCGCCAGTTGCTTCGTGGAACAGTTAGGTTGAACCTTGATTTTTTTTAAATTGGCGCTAACGATTTTAATAAATAATTAAAATTTGAAACTCTTGTCTAGGCCTATGGCTAATAAAATGAGTATATCCTTTTTTCCACAAAAATTACTTAGGGGGTACTTTACTCATTTCCATTTTCAATTTTTCTAGATTATCTCCATTACAGTATGCGACACATAAAAACCTTCCACAGTAAAGTTGTAGAAAAAATTAAAATGAACATTTTTTGTTTATAACATTTTTATACATCTAATAGATATCAAGATAAACACGAAATAAATACAGCTTAAACGCGAATTTCATAACATACATTTGAAGGGCCTAGTTCCATAAGGGCGTAAGGCACAAGGATATAGTTTCGAGAAATCTTGATGTTTTTAAACAGTGTTACCACTCACAAATAGGTGGTTTAAAGTCTAATTTTGTAACATATATTTTTGAAGGACAGGCTAAATTAGTGTTCTGAAAATTTACAAGGTAGAGTGTATTAGGATCTTTTACAACTAGAGGTACCTAAACATGTTAAACAGAAACTGAAGTACTTTTACAGTAGCAAAATCTTTTTACTTTGTATCATATTATTTGTTTTTATTTTATTTTAGTAAAAACCTGTATTATGCAGTGACAATTGCATGTTTCCCAATGAATACTAGTAGGCCTATGTTATACAGTGAAAATTGCATGTTTGCCAATGAATATAGTGGAGGCTAGACCTACGTAGACAGTCGGGATGCTTTGAGGATTAAGCCATTGTCTGGCACTTAAGCAGTGGTATGGTACTGACTGAACGGCAATCGTCTGGTGTCCACGTGGAGTCATAGCTAAAATCTCAAAAATTCATAAATGAGCGCTGATTGGTTGCACACGAAATTCTATAGGCTGTCAGGCAAGTTCAACGCCATGAAAACACGCTGAAAATCCAGAATATACAACTCTATTGTCCAAGACACCCTCATTTCAAGTTATTTACTGCGAATTATAAGGGTCTGTCGGCATTGCCTTGAAGAAAGTTGTATATGTAGAAGTTGCCTCCACTATACCAGTATCCTCATTAATACAACAAATGATAAGCAAAACAATTTATTTTGAACATGGGCGTAATTTCAGCTTTTTAACTGGGGTGGCAAGGTCTGCCGGGGGTCTGGGGGGGGGTATGGAAATATTTTAAAATTTGGCATTAAAATTATGTAGTTTAAGCATTTTTAAAACTTTTTTACATATCATACCAGCCTAAATGTTAAGTTTAATAAAGTTTAATACAGAATCAAGATTGTGCCACGTTAATCAACTGTAATTTTTCACTTGTTTGCAAATTACTGATATTTTTACTGCCGATTTTTGAGGTGGCAAAAAGAGGGGTTTGGGAATTCTGGGGTGGCAACTGCCACTCCATGCCACTGATTTTGAATGAAGTTATACTTCAGAAATGCAAGTTCAGTTTTTATAAACATTTGCTTGGATGGTAGCTCTGCAGAAAATAAAAATAATTGCTAAACACACCTCAATAACAGATAGGAAGTGTGCCTTATGCCTTTATGGAACTGTCATGAAGTAGAATGAATGTGCAGTCTCACAGGTCTTTTCTTATAACTGAGCAGAGTTTTAAGGCACAAGTACAAATAGTTCATTGAGTATTTAAGAGATACGAGGAGAAGGCATAAATGTTAAAAACTCAACATTAAAGATTTGTGCCTTACGTCCTTAAACACGAAATAAATACAGCTTATACGCGAATTTCAGAACATACATATCATTTATTTTTATTATTATTTATTGTATGTATTTGTGTTCAAAATTTTTTGTCTCCTTTTTATAAATTTGTATTTTCTTTTTCTAGCTCTGTTTTACATTTTTCACCTTTTTATAAGTGTGTCATTCTTTCTCATTTTGTTTTTTGTTTCTCCTCTTTCTCCACTCTGATGTTCTGAATCTACACCCGAGCACGAGCAGTCTGCTCATTCGGGTGTATTTCTAAATAAATATTTGGTTCTTTTCTTTCTTTTTCTTTTCTGTACTTTAATTTTAATTTTGAAATTTGTAAATGTTTTTTGTTTATTTGTGTATTTTTGTATTTTTTTTTTGTATTTGTTCATAAGTTTGTAAATGTAATTTAAATAAATAAGTTTAAAAAAAAAAATTAAAATATTAACGACATTTTGTTGCCCATAGTAACATGAAAATTATAATCTACTTATTGCTGTTAAATGCAGTCAGTTTAGCTCAGTCGTAATGAACACGCCAAAACCAATTACAGTGACATAGTATAGGCTAATAGGGAAGAGGTCCTGGGTTCAAATCAAATTTCGTGGCCACTCAAATTTACCGTAGGCTCTTGTAATAACGCATTCATGAAACATTTTGCTTCTATTGTTCGGCTACATCTCGACGCATCCTGCATTTTTGCCTTCGAGACTGAGGAAAGCATGCAAACCCCAAGTTATTAAGTGCCAGTATGGTACTTTATGAGATTGTGTGGGGAAGGGGAAATGTCTGTCCGTGTGTCTTTACGCGCGATAACTCAAATACGCTTTATTGGATTTTCATGAAACTTGGTATACGCATTTATAACGTCCATGGCAAGAACCCTATTGATATTGGACAAATTCGGTTGACCGGTACCGGAGTAAAGCCCAACTTAGTGCCTATTTTATGGTAATATATTAGAAAGCATTTATCAAATGCAAATTAGTTATCATGACAACATATTGTTTTACAGTATTAATATAAAACGGCTTTGGAAATTGCAATACAGTTAGCTTTGACAAATAACATTATTCCTTCACATACGCTTATGAAAGTAGATTGAGATGGTAACGTCTTGGACTCACATTTTGGTTGTTCCTGGTTCAATTCCCGTAGCCGGCCAATTTGACATATCTTTTCCGTATTTTATGTGAGTATGCGATTGTCAAGATATCACAAATCTGTATAGTTCTGTTGATGCTGGACGATTTAAAGCTGATTAAAAAACTAGACCTTTGTTCTCCCTGAAGCTCTACTTAATGAATGATTGAATCTGGAGCTTACCTCGGAAATCAGCAAAAAAAAAAAAAAAAACTTATTTTCTGCATATCATAATTGCAAATATAACTGATTAAACAAAAGCATACTGGCACTTTGTTACATCAGTTTACCTGATTTTATTATTATTATTATTATTATTGTATTATTATTATTAACATTGTTATTATAATTATTATTGTTATTATTATTTCACGGTAAAAGGATTGAACGTAAGGATCGACCCTGATGCTTTCTGTACTGTACTGTACTTGTTAGTTTTATGAAAATGAAATAAATAAAATTTAATTGTCTCTATAACTTACTTTCTTCTGTGCTAGCCTTTTAACACGTATATACGAGAAAGTTTGTGCAACATTTTTTGCACCGTTTATTAATTTTGTTGTAATAATCGCAGTTAGTAACTTTCCATAGGCACGGAAACTGTTTATAGGATTCGATTACTTCGAGTAGAGTGTCTCGCCCCGACATGGCGCTGAAATTAGAAAACATTTCTGCACTGGAGGACACCTGAAGACAGAATGAGGCTACTTGGATGTGGGTTTGGCCACTGACTAGCAGATTTGCGGGATGGCTTGGAGTCACTCCACGTCGTTTTCCCCATTCATTGTACTGTTGTGCCCTCGCCCAGGAGGTGGCACATGTCAGGAATGTTCGAACGATCGGCTCTACGTTCGTTATCTTCTTCTTTAATTACCTTTCATTCGTTTCTGAAATAAATATTATTTCCAACACCAACAATCATGATTTTACTCTTTTAATTATTTAACTTAAATAAAACTATTAATTCGGATGGATCAGGATCTTATACTCTCGTAAGAAAACACTCAAAATTTAGTTTACATATTTATTCTAAAAATCAATAAGTTAATATGTTTCCTTGAACTTACATTTTACGGAGTTCTTCACAACCATCCTCAACTTCATGGCTTCCGTCGTCTTGCGACGTCGATGCACTTATCAACTTCATGTAGAGTAAAAGTCTGAGTCTGAGAGTGAGGCCTATTTCGGCCAGGTTTATATAACCATCCTTGCCACACCCAAACCTCGGTCAAGAGTCGTGATCAAACAAAATAACATAAGAAAGTACTATATGCCTTTCTTGTATGCAAATCGCCTATTATTTGCATGAACACAATATGAATATTACTGAATTGACTTAATTCAATAAAAGCTTAAATCTTGCGTTAAGCAACGGAAAATAATGACATAATTATGACCTCATCAACAACCAATAGAAACTAGTCTATTTTATCCTTACTCAGTACTCTGTGAATAATGTTTACGCAAATGTGCTATACTTCATGTTCTGACAATGAACGTAATATAATACTTCTTTCCTTTTACAAACTGCAATCTTTGCTTTATTCATGTGACTTCTAAAGCAATATCCATAAAAGTATGTAATTGTCTTAACTTTATATTTCAACAATAAAATGTTAATCTCTTTGACCCATGCATTGTCGTATCCTAAATTATAACATTGCTATTATAATCCGGGAGAAACAATGACAATGATTTCCGGTATAACCGTGGTATACGAAGGTATACTCAGGTATATACCAGGGCTCAACATCACCCCCTTCTTTTTTTAAAACGAGCTGTTCCGTTTGGAACACTCGATTTTCAAGAAAATTCCAAAATTCTCGATCTTGTTGAGAGCTGCAAGATTCATTCATTCAACAGTTATCGCTTGTAGAGTTTTAATTCCACAGTGGCTTCAATCATTCATCAATCAGGCTTACAAGAATGTTATTCCGTTCCAGCGGCCTTCAATTATTTACTTACAGTCTTAACAAGTCGACAAACTGATAGGGGTTATGTATGCCTCCTCTTTTGGTCACTTTAATTTAAATACAGCTCAAATTTATTTAATCTTTAAATTCATTATTCATTTCTTTCTTATTGGCTTTGATGTCCATAATTTTCCTCTTATTACATAATCATTAATTTTACTTTAATCTATTAACACGACTGTTTGATCCTGTTTGGTTTTTAACTACAAAAATTTAATTTTACTTTAAAATCATTTTATAGTTGTGATAGTTGTGAATCCTCCTATATATACTGATATGTATATACTCATTTAACATTTAGTTATTTAGAGTGAGTGTGTGTGTGTGTTTGTTTGTTTACATTCCTTCATTATTACATAATCTTTTCTTTTCATCTTGAATAAAATTATTACATTCAATTGATTTAATGTCTTTTACTAAACAAACTGAAAATCTGTGCCAGTGAAATTGTCGGACTAATTAAATAACTCTTCAATGAACGGTGACGTCGTTCTTCTCATCTCTGCACATCATATGGTCGGAAGGTTATTGCTTCTTCTGGACTCTTGGACCATGACGTCTTGTTTGGTTAAGATCAGGTTCCTTAACTCCTGGCTTCATCAGCTTGGCTCGTATCTGTATTAAACACAGACCACAATAATAATTATTTCATCGTAATATTTGCTTTTTTCTGACACCATAACTTAATTTGTTATTCTTTAACATTTTTATTTAAACTTTAACGTCATCTAAAATTAATCTTTCATCAATATCTTTAATTTTCTGACTATTCTTTCATTAATGACTTACTTCATTTCGCAAAAACTTCAAGTCTATGCTGAATATATTTTTATTTACTTCTGGCAACAACATTTTATTATCACATAATTTATGTAATTATCTTCAGTAATATGGGGCAAAACTCAAAATTAATTAAATAATATTACAATTAATAATGTCTTCAAGTATGCTTGTTATTCAAACAAAATGATGAATCTACTCGTAATTCATTTTTAAAGTAACTTACGCACTTCCAGTGGAAGGCTATACCCTCATAATAATACATATAAATTAAAGTAGGCGATACCACACAGGTGATTGTTGATCTCCTCCGATCTTCCTGTCACAAGTCTCAATGGCTTCTTTGGCTGTCCTGTGAATCGGCAGGTTCACAGTTTAGCTGGTTGGCTAAAATGTTACTAGTCGTCTGGACTATGGTACATAAATCGCCTTACATCTGCAATTATTTCTATCATCAAGCAAACACAATATATTGTATTAATTGTCATAATTAAACATTGGAAATCAAGCTGGATAAAATAAAAACTTAATGCGCTATCATAATTTGTTGTAACTCGTTACGGTAATGTCCGTACTCTATATAATTCAAAATACTTGTCCAATGACTTCAAAAATATATAAATTCATAAAAATTAATTTACTAACTTCGACAACTGACAGTAAGAAATTCCTTCAAGAAATTTCAAAACATTTAAAATTGCAAAAATGGCAAAACTTAAAATGAATTAAGCTGAACTTTCCAATAACTATGAAATTAACATCTTTTCCACTGTATCGAATGTTGCTTTAATTCTTTTAATGTGTCAACGAAAATTTGTAGTTTTAGCAATTATGTTAATGCTTTCGTAACTACATTCAATCCAAACAAAACATCTTCAATTAATTAATTTAAAATGTATCATGTTTTATTAATATACTTAATAAATTCCTACATTTGCGCTTATTTTATTTATATAAAATCTCTTCTTCCACTATTATGGTTAATTGGTTCTAGTATTACCAATAAATTTTCTCATTCTATACATCGTATAGTATTTCGTAATTTAAAATTTCATATATTAAATAAAACTGTTATTTACACACTGCTTTCATAAATCCATTTACAATATAATTTCTCTTAATTGTTGACATCTTTCGTACGTTGCCTAAAATATCATAATAAAACTAAATTTCATTACAATAATCTATTTAACACCTAAAAAAATAATTTTCTTTACTGTATCCTTTACTAGATTTCGTCGTCTTTCGTTCTGCTGCATTACTAAATCCTAATTTCCATTTAATTGTTATATCTATACTCTGTAACAAAGTATTTTAATTGTATTAAATTCTATAATGACTTTCTTGTGTTGCTTGGATTACTGTTACTACTAATTTCATTTTCTGTGCATTCTTGGGATTTCTTATATTCTTAATATTCTTTACGTTCCTAAGGGTTTTAATATTTTTAATATTCTTTACGTTCCTATGAAATTCTATGGTGCAAACTTATTTATTCTGCGCGTTCACTTTTCATTCGTGACCCTGCTCGAGTGGTTCTAAATTATATATATGTCTTCTTCGTACCTAACTTCATGGGATTTATTTCTATTGCGGGTTCCACTATTCCTTCGGAGTTCCTTCCCGTGAGTTTTGTCCTCACTACTCCGGTACACACCGTTTTTGAACCTAAACCTCACATGGGGTTTACACACACCAAGTTATATTCATTCTCCAAAGTTCTCCTACTTTTGAAAGTTTCATTATTTGCGGAACTATCATTATTATTGGCTTTGGAGTTTCTTCATTTGCGGTTCTCTTTAATTCCTGGGAGTTTTATTAATCACGCGTTGCTCGATAATCTTCGGGACTTTCATTCATTTTCGAAAGCTTCATTAAACTTTGGTAGCTTCATTAACTGTTGGAGTCCTTTTATTTACGTGTGCCTCGTTAAATATTAAAATCTCATCAAACGTGAAAATCTCTTAAATGTAAAAGTCTCTTGGTCAAATATTGAAAATCTAGTTATCAATGTGCACTCGCTAACTGATCATAATTCTTAATAGTGAAAGAGATGACTACTTGTGCGCGCTCCCGTTGCAACCTGTCCCTTAGTCTGCTTCAACGGACTCTCATTCACCTTACTGAAATGACTTCTGTCGTCATTTTTCCCATCGTCATCCATGTGACGGTATACTAACTGGCTAAAGGCTTTCCGTCCTCTGACGACCAATATTCATCCACCGGTTACTGTGTCCTAGCTAATCGGTAGGCTTGCTTTCATGACCTCTTTTCATGACATTTTTTCTTCATGGCATCTTTTCATGACATTAGGCTTCGCTTACTATTTTTCTATCTTTCTATTGTGGGTGTATTGCTGGCACCATTTCCTGTCGTCTGGTTTCCTTTCCAGAAACAATGTCCTCCCCCATTAGGACGTAACTTTATCCTACTAATATGAACTACCAATGTTTTTCCATTTTAAACATATTACGATAGTAAACCTCATTTATGTTCCCCTCAGTGGTAGTAATTACTGACTTCATCCACGCTTTGCTCGAAGAGCTGTAAAACTGGATTAAAATTATACAATGGAACGACGGGGTTTTCCTTGTCTTACGACTGTTATATAATAACATTGGCAATATTTCCTCTATTTCAACTATAATACCATATTTGGACAATAAAAATTCTACGTTTCAACATTCTAACGTCTTTCTTTTGTCTTCCGATAAACACTAATTGACAATTCGTAAAAAATTCTGTATTATTCTGCAATATTCTGAAATGTTCGGAACAATTAGCCTGAATTCCTTATCATTCTTTATTAACATAACTTCTGTTATCATCAAACTAAAATTCTTTTCAAAATTTTCTAACCATTTAAAATATTACAACTTGGTAATCTGATTACCCGTAAATACCTTTACATCATTATCAATGTAAAAATTTTGCATACGTCTGTGACAAATCGATGTATTTGTATTGGACTGTAAAATGTAATTCGAAAAAATCTTATATCTAACGCAAAAATTCCGAACTCAATTCTTTTAAACTAAATTACCATTATTATTATTATTATTATTATTATTATTATTTTAATCTATTATCGCGGTAAACTCATTACATTTTCATTCATATAGTTTATTAAAATAATGTAGTTGGCTAAACATCTGTAACAGCTCGCGTTGAATGATCACGCACGCTCTTTGATACCATCGAATGCAAGCGAAGGAGTTTTCTGCATTCCATCTCCAGATAACCAACTTCTTGCAGTCTGGTATTTTAATACTGACTGACGACATAACATCTCTCTTAATGTTTCAAATATAATTTATTAAATTCTTCTCGTACGCATTCTGTATTTCCTTTAATTAAAATCTATCATAAACTTCGCTACATAAGCAAATTCGTTTTGTATCTGCGATAATCTACAAAACCTAAAAATTATCTAACTTCTTTAATTGTACACGTACAATAAAATAATTCACTATAACCTGAACTTTTCTTTCTTTCTTTTCCTTCTATTTCCACTTACTAAAACTCAATGTAGCTTAAACTCACTAAATATTTTAAATAAACCAAATTCATTAAAATTTCATTTATATATAATAATTAACATCTCTATGCGTTATCTTCTGAAAAATCTGTTCAGAACCTAATTCGATCCTCTTCATCGGAACTCTTTCCGGAACAAAACTTTATCGGAGCTAACCAAACGCTCGCAGAAGGCCTGATAATGTTCTTATCCAACATCATCTATCATTTCTATACCTTCTCATTATATTTACGTAGTAGGGGTATTTTCTTAACTTGGGGCACATCCCAGTTATTAATTCCATGTTTTACTTTGTTGGTGCAGCCTATGTTTTCTATCTCTTGGGTCATGAAATACATCTACAAACTTTTCTAACACTCCACATTTTATTTTGCCTGTCACTTAAGGTAAGTGATTTAAGTTCTCTGACTCAAGTAAGCCTATAATGTCGCATTCCGACTTCATTCGGAGCCAACACATTTACCTGATTTTTTTTTTTTTTTTTTTTTTTCTTCCCAGATGTGAATCTGAATGTGTTGTTCGTGCTGTTGCATTTTTTTTTTAATTTGACGTCACTATCTCGTATCGTACCCACAGCAACAAAAGTACTCATCACGCCTGCACTTACGTGGTTTTTGAGATGCATCCTATTCTTTGATTTTCGGTAACTCTATTTAAAAATTAATTGTTTAATTATTTTCACAGGAATTTTGTTCTACATCTCTGTTTCCCATCGCTTATCTCCCTATCGCTAAGCGATCTAGCTAGGTAAATCCCATAATACCTTGCTCTTCAGGTCTAAAACACTTTATCTTATTCTCGGGACAAGCTAAACATAGTTGTGCACTTCCTATGCGCTATAGCTTCATACCTTCATGGTATCGTCTGTTTACGTGCAGCATAAACTAGACAAACATCACGACTATCATACTGAGATATGAGATTGTTTCTAGAACTCTTCTCTGATGCTTCCACCTAACCATGCAAGATATCGCAGGAGTTACTTCTATTCCCATTCGTATGGTAAGTAAGTGGATTATTTCGGGTGTACAGTCCGAATCCATCTCTCCTAGCGTCAATACACGGGGGTTACTACAACAGATTTATGATCTCTTCTCATATGACTAGTGCGCGGTTCAAAACATCAATGTTTCCATGTTTTGATTCATACAATCAAGACCTATTCCGTCTCGTTCTATTTCAATTTGGACACTCTATAAACTCATGCGAATATTTCCCTTCATTCGCGAAATCCATCTACTTGAAATCCATCAAATAGGTAATACCTTTAGCTTGTGACGTCACTCTTTAAGAAATAACCTGTGAAACACCTGGATTGATACAGCCGCATCTGTATCCTCTAAAACTAAAACTAAAGAGTTTTTCAATCGATCAGTGCTTATGACCATGAGTTCCTTTTTTTTTTTTTCAATTACGTCTATCTTAATAATGATCTCTTTGCGCGAGGTGTTCTAAAAATCCTACGAGAAGTTCTACTCCCTCAAACTCTCGTATATCTCTTTGCAATCCCTAATTATGTCCCTTTTTCTTACAATAAACAGTCTGTATGTTAGCCCATCCTTTTAAACTGATTATTTTCTTTGCTGATTAAAATTGTCGTTTATCTAATCCTGCTGTCGTGCATACCGCAAGCATAACATGTAACGTAAATAAATACATTTCTGGCTTGTGCACTTCGCACTTAAAAAAAATATAAACTGAATCTCTTGTTCTGAATTCTGTTGTGACTGCTAATTGTACTACTTTCATGTAACATGGTAACCTGAGTTGAATCTGTTCCCGACTTCTCATCCTGTTACATCAGCTGCTAAAAGTCTGCATCTGCCTTCTCAGCACGAATATGCTTCTCGTGTGAGTTATTAGTTGGCTTTAGTATTATAATGATAAATCTTGGACATGATTAAACCTTTTGCGTTGCTATTTAAAACTAAATATAATAATAATCATCGGGTAGTTTTTTTTTTTTTTTTGTTAACCCTATTCTCGAAAGTGGATCTCAACTAATCATACGTAGTTTCGTCACTAACTAAATCAATGTCTCCCTGACAATAAAAAATTCTGTTGCGGGACCTACAACTTTAAACTTTACAATCTGCTTTTTGTCTGCAATCTCTGCCTGAATTCGCTGTCTGAATCTACTGTCTGAATTCACTGTCTGAATTCTCTGTTTGAATCTCGAAACTCCCATTATAATTTTTTAAAAAATTAAAAATTCCTTTACCATTCCTTCACTGGTAAGCTATCTGCTGAGCCACTCCACTCATTTATCGCACTATATGCCGTAAAATCTTTTGTCGAGTTACCTGAACTATTTATCTTGCTACAAGATTTGCTTTGCTGCCGTTAATTCTGTTACCCTAGTTTTAAACTTTAATTCTGTTACCCTAGTGTTAAGCTTTACAAAGCTCGTCTAATACCTTCGTCAAGCAACATTCTGACCTATGTGAATTGTACACTATCAGCAATCAATTAATCGTTAACCAAGTAATGTTAATCAACCCTTGACTTACAATGCACCAACCATTTGTAAAGAATTTCCCAAGAAGCTTAATTTGCCACTAACTTATAATGCCCACATTTTCTAAACAATTTATAACAACAACTTATTACTAACACCTACACACACCCTAACATTTTTCCGAGAGCATGAGATCGTGAAACCATTTTTCCATCTTTAAACATTAATTTTATTCGCGGTAAACATCCCGCTTATGACACCATTGTTGTGCCCTCGCCCAGGAGGTGGCACATGTCAGGAATGTTCGAACGATCGGCTCTACGTTCGTTATCTTCTTCTTTAATTACCTTTCATTCGTTTCTGAAATAAATATTATTTCCAACACCAACAATCATGATTTTACTCTTTTAATTATTTAACTTAAATAAAACTATTAATTCGGATGGATCAGGATCTTATACTCTCGTAAGAAAACACTCAAAATTTAGTTTACATATTTATTCTAAAAATCAATAAGTTAATATGTTTCCTTGAACTTACATTTTACGGAGTTCTTCACAACCATCCTCAACTTCATGGCTTCCGTCGTCTTGCGACGTCGATGCACTTATCAACTTCATGTAGAGTAAAAGTCTGAGTCTGAGAGTGAGGCCTATTTCGGCCAGGTTTATATAACCATCCTTGCCACACCCAAACCTCGGTCAAGAGTCGTGATCAAACAAAATAACATAAGAAAGTACTATATGCCTTTCTTGTATGCAAATCGCCTATTATTTGCATGAACACAATATGAATATTACTGAATTGACTTAATTCAATAAAAGCTTAAATCTTGCGTTAAGCAACGGAAAATAATGACATAATTATGACCTCATCAACAACCAATAGAAACTAGTCTATTTTATCCTTACTCAGTACTCTGTGAATAATGTTTACGCAAATGTGCTATACTTCATGTTCTGACAATGAACGTAATATAATACTTCTTTCCTTTTACAAACTGCAATCTTTGCTTTATTCATGTGACTTCTAAAGCAATATCCATAAAAGTATGTAATTGTCTTAACTTTATATTTCAACAATAAAATGTTAATCTCTTTGACCCATGCATTGTCGTATCCTAAATTATAACATTGCTATTATAATCCGGGAGAAACAATGACAATGATTTCCGGTATAACCGTGGTATACGAAGGTATACTCAGGTATATACCAGGGCTCAACAGTACGATGGCTTGATGGACGGATGGAGTGAACGGATGGATTTTTGCTCGACTGGATATCCAACCGACCCATCGCTCCACGCCAAACGGACGACAGCCTTCCCATTCATTATGAGATTTTGGACTGACATCACTCCATTTGGACGTTTGGAGCGATAGTGAATGGCCGCGAGGTGGATTGAAGGATGTTCTACAACTCACCTTTGACTTTCCAGACAGCGTGATAATAGTCATAGGAAGTTTAGGCCTAATACTGTTTTCGTAATTCTAGGTTATCTAAAACTGAACTAACTAAACTGATTAAACAAATCTATATTAATTTAAAAATCCTATTTTATGTGGGTTAGCTGATCTATTTCTATTAAAACAATTAATACCAAACGTTTTCACAAGGCCTAATTTCATTTTTTATGTATACTCTTCTAGATTAATTGGATGTTGAATTCTCAAGGTTTCCTCGCATTAGGCCAGATTTCTTTTGTGGATATTATCTCTAATAGTAATTTATAATATAATTCATAACAACATTAATGTAAAACATTACTGTATTCATTGTTTAATTGTCACGGACGTGTCAATAGCCACTGTGAAGGCATGTAGGGGTATCCATCTTTCTCGTATGTTCGGTAATGCTGGGGAGATTTTGATTTGGGTGACGAGTAACTGGGAGTGACATCTCTCTAACTTCATGTTGACTGGCTTTTCATAATCTGCATAAATAATTGGAGGTAACAGGTGCTTGCATACATTCATGTAAAAGCCAAACCTTTCAATTAATTTCAGGACATTATTAAAATCGAGGGTATACGGAATGCTTACAAAACGATAAAATAATTATTCTTCGTTACCACAATAACGATAAATGGGAAATGTCGAACGGGAACACGATTGCCATGGGATGGATTTTAAATAACAGAGATTGGTTTACGACGATATATGTTGTAGGTTCATTCGATTATTCCCATTTCTTTATTAAGTGCCAGTATGGTACTTTATGAGATTGTGTGGGGGACGAAAAAATGTATGTCCGTCTGTCTGTCTATCTGTCCGCGTGCCTGTACGCGCCATAACTCAAATACGCTTTTTCGGATTTTCATGAAACTTGGAAAACACATTTATAATGTCCATGGGAAGAACCCTATTGATATTGAACCAAATCGGTTCATCGGTACCGGAGTAATGCCCAATTTAGTGCCTATTTTAATAGATTATATTAGAAAGGCACCATAACTCAAATACGCTGTAACGGATTTCCATGAAACTTGGTATACGCATTTATGATGTCCATGAGAAGTACCCTATTGAATTTGAACCTAATCTGTTGACCGGTACCGGAGTAAACCCCAATTTAGTGACTATTTTAAAGGCGCAGTAACTAAAATACGCTTTATCGGATTTTTATGAAACTTAGGTATACGATTTATAATGTCCATGGGAAGACGTCTATTGATATTCGACCAAATCGGTGGGCCAGTATTGGAATAATGCCCAATATAGTGCCTTTTATGTTAATATATAAGAAGTCGCGATAACTCAAATGTGCTTTATTAGATTTTCCTGAAACTTTATATACCCATTTATAATGTACATTGGATGACGTCTACTGATATTGGACCGAATCGGTAGACCGGTACCGGAGTAAAACCCAATTTAGTGTCTATTTTAAAGACGCGGTAACTCAAATACGCTTTACCGGATTTTTATGAAAGTTAGTAGGCCTATACACATTTATAATGTCCATGGGAAGACGTCTATTGATATTGGATAAACTCGGTTGACCTGTTTCGGAGTAATGCTCAATTTAGTGCCTATTTTATGGTAATATACGTATTCGAAAGTGTAAGCTCGTAGAGCTTAGAACCTATTTGTCACGACGCAAATAGCGACGTGCATAATCAACGATAGGAGACCATTCCTAAACAAAGGAAGGGTTGGGGGACCACAACTAATCGATATTGAACATTTTCATGATTATCGATACTGCCCTGAATTTATTTGAATTACAGAAAAGGAGAGGTGCGCATGCGTCGACGGTGAATCGACGAGAGAGGTGTGGAACCTGAAAGACGGTTAGTATTACGTGCCTGACTACGAGAGAGAGAAGTTGAAAAGGCAGAAGGGAGAAGACGAGACTGGGATGTGCGACAGCGGTAGAGGCGTTCTGGCATGATGGTGTGTCAGACTTTCATCTAAGGAAATTCTGAATGGGAATTTCACTGATATGACTATATGGAGATAGTCGTTAGCTGGGAAAGCACATCACGTCCGCCGATACAAGAGACCGCTTCAGCGAACACCAGCTGTGGAGAGAAGAGTGGGTCACGACTGCTCAGTCTGGACTAAGGGAAGATGTGGACATCAGGAAGTAGATGGAAACAGTACGGGATCAGAGGATAAGAGAGTCATCACCCGTTGAGTATCACCTAAACATTTTCTTTTGTTTTTGAGAAATGGGAAAATTTTGAGGCATTGTTTCTAAGAAATGTGTGGCGATTAGACGCCGTAAATGAAGGATTAAGAGTAGGGTTAGAAAAATAGAAGTGTGATAAATCTAGGGTGAGGCAATAAAATACAGTAATCCAACCCGTTTCTATTTCTGGTCTAAGTTAAGAAAGAGTAGTCAAGAACTGTGACTGTGGGTTAGTAAAGATAATCTCTATACTTTGGGTTTCTATGAGTGATTGTCTCACGAATGAATACATAGCTCGAGGCAATTGGTGATGCTCATTCAAACTTGTTTTTTATAAGACAGGACGCGAGGGGAGTAAGAAAGAAGGGTAATAGGGGCTTACTTAGTATTTCTTGCGAGGGCCTCTCCCTCTTGGTTTTTGTTGGGTGACAGATGACTATCTATGAGTAGATTTCATGCTGGCCCGTAAGGATTGAGTTGTTTTCTTTAAGAGATTTATCGAAGAGTGGGAACCGTATGGATCATGGTAAAGGGAGATAAGAAAGTGAACAGTGAGAGGCAGAAGAAGGCCTATGAATAGTAGTTGATTAAGCGCCTACCATTGAAAAACTTACATGTTAGGATAGAAGTAGGAATTACTCAAGGGTTATAAAGAGAAAGTTACTGATCTGGGGCGTGAGTTAGTTTCAGTCAAAATTCTAGGGAATTTAGAAACCGTTATATTATGTTCAACTAAATCTTCTTCCAAAACTTCCTGACTCAGAGCAAAAGCCGTAATTAACACTTGAAATGACTGAGGGTTCTTGCGGGCATAATCTAACAAGCGTTGTCTTAACTCATCCCTTGTACCTGTGGTCGGTAACTTTACTCTATCACATTCTGCCTCTAAATCCGCCTTCCTCAACTTCCTAATAGCCCGGCTAGCTCAGTCGGTAGAGCACGAGACTCTTAATCTCAGGGTCGTGGGTTCGAGCCCCACGTTGGGCGCCAATCTTTGTGACGGACTTTCTTACTTTATGCTATAAAGTTCCCTAACTTCTTGGATTAAATCTTCGCCAAAATTCTGTGACGACTAATATGCGATTATTCTCAATCGTAGTACATAAGTTTACTGAACTCTTACAAAACAAGGTCACTTATGCACCTGTTGTGTCATCATAACACTGCCTGCATAGTCCACATTCCAACGTTCAGTACAACTACCTCTGTCACCGGGTGGTTGCAAAATTCCTACACCCAGTCTACTTTCTCTTTCTTTTAACGATTTACTCAGTTTGATAATATTGATGAAAATTTATATTAACGGGCGCCATCATCAATACGCTTCCTCTTTTCTTTTTGTTATATATCAGCCCAGTCACAAATTAAATTATAGATACACAGGCTATGTACCTACATGCCTCTCGACTAGCTTTTAATTTAACAGTGGAGACGGGAATTGGGTTCGGATTTACCTTTCGTTTATTATTCTGCTTCTCTCTATTTCTTCTTTTCTCCTTTTTTCAGTGCTCACTACCAAAGTATGTAACTTAGCCCAAAAATCAGCGACTCTCAAACCATTACAAGGATAAGGGTCAAAAATCTGAACTTCACGTTAATTTACTTTGCATAACAATAACCATAATTTATTTAATATATTATTTTTTTTCTCTTTTCAACAATAACAATCTTATATACAATAAATTACATTTACACAACATTAACCATTCAACATTTTTATTAGTAGGATGGTGTTTAATTATTCAAGGTTAGTATACCCAGTTTAACTGTATAAGTACGTTCTCTGTTCGACAATAACAAATCCCTAATTAATTACTTTAATCTCTTTTCTTTCTTTATTTCCAGGTATCTACTAGAACGTCTATTATCCTTCTAATTTACTACTAACTTGTGTAGTCACTTACATTTGCAACTTCAGAATATCTCAATATATATATTATACTTTCTTTCGAATAAATAAAGATTTTCAATTCATGATCCAGTCCTTGACTCTACATATTACACTCAATAATTCCACCTATGTCTCCTATACTAGTCCACTAGTCATCTTAGTCCATGAAGAATTGTATTTAAAGATAGATAGGAAAGACAGTGTCATGAAGAAAGAAATGGAAGTTTAGGCCTATACCCACAGAGTGACTGTGGCGATAGACCACCGATACAGGGGCGGCGTCTAGATCTTGAGTTACAAACAATCTGACTCCTCTCCTGCAACCGGGAAAATATTAATGGGCCGCAAACAAAAATACAATTTTGAACAATCGATGTCAGAGGTCCCTGACACTCTCTCCTAGAGGCACGTGGGGCCGTTGTTCGCCTTCAACACCGACGACTTTCACAATTCTCATAAATTTCTTTATATTTATTTTATTTGGGACACTTCTGGCGTTCCCTCACCTCACCCTTCTTTTTTTTTCTTTTCTGGGGTAATCTCTAGTACCTGCTAATGACCTACTTGTCATCAACTCACTACACAAAATTACCAATTCTCCTCTTTCTAATCTAACCAGTTATTATTGATTATCTTTTAACTCCTCTCTCTGTAAGCAATTTATACCATTGTTCTAATTTTCCCTCTTTCTTGTTACTCGGGTTTCCATACTTTCCAAGTTACTATTCTACTCCCTGGGCACCCAATTTCCTTGTTTCTAAATTCCCTAGAATTTTGACTGAAACTAACTCACGCCCCAGATCAGTAACTTTCTCTTTATAACCCTTGAGTAATTCCTACTTCTATCCTAACATGTAAGTTTTTCAATGGTAGGCGCTTAATCAACTACTATTCATAGGCCTTCTTCTGCCTCTCACTGTTCACTTTCTTATCTCCCTTTACCATGATCCATACGGTTCCCACTCTTCGATAAATCTCTTAAAGAAAACAACTCAATCCTTACGGGCCAGCATGAAATCTACTCATAGATAGTCATCTGTCACCCAACAAAAACCAAGAGGGAGAGGCCCTCGCAAGAAATACTAAGTAAGCCCCTATTACCCTTCTTTCTTACTCCCCTCGCGTCCTGTCTTATAAAAAACAAGTTTGAATGAGCATCACCAATTGCCTCGAGCTATGTATTCATTCGTGAGACAATCACTCATAGAAACCCAAAGTATAGAGATTATCTTTACTAACCCACGGTCACAGTTCTTGACTACTCTTTCTTAACTTAGACCAGAAATAGAAACGGGTTGGATTACTGTATTTTATTGTCTCACCCTAGATTTATCACACTTCTATTTTTCTAACCCTACTCTTAATCCTTCATTTACGGCGTCTAATCGCCACACATTTCTTAGAAACAATGCCTCAAAATTTTCCCATTTCTCAAAAACAAAAGAAAATGTTTAGGTGATACTCAACGGGTGATGACTCTCTTATCCTCTGATCCCGTACTGTTTCCATCTACTTCCTGATGTCCACATCTTCCCTTAGTCCAGACTGAGCAGTCGTGACCCACTCTTCTCTCCACAGCTGGTGTTCGCTGAAGCGGTCTCTTGTATCGGCGGACGTGATGTGCTTTCCCAGCTAACGACTATCTCCATATAGTCATATCAGTGAAATTCCCATTCAGAATTTCCTTAGATGAAAGTCTGACACACCATCATGCCAGAACGCCTCTACCGCTGTCGCACATCCCAGTCTCGTCTTCTCCCTTCTGCCTTTTCAACTTCTCTCTCTCGTAGTCAGGCACGTAATACTAACCGTCTTTCAGGTTCCACACCTCTCTCGTCGATTCACCGTCGACGCATGCGCACCTCTCCTTTTCTGTAATTCAAATAAATTCAGGGCAGTATCGATAATCATGAAAATGTTCAATATCGATTAGTTGTGGTCCCCCAACCCTTCCTTTGTTTAGGAATGGTCTCCTATCGTTGATTATGCACGTCGCTATTTGCGTCGTGACATATTTACTATACTTTTATAGCAAATATTAGTAATGAAGTATCAACACAAGTCACTAGATGGCACTGATGCCAGTTACTAGCAAACAGAATTCTTAACACACTTATATTCATTTATCTACATTCAGATAAAACAAATATCTATTATGGGCCATAATATTATTATCTGAGGAATAATTCTACATATTTATTCCAGTTATTATTGGCTATTCGCAGTAAATACAGCAATTAATGTTAATTAGCAATAGAAAGCTGCATTGCCGACATCGAACTAATATCGATAAGTCGAGTGACAGCTCATTAACATTTACTTGGCGCTACAGACAGAATACATTAGCTCACTTAGAAGCGTCCTATCGATCATTGTACTTGGTTGTAGGAGCAGCTTTATGAACAGATCGATTATTTACCGCATTAAAATTATCAAATTTCTGTGTAATTATACATTACAATTAGAATGTAAATGTTCACATGCAGATTCTTTATGTTACAGAATAATTACAGCATGTTATTAGCTTTAAGAATACTCTTATTCTGGATGGAAGCTACTCGAAACTTCAAGAAGAGCCTTCCATGAGATTCTAGAACCTGACTCTTTGTAAGATGATTATGTGAACGCATTTTGGCCGTTAGACTTTTCTCATTCCCTCACCGATCGTCGCTTCGTAAGGGCACAGCCCCAATTTAGCAACAGACCACAAGTCTGCATATTAGTAGTACAGTTACACTATAGCACCTACGAGACTACAGCATGGAAACAACGCAGATATTCAACGCATAGCCAGTTTGGAGACTGGAATTGCAGCAGCCCTGGAACTTCGTGGAGCGTAGCTTGTAGCCATGGAAGGACTCGCTACTGGCCACCATTCAGGATGATCTACAGCAACATAGAACTTCAGCTTCAATAACTGTACATCCCTTAACTACAGTCCGGCTAAATGCAGTCACATTCTCATCAGATGTAGTCGAAACACAAGTTAAGTAAATCAAATTAAACCATGTATTAACCCTAAAAGCCAAATAAGGCTTAACAAGTTTTTGCAACTAAAGTAATTTCTGCTTGTATAATTGTAAGAAGTTTTGGCAAATAATTGCAGCTTCTCTTTTCCTACTGACAGACAGAGTATACTGCAGTAGTATTTTGAGCCAATACAGCTCGATCATTCTAAAGAATTGTAACTATTGGAACAAAAAATAAAGAAACTTGGATTGTTGTTGTAGAAAACAAACCATATTATATTATAATAATAAATGAACCTTGTATCACTCCTGAAATCTACTTAGCAATGATAGCAGATTATAATTAAACTTTGGTTAATGCCAATCACAACTAAGAGTAAGAAGAGAAGCAGTAATCTACAAGAAAAGAAGAATAAAGCAATAATTCTCTCTCTCCATTATTCCTGCTTCCTTCAACATTCCTGCAATTCTAAATTTGAATATTTTCTGGATTATAATCCAGTGGTCCTCCGAAAATCCTATTGCAAATTCTGTTAGGCACACTAGCCTACAGAAAGAATGTATAAAAAAAATGCAGCTCAGTTATCATGACAACAAAGCCTATTGTTTTACTGTGATCTTATAAGGCTTTGGAAATTAAAATGCAGTTAGCTATGACAAATAACATTATTGCTTTACATGCGCTTATCCAACCAGACCGTTAAACTGATCCAGGTGGCCAAGATGGTAACGTCTTGGCCTCACATTCTGGAGTTGCATGGTTCAAATCCCGAAACCGGCCAATTTGACTTTTATTGTATTTTTATGTGAGTGTGCGATATAACAAATCTGTACAATTCAGCTGGTATTGGAAGATTTTAATCTGATTTAAAAAAAAACAGACCGTTGTTCTTCCGTAAGCCCTGCTTAATGAATAAATCTGGAGCTTAACTTGGAAATCAATTAAAGAAACATATTCTGCATATCATAATTGCAATCATAACTGATTAAACAAAAACATACTGGCACTTTGTTACATCAGTTTACCTGATTTTATTTACTCAAAAGATTTGACTGGTAGACATGACAAGTCACACGTGATCGGACGTTGGTGGTGTGAAGTCACTTGACGAAAACAGGAGCGAGATTCAATATGGTACATAACGAAACTAATATCATTATTCCTAACCTAACTACCACTGACATTTCGTATCACTGACACTGGCACAAAATGCATCTGACAATGGAACTACATATCACTGAGAAATGCCGTATGGTTGGCCATCCTCTCCATACGGAATTTAAACATTTTCTGATCCTTCCTGCGTTTACTGCTTCTTCCCGGGTTGTTGACGGACGATCATCGGCAGCCAATCAGAGCATTGGGGAACAAACATAACATGAAGTGCTTCAAGGAGATTGCGTGCGGAGAATCGTAGCAGACCCTAAATATTACTGACAGTCAATACCAGTACGCAGTTAACGATTCCGGATACAGCCAAAATAGATAAACTAACTTATGAAACAATAAAGAATAAGTAAATATTTAACAAAGATGCCCTAAAATCTTCCTCATCAACTGAGCAAATATTAATTCCCAGTTTCCCCACTAATTAGCACGGTTACGACTAGGACCCGGACTTTTAGGTTTTTATAAACCCTGTTTTAGTTATGTAAACACATTAAAATAGTTTTACTTTAGTTTGTTATCATTTTCAAACTATTTTTTAGTTTCATTTTAATAAGTACAATAAACACATTTTAAAATATATTAATTCTTTTTATTTTTATTTCCATGTCTCTGAACCACAAAACATAGGCATATTTTTTGCGTAGTATTAGAATTACCCCTGTCATTTCCAATTCCATCACATCTCAACTAGAACGTTTTTCAATTAATCAATCAACTTTTGGAATATTTCACTTTCGGCAATATTTCACTTTGCTGGAGCAAACACTGTGAATAGATAGCTGCAATCGTATGCTTCCTTAAAACGTCTTTAATTTGTTCGGGGATTTCGGTTCACTTAAGGTTCCCTTACTGGGACAATTGGGTTACAAAATGACAAAACGCAATGCTATATTTTATCTTACAAAATAATTTAGGACTACAGGCAATAATGAGCAAGATGAAAAATGTAGGCAGATAATTAAAAAGTAAATTTTAGTAAAACAATAGTAATTAGGTTAATTATTATTGCTACTTTATACTATTTTATTTGAAAGGCAATTTTAGCCATTTTTTGGTTTTATAAGATTGGACTATGTCACTGCTATGACTATGAAATGGGTAAGTATGTTAAAATATCATAATTAGCTAGCAAGGGTCAAAATAGGGGAGCAGCCCTACTTCTTTAGCATTACAGTTTTAATTTTTATTAAACGAAATGACGTTGAAAATGTGTCCCTAGGTGCAAGTATTATAATTAGGTCCGAAACTGGTTCATATAATTATAAGAATATATCTAATAATTCTCTTACCTTAAAATTCGTAATTCATGACAATAACGTATAACTGACGGCCATCTTATCTGGGTAAATAGGTTGATCAACACTAAACACCTTGCGGGAGATATAATATTGCACATTTTCGAAGCGCGAATTCGGTATGTCCTACTAAACTAATATCACTGTTCATAACCTAACCAACCTAACCTAACCAACCTAACTTCCATTAAAATAGAATCTACCTGACACCTTACAGTTGGTCATCCTGCTTTGCTGTTGGTCATTCTGCTTCGTTCAGAACAATAATATGGCTGGCGTGTTTTAGGCGTAATAGAAACGAATTAACTGAAAAGGGTAAAAATACAATATAAAGTTTTAAACACGACTGATTTCACCTCTAAATGAATTCCTTGAACAAAAGTACAATTAATCAAATGTTCAGTTCCAGAAGGCAAAATTGCAATGCTAATGAGTTAGTGCTCTACCCCAAAATAGTATAAAACCTAAGAATCCGGGCCCTAGTTATGACTTAATAATAAATAAAAATCACGGTCTGCTTCTAACCTAACATACGTCAGGGTAGTGGGCAGGTACTGTTGACTGCTTAAGTAACACGTTCAAATAGCAATCAATAGTATGTGGAGGTACTAAAAATCAACTAGACAACTTCATCTGAAATTGTAATTAATAACTTACTATTGAATCTTAATCAACGATTAAAATAAATTCTAAAATGCATATTAATTCTATTATCAATGATGAACCTTCAGTAAATGCAGCTTACTTAACCATGTTGCACAGTTTATCAAGGGGAGTTCAATGTAGCTAAATTGTAATACAGAACTAAGTTCTGATATACTGAAACTAAATGGAGAGTTATACGTCGGAATTAATCCAATTCACCACCTGGTTAGTAGCCCGGGAAAATATCATATATTATACAATTTAGTTAGCTGTAAATACTAGCATGGCTAATTTCTTACATGGAAATGTTAACTATGCTCACCTGAGGAAAACAAAATAAGGGGTTAGTTATAACCTGACACATGGATGCCGGGTGAATTATCCGAGCCAAAGCTTACGATTACGAAATATGCAAAACTCGCTATTCTTTGTCATCGCCAAGGTAGAGTTCAGGCTCGAAATTCTGCAGTGCTCGTGCAAGTTTTGTAGGAACCGAAATCCAAGCGTTCTTGCCGTTGTGCTATCTCCTCACAGACTGACTTCGCGAAATAACATTAGTACATTACGCAAGAAGCGGGGCACTTTAAAAAACTTAGTGTCATTGAATGAAAAAAATATTAAAAACTTCAATATTATACCTGAGTAAGAAAGAAGCAAAAATACATTAATTTTAGTAAACGTAGTCACAGAGTGTTGGCGACTGCTAATGACATCACACAATGCGTGGGAAAAAATAGTTTTATGCTGCACCCTAGGCTCCTCTCTAATGAGGCCCGCCTGGGAAGGTGAGGTTTAGGGTTTCGTCACAGAAGAAATTAAATGTGAGACATAATAAACCTCGTGCTATTCAGTATATTGCTCCTAAACTAACATAAACATTCCTAACCTAACAAAACAGCGGAGCTTGGCTGGGATGCAGCATAAATCTATCTTTTGCCAAGGTATCTAACGCGAAGGATTAATCGACCCTTGAATTTGGCAATTTTCATGAAAATTTTATACAAATAATTTTTGGTCTCATATGAAAGTCTGATTTTCTCTATTTTCTAAAAAACATATACTTTATATGAGTTTCTCAATGATTAACCTCCTAATTTATTTTTTCGTATCACATACGCGGAATAAAAAACGGTCTAGCGGCAAGGTGCTGCTGCTTTCGCTTTGATATCTACTTGAGCGTGTTATTTTCCTATATTATTAGCCATGCGTAGAAGGAACCACATAGGCTATGCAGCAGGAGAGTTTTAGAAACATAACAGTGAGTTTACACTCTTATGTATCACACTCAAACTTTAAGTTGATTTTTTCCTATTTCAAAATGACTGACATTTCTCAATATTCTAAAGTCTAAACAATGAACAGTAGGCTTAAACACCAAAATAAAACAGAATTATACAGCTATGTTATAAACCAGCAATTTTACAAATACATTATAGGCTAAAAAAGTTATTTGGCCTCCTCTAAGAATATTTCCCAGGTATTTCATTTCCTAACTACTAAGAAAAAGATTAGAAAATTAAATATGCTCAGTACTATAATAAATGGTTTGGGTTAGTAACATTAGGCCTATGCGCCCATTCTGGATAATTTTAGTGAAAAATGAATGTTTTAAGTTAATTAGAACTCTACTTATGCTGCCTCAAAATTATTTTGAATTTAAAGCTGGACACTCTTATATGTGTCCCTTCCCCAAGTAAAAAAAATCTGTTTATGCAATTATGTTAGTTTTGGTGTACATTATTCGTGACAAGATTTTTTAAAAATTAATAGATTTTTCTTTTCAAAGGTCCAAGAATACATTTTCAAAGTCAGCCTATTAATCCCGACTTGAATTTATATTCTGACAATGAAGCAGCCATCAAGTGAAAACATCAAAAAGCAGTAAGGTTTAATTTGATGAGGACAATTTCAGTAAAATAGCTGGTTTCCGCAAATGTAAAAAATAACTTAACAATAAAATTATCACATTTTAACATAAAACATTTTTTTATATGATCTCCCTGGCTTTATACCATATCTTAGGTGACGATTGTATACATCCGTAGCAGTGAAAAGCTCAAAGCAAAGAACCGCCTATTCCCTCGTAGGCTACATAACATTTCTTCAAAATTATGTATTCATTATGCATTAGTTAAAACTTTTATCTACTCAGTCATTGTTAAAATGAATTAAGATTACATTTTAAATCCATGAACTGAAACAATCTCTAAGCCAGGGGAAGCCAACTACGTCTTGTGATGACGTTTGTGGATCAAGTGCATGCGGATCCCTTGTGTGTGGCGTCAGCAAGAGCGCACGGTAGTAGGGGTGTTTAGAGTACGCTAGAGCTAGCTCTAGCTCTGTGGGTAGAACAACTTCTGGTTGGAAATACGGAGCATTTTTCAAAGTTAATGCAAGTACGCGATCCTGATAGTGTTCTCTCTGCAGAACATGTGTTAGTTCTGCAAAAATTCTTCTTCAGTTCGAATCGAGGTTTCAGGATGTGGAAAACCTTTCTCCAATGTTTAAACTTTTTGCTACCCCATATTCAGTTAATGTCAAAGACGTTCCTTGCCGGTATCAGTTGGAACTGCTAAACTTACAATCCGACGATCTGTTAAAGGACAAATACGAACGTAAAGTGGTCTTGGGTAACTTTTACAGAAATTTCTCTGAAACCAGATTCCCGAGACTTATGCACTTGCCGCACGAATATTATGTAATTTTGGATCGACATATGTGGCCGAACAATTTTTTTCACTAATGAAATGTGCAAAGCTGAAATCAAGAAGTACATTGTCAAATCACAACCTAAATGTAGTCTTCGATTAAATATTGCTCAAACATTACGTTCCAACATTGATATACTTGTTAAAGAAAAAAGATACAGGAAAGTCAGACAATTGTTACTGTAATCTTGTATCATCTAAGGTGCAGGCGAGCTTGTATGGTAATTAATGAAGTTCATTTTTTATTATTTTTATTGTAGTGAATTATGTTAATTCAAATGATAGTATTGTTTATTTTTGTCAAAGAACATAGATTTTGTGGAAAGGTAATTGTTCCCACAGAATAGTAAAATAGAATTATTTATAATATGTTAAACTACTGTGCTGTAATTAACCGATAAACTATCAAGAAAATCGATTGATGTTTCATTAATTCGGAAACACGTATTACGTAAGTTCTAACCCCCTAAATTCCCGCTGCCCGCAATACTAATGCCCCTCTCTTCCCCCCTGTTCACTGATGCCGCCATTTCACATACTCCTCGCAGATATATAACGCGAGCAGTGAGAGCAGAAAGCAGTGATGTCACAGAGCAACCTTCTGTCTTCCCCTGCTCTAAGCTATGGTGGTCACGAAGGGAGGGGAAGCAGGGAATGACTTCACACCTTGGGCTAGATTAACGCAACCTGGAAAGTTTGTTGTGCCCTTTTGGAAAAACCCATCTAAAGAAGTTAGTTCCTATCAAGACCAAATGATGAGATTCACCATCTCAAACAAAACACAAAGACTACAGGACAAGTAAATGTTTTGTTTCAAAACCAACTAATGTAATCTTGTTTTCTACATTGTGAATCGATGAAAAATGAAGTTGAGACTGTGCATATCTGTGCAGAGATTAAAAAATACTATTATTTATCACAGTATTTTCTTTCTTCCTGCACTGTAAAATTTACTTCGTTCTGTTTTGACATTCTTATATGTGATACATGTCACACTTTTCATCGTACAATTTACACATATACGAGTAGTTGGGGTCTAGGCCATGATACCTCTTCTGTCCGCATAGTTTGTAGTGAAAACCATGAACTGCTAATCTCGTCACCATATGGTTTGGTCCCACCCACTCCCTATTTATCAAAGCGTGAGTTGCATAAAAATCTTCAGGTATGTCCTTCTATTTTACTATGAGGCAAACATGAAATTCATTAATGTCAACAGTAGGCCTACATTGGCCTGTAAGGTTGTAGTCTAAGTTAAATAACGGAAGGAAAAACGTGTAGTCTCCTGAGAAAAGGCTGCAGGAGTATCAAGTACGCAAAATAAGGCTTTAGCGGATGAATCAAGTATTGCAGACGAGACGTAATCCGAACCCGAAATACTAGAAGTGGCCGCTAAAACTTTTGTATACATGGTACATACAATGAATTTTAGTAGAGGGGGGAATCCCTTTAGGATAGGTGCCTTAAATTACGGGTGCCAATTGGGCACAGCCAAATCAAAACAATTCTAAGAATTATATATTTTTAGATAAGAATTGTTTTCCTAATTTTCAATATTCATATATTTTTATATTAAATTTTAAAGCAGCTATCAATAAAGTACTTCCTTTCAATTTATTAAAAAATTCTAAGTACAAATAGTTATGGACAATATGGAGCGAAGAATGTTTGAGAATGTTTAAGGTCAATAATTCCTATAATGTGACTGTAGACGGTATACCAAAACTTTGGAAGAAATTGGCAAAAAATTTCGAAATTGTCCCTCTCGCCCCAAAAAGCAACCCAACCACTTCCCAATCTCTTACATCATACGTCTTCAATTAAAATTAATTTATAAAATTCGTGAATAATACACAGATGAGGGTGTGGCAATTTAGTCCCTGTTGTGGCATTGAAGTGCTAGGATACATAACAAATGCAAGCTTAGGATGTGCAAATCGCGCAACTAGGAATGTCTTACACAATTTCTCTAAAATAAAATTAGGTGCTTAAATTAGGTCCAAGTCCGCCGCCGTGGGTGAGTCGGTAGCACGCCTGCCTTCCACTCCGGCGGCCCGGGTTCGATTCACGGCCGGGTGGGGGATTTTTCAGTAGTGAAAGATCCCATCCCCGGGTTCAGGACTGGGTAGGTTAAGTCTTAGGTTAAGATAATGCACATTGTGCGCGATTCCTTAATTATTAAATTAGGTCCAACACAGAGCTGACGGTTTGGCAACATTGCGCCTCTTACGATTACGCCAAACTAAGTTACGTGAACAAATATAAGCTTAGGGTTGTGCATATCCCGCAAGAAGGGGTGCCGTACAGAACTCTTGAAAATACGAGGGTGGATCGAAAAGTAACGCACAATATACTTTTTTTTAAGTTTAATAGGTACAATTACAAACAAATGCACACATGAAGGGACATCTTTTGTCTATTTTTCTATATAGTCGCCAAGTTTCTCAACACTTTTCTCCCAACGTGATACCAGTTTCAAAATACCCTGTTCATAGAAGTCCGTTCGGTTGGAGTATAACGATCTGCGGACTGCTGTTTTCACTTCTGCATCTGACGCAAACCGTTTACCGGCCAGGAATTTCTTCATGGGACCAAACAAATGAAAAGTACGACGGTGCCAGGTCTGAACTGTATGGGGTATGCTGGAGCATCTCCCAACCAAATCTGTTGATTTTCTCATGAACAGCTGCAGCAATATTGCTACGGTCCATACAGTCATCTCCATACACGCCACGCTTGTCCCTATGAATTTTCCTCGGGTTATGCCCTTTAGCCCCCCCTCCAAAAAAAAAAACGCAATGCACCTCGCTGTTTTTCACAAGTGGATGATAGTAACTTGCGCTCCATGTTTGTTGCACAGTTCACGCTTCTCTCGCTAGGGCTACACACGAGAAAAAAAATAGCGTCCTTAGCGGAAGCTTCAAACTCCATCTTGCTGAAAGTTCAACATCCCAGCCGCAATACCAACGCAGAAAAAAAAAATTATTGTGCATTACTTTTCAATCCACCCTCGTAAAATGATGTGCTACAATTCTTGAATAGCACCGAGATGAGAGTATGGCAACAAACTCCTCTTAGGGTAGTGCAGAGGTAGGTACTATAAAAAAATGTTAGCTTAGGAATATGCATCTCCCGCAAGGAGGAATGCCGTACACAACTACTGTGCGCCCACATGATTTAAGATAATTTTAATGGTTGGCTGATTACGAGATTAGAGATAGAGCCACTCATGCTATTTCAAAATAAAACATCACGTAATTATTAACTGTAATACGCCCTTGAAATAAGAAATTACTTTTATTCATGAACGGATGCATGGGGAGGCAAAAAATATAAACTATATTGATTCTTGTACAAATGCATCGTATTAATTGAATCAAATAAATCTTTTTTGATAATAATTAATGACATTGAAGTTTTAAACACCTTTTTATTCAAATTCCCCGATTTAGCTAAATGGACGTTATTATAATTATTTATTATGAATCCCTGGACCAAAGTTACTTTATGGTAATAACACATTTAATTTCTATCAAACAGCTTGAATTCGTGTTCTTTTCATTTTATATGCATGACTTACAAATTAAGTATATACTGATTGTGTCTATTAAATTGAAGATAGAAACAATTTTTTAAAAATAATTTAAACCCTGAATTCTTTATATTAACTACACTTCGAAAGTCAAAGTTTAAAAAAAGACAACAGTTAATATGTTATTTTACATAATGCCATTAATACTAGCACTTAAAGTTTATATGCATTAGGCAAGTCACTGATGAAATTGAGGAAGGGTATTCCAGATTCCACGTAGGCCTATAGCTCCAGCTCTCCCCTCTCTCTCTCTCTCTCTCTCTCTCTCTCTCTCTCTCTCTCTCTCTCTCTCTCTCTCTCTCGTTCTCCAGTTTAGCATACGAAATTTCTTGTGAGAAACAATTGGTCAAAATAGAAACATTAGTTCGTTTATTTATTTAAGGCCGTAGCCTTTATGCTACTAAACATTTGACATGAAAATGCTATTATATTACAGGATATGTATTTAGTACAATTGTATGCAATAAATGGAAAGCAATTTGCAAAAGGAATAGGAGCAGAACTATATTGCCCAATGGTAGTCACCAACTGTAAGCTATTTATGCTGCACGTATCATCACAGTTTGAACTTCTATACACAGTACACAGTTACTGGTTTAATACCCAAGCCCAGAATGAAATGTGAAGTCGATTTTTTCCGCTCGGCTTGAGTGGATTCAGTTTTGCATCACAAGAAAGAATTCACATTCTCCACGCGCGCTCTAGAAATTGAGGTCAATATATTCTTTATAAACCCTTTCAAAGGGGGTGAAAGCTTATTCTAAATTATTTTAGGGGAACACATTTATCACAGGATGTGTCTTCCTTTGTAATGCAAGAACTGCAGAAGCATCTCCAAGAGAACATTCAAGAGTCTATATGTCTTTGTGCGGAAGAAAATTCTTAACCATACTACATGCAGTGCAGAATTCTGCCAATTCTTGCATCTACTTTAATACAGAATGGCTCTGTAGCAGACATGTGAACCGTTTACTAACGTACCACAAAATGTTTCTCCTTATAAGTAGAGCTAAGATTCCTATGTAACTACATACTTTACTCTCTATGTTTAGACTTGGAGAAAATATAAATGTGCATTGAAACTGAGTGAAGTTTAATTTTACATATTTTTACTTGAAATAGAATGTGATACTATATGAAATGCACATTAAACCATTCTCATATATATATATATATATATATATATATATATATATATATGTATATGGGTGATTCTTCAAATACGGGAAAGTTGTGTTCCGGAGTGATATTTCCCTTCAAATTCAACTTTAAAAAAAATAAAAATTTGTTTCTACTACTCCCATACTACAATTATCACTTTGAAATGTCACTAACTTTAAATTCTGATATTCCAAAATCAAATTTAATTCAACGAAATGTCATCCACATGCCCTGTCCCATACCCCGGTTTCGTATATTCTAATGCATTTTTCCACAAAACAAAATGTTATTTCCTTTTCAACTTTTTTCCTGCCAATGAGTATGAATGTGTGAAGAATATTAACCCCTAAAAAATAAAATGAAATAAAATTATCACCCCACCTAATGAACATAAAGAATGTCCCAAGGGTTTTTGGTCATCCACATGGCTGAAAAGAATGGCATTTTTTCTGCAGAAATGAGAAATTTGTATAACTGGCAACAGTGTTAGAGAGCCTACAGGGCAGCTTGTGGTTGAATTGTAAGGTTGAATTTTGCTTGCTTACAAACAGTTTGGGATTAACAAAGGACTTTGCATCATGTTCAAGGAAAGCGTTTTTATTCCCCGTCATTAACATGACTTCTAGAAAGTAGGCAGAAAGTGAATATTAATTAATTTTGATTATGCACTATGATAAAACTACACATTCATAGTACCTGATTAAAGTTCAGCCTACAGAGGTTTAGAAATGACTTGCTGAGACCACTTAAACTCCTTTTTTGTCATCCACATGCCTCATGAAGGGGTATGTGGATGACTCTTAAGTCATGCAGATGATAAATGTAGGGTACTATTGTGTTTGCGGTGTCTGTGACCCGTACTTAAAATCTTAAAACTGATTAAATGAATTTCTGCTTGATTCCCCCCCCCCAAAAAAACTATAGTCTAGTTAAAATTACATTAATTCCGGAGTATGCACACAAATTTGCAAATTTGGTGCAAAATCAACTGAAGCACACTGAGAAAAATATGAAATCACATAAAGAAAAGCAGATTGTTGCCAAAGTTAGTCATTAATGTGGCTTTCTGCCATCCACATGTACACGGATGTATTTCACATGGCTTTATAAAAGTTAAAAAATAAAAATATAAACATTTAAGCTCTGCTTGGTGTCTTATTATAATCAAGTAACCCCTGAAGTATTTTAGTAATTTTTTTGAGATTTTAAAAACAAAGTAAAAAATTTGGATTTTACCCACTCCAAATTTTCCCGTATTTGAAGAATGACCCATATATATATAATGTGTTAGTTCTTAGTTGAAATTTAAGATTCCACAGTATGCGAATTAAGACGACTGACAGCTTTAAGAGGATGACAACATCAAGTAAAATATATATTAAAAAAATCTTATTTTTTTTTTTACCGAAGATTGAAGTTTGCTGTTAATTAACAATAAAACAATTATTATTCAACTAAACGTTTTAAAATATTTTCTCCGTTAATTCTACGTCATAAAAGTTACATAATTTAATAACATAGTATATTAAAAATGTTCTTCTAATTATTGTTATTTCATATAGGCCTAAGAACTATTTCAGCGTTATTTTTAAGATTCTTAGGTAGGTAATATTGACAGTTTCTTTTTGTAATTTACGGTGTACTCCACTAAGGTGATGTAGCATATTTATGGAATAAAGGATGGAAGAAAAGTAGTTAAAACTAGATTAAACCCTTAGATTGAAAGTATGGATGCAATAATAAAGTTTTTTTTAATCAGTTTTAGGGTATTAAATTATTGAATAAAGAAATCAACTGAGATAATTTAAGGAAATGAAAATAGCTTTAAAAAAGTTCAACTCGTAGAAAGTAAAAAATTACAGATATGGTGATGTGAAAATCTTTTCTTTCTTTTTTAAATACTTATGGTAAGTTAGCTGCCATTTTCCCTCCTTAATTATAAGAACAATCATAGTAACTTATTAAGTAGCAAGCTATTCAATAATCTACATTATATTTTTTTATCCTATATGCAGTCAGCATATCTAGCTTGATGACTTGTTCATGTATCTTTCTTTTACTACCTGCAAAGCTAAAATCCTGAGCTACGAATATGAACTACAGTATGTTTGTAGTGGTCTCTTTTGAGTGTTTGCTGAAGCTGTTATATAGATCACACATACATATCCACATTCTACAGTACATGGCGGATTGTTTGTTCCCTTTCTTTTCATGATTTTCAACTCCATGCAACAGAATACAGAGTTAGTTCATCTCTGTTTGATATCGGAGTGCCGAAGTTCTGTCAAAGTCTGTCCAACCGACCAGAAGAACTGAGAGTTCGCTTGCAAGAACTTTTCATGCTTGTTTGAGAAAACATCGAAACTGTTTCCAACCATTTCATGCGACCATTCCTTTCTTGCATTACTGCTATAAAATGGGAAAATCTAGTTGTCTGTTCGTAACATATAAAAGTGGGTTATCCGACCACTGAAGTGGGCGGATAAGTGAAAGCAGAAAAGATGTTAAATGAGGCATTGATATATTAATTTAATTCAATTTTCATATAAGGAAAACCATATAAAATAAATATCACATAGTATATTCCTTCGTATGTAGAATCTCTAAAAATATATAAAACTTTCAGGCCTATCCAACTGTGGATGAACTGGGAGCCAAATTAATTTAAATAAGTCGTCTTAATGGCCGCAACAAAATTATATTAACTTAACCAGTTGAATTATCACTCATAATGAGCATCCATGAAGTCTGTTACATGCCTAATCATCACTGACTCAATGGTAGATATCATCAACAATTTTAAAATAGTACGACAAATAAAGAGAAAATGCCTGTTTTCTCAAAATATAGATTTCTTCCCAACAGTTTACCATTTCGTAATAGTAATACTTATTTATTCCGGTCATGAAAACCACCATTAACGGCCGCGGGTGTCGGCATTCTGACCACATGCCCCCCCCCCTAATCCTGTTAAATGCCTGTGGCAGATGACGCAGCGGTCGGGTGGTGGGCCAAGTCCCTCCAGGATTGTAGCGCCCCGGAGTTTAGTTAGTTTAGTAATACTTATTTATGGTGAGAAAAGACAGCTGACCTGCGGGATTAGTAATCCCTAATCTCAATAAGTATAACAGAGAACATTCACCGAGTACTGTAGTTATTATTTATAAATTTCACATTAGAAAATGCACTTTCAGAAAGCCATGTGCTTCCAAACATAGACATGATCTGAAGATCAAAATCTCTCAGCCGCAAAACTTGTCATCTAAAAGATGTTTGAAAAAGCTGTCTCTTTTTCTGTTCCATTTTAAAGAAACGGGTCAGCTTGAAAATCAGATAGTCCAAGTTGACAATTTGAAAAACTTCGTTTAAAAATGTACAGTTTGTCCTTTATGTTTATAAAATCACTATATCAAGAAGAAAATTCTTGAGTAATCATTTTCATAGCCTAACAAATAAAAATGATTCACCACTTCTATTTTATCGAACGACACTTGAAAGATTGGAAAATATGCCAATTTTGTTCAACAATGATAACGGGCGCTGTTTCAACTTGATACAGTATTATTGATAGTTTTCTGTTTTGTTTCGCGGACCGCAAAAATAACTTTTAAGGGCCGCCTGTTAGGCCTGAAATATATAACGACTAGTCAGTGATCCAAGCATATATGCCCGAAGCTCCTAGCCCGTAGCCTTGATGATAATGAAAATATTAATAACGTCGAATTAACGATGTCTACGGATCCGCAGCCCGGGTTCGATCACCTCCAAGAATTTTTCTGACGTAAAGAGGACTGGAACGAGTACAGTCAGCCTCGTGATTCAAACTGAAGAGCCATTTGATTGAAAAGTAACGGCTCCGGTCACGGAATCATAATAAACGGCCATGGGTGCCGGCATATTGACAACACGCCACCAGTCCTACTATCTGACTACGGTAGTTGATGCAGCGGTAGGTCTAGTCCCTCCAGAAATCCAGCGCCAATAATTTTCCGCCAATAAACAGTGCCAAGAAGTTTAGTTTAAACGATCAATTAATCCTCTTACCCTAGGCCAGGTTCAAATGTGCCGAGGTGATTACTGCAGTCAAGGAACAGGACACTCGAGTGGATAAATAGCCTACATATAGGCCTAACATAGAGCAATTGTGAAGTTAAAGAGAGGCAGCAGGAGAGCTAAGTATTCTGAAAATTTGAACTGGTGCTACTTTGTCCTTCAGAACTTTCAACAGGAACTCAGGGGACCGAGGCTCGACATTAGCAGTAAGAAATGACATAGTACAGTGCACGCCGCTTATTGTGATCACTTGGGGACGCAGCTAATCTGATAATATTAACCGATTGATAACAGTAGCCGAAAGAATTGATTGAAGGTTATTTATTCATATATAAGACAATACAATACAAAACATAATTAAAAGCTTTTTATTCATAAAATAATACATAACTGTAAATCATTGAACCACTCATAGGCCAATACAGTAAAAGACTACAAGCAACTATTTTTCAGCAAGTAACAAAGTTTTGAATTGTTTTATTTTCCTTTAGGAGTCCATTAACCAATGTTCAGTTACGAGTATTTTTGGAAGTCTATACTGATCTGTGGTGAACACCGCGTAGCAAAACATCTAACGCCTGTCTCTTCAAGTCTCTTCATTTTACACTCACCATCACTGTACGTCAACACTGTTATCTTCATAAATGAAAAGCAGCAGCTAAACTGAGATATTTTATTGCTTAAAAGAGAAAGCTAAGGAACTCCACCCCCTCGAACTGGTCATCCTCTGAGCTGGGAACAGCATGGCTACTTTCAATACAACACAATGCAGTTGAGTTAGAAACGAAATCTTTAAAAACGAAATTTCGAATGACATGCAGTAGGCCTACTTGGAAATAAAGTCGTAAAAATGAAAATGTGATAACAAACAGAATCTTTGATCACAATATACATTTTTTCAATGTACAGTATTAATCCGTATGGGACTTCCAAAAAAATTATAACACTACCCGACTGATAACATTATCCGCGAATACATTAAGCGGCGTTCACTGTAATTATAAACATGTAATAGCTGAAGAGGCACCTCAAGAACTGAAATATTCTTTATTGACTTGAACTTAGAGCCCACTGATGATTTTACTAGATGAATGCTTATATTAAAGTATGCAGTTAGCTCTGAAAGGGTTAACCAAGTATTTATCTAAATTTTCATACTGGATTGTTCTTTAACAGGGCTTTCTAGGCCTGAACGATGATAGATAACATTTCATGTAGTACACATAACCAGTGTTATGATATTTTTCCATTCTCTCAGGGCCTGTAGCATTGGCTCATCTTGCTTTGTATTATAGAGTGGAAAGAACAAGATTTCAACACAAAAACTACAACTTTCAGCCAGATATGAATATAGCATCTTGAGTTTAACTGCGTTCCATGTAGGGCCAGACCGATTGTATTTATGTGTGTGTAAATGTAGTGTTTATAGACAAGTAAAAAAAAAAAACAGCGGGGGGAAGGGAATTGAAACAGCAGTATCAGTTGCAGATCTAAGAACCAGGACTTAACAGTCGTTAAAAATCATAACCAAAATACAAACAGTTTTCATCATGAGAATATAGAATTGTGTATTGCCAATATACTAGTTAGTTGAAAAGAAACTTAGCTTAAATTGGATAAATAAAGGATAGTAGGAAACCCCATATGTAAAAATATAAGGTATAAATCATATAGATCCCTAAACATGCTAAAACCCTAAGTTTCAACAACATTAAAAGAGCTACACCCACTATTAGAGTTGGATTATTCCCACAAAGTCTCTGGCCTTGAAGACGAACCCAGCCAGCGAGCTTCTCGTTACGTCTCGTTACCAAGATGCGCGAATTCGGTGCGCGTAAGATCAGTAAGCTACCGCTGGGCAGAGAGTGAACATCATGCAGCATGTCGTCGTCAGTCGTAGAAAATACAATAATAGTTGAGTGGAGAGGTGATGCCGCTGCGAGAGAGACAGACAACACGTGGAGTGGGATAGGAGAGCTGATCCAATCAGGGTGCAGCTACCTCCCCTAGCCAGGAACTCTACGAGCGGTGAGACTCGCTCCTAAGGTATATACGTAAAAACCCAGAGACGTTGTGGAGGTAATCTTACTCTACACAAATCAACAAAACCACAGAAAGTAGATAACTCATATTCTCGCTATGTGTAAAATAATAAAAAGATAAGAGTTGCATAGCGAAGTAAGGAATTATAAATCACTAGAGGACTACAGAGAAATGAAATTACATTGGGAAACAGAAACATAGGCTACTTATTGAACAACAATACGGTAGAACGAGAGGAGATAGCGCGGTGGCGACTCGGTATCTGGAAGCTAAAGATCAGGAAAAAATTTGCTCACCTTCCATATATTGCATTAGGCTGTAGAGAAGCAAATTACTGGAGAGAATCTTTAGAACAAAAAATATTAAAACTGAATACATTAATAGTATATAAGAAAATGTGCTATTAGATAAATCCTTGTTAAAGAGTCTAGGCAAATTCTTCTTTATAGTAAGAGAAAAAATAGGTAGTAAAGGAAGAAGAATAAAAGTCTATAACTATTTTCTACATTTACAAATTATATTTATAAAGAAGGACCAATTACAAATAAACAGGCCTACATATATATCCCTAAATTAGAGCATCTGGACAAAATTTCTCGACCCTTTCACGTCCAAGTAATACTGTACCTTAGTTTCTTGAGGGGGGGGGGTTGAGAGGCGATGAGCTTACCACCTGTCCCTTTGCTCTCTCTGGGAAATTTAGGGCTTGTATTACCACCTGCCGACAAATCCTCCAGATACGTGACTTCCAGATAGCTTAACTGCAAGATGCCGTGTAATACCACCGCTGAACTGCTACCGGCAAGAACGCAGTAAAAATTTGTAAAATGGCCCTTACCTCGCTGAGCAAAGAGGTGTGTTTGTTGTAGTTCGGTAGGCGTCCGCTAGGTGTGGCAGCTCGGATTTGTATTTCTACAATTTAATTACACAAGAACATATCGTTTTAAGTGCATTAATCGATTTGTGCAGTTCTATCTTATTCATAAGTGAGCATAAAATAACATTTTTGTGTAAATTAAATCTTCCGGCATCAGTTCTAAAATTCAAGTGGCCAAGGACGCTTCGCCGTGCTGCCATCTTGCTTCAACCAAGCTTTCCTAACTAGCAGTTGGAAATTTGTCAGCCACTCCATCCTTCTGCTAGCTTATCTGGAAGTTGTCTTGCCAGACAGATTTTGTCAGGAGATCACAATACGCAATTCTTGGCCAACTTCCAGATAGGTTTTCTATCTGTCAGATAAATATGACATCAGGTGTTCGTCGTACAGAAGCCCTAAGCGTAACAAAATTCACATAGGTAACAGAAACCTCCACTTGTTGTGTGTTATTGATTTTGTTTGAATTAAAATGTTTGTGTAATTGATTGTTTTAGTTATTAATATAAATTGGTTTCGTTTACAAACGAGTAAAACGTATATTACATAAAAATGAATGTATAGTATGTTGTATCTCTCTCTCAAAAACAAAAACAAAAAAAAAAAAAAAAAAAAAAAAAAAAAAAAAAAAAAAACAGAGATGTAACAGGGGGACATCAACTGTATATTGCATAGTTCCCAAAGCTTATATCTTTTTAAGAATGCCATGTAAAAAATCTTGGCTTTCATTTTGACAGTAACTTAAATTGGAACATCCACATAAAATAAATTTGCAAAAAAAATATACTCTATATTTCACGCTCTCCAACGATTAAAAAACTTTCTACCTTCTTCATTAAAGAAAACACTTGTATCAACACTCATAATGCCTCATTTCGATTACTGTGATATTCTATTAAGCGACCTGAGCTCCAAACTAGGACAGAGACTACAACGTGTTCATAATGCTTGCATTCGCTACATTTGTGGTATTCGTAAATCAGATCACATTACGCCAGCATTTGAAACATTAGCATGGTTTCAACTAGACGACAGAAGAAAACTGCACTCTCCCTGCCTCCTCTATCGAATTCTTCATACTTCCTGTCCTCACTATCTGTCATTACGCTTTCAAACTCTTTCATCTCATCATAACATAAACACCCGGTCCAAGCAAGATCATATTCTCGCAATACCTAAACATCATACATCTCTTTACTCATCATCGTTTACTACTTCAGCCATCCGAATGTGGAATTCTTTACCATCTCACATCAAGGACTGCCGGTTACTGTCAACCTTCAAATCGCAGTTAACAGCACATATACATAGTACTTAATAGTATATATTTTTTTCTTATCAATAGTGTATCTTCTGTTTTTAGTGTACCGGGTATCTTAATAGTGTATCTTGTTAATTAAGTTCCTATCATTTAATGCTATTGTGTAACTAGATTATTTTTTACCACTTAATTTCTTTCATATCATTTGTGTGTCATTTAATGTATCCTAAATAATTTAATGTGTTATGTAATGTCATTTAACGTATTTTATGTTATTTATTATGCTATAATGTAACAACTAATGTACTTTTAGTCCCTGGTGAAGTGGAAGAAAAGACCTTACGGTCTTAACTTTCTCCAGGTTAAATAAACTATTATTATTATTATTATTATTATTATAAAAGTGGAATGTAAACCCATAGTTCCGCTATGTTTTCTGAAACCTTGTAATAGGTTTACGATTAGATGAGAATGATATTATTGTGGCCTCTTTGAATTAAATACGAGGCGCGTCCATAAACCATTTCGTTGATATCTCAGATTGTGTGAATAGGCTATGTGAGGAAAATATTAATTTACCAGTATGAGTTCAGCTCATAAATGTACTAGCCTACGAGGCGCGTCCATAAAGTAAGTTTCCCTGAGGCCGTCTACAGAAACAAAACAACTTCGTGGACATACAGTATATATTCCAACAGATACAGTAAGCATTCAGCTATTATTCAACTTATTTGCCACCGGAATTAAAACATGTCATACCATGGAACCAACCTTTGAATACCTGTGCCGTACAAGTCTGCCACCAGGGATTTGAACCACTGTGTGACAAACATCTCCTCTCTGTCATTCTCTGTCATTTCTTGAGGTGTAGGAAAAAATGGAAATCACTGGGAGCGAGGTCCGGGCATAAGGGTGAATGTTTAAACACCTCCCAACCGAACCTCTGCACGAGACTTGCTAGGAGGTGTTTAAACATTCACCCTATAGCCCGGACCTCGCTCCCAGTGACTTCCATCTTTTCCTACACCTCAAGAAATAACAGGGAATGACAGAGAATGACAGAGAGGAGGAGATGTTTGTCACACAGTGGTTCAAATCCCTGGCGTCAGACTTGTACGACACAGGTATTCAAAAGTTGGTTCCACAATATGACAAATGTTTCAATTGGGGTGGCAAATATGTTGAATAATAGCTGAATACCTGCTGTATCTGCTGGAATATAAATGTCCACGAAATTGTGTTTTGTTTCTGTAGACGGCCCCAGGGAAACTTACTTTATGGACGCGTTTCGTAGGCTAATACATTATGAGCTGAACTCATACTGGTAAATTATTTTTCTCGCATAGCCTATTCACACAGTCAACGAATTGGTTTTATACTGAATGTGATATTATAAGGAAGTTATCTCAGTTCATTAGTATCGTAGCGTATAAATGTTCCACATATTTCACTGGAGTGTTCATTTACACATAATCCCCAGGCTCCTCGAATCTAGTTGGGTCTGGCTGAAACATGATTATCTAGGCTGTAGAGACGACTGTCCGGAATGATAAGTACTTTAGGTATTTTGTGAGCTTTTGAAACCAATTCAAGTGAACGCCAAGTGGATGTCTTTAGAAACTGTTACCTAGCAACCCAGTTCACAGTCTGTTCTGCAAACTTCGCTTACGCTTCTGCAAATGCCAGTCCCAATTTGCAAGATACAGTATCAGCTCAGTAGCTTTTCCAAGACTGAAACAGAATAAGCTACCACATCATTTATCATCTCTTCACACAGCTCCACCAAAGTGGATGGTGGCAAGCATCGAAACATTAACCGAAAGTAAACAGAAACAAAGACTCCAAGTTCTTTATAGTACGGTACAGGTTAATTTTTGGAAGAGACATTGCTCTTAGAATATCTGTACAATGATACAACATTTTATTCATATCACTCTGATATTTTTAGGTAGATTTTCGAAGAAAAATCTACCTATTGCAATGGATACCACTTTATGATTTTCGAAAAATTCTTTCATATCTTTACGTTTCATGCTCCCCTAAGTACGAAACCACCGCCCGTTCAAAATTTTTTTTTGTGATATTTATATATATATATATTTATATATATATATATATATATATCTTTACACGATAGCGGCCGTAATTTTGAAGATATTTGAACCAAATTTTATTATGTTATTTCTAGGCCCAATAGTTCGGACAAGTTCGTTAATGGGCAAAATTGGCCCAAGGGGGTGGTCGGGGGAGGGGGTTGAAATTTTGAAAACTTTATATCTCGGCCCCTATGAAGTATAGAGGGAAACTTTGTTTGAATAAATTAGAGTACTCCCTATGGAGTTCACAGTGACACCAACGATTCGGGGGTTCGAGTGAGGGTGGGGGTGGAGGTGGGGGTGGGGGATGAAAATTCGAAACTTTTGAAACCACGTCTTGTGGGGTATCGTTGAAAAGCTCTTGATGAGTACTCTACAAATCAATAAATAGTTTCTTGATAGCTCTCATATGACGCGAGATTTTAATGTTTGAAAATAATAACACTTAAAAGAATTATTATAATATCATAATTTTGTCTTGTTTAGCGGCTTTGCTAATTTTATTCATTGCTGATCTTGCGCACGGCCTCCCAGAATATTATATCCTATTCTTGTTGTCAAAACAAATGATTGTAGGCTCTTCCTCTTTACCGAATTCAGTTCTTATTACTGTAGGTTTACCATGCCAAGGCTAAAGAAGAAGAGTGCTATGCAGCGACAATAAATTAAACCAAAAGCACTTCGAAATCTACCTCCGCCTGTAGGCCTGCCTAAAGGGATTTTTTAGTTTGGATTTTCTTTCGGACTATATTTAATATAAAGGTGAAAACAATGAGTCATCCTAGGTGTGATATGTCATCCTAAGTGTGTTAGTTGAAGATAATTTTTTTCTATTATTTTCAGATTATCTTGTACATATTGTAAATATATATATTTTTTTAATCTGTGAAGTAGCAGAAAACCTAATATTCTAACTTTTCCTTGCCATGCTTAGAAAAACCTGTTTACTCTAAAAATTGCAGATGCCATGAAATATATATATCCGTAGATGAGTGTTATAAATTAATTTTGTAAGGTAAAATGAAACATATATTATTATAGGTAATCCTTCGAGAGATTACGACCTTATCGATATATTTATCTGAGGAAACTCATAATCTTAAGTAGGATTTATGAATAAATGTAAAATGCTACGGATTTTGTAAATTATAATTCTTTTCTTACTTTGTTGTCAATAATCTGCCCGCAGCGAGATCATAGCTTAACGCACACATAACTCGTGTTGTGGCAATTGCTACTTCTAGAATTATCAAACTTTATCCCTTAGTAAGTAGAGCACATCACTTGGATTGGAATGCTCTACGCTACTGTACACATCTCTTGTAAGAGATCTCATCACAAATGCAGTGCCAACATGGGGTGAAGCTAGCAAGGGTCATATTCACCGATTACAAGTTGTGCAAAAGAAATTTCTTCGCAAAGCCACAAATGAGCCTTGGTACATAAACATAGTCGATTACATCAAGAACTTGGGATTCTCCCGATGCAGCAACACATTCGAAACCTATCAAAGTCATTTTACAGCAAACTGCTAAATGTTCCTGGTGCATCTGTTTATAACATTGGATAAAGGTCATTGAATAGAACAAGACTGAAAAGAAAACTTCATCAAAATGTGCAACTCATTGATTCAGAAGAAAGTGGTCATTCTGTGTAAAATATTATCTCAACCATCAAATGTGAGAAAATAATAAGTACACTAATACAACTTTTGTTACGAATTGTATTTAAGCTAGAGGAGCTGATTTAGTGTACCTCAGCAAGATGTTACTGTAATATTGTATAGAACAGTATAACACTCGTCTGTATGGTAGTTATGCTGATCAGTCAAATATACAAATAAAGAATGAACAGTCTGTAAATTCGATTCCATGAATTGATTAGAGTTTCCAATGCTACCAATAGGGCGTAATACGAGATGGAGAGCCTCAGCATCAGAACGCTATAAAAGCACTTGAACTGCCTTGCATCGAAACGAAATTGTGTTTTTTATCAATGGACATTTATGTTATTTCAATTTCAAAACAACTTATGTTGTATAAAATAATGTGTTTTTTTATGTTCACTGACAGAATGTGACGTACTAATCACAACCATTGTCTTCTTGATTTCTTGAAAAATGAAGAAGGCAGTGTCACTGCACGTATGATGCCTTACGTATCCAGTAACGAGTTGACATTTATCAGATAAAATTGCATCCTTGCGGCCTTAGGAAGCATATTATAAGATAAACGATCGTGATTGGTCTAAATTCGAGGTATTGCTAAACGTTATTGGTCAATATAAAACACGCGGCATATGAAAGGAATAGTTAGAAAAAAAAGTCGAAGCTGTGTTTAATTGAACCTGTAATTAATTCTTATTAATTAAACACATACATGCATATTGGCATTTTGGAGAGCCAAGATTGATTTTCTCTTCCATTGTGACAAGATCTGAAATGTGTTCACTTCAAGGGGAGACAAAGTAGCCTAAATAAAGTTGTTAGTTCTAGCATTTAAAATCCGATGTGTCATTTGATGATATATCCTACTTTGTTTTAATTTTGTTAAAACTAGATAGTCACTAACGACATTTTCATACGCTGACTAGATATTAATGCTGTAAAGAATACAATGATAACCATACATATATATTAGTAGCTATTCTAGGCATATGATATCAATAAGGCAACACTCTGCTAAAACCTACAATCTAAAGGGGGACATATATTTTCATTTTAAGATTGGACTTCGAATTTATTTATGTAAAAACATAATCTAGATACCTAAAAACGTGTAGAGTTACCACTCTTAAAAAATGAAGCCCTAACTTATGGGATTCAATAAAAGTTCACAGATATTTTATAGCTTTATTAATAAACTACTTTCTAAATTCCGTTTTCTTCATAACTCCTTGAGATAATCTAACGATATTTTGTAGCCTATGCACACGTATTTCAAACATGTGAACTATACGACTTATATAGTGTCTTTTTTCTCTGACGTATAGGGCTATTTTAAATTTTTAAAAAGTGCCCCTAAAACAAACATATTTCAAGATAGATATTTAAGCATTCATGAACCACAGATTATTGTCTCTGTTGGACATATCTCAAACATATTTCAGTTTTACCAAAAATAATAAAACTTCAAATTTAGATGGTGTACAAAAATTTTTCGATTTTTAAGAATACAATAAAAATAATTAAAGTATACTAAAAACTGCGTTAATTCTTATCTAATTATTCTAAACTAAACTCTTGCATCGCCATTTTGGGTACCTAATTATTATCCACCGGAGTTCCGAAAACCGAGCAGATGTGACTCTCCTCCTGGCCCACCAAGAGTCCTTCGTTGCACCGCTAGACAGTACCGCTAATGATGATCGTTATCTTAATGTCAAGATCGTAATAAAGCCACTATTATTCATAAGCAGTGTTCGGTCCAGGGTACCCAAGTCAAGAAACTTAAGAAACTTAAGAACGCCCGGAACATTGCTTTGTGTATGTTGAGGCGAAGTGGAGATGGAGCGTGGCGTTAGGCCTACTCGTTGCCTCAACATGTAAACATTCGTTCATAGTAGAGCACAAAATAATTGTACACATTTACAGTAATAAATAAAATCAGGTAAACTGATGTAACAAAGTGCCAGTATGTTTTTGTTGAATCAATTATAATTGCAGTTGTGTTATGCAGAAAATAAGTTTTTCTAATCAGATTAAAATCGACTAGCGTCAGCAGAACTACAGATTTGTGATACCTTGACAATCGCGCACTCACATAAAAATAAAAAATAAAATTAAAAAAATCCATGTCGAATCGGCCGGCTACGGGATTTAATCCGGGGACCTCCAGAATACGAGTCCAAGACGTTACCATTTGGCCAACTCAGTCAGTTTGACGGTGATGTTTAATAAGCATATGTGAAGGAATAGTCTTAACTGTCAAATTATACCGATAGACAAAAATTAAAAAAACATGTGACCTTTAATTAGTTGTTACTCTGGTACCGGTCAACCGATTAGGTCCAAAATTAATAGGCTTCTTGCCATGGACGTTATAAATGATTTCCCAAGCTTCATGAAAATCTGATAAAGCATATTTGAGTTATGGGGCCTTTTGTTATATAATACCATAAAAACGCACTAAATTGGGCATTATTCCGGTACCGGTCAACTGATTTGGTCCAATATCAACAGACGTCTTCCCATGAACATTATAAATGTGTATAGCAAGTTTCATGTAAATCCGATAAAGCGTATTTGAGTTATGGCGTTTTTAAATAAAAACACTAAATTGGGTTTGACGCCGGTACCGGTGAACTGATTTGGCTCGATATCATCAATAGGGTTCTTCCCATGGACATTATAAATGCGTATACAAAGTTTCATGAAAAACCAATAAAGCGTATTTGAGTTATGGCGCGTACAGACACACGGACTGACAGACAGACGGACATACATTTTTCGTCCCCCACACACAATCTCATAAAGTACCATACTGGCACTTAGTATATTATATGCATTACACTTCTGGTTTAGAAATGATTTGCCTAGCATTATGTGTTTCAATTTACGTTATAATCTACGTGATTTTAAAGAAAAGGAAATATAAATATACAACCCATACTGTTTGGTCTTGCACCGCTTTTGTAATCTGATTCAGTGATTGTCATAAAATGGTTTTAATTAATTTTTCTTATGGTCGGCTCCCGAGAGTCTTTTTTAGTCATATGTTTTTCAAGAAACTATTTACAATATTTATTTTTGACCTTATGGAAAGTGATGTTGGTACGTAGCCTACCAATATTTTACGTAAATGTCGATAACGTTTGGTTTGAATTTCAATATCTGATTTTGATATTGAAGGCCTGCCTTGAATGTGCAATTCAATATTTCCTATATACCTTTTGCTATCACAGTGTTTTTGTTTTTTGGTTTTTTTTTTAAACAATAGAGTTCTACTTGTCTGAATATCTTTTGTGTGCAATTTGCAAAATGCAGCAATGAGTAATGAACTTTTTTTTATTAAACATACTGGCCACGAGCCATGATGTCATTTATACGTCGTGCATTGCAACTTCAGTCTCGTAACTTTGTGACCCTATGCCGAACCCTGGTCATACGTATAAAGAGTAATTCACGGTAGTGAAAAAAAAATGTTGTAGCATACTTGAAAGTAATTAATAGTGTATGTCTCTCCTTAAATCCTATAGTAAAAAAATGTGTGATGACCTGAAAATCAATAAACAGCCATAGGCTTGTGGGCCTTCCCCTGATGCTAGTATTTGCTATGTCATAATGAGCTCTGCTTCCTTTCTGTGTTGTATTTGAAACAATTGCTGTACACTGTAAGCTTAGCTTGTTAATGTTGTAATATTTTCCCTCCTTGAAATTAATTCATTATGTTTATGTATACAGAATGAAAGCAAATATTACTTATATAAAAGGTTTCTCTCCCATCTCTGGGGTTGGTCAATAGAAACACAGAGAAACATATAAAAATCATATTCAGAAACTTCATTTTTGTACCATTGAGGGAGGTTTAATGTAGTTTACTATTAAAAGACCTCCTTATACCCTCAATATATTGTATTTTTCTTTCTTTGATATTCTTAAAGAACAAATACTAATAGCTGCCAATATTACAAGTATTTTATTTTGTAGAGATAACTTACATTTTACAACATATATATTGTTATTTGATAATAGGCCTATGTAATGCTTATCATGTTTTATCTATAACTGAGTATAAAACTTTAAGTTTTTTTTATAAAAAAGCTTTAAAACCTATGTTATTAATGGATCTTCTAACACTAAATTATTGCTGTTTATTATTTGTATTCTATAAAAATGTTTCATTTCATCCGGAATTGTAGTTAAATCTACTTATACATTCAATCAATTTTTATTATTATATTTATTACATAGTCTTTAGGCACATACATGCATAAAAACACAAACAAGAAAAATTACAACCTACTTACAATAACTAGAGAGTGCTTGGAAACCTCTGTTTGTTCTATTTATTAAATTTCATTAGGTAAATATTATAACATATGGGACCCAAATATAAAATAATATGAACGTACTGTTTTGCTTAATCTAAATTCTAGTGCTAGGATTGCTTCTAGTGTTGTATCCATGTACAACTTTTCGAAGATTATAATAATTAATGTTGGTGTGGACGGGTACTAAGAGATCGAATAAGACCGGTATTGACAAATTATCCTCAGGACATACTTGCCGTTTGAATGGCAAGCGATAAAAAAAAAAAACAGGCAAATGCACAAAGCAAGTGGAAAACTGGTAACCTTGATTTGTTCGTCAACAACTGAAACAGATGCTTAAATAAGTGCCGTATGAACTGAATTTGCAAGACCACCCGCTACCAATTGATTTTCGGAAACATGTTTGTTAATGTCTGTATTATTGACACTTTCACTGTAAAAAATTATTGAAGTATTTTGTAAATTTCATGTACAGGATGAAAGTATTATAACTGTGCATATATTAACATATTTTTCCTTACGTAAAAAGTAAACAAAAACTGCAAAAGCTATTTTTGTTCAAATGACTACTCTTCCAGGGAAAAGAAATCCTAAATTTTAACCATGCTGAAGTTCATTCGTGCTATCCTTACTGGTTTAATTTTTATTCAGACATGCAGAGGAAATAATCATGAATATTCTCTCTCTTTTTGGCTTTTCAATAAAGTAGGAAGTTATCGTGGAAATTTAATACAAAAATAATTTGGTAGCCCAAACATTCCGACAGATTTCCGCACATTGAAGTGTCTTCCATCATGTAGTGTAGTGTGTTCGTTTTACACAATAGTGTCATGAAGTCATTCCCTTCGGGTCGGCGATCTGGCAGTGGGCAATTCTGCGGAAATTACCTAATTTCCTCTTAAACGATGGACTTAATACTCTTCTCTCTTTCGTAGTTTTATCTCTCCCTTATAGGGACCTTTATCCGGCCCGCGCCGCCCGGGCCTTACCGGGCCGCGACATGTCGGGAGAGGAATGAACTATGGATCACAACACAGACATACTTTTTTGACCATACAAGGACATGGATGGCCTCCCCGGATTGGTGATCAGCCCAATGCCGGGGCCACCTCCGAGACAACACGAACACATAGGACGAGACACCATTCACACACACACACACACACACACACATTCACTCACTCCGAACAAGGCGAGGATGGGATGAAGATGATAATGACGGCCAGATGATATCCGGGGACTACAAGGGCCTAAAGTTACCTGAAGTTTGTCTCACAGGTGAGGAAATAATCCGGAAAACCCACACCTAGGTAACTTGTCCCGACCAGGAATCGAAACTGGCCCCGCTGCATGAGAGGAGCGAACGCATCCCCTGAGCCAAAGCGGTGGAGGGTCTTAATACAAATGCCAAAATATTTGCTATGTTTATTAAGTGCCAGTACGGTACTTTATGAGATTGTGTGTGGGGGACGAAAAATGTCTATCCGTCCGTCTGGCTGTCTGTCCGTGTGTCTGTACGCGTCATACCTCAAATATGCTTTATCGGATTTTCATGAAACTTGGTATACGCATTTATAATATCCATAGGAAGAACCCTATTCTTATTTAAATAAATCGGTTCACCGGTACCGGCGTCAAACCCAATTTTGTGTTTTTATTTAAAAGCGCCATAACTCAAATACGCTTTATCGGATTGTCATGAAACTTGGTATACACATTTATAAAGTCCATGGGAAGACGTCTGTTGGTATTCGACGAAACCGGTTGGCCGGTACCGGAATAATGCCAAATTTAGTGCATTTTTATGGTATTATATAACAAAAGGCCCCATAACTCAAATATGCTTTATCGGATTTTCATGAAAGTTATTATACGCATTTATAACGCCCATGGCAAGAAGCCAATTAATTTTGGAGCTAATCGGTTGACCGGTACCAGAGTAACGACTAATTAAAGGTCACATGTTTTTTTTAATTTTTGTCTACCGGTATAATTTGACAGTTAACACTATTCCTTCACATATGCTTATCAAACGACACCGTGAAACTGACTGAGTTGGCCAAATGGTAACGCCTTGGACTCGTATTCTGAAGGTCCCCGGATAAAATCCCGGAGCCGGCCGATTTGACATGGATGTTTTTATTTTATTTTTTATTTTTATGTGAGTGCGCGATTGTCAAGGTATCACAAATCTGTAGTTCTGCTGACGCTGGTCGATTTTAATCTGATTAGAAAAACTTATTTTTGCACTCCTTAACTAATTAGTGGTACTTACGAACGTTGTTGCCGTGGATCGTAAGTTGACATTCCCACACAATCTTGTTGCTAAGGGCGTTGCGATGAGGTTAAATTACTTACGGTGCTTGCGCCACGTCATAATTCATTACGATACACTTCATAATACATACCTTTATGAACAAGGCCCCCAGGACAAATATTCGGTTCCCATAACAACAAACACATGCGAATCACTTTCTGAAATAAACATCTATCTTCAAGAATGTATACACATAATATTTTCAGGTAATATCACAATTAATATAATTAAATTGATATAAATAATCATCGTGCAAAAAATAGCATGCAATACACGTGCCATAAGCGCATTACGAAACTCGAAAAATTGAAAACACTCAGCGCAAGCGCCTCGTGTTTTCAAACCATTTCCTCGATCCGTAATCATGCCTTACGGCACTTGTATCGCTATATACTATTTCTGCATACCATAATTGCAATTATAATTGATTCAACAAAAAACATACTGGCACTTTGTTATATCAGTTTACCTGATTTTATTTTAATATATTTGCTGTCCCGAATCAGCACAGTTCACTACTTCCACTCTGTAGAATTAAGTGGGGAGAGAAGACTTGTATGTTCACTATTGGTTATTAAGTGCCAGTATGGTACTTTATGAGATTATGTGTGGGGGACAGAAAAATGTCTGTCCGTCTGTTTGTCTGACTGTCTGTCTGTCTGTCCGTGTGTCTGTACGTGCCATAACTCAAATACGCTTTATCGGATTTTCATGAAACTTGGTATACGCATTTATAATGTCCATGGGAAGAATCCTTTTGATATTGAACCAAATCGGTTCACCGGTAGCGGAGTCAAACCCAATTTAGTGATTTTATTTGAAAGCGCCATAACTCAAGTACGCTTTATCGGATTTTCATGAAACTTGGTATACTCATTTATAAAGTCCATGGAAAGACGTCTGTTGATATTGGACGAAATCGGTTGTCCGGTACCGGAATAATGCCCTATTTAGTACATTTTTATGGTATTATATAACAAAAGGCCCCATAACTCAAATATGCTTTATCGGATTTTCATGAAAGTTGGTATACGCATTCATAACGTCCATGGCAAGAAGCCTATTAACTTTGGACCTAATCGGTTGACCGGTACCAGAGTATCGACTAATTAAAAGTCACATGTTTTTTTATATTTGTCTACCGGTATAATTTGACAGGTAACACTATTCCTTCACATATGCTTAACAAACAACTCCGTCAAACTGACTGAGTTGGCCAAATGGTAACGTCTTGGACTCGTATTCTGGAGGTCCCCGGATCAAATCCCGGAACCGGCCCATTTGACGTGGATTTATTTTTATTTATTTTTTATTTTTATGTGTGTGCGCGATTGTCAAGGTATCACAAATCTGTAGTTCTGCTGACGCTGGTCGATTTTAATCTGATTCGAAAAACTTATTTTCTGCATATCATAATTGCAATTATAATTGATTCAACAAAAACATACTGGCACTTTGTTATATCAGTTTACCTGATTTTATTTTATTTCTGGGCACGCCTCTAGTGCCCAACACAATATAAAGATCTTAATTGCTATTATACATATATTCTCTGTATCTAGTCACAAATGGTTACAGAAATAGTTCATGTAACTTGAATTCAATTCTGAAACGTACCGGTACTTATAACAATTTATACAGTTAATTATATTTCAAGTCACTCGTCTGATTCAGACCTTACAGTGATTTTACTCTATTCGTGGGTAAGTGAATAAGCCTAAATTTATTGAAAACTCTCCCATTAATATTTCTTCTTTTTTTTTCATAAAAATATGACCATAGAATTGTATTGTGGTTTAATTGACTGAATATTAAGCTCATGAATCAGTGATAAACCTAACATAAGAATAAGTGGAATTTCAGCCAATCACATCTACACACATTCGTGCACTTCTTTCGTATAAACCAGCTGATTTCCATTACGTAAAACGTTATTAATAACCGCACGTAACGTCACCATCGTTAAAATATTTGTCTCGCCATCGAATATAGCATTCTCGCTTACAATGACGCAAATAGCGTTGTGTTTTGATTAATTTTTGGAGTTTTAATTATTCATTACATGCTTGATTCTGCAATGAGGTTATTTATGAATGTATCAATAAAATCCGGACTTCCAATTATATTACCTATGACTATATATGTCAAATTCCTTGTCATTGCTGTTACTGGCCATATTTATTACTCTTACTCCTTTCATCTTCGACGTAGGGCTAATCAACACGATGGTAAAATCATTAACAACTTCTTAATCAACTCATTCTCTTCTAAATCTTTGGGGGAATGGAATTCTATAGGATAAAAATATTCTGTTGATGCTACAGCATACGAGTTAACCTACCATTCGGTTTTTATTTCCTCATCTCTTCTCTTGCTTCCACTACATTTCAGGGTGTGCTATAAAAATTCCCTAGGCTCTTATTGGATCAAACCATTATCGCACTCAGCATCAGAAAACTCACACAGCGTTCTGCTTCCAATACCAAGTAAATAACCCTAGACAAGCAATTTGCTGTTGATTAAACCCACTGATAAAGTTTGTGCTCCATCAAATCGATTGCAGTAAAGAACTCTGAATAGCCCTTACATTGCCTGCTACCTAAAGAGTGTCCAGCAGCAGAGGGTGTAATAAAATATTTCTTAATGCGATTAACAATAATAATATGTGTACACGTAGGAAAAAAAAGCGGACCAAGTAAAATATTTATGTTGCCGATATGAGCCACTGCGCATGCCTAGCGGCATTCACAGGATAGCAGGGAATGTACTGAAATTTGTTCTAGTGTTGACTATTGACTTAGCCCATTACCAGCCCAAGCTGGTAAAATAATTGAATTGAGAACTAATTTCACATAATTGCATTGCTTGTGAAAACGAATATTTCCGTTACATCTCTTACATTTATTTACGTATCACAAGGCTCTGAAATCAGTTACAAGAGTCGGTCTGCTTTTCTCCCCCCTACCTGTAGGCCTACATAGAGTTCGTACGGTCTAGCGGACAAGGCACCTATGTTACAGATAAGTAGTTCAAATCTGGATTAATTCAGACTGACAAAACAATTTAGAACGCTATCCTTTGGATTTACATTACAGGGATGTACATCCCAGCTGCTTAGTAGTAGTAGTAGTAGTAGTAGTAGTAGTAATAGTAATATTAATAATAATAATAATAATAATAATAATAATAATAATAATAATAATAATAATAATAAGAATGTTTATTGAGTGTATTAATTAATCAAACCTTTGGGGCTAATTTTGCTCTCATAGCATTTTAATCAGCATCCAAAGATCAATGCGTCATGAATTTGTATTGGTTTGATCCTCACATGCCTTTACTCATTAACCATTTTTGTGCTTGTTTATATCTTTCTTTCGTCCCTAATTTTCTATAAACAATTTTTATTAGCTACTTAACAGCTTCAGTAATCGTTTGCCCACAACACTGGTGTATTCGTTTTTACTTCCTCTGTCTTTACCATTGGTGCTGCAGGTAAAGGAAGCATTGTTCGACCCCGAAATTCGAATGTGAGTTTTTGACTTAAGTGCGCATTTTGAGGTTCCCGGAATCCAAAAATGTTATTTTGAGAATCATGTCTGTGTGTCTGTGAACAATCTAGCCCTTGAATGGAAAATCGTACGAAAACCAGATTTTTTATTTGGATTATGTATTCTTTGAGGATGTGATAAAAAGATTGTCGATGACTTTCTCTGATATTTAATGGCACTTTACAATAAGAAAATTCCTTTTCGCGACTTTCTCGAAAACGGCTCTAACGATTTTGTTTAAATTTTGTACATAAAGTGCCTATACTAAGAGCAAAAGTTTTTGTTTGAAATATTTTTCGAAAAATTCCATGAAGGATAGTTATAAACAACCCACTGTTTGTAGAAACCCAAGTTTTCCCTGGCAAACAAAGCTTCGCATGTGGTTGAAACAACTGAATGTGCACTCTTTACAATACGGCCTATTATTCTATATCAAAATGTGAAGTGAGAAAGATGTATTGCCCATGCTTAGGATAAATAAAATCAGGTAAACCGATGTAACAAAGTGCCAGTGTGTTTTTGTTTAATCAGTTATGATTGCAATTATGATATGCTGAATACAAAAGAAAGTCAAATATGGCGGTTTCGGGATTTGAACCATGGAACTCCAGAATGTGAGGGCAAGACGTTACCATCTCGAGCACCTGGGCCAGTTTAAGGGTCTAGTTGGATAAGCGCATGTAAAGCAATAGTGTTATTTGTCATAGCTAACTGTATTTTAATTTTCAAAGCCTTATAAGATCACAGTAAAACAATAGACGTCTTCCCATGGACATTTTAAATGCGTATAAGAAGTTTCATAAAAATCCGATAAAGCGTATTTGAGTTATCACGCCTTTAAAATAGACACTAAATTGGGTTTTACTCCAGTATCGGTCAACAGATTAGGTTCAAATTCAATAGGGTACTTCTCATGGACGTCGTAAATGCGTATACCAAGTTTCATGGAAATCCGATACAGCGTATTTGAGTTATGGCGTCTTTCTAATATAATCTATGGAAATAGGCACTAAATTGGGCATTACTCCGGTAGCGGTGAACCGATTTGGTTCAATATCAATAGGGTTCTTCCCATGGACATTATAAATGTGTTTTCCAAGTTTCATGAAAATCCGAAAAAGCAGATTTGAGTTATGGCGCGTACAGACACACAGATAGACAGACAGACAGACATTTTTTCGTCCCCCACACAATCTCATACTGGCATTTAATAAAGTTACGAGAGTGCATTAATCCGATTTTATTTGAGTTATGTATTTTTCGAGGACATGATGTGGTAACGACATTCTCTTCATTATAACGGTCAATTTAAATGAAGAGAATGTCAAATAATTATATTATTTTGTATTAAGAGCAGTATTTTTTATTTGGGCAGACTTTTTTGTATAGTGGTCGTCGAGCCACCATCTCCATTATCTTTCAAGAGAAAGCTCTTTGTCCAAAATGAAATGTAAAGAAATTATTGTTGAATTTATTATTGTTATGAGGGTTATTATTAGGGATGGGTCGATACCAGATTTTCTCGATACTCGATACTCGATACTCGATACTCGATACCGATACATGATTATTTCCTCGATACTCGATACTTCGATACTCGATACCTTCAACATTTCCAGTTTCAATAAATAGGTACATTAAAAATTAAAATTTGAGAGAACTGTGTAATACCAACTAAATTAATTAAGTCTGCATATTTAATGCGACAAAATTTAATATCATCAGTAGCCTATAACTATTTTTAAACTTTACATTAAAGCTAAAATTAGTTTTTTAAACAGTCCACTTACAAGTTTTTGTTTAAAAATACTAGCATTCTCACTTAATTGCAGAATTACAAAAGTATCGAAAAAGTATCGAGCTAGTTTTCTGAAGTATCGTTCGATGCCGATACCATGCAAGTATCGAGATTATCGATGTATCGAAAGTATCGAGGACCCATCCCTAGTTTTTATTATTATTATTATTATCAGGCATACTATTATACTGTTATTGTTATTATTGTTGTTATGCTAAATATTGAACGCAGTAAAAGAATTGAGAAAAATGGCAGCTTCATTTATAATAGCATTCCAAACTACTAACTCACCAACAAGGACTGGTGGTGGCAGCACCATACATACATAGTTACAGAATAAACAATATTAGATGTTCATTTGTTGGTTTACGTAACTCAAGCATGGATACCAACACCTCTCCTCGGAAATCAACAAATTCAATAAATCACAAATGACACTACAATATTTCCAAACTTTGGCTTCTTCACTAAAATCCAAGTCTGGTTCCTTTCATGGTTCTTCATCTCCACCTCCATTGCTTTCAACCAGGTGTCTCTATCCTCTCTACACATGATCTCTTCTGGGGTCCTGGGTGGCTCCAAAACATCAATTACACCATCCCTTACCTTGCAGCAATAATTGCAACACGATAGATTGCACATCCTTCTAGGTTGCTTCAAGCGTTTTGAACTCCTAAGTCCCTCCTCTGAAGTGGCATCATTGTAGGGCACTTCTCTCATGGAACCAGAGTCCTGTACCTCACCTGTGTCACCGGGGTATAGCACCTCTCCTGCGGCACCAGAGTCCAGCTTCTCTTCTGTGGGACCGGGATCCAGCACCTCTCCAGTGGCACCGAGCTCTAGCTCCTCTCCTGTGGCACAGGGGTCCAGCACCTCTCCTGTGGCACCGAGCTCCAGCTCCTCTCCTGTGGCACCGGGGTCCAGCACCTCTCCTGTGGCACTGGGGACCTGCATCTCTCCCGCAGAACCAGGGTCCAGCACCTCTTCTGCAGCACCGGAGTCCAGCACCTCTCCTGTAGGGAACTGGATTATATCCACTAGAGTTGGCTTCTCATCCTCCAGGCGGTAGCCTTTTATCCCAAGCAAAACTTCATTTCTCTCTTTATATTTCTTGAATCCTTGTAGGGCATCACTTTTCTTCGCTATAGCTGACGTTGTGAGGGCTTCAACTCTTCCCATAGTTTGCAGGTTAGGGTGGCCTAGTCTCTTATGCCACGTCATCTGAGAAACTCTTGCAGCTTTTCTCATGTTAACGTTCCTTAGATATTCCTCATTTAACTCTTTTATTGATACATCTCCAACAGTAGTGACAAAATATAACCTTCCAATTCGATGTGCTTGAAAGATTAATTTTTCTCCCTTTAATAACTTATTCAAACCATTCTTCGATCTGAACTCAAGACCTTTCTCCTCTATCTGACCTTGAGAAATCAAATTATCATGTAATTCAGGCACATAGAGCACATCCTGAAGCTCTACATTCTTTCCTCCACATTCATCTGACATAGGAATTACAACAGATCCCAAGCCACTTATTTTCAGCGGTCTCCCATCACAGACTTCAACAGTACCTGAGCATTCTCTGAAATTCTTGAAAATCTCTCTTCTATTTGTCATGTGGTCAGAAGCACCACCGTCTAATATCCATACATCGTGTTTGCATTGAGAATACTTCTTCGCATGCAATACCACATGCTCCCCTGTAGTAACTGAAGCAGAAGCTTTCTTGGGTTCACTACTCCCTTTTTCCGTCTCTTCTAGTTCCTGAGTCTTGGGGCAATTTTTCGCAATGTGTCCTTCACCACCACATGCATAGCAAAAGAATCTCCCTTTGTACTGCTTCCGTTGAGATGTACTGTTATTCTGATTGGTAGAATTCCTTCCATCGGTATACTTTTTACCTTCAGTGCTCGGCGGTTTCCAAGTTGTCTTTAATGCTTGATGTGACGATAGGCTTTGTTTTCTCATTTCTTCCTCTTGTTCCAGTAACACTTGCTTTATGTAGGACATGTCCATCTTATCCGGCTGAGTCACCAAAGTCTTCACTGTTATTTCATATTCTGGGGGAAGGCCAGACAAACACAAATGAGCCAACTGTTTATCAGATATCTCCAAATCATTCTTCCTCAACAGTCGATTCATATTCATCATTGTATTGCTATACTCTTGAATGGTCATATCACCCTTTACCATGGTCGCCAATTCTCGTAACTTCATCATAGCACCATACTGAGTGTTCTGGTGGCAAATAGTTTCGAGTTTGGTCCATGCTTCACTCGCCTTGTTGAAATCAACTATGTCGTTAATGAGATCATCACTAACTGATCTCATAATAAGAGATAGCGCCATGAGGTTGGCTTTCTCGCGCCGACGGGTTTCTGCTTGATTTAGATGAGCTCCATCAACATCGTTATAACCCGTGATTGCTTCCCAACACTCTTTAATCAACATTTCAGATTTCACGCGCGCCATCCACGCCACATAGTTATTTCTTGTTAGCTTTGGAATATAGAAGGTTTTCTCTTCCATCTCCGCCATTTTGACCGTTGCAAAATTCGTCGCTGCACTGTTACACAATATGGTAGTTTACTAGATTCTCCACACTTTCCACTATATTGTATTACGTCTCCACAATTCACTCGAACACTGCGCACCTGGGCCCATAACCTGTTGTTATGCTAAATATTGAACAGAGTAAAAGAATTGAGAAAAATGGCAGCTTCATTTATAATAGCATTCCAAACTACTAACTCACCAACAAGGACTGGTGGTGGCAGCACCATACATACATAGTTACAGAATAAACAATATTAGATGTTCATTTGTTGGTTTACGTAACTCAAGCATGGATACCAACAATTATTAATTTTGTTAAGAAGAGGACAGAGCGGGATGGTGCCTCGCTAGCGTCTGGGGCTCGCAATCGGAAGGTCTGTGGTTCTGTTCCAAGAATAGCAATCCTTACAGATGTTCCATAGTTTCCTCACAGTTACTATTTTTTCATGAAGAATTCAAATCGATGTGAATATGATTCCATTTTCATGCAATTTTCGATACGGTATTGAAAACAATGTTTCCAAGAGAATCAACAGAATGTGCTAGCCCCACATTCGACAACCAATAAAAGTTTTGCTCCACACTCCTGATGGCCAATGAAATGCAGGTAGCTTTAAGGGGGGACATACAGCTTTCAGTGAAATTCGTAGGTGAGAAATAGGCGAATTTCATTTTTCCCCCTCAGCAATGGATAGCTCTACAATCTTGCAATCTGACATGCTCTTTATTCACTGGATTGCAGAAAAGAAGTCTGAACGGGGCCACGGGTTAAAACCATGAGTTGGTTTGCTAAAACGAAGTTTCTCGTAAATCAGCTCGACCTCGACTTCGGCCGCAGCGTGAAATCTCCACCACGCCACAGTCAGGTTTAAAACTGCATCTGCTTTGGTCAGCTGTTGGAGAATGGAAGCCTACGTAGCTTTGCGTGAACGTAATCGACTAATTGCACGTTTGAGGATGCTTAATCCGCATCGGAGAATTCTGGATAGGAGTAATCCCTTTGAAATGTATTCAAATGATGAATTCAGAAGAAGATTTCGATTCACAAAGGAAACAGTTCTCGATTTGGCAGAAATACTCAGGCGTGACCTAGAACACGCAGGAAACAGGGGTTCTGGCATTTCTGTTGAGTTGCAGATCTTAATTGCTCTGAGGTAAATGAAAATGTGTCCGCCGTTATGGGTTTATAGGTAGCATATTTCCCTACCATGGCGGTCCGGGTTCGATTCCCGGCCGGGCAGTGGGTTTTTCAGTAACGAAAAATCCCCGGGCTCAGGTCTGGACATCACCCAGGCAAATTATAGGCTACTTTAAAAAGCCTTAAATTAGAAGTGGTGACTGCTAGAATAGGATATAGTGTATTCACAATAGATCTATTACGGTCGCAGTGTTGAGAAGCCGAAGGGCTTACACTACCCCTCATTAATCTAATCTAAAGTGAAAATGGAATAGCATTATTACTATGGTATTATTATTATATCTCACACAAAATTATGTAAAAGCACAATCGAAGTTTGATATTAACCATAGGGGAGTTTTTAAAAAAGAATTAGGCCTAAACTGTAGGCTACAGGCATGTATAAATAGTGCACTGAGGAAAATCTAATTTCAAGTTTTTCTTTCCATTGTTGCACGAAAATACATTGTCAAAAAGGTTATGTTGTACTAGCCTCTTGTAAATACTTCTGGTATTCATCATTAGAGCTCAGGTTTTTAAGTTTACAGGATTCCTCACAAGAGTAATTCTTTTATATCCCTAATATTGTAGTTCATAACTGAATAAAGTTGTTAGGCTATAATGGGGCACATTAATTTTGTTGTACGATATGACTTTCCTCCTAGGCTGTAAAAGTTAGCCTACGTAAACAAAAATTCAGGCCCTGATTATTTCATTGTCACAATGATTCAGACTGCAGTCTACAGAATAAAACTATGGATTCTCTGTCATTACCTTATATAATTCTTCACCAAGAAAAAACAGGCCAGTGACAGTGAATTCTTAAAATTTCATATAGTACCGGTACACTAATTAAAATTAAAAATATTATGAAAATTAAAAAAAAATAGTCGTGACCGGGGTTTGAACATGAGATCTCTTGAACCACAGCTCAGTACGTAAACCACACAGCCACGAACGACATTAAGAACAGCGGGCGAATGTTGGCAATCTAAAGAGTAAAGGCTTCTCCATGTCGCACCTCGAGAATTTAAATTGTGTTTGTAGGTCTATGTGATGTGATTATATAATATTTATTGTAGTTTTCAGTTCGGAAAAATGGTATGATGATACTGATAACATTAATATAGAAACCTAATTCGTCTAAAAAGAGAAATATGAGAAGAAGAGAGTTTGCAGAATGAATGCAAGAACGGCTTCTCCTACCCGGTCATGACGTCAGTTACAGTGTTGCACGTTCAAAATCTCGACAACGGCCAGACTTCGTTTTAGCAACCCAACACGGACTCAGTCCTCGACCGTGGTTTAATAGCCATGGCTTTAAACTTTGAGTTCGTCTTCGTTTCTGCAATCCACCGAATTGACTACCTCTATAATTGCATACTATTTTCAAAATTCCGGGGTGCGCGGGCAAAGAGAGTTAAGTCCACCATCTTAAAAAAATTCAGATATGTCCATAGAGTTATAGATAAAAATGTTCTCTACATTTGTGTTAAGTCCAGTAAGTCATATTCAGAAATGCTAAGTTAGTTATGGATGTGTGCCTGATGGGTTTATCCATCTCTAAAGCTATGTTGGGCTGGTATAGTGTGTTGAGTCACTCTTAATTCTCAGTAACAAGAAAGTGGACTTAACTCTCTTTGCCCGCGCACCCCGGAATTAATCAAACTGTTACAGTTATGGGTAATTATCGTTACAAAATGGCAGCCACATTTCGTGCAATAAAATGCCATTACCGTGATAATTTCTACAAATGACACTATTTTTTAATCATTCTTTTTTCTACTTAGACCTAATTGCAAACATCAAATGAACATCATCATCTACAATCTTTGGAATATCTACAGTATAAGTATTTTCTAAAAATAAATTTAAAAAAATCATGAAAATATATTTACTTTAAAAAAATAAACTATTATTGTTAAATGAATGATTGCAGATAGTTTTGTTCATATGATATTTAAAAAAATACACTCACTCCGAAATATTGATACTTCTGGAAGTTATCAAGGAAACGCCATTTCAGTGCATTAAACGTGGCTGCCATTTGAAACGATAATTGCCCGTAACTGTAATAGTTTGATTAATTTTGAAAATGGTAAGAAATTGCAGATGTAGTCAATATAGAGCATGTCTTATTGCAAGATTGTATAGCAATTCATTGCTGAGAAAAAGAATAATGAAATTCACCTATTTCTCACCAATGAATTTCATCGAAAGCTTATGTCCCCCTTAAATACAGGTAGTGTTTTCATAGCACTGATTACGATTTCAATCCGGTCAGACCCCACTTTTTAGGTGTATCGACCTAGAGGCTAAAATCGATCTGAATTCTAGTTTTCATGACAATTTCAATACGGTAACTTAAGGGTATTCAGATCGAACTCAATTCTTCATGAAAACGGCAGTAGTTATTTCAGGAAAATACTGAAATTGTACCTCTAATTAATGCCATAACCTTCTTTTACGTTCCCTTCCTCTCCCTAGTGCGTGGTTTGTACAGGTGGGAGGGGTATAACCACGTATAACTATGCAGATTCAAGAGAATAGTAGATAATATTAATTAAATATAATAACTACTTTGCGTTTTATGATTACATTTGTGGTATATGACTAATTAGGCTTAAAGTTTCTCAGAACTGCTATAGCTTATGGCCAGATACCTGCTCCGGATGCTAATGGCCACTATCACGTGAATATAAATACACTGCTCTACACTTAGGTACATAGACACTCGCACTTTGACATTGCCTGATGTCGCGTATTATGGGGTCCGCGTAATAGTATTTGTATTTATTTTGCATGAAAACTTTCAATTTATTAAAAACTGCAAAAGGAAAATTTATTTATTTTTCCTTCCTTTGCAGGTGTAAACAAATTGAACATAATACATAATACTTAAAGTATAGTTAAAGATTAGTCTTAAGATTGTTTTTAAATTGGGACAAAATATACGGTACTGTATTGGAGTTGTGATTTTTTAAATTAAAAAAAAAATTAAAGCAAAGGAAGTGAAGCCTTTCGTGAGTGCTGGGTATGTAAACTCCATTAATTAAATAAGTAAACTCAGGCGACTGGAGAAGTGAACTTTAGCCTGTGTATTTTGTCTTCAGCCCATGACACCGATTAGGTTTGTGTACACTCCTGTCAGCCATTACTCCATACAATTAACCTGAGCGTAGCAGATTTGCAGTGGTTGCAGGATTAACAACAAAGGCTTTATTCCTGTGTGAGGATTTCGTTCATGACCTATTAATACGCCTAAGTGGAATGTTTAGCGTTCTCTATGAGAAATATACTATACTACATAGATATACATATATATATATATATATATATATATATATATATATATATATATATACACAGTGAGTCCCACGCAAGAGTTGGCCAATGATGCGGGTTTCTGCGTCGCGGCGGGCACTGCTCCAACTCCCGAGCGATCGGGCGAAATGTCTAAGTTATGCAAATAAAGCCGCGATTGGTGTAATGGTTCAGGTTCTCACATTTACAGTTAAAATTACAATGAAAATAACCACGTACCTCATCACAAGCGATGTTGGAAATGTTCTCCTGTTGCATCCACACAATACTGGCACCTTTTTAGGAAATTTTCTTTCACGCGCATATGTTCAGCTTCCGAGATAGAGTTAATTTCTCTTGTGATATTGTCTTTACAGTTCTTCTAATATATGGGAAATTGACTTATACACTTTATTTTTCAAGTTTTTCCATAAATAATATGTGGTTATTTTCATCGTAATTTTAATTGTAAATGTGAGAACCTGAATCACTACAACAATCGCGGCTCTATTTGCGTAGATATTTCACCCGATCGCTCGGGAGTTGGAGCAGTGCACGCCGCGACACAGAAACCCGCATCATTGGCCAACTCTTGCGTGGGACTCAATATAAGTTATGTGTGTATATATATATATGCTATGCTCCGGGAAATAATATTCTAAATACAATAATAAGTAAAATTTTCCCGATTTGGGCCATAAAGGCCCTTAGGGTTTCAATGGGTTCAGTCTCCTTATTCGGCACACGAAGATGGTAAGACTGTAGACATTTGGTACACATTACGGTCAAAAGAGTGGTTCAATTTTCTTCCAATTTGGCATAATTTCTCCTTGAAGCCACTAAAAACGACGTATCTGTAAGGATTTTTTAAAAATTCTGCTTCAAAATGGCGGCTGTTTTAACTTATGAAGAGCAGGTCTTGGGCTTTTTGGACGCCCTGATCTATTGTTCACAGAGCTAATAGTCGACCTCACGACAATAGAGCCACCAATAATTGCCCTCATTGGATCTAACCCCACGACCTGATTTATAAAGTGGTGCTTCAAACAACTGTGCCACGACGTTTCCTGATTTGTGACAAAACTTTACTAAAGTTTTAAGGAAATTCCATCTTTTTTATTTTTTATATATTTTTTTATCAGCAATGAATTAGTAATTGATCAAGCGAAGCAAGGCCCTGTTTTAACTCATCGTTTGGTATTTCGTCTGTTTGTAAAATTGTCTGTTGCGAAGTCACGATCAAACGCTTTCGATTTTATTCAAATTTGACATGAAGTCCTTTAGGTCATTAAAAACGACGTATGTGTAAGGATTTTTTATTCCGTTTAAAGATGGTGGTCGTATCATGTAATGTTGAGTTTGTTTCAACAATTCTAGCCAAACGGTCTCTCTGGAAACAAGGTCTTCACAATGAATGACAACATTGGCCAAACCTTTAAAAACTGCGTTGAAGAACAGATCTTACATTTTTCTGGACGCGAGGTCTACTGTTCATAGAACTTCTAGTATGTCAAATGTCATTGTTTTACCCCGAGAATAACATCTAACATCAGAACCAGAAGCAACTTGCTTTTAAGAATGACTTACAGTATATATTTTGTATAAATGGAGAAAATAGGATATAGACTACAAATTCAATTGATACAATTGTCTTCAACGTCGTTCAAACGGAGAGAAAGAAGATTTTATGGAATGTGCAAAGTGAACTATGCTAAAGAAATTACATTTTAATACAGCATTAACATAAATAACAGGGGACACAAGATAAGATCAATTAATCGGTTCATAAAATTCTTAGTAATAAACAATAACGATATTCCAATATATGAAGAGATAAAAGTGTGCAAACAGAAGCCAAAGCTACCCTACTGTATAGAACTGCCATAAGACCGGTTCTCATTTACGCAAAGGAGACTGGAATAGAAACAAGAAACCCTTTAGAATTCAACGGAAATGAAAACTCACAAGAAGAATTACGGGAAATTCATGATTACATCGAACAAGGAAAGAGGAAATAAGGAAAGAGTTCATGATGGTGGGGATGATCAATGGGCGAATTAAAAAAAAGAAGCACTTTAACATTTCAATGCAAAGAAGAAAGAGACACAAGAGTGAACCAAAGCAAATACTAGTAAAAACGGGCAATACCGCATCAGTAGCACTACAGGAAAATAAAGAGCAGAAAGTAACGCTTCAGGGAATTATTACTAGGTAGTGTTTTGGTTTGCGTTGGGTTTATCATCTTACAAAATGAATAATTTCCGGAAAAAGAAATTATTAATATTTAAGAAGTAAAATGTAAGAACTGTACAAAAAATCTGAAATGTATTTAATCCGCATGACCTAAACATCTAAACTCGCAGGTTTAATCCATGATGAGTTCATTGGGAATTTTCGATTGAGTCCACGAGCATATAAAATTGCCCTGGAGTTGACTCAGCCTTCAAGCCAAATGACTATCGGTAGCAATCCTGAAAGTAAGAACGGTCGGGGCTTATGAGTAACGAGCATGCTACCTTCATGACAATCTTCTAAAAATTGAGAATTGGTAACTTGTTGAACCTAAGGACCTACAAGATATGTACAAGCAGTGCTACACTTCAAATTTACATAACTAATACGTTATGTGTGTCGGCCGCGGTGGTCTAGAGGTAGCGTGCCCGCCCGCCCGCGGGATCAAACCCGGCCGCGGTCGATGGATTTTTCAGGACGTAAAAATCCTGGGCACGGAGTCCTCCGGGAGGGACTTTAAGCTGGGGGTCCCGTGTCGTAGATTTACGGCACGTAAAAGAACTCCAAGCCTAAATTAGAGCCTCTGGACAAAATTTCTCGGCCCTTTCACGTCCAAGAAATACTTAGTTTCCAGAGGGGGGTTGCGAGGCGATGGGCTGTCCCTCTACCCTCTCTCGGAAAATAAGCATATCAAAATTAGTATAGGTAATGAAACCTCCATTGGAGGCCCCTTCGCCCCACCTGGGGATCATAGGGTACCAGATACAGACAGATACAGAATACGTTATGTGTGGTATTGTTGAAAATCTCAATATAAATAGTTTTATATTTTTATTTTTATTATTTTATTTATAAAATCAGGCAAACTAATCCTGAAAAACTAATTTTCCGGTGTCTACAGCTCAGGCTGGATAGATTTCGAGTTTCTGCAAATCTAACTTCTAAAACTATCCATAAGCAACTTATCCAAAGAGTATTTAGTTTTTATACAGTCATTGTAGTGTTGCAGAGTTGATATCGGTCACATTGAGACCATGGCTTGTATAAATGTATAACGAGGAGGCAAAACTTGTGTTATTGAAATGTTGAGATTATGGAATGAAAATCATTTACGCTATATAACTGATCCTAAAAAATTAAACATCTTTTTCAATACACTTTAATATCCTATAGTTAGGTGTTAAAACAAGCGTGCTAATTGCATCCAATTACATGCTGTGTATTTGACTTAGTCTAATGATAGTCAGGGCCGCCACATGGGGGGTGCTGCCGGACCCAAGGGAACCGGGCCCGGGCCTCAAAGGGGCCCGCTGAATTCCGGTGATATGATATAATTTTATGGAAAACTGGAAAAGTTTGATAAAATGTTCTGTTACACGAGTAAAGAGAAGGAAGCTCCACGGAGAAGGGAACTGACAACTGTCTGAATGAGGATGGTTGGCGTTCGGTGAGGACCCCGCTACCAGTGGCCTACATGGTCCTGGGCCTGACCCCGAGATGTGGCGGCCCTGATGATAGTACGATTGATAGTTTAAGTTTAATAAACACCGTTCTGAGCAGCTGTGTGCAGTTTGTTTAATAATAATTCCTTTACTGCAACCAACGGTCATAGTATGATGAATGAAGCTCTGGTGGAATGACATATGGCAGGGGAAACAGGAGCACCCCGAGAAAACCTTCCCCTACCCCATTTTGTGGATCCACCGAGATTCGATCCCGGGACCCAGCGGTGGAAGGCGAGCGGCCTAACCACTCAGCCATGGGGGCGGCCTGTGCAGTTTCTTTGAACAGTAGTTGTTTTTGTGTAGTATCACCATAGGTACGAAGTCTGTATGAAGCCTTCGAATAAATTTTAAAAATCGGGTTTATAGTCCTTATTTTTACTTTACTATACCATACCAAAATTAAACATGACCGAAATCAAAATTGTTCTATCCGTTATAGGCTGCGATAAAGTTTATAAACTGCGAAGCATTTTGATTGGCTCTCGGGGACAGCCAATCAGCGGCCAAGCTACCACAAACCTAAGTATGAGGTATCAAGCGAAATACTTTTTTCGATTCGGTAACCTAACTTGGGTTCAGTTGAGTTATAAGTGTATTGAAACTAACATGTTGTATGTTAAAGGCGAACAGAGCGTTTCGTTTCGATATCTGAATCCGAAGCCCCATAAGCGATTCATTCAATGAACACTAATCAATGATGATGAGTGTTCTGCCCGAAGGCAGGTCTAGACCCAGGACGAAGCCGTGGGGTGATAACCACGACTAGTCCGAGGTGATTCAGGCAAGGGTGATACCGCGGAAATTTGCCATTGCCTCTCGCGGGATGGGAATGAAAGGACACAGGAAGGAAATTTTCCACCACTGAAAAATCTCCGACCCGGCCGGGAATCGAACCCGGGCTGCCAGGATGGAAGGTAGTCACGCTACCAACTCACCCACGGCGGCTGACCCAATGTAAAGTAATGCCCGAGTAAAATTTAAACAAGTTAAAATACAAGTTAATGACAATGTATAAACATTAGTAAAAGTAAAAATTTCTGCAAAATGCAAAATTATTCCTCCTGTCTTAATTTTGAGTGTCCTCTGGCCAAGAAGACGCAGTACGCGCTGGAAAATCGTTTTCAAATTAATCATACTGCAATTATAAATCTAGCTAAATTTTAGCTATCACGAATAGCTAGTTAAGTAAAAAATGCAACAACTAAGTGCTTTTGTCAAGTAATAACTTCTGGAAAATATAGTATTTAGCTCTAAACTGTTTCTAAATCCACCATGATGACACTTCATCTCGGGACAAACTAATATCTTCCCATCTGTGAATGGAGATCGCCAGTGAATGGATAGCTTGTGTGATATGCAACAACTGCTTTATATTGTACACGACTGACTACGAAAGTCACAAGGCTGTGAGAAAAAAAAAATTAAATTAAGTCACTACTAAGGAATAATCACAAACATTATGTCACGATCCTCATTCTAAGACAATGTTATTGGTTCTTTTTTTGGGAAAGGATTCTTGCTAAGGCAACCAATTAGCCAATAAAAAAATTAATTGACGGCTTACTGAAATTAATAATATTAAAAACCTTTCCACGAACGCAGACCGTAGTGCATTTATCCGTAATTTAAAAAGTACTCATTCCATTAGCTATAATAACCATGTAGGTCTACGTAGAAGGTTTCAATCCAGTACATTACAATTTACAACAGCCTTGATATAACAGATTCATGTTGAACACATTCCTAAACCTGGAATACTGTACGACTGATAAACACGTGTGCTGCAGTATAGGTCTATACCAGGGGTTACTACAATCTCGTGCGGCTCTTGGAACCAAGCTAAGAGTAAATATGATATAGATCTTAAAAAGTATATAGTCAATATAATTCAATGAAAACACCTAGGTATATTATGAGGAAATTAAAAACTTATTTCTCATTTAGCGTAGAGTGTAATCAGAGTTTTCAGAGCAAATTAAGACTCTTTCGGAAAGACCGTGAGACTAAGACATTCGCCCATTTCAAATGTTTGAAGAAATTTCCTGAAAGCCTTCCTGACGTCCAGGTGGAAACAGAAGAGTATTTGTGTAAAATGTATGGTCTTGCTAAAGAAATCAATGGTAGATTTAATGATTTGAGAACACTTAAACCTTCGTTTTCATTCCTGGAAAATCCTTTTGCTGTTGGATTTGGAGTAGAGTTGGAGCTACTAGAACTGCAAGAGGACAAAGAACTAAAAAGACTGAAACAAAGTGTTGTTTCGGCCATAGAATTTTGGAAGAAAGTTCCAGAAGAAAAATACCTACTAACAAAAGACTGTCCTATGAGACTTATCTCGATATTGGGGACTACTTATGTGTGTGAATCTCTGTACTGAACGCTTAAATTCATTAAGTCTAAATATAGTGTATAGTAAAAAAAAAATGTCGTTCGCTTCGAACAGCTTCATACATTTGCGGCTCCCAAAGTTAAGGTTAGTGTGAGAAGTAAAGCTGCAATTCCACTGAGGCAACATTTGGGCAACATGTAGCATGCGTCAATGATGCATGCTACACACAGTCTTTCAATTGCAGCAACACGAAGCGACAAACGACAAGTCTCCTTGCCGCATGCTACAAGTTGACTGTTGTCGCCAGGACGAATGCGTCACCCTTCGACAAAATTCCTCGTGTCGAACAGTGTCGTCGCAATCCAACAGCCAGCGGATCGGGGCGACTTGTAGCATGCGACATGGGCTGCTTGCACCTGCATAAACAAGCTATGAAAACAAACAATGGTCTTCCTAGAGCAGGGCACACGTCAGCATAAAGGAAGAGAATAACTATATCGGGTCTCTTTGAAGATTTAAAACTTAATGTTTTCCTTCAAATCCCAATAATTGCCAGTCATTCAATTGAAATGGGAAGCAGCAATGAAAGTAGTTGTTACACAATATATACATTCGAAATTAGGCTTGAAAAATAATAATTCCTTTATGCAACCAATGGTTATATCATGATGAATGAGCACTGGTAGAATGATGTATTGCAGGGAAAACAGGAGCCCCCCCCCCCCGATAGACAAAGTCAGGTAAAGTAAACTTAAATTATGCAAAGTGACAGCAAGCTAAGTATTACGCCATTAGAATCTTACATTTTTACAATTATTGCATAACCTGTCAATAGACCAAGTTAGCGCATTCTCAAGACACAATATCGAAAATAAAAAAATAATTTAAAAAATAAAAATAAAATATAAGGATTATAGACCAGTCTGACTGATGTTAAATAGAATTAAGACAATATTAGGATTACATTGTTACGTTATATTACTATTAAAAAAATCATCTATGTTACAAAAGGGGGTATAAATATGCCAATTTTCTGATACGATTCTCAAGAGTGGAGTAACTAAAATCAATTATACCAAAAGTCCCTGTTGATGGATTCCTGGCCAACCAGTCATGTGCTCTTATCTTAAGGAAATTTACAGGTAAATTTTGATAAATTATTGGTAATTTATTAAATAGTGTCTGCCCAATAATTTGACAGCTATTCAGACATTTTAATAGCCTATGGTGTTGTATATAGATATGGGTATTGGATCTGGTATTATGAAAGTGAATACTGTTTCTACATTGTAGCTCCGGTAACTTGTTTTTTTTTATACACTAAAACTGAATAAATGTACAGATTAACTACGGTTAGTATTTTATATTGAGAAAATAATGACTTTTTTACGATTCAAAGCTATTACCAAATAAGCAGCTGCAGCGATTGTTTGTAAAGACATGTTGCACCAGACTGAAGTTGCTTCAGTTGAATCGTTTTAGTCGCATGCTACACGCATAGGCGACAAAGCGCATGCGACATGGGGAGACAAATGCCGCATGCGGCATTATTGATTTTTGTGGCACATTGTCGCACGCCTACAATCAGGCAACACTAGGATACAAGTAGCATGCCACATGTCGTTCAGTGTTGCTTCAGTGGAAGTGGGCCTTAATAATTCAAATGCAGCATAAATGTTATGCATATTCCGCGGGAGAGGGGCTTGTAAGGATCTAAGTAACGTGAATTGTGGTTATATTTATGATTTCCAGTCCACTGATGACATATTGTGCTGACCTGTGTATTGAAATCATTCCCTATATAATCCATCATCAACTTTGCATTTAATCTTCCTCTAACAGCTCATTAAACTCTCTATATGAGAGCACACCGCGACAAACCGTCATCCCGAAACAGTAACTGTTATGACGATCTGAAATCTATCATTTGCTTTGTAATTTACTTTCATATTCAGAGCGGTAACAACTGTATTAATCTCTACGTACATTTTTGATGGCACGAGCGGGGTACGTGTGCTGATTCAGAAAATCACCACAGTTCAGACTTTGTAAGCTCCACACAGAATAATATAGGCCTAATCCCCATTCCCTTCGCTGTTTATACCGTATACGAATTAGGAATAATTATTTCATATCGATAGTAAACTTAGGCGGGCCATACACGTTACGGTATACCGGTGAGGTTTACCTGTACAGGTGACCTGTACAGGTAAACCGGAGCGTGTGTGCCAGCCGCTGCAGGTCAAACTGCACAGGCGTAGCGACCTGCGCAGACGACCGGAGAAGAATCGAAATTCAATTCTTTCTACCTGCGCAGGCGTGTAGACCTGAGCGTGTGTGTGAGTCACTCCGGCACGCCTGTACAGTAAACTCAGTCGAGAGATTGCGAGCAAACAAGAAGACGCGATCGCTTTAGTCGGTTTGTTTGTGGCCATGAAGTGTAATGCTGCGTATACATATGCGCTCTGCTCCGCACGCGTGCCGCTCGCGTGCTGCTCGTTGAAATTATTTTCACAGCGCTCCTCCCGCGTTCCATAGGAAAGCGACAAACCTACTGCGAACCACTAGCTTTCATCATTAGGCCTAATATTTTGTATGTTATCTTGCTAATATGTTCAACACTACCGTGCTAGGCAAAAAAGCCTTAATTCCAATTTTTGCCGAAAATGAGTTACATGCATATCCACCATGTACATGTTGTTCAAAATCTGCTGAAATAATAAAATCACAGATTTTACATCCCTAAGCCCTTTTTGAGGGCTATCTAAAATGTATCAACTTCAAAAATCCCTTTAGGCAAGCCTACAGGCTGAGGTAGATTTCAAAGTGCTTTCGGTTTAATTTACTGTCGCTGCGTAGCACTCTTCTTCTTTAACCTTGGCATGACAAACCCGCAATAATAATTGCAAAATAGAGGAAAGAGCACTTTTTCAAGCATTCAAATCTCGCCTTAAATGAGAGCTATCGAGAAACTAGTTATTGATTTGTAGAGTACTCATCAAGAGCTTTTCAATGGTACCCCACAAGACGTGGTTTCAAAAATTTCGAATTTCCATCCCCCACCCCCACTAGTACCCCCAAAACCCCCGAATCGTTGGTGTCACTGTGAACTCCATAGGGAGTACTCTAATTTATCCAAACAAAGTTTCCCTCTATACTTCATAGAAGCCGAGATAAAAATGTTTTAAAATTTCAACCCCCTCCCCCGACCACCCCCTTGGGCCAATTTTGCCCATTAACGAACTTGTCCGAACTATTGGGCCTAGAAATAACATATTAAAATTTGGTTCAAATATCTTCAAAATTACGGCCGCTATCGTGTAAAGATATATATATATATATATATATATATATATATATATATATATATATATATCACAATTATTTTTTTTGATGGGCGGTGGTTTCGTGCTTAGGGTAGCATGAAACGTAAAAATATGATAGAATTTTTCGAAAATCATGACATGGTATCCATTACAATAGGTAGATTTTTCTTCGAAATCTACCTAAAATCAGCTGCGTTAAGAAGGAAATCAGCCTTATGTCCATTATGATAAAGGAAAATACCTTATTTCCTTCTCAACGTGGGTTTAAGGTAAATTTCCTTCCTATTAGTAACAAACAAACCCACAATCAGAAACAAAATTACCCTAAGTACCGAGAAGCTTTGAGTTAAGGTAGAATGTCTTCTTTATTCGAACTGAAAATTAACCTGATCCAACAATACATTTTGAGATCAAAGAAACAGATCAAGAGAAAAAAATCCCTTTAGGCAAGCCTACAGGCTGAGGTAGATTTCAAAGTGCTTGTGGTTTAATTTACTGTCACTGCGTAGCACTCTTCTTCTTTAGCCTTGGCATGACAAACCCGCAATAATAATTGCAAAAAAGAGGAAAGAGCACTTTTTCAAAGATTCAAATCTCGCCTTAAATGAGAGCTATCGAGAAACGAGTTTTTGATTTGTAGAGTACTCATCAAGAACTTTTCAATGATACCCCACAAGACGTGGTTTCAAAAATTTCGAATTTCCACCCCCACCCCACCCCCTCTCGTACCCCCAAAACCCCCGAATCGTTGATGTCACTGTGAACTCCATAGGGAGTACTCTAATTTCTTTGAACAAAGTTTCCCTCTATACTTCATAGGGGCCAAGATCCCCCTCCCGCGACATCCCCCTTGGGCAAATTTTGCTCATTAACGAATATGTTTGAACTATTGGACCTAGAAATAACATAATACAATTTGGTTCAAATATCTGCAAAATTACGGCCGCTTGCGTGTAAAGATACACTGTATATATACTGTATATAAAAATTTGAGCGGGCGGTGGTTTCATACTGAGAGAAGCATGAAACGTAAAGATAGGAAAGAATTTTTCTAAAATCATGACATGGTATCGAATGCAATAGGTAGATTTTTCTTCGAAATCTACCTAAAAAACCATCCCATATCTGAAGGAAAAATATAAAGATCAGCAAAAACATAAAACATTAAATGTTGTTTGTTGTCTAGTGTTGTAGTCTATGTGTTTTACAAGGATATTGTGCATTTCCTTTGTAGGTTTGTGAGAATATAGTTAACACTCCAATGTAAATTGTATTTAGAATTTTTAAATTTATAAAGAGATGATAGCATAAATGGGCTATTTTGATTGGATGTTAGCAGTTTATGATTTTTCAAGATCGGATGGATCCAATCAGTGATATTATCTTCATTGTTCGAATGTACTTTTAACCCTTCAAGTCTGACATTTAATTGTTGTTAAGGTGTTGTTGCAGGTGTTAAGCTTGAGGAGCGCAGGCGGAGCGCGAGCGCAACTACCAAAATCACGTCCCAATGTGAAATCAGTAATCCATTGTGTTCGTCGAAAAAACCGACATGGGACGGATCGCGGCGAGCGGCACGCGAGCGGTTCGCGTGCACCTCAAAATGCCGTATACCAATCTGCCTTCCGAGTGGCACGCGTGCGGAGCAGAGCGCAAGAGGAGCGCAGATGTACCCTATACGTACCCATAGACACAAATGTTATTTATTACATTTTCAAAAAACTAACAAGTATCTAGAACGGAAAGCATCAGGGTCGATCTTTATGTTCAATGCTTTTACTGTGAAATAATAATAATAATAATAATAATAATAATAATAATAATAATAATAATAATAATAATAATAATAATAATAATAACTTGGGGTTTGTATTGTTTCCTCAATCTCAAAGGCAAAAATGCAGGATACATTGAGATAGAGCCGAACAATAGAAGCAAATGCTGCACGAATGAATTATTATAAGAGTTTACTGGTAAATTTGGGTGGTCACGAGGTTTGATTTAAACCCAGGATCTCTTCCCTATTACCCTGTACCACCTCGCTCTAATTGATTTTGGTGTGTTCATTACGACTGTGGTAAACTGACTACATTTCACAACAATATCTAGATTATAGTATTCTTGTCACTATGGGCAACAAAAGGACATTATTCATATTTTAATATAAATGTATGTTCTGAAATTCACATTTCAGCCAAGTTATTTTGTTTTTATCTTGATACCTATTCATTTTATAAAGAAATGTATTTAACAAAAAAAAGTTCTTTATAATCTTCTCTACAATTTTACTGTGGTAGGTTTTCATGTATCGCCTACTGTAATGGAGATAATCTAGAAAAATTGAAAATAGATACGAGTCAAGTCATTTTTGCAGAGAAATGGATCTAGCTATTTTATTAGCCACAGATAAGAGTTTCCAATTTTACATTTTTATTCAAATCGTTAGAGCCAATTTTTATAAAATCAAAAGTTTAAAAAAAGTTTTCATGAAAGTCCCCTTAGTATTTCAGTTATAAAACCGAAATTCTGGGCAGTTCGATAAAATTTCGAAAAATTAATTGATTCAAGAAATGAAGTAAATACAATAGACCGTTTATCCTCTGTGCTTGTCCACAGACGGACAGACGTCATTCCAAAAACACTTTTTTCGGTTTCGCGGCATCGTGAAACATGCTTTCCCGGTGTTATCTCGATTTCGATTTTTTGTCACGATCACAATACTTGCTCTATAATACGTATATGCGAGAAAGTGAAACTGTACAGGCGTGCCGGAGTGACTCACACACACGCTCAGGTCTACACACCTGCTCAGGTAGAAAGAATGGAATTTCAATTCTTCTCCGGTCGCCTGCGCAGGTCGCTACGCCTGTGCAGTTTGGTTGGCACACACGCTCCGGTTTACCTGTACAGGTCACCTATGCAGGTAAACCTCACCGGTATATCGTAACGTGTGTGCCGGCCTATACATACCTGAAGATACTTTTTTTTTCAGCACATTGTAGACAGGGCCGTCGCGTGATTTTTTGGCGCCCGGGGCAAGATTTCGTCAGGCGCCCCCCCCCCAAAAAAAACTTAATCCCACGTGCACCCACCCGACATTCCACCTATCTGTAAGGATTCAAACACAAACACACAGCGAGCGACGTGACGCGACACTATCAAATACATATAAACATAATGGTGTTAAACACGCGTTATTATTAGGTTATTATTATTAACAGTATACAAGCAAATCCAGCTGTTCAATTTTGAGCAAATATTTATTTTGGGGTAACTTAGAAAATATAAAGTTATTGGTTTCAAGTATTTATTTGTTCAATAAATACAAACGACGTAATATTCAAAATTCAGTTATACTTAACTTTAAAAAATACGTTATGTAGGCCTACATCTAACATATTATTTCAAATTTTGTTTTATTTTTGCCGTTGCCACGGCGCCCCCCTGGTCGCGGCGCCCGGGGCGATCGCCCCGGTCGCCCTGCCCACGCGACGGCCCTGATTTTAGATGGCTTCACATGTCTCCGGAATTATTTTGCCAAGAGCTTGAGGTGATACTGTATTATAGTAGAATACTTGAGACATTCGTACGATCGACCCGTTGCAAGAAACCTCAAAGTAGCTGTCAGTCTTTCATGGGGAGAAATAGAAGTTCTCATAACTGTATTTTTCTTCTGTATTAGAGTGACAACAGTGTTTGGTAGACTTCTTCATTTATCCGCAAATAATTACGGTAATCTGTAGGATCTGAACTTAACTGTTTTAGTAATCTTGTATGAGTGTATTCATTTCTCTTTGTAAGCCAATCATTACACCAGGCTGTGCGTTTTCGCTTCTTTTTACACTTCATGGTCACTAACAAACCTACTAGAGCAGTGTTTCTCAACCTATGGTCCGCGGACCACTGGTGGTCCGCGAAGATGGTGCAGATGGTCCGCAAACATAATTAAAAAAAATCATAAAGCAAGTGTAAAGTAAAGAAGTAAAATTGTTTCACATATTTCGTTATAATGACCTATAATTAATGCCCCAAATATTAAGAATATTAATAATATAGGCCTTCTTTTAAAAGTGGGATGTAAAATTAGGGCCCGTAAAATGTTTTAGGCATTTTAGAGGTCCTCGGGTTCAAAAAGGTTGAGAAACGCTGTACTAGAGCGATCGCGTCGTCTTCTTGTTTGCTCGCCATCTCTCGACTGAGTTAAAACCTTCCGGTTTACCGTAGCGTGTGTGTGCTCTAGCCTGCACAGGTATACCTTTCCGGTTTACCTGTGCAGGTAAACCTCACCGGTATACCGTAACGTGTATGGCCCACCTTAGGTTCATATTTTACACAATGAAATGTATTACACTTGTTTCTGTATTCATAGGTTATAGGTCTACGTAATTTGCAATTTATTATAATTCATATTAAGTATAATGTAATAAATTTTCTATATAATATTATAACTTATCTAACATAAATATTATAGCCTATGAACATCTTATATTTTATCCGATGTTTCGAAAGAACAAAAGTAAAAATAGTAAAGACAGAATAAAATGTATGAGATTATGCGAAGGTAAATAAAGGACTGATCCTTTAACCCTTTCGCTATATATTTCACTCAAAAGAAATATTGAAAAATGTTTCTTTTGTGTACTAAATTTAAACTTTCGACTTTATACGCTGTAGTAGAGATTCCGAAAAAAAGCTATCCTTTCGAAAATAATTTTCTCCCTTTTCGTCGCCTCCTATAGGATCTGAGAGATGTTGGTAACTATTTTGATAATTTACGGAAAACGCCATCTACCAAATTTCAACAATACCTTCTTAGGTAGTGTTGTTGCCTTATCGGTCGACGAGAAGTTTTAATCGGTTAACTTTAACCAAACAAATACACATACCGTAATTAACAAGAATAACAGAACAGTGTGAATTTACATATTATAATCTTATAAATTTTAACTATATTTTCCCTGTCATATTAACTAGTCATATCTTGTCCTCAACTTGTTTATAACAATTTGGAAATCCAAATACAAGATACGAGTGATATGTGTTGTGCTCTGTCAGACATAAAAACTAATATCTCAGAGCTGGTGAAAGCAAAACAGTGCCAATCATCTCACTAATATTCAGTTTTTAACTCTACATTGGACATTTGTGTTTCTACATTTAACTTTTTTTTATGAGCTGTACTGGGACTCAAATAAGATTCACAATAATTAGATATGCATTTTTGTGTTTTATATGTATTTGTGTGTGACAGCAAAAGCCTCACAGGATAAATAAGAATAATAAAAGAGGTGAGCAATATTAATTTAATTTTTCAAAGTATTATAGGGATCTTTTAAAGTACTGACAATCACGTTTTTAGGGCTCCTTCTCCCCATCACAATCAAAGGGTGCGTGAGGATTTCATGATATTCGAAGGGGGTCGTCAGCTGAAAAAGGTTGGGAACCACTGCTCTAAATGCAATTAAATTTATTTTATCGGGGATGCGATGTGATGTAGTAACGACATTTTTTTTCCATTTCTACAACCAATTTGCATGAAGAGAATGTCATACATAATTTGTTATGCTAAGAGGCAAACTGTCGGCCGCGGTGGTCTAGAGGTAGCGTGCCCGCCTCTGGATCCGCAGGGCGCGGGATCAAACCCGGCCGCGGTCGATGGATTTTTCAGGACGTAAAAATCCTGGGCACGGAGTCCTCCGGGAGGGACTTTAAGCTGGGGGTCCCGTGTCGTAGATTTACGGCACGTAAAAGAACTCCAAGCCTAAATTAGAGCCTCTGGACAAAATTTCTCGGCCCTTTCACGTCCAAGAAATACTTAGTTTCCATAGGGGGGTTGCGAGGCGATGGGCTTACCACCTGTCCCTCTACCCTCTCTCGGAAAATAAGCATATCAAAATTAATGTAGGTAATGAAACCTCCACTTGGAGGCCCCTTCGCCCCACCTGGGGATCATAGGGTTCCAGATACAGAAGAGGCAAACTATTATTTGGACAGAGGAAGTTTTGTGATTTTCCACATCAGATTATTTTAAAGCACTTTTTATGCGACTGTATACCATTCTATAGGAGTGAATTTAACAAATGTTCATTTTTCGTGTGCACCCGTCAAAAGTGGTAAAATGCAACGACCACGGGATTAAGTTTAATTATACCAGCACATGTAGGGGGCGGTAACAAGCTAACGGGTTAGTTGCGCCGATACAATAGACTACTAGTACACTGGGTCCTCACGAATGGCGACCTTCATTCTGTTATTAAACTTTGAAAATAATCTGAATTTTGTGAAGCATACACCTGACGTGAAAGTGTACTTTTGAATAAAATAATCATTCGAAACGATCTATCTAACTCGTACAACGCTATAAGTAGTAATTCTGTGAACAGTACACTTCACGTAAAAAATAACCATTAAAAAATAACCAATGAAATGTAATCAAAAAATGAAAATCCTTACACATATGTCATTTTTAATGCCTGCAATGAACGTTCTTTGGTCTTGACTGCGTCAACACACACATTTACAGACAAACTGATGAAATACCGAACGGTTGAGTTAAAACAGGTCTTCACTTCCCTATATTAAATAATTCGAATCTACCCGTAAGACTAAATGCCTTGGTGCCTACCGCACCTTATACTGTATTTCACCTTGCACTATGCTCAGAATACTTCTTATCTCGTCCGTTTAGGTCATATGGACATTAAATCTTGCTTATACTATTTGATCTTCGTTTATGATCTCCAACTAAGTAGGTCATACGAATCGTGAGGATATTCCCTATTTCAAGCAGTTACGATATCCTCCTTGCATGTAAGGAAAGCTGCAGAACATTGGACATTGACAAGGGATTTCTTTCGGTTATCCACTCTCAAACACTAATTGGCGTTAAACACAATTGAAGGGATGGGGATATGTTTTCTTAGTAAATTTATATCTAGTCCATTAGCGTCCAAGCTCTAGTATCCGCTCCTTGTTCACAGCGAGGATAGTGTTATTAGACGAGCAAGGAGTCAACGATTTCCGGTGTCACTTGCGGCTTCTCTGGTCTATATAATGCATTTTACTGTCCAAAGTTGTATTTGGATGTTATAGAGAATAACCCTTAGGACAGCTGTTATCAGTTAAGGATTATCAATCTGTCCAAAAGGCTAATAACTAATTAGAATATTTTAAGAACCAGAGCAAGCCTGTTCCTAGTTCGAGTAACGGTAATTCAAAGGTGTAAAGGAGTTATTGCCATGAAGAGTATGACCTTTTATCAAAATTAAACACGTATTCTTGTATCATATATTCAGCAATATATGCTACCCTAATTTTACTCATAATAAGTGTAAGAATAATTTCACTTCACGAACCAATTGAACTTATCATAGATATCATAATGATATTTCTTCACATTCTCTCTGATTCATGAAGAAAACGGTAAACGCAGTATGTATAACATGCAGATATGTAGAACTATTCTGTATCTGGATGAAATGTAATTTTATCAATCACTGAAATATACCTAGGCTACATTAACGTGAGAACACAAAATGTAACACAACTATTTAGATTCACTGTCTTGTTGTACAACTGAATTAATTTCTTATGGAGGAGGTATTGGGGGAAGGCGAAATAATTAATTAACACTTCCGGGATCAACTTTGTCTGTCGTATATCAAAAGCAAACGAGAAGAACTTTAGTTTTAGAAAGTAATTCTTTCTTCTACATTTTAATTTTCAATAAATTATTACTTAAATTTCTCATATATCTAATTTCTTTTTAATTTTGTCCTACTTATTTTTAAAAATATGTAACTAATCATTCTCCATTCTAGGCAGACATTTTAGTTTTCTCTCGGAAATTTAACACTTACTTACTCAATGGCAATAGACAATTCATACATAAAAACAAAATTTATATCACATACAAAGCATGCCCATACGCAAACCTATTTTCTCTCTGCTCTTGTTTAAAGCCTTTAGTAACTCTGTGGTATCACTTACACATGTTAACTCCAGATAATACACTGCAATGATAGCCAATACAGCTAGCTCATGGACGACACGAGGCATGGAATTTTGTTACCGATTCATACTTTATATTTACGTTCAGCGACCACGATGTCTATGTTTACAGATACAATATCAATAACAAATGCAAATCGAAACCCATACCCCAATGTTTAAATGCCGGCCCAGTAATCAGTAATCTGAGGTATCATATTCTTCATGTAGGCCTATGTAGAATGAGAATATTATAGGAGAAAAATTCCTCTGACACTGGGATTTGAACCCAGGACCTTTGGTTATCCGTGCCAATGCTCTACCAACTGAGCTAAACCAGAGTACACTTTACAGGGCCAGATGGAACCTCTCCCCTATGACTGACTGCCCTTAATGGTCTACCTCACTGACAGACAAGTTATGTCATATGCAGTACTATGAGACAGACTAATTAGTAATTTTTGGGACCGGTATTCAATGTTATTAAGTGCCAGTATGGAACTTTATGAGATTGTGTGTGGGGACGAAAAATGTATGTCCGTCCGTCCGTGTGTCTGTACGCGCCATAAGTCAAATACGCTTTTTCGGATTTTCATGAAACTTGGAAAACACATTTATAATGTCTATGGGAAGAACCCTATTGATATTGAACCAAATCGGTTCACCGGTACCGGAGTAATGCCCAATTTAGTGCCTGTTTTAATAAATTATGGCGCCTTTCTATTATTTCTTCACTCAAATACGCTGTATCGGATTTACATGAAACTTGGCATACGCATTTACGACGTCCATGAAAAGTGCCCTATTGAATTTGAACCTAATATGTTGACCGGTACCGGAGTAAAACCCAATTTAGTGTCTATTTTAAAGGCGCAATAACTCAAATACGCATTATCGGATAATTATGAAACTTAGTATACGCATTTATAATGTCTATGGGAAGACGTCTATTGATATTCAAAAAAATCGGTTGGCCAGTACCGGAATAATGCCCAATTTAGGGCCTTTTATGTTAATATATGAGAAGTCGCGATAACTCAAATATGCTTTATTGGATTTTCCTGAAACTTTGTATACCCATTTATAATCTACATGGAAAGACGTATACTGATATTGGACCAAATCGGTAGACCGGTACCGGAGTAAAACCCAATTTAGTGTCTATTTTAAAGACGCAGTAACTCAAATACGCTTTACCGGATTTTTATGAAACTTGGTATACACATTTATAATGTTCATGGGAATACGTATATTGATATTGGATGAAAACGGTTGACCTGTTTCGGAGTAATGCTCAATTTAGTGCCTATTTTATAATAATATACGTATTCGAAGGAATTTATATATATATATATATATATATATATATATATATATATATATATATATATATATAAGCAAATAAGTTATCTTGACAACATTGTCAATTGTTTTACTGTGATATTATAAGGCTTTGGAAATTAAAATACAGTTAGCTATGACCAAAAACACTATTGTTTACATGCGCTTATCCAACTAGACCGTTGAACTGACCCAGGTGGCCGAGATGGTAACGTCTTGGTCTCACATTCTGGAGTTCCATGGTTCAAATCCCGAAACCGGCCAATTTCACTTTATTTTGTTGGTATTTTTATGTGAGTGTGCGATTGTCAAGGTATCACAAATCTGTACAGTTCAGCTGATGCTGGATGATTTTAATCTGATTAAATAAAAAAAAACTAGACCTTTGTTCTTCCGTAAGCCCTGCGTAATGAATAAATCTGGAGCTTAACTTGGAAATCAATTAAAAAAAAACATATTCTGCATATCATAATTGCAGCCATAACTGATTAAACAAAAACATGCTGGCACTTTTTTACATAAGTTTACCTGATTTTATTATACAGTTAACATTCAAGATGGATGGATATATATATATATATATATATATATATATATATATATATATATATATATACAGTGGACTCTTAGTAATTCGAACCCCAAGGGGAATTAGAAAAAATCGAATTATCCAAATTTCGAATTAACCAAAACTGTGACTTTTTAAACGAAAATCCCGTAAAAATGTTAAAAATAAACTCATTGCAATAAATAATAATTATTGTGTAGTGAATTTTACCTTAATGACTGCCATCCTGTTGTTAGGATTTTAAATGAAACCTTTTTCCACACTAAAATTGTAACCCTAAATTTAATAAAGGAACTGGTGTATGCTCCACGCTTTGACATTCTCAAACACAGTCACACTTGGAGGATAGATTGAACACTAAAATTTTCACAGAAGTGTTGAATCCCTCCAAAACTGTAGCAGAGGGGGTGAACTTCGCATTACATTGAACATCTATTCAGCAGGAGGAAGATAACGGTGGTTAAAAATACATTTTAGTACTCTATCTGCTAGGGACTAGGGTTCTTCAGCGAAATAAAGAATTCTTGTGGAATTCCTGGAAGCAATGAACTCTTGGAATCCTTACAACATTAACATGAGACAAATTTTGGCTTCGATTTATCCAAATTAAGCTTAAACAATTCGAATTAATTGCAATTTTTTAACATAAATTTTTGTAGGAATTTCATGGGGAATGAGTATTTATTCGAATTATACAATATTTCGAATTATCCAACGTCGAATTAACCAAATTCGACTGTATACATATATATATATATATATATATATATATATATATATATATATATATATATATATATATATATAGGATCTGGCGCTGTAAAGTGAACTCTGGGTTTGCTCAGTTGGTAGATCATTGGCACGGATAGCCGAAGGTCCTGGGTTCAAATCCCAGTGTCTGAGGAATATTTCTCCTATAATATTCTAATGTAATGTCAAACAGAGACAATAATCTGTGGTTCATAAATGCATATGTATATCCATACTTTATGTAGGCTTTCTCAAAAGGGCCCCATAAATTTAAAAGAAACTTGTTCTTTAGTCTACAGCCTGTAGGCAATTTGTTCTTGTGCGTCCATATTGTTCGTGCTTCTACTCTCTCAATTTTTCTAGAGAAAACCGCATAAATCCAACTGATTTAATAAAATATTTTGATTTAAATCGATTTCTCAACTGTTATCATTTTAATCTTTATTGAAGAACTATCCCTATAATATAAAGCCACATGGCTAACTGGCTCACTGAAATTAATGTTTACCCACTACCAGATTTCGAATTCCAGAAATTGTATAGCTTTAAAGGTCAGAAGAATCTAATATAATATTTTAGCTGGTGATTCCGTGTACCCCGTATTTCACTGTGAAATTAATTAAATGTGGCTCTGCTCGGTTACCACAACAAACTGGGTAAGCGGCTTGTCACACAGAGCGTCGCTCGATCTAGACCAATCGAGTGCCATCAAGTGCTCTAGACTACATTTCTGTTCCTTGTCACACAGCATCGAGCGTCTTCGATCAACGGAAATATTGTAGGTTATGTACCTGTATGATTTTACTAGGTCTATCCATCACTGTATATTAGAGGTAAAGTATATTACCTTATTAGGCCTACGTCTGCTTATCTCCTGCACATCATACTACATCTGTTGAGATGTAGGGTTTAATGTTAGGCCTACCTTCTCAGGATACATCTGTTTACTTCCAGCGTGAGCGAAGAGGTGTGTTTGTTGTAGTTCGATCGGCTACCGCTAGGTTTGACAACTCGATCATAATGTATATTTGTATTCGTGCAATTAAATTACATAAAAACATATAGTTTTAAGTGCCTTAATCGATTTGTGCAATTCGCTCAAATGTGTTCCATATTCTGTAAGTTAAATCTTCCAGCATCCATTCTGAAATTCAGGTGGGTATAAAGCTTCGGAGCGCTGCCATCTTTTTCACCCGCCATTTGTCATCGACTATCGCTTGAAAAACGGACATGTTTGATTTCACAGACCAGTTGATCCCTCTCGCTCGTTGTTGATCGCTGGCGATTAATGCTATGTGACTGGTACCACTGCTGTCTATTGGTTCGTTATATCAGTTGGTTGGTTGCTGTCGCTCGATCGGTTTAGTGTGACAGCCCCTTAAGAAGAGCATCGCTGAAATATATAAATCACGATCCAAAGTCCAGAAGGACTTTGAAAGAAAGAAGAAGCAGTGTTGGGAATAAACTTAATAAATCTAACAACAAAAACGTGGGTGAAGTAAAATCATAATTTGAAAACTTGAAGTTAGAACAAAAACGTGGGTGAAGTTAGTAAAAGTGGAAATATGGGGAATTCAAATAAAACAGCAAACAACGAACACTCCTGATAAAAATTCATGAAAACGAACAAGAGAAGAACCATGTTGTAGTCAAGACATAGTAACAATTACCTCGGGCAAATAAACGTGAATTAGCAGATGCCTTTGCTTGTTTCTTCATAAATTGCATTTAACTTAGAAGCCCGGAATTCTAAGAGGGGCCCACCATGCTAGATTTTTAAATTTATTATGTAACAGGATACCGAACCTGTTAATTATATTAAATTCCAACGAAATTCAACCCGTATGCAACAATAATAAAAGATAGTTACAAAAATGTATCTGATAAAGTTGTAAAAAATGATTTCTTCCATTCTATAGGGTCTACTACTATCTCATGACCTGGAGGTGTTCCCGTACGACACAGCTTATATTTGGTCTTACACTGCCTCTGTAATAGAATATGTTCTCTACGCAGTGCAAAGCCGGATGGAATATGGCACTGAATGGAAACGCGAAGACGGAACAGGAATTACATCCTAATCCCCCAAGGCGAAGGAAATGGTAGAGTAGATAGACGCATTGCTATTTTAAGGCTAGTTCACACAGATGTAATATTATTAGGTTACGAACTTTAAAATGGGTTATCCTTGTTTTTTGTTTGAGTAAATGTTTGCATCAATATTAACCCATCACGCTGCACAGGTTTTGGAAAATACTTGATAAGCTCGATATTAATGGTATAGCCTATGTAAATAAAGGTCAAATGAATAAAATCTAAAATAATGATGCTTCTTGCTTATTCAAATCACTTCATCAATTTAATATTGGAATGTTCAAACGCTATCCCTTCCTTATTAATAAAACTGAGGTAATGTAAATGTCGAACTCATAATTAAATTAAATGTTCGAAATATACACTACTTCCTTCTTCGCAAAAAGTGGAGTCCATATACTCCGAAGATTTGTCTTTTACCTAAAAACATGATTCGACAATCATCTGGTCGTTTTCAAGGTGATCTTGGCTTTCTTTCCACATTCAGAATGATATTGATGCTTGAAAGGCTACTCTTAGGGCCAGTTGTATAAAACTCACTAACCGGTGATTATTGTTACTGAAAATTAGTAACCGCAGACGTTGTAAACGGCCGCCTGCGTGGTCTCGTGGTTAGAGTCACTGGCTATTGATCGGATCCCCGTTACCTCCTCGGATTTTTCTGAAATAGGGAGGTGTGGTACGGAGTGCACTCAGCCTCGTGATATAAACTGAGGAGCTACCTGATAGAGAAGTAGCGACTCCGGTCACGGAAAACACCACTAACGGCCGTGGGTGTCGGCATGCTGACCACATGCTCCCCAATCCTGACATCTACCTACGGTAGATGACGCAGCGATCGGGTGGTAGGCCTAGTCCCTTCAAGGATGTAGAGCCATTGACTTTAGTTTTAGAGTTTAGACATAGTAAATCACAGTTAAAATAACTGAAAGAAATAGTAAAACACCTTGCAACAGCGTGAAATCTACACAGAGCGTATTACATTTCTGGGTGAGAGTCTCTCGGGCTTCCAGTCTGGTGAAAGGATTTATATTATTAATTCCGAGCTTTCGGTTGCTACTAGCTCTGCAGCCATTTTGTTGGAGGAAGTGAGCTGGTCATAAATGGTGGGTTATTATATAGCTCATATTCATCCGATTGGATGCCCGAGATAAATTCGTTCGTGTTTATTTTGGAAGGAGGAAATGATACCTTTGATACTCAGGTCCAAGAAAGTTCTTGGTATCCTGAAGGTTTTTTGCTTCGCATCTCAAACATGCAGCAGATCTGACATTAGATGATACATTTACCATTATACATATACCAGCATTATCAACTCTGTTCTTATTTTAATTATGTCACTTTCACAATATTGCAGGTGAACGATTGGTCTCATATCACTCAGAAGCTATTGCTGTTACTTATATGTACGAAGATGGTTTAGAGCAGTGACCGGCATGTTCCGTGCTCTGTGACGTCATACTACAGAGCAGCGACGCTCTTTGCTCGGCAATATCTCCGTACTGAGCGTGGAGGAAGGGTTCAACTGGCCAGTGGCGGAACGACGCCTATGCATTGACAGAGTGCGCTCCGATCTTCGTAGATAGAATGGGAATAGCACAATTACAATGCATTTGTACGGAAACAAAATAGTACAACTGTGATAAATCAATGTAACAGAACAGTTTTGTTTGTAATGAAATTTAATATAGGCCCTACTTACACTAATCTGAAATGCATCCAGGTGCTTAAGCGTCAGGTTATTTAAATGAGGCTCCGAAACTACTATAAACATACAAATACATAAAACATAAGAATACTTTAAGCAGTACTGCAAAACTTTGTCTACTCGGAAACTGAAAAATGTTGAAGTATACAAAATATACAAAATATACAAATTAAACTATACACCTTTGTGAGCACTATGCCAAGTATAGGCCTATTCAGACTTTTGATACACACCCTTACTTTGTGTCACTATCGTGCCCAAGCTCAAGGCATTGTCGAAATTTTTTCCCTCTTTTCTCGCGCACTAATTTTGCAATATTAGGAGACATAGTCTGGCTAACACACAAACGAGAACATTTTTCATGTTCTGATCAGATAGGCGGTTTCCATGTTGTGGTTTGCAGATCTTCATACAAGAAAAGAACTATTCACATACATACGTCGATACAAATATACTCAACATTCTAGCAGCAAATATATTATGTAGTTGCCTGGGGAAATCTTCTATAAAATATAGATAGATCCTTTTTGTTTTGAAAGCGGTCTTTCATTTTAATATTCTTTTGCAAATCAATGACTTCTAGTTGCAATGACGTTGGAACACTGTCAACATCCACAGAAAATGGTGTCGCAAATATGCAAACATCGGATTGGAGTTTTGCAAAATCTTGAAATCTGTAATAAAATATCCTGATCCAGTTCTTCTAATATTTGTACATAATTATTAATGTCTGTAATTGGATGACATACTGTAGACAACTTTGGAAAATGTGGCGTGTCTCCGAGGGTGACCTGATGTTTCCGTAAGTCTAGTATTAATCTGAATGCACTAAATTTACCATACATTTCACTGATTAACTGACCTCTGCACCCTTGCCATGGTTAATGCACGCAATTCAATGTACCATTACGGCTCACCTTAACCCCCCTACTGCTGCACTGAACGCCACTGCGCTAGTGCGTATTAACAGGAATGCAACTCAACTGCTCGCTCTCTCAAGCTCTTGCGAGATGATCGGCTCTTACGTCACAACTGCAGCATCTGCCGGACACTGGTTTAGAGTAAGATTACCTCCACAACGTCTCTGGGTTTTTACGTATATACCTTAGGAGCGAGTCTCACCGCTCGTAGAGTTCCTGGCTAGGGGAGGTAGCTGCACCCTGATTGGATCAGCTCTCCTATCCCACTCCACGTGTTGTCTGTCTCTCTCGCAGCGGCATCACCTCTCCACTCAACTAGAGATGGGAACCAGTTACTTTTTTTGGAATAGTTACGCTACTGTTCCAGTTACACGAAAGTAACTGTTATTTATAACCGTTACCTGTTACTTTTTTTTATATTACGTAGTTAATGGCCAGATCACTTCCCACTTGTAGGGGAATACCCTTTTATCTCCCCCCCCCCGTTAGGGACGTAGCCAAGGCTGGGGCTCAAGGGAGGAACCCCCGAAATCAAATAACCGTTGTAAAATTTACCTTTCAATTAGGAAAGAGAATCGATAGTTAAAATATCGAGGTTAAAATCGGAGATAACCATCGATATGATGATAATATCGATCTTAAATCATCGATGTATTTAGAAAAAAAAATTTATGTATGATTTAAAAAATGCCATGGTATCAGAAAATTAGGCAAATTTCATAAATAAACAGAAGTATTTCCATGAAAACAATCGATGTAAAAAAATCAATGTTTAGGGAAATTAAGCCCCTGTAAATAAAATTATATTGTAGAACCAAGGTAGCCTATTAATCTTCTTTTTGTTACAAAAACATCGATGTAGGGGAGAAACATCAATGTAGCAAAAACATCAGTTGTTTTCCATCGATGTAAAAAACATCGATTATCGACATGAAAATAAACGTTTTGAAATTTTCCTGTAGATTACAGCCTAAAAGATATGTGTACCAAATTTCTAGTTTCTAGCTCATCTGGGAGTGGGCAAACATTAATGTCAGTAAGCGAGCCCTCTTTTCAGGGTTTTCAGTGCTAAAAATAGAAAAACTACTTTTTGGATTTTTCCTGTGGTTTACAGCCTAAAAGCTATATGTGTACCAAATTTAAATTTTCTAGCTCATCTGGAAGTGGGCAAACATTAATGTCAGATAGCGAGCCCTTTTTCGGGGTTATAGGGCTAAAAATTAAAAAATACTTTTTTGGAATTTTCCTATGGTTTACAGCCTAAAAGTTATATGTGTACCAAATTTCAAGTTTCTAGCTCTTCTGGAAGTGGGCAAACATTAATGTCAGTGAGCGGCCCATTTTTCGGGAGTACTTAGAGATAAAAATTAAAAAAATACATTTTGGAATTTTCCTGTGGTTTACAGCCTAATACCTATATGTGTACCAAATTTCAAGTTTCTAGCTCATCTCGAAGTGAAAAAACATTAATGTCAGTGAGCTAGCACTTTTTCGGGGGGTTTTAGGGCTAAAAGTAAAAAAAAAAATACTTTTTGGAATTTTCCTGTGGTTTACAACCTAAAAGTTATGTGTGTACCAAATTTCAAGTTTCTAGCTCATCTGGAAGTGGGGAAACATAATGTCAGTGAGCCAGCCCTATTCGAGGGGTTTTAGGGCTAAAAGTAAAAAAAAATACTTTTGGGAATTTTCCTGTGGTTTACAGCCTAAAAGCTATATGTGTACCAAATTTCTAGTTTCTAGTTCTTCTGTAAGTGGGCAAACATTAATTTCAGTGAGTGAGCCCTTTTTCCGGAGTTCTTAGAGATATAAAAAAAAAATTGGCATTTTCCTGTGGTTTACAGCCTAATAGCTATATGTGTACCAAATTTCTAGTTTCTAGCTCATCTCGAAGTGACAAAACATTAATGTCAGTGAGTGAGCAGTTTTTCGGCGGGTTTTAGGTCTAAAAGTAAAAAAAATACTTTTTGGAATGTTCCTGTGGTTTACAGCCTAAAAGCTATATGTGTACCAAATTTCTAGTGTCTAGCTCTTCTGGAAGTGGGCAAGCATTAATTTCAGTGAGCGAGCCCTTCTTCGGAGGTTTTTAGGACTATGAATTTTAAAAATTACTTTTTGAAATTTTCCTGTGGTTTAGAGCCTAAAAGGTATGTGTGAACCAAATTTAAAGTTTCTAGCTCATCTCTAAGTGAAAAAACATTAATGTCAGTGAGCGAGCCCTTTTTCGAGAGTTCTTAGAGATAAAAATAAAAAAAAAATACATTTTGGAATTTTCCTGTGGTTTACAGCCTAATAGCTATAGGTGTACCAAATTTCAAGTTTCTAGCTCATCTCGAAGTAATAAAACATTAATGTCTGTGAGCGAGCCCTTTTTCGGGGGGTTTTAGGGCTAAAAGTAAAAAAAATACTTTTTTGGAATTTTCCTGTGGTTTACAGCCTGAAAGCTATATGTGTACCAAATTTCTAGTTTCTAGCTCTTCTGGAAGTGGGCAAACATTGATTTCAGTGAGCGAGCCCTTTTTCGGAGGTTTTAGGACTAAAAATTTTAAAAATTACTTTTTAGAATTTTCCTGTGGTTTAGAGCCTAAAAGCTATGTGGGTACCAAATTTCTAGTTTCTAGCTAATCTCTAAGTGAAAAAACATTAATGTCAGTGAGCGAGCCCTTTTTCGAGAGTTCTTAGAGATAAAAATAAAAAAAAATACATTTTTGAATTTTCCTGTGGTTTACAGCCTAATAGCTATAGGTGTACCAAATTTCAAGTTTCTAGCTCATCTCGAAGTAATAAAACATTAATGTCAGTGAGCGAGCCCTTTTTCGGGGGGTTTTAGGGCTAAAAGTAAAAAAAAATACTTTTTTGGAATTTTCCTGTGGTTTACAGCCTAAAAGCTATATGTGTACCAAATTTCTAGTTTCTAGCTCTTCTGGAAGTGGGCAAACATTGATTTCAGTGAGCGAGCCCTTTTTCGGAGGTTTTAGGACTAAAAATTTTAAAAATCACTTTTTTGTAATTTTCCTGTCGTTTAGAGCCTAAAAGCTATGTGTGTACCAAATTTAAAGTTTCTAGCTCATCTGGAAGTGGGCAAACATTAAAATTACATTTTTAAAATTATTTTTTATTATTTATATTTTGTTATTTTTTATTTAATAAAAATATTTTTTGTTATTTTTTATTTTTAAAAATTAATTTGTTATTCAAATATTGGAAATAACAGATGTAACGGAACGAGACGAAAGTCACGGATAAAACACTTGTAACAGAAATATTAGAATTAACTGTAACAGGTGGAAGTAACAGTAACAGTAGGAAGTAACAGTAACAGGTGGATGTAACAGTAACAGGTGAAAGTATTAGTAACAGGTCAGGGTAGCTGGAACAGGAGAGAGTAACAGTAACAGGTCAGGTAGCTGGAGCAGATGAGAGTACCAGTAACAGATCGCGTAACTGGAGCAGTGAGAGTAACAGTATCAGTTCGAGTAACTGGAGCAGTGAGAGTAATAGTAACAGGTGAAAATAATGTAACTGGTGTAATTCTCGATATGTTACTCTTTCCAGACCAGTTACATTCGCTCGACACCCACAAATTTCTCAACACAACTAATAATAATAATAATAATAATAATAATAATAATAATAATAATAATAATAATAATAATAATAATAATAAATAAAAATAATAAAAAATATAAATTAAAAAATAATACAAAAAATAAAAAAAATATATAAAAAATAATTAAAAATAAAATAGCAATAGAAGAAATAAAAGTATTAAAAAAATCCTGAGAAAAGGAGAGCTGCTGAGAAATTTGGAGAAACCATACAGAATTCCTATAAATATTTATATATCTTTACACGCTAGCGGCCGTAATTTTGAAGATATTTGAACCAAATTTTATTATGTTATTTCTAGGCCCAATAGTTAATGAGCAATATTGGCCCAAGGGGGGGTCGTGGGAGGGGGTTGAAATTAAAAAAAATATAAATATATCTCGGCCCCTGTGAAGTATAGAGAAACTTTGTTGGAATAAATTAGAGTATTCCCTGTGGAGTTCTCAGTGACACTAACGATTCGGTGGATTTGGGGGTACGAGAAGGGGTGGGGGATGGAAATTCGAAACCACGTCTTGTGGGGTATCGTTGAAAAGCTCTTGATGAGTTCTCTGCAAATCAATAACTAGTTTCTCGATAGCTCTCATATAAGGCGAGATTTGAATGTTTGAAAAAGTGGTCTTTCCTCTTTTTTGCAGTTATTATTGCGGGTTTATCATGCCAAGGCTAAAGAAGAAGAGAACTGCGCAGTGACAATAAATTAAACCAAAAGCACTTCGAAATCTACCTCAGCCTGTAGGCCTGCCTAAAGGGATTTTATTTCACTTCACACAAATGCAATTCTCCGCATTTCATGCAGATCTCTAAACTTAAGTAGTTGAATTTTCGCTTTTTATCGTAATGATTATTCGATGGCGTAGTGGGTAATATGCTAGCGGTCCCGTGTTCGAATCTCCTTAGGTCGAACATTTAAAGGATAGGAATAGATAGGTAGGGTAAAGGAGAAAAGGGATTGAATAGTAAAGTAAAGTGATCCCTATACAGGCCATGGAGGCCCAGAGGGTTCCAGGAGGTTGAGGCTCCCAGATTTTGGACACTCGGCACATGAAGGTGGTGGCTGACAGCACCGGCCGCCTTTACCCCTAGGATTGCTCATTTCTGTTAGAGGCTGTGTCGACCCCAGGGCCATAGTGCCACCAGAATGATTAGGCCAATTGAAAAATCTCAACGACCTCATCGGGAATCTAACCCGCGACCTTCCTGTTTGAAGCGCAGCGCCTCAACCAATACGCTACGGCGTACCCCGGATTGAATAGAAGAAAGGGGAAAAGAAGTGGAGAAAAGGGGGGGTCAGAATTTTTAACACTGCTAGTAGTTCCACCATTCACATGCAGAAGCGCCGACTTGAAAATATTTCTGGGGGGGGGGCAAGAGCTGGATTTTCAGTAGCTATACATAGGCCTTACATGATAAAATCTTAAGTCTTGGGGGGGCAGAAAGTACCTTGCCCCCCCCTAAGTCGGCGCCTATGTTCACATGTAGATGTCACGAGTGGGAGGAGCTAAAGGGCCGACCTGTTTTTCCCTCGTTTTTTAATCAAAATCCCCGGGGAGGACCTCCGACCCCCATTTTTGGGATATTCCATACCCCACACCCCAAATAATAGCAAACTTTCGTCTGTGTCGGTCCCTCCTTTCAGTATTTTCTGGTTCTGCCATTGGTTGAGACGAAAATAAGATATCCTAGGAGGAGCTTTGGTAACCGTTACTTTTGTTTTTTTGTAACAGGTCGTTACCGTTACATACATGTAACAGTTACAAAGTAACAGTTACAAGAAATATTCCCCATCTCTACACTCAACTATTATTGTATTTTCTACGACTGACGACGACAAGCTGCATGATGTTCACTCTCTGCCCAGCGGTAGCTTACTGATCTTACGCGCACCGAATTCGCGCATCTTGGTAACGAGACGTAACGAGAAGCTCGCTGGCTGGGTTTGTCTTCAAGGCCAGAGACTTTGTGGGAATAATCCAACTCTACCTAATTGTTCTCCTTTACAGCTTTCTAATGCAAATTTAAAGCGACTACACTAATTTTCAATGCGAACTTGCTAAAGATTGATAAATTAACTTAATATCACAGTTTTCTTAATATTGAGACTTATCTTGTTCTTCCCGTGAGGTTTTCGTTCTGTATTACAGCAACAATTCATTTTAATGAAACTTGTGAAGAGACTGCTTCATGTTTCAGGTTATGTGTAATTAAAGTGGGAATTGCTTGAAGAGGAACCACTGACATCCATTAGAGAAAGTGAATTTACAGCAAACTCAATAGATAGAGACATCTCGAGTTATTAAATCGAAATAGCACTCTGAATAGCAATGAGCTTGTTTCATTAAAATGCCGCGCGTGGCGCTGCTTACATCTCTTACATTGATTTAGATTTGTTGTTCTTAGCAACAAGCTGAAAAAAGTCAGTATACGGAGAGAAGGTTCCACTGTGCGGAAATGGCCAATTCGCAGTATAAAAACGTTAAACTATAAATAACTTTAAAACTTCGGTAAACCCAACACTCCTGTTTAGATGGAGTTAGGGTGATTTAAGCAGGCACATCTCACTTTTCTTCTGTATTCTTTCCATACAAGATTCAGAGAAGACTACTGAATTCACACTCTGCTTTTAGTCTTCATAGGTTACATTCGCTCGTTCGTCGTACTGGAACTTGTAAAGATGCTAAACAACATTTTGTTATAATACAAGAGAATAAAAACAGTCTCTATCCCGAAGTGGCAAGTTTAACACCTAAGGCAACGTTGGAGCAGAGAGTGCTAAACTTTCCAGTAGTGAATATTTTACTCTCGAATGGCGTACATTTTTATGTAAGTCTACGAAAAACTATACTGCTCCCTATATATTGGAATTTGGATACCCTTAGGAAGAATGAACATATAAAGGTGCAAAGTTTGTCTGCCTTAAGAACCGGCTACCTTTATTCTGGTATTCAATGCTATTGAGGCTGAGTTAACCCCAGTGACAAAGGGCCGCCAGAAGTATTATTAACTTAAAACCCCTGTCACTTCATTAGGAATCGAACCCGCAACCTACTAATTTATAGCGCAGTTCCTAATCCAACTTCAGTATGACAACCAATTTATTACAACTATGTAATTAAGACGTTAATTTTAAATCAACGTAATTAACCACTCATGGAAATAGTATTGTCGTTGTTGGTGGTTTATTGAAGAGGAATCATTTTTAGTAGTTGACTTTGATAAACCTGATGAATATCCTGCTGTATTCATTAATTCGTAAAAGTCTACTATACCTACACTGGCCTTTGTGGAGAAAAAATTATTTATTTTTTGTGTGGAAGAAACAGATAAGAAGTATGATTGAGAAGGACATCGTGATTTATATTTGGGAAAACTACAACAGAAATCGGTATTCACCACTCATTTTGAGTGACTTTTGTTTGAAAACATTCGAATTCTTACTAGTCTGTTCGCATTAAGAACCAGACCTAAAGTAAATAAAAATCAGTCTGTCTCACTCTAGAACATTACTCGTATTACCTAAGAGCGAGATAGGCATATTGGTTTTGTTTAATTTAGGGTTGACTCTTAGAATGGATGGACTATATTATAATTGTTCTAACCTAACCAACCAAATCCCACCCAACATACCAACCTTTTCTAACCTTGCCTGAAAAATCTGATTATTCGTTCTGTCTTTTTTTGAGGTAGGTATTGGTAGGTTTATTCCTAAAATTCTAGAGTGGTGTCTTCGCTTTAACGTCAGTATTAAAACAACACCATTTGGCTAAGCACTCAAATAAACCACAACTGAGTTATACAGACAATTTATATATTGTGTCACATTTTCAATTCCAAATTACGATAAGTAAGTTATAGTTATAGTTATTTTCGGCATTGATCGATTTGGAAGGAACTCACTACGCAAGGGTTTTTCTGGACCAGGGAACTCGAATATGAAGTCGTTTTTCCCAAGCGGCACTTTTTAATCGTGGAATGTACCCCAAGTCCGGATTTTTAGCTGTTTCATTATAATTATTAATCGTTTAGTTTATAAATGATTCGCGTGTAAGTGTTATATAATGTTTTAACTATTTTTATCTTAATTTGTAATCTTCGAATTAATTATCGTGAGCAAGCCGCGGGCACCTGTTAGTAATAAATACAAATTTATTTTATGTGTGACTATATGAAGTGAATTAAAATGTTTAAGTAGAATGTTTAGTTCACGACGGCAATAAAACAATGTATAGCCTACATCGGAAAGAACGTACCAGTAATATACCAGTAATGGTTAATAGTATATTAAGGTAACTGCTAACGGAAGTAATATTGCGGTACGAGTGAGATATTTCGAAACGATTACGGCAAAGACAATTCCATTGCAGGCACGTAGAATATTATGTCCCATACTATGACAAATTCCCATATTTTTATAAAGTTCTATAATGATTAATGTATATTGAAAATGTAGGCACATATCATTAGAAAGTACACCACATAATGCCCCTGGAAGTTGGGGTTTTAACTCTTCTTTTATGATCAATCGTATTAAATGTTTGCGTATGGTTTGGGTAAGATTCATGAATCTGTGCTTTTTTTAACAGTTTCATCTCGAATCTGTGTGCCCATATGGCAGCACACGATTTGTTTTATTCGTCTAATTATATTATTTATATTTACTACTACCGCTGTGACTCAGGGGATGCGTTCGCTCCTCTGACGCAGCGGGCCCGGGATCGATTCTTGGTCGGAACAAATTACCTGGGTGAGGGTTTTCCGGGGTTTTCCCTCACCTGTGAGACAAAGGTCAGTTAACTTTAGGACCTTGTGATCCCCGGATATCATCTGGCCGTCATTATCATATTCATCCCATCCTCACCTTGTTCGGAGTGAATGTGTGTGTGGTCTGTCTCGTCCTATGTGTTCGTGTTGTCTCGGATGTGGCTCCATCATTGGGCTGATCACTCATCCGGGGAGGCCCTCCATGTCCTTGTCTGATCAAAAAAATATGTATTTGATCCAAAGATAATCCCTCTCCCGACAAGTCGCGGCCCTGTAAGGCCCGAGCGGCTTGGGTCGCTTAAATCCTAAAAGGGAGAGGTAAAACTACGATGAAGAAAGAAAGATATTTACTACGTCAAACAATGTCAACGTTAATAAATTTGTTTAAATTATTTTTCTAGTAATATCGCGGGCGAAGCCGCGGGCACCTGCTGGTGTAGGTACATATTGGCAGATTATACACTACACGGCCTACCATTCAACGATCAGAGGATACACGAAAAATCTTGAGGGCAATGTAGTTGCTAATTTATTTTAAAAATCCAAAAGGTAGAAAGGATAGACTAATCTTTATTTATTATTCCGTACAATAACTTGACCCTACTTAATTTCACAGTATTTGAAATTTACTTTGTAATTATAATACAGGGAATCCAACAATAGACAAGCGTCTCACTACATGACACCAAGCAACTAACCGCTTGTATGCTGTGTACAATGCTAACGCGGCAATGCGGCAGTGATGCGAGGTTTCCTCATAAAATGGACTCACTGTACTAGCGTATATTGAAGTGATATGCTTAACACAGACTGTAAAGCAGTGGATTCAGGTTGTATTCAAATGTCTGTGAATGTAGAATCTGGAAAGTAACAGTGATTACAGTAAAGAAAATTAAATTTTTCAAAACCTCAATAAAGCAAAATCAAGCCTAGTATGAAATAAACTAATCTAACAGTTATATTTACGTTACATTTCGCTCATTGACATATTCAGCTCTATAGCTAATTATTACTTTACCACATTCCTTTACCGTCATAGTTATCGATATTCATGAAATCCTTCACGATGTGTTTCTGTTTTGCCGTTTTTATACTTCGCAATTAATTTAACAAAAATAAATTACACAAGTATTTCACTTCACTATGGACTACACGGTTGATTCCATGGAACACCTCCGATAGAGACTTGTCACTATCAGATACGTATCACATTCTTTAAGCCTCGTAAAGTTACTGAAGTGAAAGGATATTGAATGGAAGGGAAGGTATACGGAATGTGAAGTATGTAACCACACACGCCTTCAGATATTAGCAGGTATGAGAATATAGAATGCAATGCATACAGACAGATGGCAACAACAAATAATATGAATTTAATCCTACCTACACTATCCCGCTCTGTAAGATAACAGGTTTTCTTTTTCTAATACAAGGTACACTAAAGATCATTAGTTTACTTGGATCTCTCGTGTCATAACCAGTCCCAAATTAATTACAGGAGCGAGTGGTTTGTTGCGATTCTCAAAGGAATAGCTATCTCCTGGCACTTGCTAATTATATCGTAGTTCTAACCACTAGCTCTTGGTTGTGCATGCTTCAACATTAAATGGAGATTAGATAACTCACCCGAGAGCTAGCTGGTGCCAGTTCCCATCTTCCAGGGATGCAGGGATGTCCACTGTCTGAGTTCCATTAGGACCAGCGTGTACCAGTTTCACGTGGTCAGGTCCAGCGAGTTCCAGGGACAAGTATGCGTCTTGCTGACGTCTTGAGCGCAGACTGAACACCGTCCCTTGTGCACGACCCTAAGAAAAGAGAAATACATTATATTTCAATGTACGCCAAATTTTTATCATGCGTAAGCATGTAACGAATAGAGACAAATCGATACATCGCGATGGTCGCAACTTTTCCTTTAAGATTAACTGTTTTATTTTTTAGATTAAACTCTCTGGTACTACTAATAATATTTGGTGTTATTACGATTGTACCGGTATTATTATACGAGATTCATATTGATTCACCACACATAAAACTAGACACTATTTTCATACCTTCTTTTGCTCATATGTAGTTATATACCAGTCGGTGTTCAATGATTGTTTCTTATCAAAGAATCCACAGTTTATGAAGATGTTTCAGTTTTTAGTCCCCATGAATTGACATAGGTGCTCATAGGTATGATAAAATGAAAATATGAAAAAGTTTCTATGTTCAGTCCTTACGAACTTACAGAAGAAACAAGTACATATAGGTGCGATAAGTGAAAGTGATAAAATAAAACTAGAACAGTATGAAAAACCATACTAGCGATTGGTTGAAATTCCACGTATTCTTATACTGGATTGGTCACCGATCCATAGGCATGTCAAAAACTCAAAAGTATTTCACTCAATGCATGGAATAATTAGAATTGCATTATAACCAATTGAAATGTTTTTTTTTTTTTGCAATTCCTTAAATAAATTTCTGGAATGAGTTTAAAAAGTAATTTACAAAACAAATTACAATTCCTTGCAATTTTTCACTTCTATTTTATCATATGTCCTTCCTATCTTAGGATATTTCGATCACACTTTTATAGCTGCCTTTAACAGAAAATTTACATCTTATCTTATAAAATAAGAGCGTATTTTACATAAATGTTTTAATATGTATTCATGAACCATAGAATATTGTCTTGGTTAGACATTACATGATAATATTATAGGAGAAAATTTCTCTAAATTGCGCGCCGCTGCTCTACCAATCGGTTATCTAGAGTTTGATTCACAGCGCCAGATGGAACCTCTCTCCTACGACTGATTATCATAATTGTTTCAGTTTGTAATACATGTAACGTTTTTATTCTTCCAATCGGTTATAACATCTTTTTCTCGTAAAGGAAATAGGGTATATTTTCAAGTAAAGTTATAAATGAGTTGTCTTGTTGAAATCTGAGCGTAGATGTGTTAAATGTTGAAGGGAGGTGATATATTTAAATTTTTCAGGAAATGTAGGACGGGTGGGAGTGAAGTTAGATCATAGTACATGATAGTAACTTCAGTTATTTTACTATATTCTGATGGACATACAAATTATATAATCTCAAAGCTGATTCGTGATACTTTCATAAAATTATATTTAAAAAAGATCAATTAGGCCCTATATAAAAATTACATTTGTGAGGTAATAAACTAACTTCTTAAATATAAGACGATGAAGAAAGAAGACTTTAGGCTTTTATCATTCTGAATTTTTGCTCTGTAAGTCATGAGAAAGACGCACTAAATCATTTCTTTTTTCCTCTGATGCATTTAGATACCACTTTCAGCACATTTGTACTGATATATGTCTTGAACAATAGCCAATTTTCTCAGCATTAGTATTATTTATGATATAGTTGTTTCAATCTCGTTTTCTCATGCTTCGTTGTTTCTTATCCTTATTAATTTTAGCGTCAGTTTCTTTCACTCACCACTATATTCTTCAGAACCCTTGAAATATCTAGTCCATTTTTATTACTTGAAAAAGTATAATAAAACTGATAATAATTATGAAACTGAATTTAATTCAGGAACAAACATAAAAGTCTCAACCTACAAAGTAAGTACATCGGAAGAACACTGCTCCCAATGAAATTATTTCGTAGTAGGCCTAATCCTTTCAGAGTTTAATCTGTATATTTTTATATAAGCGATCAAGTGAAATCATCAGTGGGCTCCAAGCTCAGAATCGATGAAGACCATTTTAGTGGAAAAGCTGGTACCCATAAATGACAATCATAAGGAGAATAAGAAAAAAATCCTAAAATTTAACATAAAACAAAGTCTTTTATTCTTATATCTCTGCTTTTATACAATATTTTTGGATAAATTTACACGTCAGTAGCAAAGAAACCTTAATTTTAAATATTTTGAAAGAGTAGAATGTATGGGCAGAGGAAAGTTACATGAAATTACCAAAAATAAAAAACAATTAGTGAGTAAAACCCTCATATAAGTTGCTACCAAAATAATAGGCTGATTTATTGAAGGGTCAGGTCACTTTCCTCTGTGGCATATTGACATTTGATTATTTATTTCTTGTGGCAACGTTTTTAGTGAGACGTGACATCACATGTATTTCCTCATAGAAAATAAAATTACTTCTTTTAATGCTAAAGCAATACACATGTATAATAATAATAATAATAATAATAATAATAATAATAATAATAATAATAATAATAATAATAATAATAATAATAATGGGATTGGCAAATAAAATTTGTTTGAGTCTCATTTCAAGATAGGTAAAGGTAAAGGTAAAGCGATCCCTGTATGGGCCATGGAGACCCTTAGGGCTTCCGGGAGGTTAAGGCTCCCAGATTGTGACACGCGGCACATGAAGGTGGCAAGGTTGTCAGCCCTACGCACCGGCCGTTATTTCATCCCAGGAATATTTCTGGTTCTAATTTCTGTTAGAGGCTGAGTCGACCCCAGGGCCATAGTACCACCAGAAGGATTAGGCCAATTGAAAATTCTCAACGATTTCATCGTGAATGGAACCCGCGACCTTCCAGTGTGAAGCGCAGTGCCTTAGCCACTACACTACGGTGTTCAAGACAGACAAATAGAATAATGCACCCATTAGAGTCCTAGTTAGCATTCGTTACGTTATGCACTAAAATACTGCTGACAAATCCTAAGGGAAAGATGTTAAACACAACAGATCTAACAATAAAACGTTTCATGCAATCGGGGATAACTAAGTCCCTTCTGATTAATTTAAACTTGGCTATTAAAAAAATTGTTTTATTCATATGCTATTAATTTATCTATTGCCAGGTAAATAAAATTAGAAAGCTGTAAAACCGTATTGTATAGTACGCCAACCGCCCTGAGTTCCTTTAATTCTGGGAGGTATTATAAATTACTAACTTAATACCAATATTACAAAAAAAAAACAAAAAACAAAAAACTCGAGAATTCAAGACCCTTGCAAAAAGACGCTTTTTGTCTTTTCTTGGACTTAGTTTTTCTGTCTGTTTTCCTTGTCACATTACAATCACTCTGAAATCATCTTAACATTTTTATATCGTCTGCCTCTATAGGGGTTTCACAGTAGAATGTTTACAACACTATGATATTTTCTATTCGAGTTATATGAGGAAAGTATGAGTCTATGTGAATTAAGTGCCATACACTACGTTAAAGAATGTCATACAAGTTTCATATCGTTACGAAGCTTTTTTTCAAGGCAAGAAAAATTATATTTTTAGATATGATAACAATTTACCCTAATTAAATCTTGTAAAATGTATCGGTTAGACAAAGGTGGCTGGAACTCGTAAATTATTCAAACCTTAACTTAACAGAGTAAGTGCTATTTATGCTTATACAATGAATTAACAACCTTAAAATTTGTACAATCATCTTCTTATTCTTATCAAAGAAAATTGAATACATCGGAATTCCAGAGAATACACGAGCAATTTACAACTAGCAAAACAACTCTAAACGTATCACATTGTGAGAAAGATTCTGAGCCGCTGCATAAGATCAAATTCTTCCCATATGTATCAATAACAACAAGAGTTGTGGAATTGTGCTGGATAATATACAGTACTAGAAGAGTTAATGCATGCATTGGTTTGTTAAACTAAGGAAGATAAACTCGGGCTTTATTTTCTAAATATATTAACCATATTCTATGAAGAGATAGCACACCTGACATAATTACATGAAGAATTGACTCATTAATCTTGTTGAACATTTATCCTTTAATCGTTATCACATATTAATTGATATCGATAAGTTAGTGAACATCAGCGTTTACCACCATGAATTACAACAATGTATCGTATTTTCATAAATCAGGGTAATTTACTGCGATGTTCCAGACACTGCAGTGTACACAATGCCCAGCATCGTAGAAAATTTGGTAATTAAACGTCAATTTTTTAAGGTACACAGCTAACAACATCCAATAAATTGGTAACATACATACTAAAGTTTATCCGGCAACATTCTTTCGATTTACAACCTACCATATAGGTATTAACAGCTATTTTTGGTACATAAAAACGTTATTTAATTTTAGCGTACGGTTTAAAATGGAACACATTTTAAAAAACAAGTTAATATATATAATATATTAAGTAAAAAGTATAAAATATTGAGTGTGGCAAACAAACAGAACAATTAAGACTACCACACACAGAAAGCTATGTATGCTACGCCATGTTAACTAATCTGAAGCTCAGTTAAAAGATGAAGAAAGAGAAAGAAATAGGAGAAGATTTTGTATGCGTGAAATTGGAAGACAGGGAAAAACGCACGGTGAATTCCATCGCATGATTCAAGAACTACACGGTGATGAGTATGTATAAGTTAGCCTACTTCCGTCTGAATCAAGAGCAGTTTCATGATCTTTCTTTTATTGATGACATTAAGAAAAAATATACATATTGGAGAGAATCTATATTACCACAAGATAGCAGTATGTTTTGAGGTAACAAAGTAAGATCGTGTTTACTGTATTTTCATAATATTGTCAAATTATCAAAGTTACATAATTACTAATATGTCTAATTTAAGTATGATATATTTTAGCCCTTAATTATTGTCAGAAATATCTATAATACCGCAAGAAAGTTGAAAAATGTGTTTGAGGTAAGAAAATAGGACTAAGTTTATTACTATTATTACTATTTGTTGTACAAAACGATATAAACAAATGAATCATGCAGAGTGGGCTAACAAAATCGAAGCGCTCGACAATCTGATGCATTCTGTTGCTAAAAATTACGTTTTCCGCAAGCGAAAGAAAAGATCCGATGCAATCAGACATATGTATTTTTATTTTTTTTTATTTTGTTAAGATTTCTGCGTGCCGTAGATTTGGCTGGCCATCCCACACAAACAGACACTTAATCTTATTATAGAGAAGACAATTCTTCAGCACAATAATACATACAAATCTGGCAGATAACTGAAGACTTAATAGTCTATTTTTGTATTCGCATTATAGAGTCATTATAGGCCTATTCATATCAATTACAATGAAGCAGTCGAAATATAAGTTCGATAATGTGTGGTGCAAATCTCAGAACACCTAAAATTGTATTGATGTGTACAGTATATTACATTATATTTTCATTATGCGGGAGAGAAATTAAAACACTACTATCTTTGGTTACGATAGGCTATTATAAAACCGAAGTTCATTCTGGTACAAAACAAGTCTATGTAAGTACGGGATGTAAGGTTGTGTAGAATACAGATTTGAGGAACAGTGTGTAGCCTCAACTCCATCTTGCTGTGAGGCGCCTGCGGATGGGATTTATTTAATAAAGAAGAAACTTTATAAACAAAACGAATTGTACACAGCAAAACATAGTACGAGAGACTGAACTTAAATATGAAAGTACAGAAATAGGGCCCAGTTAGGATGTAAAATGCTGGCTTATTGCAAACAAATGTGCCTCTAGGCTTCCTGCTCCACGTCAAAGAGTTTTGCGTTTGTCAGAATGGATTTATGACGCCCGGAGTTAAGCATTACTGCAATATAACGAGCTGGGTCTTACACAATGCGTATAGAGTTTACACAAAAGAAGTTGGAAACAACCCGAGACTTGCTTCAATCCAAAATGAACAGTTAGGTCGCTATATTAATAACAATGAAAATAGTGATGCTGTTACTTTTTACCCTGTTTCCATTTCTGCTCACATTAAAGTTAGCTGTGAATACTTTTATTTTATATTATTAAGTGCATGTAAAAGCTGTGCACAAAAGAGTTTAGGCCATGCCACTATTGGTTTAGTTAAAAAACCGAAGCCCATCTGCCGGGGGAGCAGAACCTCGATTACTTGAGCATTTACATAAATAATGGGAGGAAATAGGTTCACCTCCAAATCGGCGTGACGATGGAGTAGTCAAGTTGTTCGTCTGCTTTATTTCCCATAATTCAATGTTCTATGTCTATATCCCATAATTCATTCGATTCTCGTAATGAATGCCAGCTGATATATGTTATTGCGCTTATTTGAACCAAACAGAATAGTTACAATAATACATGTTTTGGGCCTATGTGGGAGAGGAGAGAAATCCAAAAACAGGTGATGGAAGCAAGAAAGGAGGGAATGAGAGGAAGAGGAAGGCCCAGAACGACATATCTAGACAATATCGAGGGGATGGCAAGAAGAAGGGGGAAAGGAATGGGAGAATTGAGAAGAATGGCGAGGGACAGAGGAGAATGGAGGAAATGGATCGAGGCAGACCCGACGCCGTGAGGCACAAGGGGAAGAAAAAGAAGAAGATGGGCCTATGAGCTTCGGCAAATTGTTTATGTAGGGGTTTATTTTGTACTGCTCTATTTATTTTATTTCTATACTAAAGATTCTTATTTTATATTATTTATTCCCTGGTCTATAACACATGGAAGCTAGTTCACCCCTTACCATAAGGTCCACAGAGTTCTGGGCATGGGAGCATCCATCTTTCCGAGGATGTCCAACGTCCCTTATTGAAATATGTTAAAGAGTAGGCCTACTAGCTTGAAATTGAGAATAATAATTAACACTGTTCTCCTACACTTGAGTTGGGAGATGATATATCTTGACATATGTATATTTGTAAATAATTTTGCATATGGTCGATTCAGAGACCACAAAATAATATTTTTCCATCCTGGCTTGGAGCTATATAACACGGGTATGTGTTTATGTTATGTAAAATACATACATTCGATCCGCACGCACATCTAAGAACGAGTTTCCATATTAAACCTACCTATGCTCATGAATAAATCATGCTGCGTAACATAAGTGTTCTAGAAATACTTAATATCCATACTCTGATTTTCTTTTAACAGCATGAGCACGTAACTGTTATGCCTCCTATCAATGTATTGCTTGAACCAACCGGCTGCGCGTTGTTTTTCCGGTTCGCGATGGCGTCGCACGTTGCCATCTTCGGTTATAACAGAGTGGCGCTAATGCAACTATACAACAACTTCCTAACTATGTTTAAAGGTTTTAGTTATGAACGTTATGTGAGGAGGTGCTTAAACTGGCCACCGTCGTTATCCATTCATTTTTGTCTTCGCGTTGCGAAATACTGGCAATTTCCTGGTGGATATTTTGTTTAATTCTTCCAGGGTCTGTGCATTTGTTTTGTATACTTTATGCTTTAATTTGCCCAAGATAATAATTGTTCTCATCGAAATATTGGCTATGTGGGTAGTGGCAGAATCTTGTTGAAAAAAGGCAAAGGCACGCTCCTTATCTGTTAATTATTTGAAAAACGGAGGCGAAATTGAATCCACATACTTCGGGCGTCAACTGTAAAAATTTACCCTATAATTCGTTCTCCGCTCGTGGCGCACCACACGCCATTTATTTCATCGTGGAGGGGTACATCTTGAACAGTATTAGGTTTGTCAGAGCTCCAATCACAAGTTTTAGTGTACACACATATCCATCAAGGCAGTGGCGTCTCCTGCATAGGATCACATGAGCACGTGAACCCCCTAATAATTTTTATCTTACCTAATTTTGTCAGTATTATTGAATAAATAATAATTCCTGTATGGTTTGCTGTCTCGCTGTATAGAAAGATGTATATTTAGTTCCCTTTTGCGGGCTTCCTCGAGGTGGTTCACTAGCTAAGGGGTGAACCTCTTAGTATTGCGTTTTGCATTACCTAAAGTTAGCAGGGGCTCCGCAGCTAGTAAGTGTGACAGGATCACACGTCATTCGTGCACCCGACCTTAAGAGGGCAGCATCGGGCAACGCATCTGATTTTTCCCCCTTCAACTGAAGACGGCAACATCGGTAAACTCAGAGCTCTATGGCACCACAGTTCTCAGACATATTTTTCTTACCACCCCTCCATCTCATCCAACTTGCGAGCTGCCAGAGGGAACTTGTTTTATGACCCATCCATCTTCCCTTATTATACAGGTGTGCACAGTGTTGTCGCATTGTCGCAATTCACAGTGAAGCTTTGATTTCCTGTTTATTTCCTCTTCATTCCGTCGTTTATGTCACAATTACCTACATCAATATGCCATTATTATAATTATTCATAAATAAATAAATATTTACTTTAGTACATTGATACATAGCCGAACAGTGATTTCTCTTTCATCCTCAGCTGGAAGGTATAAGTTGTAGCACAGCCTGTCTATACCATGTGTTTTGCTAAAAACTTCAAAATATAATTTTTTTCTGGCCAGCAAAGATTAACCAGCGGGTGGTAGGTGGTCTGCTGTTCCTGTTTGTAGTAAGGGGTGCGAAGTTTACAGTTACATTCTCTCCCAAACAGGAATTCTGTATCAGTTCAATTGGAATTCTCACAGCGTGAAGTAGTAGTTTCTTTGTGATGTCGCGATTGTTTGTTTAGTTTAGTAGTGTATATAATATTAATAATTCTAGCGTAGTTTAAAGAATAGTTATAGTAGTTAAAGAGTAGAACAGTATATATAGTTCACTACTATAACCATTTGGGAAATGCATTCAATAGGCTAGTTCGTTTTCTACCAGTGAACTTAAAAGCAATTTTGTTTATTAATGTGTGAATACCGTGCAGCACTTGCAATGCTGGCAATAGAGAAACGTCTAGTGCGCGAGAAGAAACACTTCAACTTTAAAGTTGTCGAGAAGTTCGCTGAACAGAAAGAAAGAAGAGTACATTTTCTCTACAAGTGATGAGATTCGCAAGTCCTGTATTTTGTTTTTCTATTTTTAGCCCCATGTGAACACCCAAATATTTTACCCACGTGACGCCACTGCATCAAGGTTAACCAGACCTCGTGCGCGTCAGATGCGTGACCTTGACTATAGAAAACACATAGTCACACGCTCAGTGGATAAGCACCGCGCAGCAGGTTCATATTTTGTTGGGTCTCCCTGGTCTCCCTGCAGTAAAAAATTAGATAACATTTTATTATGTTTTAAGTATTAGTTGTCCTAATTTTTACCAACCGTCCAGCAGTGGCGGCTCGTGGCCGGAAAATTAGGTGAAGAGAAAAAATGCCACATGCTTATGTTAATAACGGAATTCACCCAGTAGCGGCTCGTGGCTCTAAACGAGGGTGTGCTGCAAATACCATTTCATACAGCAAACTTAAAATAGTTTTAAAAATTATTAGTAGGCCTATCTAAACTGCTCGGCTCTTAATCCATCTCTGGGACCTCTCACGCGATTTTCTCTACCCTAATTATTTTTTTGCCAAAAAAATATAATAACAATAATAATGATAACTTAGTAATAATGATGATAATATTAACTGTAATAATTGTAATAATAATAATAATAATAATAATAATAATAATAATTAAGGCAAGGAAAATCGCGTGAGAGTTCCCCGAGAAAATAGTATTTTTAATGATCGAGGTAGAGGAAGTCGCTTAGTGTTCCCAGTGCGACAGAATACTTAATCGGGGATGTGGAATCCGAGTTTTTCTGAATTTAACACATTCCAATTTGGCGGTGAAGATGAAAAGCATTGCTTACTCCACAATGATGGTCCCCCACGCTACATCACGGTCCCCTACCGTCAGATGATGGAAGACCTAACGTGCCCACCTCTTTCTCCGAGCTGACAGTGTGAGGTGCTGGCGAAGAAAATGCCTGAACAAGGGGGACTGCTTCATGGGTAGTCTGTTCTCGTCACCTAGAGGATGTGGGATAAGCGAGAAAACTGCTGCTTGTCATCCTCATTTTGAGTCGAACAGACTACCCATGCAACGGAGGGAATGACATCCAGCTTATCTTCACCACGGCCGACTTGAAGCACGCTGCGCTCTCAGGATCTCAGTGTCTCCTAGCTTTGACACCAGGTGGTGGCGCAGCGGGCAATTCAAAAATACAGATACATTTATAGTAAAAACCAACATTCGTGATATGGAAAATAAACTTTAAAAATATGTATTTAAAGGAAAAATACTGGTGAAGTGCTACTTCACCTACTTCCCCTGAATAGCCGCCACTGCCGTCCAGTAAATTCAAGAGAACTGAGGGTAACATTCTTTCTTATTCTTAGCTTAATCTCTACCGTGTATGCAGTCCTCGTTTATGTGGCCCACGTTTATACGGTCCACGCTGCCATCAGGAGAGGAATTACTTGTAGATCACAGATATAGGCCTATATTTTTGACCAGATAAGGACAAGGAGGACTTCTTCAAATGGGTGATCAGCATAATGCCAGGGTCATCTCCGAGACAATACGAATGCGTAGGATAAAGCACACCAATCGCACAGTCGCACACACACTCTTGCCGACCGAACAAGGCGCGGATGGGATGAAGATGAAAATGACTGTCAAATGATGTCAGGGAACCACAAGGGCCTAAAGGTACATAAAATTCGTCTCACAAGTGAAAAAAACACCAAGGTAACTTTTCCCAACCAGGATTCGAACTCGGGCCCGCTGCGTAATGAGAGCGAACGAATCCTCTACTCCTCAACGGTGGACCGTGAGGGTAATTAAGATTGTTAATTCTAATTTCTGTAATCCTAAAACAGAGACAGAAAATTTTATTTGAACCTTTAAATCTATATGCTTTATACTTTATTTATGGCTATCATTTTCGTAATTTTTTTTACAAATTATCTCATGAATCAAGTGACAAATCTAATGTAAGAAAATGTGGAATTTCAATCAATCGCAAGTGCCTATCGTCATAATTTTGTCGCACCTATGTTCACTTGTTTTTATGTACAAAAATTCACAAGGACTGAAACATCTTCACACCTGTGGCTTCTTTGACCTCAAGAGGTCGGTCCATTGAACACGTGATTGGGTACGTTAGCTGCACGTGAGGAAGAGAAGATATGAAAAAAAAAAGTGTGGCGAAGCATTATAAATCTCGTATAATAGTAAATACAATATTAATAACACGAAATATTATTATTAGCAGCTGTTAGTTTAATACCAAAAAGAAATCATCTGATTTCCATGACGAAGAGTTTTGGTAATTACAGCACGCAGCATATAGCAGTACAACTGGCCTAGCAGGAAATTAATAAGTTGAATTAAAATAGATAGATAATAAATTGCTCTAATTAGTATAAATAATATTGATGTCATTACATAGCTGGTGTTGGGTATCAAAATGACCAAGAGAAAATGAAGTATTCATTATTAATATTCAATTTTATCAATAAAGTAAGGTATAAAAGTTAAACAATTTCATTTAAATTTTAAACAAAATGAAATTGTAGTTACACGCAGTGAAGAGACGGGATAAACAAAGGAATTTCCCTTAGAGAGTGTAACAGTATTAGGCCGAGCAACGAACAATAGAAGCAGGTAGCTGCCATCATACTTACATGTGTAAAGGTACTGATACATAGTTATTTTGAGAAGTCGCCTTTTGTGTTAAAGGTGAGACTTCTGACTTACAGTGGTGATACAATAGCTCAGCGATTTCTCCAGTAAAGCCGTTCTTAGAATTGCCGAACAATAAGATCCAGGTATATAGTAGTGTGTCGGAAAATCCTGAGTAGGTCTATGTTGTTATAGAAGGAGTATTATTGGTTAAAATAATTACCAATGTAAATATGTTAAAGGTGTCACGTGACTTTGTGCACTTATAGTAATTAAGAAGGGAGGTGTTAATAAATGAGAATCCTAGATTTCCTATAATCATGGCAGTGAAACAAAAATCACTTCTTGTCGGGAGCTTCGCTCCGAGTTTTAAGTCACTTCTTTTCTGGAGCTTCTCTCCGAGTATACTTAACTTCATCACCACTTCTCATCGGGAGCTCCGCTCCGAGTGTTACTAGACTTCCTGACGACTTCTCTTACGGAGTTCGCTCCGAGTCTACTGTTAAATTTGGAGTCCGCTCTGAATTGCATATTCTACATCGTGTGTGGAAAGAAACGTCCGCGAGCATTAAAGCCAGTGCTCCGAGGAACAATTAATTGAACTCTTAACTTTTTCACCGGAAATAATTTCAGAACTTAGAAAAATTCCTGCTGTAATAATTTCAGGACTTAGAATATTTTAGACACATTCACTAACAGTCATCATAATATACCGCAAGCTATTGTAACATCACCAACGATCTACCTAAGAAGTTTAATTATCAATAACAATTTGTAACAGTGTTGCACGTAATAACATCAGATCCCAACATTACTATAATTGAATAAAATAGTTAATTAACCTTGTTCTGAAAAACAGCATTATTATTCTAATAATTTTACCAGTAAGTTGCCCTTCGCTTTCTACCTTGAGGATGGAGTGTAGTGTTCATAGACTGACTATTGCCGGAGGCGGGTTCAAACATTCAGAAATTTAGTATATGCATTATACTTGGCGCCCAACAAAGACAAAGCGAACGCGAACCGCCGTAAGCACTACCGTCGCTAATCGATAGTCTCACCTTCAGATCATTCTGTAGGCATTTTCTAAATGTCACAGTAAATATAATTAGAGGTTCAGGTATTCTCAAGATAAATTAACGCGTATAAAGTTACAATATATACATTCAGAACTAAATAAATAGCCAAATAAATTTATAAATATAATACACATAAATAATAAAGTATGACACATATAGACTTGAATGTTTTAGTAAAAATGTTATAAAAATCGTCAGATCTTCGTTCCTCGTGAATTTATCGATAAAATCTTAACCACATTTTTACACAAAAAGTGGGCTAATTCAAACAGTCGTGCGAGAATGTGAACTATTCCATAAACACTCCTGCCAGTAGCGTGCACCACGGTTTACCTTGTAATGCGATCGTAGCGCTGCATAACAATAGCAAAGCTCATTGTGTTGTAATTTTACACTAACCCGGTGGCGGTGCTGATAACAATAGGCTAAATAGGTCAGTTCACTGTGCATGATGACAGAGTACCATACAATATAAGCTCATCGCCTCAAAACGCAATAGCCTATATTATATACACGTGTCCAAGATACATAGAAGCGCGGAGAAGTCTTGTCCAGGGGAGTAGTAAAAACTCTGTTTAGCTGGTGATGTCACTAAATTAACCATGGATCAACCCAGTGTAGAACCCATATATATATATATATATATATATATATATATATATATATATATATATTGGGCCCCTTCTATGACGAACTTCAACCCCCTCTGAGGGGTAATTTTATAACATGTGGTCTTCGACACTCGATACAACATACAACTTTATAAAGATGAAGAACGATGGTTGGGGTTGAAAACCACCCTCTCTTTAAGGGTTGATAGGTGGTCATACGAACTTAAATGGATCAACTGTCTAAAATCCCGCGTGTATTTGAAACCTTAGAAACTTAAATTTTTTATAAAAAACTGCCCTTCATATTACCTTCATATTTTTTGTCTGTCTTTTTGTAATATCTAAGGGGAATGGGGGTTTTAGGCTGGGTTTATCTATGATTGATTTTGCTGACGTGACTGCCTATAAAGGACATAATAACTTACTACTCAGGCAGGAACATAAGCTGGTGAAATATGAAATAATATAAGTTTCTGGACATTGGAAGGAGCCAGCGAAGCATTTACAACCTTCGCAAAACGTGTAATAGAAAAAAAAAAAAAAAGCAACAAGATATGGATGTTGCCTCCTATATAACGTAATGTGAGACAACCGAATATGAGCCATACGCCATGGGAGAGAGCTTAGGTTTCCTGTGTCCACGACGAGGAAGAAGATAAAGTATTATGTCCAGAATTTTCTCGTACGCCGCGTGGCAGCCAATCAGAGTGAGGTCCTCACGGGGTTTCCTCACTGTATTAGGAGAATACGAAATCGGACCCCCGCGCGAATGCTGACATATATAGGATAAAGACGTTACCATCGGATATGCTGAAACCGAACAGGTAAATCATCAATCGTTTCCCCTACTTAGGATACATCAGAACCAGACAAAACCGATGGAACAAACTCGCCAAGAAGTTGCCAGGACCGGAGGAATAGTGTAGCCTATGGCTATAGTACTCCGATGGCAGGCAAAAAAAGCACTGTTCATATAGCATAGGCCTAAGAATAGGCCTATCCCAATGCATACAAATAAAATTCAAGTAATAGGCCTATACATTTCTACACAACTTACGTCGACCTGAGCTGCGATCGAACTCGCGAGCTTTGGAACATAAAGAATCCCTTATCAACTGCAACCAGGTCGGTGGCAGCCGATGAAAATTTCTCAGTTAAAAAGAGGCTAAATTTACAGACAGAAAGGTTTTTCATTAAAAATAAAGTTATAGCATTTTATTCGCATATGGTTTACTTGCATAATCAATAGAAGAGGCCACTTGTATGCCTTCAGTGGTGCAACAAAAACGTGCGCTCTTTTAAGTGCCACCCATTGAAGCCGTTATTCAACTGAGTGAGTAGCATCCAATAATTTTCCATAGAGCTTTGAACCGCTTCGCTGAAATTCTTTGTGCCACGTTACAATTCAAACGCTCACGAATATCATAGAACGATGGGTTAATTGGTATCCCACTTCAATACTGAACACGATCACAGAAATTACACGGCCATTAACGGAGCAGACTGTAATTAAAGCTTAGAATCTTTAATCTCCTACACTCAGTCCATGTAAAAGGCATCGTAAGTGCGTACGGTAAAATGTCGATAGCCTAATTTCAAACTACAGGAAAGGTAGACAGCACAGACATAGTTACGGCCACAAGTTACAAAGTAGTATTATTTTAATCATCTCATCATCGGCGATAATCGCGCTTGGTGTGAGTTTTCATCTGTTGTATTATTTTTTAGACCACCTCATTGATATACTGTATTAATGTATTTATTATTATACGAGATTTATAATGTTACACCACATAATATAAATAATTATCATATAATTATCTCCTTTTGATCATATATATATATATATATATGCTGTGTTTAATAATACATTTTTGTTTTGATCACAGAAGCTACAGTATGGAGATGTTTCACCGTCCAGTGATTCATGATTAACCATATAAATGAGTCATTCTTCTGATTTTAGGGATAGAGCACTAGGCTAAACCTGCGTTTTTCTCGTATATTTGAACCTTCTCTTTAAAAAGGTTGTTACGTTTATGTCTGAATACATTAATTTATTACTGTTACCTTACTTAAGGAAAGGAATCACTTAAGGAAACGGTGATTATGTATAAATTCGGTAACGGTAATTTAAATACATCAAGTTAAAAAACTGTAATAAAAACTGTGGTTATTATTCATAAGTAATTACTGGGGAATCTCCGATGAATCACAATCGCCATCCGTTAAAGCAATGGTTCCCAACCGGTGGTCCATAGGATTTGTCCCAGGGTGAATCGGGCAACACATATGAAAAGGTTGCCGATAAAGGGGGATTTTGAAAGCAATGTGCGTAAAACGAGATGGGTTGAATTTATCCGTGTCCATGACTATCAGTTGTTGAATCAAAATATCTTTAAATTAATAATTATTATTAGAATGTTATACAAAACAATTTTCATAACTTATGTTTAAATGAGGCATTCAGCATTCAATAACAAGAACATTCGGCAAGCAGCGGTATCTCATGAAGTTTTCGACAACAATTTTGTGAGAGCAGGGATTCTCGACAAACAAAGAAATCGGCTAGATACAGCAGTGATTTGATATTAGCCCTAAGTTAGAGCCTAACTCCTAGAATTCCTGAGCTTGTCAAATTTGTGCACAGAAGTCACACTGAGAAAAACATTGAAGTTAAAATATTTTTCAATTACCTTTTCAAAGAAAATTGTTGTTTCAACACAAATTTGTAATTGAGCCTTTTTATATTATGTAGTTATTATGTAGTGGCTATACATTATAAAAGAAGACATTTTTATTTATTGAATAATTAATTGTAATTAAATTATACTGTACGCTAATTATTAACAATAATAATAAATAATGGGTTCTAAAACTGTTTTACTTAATCACCTTTGAATTTGGTTATGGCGAAGGCGCTGAAGAAGGGTTGCAACTGATAGGGGGTATGGTGGGGGGGGGGTGGGAGTGGTCCGTACATGATTCAGTTTCAGGCTGAGTGGTCTCAGACTTCTGCGGGTTGGGTACAAATGCTTTAACGGGACTGTCAATATTTCAGGACAAGGTTATACAAGTATAAAGGAAATAAGAATCTGTTTTAAGTGAGCAGTAGGCCTATAGGCGTAATTGAACTCTGAAACCACGTACTCCACAAATAATCTTTCGCGATAAGCTAGGGCCTAATTTAATTATTTAATTGTTAAACTAATAGTACGATCTATCAGGGTACTGAAGGTCGAGCTCACGTGTTCCCTCCATTTCACCAAGAGTTTGCTTAGTAACATTAAAGCCTTTCCACCACTAAGAGCCCAGATTAGGTAACAGTTTTCGAGACAAATGAAGTACAGGGAGATTAAACAGAAAGTGCAAACAGCACTAGGAGACGCAATCATTACTTATTACTTCAAAAGAAAGTATGAAAGAAAGGAAGAAATGAAAAAAATGAAGTAATAAGTATGTAAGTAAGTAAGTAAATGAATAAATAAATAAGAAGAAATAAGAAAAGTAGACTAATAGATATATTTGTTTTACTGTAACAGATTTTCGTATCCTGAGGAGAAAAGCGTTCACGGTTGCTGTGAAGACACACATGCACAAAATCAATTTACCTAAGCTTTATTCTAGAAAATATCGAGGATATGAACTGTTGGTACACAAGAAAGCTGTGCTTGCTTCAAAACACACCTTATAGCATGGGATGCTCATAAATTAGTTTCCTCTGTACACGAGTTCAATTCTGCGTGTATGAGGAGAAAAAGGGAGAGAATGAAAGAGAGTGGTAGAGGAGACACGATAAATCAATTTGAATGAAGAGATGTAGCAAGGGTGTGTGGGACCGAATTCTCGACTGCTTGATGAAAATTAAATGCATCGCCACGACCTGATCAAGACTCCCTGAATCTCGCATAGGCCTACGCACATCCCAATAATGTTACCATGTAAGTTCGTCACTCTGCTGTGTTATATGAATTATCTACTACGTCTTTATCATTCTGATAGCTATACCTTCTAAAATATTTATCAAACAAACATAGGCGTGTAAGAATAATTTTTACCTTCTATTCCTGTACAATAGGTAGACTCCTATAAGAATAGGATGTATTACGTTCGCCCCTGAAATTCGGTGATGCATTTGACAGTAAAATAATAATTTGATACGTTCTTCTCAGCTTGAAAGTCAATAATCATCTCGTATCGCCATACTGTAGGGTAATGAGTTATTAATTTAATCAACATATCATTATTAATATCAATATTATTCCATTACCATTCCACTACTACTTTATTTCCATGATTGCTGACATAATAAAAAAACTATTATGTAATATTGAATTCACTTTTGCAGTATTTCTAAAGTCCGACCGTTCTAAGAAGCGAAAAAAAAGAGTACATCTGTCTCACTCTAGCACATTACTCGCATGACTTAAGAGTGAGACAGACATACTGGTTTTTTGTTTACTTCAGATTTCCTTCTTAGCTTGTCTCAGGTATAAGTAATCATTCTTACTTACTTACTTATTTGCTTACTTACTTACTTACTCAACGGCAATAGGAAGTTCTTAACCAAACTTCAGGAAAATACCTATTTTAAGGAACCCGGAGGTTCATTTCCGCACTTCCATTCAACCCTAATCTGTGCTAACTCAAGTAAGAGTAACGAATCCTGTCTCAGATCCATATAATACAACGAACAGGATAGTTGCCTTATAAATTTTTACTTTCAGATTCCTGGACAGAAGAAGGGAATATATTATTATTATTATTATTATTATTATTATTATTATTATTATTATTATTATTATTTAATCTCCAGGGATGGAAACCCTATGTCGCCACACAGGCATGTTAGGGTTGTAGTTTACAAACTAATCTTAATAATTATATAAATTCAAACATTAAATAAGTAATTAACTATAGTTGATCGTGAATGTACGTCATAAAACTGATAAATTCTCTAAAACAGCAGACTTTGAAAAATAAATGGAGACATGAGTTGGAAAATGTTTTCTCACACTGAGAAGCATGCAATTTAAGAATAAACCTTCTTTCGAATAATGAACAGTCAAATAAGACGTGTTTCACAGATTCTGGTGACAGCTGACATCTGCAGACGTGGTTTCTATCTGTTATAACGTTGAATCTTGTAAAATAACTACCAAACTTTCCATGGCCTGTTAGAAATTGCGTTAAAATAAAATTTGGTGAGAAATGTTTAGCCTGTAACCTTTTGTACACAGTGGGGAAAAACAGTTCATTAGTTAATGCACCATTAGTACTTTGGACCCATTCGTCATTCCAGCGACTGATGATGAGATTCCTGATCTGGCTTTTAACATATGATACAGGACTTTTTGAGTATGAGTAATTCTTATGAGAGGCTGCTGCTGATTTTGCTAACTGGTCTGCACGCTCATTTCCCACTGTTCCAATGTGCCCGCGTACCCAACACATACATAAATGGTTTCCATGCCCTTGGATAGAATTTCTAAATTCAGCCGAGATCTGATTAAGATTATATCTGTTGTTAATGGAGTGGAGAGCAGCTTGTGAATCGCTATGAATTCGCGCGCTATGTTTTGATTCCCCGCGAGAATATAAAAAGTCTCTGATTTGTATAAAAACAAGCATAACCTGATTTTACTCGATACTTAACTTCTGTCTTCATAATATTTGTATCTGTAATTATTGCTTCCAGATATTTTAATTTCTCCAATTGCTCGAATACTTTATCGGCTATTCTAGCGCATTATTTTGTGTTTCATGACCATATACTTCGTTTTTTCTGTATTAATTTCCAATCCAACATTCCTACAGGTATCGAAAATACTTTATGCATCTCTCCCGATTGTGTTTGTGTCATCGATTAATATGTAATAATTCTAGTTATTTAAAATACTATTGTATTAAATTTGTAATCATAATTATTAGTACTGCGTAATGTATATTTCCTCGTCTAGTTGAGTGACCAAGAAGGCCTAAAAACCTTAACTCAAGGAAAATAAAACAATTTATTATCATTTTAATTATTATTAATAACAACAGCACATTCTTCAGGAACATGTTTTGTTTAGTAATTATTTTAAAAACATAAAACAATGTTGTATTATTATAACAAAGTATAAATATCTACCTTATACCCTCATTAATTAAAACATACCCCTGATGATTTGCCTTTAACTTACATAATTTTATTCTTGAAGCACAATATTTACCCAGAATACAGAATATGTAATTGTTTATACCAGCCTGAATTAAATTATAAAAGAAACCTAAGATTCAAATTATCAAAACTGGAGTATTTAATGACATAGGCCTATCTTATTATTTGCACACTTGATTGAAGATTATTAAAATTTCATACAATGTATTTCAGTTAAAATATTTTAGGCCTATAACCTTATATAAAACGTTAAAAACAGTGTATTAATATTATAATTTAGCTTTATATATACATCGTCCCTGTATTGATTGTGATAGCTTCTTAAACAGGCAATGCCTTTATTTAATAGTCGTCTCATAATGTATTTTGTTTATTAAAAGTTGCCCTTAGTTTATCAACTTAGTCCTATTTACTCACACTGTTTATTATAAAATCCACTGATCTTGAGGCGTTCTTGATAAACATAAACTACAAGATCAGACAGTTTTTAAACATTATTTGTTTCTGTAAATCATGATAGGAAAAAATCTAATGTGAAATTCAAACAACTTCCTCTGCCCAAATAAAAGTTAGCCTCTTAGTATAATGTAATTATTATGTACAACATTCTCTTCATGTAAATTGGTTGTAAACATTAAGAAAATGTCGTTGCCACATCACATTGCATCCCTGAAGGATGCATAACCAGTGGTGATATTCAGCCGGTTCGCACCGGTTCGCGAGAACCGGTTGTTAAATATCTTGTAGGTTCTCCGAACCGGTAGATTCACAATGAGTGATTGCCTTTTTCCAAGATCAGATTAACGCCAATCCACAAAAGTGATAATACATATATGAATTTGCTAGAACCAAAACACGCCATTTATGTTCGCTAGCGGTGGTTTATCACCATAGGTAGCGGGCGTGCGGTTAAGTTGGAAATTTTTAACCACTGGCCGACAAGATGGAAGGCAACCGTGCTACCAACACCTCCCGGATGGGACTCTAATTTAATTCTTCAAAGTTTATTATTATGGGGACCTTTGGAGGAAAGATATTAGGTAACAACTAAAATAAAATAAAATAAATTAAAATAAAATAAAATAAATTAAAATAAAGTAAAACAAGCAATACCTATTGAGTAGCACTGCATTTTGTAGGCCTACATGTACAGTACTTCTCCCTATAAATTCTTCAACAAGCAAACTCGAAAACCAACTTTCCCCGTTATCCGTATGTAGGGTTACACTTAGAAGAGCAATGTGTGAAATTAACTCTTCTCTATAATATTGTCGAACGTAATAACGTCTTCAGTCTTTTCAAAGCGGAAAAAAAGTACTTCGGAAAATGCTGGAAAAAATGGCATTAACAGAGTAAATTTGTCGTAGGCTATAAATTTGAAGGATTCAGAAACAATTTCAAACGATGGCGATCGTACCGTAGGCTAAGTTAATTGAAACAAGGGAGATCATGTTATTTGTGTCAACGCTTGTATAAACCTATAGGCTAGCCTGATTTTGGTTTTGCACCGACTAAACGTAATAATAGGCCTAATAATTATTATAATAAATATTTAAGATAATTCACAGCAAATTATTGGGTGCGCTTGAGCCCCACGGGCCCATATAAGTTGGCGCCACTGGACAAAATAGCACATTGGGCTATTTTGAATCAACATCAAATACCCTGATGAGAACCGGTTGTTAAACTGTTTGAATATCACCACTGTGCATAACCCAAATAAAATCTGATTAATACACTCTCGTAACTTTCTTTACTTTAAGCATGGCCATTTTCCTCACTTCACATTCTGATATAGAATAAGAGGCCCTATTAAAAAGAGCACACTTTCATTGTGGGGGATTTTTCCTTCCATTCAGATATATATATATATATATATATATATTTTTAGAAAAATGTTACTAATAAAAGTTTTAGCTCTTAGTATAAGCACCCTATATGTAAAATTTAAACAAAATCGTAAGAGCCGTTTTCGAGAAAATTGCGACAAACTAAATTTTCTTCATGCGAAGTCCCTTTAAAAATAAGATAAAATCGTCTCCAATCTTCGTGTCACATCCCCAGAAGGTACCTAACCCAAATAAAATTATTTTTTTTACTTTACGATTTTCCATTACAAGAGGAAGAATTGCAATGGGCGCGTAATTAGAGCCGGTGGCTTGTAAGCAATGTTTTTTTTTTTTTTTTTTAATGGAAAATTTAAGGGGTACTATAAGCGGAGTCATTTTCACTAGGGAACATATAATTTAACACATGAAAATACCCACAGAAGAATGTCACGTGCAGCAGCATTATTGCAAATAAATACAATTTGAAGCCAAGAGAAAAGGAATACAACAAACTCTTGAGATGTGCTAATGTTGAATCAGTAACATCGGCAATGTAGTCATAGTTACCATTGCAACGCTGCTGTAGCGCTCACTTGTTTTTTTCTGATTGCAGCGCTAGACCCCCACCTCTAAAAAATCATGGTATAGAAAACGAACGTAACACTAAATAAATGGTGCAAAAATATATTGCACAAACTTTCTCCCATATACGTGTTAAAGGCTAGCACAGAGTAAAGAGATAATTAAATTTTACTTATTACATTTTCATAAAAACTAACAAATATCTAGAACGGAAAGCATCAGGGTCGATCTTTATGCTCATTGCTTTTACTGTGAAATAATAATAATAATAATAATAATAATAATAATAATAATAATAAAAATATTAATAAAAATAATAATAATAATAATATCAATGGCAGTAAAACTTCATATTATTAGTACTAATACTACGGGAACATTCAAATATAAATTGCACCATGGGATGAATCGGCCCCACCCAACGATGCAGTTTCTTTTATACCACGATCTAGCAAATTCTTCTGTCCTCGTATTATGAAGAAACTCGTGATCGGACGTTGGAGGTGTGACGTCATACCGCTAGACGAGAGGTGACAGGCTGACAAACCTCGCGGGAGATATAATATGCCACATTTTCGAAACCTACAAACAGTGTATCGTCCTTTTTCGAAAATGCAAGGGCGCTTCGCGCACTTTAACTATGTGGTTAGTGTTATGCATTATTTAGTTATATGTAGAGGGGGATACAAGGCACTTGCGACAATATACAAGGACAGTTGGTCACTCTGCTTCGCTCAGAAACAAAATACATCACACAGTCCATGCAAATGTGAATATCGAATGGGCGGAGCTTATGGAGCGACTTATATTTGAATTTCACCACTACTGCTACTACTTAGGTTATATTGCACGCTTTAACTGCATGTAGGTCATATAACGTGTTTAGTATGTTTGCGTGAACCATTATTCTATAGTAACAGCTCATCTGCATCTATTGTTTAGTGATGTCTTCTTATGCGGTATTCAGTTTAAACGATTATAATATCCACTGACATAGCGGCGATGAGTTATGGAAAATAAACAAGTCCTACAAACCCGGCGTTTGCCTTTGCGAACGAGGAAACCATGAAAAACCCAAGTCAATTTGGGCAGCCACGAGGTTTGATTTGAACTCAGGACCTCTTCCCTGTTAGCCTATACCACCACGCTGTAATTGGTTTTGGCGTGTTCATTACGACTGAGCTAAACTGACTGCATTTGCAACAATAAGTACATTAGGCCTATAGTTTTCTTGTTGCTAGGGGCAACAAAATGTCATTCATATTTCAATTGACATGTATGTTCTGAAATTCGCATTTAAGCCGTCCTTATTTCGTTTTTATCTTGATATCTATTAAATGTATAAAGAAATGTGTTAAACAAAAAATGTTCATTTTAAATTTCTCTACAACTTTACTGTGGTAGGTTTTCATGTATCGCCTACACTAATGGATATAATCTACAAAAATTGAAAATGGATACGAGTAAAGTACCCCTTAAGTCATTTTTGCAGAAATACGGATATAGCCATTTTATTGGTCATAGATAAGAGTTTCCAATTTTCAATTTTTATTAAAATCGTTAGAGCCATTTTTTCCAAAATCAAATATTTTAAAAAAGTTTTCATGAAAAGTCCCCTTAATATTTCAGTTGTAAAGCTAAATTTCTGGGCGGTTCGACAAAATTTCGGAAAAGTCCTTATTTCAAAAAATGAAGTAAATACAACGAGCCGTTTACCCGCTGTGCTTGTCCACAGACGGACAGACGGACAGACAGACAGACGGACAGACGGACAGACGGACAGACGGACAGACGGACAGACAGACGGACAGACGTCATTCCAAAAATACTTTTTTCGGTTTCTAGGCTTCATGAAACATGCTCTCCCGGTGTTATCTCGACTTCGATTTTTTGTCACGATCACAATACTTTCTCTATACTACGTATATGGGAGAAAGTAAAATAGCTACTTTAAAGCAAACGATGTGAATAATGACTTTTGTTATTTTGTTTGGCACAAATTTCTCCAGATTTCAAAATATTGGAAATTAATGATTTTCTAGTATATGAAACTGGAAAAATCTTTAAGCGGTATGCGTACTCCCGCACACCCCCCAGAAAAAAGCACTGCTTATAACTACCCTTCAAAGAATTTTTCGTTAAAAAAAAAATGTTTCGAATAAAAGTTTAAGAAAATCGTTAAAGCCATTTTCGACAAAATCGTTGGAGCCATTTTCGAAAGGAAAATTTCTTCATGTAAAGTCATCTTAAAACTAAAAGAAAGTTGTCAACAATTTTCGTGTCACTTCCTCCTGCCAAATACAAAATGTTTTCATACGATTTTCCGTTCTGGAGCTAGGCTGTTCACAGACTCTCAGACTCACAGACTCACACACAGACAGACACACAGAAATGTTTCCGAAAATAATATTTTTGGTTTCAGGGAACCTCAAAACATGTTATTGATAAATTTCATCTTCAGTTATACTTTGCTCAAAACGTGTATTTATGATAAAAACTCAACTTTGAATTTGGGAATCGAAAACAATACATCCTCCACATATAGGCCTAGTACATATGGTACGGGCAGAGGAAGTAAAAAGATCTTGCAAATCGTTAATTTGGATATACTGTCGTGAAGAGCTTATCTTTATAACGAGATAGTTTCGGAAGTGTAGTTTGTTTGATATTTTCGATAATACTCCTGGATACTATTAGACCTACTATTTTCTTTTTGTGTGCGCTATTAAAAGGTTACATAATCGTAATATTACTAAATTAGCAGGTGCCCTCGGCTTCACCCGCGATTATTTACTCAACTGCTAGATGTTTTATTTAAATAACTTATTTAAGAGAAAATAATTAAAACATTATTTTTATTAACACATCGTTTTTAAATACACTGCATGAATTATATAATTTTATTCTTAATTATATTGTTTTACGTAATAAATACAAAATAATTAAACGAATAGAACGTGTCTTGTGTTTCCGTATGGGCATACAGATTCGAAATGAAACGATTACAACATACCACAAACTCATAAACCTTACCAAAACCATGCATTAACAATTAAAAAGATCGGTAATTAGAAAGCTAAAATCCCGTTTTCGATGTGCATTTCGCGATTAAAGTGAGATACCAGGGGAAAAGAACGAACTCAGATTCGAGTTCCCTAGCCCCCTCCCCCCCCCCAAAAAAAAAACAAAAAAGAAAAACAAACCCGCATAGTGAGTTTCGTCCAAATCATTCAATGCTCCCCCCCCCCCTCGGTTGCTGTGGCAATATTTCACAATTGAATACTGTCTTGTTAATAGGTGGTGTTGGATGTACACGGAAACAAGAGTTCAAATATTACATTGAAATATATTCGTGTTATTTGGTAGCTATGGCATCCCTTATTGCCAGCAACGAAATTATTAAAAACGAACGTCTTATGCATATCTAAGCAAATAATAAGCAATCATGTAGGCTAATAGTTAGCCATAAAATACATAAAGAATTCATGTAATATATAATTAATCTATCTATATTAATAAAAGGAAATGCGAGTCTTTCCTTCTGCCTGTCTGTCCGCAATGCCCAGCGAAATCTACTCAACGCAGAGATCTGAATTTTTAAACATAGGTGGACTGAGAGGTCGGAAAATGCACCTCGAAGCCGGAATTTTAATTTTCACTTTCGTTCGTGAGTTATGAGTGAAAAACGGGCAAAAAACGTGCATTTTTTTTTGCGTTTTCGAAGCATCAGTTTTCAGTTATACATTTCATGTCAAATCAATTACAGTTGGCTTTGGCTATTTTTGTCATACCTTCGAAATTAAACTTTCGCGATCGCTTGAATGTTGTAAGCCCTAAATATGGTCAAACATTTTTTGTTTGGACGAAACTCACTATAGGGCTACAGGGGTTTTCTGGGCCAAGGAACTCGAATATGAGTTCGCTTTTACCAGGTGACGCTATCTAATCGTGGTATGTTGTCCACGTGATTTAGGTGTTAATAAATATAATGATTTAACTATTATGCTCTTAATTTTTAATTTTTGAAATAATTATCGCGGGCTATCGCTTGATTTTGTAAGTCTATCCTGGACGATTCATTTGTTTAGAATAACAAGGTCCGCAGACATATGAAATTTTCAACCTACACGGAAGAGGGATAATCAATATAGGCCTAAATATGGTCAAACATTGTTCGATTTGGACGAAATTTACTATACAGGGGTTTACTGGGCCAAGGAACTCGAATCTGAGGTCGCTTTTACCAGGCGACGCTATCTAATCGTTAGGGCCCGGAAGTTCATGCATTTGCATGTTTTTTCTTAGGGGTTAAAAACGTATGCTTATACATTATGTGTACAAATTATGTAATTTTCAGTCATTTAAACATGATTTTATGGTGCATATAACTGCATATTTTCATGATTTTTTATAAAACATTATATTTCAACATTTTAGTGCTTATGTGGCATATTTTTAACTAGTTTTAAGGTATTTTTAATTTTTTTTTTAAATTTGAATCTTATTGTCGGTAAGGTTGCGCGTGATTACGCAACCTGAATCGTCACATGGAGAGGAGTAATGCAATTTGATGATGTCATGCAGTGAATCCCCTGTTGCATCATCCTTCCATGCATTGTAGCTGAGCTTGTGCTTGTAACAGTGGTGTGATCTGGTTGAGTGCTAATTGTATTAAGTTACGCGTATAAAGTGAGTGTTAAAATCCCTTTAAATGCCGAAAATAAGACCAATTTCGAGTGGTAGATTAACTAATTTGCAGAAGGAGTTTTCAGGTGATTTAATATCTACCGATAATAGGGTGCTGTTTTGTGGAGCGTGTGAGAAAAATGTAGGGAGTGAGAAAAGATTTCAAGTAGTTCAACACATAAACACAGCAAAACATAAGGAGAATTTAACCAGGAAAATAGCAAATAAACAGCCTGTTCAAAAGCAACTAGTAGGGTGTTTAGGAAGTAGGCTTACAGAATTTTCTTATGACTTGTGCAAAGCATTTGTATCTGCTGATATTCCATTGTGGAAAATTAATAATCCCACATTAAAACATTTTCTTGTCAAATACACCCAAAAACACGTGCCTGAAGAAAGTGCATTGCGTAAGACATATGTAGGACGTTGTTACAATAACGTAATCTTAAATCTACAGAATGAACTAGCGGATCAATTCGTGTGGTTGTCTATTGATGAAACCACTGATTCTAAGGGCCGTTTTATTGCTAATGTAATTGTCGGTGCCTTAAATAAGGAACAAAAGACAATACCTTATCTTCTTAATGTGTGTGAATTGCCGGCCACTAACAATGTAACTGTGACTCAGTGCGTAATGGATTCCTTAAAATTACTATGGTCATCTGGTATCAAATATGACAGACTACTTTTATTCGTTACAGATGCAGGCACTTACATGGTAAAATCAGGTCAAACACTCAAAGGTATTTTTCCCAACTTAATTCATGTAACTTGTTTAGCACATGCTCTTCATCGCATTGCTGAGACAATACGCAATTCTTTCCCATTGGTAGATCGATTTGTGGCCTCTACAAAGAAAATTTTTGTTAAATCTCCTTCTAGAGTCCAGTTGTTTAGATCAACAGCACCCAATATACCACTTTCTCCTGCGCCAGTGTTAACTCGTTGGGGAACGTGGCTGAATGCAGCCTTGTATTATGCTCAGCATATAGAAATAGTCAAAGAGGTTGTTAATTCATTGGACTCGAATGATGCTGCGTCAATAGAAACAGTTCAAAATATTCTGTCAGGCACTGGGTTAGAAGAAAATCTTGTTTTCATATCTGCCCATTTTTCTTTCTTACCAACAGCTATAACGTCATTGGAAGCGGTAGGATCTCCCTTAAATGAATCACTTACTGTTTTTGGAAAAAACAATAAGCAATTTAAGTTCTGTACCTGGTAGTATAGGACAAAAAGTGAAAGAGAAAGTGAATTACGTGATTTCAAAAAATCCTGGTTATAAACAAATCTGCGTTGTTCGAGACATTCTCGAAGGAGAACAGACTGTCACATTAAGAGACTCTCCTCTCTCTGTGGAGCAATTAACATCGTTTAAATATGCTCCAATAACCTCCTGTGACGTGGAGAGAAGTTTTTCACGTTACAAAAGTGTTTTGCGAGACAACAGACGAAGTTTCTCAGTTGAAAATTTGTGCAAAGTGATGGTGGTGAATTGCAATTCATCAGTCAACATTGACAACACTTCTGCTTCATCCTCTAAGGAATAATGTAAGTCTATTAATTTAATGCTAACTCGTCTTTTCTACTTACATAGAGACAATAATTCGTTCAATTTAATAGTGCATATTTATTGGCATATTTCCAGGTTTTTAAGAGCATAAGTGCATGCATATTTCCTGTTTTTTTAGGGCATGAACTTCCGGGCCCTACTAATCGTGGTATGTAGTCCACGTGATTTAGGTGTTAGCCTAATAAATATGATTTAACTATTATGCTCTTAATTTTTAATTTTTTAAATAATTATCGCGGGCGAAGCCGCCGGCACATGCTAGTAACGTATATAAGTCTTTAATAAAGTTCAAAATATAATATTCATCTTACTATGTTATTACATATTAAATCCCTGTATATATTACTGTTTTGTCGAGGAAGGGTACTTCAGAAATCTGAAGCCGTTATTAATCTTGAATTACAACCGCACAGAGATATTAAAAAAGAAAAAAAGACCTACAAAATTGTTTCCATCGATCCACGTCTGGGAAGGTCAAGAAAGACATGCGATTCCTTTTAAGATTGGCAAGGAAAGAAAATCATACAATATATATTAAATTTTAAATCCTTTAAATCATTCGTTAAGTGAATCATATTATCCATTAACCATCACATAACATATCACTGTAGTCAATATTCATTAGAAGATATTCACCGGTGAATGCAAAGAAGGGTACAGCCTGATTTCCATTTTGAAAACCAGTAAAAATAATATTGTTCCACCAAATTAAGTTATTATTGTGTAATAATAATATCCATTTAAATAGAGAATTTCATTATAACGCTGTTGTGGTACCGATAAATCTCGAACACGGAACAATCTTAAAGCCATGAGAGTAGCAAATCAAACTACACAATAAACAATCTATATTTAAAATACACTCAATTATGTTCATGCTAATTTTAATATTATACTAAACCGAGTTCATTTCGAGTTTTAAAGCCTACTGGTTTGAGCTTAAAACGCCAAGAGAAGCTTTGAGTTCTCCGCACGCCATCACTTGCCATCTATAGCAAACGACGAGAACTTGCTGAGAGCTCTTCGCAGAGGTAAGCTTACTCGTTTCTTTAAGAAACTCAAAACTTAATAATTTAATTATGGTCGAACAGAAACAGTTGTATGCAACTTGCATATAATGGTAATTAAGACACCCTCATAAAAACAACATACTCGTGTATTAATAAATGTCATTATAGATTCGCTGCTTATTGTACGAGGGTCCGTCAATAAGTATCCGCGCTTTTTGTTTAAGCTTTTGTAGGTTGGTTCTACCAGTTTGTCCTCGCGCACTCGACATGCTGTTTATTTGTCTCCGCTTGTGGAATGTTTAACCATTATGACTCCACTGGTTGTTGCGCTGTTACACAATAAACATGACTGCACCGCTCAGCGTTCGCATCAAAGGAGAATAACGTGCAGTGATCCGTTTTTTGTCGTCTGAAGGTGTACCAGTAGCCGAAATCATCGAAGACTTTCCACAAAATATGGGGGAGGCTAATGTTTTACCATGACGAAGCGTTTACGAATGTATTAAAAAGTTGTTGCATGTCAATGCGCGCCCAAATACTGTCGCCTACACTTCTCTAACTATTGAAAAACTGGGTTTTGAGGTGTTAGAGCATACAGTCCCGATCTCGCCCCACGAGACTTCCTTCTTTCTGGTCCACAGACCAAGAACTGAAGGAAGCGGTGCATGAGGCTTGCTACTCAGCCGAAAAACTTTTTTTTCTGAGGGCATCAGGAAGCTTGTGCAAGGATAGATCAAATGCATTCAACAACAAGAGGACTATGTTGAAAAATGAGGCAATTGAAAGTTTTGTAATGTTATTGCAATAAATAAAAAATAATAATAAAAAAGTGCGGATACTTATTGACTTACCCTCGTACTAGGCTATTATGAAATTACTGGATCGATTCTATGATGGTCTTGATGTTTTATACGTTTTGTCTATTCATCCCATTTTATTAGCCGGGATTTTATGAATGTTCCAGCAGTCTAATAGATGTTTTAATATTGCACTAGTGGTCCGAGGTTCCACTGGTCCAAAGTGTTAAATTAGATCAATTCTAGTATGCGTTGCAATAATGTAAAATCTTGAGTAAAGCCTTACAACATTGAGATATTTCGAGATATTTTGCCCAGCTTACGTTGAGTTACCGTAAACGTTCGTCACATGATTGATGCTCTGCGCATGCGCCGGTTTGCTGTGACGCCCTATCTGATAAGGGGACACGTTATTATTCTCTCTTGACTAGTAGTCCAGTCAATGAAAAGTTGTAGAGGGAAATGGAAGGAACACAATTTTCGACTTTGGGACTTTGTTTGGACTAGTTAGGAGGTAAACATACTAAAAGTCCTCACTCCTAGGTGGTGAGCGGGGGACAGGGGGGCCCTCAGAAGATCCCTTTTTTCAATTTTTCGCTTATATCTCGGGAACTATGGGTAAAAGTAAAGTGTTCCCTAGTACAGGCCATGAAGGCCCAGAGGGTTCCAGGAGGTTGAGGCTCCCAGATTTTTAGACATCGGCACATGAAGGTGGCAAGGTTGTCAGCCTTACGCACCGGCCGCCTTTACCCCCAGGATTGCTCCTGGTACTCATTTCTGTTAGAGGCTGAGTCGACCCCAGGGTCATAGTGCCACCAGAAGGCGGGAACTATGGGTCCTAGCAATAATATTGCTCTATACAAAATTAAAGCTGACAAAATGGTCCACAAGATTGATTATATTAATTTTTTCGCTATCTCTACTAGTTTCCGAGATATCCGCGCTCAAAGTTAGCTAATTTTGAAAAAAATAAAATTGCCTCGCGTTTTTTGCCATATGTCATTAGCTAACTCTTCGGCCCTTCGTCCTACAAGAAAGTCATAAGGAAGAAAGTTGTAGAGAATAAAATTTCCTTTAAGAGTAAATGATACTTTGCGCTTTATCTTCAACCGTTCAAACCTTAAAGCAATTTTAACTTTATGTATAAAATCCGGGATTTTGTAGAAAATCCTTAACTTGTGTATTTTCCGTTGTTCCACTGCTCAAACTCTATATAAAATCCAATATACACGTATGATATATAGTTATATGTATATATTTATATGTATACATAGTATATACTATATATGTGGCACACAAATAAATTATATGTGTATATAAGTATTTATACTATATTTTCAAAATTAATATTGTTTGGTGTAGTTTAATACTATTTTCCACACCCCGAATCAAATGGAACCACTTTGAGAGCTCCACCTCCTACCCCTACATAAATACAATTACTATATACAGTATATCTATGATCGAAATCTCTGATAGTACTCAAAGTTGACAATTTATCGAGGATCGCTGAATCTTTATTGTTATTTTGGAGCCATAATAACCCCCTTCATAGGCAATAATACTTGTATTCAATGTATATAATATACTGTATAATATACAGTTAACATAATATATATTAACTGTACATTCGCTCCGCAAAGGCATTGGGGTAGGGTGATTCCAGAGTCAAGAACAATTTGTACATAACTTTTTTATTAACACATTGACTCGTAAATGTTTCTTTGAAACTGTGTTACGTTTAATTTAATAGTATATTTACACCTTATAGTAAAATAATTATTATATATTCCTGACTCTCTTGGAGCGGGATGGTCCTGGCTGGTCATGGGAACTTGGTTCTGGGGTGGGTTCTGCGTCGGTTTCTTCTTTATCCGTAGAGAAAGATACATCCGTAGATACATCTTCTTGGATAACTGGCAGAGGATCAATGTCGAGTTCTTCATCCTCATTGTCCAAGCGGGGGCCCCCATTAAGACAGTTTTGGCACGTAGGGGAACACTTGAGAGATGCTTTTCTTCATCCGCATTTGGTGGTGGCACAATCCTTTGTGCTCCGACAAAAAATAGATTTTAATATTTCATCCGGTGCAGCCTGCTGCTCACTGTGCACCGGGGATAGAAATTTGTTGGTGGTTAACTCCCACCCATACATCTGAGGAGGCAGCTCATGACCAAACCACATCTGGACTTGGTGATATGTCCTCAGAGAATGTTGTTTCGCTGCCCCCTCAGTTGGTGGGAGGCATGAGATGTCTGGTTTGATATTGGCTATCGATTTTACGAAGGATTGGTAACGGTAAGCGTTTAGAGATTTCTCTTTAGGTGGGGCCCCGTACCACCTCAAAATACACTTTTTCCCAGCTTCCTCTATATCATCCTTCGTTGAGGAAGGGTCTGAGAAAACTGCAGCTGCTCCCTGGACATCTGGAGGCTTCAAATACAGTTTGAGAAATCCCAGCTTACTCTTTCGGAAGGCTGCTGAGGTGGTATCGTACCCAGTGAAGGCATGTAGAAATAGTATGTCTCGCAGCCCCTGGGTCTGAAGCTCCTGGGTAGAAAACAGTGTAGGTTTTATGTTTCCACGTCCAGGCTTGACAAAATTTATGTCCTGGTCACCAGGTTTTTTTGGCCATCAACAGGACTGTTAGGTCGACATCCTCACCAACAACAGGTACAGCGGTGGTACGTGAAAACTCCACAGCCGTGTCTACACTGAAGACATCCGCATAATTCTGTGCTTGAAGGGTTCTGACTCCATGTGCCTGTAGTGTGACCTCCAGCATCTTAATCAGCCGACTTTTATTGTGAGCATTTGACAGGAAGTCTTCCTGCTTCACAGTTATGACTGTCTCCTGATTGAAGTGTATGTCGGCTGACTTGCTGAGACGGTACCGCCTTTGCTGCTCAGCGACTTTGTACTTGAGAATGAGCTTGTGTACCCATCAAACACTACAGTGATACTCCTTCCACGATAGTGACTGTTCACAAAATTGACATACCCATCACAAATGGCAGATATCGTGGAACCTCTTTGCCAAATAACCATAGTATCTGAGATATAAAAGAAAAACCGAAAAAAGGGACCTGGGAGGGAGGGTTTTTAGTATGTTTAACTTCTAAATAGTCCAAACAAAGTCTCAAAGTAAAAAATTGTGTTCCATTTCCCTCCATTCATTCATTGACTGGACTATGCATAGGCATAGGCTATATGTTATTTGAAAATTTATTATAAAATACATATATGCATATTAATTCCTTTATGTACAACTTATATATAGTGCATACTATTTATGCATATAAATATGTACATATTGGCTTTTATATAGAGTTAGAGCAGTGGAATAACGGAAAATACGAAAGTTAAGTTTTTCTGCAAAATCCCGGAATTTACACATAAAGTTAAAATTGCTTTAACGTATGAACGGTTAAAGATAAAACGCAAAATATCATAAATTCTTGAAGGACATTTAATTCTCTACACCTTTCTTTGTTATGACTTTTTCGTTGGACGAAGGGCCGAAGAGTTAGCTAATGAAATATGGCAAAAAAACACGAGGCAATTTTTTTTTTCAAAATCAGCTAACTTGGAGCGCGGATATCTCGGGAACTAGAAGAGATAGCGAAAAAATTACCAGAATCAATCTTGTGGACCATTTTGTCAACTTTAATTTTATATAGAGCAATATTATCGCTAGGACCCATAGTTTCCGAGATATAAGCGAAAAACCGAAAAACGTTATCTTCTAAGGGCCCCCTGTCCCCCGCTCACCTCCTAGGAGTGAGGACTTTTAGTATGTTTACCGCCTAACTAGTCCAAACAAAGTCCCAAAGTCAAAAATTGTGTTCCTTCCATTTCCCTCTACACCTCTTTTTGAGCATTCATTGACTGGACTATAGGGAATCGAATAGCGATAGTTTCCATTATTAGACTCATACTCTAGAGCAGCGTTTCTCAACCTATGGTCCGCGGACCACTGGTGGTCCGCGAAGATGGTGCAGATGGTCCTCATATAATTTTAATATATGATAAAGCAAGTGGAAAGTAAAGAAGTAAAAATTTTTCACATATTTCGTTATAATGACCTATACTTAATACCCCAAACATTAAGAATATAGGCCTTCTTTTAAAGATGGGATGTAAAATTAGGGGTCCGTAAATTTTTTTAGACATTTTAGAGGTCCTCGGGTTCAAAAAGGTTGAGAAACGCTGCTCTAGAGCATAGGTGAGCAACTGAGGGGAAACGTTATAGTCCCCATCCCTTGCTGTGACGTAAGAAACCTGTTCTTCATGTTCAGTGTCATGTCGAAACTGCTTTATGCTGACGTCAAGGGCGACTGTAGTGGGAGAAATTCCCCTACTGCACAGTGACACGATGTGCCACAGATGCGCACCCATGCTCTAGAGTCTAGACAAACAAAGCGGGAAAATCAAACAGGCATGGGCAGAATAGTTGTTGCTCTTACCTATTGCAATAGAGTGACTCTGAATGAAATCACAATGTCCTTATTCCTCCCGCAACTTAGTCAAAATCCTCTTCTCTACTAATTTATAATTAGTTGAAGCTCACCCTTCCACAATTACACTCAAGACTCGCAGTATACTGCACGGAATGCAGTAATCAACGGATGCCCATCCCTAACATAACCTAACCTAACTTAACCCAACGTAACCTAATTGATCAAAAGCATCGTAAAAGGGTTGATCAAAAGCAATGTAAAAGGGAAGAACGACAATCACACTTACTAATGTAACATATAGACATTTATGAGAGAGTGATTTTTGTGTATAGATATATGCAATATAAAACTTAATTATATCAATTAAAACTTAATTAAGAGTAGATCATTTATGAAACAATAAACACAGACCTAAATAATAAATACTTTGAGGTTCTTAAAGAAGCAGTAAAAGAAACATTAATTTTTGAAAGGAAAATTTGTCAAAGGGAATGATGGGACTAGCGAATCCAAACCAACCCAGAATTATATGAGATTATTCGGAACCAAAACATAATAAATTTAATTAAAGCAAAAAGAATAGGATGATTTGGCCACATAAATTGTACGCAAGATGATAGACTAGTACAGAAAGAGGACAGATGACGTCATAAAAGATATAAAAATACTCGAAATAAAGAGCTGGCCAAAATGCATCCAGAACAAAAATGAATAGAAGAAAAATGGTGGGAAGGCCAAAACTTCATGAAGTTGTAGAGCCTAGAGAAGAATAACTAATTTGAATTTTTATAAAACAAATAAGCGATAAGTTATTTAAAATCATACTGTACTTTTTAAACGTGAATTTCATCCCAATATATAGGCCTAAGTTAGTACTAAACTCTGAAAACTGCATCATAATAATGATCCAGGGACTACCTGTTGCGGTGGAATTAATACCAATTATAACATAATATAAATGAACAAGTAGTGGATATTTTATTGAAAGTTTTGAAAACGTGACAAAGAAAGACTGTAAAAGCTATCCGAAGTTGAAAGGCTTAGAAGTAATTCCTAAATTTTAAATTCCTCATAAATGCATGTTTTTATCAATAAACTTCCTTCCCCTTTCTTACCAGCCCGTGAAACCAAACTTTTTTGCCTTACCTCAATACCTTTAAAATAAATTATTAAATATTTGAATTTCTTTCTGCTGTAATTACAATCCAAATAAGTGGTCATTTTAATAGGCTGTTCTATTTTTAAAGGACCGTAATGTATACTCTTCACAGGGTTTTGTTGATGAGCTAGTAGGCTTACTGTAAACAGTTTGCAGGGTTTGTATATAAAACACTTTTATTGGAATATATACTGGGAGTGGGTTTTAATTCTCCTTTCCTGGCTTAATGCTTGCGGCTACGTGTTGCGGCAGTTTGTTTAGAGTATTTAAAAGTTTGTTTGCAATCCGGTAATCTACCTGTAAATGAATGTTCCATGGTTAAGGGGTTATAAATTAGAAATGAAATACTTTCAGAGCATGGATGCTATATATTGAGGTCCAGTTATGTAAAATGAAACTGAGAATAAGTTATGGATACTGTACAATAAAATTCCCCATACCTTCCGCTAGTTACAATTTTAACGTAATTTGTTCTTCTCAAACAATTTATCATAGCTAGATGCCGGTATTTTAATGCAGTACATATTTACTACATATAGGTCTTCACTGACTTCATTTTCACAACAAATCTTCACAACAGCAAATTATCATAAAATGAACTCATCTCGTAAGTTCAAAGAAGATATCTGTGTCCTTTAATCTAAAATTAACTATGAATCTATCATTGTGTTTTCTTTGCAGTCTGGCAAGGATTTATAATTTGCGTGATTATTGACTCTGGGGCATTTAAGGGTTATACTGCGCCACCTCAAAAATTATCTAAAAGCAGAGATATAAGATCAGTAGAGCAATGCTTTCTTGTTAAAATGTGAAAATTTTTGTTGACTCTGGGGCATTTAAGGGTTATACTGCGCCACCTCAAAAATTATCTGAAAGCAGAGATATAAGATCAGTAGAGCAATGCTTTCTTGTTAAAATGTTAAAATTTTTGTTCACATGTTATAATTATCATTCATGGAATCAAACTGTTCTATTGAAATTTTCTTCATCATTGCTCCTTGGTGCTGCCTTATTATCAGTGTATAAAATCAGCTCTGAAAGGCTTCAATTATGAGATCAAATTTTAATGAGGAAACTGTTAGCTATATTTTTCCTTTAAGTAAAGGTATGTAACATTACTTCTGCATGTATAACCTAACATCCTATGAAATGTGGATATAATGGGCTAATATGTTGAAAGCTATTTTGCGTTAAGATGGTATTTTATTTGCCTGTTCCATGTAAAAATTCTGAAATTCGAAAGACCTATTTGGATAGCGTGCATGACTATTTAATTTTTCCGCCTGGACACGATAACTGCCAATTTTGAAGAAATACACAAATCAACTTGTTTATTACCAACGTTTTAGTTGAGGTTCTAAACAGGTATCGCCAAACTCACCAACTTATGGAGAGCTATTTCATTAATCCAACATTGTAGCGAACTACAAGATCAAAAACTAAAAAAAATTACACATAACAAGTAAACATTATTATATTTCAATGCACTATTTATTAGAATTATGACATAACTTTCAGAAATGCTTTTTTTATTACCTATACTGACACAAATAATTTATAAGATCTCTTAAGTAGTTACCGGTAATTAGAAATATGGCGATCACTCTCAGCTATGATTACTTTAATATTGGGCGATTAGTCAGTCACATCCATTCCAATTGTTGTCCGTACGTTCATTATTAAGTCTGTGTCTGAACTTGGTTTTTATCAACTTATGTTCGAAAAAGAGGACTGATGCATATAGGAAGGGTAGAACAACGCCATCACTGGAGGAGCAATACGGATACTTTTTCTTGGAAATAAGTGGTCAAACACAGGTCACTTTAAAAAGTTATATTTTCCTTTTCTTCTGCCGGACATCTTCGTCAAAATGTTGCATATAACACGTCAGAAATTCTACAACGTTAATGTCCATAAAAGGTGTTGTGATGAACTGTACCGGAATTTAAATTTTCTTCAAGTCCTGAAAGCGTTTCTGAAATAAGTTCCCTCAAACCTGATAAAATTTCAACGTTACTTTTTCCACAGTACGTCTGTTTTCAAACAAGCAAAGTGTTTGACATCACCTCGGATGAGGTTCTTTTCCCACAACTCAATCTTACTTGAAAATGCAGGAACATCAGATATCATTTCTCCCAAGTCATCTTTGGCTTGCAGTTCGAAACTGAGTAGTTAATAAAGAAACTACAACCACCATTACAAATTAATTGTAAGTTGGCGGTACAATGTAGCCAATCTCACGAAGCCAAATTCGACAATAAACGTAGGCAGTTTTCCGCGAGCCACTCAAAATACCCCTGAAATCTACCGGTAGCTCGTGATAGACGGTCTGGCGACCCCTGTTCTAAAAGCATTCTTCACCGAAAGACGATTGGAAGCTGTAATAGCAACTCAAAGAGAGAGTTGGAAGGAAAAGGAAAATAAACAGAAAAAATAAATACAATTGCTGAACCCAATTTGATTGTGTTGTTTTATGTCTGAACGTCATGTGTTCTTTTATAAAAACAATCAATACAAAACAAACATTTCTGGTTTGTATTCAATTACGAAGTTTATTCTTTTTAAATGGAACAAATGTGAACTAAGACTATATAAAACTATTGATCTTTTACTCAACATGTTTTCTAATAATAGAATGAAAATGAAATACAGAGAACTGAGCGAGGACAATGAATGTCTAGGCAGTTATTTTAAGTTGAGGAAATCTCATGTTTTAGATTATAGTTGTCAATACTTTTTCCTGAGAAAATTCCAACCAGCCCCCTTCCTATCGATCGAATCCTATCCAGTCCGCGGGAGGAGGAGAGACCCTCTTAATGGAGGTTTCAGTTAACCTATGACTAATTTAGTCACGCTTATTTCCCTATAGTGGACAGTCACAGGTCACCTCGGTGAGAGGAAATAAGGTACTACTAGGACTTGAAAGGGCCGGGTAATTTGAGACAGAGGCTCTAACTTAGGCTTGGAGTTCTTGAATGTGCCTTGACACGGGACCCACGGTTTATAGATCCTCCTGGAGGATTTTGTGCCCAAGATTATTGTATCCAGAAAAACCCAATGACCTCAGTTTGAACCTAGAGCATTCGGATCTAGAGGTAGGAACGCTGTCTCAGCACCACCGAGGCAGACTCCTTCCTCCCTATGCGGCATTGCAATTCAGCATGGACTTCTAATAATAATAAAGTAAATGACAAGTCCATTTTTATTGTCTGGATAAGTTTTATGCTACTCTATTTTAAGTTGTCTACAAGGGAACTGACTCAAGGAAACCAGATTCGGCCGAATTTTCTTTAATACCTGTTTTATCTACACTATTTGGATTCTGAAGACGTATTAAATCCTACTTTTTTTTTATTATGGGAATCGATAATAAGGGAAACCAAGATTTATGGACTGAGTGAAACCGAAATCTATTACAAGGATTATAAATTTTATTACAGTGTATTGCCCGTGCATTTAGACGTGAACACTGTAAACACAATGCGCAGTGGTATCAGTCTCACGTGATTCATACTAGCAACACACTCTCCTTCCGTCCCGCCCTATGTCTGCGGCGCATGCAAGTGTTCACGTCTAAATGTACAGGCAGTACTTTTGACCGATTACTATTCCCCGCCTCATATGCTGCTTGACATAAATATAACAGGCATGCAACGAACATCATATATTTATTACTATTTTAGTACAAACTGACATGTGGTATACAACATCTTTAAGGGGTTGTCTCAAATGCGGGCAATTTGATAAACAAAGAAAGATCGATGAATTGTAATGTAGAGTCAGACTGAGAAATTCAATGCCATAGCCTGGTTTTGAGCCAGGATCTTCTGCTCTCCGTTCCGCTGCTCTACCATTGAGCTACTTGGCTGTGACATTGCATTTTCCAGTCCGACTCTACCTTTCCACCTTAGCCCACACACGGCCAATGTGAAAGGATAATCCTTCCATGTATTGTAATGTTATGAAAAATATATCAGAATACGATATACCAGCAATAATATTTAATTGTATACTAGACAAACAATTATCCATTTTAAGAACGCACATCTTAACAATATGGATTATGGTGATAATATATGGGGTACGCCGTAGCGTAGTGGTTGAGGCGCTGCGCTATAAACCGGAAGGTCGCAGGTTCGATCCACGATGAGGTCGTTGGGGAGTTTTTCAATTGACTTAATCCTTCTGGTGGCACTATGGCCCTGGGGTCGACTCAGCCTCTAACAGAAATGAGCATTAGGAGCAATCCTGAGGTAAAGGCGACCGGTGCATAAGGCTGACAACCTTACCACCTTCACGTGCCCAATGTCAAAAATCTGGGAGCCTCTAACTCCTGGAACCCTCTGGGCCTCCATGGCCTGTATAGGGAATACTTTACTTTGCTTCAATGATAATATAGGGGTTTGTTTTATATTTACATAAGCTACAAAGCTAATTGTATGATTCGAAAGTTTACCTACCCTAAAAATAATGTATTCAACCACACCAGATCGTAATGATAACATTTTAAATGGTATGAGAATTTCTTGCTTAAGAAGTGACTTTAAAAAGAAATAAAAACATCACGTTTGAAAAAAGAAAAGAAGCGAGAAAGTGAACACAAAAGATGAGTAATATGCTTGGGTTTGTCTCATAGCTCGCGGATACCGCGAAGCGACAGTGTTTTGTTTGGAATTACGGTGCATTAGCAACGCTGAGCGATTAATTCTCATCCCCTTTTAAACAAAATTATATCCCTGGTTTTACAAATGTCGTACTTATAATGGGATTTGTTTTTATTCTTTCCATGAACAAATGAACAACGCCGACTGGGGCTCCATTGTTCGCTCCCTCTGCAAGGGCTGTGGGGTCAGATCCAAGTCTCTTTTGTTTTACTGTTTGAAAGACAATACACCAGGGAGAGAGACAAAAGCACTTAACTTAAATATACGGAATAGTACATCAAGCTCAGTATCATAATGTGATCGTTTGAGGTGGAGAATTTATTCGTTAAGTTTACATTTCATGGTTTCCGGCAAAGTTTGATCTTATTAAGACCTATTCCACTTTTTTACTTTAGTTTACATTTAAATAGCTCAGGTCATTATGCGTCTAAGTGAGATCTCTTACAAAATTGAGTTAAGAATGGTATTTCAGTATACAGATCTACAGAATGCAGAGCCAATTTTAAAGCCATTAGGTACATACAGATCCATCTCTCTACTCTGTAACCAATGCTCACTGACACAGATCACATCTGGGCAGAGACCTAAAAATGACGCTTCCAAAATTTCCAGTTTGTTTCTGGTACACTGCACATTTGTATGGATTAACTTAAATCCATTATGATTGTCTTCCCTAAGTCATTCATCGGCCAGATTACTTATCTGTTCCTGCTTACGTTTTCCATAAAATTCCGAGAACAGGCAGCCTTCGGGCCACAAATCGGACTTAAGTATTCTGTTGAACTCTGATTCGTCTACCTCGACATGAAAATACGAATACGAATCATATTTAGTTCTTAATTTTGTCACTATACTACACAGGTTATGTTGTTCCAAATGAATCTTCATTTCAGCGGCTGTAACCTCGGATGCCAACCTCGTCACGAAAATTGCCTTTTTTCTTGATACTTTAGCTGCAATTTTCAAATTGTTAGATTTACCAGTTCCTTTTCCCGTCACCTTTTCTTTCACTTTCAACTGAAACCCACCACCGGTAGCATCTGTCGGAGAATGTTTAACACCCACTGCATTTCTGTCTTTGACAATCGAAGCAAAAATGTGTACGTCCCTAACCTTTCCCTACATTTGGTATAGATAGACGGGTCATGGTAAGAAACACCCATGTTTTACTTGCTAGATCTCATTAATGTAATTCATTGGAATTTAGGCTCAAGGCAAGAACTGGCCATGTTACTGTCCAGTAAGTGATTCCTGGGCATTTTTTTGGCATGAGGCTGACTGCGTAAGTGATTTCTACTCACAGTCTATTTTAGAAACATTTTCTTTATTACGTTCCTTCATTATGTTTTGCTTTATTATTAACGTTTCATTACGAATTGAAGAATGGAAGAAACGATAAAATAAATTGAACTTCAGAATATTTTCATTGTGAATCTAAAAGAAGTAGGCCTAACGGTTTTTATGGTATTACATTTCTTTTTACATTACCAGTTATTGGAAACATCCGCACAGGTCCGCATGGACCGTACATGTTTATTCAAAACACAAGAACAGAAAAACAAAACTAAAGAAATAAGTAAGTAAATCACACACAAAAAAATACAAATACACTATGCCTATCCCCAGTCTCCACCCCTTCCCCAATTTGCCGCTTTCTCGAACCTGACCTGTCTTGCCTTCATTAAAAATTTCTCAAACCTTCCCTCGTCTTCTATATCGCTAGTAACACCAAACACGTTCGCTGCTCCCTATTCGAAAGAGTAAAAGAAACTGGTAGCTAGTTTCCCCTCCATTCTTCCAAACCTTTACAATTAGCCAAGATGTGAAACCAAGATTCTCGCCCCTTACATATGGGACAAATTCTCTTCGAGTTTTCGTCTGTGATCTTAATCAACCGCCACGCACAAAGTCTAAGCCACGCACAAAGTCTAAGCCACGCACAAAGTCTAAGCCACGCGAGCCCCAGTCCATTGAATTGGTTCCTTTTTGTATGTATTTCTCACCCCTTACTCCAATTTTGATCGTTTTATTTTATTTCGTTTCTATTTTTACTTTTACGTACTTTTATTATTTTCTTTATGTTCCTCAAGCTTATCTATCCTCAATCTCTTTTTGTTATTCTCTTTACTTCTTATTTGTGTTATTGTAACTATAATATGTACTGCTAACACAGTCATGGACATTTAATTGGGTGTACACCTGTAACGTTCATTCTTGATTAAATAAATGAATAAATATTGTTTCGAAATAATTGACAAGAAACATTCAATAAGGTTGTGGTTTTTGTCCATAATTATTAGCTTTTGTGTTAAATTGATTAGCTAGTTGTCCTTCGTACGGGTGGCAAAGTACTTTGCAAAGCATCAGAGAAACATAATGTGGATGTAAGAGGTGTCTCGCAAGAACGCTGAGCAGTGCGTCTTGCAGCATCTAATTCCGACCTCGTTGCCAAGCTTGAATAGAATCGTTTTCTCACAGAGACGATATTACTCCGTCTTCTGATAAAATATTTGATATATGCATTCACACAATGGGTCAAATACTGAAATAATACTACACAAATAAATAAACTGGTTCGCATGGAGTTAGATGCGGCCCAAGCACTAACTCCCGAGCGACTTAAAGACAATATCACAAGATAAATTAATTTTATCTCGGAAGCTGAACTTAAGTGCGTGAAGCAAAATTTCCTAAATAGGTGACAGTGTTGTGTTGATGCAAGAGGAGGACATTTCCAACATCTCTTGTGATGAGCTACGTGATTAGTTTCATTGAAATTTTAACTGTAATCGTGAGAATCTGAAACTAACGTTATTGGCTTTATTTGCATACGTATTTCACCCGATCGCTCGGGAGTTAGAGTTGTGGCCGCCGCGATGCAGAAACCCGCACGATTGGCCAACTCTTATGTGAAACGCACTGTATAAACATAATATAAAAAGTGAATCAAATTGTAAATGGCTATGGACCAATATGCTTGCATCAGATACGATGTAATCCTATTATATGTACTTCACATAGCAGACTAATAATAATGCATATTTGAATTTGTAATTATTTTTACACTTGAAAAGTATAGACAAAGCTGAATATTATGCTTCACTAACGCCTTCATATCTAAGATGACTGAGCTGGCATCATATGTTTATTTTGTCCAGAGAATTGGTTTTAATTAGCTTAAAGTGATTAAAACTGGTCATAGCAGAGAAAATGAGATCAAGATTATTTGAAGACAAGTAAGAGGACATGAAAAAGATTATCTCCCAAATGAAACTGCGTTTCTTCTCTTCAGAGTGAAGACAAACCATTTTCAGAAACAGATTATAGCACAGAAGTGAAGTCCATACTTTTACTCTGTCTCTAGTCTGAAATAATGAAAAGAAAGAAAAATATTGGCAGTGAATTTTTGGATTTCCTGATACACTTACCAAAAAATCATGCACTGAACGAACCTTCTATAACATCAGTTTTGTGCCAAATAAATTGAAAAACTACTTATGTTAGGAAAGATATTACCGTACATTTTTTAAAATGTTCTCCGGGAACTGAATGATCTGATTGGAACGATGAAATCTTTAAGACAGTATGTAAATTAACACTTAGGTTATTTAAACATGTTTTGTCTATTTTGTATATTTAAGTATGTTACCTGTAAATTCAATACTTTTTAAGGTATTTGAAAAGTAAAAAGGATTTCCCGTCAAAAACTACCACTTATAATTACAGCTGTGACTATGAGAGGGAACGAGTAAAGACTACGAGGTCAGGTAAAAAGAATCGTCTATAGAATTATAACATCAATGTTCATTTGAATAGTTCAGTTGTCTTTAATAGTAACAGTGTTATGTAGTATCAAAACAATTAATACTGTTCTCATAAACAAATATTGACTTGATAGGTCTAATTAACAGCTCTAACGAAGGACAGAGGAAGAACACGACGCATACAGATATTAATAACGCCAACGACGCAGAATACTTTAGTACAACATAAGATTATATTTTAATTAATTTAATAGTTTTAATGTTTAGCATACATCACTACGGTGTTCATTATTAATAGTTGAATTTTTTATAATTATATTCAATATTATACGAGTATATTACCACCTGACATACGTTAACACAATACAATTAGCAATACAATTCTACGACAATATATATAACATCAACGCCATTAACAAACCTCAAATTCGATATAAGTGGGATAATATCTGTTATTTATATACTTGGCAATTTGCCATAATAGTTACTAATATAAACCTTTATCACACAGCTGAATTACACTATATTTAATAACTGATTCTATTAAATTAAAATGTTTTAAGTTGAAATGTTTTGTATATTATATTTTTGACTAGAATTAAATAATTGAATAAAGTAAGTTCTTAATATTACATAGTTATAATAAATCTATCCTTAGATCCACATTGTCCAATGCAATTATGTAATATAACGTTATTGCAATAGGATTAACACAACCGATAAAGGTATGCGGTTTATTGTAATTTCTTACATATTTAATAAATATTAATAACAATGGTCTAAGCACAAGATAAATAATGGTACTTTACCAATGTAAATGCGTAAATTTATATTGTATGTTGACAAACAAGTGTATATGATAATTTTATGACGACCTGTCAGTTCAATATTTGTTTATGATAACATTACTAATTGTTTTGACAGTACATAACACCGTTGCTATTAAAAATAACTAAACTATTCATTTGAATAGTTATCATTGAAGTTATCATTTCATACAAAATTATTTTAGCTGACTTCGTAGTCCTTACTTGTTCCCTTTTATAGTCACAGCTCTAATCATAATAAGTGGTAGTTTCTGGCGGAAATTCATGTACTTTTCAAATTTTATTACCACTGGAAATATAAAATTTATACATTTTTAAGGTATGTCTAGGATATATTATTTGTGTAAGTACAATCCTTTGCTTCCAAGTTTAAAAGGACTGCTATACATAAATGTGAATTTTGTCGACCTGATCATTTTACATGGCCCGAATAAATATTTTCAGAACTATTAAAACCAATTAAAGCCACGGTTAAAACAACCCATTGCACTGGTCAGAAATTTTCAAACCTGGCTGGCGAACTTGTATGTGTATCACATTCGAGAAATCCTGTGCTAAAAATCTCATGGCAGATCCATTGTGACTTCGGTTTCCTGGATTACTGATATTCGCCAAGGGGTCTGCCGAATTAAATTGTGTTTATTCCTGCACTTAGAATGAATATGATAATTATTATATATTATTATATTATATTATTAATTATTATATATTATGATAATTATATATTATTATATTATGACATAATATATTATGTCTTAATAACGTAACTTATCTATGTCAGGAGGCCCCTCATACTAAACAACAAAGGCTCTGATAAATAATTATTTTGGAATATCAGGTAGGCTACGAATACATCATGCAATAACCTACGTCACTGTGGTCCAACTATTTTTCGGGCGAAGGGCCAGATGACACATTCAGAACCAATTCGCGGGCCGAAATAATAGGCCTATTAACATTGCAAATAAATTATTATAATTATTATTAGAAAATGGGAAGAAATATGATACATCAAACTAGATTGTCTTAAGAGGCCTATCTTGTAATCTAAAATAATACAAAGATAAAAGCCACATACACTTAATGTTACAATTATGGTACGCATTGGTTTAATGCAGATTCGGTATCTATTTCCATTTGAATAATGGCAAGCCGCACTGACGATTTCAGTAAATCTTGTGACAACTAGTTCCTCTCCTCAGGTTTTAACACTAACACATATACGTACTACCAAACATGGATTGTATTTCAAAACACAACTTCGGAAGTTTGGATACTGCTCCCTATCAACTAGTACTCAAAACTCGATGGGCTGGCAATTTATCATTGACAAAAAAGTTCTCACATAGCTTTATTTGCATTTCTGGATGCCTCCTTAGGGTTGTTACACTAAAAATTTAGATTGAAGTTCTTCAAAATCAGAAAATCTTTAGGTAAATTCCTTCTGAATCTGTGTCAAGTATTCAGAAAATGAAGATAAATCGGCATCTTCACACTCGAGCTTCATTGTAAAACAGATTACAAAGAAATGCAAAAAGTTAGGAGTTCGAAGGTCAGTTTATTAATGAACGCGGGCCGGATCTGGCCGTATAGTGCTTATTGTGTGACCGTACAGTGAGAATTCCTTAAGATCGTGGTTCGTAAAAAATGAAGATTTAAGTGTAGGCCCACTCCTACAAAATGTATTTCCTAAATAAGTTTTCATAGCCAAGTTTGCTAGGGTCTACGTCTTCAGAACATTCCTTTGCGGTATCAAACGATTTTAATGGGGGAAGGTAATTGAGTGGATCAAACGGAGAATGCTGCGTGAATCATAATGAATAAAGAAGAACCTCCTTTTCGTATAGCTCCATCTTTATTACACTATTTTCCCTTTGGTAGTGACGGAAAGCCAGTATATCGCGTGCATTTCCGTCGCAATGAATCTACAGTCATATGGGTCCGTATGTCCATTTCTCGGCTCTGTAAGAAAACAATACTACTCATTTTTCCGAGAATGATCAGCATTTGCGTCTTTTTCGTCTTCCGCTTCTATTTGTCTGTCCCTCAGCTATCTATCTCTCTACCTGCATAACGAAATGGCAATATTGTGCAATCTAAATGAATAGGAATTCATGTTTTAAATTGCAACTCTTGATAAATGATGATAGTGATATATTCTGAGGTGGTCTTTGTCCCAAACACTTCGACCAAAAGGTCCATAAATTGCAACTCTTAAAAAAGATTTAGGTTATAATTTATTTGCATAAACTAATTACGGTGTGTTTATTTTGGCGTTTCTAACGACAGGCGTGTACTGAAACTTAGGCCTGTGACTCCAGCCGGTGTGCTGGAGTTTATTTACATAGCCTAACTTTAACTCTACAGACATGGGCATATTACATTTATTTACATACAGGGTGATTCTCGAACAATGAACAGTATTCAGGGAATCTATTTGTGACGTTATGCTGATTAAAAAAGTTCATATGAGTATATGTCCGATTTTCGGTAGTTTTGTAGAAAGTAATTAAAATAGTAATTGATGGCGCGCAATCTTGTGAACCTCGCTCCACTTGACAATGGTTGCGGGGTGGTTAGGGGACTAAATCACCGTACTACATTCAGGTTCTTATGTTGACCAATACTGAACCGTGACCTTAAATAAAAATAAATAAATAAATAAAATAAAAGAAAGAGAGAGAGAGAGAGAGAGAGAGAGAGAGAGAGAGAGAGAGAGAGAGAGAAATTCTGGCAGCCCTCTAGGAGGAATCCCTAATCTATTAATTGCCTGGTAGTCCATCCGGTATGCATTTCAGCTCTCGTGTTTGAATTGATATTCAGTATTATAAGTAAAATGTCGTTCCTGTATACAAATTTGGAATATGCTGATATGGTTTACGTGTACGGATATTGTGGTGGTAATGCGGATATTGTGGTGGTAATGATGCTGTCAATTTTCAGCGACATTTTAGTTGCAATGTGTGGTGCGGTTTGTTACAAAATCGTCTGATAGGTCCGCGCTTTTACCAAGGCCATCTCACCTGGCAAATATTTTTGGAATTTTTACAAGAATAATAACCTGCATTAGTGGAAGATACCCCAATGCATACACGACAGAGAATGCACTTCCAACATGATCGAGAACCCGTACATTTTTCACGAAACGTAGAGACCTTTTTAAATGAAAGATTTGGAAGGTAGTGGATTGGACGTGTTGCAACAATTGCTTGGCCAGCTAGATCCCCGATCAAAATCCACTTGACTATTGTTTCTTGGGATGGATGAAGGATATTGTTTACTGCCCGGGAGAGCAGTACACGAGCAGTTCACAACTGCGCGACTGCATGCATTGCTGCCGGTGGCGGCACCTTTTACAATCTGCTGTGATAAGCATTTTATGGTGTGGAAATATTTAAATCATTCATAAGCCATCAAGTAAACAATTCAAGAAGATGTCTAAACATACCAGATTCGAGACAACCTAATTATGAGCCGGATCTCAGGAGAAAGCTCAGGCTCCTGGGATTAAACCGAGCACTACTATATGGGCAATAGTCCAAGTGCCCGGGTTGCTGTGGGAAACTCTCACAGCAGCCGATCCAAGTGGGGTTTTTCCTCACTCATTAGGTGAATACCGGATCGGAGAGACGACCCCCGACAGACAGATGACATAACACAAACAGTTACACAGTTCTATTAGTGCTGAATTAAACAGCTGGCTCAAAACATATTACCCACAAGCGTAAAGTACACAAGAGCGAAAAGTAGAGCAATACCTAGGTAGAACACAAGCGCCGAAAAGTTGTTTGGACCGGAGTATGGCCTATGGTCGAGGGCTCCGGGGGCGGTGGAGGGGAAAAAATACTTTCAGTCGTTATTCAAGTTTATATCCTTCAATTTCTCCCAATTAATCTCAACTTTCGGGATGTCAAAACTTCTTTAATACGAAAAATCGGACTCATGTTCATATGAACTTTTTAATCAGCATAACGAGACGAATTAATTCCCTGAATATTATACAGTCTTAGTGAATCACCCTGTATAAATGACATCTCCTTGGGCCGGACCGAACTCATGACCTTAAGCACAGAAAGCCAGCATCATACTCACTGCGCTACACACTTGGTGAGAGGTAGCCTCGTGGATGTGAAAGTCTCTGGACCTTTCAGATGGGCTTATTACCCCTGTCACGCTGTAGTAAATTAAGTGGGGGACACTCTGCATGCAGCACTTTCGTTGTTTAGAAACACCAAAAACGGCTATTTGTAGTTGTAATATTCTTTAGAAGCTATAGAATTCAAATATAAACTAAGTTTATCCCTAAAAATATGCGAAATGAAAAACAAATCGTGATGAAATAGGCACTTATAGGCCTATAACCTAAAATGGAGTAATGTGTGCTGTTATTCGCAATAGGCCTATTCGGCAGGTGGTAATGAGCCATGACATGGGGAACAGTTGCGCAGAAGCGGTCTCATCGTTCGCGCATGCGCTCTTTCTCCACATGCGTTCGCAAAGCGAGAATTCGTGATACTAACTTCAATCTTCTGTTCGATGTGTTCTCACGGACAGTTTCTGTAGGCCTACTATAAGAAAAGTTTGCGGGCTCTACCATGAATTGTTACCAGAGACATGCGCAGTAACCTATTTTCACAAGCCTGACTCCCCCTCCAATAACGTTGCGCCTGATTTATAAGCATAGGCTACTTATATGTACGAATTATAAAATATAATTAAAAGTTTCCCAAATTGGCGATGTTTATATTGGCGATGCATATTGCATATATAACATGTTAAAGGTAATACATATTCTAATCGCATATCATATCGATTAAACGCAGAATTTGAATTGAATTGAATAAGTGCCCTTTAGGCGGGAGGCGGGGTGGGAACGCCCCTAAGCACCGAAGCCGCAGGCTTATTGTACCTACCTCCGGGATGGAATGAGTTGCGTGCCCATAGACCGCCCAGGACTGCAGATCCCCCCGCAGGCCCCCACGGAGCTCCCCTACATCCAGCAAGCCTTCTTACCATGCCACGTATGCGCCACCCCCTTCGGTCCCTCCAACCGGAGCCCCGACAGGTCCGCGACACACGCCACCCCCTTCGGTCCCTCCAACCGGAGCCCCGACAGGTCCGCGACACACACCACCAACAACCTCTTGACCACAAGCAGCGGGGAGGACGGGAGAGGCCCCCAAAGGGCGCTGACTGCCAAAGCAGGCCCGATACCGGAAGTGGAAACGGGATGATGATGAAAAGGGGGAAAGGTGAGATGAAGTGGAGAGTGTTGGTGGAATGAGAGGGGGAAACGGGAGAACCCCGAGAAAAACCCCCAAGGCACGGCTTCGTCCACCACGAATGACTCACCCGCCGGCCCCGAGATTTGAACTCAGGACCGCTAGCATGCCAGGCTCACGCGCTACAGCATGAACCACCGCGCCGGCTAAACGCAGAAACTATCGATTCCAAATTCTTCTAACCATTCGCGAAGTGCAAATCACGGATAAGTTACAGACTGAAAATGCGCAGTACAACAAATTCTCAAGCAATCACGGATTTGCTTTGCGAACAAACCTACTGGCAGCATTGTATGACGCAATAGAAATAAGTCTCAGCCAGAGTATTGGAAGACCATCTACGAGCCGCGTAACCCACGCCGCAACATAGATCAAACTTCGTGCAGAATGTCGGAGAGGATACAATAAGTGTGACTGTATTAGTCTTCGGCAGCTGAAATCTCCACCCGGAGACTCTAATCTCCGAGCGCGGAGTGGATAGGATTAGAACCGAAGAAGAAGAATTATAGTGTTCATGAGGGACAGGATAGCTGTGATGAACACGAGCAGCCCATGAGGCAGTAAGCCCATGCAAATCTTCCTGTGATACTCGCAGGCTTTGAATTCATGAATCAACTTCTGCATCAAGCCCGTTCAGCTCTTCTCACAAACCGTATATACTGTAGGCAACATTCCGGCAAGGAATTCATTCTCTGCCTGTTTGTCTCTCTCTCTCTTTCTCTCGCTCTTCTTCATCAATGGGTTAAATACATGTTGTATGTAAAAATTACACCACGGTTTTTATTATCATTTCCTACTTCATATTGAAACATGACTGAAAAAGTAAATCCTTCGTTAAGGCCCTTCGTAAGTAACACAGATTAGTACCGAATTTTAGTAGGGTTATTCTTTGTAGATTTTTCAGTGCAGTATTTCGTTCTAATGAAATTTTATTTAACATACTTACCCTGCCTTAATATCCTTGTAGAAAATCTACAAACTCTAGGTATAAATGGAATCGTTAAAAAACTTGAAACATAATTATTTGAATGACAAATATGAGGTGGTAAAAGTCTAAGATCGACTTAGTGAAACTAGAAATATAAATATGGGTGTTCTATAAGGAACAATTTTACACAATTTAATATTATTTAGTCCTTGAATACATAAACGAATTACTGCAAATTAAACTAGATGAATTTTGGGGATCGAGCTACTCCTACACTGGTGACACAGTAGGCCTTCTTAAGTTTTCTGGTTTAAATTGAACTGACTCGAAAATGTTAATAAGGCTAATTACTAAAAGTGGCTGGATTTTTTTATCCAGCTTCTTTAAATGTCTATAAAGTACTGTTATTACCTTTCTCATCAACAAAACCAGGTTTTCGAAGTCTGATATCTTATTATAGTTCCATTAAATTACACAATCTCGGTTGTCCTTACACTCAAAAGTTTTTCGCTTCTCCTTAGGTTCCACCACTCAGGAAAATTATTTTAGAATAACTATTGGCTAAAATTTTAAATGGCAGAAACACATAGCATACGTATCTAATAAACTGCAAAAATATGATTTTCCGTTCTTATATCCCTATATACTTTTTTTACGTTATGTAAACTTAGCCTTAAAACAATTTGTAATACAAGTCGGAATAATTGGATCTGGAGGCAATTCGAATCCTACAGAAGCGGATAACAGAGATTTGCTTAACGAAACCTTTGGATTACCCAACGAAATTTACCTTCTCTGAATTTAATGTATTAGATATTAGGCTATATGTATCTATATATAAGAAACTTACTTACTTTTCTCCATAAATCTAAATCTAAATTTTAAACATATTCTCACCCTTACAAATTGCCTCCTCACCCCTAACTGAAATCAAATGTAAAACATCAGCTGCGCTAAAACATGGCTTTAGTTTTGAAGTAAGCTTATTCAATACTAAATTACAAAAATTTCTAAACATAATATAAAATGAATGTACATAGATTTAAAATGGAATATATTACGGAATACTTTTGTCATATTCTTGGTGTATTTTTTTATTCTTGTATGTAGTTACATATACTTAGGCCTCATGGACACAAATAAGATACTATATATAATTAGGCTATAATAACTTATTGTGAATGTATGTTTCGTGTGTATATGTACTGAGCGATTTCTTTCATACTTTTAAAAACTAATTACTGAACTGATCCCCAGAACATGAGTAGGCTAATTCTCTTTCGGATTTAGTTGTAATTATAATTGAGATATTATATATTTACACTTATAGTGTATTTTTAGGAAGCAATATATACTTTACATTGTATGTTCTGTTTCCGTATAAATAAACTGAAAATAAAAATGTAGACAGTAAGAGGTAACCTAAGATGGGAAAACTTCCATTGACTCTCAGCTTTAAATCAAAATTACCGATTCTACGCTGACAGCATAGTTGGTTATTTGTGGGTTTGTTGTATTGTATGGCATACAGAACAGTGTAGTTGATTTAGAAGTAAAAATAAATATGTAACTTTTACAATCAGCATTTTGACATGCGTTATTTGAATGACGATTACTTCAAAACGAATAACAAACTTACGAAGATGTGTGCACTTCATATCGATGAGCTTGTGACAGACGAAAGAGCAGAACTATTGATGATGTCGAACTTGTCACATGACAATGCCGATTGCATCTTTTCCCCTACAAGATATAGCAGATAGCTGACGAACAAGGAGTTTCTTCTTGTTAAAGCCATATGGGAATATTTATCTTCATTTTAAATTTATAAATTTATAACAAATTGTGATTTATATATGACGTCTTACACTCATGGCTAGATAATGACTTAGGCCTACCGAATATGAACAGCTTGGTAGCAGTGGTAATTTTGATATTTTTATGTAGACCTTGTGATGGTTTCAATAAGTTTTCCCTTTTCAGAACAGTATAGCAAAAAACAAAAAGTAAGCCTAAGATGTTCTGCCAAACGCGAAATCTTATAAAACCAAAGTACACCAACTGTGTAGCCTGCTTCCTACCAACGATGACTGCATCGCAATGTTAATTTTAAAGAGGCTAAAGTAAAGTAACTGTCACCAGCACTAGTAAGGAATATAGAATATTATTAAAACAGACTAAACTTAACTTCAATACAATTTGCTAGGTATATGAGTAATAATGAAGATTACTGTAACATTACTTATTAGCTAACTACAAACATCCCATTGTAGGGGCTTAGAAGTGTTCCGGGTTTAAAAGCTATAAATGCAAGGACGTTTTTGATAACAGCTTGATTTCTTGAAAAAAAAAACAGTCTGTTTTAATACCGAACTCCTGATCTGCATGGCTAGGAACTATAAAAATAATAAAATTACGTTTACACAAGATGTCTTTATAACATTTCAGCAAATAAGACTTGAATAAATGGGTGAACTGATCGTGTTTTGTTCACACAGTCACATTGATATGTCATGAATACTTTTTAATTATGTCACTCTGAAAAGATATTAAAATAATTCAATTTCAATACATTTCATTAATTATTTATTACATATTGCTTGTTAAATAGTATTTTTTTAAATGAAACTCGTGACTTGGAATTCTCCTAGACAAATTCAGCGATAGAATTTATTGGCGATTTCCAAGTCATTATGGCATTACCTAAAGCAATAATTATTAACAACTTACCTTCCAATCTGATTTTCAAATCTGTCATTTGATTTTTGAAGGGAACAGACCATTATAATTATTATTAACATCATCATTATTAACTTATCATTCTATCTCTCTATCCTGCGGGTTTCCTCAATGCAGAGGCTTTCCTCCAGCCAAATAAAGAAATTATAGTTAATTACTCTATTCTGAGCTTGTCATCGTTTTTCTTTTATAATCTGTCTCCATTTTTCTCTGTCCTGTGTATCTTCTTCCACTGCACCAACTCTTTCCATTGATATATGTACATTGTTGATCCAGATAGTCGTAGGACGTCCTCTTTTCCTTTTCCTTCCAATTTCCAATTCAAGTATATATTTTGGTATCCTTCCTTTTTCCATCCTATTATATTAATAATTCTCGTAATGCATCATGATACAATAGATATTTCATCAGTTCAAAATCATCAATAATAACTTCCGGAATCCGTTTATTTATATGTTAGAAATAGGGAAGGGTACATAGAAGAACTGTATGATGGAAAAAATATATACAGAATGAACAAGAAAAAAAAGAACATTAAAAAAGCTGGATAAAAGAACATCATTGACAGATACTCCCTAGATCCTCCAATCTCTAGAGAATAATTTGACAAAGCTCTGGAAAGCCTGATAGACAGCAAAGCAGCAGGCAACATTCCAGCAGAAAAACTCAAGAATTTTTGGGAGAAACAAACAACTCACTGCTTGTTTAGAGTTATTAGCTAATGCTATGAGATAGGAACAATACCTTTCAATTTTGTTGGCGGAAGAACTATCAGGACTCCAAACAGTACTAAGTAGTAGTAAGATGGATTGTGCGTACTTCAGAATGATTTCAGCACTGTCTCATGCTTCACTGAATATCAGTAACAAACAGACTGAAGGAAAATTTTTAACTAACGTTTGGATTTGTTAACCTTTAATCATGGGTGGAGGCATGTGCTACCGCAATAAAATCATAAACCACTGCTAATGTCTTGATAAGAAATCGTCGTCACAAGTGTGTTATTTCCTTCCCATAACACGATCCTTTATCACTCATCAGTGTTAGTGGAGCTATGCTATAAAACAGTTTATTTTTGTAGCGGTCTATGATATCTGTCATGGATACCTTTTTTGTTTAATAATTTGTGAATACCTTCGTATGAACGGGCGGAATCATCAAAACCTGTTAGGCCGAGAGTTTTAAGACTACATGATGACAGTTATGATGAAATTATTTCGGTGAAATTTTGCAGTAATGTTTTGAGAGAATGACTGTATGTCTCATTTCCAAGGGGAAAATGTAAGTTAAACTGCTGCAATTTTGAACAACCACTGAACTGTGATTAATATCGGATTGGAAGTGATGTGAATGATACTGAATAAGCTTTTTTGTATACGTAAGTATCAGCTATTCATTTGAACAATTTTAACTTACGGTGCATTTTAGGATTTGTGATGCAGTAACTCTGATGTGTGACCTGAATACCCCATAAAACAATGGTGTAAGAATAATGACTCCGAATTAAGCATTGTTTGAATAATACCTAAAAACTAAAATTTTGTTTCATTGTTTCATTGTTAAAAGTGACCCTGAGTGGTCACTCAGACCTCACTTCTATGTTAATGTAAAGAAGTTGAAATCGATTGGGAACTACTATTTCAAAGAATGAAAAAAGCTTTATTTGACTGGAGAGATAGACGAACAAGGGGCAGAAATTTATATTGAAGGAAGTAAAAAGGAAACAAAAATAACAAGAGGAGTGAGACAAGACCGCCCCATGTCACCCTACTTCTTTAACTTATCCATGGAAGAAGCAATAGAAAAAATGAAGAAAATACCAAAGACATTAAAGTTAATGGCAGGCTTATTCACTGTATCCGTTTTACAGATGATATAGTAAATATCACCGTTTAAAATGAAATAAACAATAGCCTATGCTAGCAACACTGTCAAAGGTCCTAGAAGAACTAAAAGTGTAGAATAATCAGAAAAGGACAAAAATGATAATAGCAAAGGAAAAAAAAACGCCGAAGATAGAAAAATACTAAATAGCATAAGTTCTTAGAATAGGTTAAAACACGTAACGTTAAAATTTCATTAGGGTCACCTTGTTTTAAGTAATTTAAGTAATGCTAGTTGTCATCTATAAAATCCAGCCGAAAGATGAAGCATCATTCACACAGACAGAATTAATTGGAAGCATGACGGGGCCACACACCCAGAAAGGTCGTAACCAACTGAGGGTCAAGGATGGAAGGAAGGAAGCCACAACACCATTCCCATATTCCAAGGAAACGCAGCATGAATTCAACAGCTTCAATAATATACCAAAATATATAACAATAGCCATCATGTGAGAGGAAAAACTGGCATGTCATAACAAGACTATGCACAGAACCCCAACAGGTGAATATGAAACTAAATATATATAATGACTCCGAATTAAGCATTGTTTGAAAGGCAAATGAACAATGATACATTTGATCCTATAGTGACAAGACAAGAGGTCGCTTCCGCAGTTAACGGCATTGCAGTGGACACTTCACCAGGTCCAGACCATGTCTTAGTTAGAGCTATAAAGGATGATCTCGCATACGAAGTGATTAGCTTAATAACCACAAGAATGCTGAAATCCGGAATAATTCCACCCTGTCTACAAGAAGCGAGAACAGTTCTAGTACCTAAATCTGGTGATGGTATGAACTTCAAGTTGGCGTCCAATAACAATCTGTTCTGTTGTTCGTCGAGTGATTGATCGCATACTTGATAGCGGATTGCGCCAATATATTTGTTTTAATGACTTCCAAACTGGCTTCTCTAAATATCCTGGAACACTAATAAATACAAACATCCTTCAATCTATTCTTCACGCTGCAAAAACTAAAAAGACTAAAGTAACAATCGTTTTCCTTGATATAGCTAAAGCCTTTGACAACATTGGCCATAATCACCTCAGGGCTACGTTATTGAATTCCCCAGCTCCTTCGCAACTGGTTAATCTCATTGGAGCTTTACAAGAAGCAAACACTACACAAATTCAATCAAATAATAAATGAACTAAAATTATTCAACTGCGAAAAGGTGTTACGCAAGGTTCTCCATTATCACCTGCCTTGTACAACCTGGCTACCGATCACGTTTTGAATGAGTTGTGTGAACCAACTATTGCATCAAAATTTGGTTTTGAACTTGTTGCTGGATTAACTCCCATGACTGTACTAGGATTTGCGGATGATACTGTGCTTATTGGTAACGATGAAGCTTCTGCAACTGAACTCGCTAAGTTGGCTATCAAGAGATTCTCAGAAATTGGATTGAAGCTAAATCCAACAAAGTCTGTTGTCATTAATATTGACAAAGGTCATCTCATTGAAAGAAACCTTTCTATATATCCTGATTTGGAGATACACTCCATCAGTAAAAATGAATCTATCCGATACCTCGGAGTTAATTTTTTGGATTCCATTGTATTCAATTGTAGTTCTACGTTAAATGACCTAAATAATAAACTGGACAATCTAGCATCTTCACCATTCCTGCATGCAGATCAAAAATATCACATCCTGAATTCTTCTGTCTGTCCTTCCCTAATTTATAAGTTTCAGACTACTCCTCCTGAGCTGATCCCAAAAATATTCCTGGATGATGCAGACAGACTAATAAGAAGTGCGCTGAAGGAAATGCTAAGCCTTCCCATGGATATCCCAGATGCAATGATCTACAGCCCTAGGAAATATAAAGGATTAGGGATATTCAGAACAAAATGGGAAGTAATATTGCAGCAAATCAATGCACTGCGGTGCCTATATAAGACTCAGAATTCTTATATTCAGCAAACTCGTAATCTCCAACATGAAAGTTTACAGTGCCTTAAGCAGATTAATGTAGAGTCAGAAGACAGTCTATTTTATAAAGACGGCAGTTTCCTTAATGCTAAAAAGGTTCGAGACCATCTCAGAACTAAAGAATTTGATATATGGTGTAATCACCCACAAAAAGGGAAGGGTGTCATCTTATTTAAACAGCACACTCCTACAAACAGGTGGATATGGAATCATGTTGGTCTGTCTTGCAGTGAATGGCGTGACTGAAAATGATGGGAAATGTTGCTGCCGTGCGCGCTGTGCCGGGTAGAGCTCAGGACAACCGTTGTCGGCGTTGCCACAACGAGGTAGAAACTCTTGCACATGTTCTGGGTTCCTGTCCGCATGGCGAGATCCTTCGAAACATCAGACACCATACAGTACGGTCAATTATTGCAAATGCCCTTAAAGATGCTGGTTATACTACTTTTGAAGAGGTGCATGGTCTCTCTACCACCGGGACTACGAGGCGAATTGATATCATTGCTTTTCAAAGAACCACAAGATCCGGATTTATAATTGATCCTACTGTGCGTTTTGAAGTAAATGAGGCACAGCCGCAAGATATCTATAATCCTACCATCTCTTACTATCGTGATAAATACAATCTAACAGAACTTGAAGTCATTGAACTCATGGTAGGAGCAAGAGGAACTGTTACAACTTTCATGTTGAACACCTTCAAGAGATTGGATCCGTTTCAATACTGAGGAATCACATATATAAATCCTAATCGTAACTGTTGAAGATTTTATATTTTGTATTAATTTTCTCCTTAACTTTATTCTCTTTTTCTTTTCAATGTTCAATGTTCAATTACCTTTTGTTTTTCTTTTCTGGTACTCTTTGTCTGTGTAGGCAACCCATAACTATGGGAAGATTAAATAAATAAAATATTAATAAATACTATACATCCTCAACAATTTGCACACGTGTAACTATAAGAAGCTAACCCAATAGTATAATCAGGAATATTTCAGAAACAGTAAATAATATCAGAAACAGTAAATCATCAGTAATAACTGTTAATGCCTAAATATAGGCCTATACTGATTAACTCATTAACAATATATTTTGTTGCAATTAGTTTACAAAATTATGTTGAGAAACCGTAGGCCTAGGTTGACTAAAGAATTCTATTAATTATTACAATGAATTTATTGGATTAACTTGAGAAACTGACAGAATGAAAACGGCGGTGAGAGCACTACCTCCTTAACATTGCAATTTTCCTTTCTGGAACTGAACACTTGATGAATGTAGGTACTTACTTTTGTTAATGGAATTGATTACGGGGTGAAATTGGTAGTTTTTAGAACTTGATCAATGTATTTTTACCCATTTCAAATCAGTTCATTTTTATTACGCATATAACACACCAGCCATGTTATGGTTCTAAGCGAAGCAGGATGCCAACTGTAAAGCAGGATACCAACTGTCCTTCTTGCATTTAGGTAAGTAGTGGCAGGTAGATACTATTTTAGTGGCAGTTAGGTTAGGTTAGGTTAGGTTTGGTTAGGTTAAGTTAGGTTAGGTTGGTTAGATTAGGTTAGGTTAGGTTATGAACAGTGGTATTAGTTTAGTAGGGCATACCGAATTCACGCACTTCGAAAATGTGCCATATTATATCTCCTGCGAGGTTTGTCGTGTTGGTCAACCTGTTGGGTCAATGGGTAGGTAATGTTATAAATTAGAAGGACCGAATGAACCACGCCTTCAGACGGGTAAAAACTGGAGTACGAGCCGTATTTCGGTCGCCGAATTTCAGCGACCGAAACGCGTGATGCATGTTACATGGGCTGAATGTTGACCGAAAAAGCGCAAGCTGGAATTCTTTCGAGGGCAATAGTCATTACAAAATGGGTGAGATAGAAGTAGGTTGTGCTGTTGCAGTGCATTTATTTAATTGCCTTGAAGTGATATATCATGGAAGGGAGAAAAAGCGTTGGGGGATCCAAAAATCGTTGGTTCTTTTGACGAACTCTTGACTATAGGTGCTTGCAAAATAACAAAGCAGGATACGAATATGAGAAGCACAGAAGGTGCTGAAAGACTTGTCATTACCTTGAAGTAAGTATCTCATTAATCATGTACCACTGTTACTGTTTTAATAATTAACTACAACAATACCTCTCTCTGCACCTCTATTATTGTTCTTTGCACTTTCCTAGTTAGTCTACAAAATTTACGAGAGTTGGAAGTTTAATAATGGCAACACATCTATAAAATCTTCCGCGCGCCAACATTCGGTCGACATTCTGCAATTTTGCTGGTCCCTAGGCGTAAAAACCGCCTACGCTATTTTTTCCGACTGAAGGCGCGGTTCATTCGGTCCGTATAATTTATAACATTACCTACCCATTGACTCAATGGATATGCTTTTCGGTCGCTGAAAATCTGCCGCGTTTTTTCGGTCTCCGTGTAACATGGGCCTTTTATACGGGCAGAATGTCGACCAAATGCAGGGCTTGCGGAGGATTTTACAGATATGTTGTCATTATTAAAATTCCCACCCTCGTACATTTTGCCCTCGAAAGAATTCCAGCTTGCGTTTTTTCGGTCAACATTCTTCCCGTGTAACATGCATCACGCGTTTCAGTCGCTAAAGTTTGGCGATCGAAATTCGGCTCTTATAACATGCTCAAAATCAGTCGGGCTAGGCCTGAATATTTGGCCGCGTTTATTGGTCCGTGTAGCATGGGCCTAACTGCCCAACGGCAAAGCAGAGGTCAACACCGTAAAAACAGCCGAGAGAGCGGTACATGTCAGATTAACCGAAAACTAATGCACGACGTCACTAAGAAGACTAAGAACACAAACATTTCTACTATCTAGGGAGTAGGCCTATTCTTACCGCTGATGTGAGGCAGAAATAAAAAAGTAATAGCCCTAACAAGACAGGCATTTCAAAAGAAGAAAATATGATAATAAATAATCATATATGGCTAGAATACAATCGCCAGAATACATGTGTGGAGTGTACTAGTAGGCCTATATGGATGAGAGACAAAGACTCTCGGGAAAAAAAAATAGTTAGAGTAGACTAGACTAGAGGATATGAGAATGTGAATCTAGAGGAAACTAGTGAGGACAAGTTGAGTAGAGAGATAAAGTATTGAACAAGTTCTTGAAGAAGTGAATGAAACAACTGAACAAAGAAGAGAAAAAATGATAGGACGCGTAATTCGACATAATGCATAATTTGTAACAATATTATATTGGAATGAAAAATGTGAGAAAAAAACTGAGGGGTTGTCCTGGACCTAGAAAAACCATCTTCAACGACATGGAAAAAGAGTTGGAGTTCGCGTCGTACAATAACTTGAAGAAAACAACAATAGCGAGATGGAAGTTGAGATGGAGAGAGAGAAAGAGAGTTTCATGAAATAATAATATTTAAAATATGTAATACTGTATAAAATATTTTATTCTGGTGAGACTAGCATTTTAAAAACTGTACGCTCCTGATATATCAGTTACTCACATCAGTTAGGCCTACCTCTTGAAGATAATTTGGTGAACAGTTTATCCCCGCCCTGTGTCAGATGTCCTTTATGTTTACATAACACAGCCGTAAGGTAAGAATAACGTACATTAATTGCAATTCTGACTTGTTAGAAGAGATAAGAACATTCGATTATTTAAATGCTCTATGAGCTATGAGTGTATAGATTTTTCTTTTTAGAAATCTAATATTTACTCCTTCCATTTTATTCCAGTTCATTCGTTCACTGATAAAAATCTTGAAAATTCATCACTGACCATTCAGTCAATTGAATATTCCGGTATCGTTCGAAGATAAAAAGAATTCACTAGCACTATCTCTTTCATTTCCATCTACCTAATTACTTCCTTCCCGCTAAAATTCCAGCTACTACTCCGGCAATTAAATAAATGAGTAAGAACAAGAAGGACATTGTAATCTCTCAACGAGCAAGATAAATATTTTAAAGTGAGCCTGGAAAAGGTTCTTAGCGTTTGCATTGATGAAAATAATTTCTGCTAACTTTAAGGCAATTCTATCTACATTTTATGCTACGTACATACCTCAATTGGGGTACGCCGTAGCGTAGAGGTGCGCTACAAACCGGAAGGTCGCGGGTTCGATTCCCGATGAGGTCGTTGAGATTTTTCAATTGGCCTAATCCTTCTGGTGGCACTATGGCCCTGGGGTCGACTCAGCCTCTAACAGAAATGAGTACCAGGAGCAATCCTGGGGGTAAAGGCGGCCGGTGCGTAAGGCTGACAACCTTACCACCTTCATGTGCCGAATGTCCAAAATCTGGTAGCCTCAACCTCCTGGAACCCTCTGGGCCTCCATGGCCTGTATAGGGATCGCTTTACCTTTTACATACCTCAATTCACGGCACGAATCTTCTTTCAATGATTTTGACTATATACCATTAAGAATTATTTTTCTTACCGCAATTCTGGCACTTCGCACATGAATATTTTGTGAAAAGTTGGTTGTCTTATGCTCGTGTACAGCAGTGTAACTGCTTACATGTAAGTATTAAGTAGGCTATTATCAAAATTCATTGTGTTTAATCTGCAAAGTACTTGTCTTTCAACAGATTACAATAATTAAAATAAATTTTTTGTGTTTAGGGTAGAACAAAACTAGGATATAAGTACATTTATTTAAAAATTCAGCAAGTGTATGAATTTCCAAACTCACCATGTGAAAACGTACTATAAATGAGTGATATTTTTTTTTTTTTTATAAATTGTACACATAGAGTTGTAAGTGCACAATATTGCCAAATAAGGTTGCATAAGCATAATGAACCATTTCACAAACAATAATTTATTATAATTACACAATTGTTAAAACAGAGGGAAAATAGCTAACACAAATGGTTAGAGATAAGCTACCTGAAAAGACTAGGCAATACATCAAAATAACCCTAACGCCGATAATCTGTCTGATCCTGGCTTTTGGACTGAAAAGCTGCCATATTGTTCATTTTGCGTTTCACCAGCTACAGTAACTTCGTTTTTCTTTAATATCCAAGCTAATGTTTTAGCAGTAAAATATCGGCCAGCAAAACAGCATAAACAAAGCTAACTGTGACATCAAGATGGCGCGTAGGCGATTGAAACATCTTATCAACATGAGAAATGACGATAGTGACGAAGAAAATGAAGCAGAGCACAGAATAAGGCACACTAGATGGATAAAGGAACGTACGTCGCACTTGGACATCTATGACGACATTAATTTCTGTACAAGATTCAAGGGGGAAACAAAATTATCTGCTACGCGCCATGCCCCCACAAACAGTGAGACATCTAGTGACCATTTGTAGAAATACTAGCGACAGACAGCGTGAGGGGAAACTGTTTCATCGGTATGGGAATAGCGCCGGACGCAGCCGAATTTCCACCCTCTGTTTCACACAACACCCGCCGGATGACGTTGGTTTCTCTTATAAAATATTACGGGTCAGGCAAGTAGTAAATAAAAACCAAGTTTTTGAAAACCAAGGTGACAAACTATGTGGTGAAACCCGAAAGGTTTACTATTTGAGATAATGGATAAATCGTGGATTTTATTATCCATGATACCGCGAAATTTTATCCGTGTTTTTGAACACATCCCTAACTACAGTTGAAACTGTGTTTGTTTATTATGGAAAATCAATTGTGTATAATACCAAGATATTTCCTCGATTACCTTACCAGTTGAGGCTTGAGGAACTCACAAAGTTCATTTTGAAAGCTTCTCTATACTCTGTGCTTAAAATACAATAATAATAATAATAATAATAATAATAATAAAAATAATAATAGTGATAATAACAATAATAAAAATAATTATTATAACGATAATAATAATCGTGCATCTCAAATTTTGAAGCCTTGGATGAAACAATCGGTGAATAGCTACCGTAACACGCAAGCTCTTACGCTCGGTATTAGGCAGGTGCGCACTCTTGTGCCCGTGAAAACATGCGAATGTAAAAACCGCTTTTCTCTTCCAGAGTTCCTGATTCAATCCTGGCGCATGTTGGTGACATGGTAAATAATAATATATTCAAGTTTCCTGGCTATTGATTACACTAAATGGAGTATAAAATAACCCTGGGAAACGTTCCGCTTGGATAAAATGGAATGTCTGAAGTGTGTAAGTATGGGAAGCGTCGGAAGATGTTAGTTAATTAACAGGATAACGGAGTGCATAGATAACCTTGTTCGCATTACTTGGTATCTCTACTTCAATTCGTCTTTCTTATCCAGTGCTGCCACTTCTTATTGTGCTCGATATTTCACGCTCCCGCTGTGCATCTCCGTCCCCATGGAAACGGCTTTGATATTTTTCCTCGCATTAACTCAGCTTCTTGAGCATACTGTATCTGAACTGGGGAGTACACCGTATTATCTTCCTACAGAAGCTCATCATCATTATTCAGTTTAATCAGCTGTATAGTCAACTCAAAATTTAATATACAAGCATAAGATTAAGTATACTCAAGATAATATCCCAAACACCTGAAGAAGATGAGGATAAAGGTTTCCTGCTTTTATAAGAACTTATGGAATAAATCATTTTTCTACAAGGTTTTGGAAGTAGTTTTGATTCTCTGAATTTTGTACTTTAAGTTTTTATTTTTATTTTAGGCCTGCTTTCCCCTCTTCTTTTCACTCCTACTTCAGATATTTCAGTGATGTAGATTATTTAGATGTAGAAAACTAGCAGATGCCCGCGGCTTCGCTCACGATAATTAATTGAAAAATTAAAAATTAAGAGTATAATAATTATTAAAGCATTATATATATTAACATTTGCACGCGAATCATTCATAAACTAAACCATTAATAATTAATGAAACAGCTTAAATTCCGGCTTTAGAGTACATTCCACGATTAGAAAGCGCCGCCTGGGAGAAAGATCTCAGATTCGATTATGCAGTTCCAAAGCTACCCGTGAACACATAATACGTATTTTTTTCTCAACTGTTTGTCGACAGATGAATATGATGTGAATTTTATTTGATAAATTCATTGCAATTTTCAGAAATTACTTAATTTTGGATTTTTATTGTCCACGATACTTACAGGGTTAAACTATCAATATATATTAGCTGGTGCCCGCGGCTTCAACCGCCATTATTAATTGACTCCAGGATTTTTAAGAAATCTACACTGGCAGTTTATTAAAAATATTTGTGGTTCAGAGCTATGAAAATTGTAAGTAAAAATAAAATTAGAATATTTGTTCATTGTGTTCATTTCACTTAGGCCTTATATAATAAAGAAACTGTTTTCCTAATTTTGTACTCTTCGTGAAAGTTTAGACTGCGAGAGACGAACACAGAGTATACCCGATGTCTCACGAAGTGAGGGAGCAAGCACGCTATTTAGGACCGTTGAATTGTATAAGAGTAGATATAAACAGAACACAGTTATAACAGATTTTTCATAGCATCATTGCTCACGCCATTTCACACCAATAGCCTATCCCTTCAGATAAGCGATTCAATTAGCTATAAGCAGACAGATTTCCACTTCCTGGTTCCATACAACACTTGCCCTCTTTCAGCTAAAATTAGGCTTATAAAGAATCTCACCCTTGTTTAGACTCGACGACAATACTGAATGACTTCGGCATTGGAGTGAAAGCAGGGGACTATGCTTTGTCCAAATAAATACTTCACTTCATAAATAGCAAAGAAATGAAATAACGGCAATATTAGGAGACCGAAAAGAGTCTACCCCAATACTTGTAGGCTTACATAGACAGTACAGAATTTAGGATCAGGGAACACTATGACTGTATTCTCTTGCGGAAAAATGGTATGAGAAAATGTCTTATCGTGGCCAACTTTTTAAACATTAGCCTATAGAAATGGGAATGCCGCTTTTACGGTTTTCACTTAACAGTCTATTAACAGTGTTCACATTACAGTGCTTATGTTACAAAAGAAAGCAATTATTAGAATACTGGCGTACTCTCCTGTCTCCGAACATTTTAGGGAGAAAATTACAACTACGACATGCTTGTAGTTAAAGCATCTATTGTTACTAGAGAAAAACTTTTCATACCTATGCAGACCGCGGCTTTTAAGCATATGGCCTAACACCAGATAGCAATATAACTTTTAATTACCCTTCGTGCAGAATGACAAAATCAATAAGTAATTCTGAACATATGACCATAAGGGTTGCAAATAAGATGCCTTTAATATATTTTAATGGCATTAGCCTAGATATGAATTTTTCTTAATTACCTCTGACTGGCTCTTGAAGATTCGATTTTATGATATAACAGAGCTTTAAATAATAATTCTCAATGGATACGTAAACAAATGAATATTTTACATGACTTTGGAACTAGCAAGTTTCATTTAAAACTGAAATTCATTTTAATTTTCTTTTATTTCTTTACGCCTTCTCTAGGTAGCCTACTATAAGTTACAGGCTAGAATTGCTCGAATTTGAAATAAAATTTCAAGTCTTCATCAGTAATAAACGTTTTGAGGCCTCAGAGACCAAGAATAAACTTTATAACTTTTCATTAAAAATATCTATGTTTCATATGTGTGCCCGTATGTCTGTCTGTGACCAGCAGAGATGAAAAAAACGAAATATCGTACCAACAAAAAACGTTATACTAGAATTTTCCATCTGCTGGTTATGAGACATGAAATGCATCAATGATGTTCTTTTATTCTTACTATTACTTTACACAAAGAAAAGTCCGAATTTAAAGATTTTCCCGAAAACGTCTCAAATAGTACCGCTCAGATTTTGTACACTAATGAGTTGTAGCCTACCTAAATATTTTATTAAAAAGTCTAAATTTTTACGTCGACATATGTGAATGGTAGTTCTCTTCCACAACCTTTTACGTCCTGCCTGGCGAATAATCCAATTTGCTAGTAGACGTGAAGTGAGACAACTGAGACTCACCCAATGCTTCCAATAGACATACAGGCTAGTAGTATTATAGAATAAGAAACAAGAAAACTGCAAAATCCATACTTATAATAAATAATGTTAATTTATGTGACAAATTTACCCAATTCAATCCCACGTGAGGGATGTTGTTAAGCTATTATTTTTTTTATTTTGCTTGGAACCCAAAGGGAAGGTCTTTGGGACCTAATATTTACAGGCCGGTCTCAAGCACAACTTCCTATCTACTCTCTTTGATATCTTTCCGCACCCAATTGGCTGACTCTTCACTTGAAAAAGGTAGTGAGAACGGGTGCAATTACACAAATTAATTTTTATTTATATTTATTTATTCTTGCTGGCTCATTAAAATTCTCCGTTCTTCTCGTTAAATTTAAAAGGAGATAATATACAAAGATATTCACCACTGAACAAAGAAAAGCCCGCAATAATATTCATGTCTTGTAAGGAATACTATTCATTTGTGTGTTAAACTCAGGAAAACTACACGAGTTTAATATACGAGGGTCATTCAATAATTAGACAAATTAGTCTGAGGAAAAGATGGTTGGTAGTACAAGTTTGATACATTTAGGACTTTAAGTTGACATCACTGGGGTGAGATCTAATCAGCTGATGGATCAACATTGCTCTGTTTATAACCACAAAATTAAGTTTAACGATGTCGGGACTTCTTGAAAATTCCACATTGGTTGAACAACGTTCTGTGATTCGTTTTTTGATTGCTGAAGGTGAAAACCAACTAATATATACTCTAGAACGACTAAAGTGTATGGTGAAATTTGTATGAGCCGTGGACATTTTTACAAGTGGGTAGAACAGTTCAAAATTGGTCGAGAATCAGTGATTGACGAACACCTCACTTGAAACTCGAATTGTTTTGTCCACTGAAGGAGGCATTACGTGGGAAGAGGTTCCAGGATAACGAGGATGTCAAGAAATGTGTGGGAAATTGGCTCCGACACCAAGACAAAGAGTTTTTCGCAGCCGGTATAAAAAAGCTAGAAACCCGTAGGGACAAGTGCATAAATGTTGAAAAGTAGGAAAGGTCTTGTTTTGTAAAAATAAACTGTTTTTTCCTCCAGGTCAGTTTGTCTCTTTAATTACATATTTGCTGAATAATCCACTCTATAAACAACAGATTGCTTAAATGAATTATAAATGTTTGAAGTTCTTTTCGTTGCATATTATTTTCGAATTAATTATTATCCTATATTGCCCTACGTAAAGCACATAGCATATAGACCTTCATTCACAGCATTTTTCACTTTGTGACTACATTACAGAAAGGTCACACGGATTTATAGATCGTCGAAGGTTAAGAAAAGAGCACGTTTAACCGCTATTGCTTCATATGTAGCCAGCCACCATCCAAAAAGTCAATTTATCAAAATATGACAAAATTATGTTATGGTAGCTATTAGAATTGTATAGGGCTTATGTATCTCTAAACGTATTTGTATTAGAAAACAACAATTAGTATGATCTTATATCAGCGCAGTCAATATAGTTAATGGTTACCTCCATAAAGCGCTATGCTGTTAACTCTGGATAATCTACAGTAGAGTGATCGTTGCAAAAACTGAGATGTATTATTATTATTATATTTTAAATACAAAGTGAAAGTGATAGCAAATGTCAGCGCAATAAGAACTTTCCTGGTTGATTCCAAAACAACCACTCCAGACAACTGGAAGAAAAAGATCGAAACCTTTGTACAATCCATATCGCTAAACACACTATCTTCATAGACATCATACTGTTCGGTCCAAGTTAGTCAGCTCTTTCAAAGACTACTACCAAAGTAAGTGAAGAAGTGAATGGAATAGCAGGGTAATATATCTGTTTATCTGTTATAATAGATTCGACAGTCCGATTTGAAACTCGCAGGGGACAACCGTAAGAAGTCAGCGACGGGAAGAGAAATATCTGAGTAACTATTATACCATACAACAGACAGAAGTACGAGGCGCGTCCATAAAGTATGTTTCCCTGGGGCCGTTTACAGATACAAAGCACAATTTCGTGGACATACATATTCCAACAGATACAGCAAGTATTCAGCAAGTCTCCTGCAGAAGTTCGGCTGGGAGGTGTTTAAACATTCACTCTTCAGCTCGGACCTCGCTCCCAGTGATTTCGATATTTTCCTACACTTCAAGAAAGGACAGGGAATGACAGAGAATGAGAGAGAGGAGGAGATGTTTGTCACACAGTGGTTCAAATCCCTGGCGGCAGACTTCTACGACACAGGTATTCATTGTTAGTCCCACGGTACGACAAATATTTCAATTCCGATGGCAAATTTGTTGAATAATAGCTGAATACTTGCTGTATCAGTTGGAATATATCATATGTCCACGAAATTGTGTTTTGTTTTTGTAAACGGCCTCAGGGAAACTTACTTTATGGATGCGCCTCGCACTATCTTGAGGGCATCAGTGATACTGGCTTGATGTTGGGCGCGAGAGGTACAATACCATACTTCATTTGTGATTTCTTTGCAGACCTCTTGGCGTAATAATAACAGCGTCCTGCTAGAGTTCTCTATAATTGTGACGTATTAGAATTATTATGATGATATAGCAAATGAACTAAAAACATAAGCTATATATACTTTTTTACTTTCTATTTCATCTGCATATGTTTTTTAAAGGTATGTTTGATAAAATATGTCTTGCATTCTGGCAACCTCCATTTGAAGGAAGCTGTAAATAAAAATATATTATTATTATCATAAAATATATTAAAATGTTAAGTCATTTTACAAACAAAAAGGCAGGTAGGTTGTATCGGCAACGCAGATGGAGGGTATGTGAAACATCTTATGCATACTGCCTAAATCTAGTAGGCTCTGTATGTTACGATTTCTCATTTTTGCAATAAAGAGCTTCTTGTATGTTATAAACTCCTATTTAGTTAACATATTAAAATTAACAAAGCTATAACTTAACCTTCTTTTATGTTAAATTTGTAAAAAAATATGTATTTTCGCTTCTTGTATGTTATAGCCCACCACAGCTGTAATTCTTTGTTAAATTTGTACATGAAATTACAAATAGGCCTATATTACAATTACAATTACAATTTATTACTCCAAAGTACACGAAAAATATATACAAAAGTTGATACACCCCCCGAAGAAGCAGAGCTTGTGTTCGGGGGTGGTTCAGTTATATATTAGAAATACTTATACTAAACAATTACTTTAAAAAAAAAATGCATAATTTGGAGAAGTATGACAAAATGTTATGTATGAAAGGTTAGAACATGTTCTATTTACAATACAAAGGTACGAAGCAATACAACAATAATACATAACAATTTATTTGTTCAAATTTTAGTAAAAAACAAAGAAATTAAGTTCTATCCAAATTTTAAAGTTTAATATGAAAAATGTGCCTTCTTTGAATATCAAGACTTAAATTAGCCTACTGAGTTCGTGGTTTTTACATTCATTTGTTCTCGACTTGTACAAAACATACACAAACGGAAGACGCTTGTTTCGACATTGTCGAACAGCGCGAATATGTGGTCCATGTAATAACTTAAGTGTCTAGTTTACACGAAAACAACCAATTTGATTGAAAAACCCCAAACAGAAAATTCGTTTGTTATTCTTTTGACACCTGGTGCGAAAAAAAAATAGTACGGATAATACTTATGGATTAAAGCAAAGTTAAAATTTAAGGATAAAATATTTGTTATGGGAAAAATAATCACTTGGGACAAATAATATACTGGAAATGGTTTGTTTCTACCGAATGAATAATCTGTTAAAACCCATACAGTTCCCTTCCTCATTGTATGCTATTTGAATAGTCGTATACTCATTTCTAGATGAATAGCCCTTTTGATTTATGGGTGTCCATGTGAAGATAGAATGCAACAAGAGACCGTAATTTTGCTACCAGAACCATTGTTTCCTTCTCTTCTGTAGCGGATCTCGATTCGAGAGATTACCTCCAGGCTTCTGGCATGCTGCTCAATCGATAAGAAGCAAGTGACAAACTTTGTGAGGCGAAGCATTTAAAATTGTGAAACTTTGTTTGGAATAATTGCTCCTTCATCTGATTGATTCTAACCAGCAGTTGGTATCGCAGCTACCAGTGTTTCCCCTTCCTTTATACTCTTCACTGACTTCTTTTTCTGTAATTCTCTACAGTTCTGACTCAGTTTGTAAGGTTTGCTTTCTCTAGAATAACCTTCGACCCATTCCTCAACTTCATAATATCTGAACATTCTACGTTCCTCAACATAGGCTATTTCTTTCGCATTCACTTTTCATTCCGTTTATTTATTAGTTCAGTAACTTACATCAATATTCTTGCGTTTATATTCTATCCTTTTCATTTGCTTCTTTCGACATTTCAGTAATTTCATCAGCCTTCTTTCTTACTTCCTTTGATGTATTCATTTTTTCATTCTTACTTAACTTGCTTGTTTCTTACATTACAAATTTCAGTCTTTACTTCCTTTTTCGTTTCCTTCTTCTTGTTCTGTTCTTTCAATGACAGCATGTTTTAAGCTTAAACTTTTACTTACCACAACATCGTAGCTCACAATAGTAATCTGTTTCAAACTTTTGTCAATAGAAAGGATGTTAAAGCATCACAGTAAGAGACTGCGGAAAGTAAATTAATTGAATCCTTTATCTATTGAGACAACAAAAGAAATTCCTACGTGAAGTCACTCTTCAGCGAAATCGTATTGAAAGGCTTTTCGGATCACGACAGATAGCCTAAAGGTAATGAATTCAGAACATGTTGTGTTAATGTACTAAAGACGTACCAAAATTCTGTTCAAATGAAAGACACTAAGTTTCGCGGCTTTATGCAACTTCATTTGCATCGTTATAAGAGGCGAATAATTTTACTTGCTAATTGTATGAAGCTCTAGCCTATAATCCTGGCCTCATGATTATATAGTCCTCTTTTCCCAGAAATGATGCTTACGAGTACACTATTTTATCCACCCCTCTTAGATCTGTCAATCAGTGGACAACAACTCAATTAGGTAGATGTAAGTAGATAAATCTTAAATTTCTAAATTTTCTAGGAAACTATATTTATGAAGTACTCGGTAGTTGCGTGGAACCGACACCGATACAGAATGACTTCCACCTTTAGTAATGATTAGTATTGTCCACTGTAAATACTTCAATTCAGAAATCGCAAAGAAAATAAATAACCGCACTATTACGAGACTGCAAGCTACACCAAAACCTTTACAAGTTCGGATTAGGGAACAATACGTTTATAATCTTCTTCTTCTTCCATGAAAATAAGAGGAAATTCTGGACTACAATAAAAGCATTAAGGGGAAAGAAAGGAAAAAGGGTTGGTAGTATTAGAGATGAACACGGATTATTAGACACAAACAGAGAAAGTGTTGGAAGTATGGAGAACCCATTACGGAGAAAAATTCAAGAAGGGGAAGTAGTAGTTTAAGAGAAGAACAGAGGGAAATAGAAAGAAGAGGGGACTTAGAAAAAATCGAGGAAATAGGTGAATTAGATGTGGAAATTGCAGTAGGAAGGATGGAAAACGGCAAAGTAGCAGGCGACGATGGCATAGCGCCCGAAATGATTAAAGCAGGAGGAAGAGTCTTAATAAAGGAAATGAGAGGACTATTTAAAAGAATATGGGAAGAAGAACAAATTCCCAAAGTCTGGAAAAATAACGTTATTGTGCCAATATATAAAAAGGGAGATTCTACAAAATGAGAAAACTACAGAGCAATATAACTTCAACAATGTTAAATATCTTTACAAGAATACTGGAACAAAGAGTTAGAAGGGAGTTAGAAGAAGAACTGGAAGAAGAACAGGCGCCCATCCGACCAGAGAGACAAACACAAGACTGGATATACTCTTAGAGCAATAAGTGAGAAGTTAACATCTCGGGGGAAAACATTAAATTTAGCTTTCCTTGACCTGCAAGCAGCGTTTGATAGCATACCAAGAGAAGGGATTTAGAAGGCATTAACAAAGCGAGGAGTTAATACAAAACTAATACAGGTCATAAAGGCAGTGTATGAAAAAATAACAGGAGCAGTTAGATTAGATGGGAGGAAATCAAGAATTTTTGAAATGGAGAAGGGAGTGAAGCAGGGCGACAGCCTAAGCCCACTGCTGTTCTTAACACTGATGGATGAAATACATAAAACCTGCTAACTTCGAACAGCCAGGACCATAGTTGGAAAATGAGGCCAGTACAGTGTCAGGCACTAATATATGCAGATGATATTGTACTGATAACTGATACTGAAGAGAAATTACAGCAGGCTGTAACAGAATGGACTGAACCATTAGCGGAAAAGGGAATGATCATAAATACAGAGAAAAGTAAGATAATGCAGATAGCAAGACTGAGGAAATGATAAGGCAAATACGAATAGTATGTAAGGGTACCGAACTCGAACAGGTTTCGAGTTTTGAATATTTAGGTACAATAATACATCAAGAAGGAAAGATTTATCAGGAGGTACTTAATAGGGTAAGGAAGACAAATGCAGCATATTACCAACTAAATCAGACAAAATTTTTTAAGAAATCTGAGCTAGAGACAGAAACAAAGATGAAAGTCTATCGGACAGTGTTTGAACCAATCTTGTTGTATGGAAGTGAGAGTTGGCTAGCTAGAAGGAGAGAAATTAGGGCGATAACGGCAGCTGAGATGAAATATCTCAGACGCATAGCGGGAAAAACAAGATTTGATCAAATCCGAAACCAGAAGATAAGAGAAGAACTTAAGCAACCACCAATAGAGAAGCGCCTAGCAAAGAGACAGCTGAGATGGTTTGGACGTATAACCCGCATGCAAGAAAATAGAAAGCCTCGCCAATTTTTGAAAACTAGACCAGAAGGTGTAAGAACGAAAGGACGCCCCAGAGCCACATTATGAAGACTGTATCATTGAAATGAGAAGGAAGGCATTCAAAAGCATTAAAGAGCTGAAGAGAATGGCAGCAGATAGACAAGTGTGGAAAGCCTTCACCGAGGATCCCCCGACGCCTATGACATAAGGAGGAAGTTAAAGAAGAAGAAGAAGAATGGTATGGGAAGAAGTCGCCTTACCGTGGAATCCACTATATGTAGTTCCTGTCGCTTTGATTGCTGAATCATTAACCCATCAAATGCTCAATGACGAGAAGTAACTTCAATAGGGACTAAATGAATGAATGAATGAATAGCCATTTTGTCCCTGGAGGGATAAGACCCGCTTTTGCGAAGGGTAGTTTGGTTGATCGCATGCAGAGAACTAGTCCGCATAAGTAATTTACTTCATTGAGATTATCACGTGCACATTTTTGGGTCGATCTTGAACTTCCTTGTGGTCGTTCACTGGATTTTCATCATACTTGCAGTGTTCCTGTCTTCTTCTCCTTCTTCGCATATTTCTCCAACCGTTGCGGTCTCTTGCTGCCATTGTCCAGTATGCTCCTAATTTCTTCCTAAAGGCATCGGCCCATCTAGTTTCGGGTCTACCACGGTTTCTCTTTCCGATATGGTGTGAAGTCCCAATTGGAGCTATATGTGGACTAGAGTGCAGAAAATACGGGTTACAACCAGTAGTGAAAATGGCGATGTGAGGCAAACATCAATTAAATATTGAGATAATGTTGCAAATACCTGGGCAATTATATTTGATTGGCTGGGATTTAATGAGCATTTTGTTTTGCTTCATAGGTTAGGAGTATCATGTCCGCTGTATTTTGTATTGTCATTTACCTTACCGAAGCCTAAAGATACACCGTATACATTTTGATTGCGCATTATCTTGATATTTCTACCTTCACATAGAAAAAGTTCATTCTCCGTATGTGCTAATGATACTGAAGTTTTACATAATAAATTTTTACTGATTATCTTCAATCATCTGAAAATTTGATCTCCTACTTGTTACTTTATAAAATCTTTCCATTCCAAATAGCCCTATAGAATATTCCTATTTCATTGAATTTAAAGATTTATTTTGATTATAATTGAAATTAATTTAATGATGGCCTACTCCCTATTCTTAATACTGCTGGAGTACTCACTCATATGTTATGCACCCCAAGCACGAGTTTTGGCTCATTCGGGAGTTAACGTATCTAATTCCATTTTGTTTTGATTTAATTTAACGAAATACTTATTTACGTAAATATTTTATGAATATTCCTTACTAATGTGAATTATGTTTTTAGCAACAGTAATTGTAATTTGCTTGTAAATATTTGTGGCATAGGGCCTATGTATAAATAATGTGTGTTCACTATGTGTTTAGAGATGCGAACAAATGCTATTGTTGTAAAGTAATTATAAAAATAGAATATCATACTAAGAATCGTGGTTTTTAATACATATTGGTAGCCTAAAGGCAACTGAGTTTTATATTATAATTTATAAAATACAATATGTTTCCAAGATTCGTTTGTTATTCATTTATTCATACATTATAATGTTGTAGGTTATATTACACTATGCAAAGGGCTTAACTTATTTCAATTCGTATTACTGGTACATACAATACCAAGTATTTAAAACATTCTTCTTAACAGGAGCATTATACATCTCTACATTACAATTTATTGTAAATATGTGAACTATGATATAGAAGATTTTGTAAGAAAAGAGAGGCTATCTTCTTGAGGAACTGCAAGCTGCTGATATCGAGGGATGAAGCCACACATAAATTAAATGAACGACCTGGGGCTACTCCATCGATCCAGGTTTGTTTGTTTTCGAGGTAGGATTCAGGAAGCCTTATTCCCTAGCAATTCTATGTTGGCATAATATTCTCTAGGTTGACAGTTGCTCCTGGTGCTATCTGAAATGATGTTGTCTTAGAAGAGAAACAGCTGGCGCCACACGACATTATTACTTCATCTCTTCTTGTCACTGCTGGCAACTCATATCACTCATATCATTAGTACTAACTTGCCAACGCAGGCGCTACCACTGTTATCTGGCTAATACCAACTGCTCCAGCACTACTATCGATATTCAACTTTTTACCACTATCTCGCCTACTTTGAACTATTGGAATGATAGTGCTATTCTACCGTTTCAGGATATCATACTTTTATCACTAACATTTTCGCCACCACCATTACGTATCATCGACTGCCATCTCTTCTTCAATGTGTTTCATGTACGAGTTGGCCGATCATGCGGGTTTCTGCGTTGCGGCGGGCACTGCTCCAGCTCCCGAGCGATCGGGTGAAATATCTACGCAAATAAAGTCGCGATGGTGTAATGATTCAGGTTCTCACATTTACAGTTAAAATTACAATGAAAATAACCACGTACCTCATCACAAGATATGTTGGAAATGTCCTCCTCTTGCATCCACACAACATGACACCTTTGTAGGAAATTATCTTTCACGCGGTAAGTTCAGTTTCCGAGATGGAGTTAATTTCTCTTGTGATATTGTCTTGAAGTTCTTATCTGACGAAGCACGATTTAATTTATACGGCAATGATTCGACGCAGAATAATCGGTATTGGAGCTCAGAGAACATCGATTAGTGCAACAAACCCCAATACATGACAAGAAAATGGGGGTCTGGTGCGCGATAAATGCACACAGGAAAATGGGCCCAATATTTTTGCAGAATGTTATAGGAATAACAAACTTAAACCATTCTTTGAAGAACCGACCGATATTGAATGTCGCAGTGCGTATTTCCAGGAAGACTTTGCCACTGCGCATACTGAGTCATTGAAGTTCATTCAAGAAATTTTTGAAGAACAAGTAATTAGTAGGAGTTTATAGGCCGCACGGTCCCCGGTTCTAACAGTAGGCCTATGTGACTAATATTTATGGGGGAACTTGAAAAATAAAGTGTAGAGGTCAAACGCTCATTAATTAGAAGAACTTAAAGACAATAACACAAGAGAAATTTACACTAATTCGGAAGCTGGACTTATGTGAGTGAAAGAAAATTTCCTAAAAACGTGCCAGTGTTGTGTGGATACAAGAGGAGGACAATTCCAACTCCTCTTGTGATGAGGTACGTGGTTATTTTTACTGTAATTTTAACTGCTTTTGTGAGAACCTTTGAGTTATTGTGAGCGGCTTTATTTGCGTAGATATTTCACTTGATCGGTCGGGAGTTAGAGTTGTGACCGCCCCGACGCAGAAACCCGCATGATTGGCCAACTCGTACGTGAAACACACTGTACTATTGTAGATACTGGCCTAGGTCCATAAGCTAGGAAAGAACATGTGCGGAACCGAGCTGTGTTAGTCTGTCCCCTCTAAAAACCAAATTTAAAGTAAACAAAAATCAGAAAGTCTGTCTCACTCTAGCACATTACGTGTATTACCTAAGAGTGAGATAGGCTTATTGATTATTGTTTACTTTAGGGTTGGTTCTTAAAATGGATGGACTATAGTGTAACCCGGCCTAGCGAATGTCTGCCTGGTTTTGCCTGTCTCTCCCACTACAGTTATGTGCGTATTGAAAACTACAAAAACTACAATTTTCTTTTCTAGGTTGTAGACCTATAGTAGCAATACGATAAATATTATTCCTTCTTGTTTTTGTTGTTTCTTTTACTTTTTGTTCTGGTTGTTTTTGTTCTTTTTTTTTTAAGAAGTTGCCGTCATTTTGATAGTTTTGGCCGTCTTAACAAGTTTTCCCCAATATTTTCGATCTGGATTATTTAAGATAAACTTCATATTTTCAACCAATTAATTCAATACCGGTACATCAGGAATAGAATTATTGGGCGTTTTAAGGGCCGATGTCTTTTATTAGCTATGTGTCCGAATAGTTTGTTGTGACAATAATTACATTTATTATAACATTAAAATCAGGTTATAGTGGTTCAGATTTCACGACGCAATATCTGTATATCAAAACAAGAATTTTGCTTTAGGAGAGGGGTACGAACTTAAGGTACTTTATTTTATAGTACAATGCCCGTCGTTAATGATAATAATAATAATAATAATTATTATTATTATTATAATTATAACAATACGAGAATAGCTGTAATAATAATAATAATAACAATAATTTTTAATTTGTTTATTTATTTAAGTACTTCCATCTTTTGTAGTTATGCCCTAGAGACATTCTCTTCCACTAACCACAAATTGATACACACAAACTTGACCAATAATCTAATTTACGAATAGATAAGTGAAACATTACTTATAATTACAAATAGTTCACAGTTAATTAAGTATTAGAGATAACTAAAACTACATTAAACTATCATAATAAAATTCAATACTGATACGATGATTAACAGTGGTAAGTTGAAAAAATTAAAAAATATGTTTTCAATGCAAATGGCGTATGACATGGATTTTAATGGCTGTAGGTAAAATGGTCAACCAACTTAATCTTCGACGTTCTGAGTATTCGACAGATTTTTATATCCTCAGGTAAGGAATTCCACAGACGAGGTATCCCGTTAGTTAAGAATGAAGATTAAAATCTAATATTGTGACGGGGAATAGATAAAAGAGAATATTGCGATAGGAACTTGTTCCAAGGTCGTGATATTCCGATTGTAGCGAAAACGGTAGGCCAAGTAGGAAGGGGGTTTTGTGCGAAGTAGAGTACAGAGTATTGAAAGAGAAGGTAGCTTTTAGCTTTCGGGAAGAGAAATGATAAGAACTCAAGAGAGGACGATATTATATGATCATATCGACAAACATTGCAAACACCTCACAAAGTATTGTGAAGTCACTGAAGTTTCTGTGACAGATTTACGTTTAAGTCTGAAATAATAAGTGATATTGAAAATTTACAGGTCACACAATTAGTTTTATGATAACATATGTAATAATAATAATTATTTTTTTTATTATAATAATATACATAATATTACTTTAGTAGAATCAAAATGTTCACTTCTGCTGTTCGGGGGTACGCCGTAGCGTAGTGGTTGAGGCGCTGCGCTGCAAACCGGAAGGTCGCGGGTTCGATTCCCGATGAGGTCGTTGAGATTTTTCAATTGGCCTAATCCCTCTGGTGGCACTATGGCCCTGGGGTCGACTCAGCCTCTAACAGAAATGAGTACCAGGAGCAATCCTGGGGGTAAAGGCGGCGGTGCGTAAGGCTGACAACCTTACCACCTTCATGTGCCGAATGTCCAAAATCTGGGAGCCTCAACCTCCTGGAACCCTCTGGGCCTCCGTGGCCTGTATAGGGATCGCTTTACCTTATACCTTACTTCTGCTGTTCTGCCAGTCTGTCACATAGTTCAAGTTTCGGTTTTCGTCTGCATAATTCTAAAATCAAATTAACTTGCATCCAGGTTTAGCCAAATGTAGTTGAGGAGTCTTTAAATGTAGAATTTTAAAAAAATAATATAAACTATTAATTGCCATCCGTTTTAAATTACTTTTTTTGTCACTTGTCTTCTGGTATGTGGCCTACTATTATCATAATAATTATGACTTATTTTTCATTATTATAATTAATATTACCATTACTCTCAGCTTTTTCCTTACTCCCCAATAAAGTTTTCATGCTATTTTGTCTACTTCTTAGTTTTAAGATAAGTTAACAAATATTACATTTCAATTATAAAAATAGACCTGTGTAAATGTAACACTGAAACCGTCCCCAAGCTCCTGTTCTTTCGAGATTTCAGAACCAACGTATGTACTAATTATGTAGGCTAATAATAAAAAATATGTAATAATAAAAAATCTGATCTAAGTTATTCAGATGTTGGTAAAAGTTGAATCAGAAAAGAAGCAAAAATTTATAATTCCCGGTCTATTTTCATGAATGAAAACAATTAGTTAAATTTCGCAATAGTAAGAAATAAAGTTTTTTTATCACCGACGTGGAGATACAAACTAGTGGACTCTATATGCAATACCTGCAAATTTGACTACATCACATCTCTAGATTTGCTTAGAATTAACGAACGATGAAATGCGATCTTCTTCTCTTTCGATTTCTACATTCCTCAATACCATGTTATCTAACTTCGTGCTTCACACAATTCTCATCTCATCGTAGTTTCCACGCCGGCACATATCTTTGACACAGCATTATCAATACCGCCTCACCGCACATCTCTATATTCATCGTCTTTCACGATTACTTCTCTATCACTGGAGTAGTTTACTCTACAACTGCCAGTTGCAGGGATAGTAACAACACAACCGAAATTCGCAAATTCGTTTGCAGTATACAACGTCACTCTGACATGTCGGTGCATGCTTAAGTGTATTAGAACTAACTTGCGTTATTAATAAGATTGTTATCGATTTTAATGAAGTTTATAAAATGTAATTTAATGTCATTTATTAAACCAAATATCATAATTTTCATATTCAGTTTTTGAGTTGTACTAGCCGGCCACGATATGAGTGAACTTAGAGGAGGGCTTCACTGTTTTGTTAACAATACGTATCATCGTCGTCAAAGCTAAGTACCGAGAGGGGAATGTACAGTTACACAATGAAAACGACTAACCTACTGATGTTTCCACATTAGTTCTCGGAAGCAGCATCTCCGGAAATTCTTAATTACTACTATCACAACGAGTGCTACGATGTTATACGGTACTAGCTTAAAAGACCCGGCGTCGCCCGGGTTTTGTATTTTGTAATTGGAAATTAGCTTATGAAGGATTTTCAATTTTAAATTCTAGGTCCTTATATAGGCATTTATAATTTGAAATAGGAAGAACGACTTATTACACTCAAACTATTCCCTCAGAAAACGCTTGATATAGTTTTTTATGGCTCATAGAGGATCTAGAATGTTGCATCCCATCGCTTGTACAGTGCACAGCAAGCCTGGTAGAGGTTTAAATAAGAAGAAACAGAAATTCCTGTAACATAAAATTGTAATATCGAGGCGGGAAATTTCCCACTCTTATGTTACCATAAAGCATTATCACTTTCATACTTTTCTCTCCAAAAACCTGCGATATAATATAATAATATACACATTACCATACCTCGTTTTGTTTTCTCTATGTCCAGGGTAGAGAAAGTTATGTGATTCCATTATTTTAGTGGATTTCATTCTGTAATATTTATTTATAACATGAATTATTTTGATAACTTCTCTTATTTGTCAAAAGTGCATTTCAATTGTTTTTTCCAAGCCCATCCTTATACCATTTGACAACAATATATTCTGTGATTTGGAATTGATAATTCTATGTAAAAATGGATTAAGTATTGTGCCGTGGTTATTTTCGGCACTATTTATTTTTCTATTTTTTGTGGTGTACTTACGCGTCTCCCATGTTTAGCGATCTTTTCGTAAGCTCCGTGGATTCATTTTAGTCTCTTTTGTTTTTCTTATTGTTCTTTCTGGTTATACGATTATCTACCGTTTGTCGCCCTCTGTGTTTTCCGGTTTGTTTTGTGAATTAAGTTTCGGTCGCTGCGCCATCTGCTGGGCGGCCGGGGTTTTGCCTCGCGTTTTTGCGTGTTAAGAGTCTTGGTCCGGATCGTGAGGAATCAACATCTACTGGAGTTACCGGTCCTACAGATGTAATCGGAGGGCGATTTTATTTAGACATCAGGTATGTTTTAATGTTTGATCATGAGTTTCTGGTGGGCCGTTTTGCTTAGTTTAAATTTAATATATTCTATTTTGTGTTCGGTTTTTCTTCGGCCCACCAATTTTCTTTTCTGTGGTTATGTTTCGATTCATTTTATTATATATAATGATTTCATTGATCGCTCTTCTAATCTGAAATTACGTACGAAAAGATCGCTGCCATTAGCCAGTCTACTCATTGGTACAGGGCCTTCAGCCCTGTCTTGTAAAACACACTATCCAGTTATTCTCCGTGCTTACGCAGATTTGTATTCAGCTTTGTACCCGAGCACGGCGGGATTTATTGATTCTTGAATTTGCTTGTATTTGCATCTCTGTGGTTATACAATGGCCCCAAATTTTGCTTTTGTATTTTGTCATTCCATAAATAAAATTTGATGTTGCTGTTTTTAGAAATACTGTTTCTTATTACGAATATGGACTCTGGGTTTTCTACATTTAGTCATCTAGGCCTAGCCCAGCCAGCCACGTTACAAAGTGGTAGCAGAGCTCGTCGATCTCTGATTTTCAGTTATTTTGGACGTTTTATTGTAAGCTTTTTCAAAATTGTCTATTTTTCAATTTTTTCTATAATTCAGTTTTCGGGTTAGGTTAGTCATCTGAATTTGTTTCCCTGTCAGGTTAGTTTTCATTATTCATATATATGTTTTTCTTCTATTGTTGTTCTCTGCGCTCTAGATATATTTTCTCAGATCGTTATGGCTTTCTGTCCTGGCAGTCTCCAGAGTAAGCCTCCGTGAGTTTCGCTGTCAGGATTAGTGGGTTTGAGGCAGTGTAGAAAGTTTTGAGACGTTTCCGTGTCGCCTGTCGTTATGTTTTGTGCCCGTAAGATTGGTTGCATCAGCGAAGCCTGGTGTTTTTTGACCGTCTTTTCGAGGCCATTTTCCGAGGGTGGTTCGTGATGTGTGCTCGCTGTTTTTCATCACTTTTCATTGTTTTGCTGCCTGTTAACTTTAGGGATTATTTTGTCTAGCCCGTTTAGCTGTTTTTTTTTCGAAATTTTTTCTAGTATTTTGCCATAAGCACCATCATCCACCGTCTTATTTTCTGAGTTTGGTTAGTAGGCTGATAGGTTAATGAATTTCCCGGGTTCCTTTCCTATAGGCCTTCTTTTCTAAGCTAACCTGTCATCGTGGGCATTTGGTAAAGTTTTCTTAGACCCAATGTATTTTTATTTTTAATCTAAATTTTCCGTGAGTTTATCTTTCTAGATCTGTTTGCCGTTCAGTATTTCTAGGCCTAACATCATATCTATACTTTTCCAAAGTTAAATTTTTTTCGGACTTTTCTTGGGATTCCTTTTTTTCTAAAGCAGTTTGTATACTTTCATTATAGTCATGCTCTATTTATTCACATCAATCTTTTACAGTTACTATTCCCATTTCTGTATTTTTCTTTCTTAGTTCTTGCAGTGTTTCTCCGGGTTTGTTTCGCTTTTCACTGTCGGTCTTTCCTGGTCTTCTGTGGTCTTCTTTTTTTTCTGAAAATCATATAACAATTATCAGTTCAGCTAAATTTCTCTATCCTAAATAAAATAAAATGGTTATGCCACTCTGGTTTTTTTTTCTGTCTATTTTGAAATTATCTTGGGCGTTCTATTGTAATATTCTAAATGTCTTTTGGCAGCGATCAGAAAAAAAAATCAATTTTTGCTCTCAGTAATTTTAATAAATTTAACATACTTTTACCATATGTTAACATGATTTTTATTCCTCACATATTAATCTTTGTGTTTCAAAACCTCTATAAAGGGAAAAAGGGGAATGTTTATGCCTCATCAGAGTGTTAGTTGTAATATATATACTTCAGTAATTTTCTTTGATAATTTTGGGCCTGTATTTGATTACAGTGCTGTGGTGTTTGATTAGATAAAAAAGATAATTATTATATTTATAAAAAAAAAGAGAAAAAACAGGCATTATTATATTTATAAAGAAAAAGGAGCTATAGAAAGGCTATTGATGTTGAAATCAATCAAGGAATTTTATAGAAGCTTTCTATATTTATTTACGTCATCGATTACTCAGTTTTTGTGTATTGTAGTTACGGGGCATAAACATTGTTTTCGCTTTCGTCCTTTGTGGGGAGGTTTTGTTTGTTTATGCTTTCAGACCAATATGTGAAGTTTTCTTGGAAGGAGATCGACGTTCTACAGATGTATAGTTGTATCTACCTGGCGCAACGTCTAAATGTTGTGGATAAGTACTGTACGATTAAGAAGATTTTCCAGGACGAATTCTCCTTTATCAACCTATTCGTCTTTCATTGTTCTGAAAACACCTTGTCATTTCTTCTTTCCTATATCTTTGTCGGAGCTCCGGTTTCTCATTTCCTTTCTTCCTATCTTTCCTCTTTTCATAACTTTTCATAACTTTTCATATTTCATATTCTTATATATATAATTCTTATTTTAAAGTTTTCCAATATTTTGTGCTAATTAACTTAAAACAAGTTTTTTAACTTAACTCTAAATACCTTTTCAAATTGTAATATATAAAAAGTATGGCATTGTTGCGTCTTATAATGAAATGTAAAATATATTTGTACACAATCATGTAGGCCTATTCACAATTTTGGTGTTAAATTCTTAAATTTATGGGTTCCTTTTATAATAGGCCCATTGTGGTTTTAGTCTGTAATTAGCAAAAAAAAAAAAAAAAAAAGAGGTTAAATTTGGACTTTCACCATTACTATAAGTAGGAGTTTTCAAATTCACATTTTAGAGAATTGCTATTTCATTTAATATGTAGTTTTATACTCATGTATAGAACTTTGTGAATCTTTAAATGTTTACGTTGTGCTTAATAACTTATGCTTAACTTATAATCATATTATTAATGTGAAATTAATTTATGTTCAAATTATAATGATCTTGTTAATTTTAAATACTCACTCTATTGTGGAATTTGTCGTATAAAATTAAAATCAAAGTAGAAATACAAAGCAATTTTTCTGTCTGGACAACTGTTTCATAAATATAAAATTAAATTTAAACAATATAATTTAATTAAATTTAAATAAATATAATTAAATTTAAATAAGTTTTTGGGTTGCTACTATTGTGATATTCTGAGGATGACGTGTACGTACCTATTACTCATATAGTTCTGTTTTTTCAGATAGTGTTTGATGTCGATGTTGTGCCATCCTGGGCTCTCTCCTTTCTTTTGCCTGTGTGTTGTGTCTTGCGGAGCTGTGTTACTCCTATATTATGGCCACCTCCTGCTTCTGCTGCTGCTCTTTGGTCTGGTACGCAAGGACGCTTGCGATTTGTTTTGACCTGTAAAACAATACTGGTCCGGCCTGGCTTCTGGTAGCAGTCCAGCTCTACTTGTCAACTAGCTTTCTCACCAGACTACTATCTACAACAGCAACTACTATGTCAACTACCATGCTGTTATCTACTCACCGAAATCTACAGTTTAATTTTACAATACTTCCTGTTCTGTTCACCTTGCTACTATGGTGTGCTATTTAACTAGAGACAGTTATCTTGAGACTCTGGTGTTGAAGATGCTTCTAAGGAATTGGACTCCTTCATTCAGTGATTCAGTACTCAACATGGTGGACCTATTTTGCTAGTTGTATAACAGACATGTTTTTGCTCATTTGTGCAGACACACACACATTTTCATTCCCCTTCTTACAGAACAAATATGTAAATAAGAACAAATATCTAAACAAGTAATTATCTGTTTGGAAAAAAAAATTTTCCTTCAGAAAATTTTTTTTTTTGCCCCGAGAGCTCGAGGATGTGCCGTGGTTATTTTCGGCACTATTTATTTTTCTATTTTTTGTGGTGTACTTACGCGTCTCCCATGTTTAGCGATCTTTTCGTAAGCTCCGTGGATTCATTTTAGTCTCTTTTGTTTTTCTTATTGTTCTTTCTGGTTATACGATTATCTACCGTTTGTCGCCCTCTGTGTTTTCCGGTTTGTTTTGTGAATTAAGTTTCGGTCGCTGCGCCATCTGCTGGGCGGCCGGGGTTTTGCCTCGCGTTTTTGCGTGTTAAGAGTCTTGGTCCGGATCGTGAGGAATCAACATCTACTGGAGTTACCGGTCCTACAGATGTAATCGGAGGGCGATTTTATTTAGACATCAGGTATGTTTTAATGTTTGATCATGAGTTTCTGGTGGGCCGTTTTGCTTAGTTTAAATTTAATATATTCTATTTTGTGTTCGGTTTTTCTTCGGCCCACCAATTTTCTTTTCTGTGGTTATGTTTCGATTCATTTTATTATATATAATGATTTCATTGATCGCTCTTCTAATCTGAAATTACGTACGAAAAGATCGCTGCCATTAGCCAGTCTACTCATTGGTACAGGGCCTTCAGCCCTGTCTTGTAAAACACACTATCCAGTTATTCTCCGTGCTTACGCAGATTTGTATTCAGCTTTGTACCCGAGCACGGCGGGATTTATTAATTCTTGAATTTGCTTGTATTTGCATCTCTGTGGTTATACAATGGCCCCAAATTTTGCTTTTGTATTTTGTCATTCCATAAATAAAATTTGATGTTGCTGTTTTTAGAAATACTGTTTCTTATTACGAATATGGACTCTGGGTTTTCTACATTTAGTCATCTAGGCCTAGCCCAGCCAGCCACGTTACAGTATTTTCAAAAACATTTAATTTTTGGCATTTAGAATCAGAATTTTTCAAAATCCTTTCTTAGTGAGCACCTACATTATGAAACGAAGGTACTGTCAAAATTCCAAGTCTCTACCTGTTATAGTTTAGGCTGTACGTTGATTCCTGTCATTCAGTCAATCAGTCATTCATTCAGTCAGTCAGTCAGGACAAAGCCTTTTATATATGTAGAGATTATAATCTCACCGCAAAAGAGCAGGCCCAAAGAAGCACCTTGTTATACTGACTACATTTGCACGCATCACTGGTGAATGCAACACAGAACTGCGGATGTTTTCTTTACGGAACTGCACTTCCGAGGCCCCGTCCACTTGCGCCCTAACTGTTTAGTTGCTCTTCCTACCGCACGCATTCATATCGGGCCGACCGATACAATATTATTGAATTTATTATTTCACACTAATATTTGTAACGCAATATTTAACTACAGTTTTGAACTTTAAGAATGATATAATTATACATATATGATAAATAAATAAATATATATATCATATATGTACAAGTACTTGTAATATTAGCTTTACGATCCATAATAAAATAATCCCTACATGTAGGGAACAAGGGAAAGAAAAGAAATGAGGGGGGGAGAGAACAAACACATTAAGCATGTCCGTTAAAATGCAGAACCAACTTTTGTTATACTCATACATCTCTACTTGAGTTGCTTATTTCTATTACCCATCCCCACGGCCACCCCTCCCCAATTTTCCGCTTTTTTACTTTCTCGCATATACGTAGTATAGAGAAAGTATTATGATCGTGACAAAAAATCGAAATCGAGATTACACCGGGAAAGCATGTTTCACGATGCCCAGAGACCGAAAAATGTTTTTGGGATGACGTCTGTCCGTCTGTGGACAAGCACAGCGGGTAAACGGTCCATTGTATTTACTTCATTTTTTAAATCAAGATTTTTTCTCGAAATTTTATCGTACGGCCCAGAATTTGGGTTTTATAACAAACCCAAATGTTAACAACAATGGGGGTTTAACATTCCCACCAAATGCCAGAAATGTTAATTCGCAAAGAATTAAAATAGTAACCAAGCAATGGCTTAGTTTGGAATTTTATATTGATGATGTCTATTACTTTGTATAAGTTTAATTACATAAATAATAATAATAATAATAATAATAATAATAATAATAATAATAATAATAATAATAATGGGACTTTTCATAAAAACATTTTTAAACATTTTGATTTTTTGAAAAATTGCCTCTAACAATTTTAATAAAATGTGTGAAATTAGAAACTCTTATCTATGACAAATATAATGGCTATATGCGTTTCTCTGCAAAAATGACTTAGGGGGTACTTTAATCGTATCCATTTTAAATGTTTCTAGATTATCTCAATTACAGTAGGCGATACATGAAAACCTACCAGAGTAAAGTTATAGAGGAAATTAAAATGATTTTTTTTTTGTTAAACACATTTCTTTATGTAGTTAATAGGTTTCAAGATAAAAACTAAATAAATAAGGCTTAAATGCAAATTTCAGAACATAAATGTTAAAATGTGAATGAAATTTTGTTGCCCATAGTAACAAGAAAACTATAATGTACTTATTGTTGTGAAATGCGACTGCATTAATGTGTGTAGCTCAGTCGTAATGAACAAGCCAAAACCAATTACAGCGAGGTGACGTGGGCTAATAGCGAAGAGGTCATGGGTTCAAATCAAACCTCATGGCCACCAAAATTGACTCGGGTTTTTCACGGTTTCTTCATTCGCAAAGGCAAACACAGGATTTGTAGGATTTGTTTATTTTCCATAACTCATCGCCGGTATGTCACTGGATATTATAATCTTTTAAACTGGATATCAGAAAAGAAGACATCACTGAACAATAGAAACAGTTGCACGCGAATGAGTTGTTACCATAGACTAGGCCCTACTGGTTCACGCAAGCATTCTAAACACTTGATATGACCTATATGCAGTTAAAGTGTGCAATGTAACCTAAGTAATAATCATAATAATAATAATAATAATAATAATAATAATAATAATAGTAAAAACAATAATCATACTGTTCCAATTGCTGCTACGTGAGGTTATGCAGTCTGTCGGTCGAACGATCGTACGATGCTGACAACACCATTATTCGTTCGGCATGCCGACAATGTAGCTCACTGTTATACTGCACTATTATATCGACTGCGGCTTGAACAACAATGGGAGGTGTTACATTAAAATTAATTCTACAACTCACTTTTTAAAATAACAATGTACAGATATATAAATAATGCATAATACTATCCACGTACTTAAGCACGCGAAGCGGAGGCGGCAGCCTTAGCGGAGCGTTGTAGAATAATGTTGAGATAAATAGAACTCGAGTCATATAAGTCTATTACCACTGGATACAGAAAATAAAAGAAAATATACCGGTAAAACACAATTTTCTAAATTTTAAGAAAAATTGGCGATCTTGGTCATGTCAGATGATTTCCCAGCAGCCTACCTATTTCAGAGATATTTATTGTGGAATGTTAAGGTTTTCCAAATATTTAAGCTTTTCATGTGTTTCATTCTTTGGTTATGAGAAGGTAATAAATTTTGTCAACTGCATGATTTACATAGACAGAGAAAATTTATTGACTGATGTGTACACCCATTCAAAATATCTACCCTCAATATCTACCCAAAATATCTAAATAATATTTATTATTATTATCGTTATTATTTCCCGGAAAAAGCATTGTACATAAAGATTAGCCCTGATCCCTTCCATTCTAGGTATTTATTAGTGTTATAAAAGTATATTTAAAAAAATTAAATGTCTCTATAATTTACTTTTTTCTATGCGAGAAAGTTTGTGCAACATATTTTGCACCATTTAATCGAACCTGAGATATCTCGTTTTTAAATTTAGCCTATATATAAATATGTGTGTGTACGACTTAAAGTAGTTTTGTGGGCCATCTAACGAAATCTCCCTTTAATTTTTAGTACTAAATTTAAAACTTGTTGGAGCTCGTCCAGGGAGGTCCAACATGCCCTTTTCTACCGGTAGTAAAGAAAGTAGGTCTATGTATGTGATCCATAGATAATCCCTCTCTCTATAGGCCACGGTCCTGTAACCCCGAGTAGCGTCGGTCGCTTAAATGTTCTCAAAAGGGAGAGGTAAACCTAAGATAAAGAAAGAAGAAAGAAATTTGTGCAGAATTAATTAATTATAATGTCTTTTAAAATCCAATTGACATAACATCAGTATCCTTCTGTTAGAATACCCGTCGTTATCAAATGGGATGAATAAGTTATAATAAATTATTCAGTGCACTGCAAACCGGAAGGTTGCGGGTAGGATTCTCGATTTGTTTTTCAATTGGCGTAATCTTTCTGATAGTAGGTCAACTATGGTCCCATTTTCGACTTAGCTTCTAACACAAATGAGTAGCAGAAGCAATTCTGTGGGCAGGGGTAAAGACAGACAGTAATTTAAGATTGACTTTACCATCTTTTTGCTGTAATTGTCTAAAAATCGGGACTCCAGGTATTCTCAATAGAATCTAAGTCATTCTAATGGTAAAATGGAGCACATTACTAATATAATTAATTTTAAAATGTTCAATGTCATCTACTGTTGCTATTCTATCATCCAGTGTTATTTTATCATTTACGGTTATTACTCTCTATGTGATATATTGTAACTCTATTGCCGATACATTCAGTGACCCTGAGGTAAAGCCATTGTGTAATCGAAGGGTCATTGGGGATATTGGTTTGGTGTGTAATGTTCTTAAAGTGTTTTGTGTCTAATTATTGTTTTGATGAAGGTTTACAAATAAACAAAAAATAAAATCAGGCAAACTGATGTAACCAAGTGCCAGAATGCATTTGTTTATTCAGTGATCATTGTTGTAATCGATTTCCGAGTTAACCTCCAGATCGGGAAAATGTCTGTCCCTCTGTTTGCTTGTCTGTCTGTCCGTCCGTGTGTCTGCACGCGCAATAACTCAAATACGCTTTATCGGTTTTTCATGAAACTTGGTATACGCATTTAAAACGTCCATGGGAAGAATCCTATTGGCATGGGACCATAGAGGTTAACCTGTACCGGAGTAGTGCCCAATTTAGTGCCTGTTTTATGGTAATATATTAGAAAGAATTTATGAAATGCAAATCAGTTCTCATGGCAGCATATTGTTTTACAGTGTTCATATACGGCTTTGGAAGTTGCAATACAGGTAAGTTTGACAAATAACACTCTCCATACATTCCTTCACAAATGCTTATCAATCTTCAGACCTTTGTTTTTCCGTAAGCCCTGCTTAATGAATCGGTGTGGAGGTTAATTCGGAAATCGATTACAAAAATAACTTATTTTATGCATATTATAATTGCAATCATCACTGATTAAAGAAAACCATTCTGGCACATGCTTACATCAGTTTACTTGATTTTATTTTTCCCATCTTGGTTGCCGAGTAATCCGAACTGCCGGGATATCGAGTGCCGAGTCTATTAATTTTCAATCCAAAGCATTACATCACCTAACTAGCGTTGTAAATGCATCTTATTTAATAACATTATTCTCATCACACATGGTAGTGCATGCCCGTTTAACACCACTATTTTATACTTTGTAAGTTTATTTATAACTGCCTCTTACGTAATGTTCCATAGGGCACAGTAGGCAACGAACCGTATACAAATTAGTAGCAATAAAAGGGGTGACTTAATGTCTGAATACTCAGAATGTAGAGAGGGAATATTAAAATGGCGAAGATGCTAAGATGACAGTCAAATAACTATACATTCTAGGTTATACTCAGAGGTTACCTAAGACTGAGCTAATGAATTTATGTTCTGATAGCACTGTTCTGTACCTTGTTATAATTACTCCAATAAGTTTGCGTATATAGTAATACGAAATTATTCCATGAATATTACTATTCTAGGATATAGATAGAAATCAAAACTGGCAGAATGACTTAATATTGATACGACATTGCTGTTAACGCTGATCAGCAGTTCAAGGATTTCTATGTAAATACATATTTGTTTTTTTAGCCTACAAACATTCCTAGTATTGCTGATCAGCATTATATACTTTTACAGAGTTATTCTATCCGACGTTTTGATCAATGATTCTGTTCTGGAAGTGGATTGCAAAGGCAGAGCATCTTCCAAACGATAAAAAATTAAGCTTATATAGAGTAATATTATGGTTGAAAATTTTGATTCTTTCCGTAATTTAGGTGTCAACTACAAAGCTGTTTAACAACGAAGCTAATTCATTACACTAAAATAAAAGAACTTCCACATTCATCAACCTACTTCTTTATTTGAAGGTGTACAATGTTGATAGAAACTCTACAAAAATTTGCAAACTGTTTGGTTAAGAGCCTTAGTTGTTGGAACCGTATATGAAAACTGAAGATTTTACTGAATATCATTTTTCTTAAATTCTTATAACCACTCCATCCTGCTCTACCCTGAGCTGGTTTCACCTTCGATGCTCTATCATGAGCTGCTATCTCAACCGCTGCTATTTTCCCCGCTGCTCTATCATGGGCTACTACATTCTCCGCTGCTCTACCATGAGTTGCTATCTCTTCCGCTGCTCTACCATGAGCTGCTATCTCCTCCGTTGCTCTCTTATGAGCTGCTATCTCCTCCGCTGCTCTATCATGAGCTGCTATCTCCTCCACTGCTGTAAAATGAACTGTTATCACCTCCGCTGCTGTAAAATGAGCTGTTATAACCTCCGCTGCTCTTTCATGAGCTGCTATCACTTCCGTTGCTCTATCATGGCCTGCTATCTCTTCCGCTGCTCTATCATGAGCTGCATCTATTCAGCTGGTCTATCATGAGCTGCTACCTCCTCCGCTGCTCTGAGATGCTAAATCCTCCGCTGCTCTATCATGAGCTGCTATCTCCTCCGCTGCTGTATCATAAGCTGCTACCTCGACCGCTGCACTATCATGAACTGATACTTCCGCTGCTCTACCATGAGCTGCTATCTCCTCCGCTGCTCTATCATGAACTGCTATCTTCTCCGCTGCGCTATTATGAGCTGCTATCTCCTCCGCTGCTCTATCATGAGCTGCTATCTCCTCCGCTGCTGTAGGATGAGCTGTTATCACCTCCGCTGCTCTACCATGAACTGCTATCTCCTCCGCTGCTCTATTATGAGCTCCTATCTCCTCCGCTGCTCTATCATGAGCTGCTATCTTCTCCGCTGCTGTAAAATGAGCTGTTATCACCTCCGCTGCTCTTTCATGAGCTACTATCTCTTCCGCTGATCTATCATGGGCTGCTATCTCTTCCGCTGCTCTATCATGAGCTGCATCTACTCCGCTGGTTTATCATGAACTGCTACCTCATCCGCTGCTCTGAGATGCTAAATCCTCCGCTGCTTTACCATGAGCTGCTATCTCCTCCGCTGCTCTATTATGAGCTGTTATCTCTTCCGCTGCTCTATTATGAGCTGCTATCTCCACCGCTGCTCTATCATGAGCTGCTATCTCCTCCGCTGCTGTAAAATAAGATGTTATCACCTCCGCTGCTCTTTCATGAGCTGCTATCTCTTCCGCTGCTCTATCATGAGCTGCATCTATTCCGCTGGTCTATCATGAGCTGCTACCTCCTCCGCTGCTCTGAGATGCTAAATCCTCCGCTGCTCTATCATGAGCTGCTACCTCCACCGCTGCTCTATCATGAATTGATACTTCCGCTGCTCTACCATGAGCTGCTATCTCCTCCGCTGCTCTATCATGAGCTGCTATCTCCTCTGCTGCTCTATCATGAACTGCTATCTCCTCCGCTGCTCTATTATGAGCTGCTATGTCCTCCGCTGCTCTATCATGAGCTGCTATCTCCTCCGCTGCTGTAGGAAGAGCTGTTATCACCTCCGCTGCTCTACCATGAGCTGCTAACTCCTCCGTTGCTCTATTATGAAATGCTATCTCCTCCGCTGCTCTATCATGAGCTGCTATCTCCTCCACTGCTCCATCATGAGCTGCTATCTCCTCCGCTGCTGTAAAATGAGCTGTTCTCACCTACGCTGCTCTTTCATGAGCTGCTATCTCTTCCGCTGCTCTATCATGAGCTGCTATCTCTTCCGCTGCTCTATCATGAGCTTCATCTCCTCCGCTGGTCTATCATGAGCTGCTACCTCATCCGTTGCTCTGAGATGCTAAATCCTCCGCTGCTCTATCATGAGCTGCTATCTCCTCTGCTGCTCTGTCATGAGCTGCTATCTCCTCCGCTGCTTTATCATGAGCTGCTATCTCCTCCGTTGCTCTACCATGAGCTACTACATCGTCCGCTCATATATCATGAGCTGCTACCTCCTCCGATGCTCTATCATGAGCTGCTATCTCATCCGCTGCTCTATCATGAGCTGCTATCTCTTCCGCTGCTCTATCATGAGCTTCATCTCCTCCGCTGGTCTATCATGAGCTGCTACCTCATCCGTTGCTCTGAGATGCTAAATCCTCCGCTGCTCTATCATGAGCTGCTATCTCCTCTGCTGCTCTGTCATGAGCTGCTATCTCCTCCGCTGCTTTATCATGAGCTGCTATCTCCTCCGTTGCTCTACCATGAGCTACTACATCGTCCGCTCATATATCATGAGCTGCTACCTCCTCCGATGCTCTATCATGAGCTGCAATCTCATCCGCTGCTCTATCATGAGCTGCTCTCACCTCCGCTGATGTAGAATGAGCTGTTATCTCCTCCGCTGCTCTATCATGAGCTGCTATCTCTTCCGTTGCTGTATCATGAGCTGCTACCTCCACCGCTGCGCTATCATGAGCTGCTCTCTTCTCCGCTGCTGTAGAATGAGCTGCTATCACCTCCGCTGCTCTATTATGAGCTGCTATCTCCTCCGCTGCTCTATCATAAGCTGCTATCTCCTCCGCTGCTGTAGGATCAGCTGTTATCACTTCCGCTGCTTTACCATGACCTGCTATCTCCTCCGCTGCTCTATTATAAGCTGCTATCTCCTACGCTGCTCTATTATGAGCTGCTATCTCCTCCGCTGCTCTATCATGAGCTGCTATCTCCTCCGCTGCGATAAAATGTGATGTTATCACCTCCGCTGCTCTTTCATGAGCTGCTATCTCTTCCGCTGCTCTATCATGAGCTGCATCTATTCCGCTGGTCTATCATGAGCTGCTACCTCCGCTGCTCTGAGATGCTAAATCCTCCGCTGCTCTAAAATGAGCAGCTGTATCATGAGCTGTTACCTCCAGCGCTGGTCTATCATGAACTGATACTTCCGCTGCTCTACCATGAGCTGCTATCTCCTCCGCTGCTCTATCATGAGCTGATATCTCCTCCGCTGCTGTAAAATGAGCTGTTATCACCTCCGCAGATCTTTCATAAGCTGCTATCTCTTCCGTTGCTCTATCATGTGCAGCTATCTCTTCCGCTGCTCTATCATGAGCTGCATCTCCTCCGCTGGTCTATCATGAGCTACTACCTCATCCGCTGCTCTGAGATGCTAAATACTCCGCTGATCTATCATGAGCTGCTATCTCCTCCGCTGCTTTATCATGACCTGCTATCTCCTCCGTTGCTCTACCATGAGCTACTACATCCTCCGATCATATATCATGAGCTGCTACCTCCTCCGCTGCTCTATCATGAGCTGCTATCTCCTCCACTGCTCTATCATGAGCTGCTCTCTCCTCCGCAAGCTGTAGAATTAGCTGTTATCACCTCCGCTGCTCTATAATGAGTTGCTATCTCTTCCGCTGCTGTATCATGAGCTGCTACCTCCACCGCTGCTGTATCATGAGCGTCATCTATTCCGCTGGTCTATCATGAGCTGCTACCTCCTCCGTTGCAATGTGATGCTAAATCCTGTATTGCTATCTCCTCCTCTGCTGTATCATGAGCTGCTACCTACACCGCTGCTCTATCATGAACTGATACTTCCGCTGCTCTACCATGAGCTGCTATCTCCTCCGCAGCTCTATCAAGAGCTGCTATCTCCTCCGCTGCTCTATCATGAGCTGCTATCTCCTCCGCTGCTCGACCATGCGCTGCTATCTCCTCCGCTCCTCTATTATGAGCTGCTATCTCTTCCGCTGCTCTATTATGAGCTGCTATCTCCTCCTCTGCTCTATCATGAGCTGCTATCTCCTCCGCTGCTGTAAAATGAGCTGTTATCACCTCCGCTGCTCTTTCATGAGCTGCTATCTCCTCCGCTGCTGTAGAATGAGCTGTTATCACCTCCGCTGTTCTATTATGAGCTGCTATCTCCTCCTCTGCTCTATCATGAGCTGGTATCTCCTCCGCTGCTGTAGAATGAGCTGTTATCACCTCCGCTGCTCTATCATGAGCTGCTATCTCTTCCACTTCTCTGTCATGAGCTGCTATCTCTTCCGCTGCTCTATCATGAGCTTCATTTCCTCCGCTGGTCTATCATGAGCTGCTACCTCATCCGCTGCTCTGAGATGCTAAATCCTCCGCTGCTCTATCATGACCTGCTATCTCCTCCGCTGCTTTTTCATGAGCTGCTATCTCCTCCGCAACTCTATCATGAGCTGCTATCTCCTCCGCTGCTCTGTCATGAGCTGCTATCTCCTCCGCTGCTTTATCATGAGCTGCTATCTCCTCCGTTGCTCTACCATGAGCTACTACATCCTCCGCTCATATATCATGAGCTGCTACCTCCTCCGCTGCTCTATCATGAGCTGATATCTCCTCCGCTGCTCTATCATGAGCTGCTCTCTCCTCCGCTGATGTAGAATGAGCTGTTACCACCTCCGCTGCTCTATCATGAGCTGCTATCTCTTCCGTTGCTGTATCATAATCTGCTACCTCCACCGCTGCTCTAGCATGACCTGCTCTCTCCTCCGCAGCTGTAGAATGAGCTGTTATCACCTCCGCTGCTCTATTATGAGCTGTAATCTCCTCCGCTGCTCTATCATGAGCTGTTATCACCTCCGCTGCTTTACCATGAGCTGCTTTCACCTCTGCTGCTCTATTATGAGCTGCTATCTCCTCCGCTGCTCTATTATGATCTGCTATCTCCTCCGCTGCTCTATCATGAGCTGCTATCTCCTCCGCTGCGATAAAATGTGATGTTATCACCTCCGCTGCTCTTTCTTGAGCTGCTATCTCTTCCGCTGCTCTATCATGAGCTGCACCTATTCCGCTGGTCTATAATGATCTGCTACCTCCTCCGCTGCTCTGAGATGCTAAATCCTCCGCTGCTCTATCACGAGCTTCTGTATCATGAGCTGTTACCTCCATCGCTTCTCTATCATGAACTGATACTTCCGCTGCTCTACCATGAGCTGCTATCTCCTCCGCTGCTCCATCATGAGTTGCTATCTCCTCCGCTGCTCTATCATGAACTGCTATCTCCTCCTCTGCTCTATTATGAGCTGCTATCTCCTAGCTGCTCTTTCATGAACTGCTATCTCCTCCGCTGCTGTAGGATGAGCTGTTATCACCTCCGCTGCTCTACCTTGAGCTGCTATCTCCTCCGCTGCTCTATTATGAGCTGCTATCTCCTCCGCTGCTCTATCATGAGCTGCTATCTCCTCCGCTGCTGTAAAATGAACGGTTATCACCTCCGCCGATCTTTCATGAGCTGCTATCTCTTCCGCTGCTCTATCATGCGCAGCTATTGCTTCCGCAGCTCTATCATGAGCTGCATCTCCTCCGCTGGTCTATCATGAGCTGCTACCTCATCCGCTGCTCTGAGATGCTAAATCCTCCGCTGCTCTATCATGAGCTGCTATCTTCTCCGCTGCTCTATCATGAGCTGTAATCTCCTCCGCTGCTTTATCATGAGCTGCTATCTCCTACGTTGCTCTACCATGAGCTACTACATCCTCCGATCATATATCATGAGCTGCTACCTCCTCCGCTGCTCTATCATGAGCTGCTATCTCCTCCACTGCTCTATCATGAGCTGCTCTCTCCTCCGCAGCTGTAGAATTAGCTGTTTTCACCTCCGCTGCTGTATCATGAGCTGCTACCTCCACCGCTGCTCTATCATGAGCTGCTCTCTCCTCCGCTGCTGTAGAATGAGCTGTTATCACCTCCGCTGCTGTAGAATGAGCTGTTATCACCTCCGCTGCTCTATCATGAGCTGCTATCTCTTCCGCTGCTCTATCATGAGCTGCTACCTCCTCCTATGCTCTGAGCTGCTAAATCCTCCGTTGCTCTATCATGAGCTGCTATCTCCTACGCTGCTGTATCATGAGCTGCTATCTCCACCGCTTCTCTATCATGAACTGCTACCTCCGCTGCTCTACCATCAGCTGCTTTCTCCTCCGCTGCTCTATCATGAGCTGCTATCTCCTCCGCTGCTATGTGATGAGCTATGGTCTCCTCCGCTGCTCTATCATGAGCTGCTATCTCCTCCGCTGCTCTGTCATGAGCTGCCATCTCCTCCGCTGCTCTATCATGAGCTGCAATCTCCTCCGCTGTTTTATCATGAGCTGCTATCTCCTCCGCTGCTCTATTATAAGCTTCTGCATCCTCCGCTCATCTATCATGAGCTGCTACCTCTTCGGCTGGTCTATCATGAGCTGCCATTTCCTGCTGCTCTACCATGAGCTGCTAACTCCTCCGCTCCTCTGTCATGTTCGGCTATCTCCTGCGCTGCTGTATCATGAGCTGCTTTCTCATCCGCATGTCTATCATGAGCTGCTATCTCCTCCGCTGCTCTATCGTGATCTGCTATCTTCTCTGCTGCTTTATCATGAGCTGTTATCTCCTTCACTGCTCTATCATGAGCTGCTATCTTCCCGCTGCTTTATCATGGGCTGCTATCTCCTCCGCTGCTCTACCATGAGCTGCGATGTTTTCCGGTGCTCTACCCCGAGCCGCTCTTTCCTTTCTCGATCCATCCTTCGTCGTTCCATCCAGAGCTCATATAACCTCTTTAGCTCTATACGGATCTGAAATTTGGGTTATGTAAAACAATCATATTATGAGTTGTGCTCTGTAGATGCGAAAGTAGATTCTGTTTTCGACAATTCAGAACAAAACACTCAGAATATTCGAAACAATAACGAGATGAATGAAAAGGGAACGAAGGACACATTTAGTGATGAAATTCAACTTCTATATAGCCTAACACCTAATAATCATGTAGACATGGTTGGGCAGAACTCGTAGCTCGAAGAACACAGTTTCGTGCAAGTTATTGAGGACCTAGACACAAAGGGGAGAATTACCTAATATATTCAAAAGACTGTCCCAGGGAGATCGGAAAGAGACAAAGGGCTTAAGCAGAAGAAACTAGGACGATGAAGATATTTTTGTTGAAAGTTTTTTATTGTTCTACCGAAGGAATAAGCTGTTAAAATCTACATCCCATGTTTTTGGCTAAAGCCATGCTTTGCATACTCGATACATAAATAGCTATTAACCTCTTCTTAGAATTCTTGAAAGTCTGTAAAAGGGCCTATATTATTTATAATTGAGTAAAATGGTATCATATTTGTCAATATTAGCAAATAATGTGCTAGCAATAAATCTGTGATATGTGACTTAGTTTCAGGTGAGTAAAATTGATGGTGGAATATGTCGTTGAAATTAACCCGAATAAACAGTTCTAAAATGTATTAAAACGAACTCTTCTTAGAGTACTCATATCAAGTATTGAGAAATCTCTCCAGGGTATTGACTCGCAGAAATATATACTTCCTTAGTTTAAATCAATGATAACTGAAGATATAAAGATATCTCTGCAATATGAAGGAAAGTCAATTTACCTTGGTTATGTTGCGCGCCTAAATAAAATCAATGCATATACACTTACCTTGAACACTCATATATTGTAAAGCCAATTGCGCAAAGCCAAATTTGTGCCTGCATGTAGAGGTTTCTGTAGTATCATTAATATAAGTCGTGAACAAAGCTTCAAATGTTTTTTACTTACCTTGTTATGGCATAGTGCTTCAAAAATAAGTTCTAAAACGATTAAGTTACTTATGCATAAAAAGTAACACAAATAAAAACAATTAACAACATTTAATGTTAAAGAAATTATTCTCCTATCTTATAAGAATTTCTAGTAAAGCAGTTAATTTCATCACTGTCATTCCGTGAACACTAGCCTCGATAAGAAAACATATTTTGGTAATCCTTGGTCGCTGAAAAGCGTTGTCCACTCCATCCTATAATATGTTGGGAGCCATGCACCAGAAAATCAAAGCCTTGCTGCACAAGTGCATACTAGGTGGCAGGACGGCTGGAAGTTCCCAATATCGCTGCACGGCACGCAATAAAATTTCTATTTCACAAATATTAACGTCTGTCTAAAACATAATGTATGTTACACATGGTAAAATGGTTTTAGTTTGCTCGTAGGATTGCTACACACGCTCTTACGGGCTCGTTTCGCGAACATAGAAGATCTCGTATTCGCCACTTGTTTCATAAATAACTATTGTTAACTCATTTTTTCATCCCCCTGAGCAGTCGATTCTGTGAACACACATTATTTCATTGCGCCATTTTAGGTTAATTTTGTGTGAACTTCTTAGCGATTTTATTTATATTTACAATACTCCAAGAAACAGATGTAATAACATGGATTCTCCAAACATTCTCATAGTCTCAAACGCAGATATCTTTGTGCTCAGACTCTGATTTTCAATATATTTGTTTGCAAGGATGTTATAAACCGAACAAGGCTTCCTTTGTTGAACTTATTCCTTCTGGATTGCATCAGTTTACAAATAAGTGAGTCGGCTTTGGTACAGTCAGTATCGTGCTGGTTTTCTGTGCGCAAGATTGAGAGTTCGATCCCGGACCAGGTCTACTACATTTATGTATGCAGGTTGATGTTATCTTTGTTCGCTCGTATCAACATTTTCTCTACGCTAAGGGTGGCGTGCACCAAACTCATGCCATTTACTCTTTTAGTAAGCCTTACTTCTTTAGTTCTAACTACTTTAGTAAGCTACTCTTTTAGTAACCGTACTCTTTTAGTAAGGACGGCGTGCACCAACCAGGAGTAAACTAAACTCGGCGGCTTTCAACATAGAGGAATGTACTAAAGAAGTAAAAATTTTATTTACTCCCAGAGTAAATGAACTTACTCCACAAGTGGTGGAGAGCACCAACACGGAGTACGTTACTAACGTAGTAAGTTGTGGAGTAAATAAGGCCAATATTTACTCCTACTCAGGGGGTGGAGTAAGTTGTGGAGTAAATGTGTTCTGTGGCATTTGCGTGAGTTATGAGTTACATATCACATTAAATGGATTACATAGTTCAAACTGAGGATAAGTTATTGAGATGAAGAAGGTTGTATACCAAAAATGAGAGTTGTGGCAGGTGATTTAATAAATATTAAGCAAACCATACCTAGTAGGGCATTTAATAACGTAAATAATTAAGCTCATAAATCCTTACATGAAATTTTGGCGTTTGGAAGAAACGATGTCAGATTCTCACTACATCCATGTGATTTCAGCCAGTCAAATGTGGAAATATCATTGCGGAGATCGGTCCAACTAGGAAGACGTCCACCAAAGGTGAGGGGGAGAGTGAGTGGAAGGGACGTTTGCATTGCACGGTACAAGCAGCGCATGTGCTCTCAAATATCTTCCTAGCTGGATCGGCCTTTAGATGTTGCAGTTCTCCCTAACTTTGGGTCAGAAAACGACGATGTATTTCAAGCTAATCACATGGATACAGATATCGGCGAGGTATAGTACATTCCAAAAAATGAAAGCCTCCGTTCTTGGAGCTACCCAGAAAACACTTCCCCCTGCTACATAACCATAGAATTACTGAACAATAGGTGATTCTCATTGTTAAACGATTTAATGTAATTATTGTAAATTAATTTTATTACATTACACTTCTATAGCTTAACTTAAAGCACAACATTGCGAATGCCAGATTATAATAATAATTATAACAGCTAAAAGTTCAATAGTTGCACCCGCAGTGTTAATGAATAATATGTCCTTTTTTCTAACCCAGGTGTAAAAATGTCCAAACAGGCCACATCGGAAGAAAATTTGACTGACTCTGGGATTAGCGTACATTGAGAAGGGGACACATTGTAAAACCATTCCTTAAAGACTCCCCAAGTCTCGAATGGTGGAGTGAGACGAGACTTGCATGTTTGGGAATAAACTATAACAGATGCTGCAGGTCTATAGTATGCTGCTAACTATTTAATTAACCCTGTGGACAGGAAAGTGAGAAGCATTATAAACTATACCCTAGGTATAGAAAAAAAATGCCAACATGAGTGCCGAAAGAAAATTTTAAGGAGGGGCCCGGAGGTTGAAGCTGCACAGGATCTAGAGAAGTAGTCACTGAAATTATTTTTAAACACACAACCATCAACATAATTATTATTGGAGTTCATAGCTTCCGAAATATTGTACCGCCATTTTTTGTTTAAATATTACATTTCTCAGTTGTAATATTATTATTTTTATAAGGTAATATTTTTTAAGTAAATGTTCTGTGCATTTGAAAAAGGACAGAAACATAATGCCCCTTATTAGTTTTGTTATCCTTTTTATCCCCCCCTTTTTCATAATTTTGTGTAATACTTCTTATTAATATTGTTAAACAGTCAATAAGTATTAATAATTCATTATAGTGAGATTTATGATAAACAACTATAGAATAATTGATTTATCGTTTTTGGGGAAGAATATGTAACTTTAGGAAGTATAAATATTTTAATATATTTTAGAACTTTATTATTATTATTATGAGAGAAATAATTATAATATTGACAGTGAATCAATTATGAAAATCAACTGGAAATTCCAATTGTTTGCATTATAATACAGAAATAGTTTGCACAAAAATACGTACCCATACGTAGGCTACTAAACTGAAAATACTCAATTGAAGGAATTAAAATTAGTAATGAATAAAACATTACTATTAGACCTATTTTAAAACATGAAGATTGTCATTAGTAATATTTGGAACAACCCAAATTCATATTCATTGTTTCAGCGAACCTTTCCTTTTCATTATCTGGCACTTGAATAATACTGGCAATTGAAATGCACGTGTTCTGCTGCGCTGCACTAACGTTTCTGCTCTGTTCTGCGCAGAATTCGACTACTTCTTTAGTAAAAATCGCTTACTACTTTAGTAACAACTAAAGAAGTAACTATCAATTGAGCTCTCCAACACCAACTAAAAGAGTAAGTTACTAAAAGAGTAGCACTAAAGTAGTAAATTTAGGAAGGGAACCTTACGTAACAAAAACCGGTTTGTCTGTCTCACTCTAGCACATACATTAGTATGACTTAAGAGTGAGACAGATGTACTGGTTCTTGTATACTCCAGGTCTCCGTCTTAAATTTACTACTTTAGTAAGATTTACTCCTGGATGGTGCACGCCACCCTATGGACCTGATCAAACTCTTCCGCGGCCGGCCGGTTATACTAGGAACTCTGTGTACCTCTGCTGTAGACTATCAATAAATGACTTGTTAATTTAAACGTATCTACAGTACAACATGAGACGCGCTGCTAGGCCTATAACTTCATAAAAAACGTTGTGCTAAAATTACATAAGCACTAATTCCATTAGGCAACATTCCAAAATAACAGTTTGAAATAACGTTATAGGCTATAAAAGTCAGAAGTTCTTAAACCATTATCTCCTACATGGATATAATGGGCTCTTTAATATTAAATAAAGCAATATTTTTTATTAAAATTATACGCTTTATTTTCTAATTTGGGTGTTTCACGCAAGAAATACGCTTCCCAGATTACAAATAAAATTATTTAAATACCCACATCAACAGAGGTGCAAACTCACACATGCCGAAGTTATAAAAGAAACCAGGACAAAAACCACAAGCTATAAATACCTGATTTCTAAGCCTAGCGAGTGTGGTTTCGGAAGTTGAAGTCTTCGGAGATTCCATTTTATATGCTTTTGAGAAACAGAAATGTTTCTCAAATCACTACTAATTTTGATCCACGCCGAAAATGAAGAACGATCTCTTAGCAACAAAATTATTTGATGGCGTACAAGAATTTAGTAATATCTTGGCAACATGTACACAACTTATTTTTAAAAATGTATTTCTCTATGTGGGAAAAAGTTACTAAGTGCTATTGACCGGCTTGAATCTGGAAATAACAGTTGGTTCGGTATGTTTTGAACAATTCTCTGGCAGAATATCAATATTCAGATTCCTGGGATGAGAATGAAAAATAAATTCTATGTATGAACGAAAAATAAATTTCCAATGTTTTCTCTACGTATCTTCATGACCTAAGTGGTTTGACAGAAATATCCCATACTTAATGACCATTTCATTAAGAGTTAATTATTCGCAACAACATCCAAAAGTTTAAGCACATTTAATTAGGAATTATTTAATAAATCCTTTTGTTAAATTGCAATAATGAAATGCAGAAAATAAGTTTTTTTCTTTAATCAGATTAAAATCGACTAGCGTCAGCGGAATTACAGACTAATGATATCTTGACAATCGCGCACTCACATAAAAATAAAACATTAAAAAAATGTAAAATCGGCCGGCACCGGGATTTGACCCAGGGACCTCCAAAATACAAGTTCAAGATGTTACCATTCGGCCAACTCAGTCAGCTTAATAGTTTAGTCTGATAAGCATATGTGAAAGAATAGTGTTATTTGTCAAATCTAAATGTATTGCAACTTGAAATTCTTAATATACGACGTATGTCAACATTCACAAAATTCAGTGACAAATAAAATCAGGTAAACTGATGTAACAAAGTACCAGTATGTTTTTGTTTAATCAGTTATGACTGCAATTATGATATGCAGAATATGTTTTTTTTAATTGAATTCCAAGTTAAGCTCCAGATTTATTCATTAAGCAGGGCTTACGGAAGAACAAAGGTCTAGTCTTTTAATCACATTAAAATCTTCCAGTATCAGCTGAACTGTACAGATTTGTGATACCTTGACAAACGCACACTCACATAAAAATACAATGAAAGTCAAATTGGCCGGTTTCGGGATTTGAATCATGGACTTCAGAATGTGAGGCCAAGACGTTACCATCTCGGCAACCTGGGTCAGTTTAACGGTCTAGTTGGATAAGCGCATGTAAAGCAATAGTGTTTTTGGTCATAGCTAACTGTATTTTAATTTTCAAAGCCCTATAAGATCACAGTAAAGCAATAGGCTAATTTGTCAAGATAACTGATTCACATTTTTTTATAAATTCTTTCGAATACGTATATTACCATAAAATAGGCACTAATTTGGGCATTACTCCGAAACAGGTCAACCGATTTTATCCCATATCAATAGACGTCTTCCTATGGACATTATAAATGTGTATACCAAGTTTCATAAAAATCCGGTAAAGCGTATTCGAGTTACCGCGTCTTTAAAATAGACACTAAATTGGGTTTTACTCCGGTACCGGTCTACCGATTTTGTCCAATATCAGTAGACGTCTTCCCATGTACATTATAAATGGGTATACAAAGTTTAAAGAACATTCAATAAAGCATATTGGAGTAATCGCGACTTCTCATAAATTAACATAAAAGGCACTAAATTGGGCATTATTCCGGTACTGGCCAACCGATTTAGTCGAATATCAATAGACGTCTTCCCATGGACATTATAAATGCGTATACGAAGTTTCATAAAAATCCGACAAAGCGCATTTGAGTTATTGCGCCTTTAGATAGACACTAAATTGGGTTTTACTCCAGATTAGGTTCAAATTCAATAGGGAACTTTTCATGGATGTCATAAATTCGTATACCAAGTTTCATGGAAATCCGATATAGCGTATTTGAGTTATGGCGCCTTTCTATTAGAAAAGCGCCATAATCTATAAAAATAGGCACTAAATTGGGCATTACTCCGGTACCGGTGAACCGATTTGGTTCAATATCAATAGGGTTCTTCCCATGGACATTATAAATGTGTTTTCCAAGTTTCATGAAAATCCGAAAAAGCGTATTTGAGTTATGGTGCGTACAGACGCACGGACGGACAGACGGACAGACAGACGGACAGACGGACAGACAGACGGACAGACAGACAGACAGACATTTTTTCGTCCCCCAAACAATCTCATAAAGTACCATACTGGCAGTTAATAAATAAGTGAATGAAATTACTCTCTATGTTTGTAATACAATTCATGCATAAACAAGAGTGCCAAATGATAGGAATAAAGTTTCAAAATTCTACCTAGGAGGAATTAGGGGTTTGTATAGGTCCACTTAATGTTAAATGAGTGTTGTTTTTCAAAGGACTTTTAATAATTACTGTTCCTGACAGAGTACAAATGAAAAAGTGGGTCATTGTTAAATGCTTCATTCTGAACATATCAATATATCTCAAACTATCAGATGGGAAAGAATGCAGCTTTTGTTAAGGATCTTTTAGTCAAAACCCTCAAGTCGTTACAAGGATAAGTTAATACAATCAAATTGTCAGTCAAACTAACTTCTGTTTTCTTCAGTATTAAAGTTGACCTTTATCAAAAGTTTCCTGTAGGCTTCAATGGAATCACTCGGCGAAATGATCCACTACAAAATTATCAGGATGAGCTATCACGAAGTTCCACTTATGAAGTTGAAGACAACTTAGAAACACACCGAATAGCTTGAAGCTTGTGAAATAAACGAAATAGCGGGTGGCATTAATCAGAATAAAATAGCACCAGCAATTTGAACATTGACGAAAAGAGTGTCAAGCATTATCACTCAAGAGCAGCGGGTATCCATTATCGAGCTTCATAAAGATTTCTATGTCTCGAAGCACATTATTCTGACCTGGTATTATTTGTAATGGTCTCGTTTCATTTGCAATATATGTTTAATAATGATACAAAAAACTTAGAATTGCTTTGGAATGCAATCGAAATGAAGATGTGTTTTCAGTGGAGCTAATTTTAGAGGTAATGGGTAAACTGTTAAAGTTGAAATTGTGGTGCTTGACCATAGATAATCAACTGAAAGACAGAAGATATCTTTTAGTTCAAATACATTTAAGCCCTACTGAGAAAATTCGTTCAGCCAGATTTGAAACAATTGAGCCGGCTTCCTAAGCCGCGGCAGCTAAGGCCAAGCAGTACAGGCGAGGTAGATTATTTATTAAAAAATTAAGATGGCCACTTTCTCTACGCGATAATTATGAGAAAACTAGTAGGAATTCATTGTATATGTTTTGGGAAAAATCGGTTTGTATCATCATGGTCAAAAATGAAAAATATGTTATAGGCCTAAAGTGTTTTTGATTTTAAGGTATCAAAAAGGAAAAAAAATGTGGGGAAAACGAAAAATAGCGAGAGATAGAGCTTAAAAAGACGAAGAAAATGCGTCCCAAACGATAAAAATTGATTTACAACTTTACTACCTGTAACACCTAAAAGCGAAGTGTTCGCTATACAGGCCATGGAGGCCCAGAGGGTTCCAGGAGGTTGAGGCTCCCAGATTTTAAACATTCGGCACGTGAAGGTAGTAAGGTTGTCAGCCTTAAGCACCGGCCGCCTTTACCCCCAGGATTGTTCCTTGTACTCATTTCTGTAAGAGGCTGAGTCGACCCTAGGGCCATAGTGCTACCAGAAGGATTAGGCGAATTGAAAAACTCCAATGACCTCATCGGGGATCGAACCCGCGACCTTCCCTGCAACACCTACCAGTGGTAAAAATGTTACCCTAAAATATTTTTAACTTTTTGAAAAATCGCTGAAATGTGAAAACAGATGTTTTGCTAAATCGGCTGGCAATCAGCTAAATATGACCCCACAGTAAACTTTCAAGCAGCTTATTGTTCGCAAGTTGTTACTCCACAACCCCATTATAAACAAAAGTATGTGAAAATCGAATAAATTCTTTAAAATCCACTAAGAAAACCAGGCTATTCTGGGTCTTAGGCCGCCGAGGAACCAGCGGAGGGGAAACGCCGGCGTGGTGGGAAACGCTACGGGGTGAAAGCGTTCCCCTACCACGGACCCGCATTTCGGACTAATTTTTTAAGGGTTTAGTCGATTTTTACAGGACGTATACAATATACATATACAGATATACATACAATATATATATTAGGGTGGTCCTTATTTTTGAAGTTTTGAAATGTTGTTGCCTGACCCTCTTGTTTTGTTCTATGATGTAAAAAACTATGTTGTGAAAAGTTTTGTTCAGATCAGACATTATTTAGAGGTCGCTCAATCAATCTGAAAAAATGATTTTTTATAATTTTTATAATTTTTTCAAGAATGGTGAAAACTGAACATGGCAGCAGCGACTAATTCTAGACAGGCCTCCACAATTTGCTTAACGGGCTCTGAAGAAAGTGAACTGAAAGGATCCTAGTTACCTTTAAATTGCAAGCCCCACACACAAGTTCTTTACCACACTCCTGGGAGCGTACGGGCAATATCGGAGGAAAGAGCTAGCAGGCAATCACGCGCGGTGAAAAAATGCAGCCCAAAATGCAACACGTTCTTCCTCGCATGATAGAGTGTCAACAAAAGAGTACGCGCGGAAGATTGTTCGTGTAAATGCCAAACACGCGCGCATTCTCTCTCAAAAGAACGGCGCGTGGAGTGTGTAAATTTTGTACACGCTAGCTAAGAGCGTGCGGTATATTGTTTAAAGTTCAGAACAGAGGAGTTGATCTGCTCTTGGAGAGTTTTGTTTGTTTGTCTTCTGCCTTTACATACACACACACTTCCAGGCGAAAGAGTGCAGCCTTGCACGAATGACGTACCGCGCGGTTTCTTTTGATTGTGTATTGCCTTTACATGCACATGTTTTCACGAGCATTTGAGTGCACACCTGCCTAAACTCGAGCGATAACGTTTGTGTGTAAGGGTAGCTAATAAACAAGTGTTGAGTGTTTGTTTTTACAATCATAAAACCTTCAACAAAACAGTTCGTAAGAGCTGTAGGACCGTTGTGAAGGAAACTTCTGTGTTTCGAGAAAAGGCTTGTATTCCCATTCGACATGAGCAGGATTGTATAAAACAACTGGAGAAGCTTCATGAAAAGTGAACTAATCTGCAGAAAAATTTCCAATAGGAAAACAGCTGTGCAGCAAAGCAATGAGACTTTATTCTTAAGAGACCCAGACAATTTATTCGATATTCCTCATCAGGAAGCCCTGCAGATGATCAAGATTTCAGAGGACAAGGATTTTATTCTTGAATAAAGAGAACTTGGTCACCATGGTTGCTTTGGGCAAGTTGATAAAGGTATACCAAAGTTGCAGTCAGTAGTAGCTACTTTGCTCGAAGATGGGGACTTGTTCACCAAGTAAGCACAATGTGCTTTGACACTACTGCCAATAACACAGGTCACAGAAATGGAGCTTGCATACTTTTGGAATAGAAATTGGAAAAGGATCTTCTGTACATAATATGTTGTCACTATTCTTGCAAGTGTGTTCAACAAGGCTATGCGATGTACATCATCTGGCCCTGTTTGTAGGCATTTTTAAACATTTTAAACAGTCCTGGAATGAGATAGATCAATCACCTTACCAAAGTGCAACCAGTAATGTAATAGGCCTACTTGCAATAGTTTTGGCAGCAATTATTTTGCAATTAACCAGCTTGAGGCAACACAAGTCAAAGATAATTACAAAGAATTTCTAGAGCTTGTAATTATGTTTCTGGGAGGTGTTTCTCCACGTGGGATAGGCCTACACTTTATGTCCCTTGCGGCCTTCCATCATGCTTCCATTCCTTTAAAATAGGGATGTTTCGTCGCCAGTTCAAAGTCTCTATGAACGAAGCCAATGGAATGTTTAACATCTGCATTTTTCTTGTATCTGTTTATCTGAGAGCTTGGTTTAGAGCTGAACTTCCTATTTCAGCACCCGCTAATGACCTCAAATTACTGCAACAACTAAGTGATGTAAGGGTTTGTATGACAGACGATATAAAATAACGAATATTGGCATTGTTTCGTAATCTATTATGCGAATATCAGATATTGGAGAGACTTGGAAAGTAACCATTAACACGACAATTTTAACGCGATTCTTTTGATATATTGGAACATAACATTGAGTAATTAATTATAAATCAAAATAAAGTTTATTGATTAAAAGTAGTTAAAGAAGATGAATTCATAAGAAATTATATATCAAAATTCTTAGATTTTCGAGACGGACGCGAATTTAATGTTTAATGTTTAATGTTAATTATAATCACAGGTTTGTGAAATAATAAGGACCTGTCATAAGCTATAGACTTGGTGGCACCACATTCATCACCCAGCGGGAGATTAATGTTTCTCAACTGTAAGAGAGTGGAAATTTTCCTACATTTCAGTACAAACGCTCGTCACATATTCAAAAGAAGAACCAATCGGCAGAGAGTGCGACAAGAAATGATCCAATGAGACTAGAAAATTGTACTTAAGACGTTGTTACGCCAAACCCATATATAAGGGATAAGCACAGTGTCAAAGGGGCTTTTTGGTTGTTTGCAGTGGAGCTTTTTTGGCTGTTGGGCTTTTTGACTGCGGCCTGATTAACTGCGGATTGTCAGTTTCTAGCCAAATTATTACGAGTGTTTTAGGGCAAAAGTCTATTGTTGTAGAAGTAATACGAGAGATAGGCCTATAAAATATAATCCGTTGTGAGATATGGTGCAATTTAATAACATTGCTATAAAAAATGTGTAATTATTCCGCTGGATTAAAAGCGAGGAAGAGTATAATTCCCTCCAGGCCACAAGGTTATAATAGTGACTGTGACCGTGTGAAATTGTGCCAAATTGATAAATAAATTATCTATATTATCTAAGATAACATGGAAATATTTATTTACTGTATTTAAAAACTGCTTATGCAATAACCCGTATCATTTTGCCACGAATCTCAGCTCTACCGTCTTAGCTAGGCGAATGAGAAAATCGCCGGCCCTTATAATTTAATCCAAGGATCGCGTTGGGTACAGTGCTTATGAAAAGATTAATTCTGAAAACTCTAAAGTTGCCAGCAAAGAAACCTGAGGGTCATCTGTGGTATTTGAGAGAAAAACTTGTGGGTTTGGCATTTTTTTTAATGTGCTGACAAGTTCGAAAAAAGCTATGCTTTATTCCCTGAAAGAAATGGATAAGGTTGATGAACCTCTAAAACATATCCAGCTGAATGGAAAGAGCTCCTGTGATATGAAGATTGAAGATTTTGTGAGAAAAAATACCACAAATTTCTTTCATCGCCTTAGCATCCCAAAAATTACTTAGATTTTGATCCTAAAATATGGCATCTCAGAGATGACTATAAGCAAGCAAGAGCAACAGTTAAACATTTTAGATTTGTTAATGATAATGTTAATGATAATGTTAATGTTAATGAAAGAGGTGTGGTTCTTATGCAAGAGCATAATGCCCTTATAACAAAGGATGGAGACCAGAAACAATATTTATTACAGGTTTCGGAACAACATAGGCTTTGTTATCCTGAAAACAGGAAAAAAATTAATTTCCCTTGAGTAGGGTCACAAGAAACACTTGATTATGGTAATTTCAGTAATAACAATGAACACAATGCTACCTATTAAAGACTTGATTGAGACTTATCAAGAGTTGAGTGTGAAATTTATCAAAATATATAATACACCAATAGCCTACTTCGGCAGTAAATTGTATAACGTAAAACTTTGAGTTCATTGAGCTACCCCTAAATATTAATTTCATCGTCTGAAACTTTGCACACATTATTTTTGTATGTAGAAGAACATTTTTGAGGGGTCAGAGTATATAAATTGCTGAAAAAGTTTTTTCTTATTAGTAAAGTAAGGACCACCCTAATACATATACATACCTAGCTACTATTTTCCTCTTTATTATTGCGTACAGAAAATGGCCACTTTAATATTTTTAAGAACAAGCATTTATTTGACTAGTTCGCCTGGACTATTTTCCGCTTAACCATCGTGCAGAGAAAATGGTCACTTTATTTATTTATTTATTTATTTGTTTTTAATTTTATTTATTTATTTTTAATGATGGGCATTTTTGGGCTACCTCGCCTTGGAGACGTGGTGCATGAGGCTGTTGATTCGAGTTCCGCCCTTGAAATGGGTGCGGTTACGAAAGGTTTAGATGGGTTAGTAGATAAACAGAAACCAAGCGAAATAATTTTAAGTTAAGCTGGCCACTGCCCGTCAAAAGAAAAGAGGGGGGAAAAAAACTGCCGCAGGCAGGCAAGTTTACTTCGCTCAGTATTTACCCTCAAACAAAAACACCTTTAACTACATTCTTCTCTAAATGTGAGGAATCTTTTTAACAAATATTATAAATGGACAGAAGCAAAAACAACTGCAAATAGTCACAAAGAAAATATAAAACCAACAAAACCTAACTTGCAGATTCAATGCTCTAGAGATGAAAGTCCGTTGAATCTCAAGCACACAAGAAAAATCCGGGATTCTGCTCAGGGGAATCTCACGTATAGAAACCTCATACATAGGTCACCACACAGGTCATGGTGAATTACCTTCTGTAAGACAGAGTTTTAATTGCCAAAACTAAGAAAAAATCGTACGCGTTTCTTATTATTTATTTACGTAAACTGTCTTACAAATATTATTGCCTTAGACCCAGAATATATTTAAGGTAGCCTTTGATGATTTACAAAAAAACACACACATGAATAAGATGAGAATACTCATAAAAAAGTTCTAAAACGTAATTCACTTGTTTTGGTGTTACAATAAAAATAATTTATATCATTAGGAAGTAGTAGTAGTAGTAGTAGTAGTAATTGATATCTGTAAATGCGAAAAGTTATATTATTAATTATCAATTGATATTAGTGTCATTTATTATATTTATTTACCAATCGCCAACTGGAATGCAGTTGTTGTGAAAAGCTACATATTTGTATTTATGTCATATATTTTTGTCATTCAAACGGTTACATAAATAAACCAAATTATATTGTACAAATTTTCTCACAATATGCGAGTTAACACCGTAATTATTTTGCTTTTAGGTTGACGGAGAAAACTGGTATGTACCATTCAAAAGTGTACAATCTCTAATTTAAATAGATTTTTTGCGAATGAGGAGACCAGGAAAAATCGAAGTCAAATTGGCTGCCACAAAGATTGAGATTTGAACCCAGGACTTCTTACCTCGGTCACCTAGCTCTCATTGGCTTTTGTAAGTTCTTTACGACTGAGGTATAATGCATTTCACAACAATGTTAATTTTAATTATTTGTTACTGTGAGAAACAAAAGTATATCATTCATATTTTAATTAAGGTACGTTTTGACATTCGGGGTACGCCGTATCGTAGTGGTGAGGCGCTGCGCTACAAACCGGAAGGTCGCGGGTTCGATCCCCGATGAGGTTCAATGGAGTTTTTCAATTGGCCTAATCCTTCTGGTGGCACTATGATCCTGGGGTCGACTCAGCCTCTAACAAAAATGAGTACCAGGAGCAATCCTGGGGGTAAAGGCGGTCGGTGCGTAAGATTGACAACCTTACCACCTTCACGTGCCGAATGTCTGGGTGCCTCAACCTCCTGGAACCCACTGGGTCTCCATGGCCTGTATAGGGAACACTTTACTTTACTTTGACATTCGGCATTTAAATTATACTTATTTCGTGTGATCTCACCTCTGCTAAGCACTCATGAGTCAGATATTTTAATGCAAAATGCATATTTACACATTATTTTTGTTGCCAATTAAACATTCTAAGTAAATAATTACATTTATCATAACAACTAGTCTTAGTTAAGTATTAAGTTTTAAGCAGTTTACGAAAATAAGATTTATTTTTACTTGCAGTACTAAGGAAACGTGATGCATTTTGAGGGATTCATGGAACCAACTATAGCTAGTATGATAAGGTGAGAAAACTAGGAAACTATTCGTCATCGATGGTTTTAAATTATAATTTCATAAGTCACTAAGTAATAATAAGGGCGTGTTGCAAGAGACTTTGTAAAGCTTATGTCACAATTAATTGACAGTGCGTTCTAGTACGGAATAGTATGAAAAATGGGAAGAAATTTTTTACATGTCTTTTTACACCATGCTACTCGAATACCTCATAGAAAGCCTGGGCATGCAACTTGGACACCTTTAAGATAGGCTTTGAACGCAATTCGAATTTTTCTCCCTTTCCGCACGAAATTAGTAAAGGCTGAATTTTCCATCATTGCTTTGAAAGTTGAACTAAGTCGTCTCTGAAATATTCCAGTAAGGCCTGTAACATCTGCGTTATTGTCTAGGGCTTTATGCAGGGAAGAATGTGAAAGGTTAGTTTTTGCTTTATAATTTCCTCAGGCGAACTTGGTTGTTGTTTACCCCTCTTTGCTCCAGGTTCTGAACTGGAGTTTGATCCCGCTTCGCCTGCACGGGCCAGGATTACTTCCTGAAGCGTGAAGCATAATTCCAGATGGCGCAGTAAAATAACCAGTCGTACCAGCTTAAAGGATTAAAATATCTCTTTCTAGCTGCACGGTACATTGGCTGGGGCAGCGGGCTGCGGAGAATATATGCACTGGATTAAACAACTACCCCTTCATTTTATGAAAAAAATATACTAGTAGCAGACTAGTTGCCCTATATCTGACTGTCGAACTACCAGCAAATGTTTCAACCTGTTCAGTCGAAGTATTTATAGACATATGAGCCTATTATGAGCGATTTCGCAAGAGGTACTTTCTATCTGGAAATAATGCTCTAATGATTTAACATGAAAATTGATGCAGGATGCATTGTTTGAATTTTAACTTATTTCCAATACAAGCATAAATTTTTCTTTCTCATATACTAATTACTAGGGACCGGATTCTTAGGTTTTTACCTATTTTTTCCTTAGGCCTACTTCCAAAACAAAAAGCGCTCATACATTTTTTTCGAATCATGTCCATAGGATTCACCCACATTAATTCTGTGGCACCTAAAAATACCTAAATGGGGTATAAAAACCTAAATACACCTAAACGGGATATAAAACCTAAAATATCTAATTTAGGCTCCTTTTTTTGTCTTTTTTGTTTGTCAGTTGAGAAATCGATAATTTGCGGGGAGAGAATAATTTTGGTCGGGTAGAAATTAATACCACCAGCGTTTCATTGATCCCATTGTCGTCTAGGATGGACAGTATCAAGAGAGGAAAAGAGTACCGGGAAATTCCTTTTAAAATATGCGTACGAACAACCATTGTTGCTGTGTATGAACAAGGATAAAGATTTCTGTGTTTTAAAGCGCTTGTTTTTGTTTGCCTTTATTACTGCCTTGTTATTCATACTGAGTGGTCACACTGTGAGTTTTAAGAAGACGTGTTAATTATGCCGAAACAAATGAAATCGAGTTTATTACGGCAGTGGATTGGCGACGATCTGAGTTTCACTACAGATGGCAAAGTAATATTTTGTCAAGCCTGCCAGAAACACGTACCGTATTATTTACCTTCTAGAAAAGGGGGAAGTTTTCGTCCCTAGTTGATCTGTTGTGCGGTTAGCATGCGTAACAACCGAGAAAAGGAAAATAATCAGTTTCACATTATCCACATCCAACCATAAAGTACTCACTAAATTAGAAGCATCGGATTCGAATCCTGAGAAGGGTAGTGTCTAGAGACAGTATTAAGTATTAACTAAGAGGTAACAGGAAGAACTTCACAGTTGAGAATCTTGAAAGATATTTAGTGATATACTGTAACCAGGAAATGTGAGGCAATCTTATTTTCACTGCTTCTTTTGATTGTTTATGCTTTCCTTCTTCAATTGCATAATATTGTCTTAAAGCAAGTTTACACAAATTTAAGTCAATTTTGTTAAGTTAAACTTTACAAGTATTCAATCCTATGTAGCACATTCAAATTCATTAAACCAATTATTCTACCCGAAAACGATATTTTGGACAAAAAAACCTAAAAAAAAACTATTTTACCTAATGGAAAACCTAAAACAGTGTTTTTAAAAACCTATAAATCCGGTCCCTACTAATTACTGTATTATACCCAGAAAACAATCACTGTAACGAAAGTTTTAATAAGTAAATATTTTGGGTATGTTTCACGTGTGAAAATATTATCTATTTAAAATAACTGGCATAAAATAATAGTAGGTTAATTTCAAGACATATTCACGGAAATGTGTTTCATTCCAGGAGAACCGGATTATTAAAATACATATTATAAGACATCATTGAGCTCGAGCTTTCATAGCTATTAAAACTTTCTAAAGTTTTAATGAAATTAATCTTTAAAAATCTTAATTCACGATATTAGTACAGGTACCCTGATGATGTATGCACATCAAAAGGCCAAGGTGGAACTAAAGAAGAAAGTTTAGCAGTACAGTTGGTATGGCACATAGGTTTATTTAAGTTTTTGACCAACCTGTTAATTAAACTGGTAATCTACCATTTTAATTTCATACACTGGTAGCTAATCTTATATAAACTGATTTTACCAGCGATCTCAATATGTTCATCGCAATCTAGACTAGCGACTTATACTTAAGCTTAACTCCGGGAACAACATTTTTGGAAGTTCACAAATAGTTAACAAAATATCAGTATCTTACCAGTTTAGTTCAATTATTAAAATTTTCCAACTGAGCTGTATACATGTTTGTTAAAATAGGTTTTCCACCTATGTTCAGTTATAAAATAATAAATACCTAATCTAATCTAAAACATTTTACTTAAGTGATATTATAATAAGGTTTGTTTTTATATTAGAGTAGTTATTTATTATTTATAACTGAGCATAGGTGGCAAACCTACTTTAAGAAACATATCTTACCACTTTGTTATTTCCAAGATCGTGATTAAGGTAAGGCCTGATATAAATTAAAACTTTTCTGACACTATCTCCATGTGTTATAGATAAAAAAAAACTCTACTCTAGAAAAAGTCTGTAAGTCTTGCACTTGTCTAACACTTGTCTTAATGGCTGAAGAAAATAATCGAATTGATCCATTGTGACTCCCATTACGGAACACAGAGCCACCTGGAGGAAGTTTCACTTACCGAAACAGACAGGTGACAGATGACAGTGACATTTGATAAGCCTGAATGAGATAGGCAGACCAAAGGCATATGAGAGTAACCTATTGAACAACATTACAGCCATTGCACGAAAATTACGTTTTATTGACATGAAAGGGCCGAGAAATCGAATTGAATTTAGGCTTGGAGTTCTCTATTGTGCATGGGACCCACGTGGTTCATAGTCCCTTCCGGAGGTTTTATACGTCCTAAAACAATCATCGACCTCAGGGGGTTAGTCACGTTACCTCTATACCACTGATGCTGACGTTGAAGGAAATACCTTGGTAAAAAACATCAAGCATACAATTTGGTTCAAGCGGGAATAAAACTCATGCGCCCCGTAATTTTTTTTATTGTGATTCAGATCCTCTATCCCTGAGAGATGATTTGGTGTGGGTACGTGAATCCTGAAGAAGTTGAGATTAAACACGCTGAAAAACTATCATCTCTTGGCAACGATGATTGAACCTATCTTCTCTATCCATACCATAGGTTCTACAGGGAAAGGAAGTAGCCTACTGTGGTCGACCCTGAAATGTGATGTCGAGTTTTCTGTTTTAATACACGTTTTGAGATTCATAAAAAAATACCATTGTCTTTCATACGAGCCTCGTATGTGTTTATATCTGAATGTAGGCTATATGTGTATGGGAGTGCTTCTCGAAAATTACATTTTTCTTGATTTTCTCGAAAACTGCTTCAATGCTTTTGTTTAAATTATCTGCATGAACCGCCAAAAACGAAAAGCTAAAGACTTTAATCTGGAAACTTGTTTCCGTTTAATTTTCCAAGGGTAGTTAACTGCTCAATCCATTCATAAACGGATTTAATAATCCTTGCCTCGCGAATAACATGACTTTGGTTAAGACTCCCGAAATCAAGCCCGTTACTCTTTATTGGAATATGAAGGGTAGAGAAAGTCAAGTGTTTCATATCATATTTATTTAATTAAAACCATTATCTGTTTCTTCTAAATGAATAAGACACATTTATGGAGAATTATAAACATAAAATCAATATTATTTTAAAAGATGTACACCCCTATTGAGATTAAATCACAAACACAACTTCGCTTAGAAGGGGATGTCGCAGTAATCCTCCCTTAATATGGTCCGCACTAATTAAAGGGGGAACAATACAACCAGCAGAGCAGAGCTGTTCACTTCACTAATGCAGCTTTGACTAATTGGCAGCTCCAGTGTACAGGTTTAATTCTTCACTCAGGAACTCGACCTAGCATTTATCCCACTCTCGCACGCAGACTTAGTATTTCAATTCATTAAAAATAAATACTTGGCTAACTGCAAGGAATTTATCTTCATTAAAATATAGAAAACAGTTTGATTGCGGGCGCAAGAGAACAGTCGCACATCATGCAGTAATGCCCCGGACGACGTAATGATGCTATAATTATGATAACTAATGACGTCATAATGCTGCCATTAGTTACTCCTCTGTCAGCACCCCAGTTCTAAGCGGTCTATTTATTTTCATCTGAACCGACGAACGTTTTACTTCACAGGTCCATGAGTTTTATAATTCCAACTGCTTAATACTGTGGTACAGTCTGCTTAATACATTTTATTATACTACAGGGTAAAGTAGCAACTTCAAGCCGACCCACTACTGAAATTCGGCTAGGTCTATACCAGTGAAGTTCTACACCATAATAATAAAGTCACTATCAGAGCTGACTGGTTCCTTGTTGCACTGTAGCTGTGGTACAGTCTGTAGAGCAGGCCTACTACAAGATATACCTGAGACGAGCTAAGAAGGAAACCTGAAGTAAACAGAAATCATTATACAGTATCTGTCTTACTCTTAGGTCATATGAGTAATGTACTAGAGTGAGACAGATGTACTAGTCTTTGTTTACTTCAGGTTTCCTTCTTAGAACGGCCAGACTTTAGCAAAGAACCTGCGCGGAACTAAACTGCTCTTGCAGCAGCAAATCGGTCCACGAAGGTCTTCTCTCTCTACCTTCTAGGAATATAGTGAGGTATATTAGCCTAAAGTTCTAGTGGTATGGAATTTATTTTTTAACCTTATAACCTCAATAAATATAAGTAAAACGAATTAAATACACGAAAAGGGCTTGATTTTCTTATTGAGTACCAGAACGGTACTTTCTAAGATATTGCTGAAAGGGAAAATGTCTGGCCGTCGTCTGCCTGTACTCGTGATAACTCTAATACGCTTTGTCAGATTTTCATGAAACTGAGGAAACACACATATAAAGTCCATAGGAAAACCCTATTGACTTTGGACCAAATCGGTTGGTCGTAACCAGAGAAAGGCCAGAGAAAATGGTAAAAAATGCTTTTTAAATAGCAAATTTGTATCAATTGATGAACTGAATATTCTGCTGGGAACTGAAGACAAGTGACTGCGTGTACGCCTTCAGATGTTTTGGCGAAACATAGAGAGATATTGTTGACATCAGAAATTTGTTGTAACAGAATTCTAGTTAAATATCTCACTTATTTCTTCACATATGCTAATCAAACTTTCTCAAGAAACCATGATGTAAAGCACAACAGTTTCTGAAATACGGCCTATTAATTCCATCTGGCACTTTTTTTGTTGTCAGTATACCTGATTTTATTTCGTTTAGGTTAATACGATGGTAAATACCAACCAACAAATTCAATGTAACCCTCATTGGTGTGAAACTCTTTTAATTATTCTAGAGTTATATTTAAAATAGAACTGGATAAGTTCCTGGAAAGTGAGTGATCAGCATACCCAAATAAATTAATTATCGGATCCCGCCAAAGAATAATACTCTTAAGAAATTCATAACAATAAATTAAACTATTTTATCTTACGATAGGGAGTTATTACTATTTTTTTAGTTATAAGCAACATCAGAAATACTGCAGTTCAATAATAATATCTCAGAAACCGTTATTTAATCCTGTGAAGAAAGAAACATAAATGTTTTAATAATTTATTGACCAATACATACTCTAATAGCCTACCGACTTTAAAATAAAATGAAGGGAGCATTGGCAGTTATAAAACAATAAGAAAACACTCATAATAATAATAGTAATAATACTACATTGAAGAATATTAATAATAATACTTTCAGTTCTACAAAAATTATTTCCAAAAATAGGATCAACAGATCTTCCAAAATAATTTTCATTCATTATACAATTAATGTATTCTTTCTTCTACAATGGTTTTGATTTATTTGCGAAAAAGTTATGGCAGCGATATTTTAATCATTATTAATCACACTAGGAATTTTATTATTAATATTATTTTTCTTAAAATCCTTATATTCCACTGCTGTATATATTATATCCCACCAGTAACTAGCAATATTCCATTAGGAAAAAAAGATATTGTACTAAACAAGCCTTTAAACACTTCAATATTGTCAGTAGTCACTTTGATTAGATAGACTTTCTATAGGCCTATTACACGTGACTACCGTAAAATGCAGCTATTAGGAGTCAAGTCGTAAAAAATAGTAGTCGTTCCCTACCCTTAGTATAATAGTGCCTTTTAATTATTATTATTATTATTATTATTATTATTATTATTATTATTATTATTATAGGATTATGGTGATAATTATAATACTAAGAATTGTAAAAGTGCGTAAGTGTCAAATTCATTTTAAGGACAGGGTGTGGTTTATATATTTATGACATTCATTATTATTAAACTTAATTGCTTTCTGATGGTAGTTTTTTATATTTCAGTGGAAGTTTAACATTCAATGATGGCAATTAGTTAAACATTCATTTGTAAAAGGATGCAATTTTAATGACGGCACGTACTCATGTGTTTGCGGTTGTTATGGCATGTTCAATTTGCTTAATACTGGGTAGATGTTCAGATTAGGATCAATGGATAGCATAATATCTGTTATAGATGCCTATAAACAAAAAAGGTCTTGCGATATTTAAAAAATTTTATACTGATATACAGTTTAACAAGGCTGATATTCACATTAATCTTCTTCCTTTCTTCACCTTAGTTTCACCTCTCCCTTTTAGGAACAATTAAGCGACCCAAGCAGCCCGGGCCTTACAGGGCCGCGACCTGTCGGAAGAGGGATTACCTATGGATCACATACATACTTTTTTGACCAGACAAGGACATGGAGGACCTCCTCAGATGAGTGATCAGCCCAATGCCGGGGTCACCTCCGAGACAACACAAACACAGAGGACGAAACACACCATTAACACACACACTCCAAACAAGGCGAGGATGGGATGAATATTATAATGACGGCCAGATGATATCCGGGGACCACAAGGGCCTAAAGTTACCCGACATTTGTCTCACAGGTGAGGAAAAACCCCGAAAAGAACCCCACCTAGGTAACTTGTCCCGACAGGATTTAAACCCGGGTCCGCTGCGTGAGAGGAGCGAACGTATCCCCGACGCCACAGCGATGGACTATTCATATTAATACAATGTTCATTTTGTAAAACACTGAGCATGACAGAATTTAATGAAAACATAGATTTAAAATATGCAATGTTGACGCAAAACTGTCTTATTGCAAATGACAAATGAAGAACCCTTTTTTTGCAGTTCTGCTAATTAATTCCAACACAAAATGCAAAATAGACTAAACACTTCGGTGAATCAGTTCATATTACAACATATCTGCAATAATTTTGTAATCTGAAAGATTTTTCATTTTTACATCAAGGAGATTTAATCTTTAAAGTTGGGCCAGTGATCCCTCATATGAATTTTTCTAATTAAGCTTAAAAAACAATATAGGGCTAAAGTTATGGAAATGTATTTTTTTAAGGTATGTAGACATTGAAAAGCTGTGTACTTTCATTAATATAAGCTTATATCTTGTCGGGCTACAGGAGGCTAAAGATTCTAATAAAAAACAAACAAAAACAAAAAAACTAGGAAGTTCCATTCGCCATGATAATCTGAGAGCCCATAAAACGGAGCTAGAAAAGCATGCCAGTGATAAACAAAATAGAGATAGTCTCAATCCAATAAAACAAAACAAAAAAGCTTGGAACTGTTGGTACGTATTTCATTTTGTTGGTTCTTAGAAATACAAAGTGATATTTTTAAGCACAAAGGTAAAATATTAGCATCCGCACCATAGATGAATGTTCATAAATAATTATTTTTGTACTCGTAATTTACAAAAAAAATAAGGTCTTTATGTCAGATTGCTCTTAGGCCTATACGTTTCAATGTAACACTGCTGTATCAGATGAAAGTGAAAAGAATCGAAAACATCTTATTCTTGTTGTCCATTTGTCAGCTTCTATGCCGTAAGTAATGTTATTTCAATACGCATTAATGGCCATTTTGGAATTGGGGGAATATTAAAACACCTTCGAAAAGGGACTAAATTAGAAAATATCCGGTTACATTCAACCAAGTACAGTATTCGAAATTAATTTCAAAATGTACTGTGTCCGGCCATGTTGACTGAATAACACATGACTTAGGTGATGGAGCTATGAATCTACAGATGTGTCTGTAGTCAAGTACTTTGCTTTCTGTGTAAAATATTACAGAAAATCCTTGATACAGTAATCAACACACCTTTTAGACCTTGTTGAAGCACACCAAGTACATTGTGTACGATTTAGGTTAATTTATTTAAATTGCCTATTGCCAGGTATCATTTTAAAAGGAACAAATTTTCAGGTTAAGGAATTGATGACATTGTGCTACTATAACAGGAATTCAGGTTCAGGAGTTAATAAGAAACTAGCAAACTTGCTTTGTAACATGGGGCGGGCGTTTAGCTATATAGACCTCAAACCTTCCCTCTACTTTCCCCTACAGTGACAAAAATTAAATTCATAAACTTAAAAATTATGTTAAATAGCACTGATTTCTCAGAGCGCAGAGTATTGCATGTTAATTTAGCTAATGTATATACAATTTTTTTTATCATCAATAAAATAATTTAAAGTTCGAGCCAAATGAGCAGGTGAAGACAAATATTGATACCATTTAAATGTTAACCATTATTTTTTGTATAGCCTACAATAATTTACTTATAAATACTATAATTTTCCGGGGGGTTATAAAGATAGCGAGCCAGGGGCGGCAAGGGTACTTCAAGCAAAGGGCACAGGGGGACATGTCCCCTTGTCCCCCTGACTAATACGGGCCTGTGCACATGTGTGTGTGTGTATATATATGTGTGTATGTATGTATGTATGTATGTATGTATGTATGTATGTATGTTTGTATGTATTTTTAAACAAATTTATTAACTGCAAGTTCCATTACATGCTATAGGCCTAATACTACTACATGCACTTATCTTACATATACACTACTACGTTGTTAATTTAACAAATTACATGTGAATACAAAATCGAATAGTTTACATTGTTTCAAAATTTATTTTATTTACAAAATGGCAAATTTTTTACTATATTTTCTTAATATATCGTACTTTTTGATTGGCCAATTTCTGTCTTCAATTCTGCTGCAATTCTGATCGACTAGTTTGCAATCATATAACAGGTGGTCCATTTTAGCATGGACAGATTGGATTGTCGGTCATTTTAAATATGTAGAGATATGCTATGATATTGCCGTATCCAGTGATATTGTAGTAAAAAAAGGTGTCATATTTTGGGCCCGTATTACCACCTGCCGACAATTCCTCCTGATACGTGACTTCCAGATAGCTTAACTAGAAGATGTCGTGTAATACCACCGCTGAACTGCTACCGGGAAGAACGCAGTAAAAATTTGTATAATGGTCCTTAGCTGTTTGAGCAAAGAGGTGTGTTTGTTGTAGTTCGGTAGGCGTCCGCTAGGTGTGGCAGCTCGGATTTGTATTTCTACAATTGAATTACACAAGAACATATCGTTTTAAGTGCATTAATCGATTTGTGCAATTCTATTTCATTCATAAGTGAGCACAAAATGACTTTTTTGTGTAAATTAAATCTTCTGGCATCAGTTCTAAAATTCAGATGGCCAAGGACGCTTCGCGGTGCTGCCATCTTGCTTCAACCAAGCTTTCCTAACTAGCAGTTGGAAATTTGTCAGCCACTCCATCCTCCTGCTAGCTTATCTGGAAGTTGACTTCCCACACAGATTTCGTCAGGAGATCACAATACGCAATTCTCGGCCAACTTCCAGATAGGTTTTCTATCTGGCAGATAAATATGATATCAGGGGTTCGTCGTACAAGCCTTTTATGTTTCAGCCTACACGCTATTAAGGGTAGAAATTATTTTTATTTCACCTTTACCTGTTTGATCCCATTCATTTGCCATCTGATAAGACTCTGAAATTCATCTCACTTGAAATAACACTTATGGGTATCTTGTTATAGCACTCTGTAGCTACTGCCTCTTTTGCCAGCAGTTCTGCTAACTCATTGCTCAGATTTCCTACGTGAATCTTACCTAGCTAAGTAAACTTTTCAGTTATCCTTCTTCATACTGATCACTTTCCGTCTTATTTCTTCCATTAGATACATGTGTATACTTTTCTTCATAAGTGAGTTCATTGTTATTTTCAATATTTGAATATTGAAGCTGTTAGGAGTTGACATTGTTAATACGTTGTGGTGCTCTTGATTTTTTAATTTCAACAGAACTATTTTGTTGTGAGAGAGTTATTAGCAGTGGACTTTAGGAAATCACAGATTATAATAAGTAATTAGATTAAGTAGGTAGACGTGTTAAAATTAACTATATTTTGTTTCGTATCCAACTGAGGAGTAAAAGAGTCATGGTGTATGTACATTAACTCTCAAGTGGAACCACTTAAGGAAGCTGTGAAAGTTCACCACTTAAAAGGCTAGCCCATCGGATTGAGAGAAATAAACTATATGAATACAATCTTTGAAATCATAGCTACTCTAGATTAAAGAATAATATATACAGATCATATTAATTGCCAAGTACTATACCATAAAATAGAAACCTTTTAATGGAGTATTCCTTAAGCATAAGATTGCAGAATAATTAAAGCAACCAATCAGAATCCAGATATGATAGAATATTATTCCTATTGGATATTGTGCCGTGGGGAGGAGGCTTATGTACTTTTCAGGATTTATCTTAGATTTGATTTGGTAGAGAGTAGTGATACAGCACTCGATATGGTCAGAAGTTGGTGCTCAGTGCTCGATGTGTAGATCTTACATTATTCAGAAGTTAACACTATGGTGAAAATAGATCATAGATTTATATTTGTCTTTTATAATAGCGTGTGTAACAAGTCAAAATTATTCTCTCTTAAAAATAAAACTCCATTATCTCTGATCAGTGAAAGTCATTAATCATATTAGAACAGTTCATCCCTCTGATTCCCGAGTCTGTGCAACTACCGACATGAGAAGCCTGGATCAGCACCCACAAGAAAACATCAAGAAGTCACAGGTATGTAAATACCAAAACTAAAGTGAAACAAGAAACGGTTTCATATTTGGCGTCCCAAGTGGTGGCTCGAGAAAATCTCTGAATATTTGAAATTGAAGGGAGACACTGATGAATTTATACCCACATGGACTACGAATCACAGACTTTGAGGACTGGCAGAGACGACTAACGGGATTGAGGACTGGCACGAGAGACGATATGGAACAACGCAGAGGAAAGCTGGGATGGATGGAACCAATGAAGGCAACGGGAAACCACTGATGGAACTGGACATAAACAACGTTGGACAGTCAAGACATCATTGGATCACTCCAGTACAAGCTAAGTCAAGTGTGATTAAGAATTAATTAAAGGGACATTAATTTATGAACAATAGGTTAAAATTAAAACTCGTTAATATCAAAGAAAATCAAGAATAGAATAACTATAAAATTAAAAGTGCCCAAATAGTAATATAAATAATAAAACTAAATTATTGAGACGTTAACATATGTTTTTAAGAAGTGGGAAAAAGGTTACCACAATGGATAGTGAAGAACATGCACAACAATTCTTTTCACAACCCATAGAAATTCTTAATGATAGGGAGAGTAATATAAATGAACCAGAGAATAATTGTAATGAGGATAGCATAATGGAAAGTACTACTATTGAGGATAGAAGTGAGGAAAATAATCCCACTGTAAAAGTGCATGTAAGTGAGGAGTCAAATACAGTCATGGAACCTACACAAGTAGTTCATGGTAAACAGTCTAATCAGATTGATATGATGTTAGCCACTTTGCTAAATGAAATCAGTAAAAGTAGGGAAGAAACAAAAAGTGAAATAAATAAGAGCAGGGAGGAAACTTGTAATCAAATAGAAAACCTTAGTAGAGAAATTAAAACAATCAGACAAGAAATTACGCAGGAATTTGATGATAAACTAAAACAAAGTGAAAATAAATCCTTTATAAAGATCAATGAAAATGAAAAAGAATGTAGTTTAAGGAGAGCAGACATAAACAAAAACATTGATGTTCAGGTGCATTGTCTTGAGAAGCAAATTGTAAAAGCACAAGAACAAGTATTCAAACATTTAAACAAAGAAATTACTGAAGTTAGGAATGAAACTAAAATAGTTTTGAGCCAGGTACATAGCAATATGCAGATTTTAGAAACAAAAACAAAAGCAATAGAAGAAAATTCTAAAGAAATTATTCAAAATAACAAAGAACAAGGTATGAAGACTTTAAAAGAAGTTGATACAAAAATAGGACATGTTAATAAAGAATTATTGTGCATTTCTAAAAAGGTAGAAGAAATACAAAATAAGGTTTCAGGTTGTGGAGGGAACTATGTTGCTACTGAACCTAATGGTGCATTGTCAGATAATTTGATTGATTTATCTAATAACACAGTTAATGTTGTGCCTAATGAATATAATGGTTCAATAAATAGTGAACAAACTGGTTCACGCAGCAACATACTTCCTAATACAATGGAGTCGCCAGTGGAAAACAACAGTATCGCAGTAAGTACAAATTTACAAAATATTACTGGTATGATCGGGAGTGAAGTGATTTTACCCATGTACAATGAAAACTCTTACGAAGGTCCACAGAACTTCATAAAAGAATTGACGGAATACTTTGCCATCAAAAAGATTCCTCCGCAATATCAAGTTTTAATTGCTGGCAGATGCCTAAGAAACAACGCGAAACAATGGTTTCAAGTGACGATTGATAACGAATGCAGTTATGAAAAATTTTGTAAGTTATTCATTGATAGGTACTGGTCAGCTGGACAGCAGTTAAAAACCCGAATGCAGCTTTATACAGGTCAATACAAACCGGGAAGTGGCTTATCAATGTCGGATTATCTAATAAGAATGGTAAAAACAGCCAGGCTATTACAACCCATAATCCCAGATTCAGAAATTCTTGCGCTGATAACAAAACACTTTTCACCTGGAGTTCGAAGTGCATTGTTAGTTGCAAAATTAACTACTGTAAGCGACACTATTGAACTCCTCACTAACCTAGAAATGTACTCGACACCTGAAGGTAATACAGAAAATGGAGGGAACAATAGGAATAATGAAAGAGAAATCCAACCTAGACATAACCAAAATCATTCACAGGGGTATAGGAACAATAACAACCACAGCAGGTCAGGACATAACCCGAATTATAACAACAATCAAAATGGGAGGTATAATAACAGGAATAACACAGAATATATGTCACGAGACCCGCAGAATCAAAGTAACAGAAATACTCAAGTGAATTCGTTAACAATCCAGAGTGATGATCAAGGTAACCGCAGGCGTAATACACAAGGCCAGTTCAGTAGGAATTCCAGTAGACGGGTGAATGATCAAAACAGGAGGGATGATCCTATAGAGACAAATTCTGAGAACCAGGACCACCAGGATTTGAACCCCGAAGCGAGGGAATTTCATAACAGAAATTATGCTTGTGAAGCCTCGCGACAGGAACAAGATTTAAACTAATTCATAACAGTAAAGAGAATCCGTTTGCTGTTACATGTCTTACACAACAATGTACTGAAGGATTCATGAATGATAGTTTGCCGGAGAATGTAGGACAGCGTAATAATGAAAATAGCATACAATCCATTAATGTTCAAAAACCCATTGAAAATGAAAATCAGAATGATATAAAAACACCCGTTATAACTGTGAGAATAGGAGAAAAGATTAATGTTTGTGCCATTGTGGATTCTGGGTGCACGCACTCAGTGTGTTCTCAAAAATTCTTAGATAAAATGATAAAGAACAAAATTAATATTCAAATACTAAACACAACAGGTTTATTTTGCAAGACAGCTGTAACCTCAAAACAATTCAGAATTGGATATCAGTGTATGGTTAATGCTGAAATCGATAATTATAAATGTGAGTTATTTATGCTATCGGTGAATGGGCTTGCTCATGACGTGATTCTTGGATGTAACTTTCTATACGAACATGGTTCGAAAATTAATTTTATGGATAATAAATTAGAATTGTCTAATAATAATAATGATGTAATTCATATACCATTCCATAAAGAAAAGACCCTTAATAAAAATGACAAACTTAGTGATATTGAGAGAAGTATCTTAGAGGAAGACTTTGTAGTGGAAGAAATAACATTAAGTGACCTAAACGAGGCACATATTTTACGGGGGGATGACCCGAATTATTTGAATATTGAGGACAATAGTAATTTGCCCAATGATTCATGGAGCGTAGTGGAAGAGGAGAATATAGTGGAGGAGAAATATAATTTATATGGGGAAAATAATGAATACCCAGATAATAATAATATGTCATTAAGGGAGAATCCGAATGGAATCGGCTACTATGAATTCGATGAAGGAAGTAATGAGAATAGAAACTTAGAAGCTCAGGAAATTATCGAAATTTTACGAAAGAAAGTTCAAGAAATCGAAGCCATAAGCCATGACCAAAAAGCAGAATTATTAGCAGTATTAATGAGGAACAAGGAATCATTTTCTCGTAGGCCAGGGCTTTGGAAAGTGTACCAGCACTCATTTGACATGCAGCCTATGCCGGAATTTAAATATAAATCGAGAATTTTACCATTAGCCATACGTGATCTTGCAGAACAAACAATTAAACAAATGATAGAAGATGACATAATAGAAGTGTCAAATTCAAAATTCATAAATCCTGTTTGTTGGGTGGTTCAGAAGCCTAATAAATTGAGAATGGCCCTCGATGCTAGGTTCCCAAATAAATATATGGCTCCTGATAATTTTAGAACACAACCAATAAACCAGTTATTAGCGAAGATGGGTGAGGCTGAGTACTTCACTGGGATTGATTTAACGTCCAGTTTTTGGCAAATAGGCCTAAGAGAAGAGGATAGAATGTACACAGGTTTCAATTTCAATGGAGTTACGTACCATTTCCGAAGAACCCCATTTGGTATAAAGACGTCGAATAGCGCGCTTCTCCGAGCGTTACATATAATGTTTCCTGACAGTACGAACGATTGTGTAACAGCATACGTTGATGACCTTCTCTTACAAACAAAAACATTTGATGAACACCTTAAACAGCTTGACAGAGTGCTAAATAAATTTAAGGAGTGTGGCATGAAAGTGAACCCAGATAAAATTTCACTGTTAAAACCCGAGGTAAAATTCGTGGGATACATAATTAACCGTGAAGGGATTAAAGCAGATCCAGAACGAATTAAAGCAATTCAAGATATGCCAGTGCCTAAAAGCATTAAGCAGGTACGACGTATTTTAGGTGTCTTGAATTACCAAGCGAGATTTATACCTAATTACGCAGAGCATGTAACACCATTAAGGGAATTACTGAAAAAGGGGAAGAAATTTCAATGGACACAGGTAGAAGATGAAGCGTTTAGGAAAGTAAAACAATTATTTGGTGAGTCTATACTATTAGAAAGACCGAGAGAGGATTTACAGTATATTTTATATACAGATGCCTCATCTCGTTCTGTAGGAGTATGCCTGACACAGGAACATTCTGATGGTACCCACCATATAATTGCAGTAGCTTCAAGGGGACTTACACCCATAGAAAGCAGAGGAAATGTGACTCAGTTAGAAATAACAGGATTGTTCTTTGGATTGAATAAATTTCACCAATACCTGTATAACAAACACATTATTGTAATGTCTGATCACATTAGCCTAACATTTCTTAATAGATGTAAATTACAAAACAGCAAAATAAGTAGGTATATCCATGAAATATCCCAATATGACATTGAAGTAAGGCATATTGCGGGAAAATCAAACCTCCTATGTGACTATCTTTCTCGTGTGGATAATGTCATCCCAGAAAATAATTATGACAAGGGAAATCAAATAGACTTGATGGAAGTGCGTATGGTAAACGAACCAAGCTTACGAAGCTTGTTCAGAAATATTGCAACACTGCAGAGAGAAGATCCTGAAATCTTACTAATTTATAATGGGTTGAAAGAACTTGAGGGGGAGACAGATGAAGAGGCTGAACTAAAGTATAAGATTGAAAATAACATTGTTTACAAACAGTGTGGGAAGGAGAGGAAAGCGTGGCATGTATATATTCCAGAAGCAATGGAGACCGCTCTAATTAAAACTGTACATGAAAAGTTATGTCACTCAGGAACAGACCGCACGATGCTATACATAAATAAATCAGTCTATATAAAGAATCTAGGGAAAAAAGTAAGAAAGTTACTAAGCTGCTGTGAACTATGCCAGAAAGCGAAACCCTTGACAGTCCATTATGATTCTCCGCCCCTAACTATCACAAGGGAAGAGAAAAATGAACTCGTAATGATTGACGTACATGGACCTTTGCCTCAAGGACAGTTACAGAATAAATACATTCTTATAATGTATGATGTATTTACTCATTTTGTGAAACTTTGCCCACTAAAGAATGCGACATCGGCAGAATGTGTCAGGAAAGTAATGAATGATTGGATAGGTAAGTTTGGAAAAATGAAATCTATCCTTACAGATAACTCTAGTGTGTTCAAAGGACATAGATTCAGAAGTAGATTGGAGCATGAGGGGATTAAGATGTACAACATTTCTTCGTTTAACGCGAGGTGCAACACAGCCGAAAGAGCGTTGAGAGATTGTGGTATTTACTTGAGAATCCTATGCCATAGCCGTCATACTAATTGGGTAAAATATTGCTCTGTGATTGAAGATGTCATAAACCACTCAATTCACCCAATTACACATGTCGAGCCATACAGATTATTCACTGGAAAGCAACCGATGAAACTAGTAAAAGAAATACCCCAAGGAATAAATGAAGATAACAATGATGAAAGTGTAGAGGTACTATGCCAAAAAGCAATTAGTAGGATCAGAGCAAAAGCTCAAAAGAGAAAGGAAAAGGCAAAAAGATACAAAGCAAAGTGGCAACCTTCGGTAGGAGATCTCGTCCTTGTACGTAGAAAAATTCTATCTAATGCTTTAAAGAAAAGAAATCATAGATTAGAACTTTTATATTGGGGTCCTTTGTGTATTCATAAGATATTTAATGATGTATCTTATGAGATTATTGATGTAGATAAGAATAAGATTGTAGGCAGATATAACAGAGATATGTTACGACCCTTCAAACAGTAATGATACCAGTAAAATGTTGTAAAGGTACAATAAAAATGTACTACTGTTATGCTGAGATGAACACTAGGTGAGATAATTGGAAAGGTAAATATAAAACTCTGTAAGAAAATTGTAAAGAATGAGTATGGGATGAAAAGATGATTGCATGTGAATAGCATAATGCAATGAAATCGATAAGCACTGTGGTGTAGACTGAAGTGAAAAAAAAAAAAAAAAAATACTAATAAAATGTGTAAAAATAAATGAATGACAGTGAGAGATGAACTCAGGACAAGAAAGATAAAGATAAAGACAATTTGGTACTTTAAATGTTGATAGGATATGAATGTTTGCATGAAATAATGAGTGGATGGAAGTATGGGTAACATTATGATAACTGCTTGTAGAGAAAATAATTTTCAGATAAGAAATGTTCTTTAGAAGGAATGTAACTATAACATTAGAAATTCTCAAAACAAAATGAGTAGACTTGAGCACTAAGCTTACATTGAGGACATAAACTTACATGTGTGAAATTGTCTTAAATTCATTCAAGAAATTTCAATATGGAAGTTTGGCATATGAGAGAGTTATTAGCAGTGGACTTTAGGAAATCACAGATTATAATAAGTAATTAGATTAAGTAGGTAGACGTGTTAAAATTAACTATATTTTGTTTCGTATCCAACTGAGGAGTAAAAGAGTCATGGTGTATGTACATTAACTCTCAAGTGGAACCACTTAAGGAAGCTGTGAAAGTTCACCACTTAAAAGGCTAGCCCATCGGATTGAGAGAAATAAACTATATGAATACAATCTTTGAAATCATAGCTACTCTAGATTAAAGAATAATATATACAGATCATATTAATTGCCAAGTACTATACCATAAAATAGAAACCTTTTAATGGAGTATTCCTTAAGCATAAGATTGCAGAATAATTAAAGCAACCAATCAGAATCCAGATATGATAGAATATTATTCCTATTGGATATTGTGCCGTGGGGAGGAGGCTTATGTACTTTTCAGGATTTATCTTAAATTTGATTTGGTAGAGAGTAGTGATACAGCACTCGATATGGTCAGAAGTTGGTGCTCAGTGCTCGATGTGTAGATCTTACATTATTCAGAAGTTAACACTATGGTGAAAATAGATCATAGATTTATATTTGTCTTTTATAATAGCGTGTGTAACAAGTCAAAATTATTCTCTCTTAAAAATAAAACTCCATTATCTCTGATCAGTGAAAGTCATTAATCATATTAGAACAGTTCATCCCTCTGATTCCCGAGTCTGTGCAACTACCGACATGAGAAGCCTGGATCAGCACCCACAAGAAAACATCAAGAAGTCACAGGTATGTAAATACCAAAACTAAAGTGAAACAAGAAACGGTTTCAGTTGTTTGGACTGATTGATGGTTTGTTAATTTTGGGAATGGTTAATTTGTTGTATTTAATGTTTGTGAGGTGAAGTACCCTGGACTTTTGTCAGAAAAGTCAATTTATTTGATGTATGTATGTAACCTATGTATTATGTATATAGTCTATGTATTAAGTATGTGTAAATGTGTGTCTGTAAGCAGAAAATTATTCTGTATTATGTATGTGTAAATGTGTGTCTGTAAGCAGAAAAGTTCCAGAAGAAAAAATAATATAAAAACTTTTAAAATTGTGATATATATCATCGGTATGTGACACGAACATCAGTGACGATTTTCTTTTCATTTTACTAGCTTGTCACATTCATTTATCTTGATTGTTCGGAAACAGTTCTTGCGATTCTCTTTAAAATGTTGTACAGTACACGAGGCGCTTATACCACGAGCTGAGACTTTTATTTGAAGCCTTCTTTCGCTAAAACACTTTTAGGAATAGTAGGCCAAGTAATTCAGCCACAGTTCTCATGAAATTAGGCTTTAAGGTTTGCTTGGCAAACAATACATGGTTTTTGAACCAGTTTAAAACAATTGAATATGCATTCTGGGCAAAACGATCTCCGTATAGGAATTTGAAGTTAAAAATTGTATAACACATGCAAAGGGTAAAGGAAGTTAGGTAAGTGAAGTACACAGGATATATTTTTGTAGAAAACGGAAAGAATTTATGACATATTTGAGCGGAATGATATTATAAATAATTAAAACCTCAACTGGTTTGACCACTACTTAGATTCGAGACTTTCGGACTTGTGCCAACTTGCTTCGTATGTACTGTACAGGCTAAAAATAATACAACAATGTTTACGATTAAGAGGTAAAAATTCCACAACATAATATTATATTATTAATCCAGTAAGCCAAAAAAATAAATGTTTTGGAGAGAAACAACTTAATTTTTTCGTTGAGAGATAATGACAACAAAATATTGAACTGATGAAGTAGCCTTTTTAATAAAAATAAATAAAATAAAAGTACCGGTACTTAAAAAATGGGGTAAAAATCAAATTAAATATATGCAGACTGCTTCTAGCTGAAGTCCCGGTCAGAGTACAAAGGTTGAGAACAAGTCCTCAAAAGACCAAAGAAAATCAAATACTTTTTAAAAATAAATTATAACGCTATTCTGGGCAATTTATTTGCACTGGATAGCAGGTATACCTTAACGTGATCAGACTAATTTTAAATACCGCGTCAAAAAATCAATAACCAAATAAAAACAGTATCTTCCTACCATGGCAAGGGGAGGCAACTGAAGAAATTGCTGCCACCACCATCACTATGCTACTACTTCTACAACAACTTTATTATTATTATTATTATTATTATTATTATTATTATTATTATTACAATTATTACCATCATTCTCATTATTATTATTTTTACTATTATTATAATGTTCATTATTATTATTATTACTATTATTACTACTACTATTACTATTATTATTATTATTATTATTATTATTATTATTATTATTCCTTTACCGTCGTTGCCGGTGAAAAACCTCCTATGTGTCGCCATGGAGCAAAATGAGGTTTTGATTCTGCTGGAAAGCTTAGATCACTCTGCATGTTGTGACAAAAGCTCTTATGTGTATCTCTACCACAGAAAATGTTATTTACGAAAATATCATACCTCCTATGTGTCAGTGCAGTTCTGCTGCCGTGAAAAATATCCTATGTGCTCAAATATACACATGAGAGGTTTGGTACCGATGCATTTTTGCCAGACTGCCGTGAAATAGCCATCTGTCATGTGTTAAACTATGCACATAAGAGGTTTGGTATGATTACGCTTACATGCACACGATAGATTTATTACAATATTCATTAACTTATAATTCACAAATATTAATAAATATTTACATGCATAGCCTTTGTGATTCGCTGTCTATGTGTTTTACTGTATATAATGTAAATTTCAATTTGTAAATTTATTTCCTGAAGTAAATGTATATTAGTCTGGTTGACAAGATACATTTGACGTATTATGGGCTTCAGAGGGGTTTATGAATAGCCAAGGAATGCGGTTTGTCACCCCCCCTCTTTATTACTTTGTTTCGATATTTTTTGCTGGTTCTTGACCTTCAATGTGTTGAAAAATTCCTCTGACCATAGAGCCACAAATTTTTTTAAGTGAAGACTAGAGACAAACTCAAAGTAGTGACCGGGTTGACTTTATAGGTTGTGGATGTGTTTTTCCGTGATGCTACAGTGGTAAAAAATAAAAAAATTAGCACAATTGGCCCTATTGCAAGATTCTTCAGCTGATTAACAGGACAATGGTAAGAAAATTATTATAACATAATTTAAATAATTCAATCAAATTTCTCCAAGTTTCTTGTTTTCATTATGAATAGTTTTCTGGATTCTAAATAAGATATGTATAGCTATTATTATTAATATTATTATTACTATTACTATTATTATTACCTTCATCATTAACTAACGTCATTCAATTTATTTTATTTTACACAAGAAACTTCATTATTAATGAAGAAGTTCCTTCATATAGTTCTGAACCAATAACTATCAATAATGAAGAACTAATTTATCATATAGCAGGCATGCAGAGTTAACATTTTAACCAAATTAATGCTCCTTTTCTAGCAAATTTTACTACTGCTAATACTAGTACCACTATTACTATTATTGTTAATGTTATTACTACTACTTACTTAGTTACTTACTTACTTACTCAATGGCAATAGACAATTCCTCAGCAAGCTAAATGAATAATATCTATTTTATGGAACCTGAAGGTTCATTGCCTCGCTTACCTGAGCCCACCATTCAACCCTGTTCTGTGCTAACTCCATCCAGTCATCCCTCGCAAATCCTACTTCCCCAAATCCATCTTAATATTGTCCTCTCACCTACGTCTAGGTCCTCCACGTGGTCTTTTCCCTTCGGGTCTACTACTATCACTGTTAATGCTAGTGCTACAAATTCCTGGTTACTATTATTTTATTATTATTAAATTAATATTTATCCATTTATTTATTTTACACAGAAGACTTTAATATAGGAAAAAGCTGATAGCATTAAGGAAGTTGCTTCGTATAGTTATAATTCCAATTTAATAATTTTCAAGCGTTAAAACTAGTTATAGAGCGTGATCATCATGCTTTTTAAGACAATTTTAGGGTGAAACCAGATAAAGAAAAAGTTGAAAAGTGTTAATCTGGAAGATGTGATCATATATTTTGTGATCTTGTTATTGACAATGCTTTGAGACATTGTTTGAGGACGGAATAAAAGTAACGATTAAATAAATAAAGTTTATTTTAATGTATAAGTTAGCCTAATTCTTCATTAAATTGTTCTGCGGAATAAACATGTTTTAATATCAGACTTGTTAACATTTCATGGAACAAAATCTCCTATGTGTCACTTTCGTGGAAGGGAAAAATCTCCTATGTGCATGAAAAATAATAAAAAATCAACACTATTCAAATAATACACAATTACATCAAAGAAGTTTTATAAATTTATATGTAATTATACTTTAGAGAACATTGTTTCAAAAAATATCTAAAAAATCCAACTACCTCTGTTGAAAACAGTTTTTTATCCTTCCTGTAAAATTTCATTTTTTGCACATAGGAGGTTTTTCACCGGCAACGACGATTCTCTCTTTAACTAAACAGGTATATATTTATGTACATACAGCTTTACACGCAGGTAAGTACACTGTAAATGTATATAGTAACAACAATTGTCCTGTTGTACACAACTTCTACTGGTCCACTTTTTCCCCAAGAACTCTTCTGACGATGTTACACGTTTCTAGGATTACCGCACGCTGCATAGATAAGTACAAATATTTCTGTAATTTTAATCGCTTTAAACTGTCTTGAAGCTTGAAGGGAATCTCACCAGTACATCCCAGCACAATAGGCACAATCTGTACAGTGTCCATATGCCACATAGCCTTGATCTCATCAGCAAATGGTAAGTATTTTTTATTTTTTCCCCATAAACTTTTTCTACATTGGCTGCTAGCGGAACCGCAATGTCGATGATGTAGGTGAGTTTTTCTTCCTTCAAGAAAAGCACAATATCTGGAATATTATTTTGTTTGGTCTTATCTGTGATGATCTTCCTATTCCAGTACAATTTCGCCCTCTGATCCTCACATACAGGAGAAGGAACATATTTATAACAGGGCACTGTAGGTTCCTTTTCAAAGAACATGTTTTTCAGTTCTTGGTGAATAATATTGGCTACCTTATTATGACGATCAAGGTATTGCTTGTGTGCCATCACCTCACATCCAGATATTATATGACTTATAGATTCTTCTGCTTTCCCACACATACGACAGATGATGTTTTCTACCGCTTGCTTCATGATTCTCTTTTGGTAGCTGCGCGTTGGTATTACTTGATCTTGTATGGCTGCTACAAAACCTTCCGTTTCCTTGAATAAGTTTCCACTCATTAACCACTTTTGCGATGCTTCAGTATCTATGTGTGGTTGCTCTATGCAAGCCCTATACTTCCCATGTAACTTAGGCATTTTGATCTCCACTGGTTTATTAGTTTATCTGATGACGCTACATTCCCTCCGGGTTCATAATTTCTATCACTCAGCTTCAATGGAGTTAATTTGTTATCATTTTCCACTACCATCTCATGTAATCTGCTACAGTCTGCTTTCTCATAGAAATATTTCCGCAGGTTGCTTATTTTTTTGGCGTGTCTATCAGGGGAAGCTGGCTATTCCTCTGCCCCCAAGTTTTCTTGGCAGGTGAAAACGTTCAATTGAGCTATGGGGGTGATGTGCTCTGTGCTTCATAAATTCCTTCCTGGTCTTGATGTCCAATGCTTTCAACTCAGTTGCTGTCCATGCCAATACACCAAAGCTGTATTCTATTACTGGTACAGCATAAGTATTAACTGCCTTCGCCGTATTCCTTGCTGTGAGTTCTGTCTTTAAAATGGACTTCAACCGTGTTAGGTATATTTTAGTGACTTGTTCCTTGCATTCTTGGTACGCTATGCCTTGAGCTTGTTGGTATCCCAAGTAAGTGTATGTATCGTATTTCTCCATTCCAACTATCTGCCCCTGGTGTGCAATGTGGTAACCGTCGTTTCTATACCACTTCCCTTTAACCATACTACTGGTCTTACATTTATCTAGGCCAAATCGCATTCCAATGTCAGAACTGAAATCACCCACTGTCTTCAAAGCTTTCTGCAAACTTTGTCCACTATTGGAAAACAGCTTCAGATCATCCATGTACCACAAGTGTGTTATATTAAACCCTCCTAAAGTATATCCCTTCTTTAAGTTATTTAATATCGACGTTAGTGGTTTGATGGCAAGACAGAACCACAAAGGGCTAAACGCATCACCCTGGAAAATACCACGTTTTATTTTGATGTCGCCCACTTTAGAACTTCCCATTTTTGTGTTAATAGTTAGCATGGTTTTCCAGTTTTTCATTGCATGTCTAAGGAATTCTATGACTTGTCCATCTACTTTATATATCTGGAGGACTTCCATTAGCCAACTATGTGGTACACTGTCGAAAGCTTTCCGATAGTCAATATAAGCAGTGTGAAGGGGCCCTTTGGTCTTTTTCACATGATTTGTAATGACAGAATCAATAACCAGCTGTTCTTTGCTTCCCCGGGATCCTTTCCTGCAACCTTTTTGTTCCTCATCCAACAACTGATTCTTCTCAAGATGGCCATATATTTTGGATGTTATTACTGAGGTTAATATTTTATATATTGTTGGTAAGCAAGTAATGGGTCTATACTGTGCAGGATCTGGGGATGGATTTCGTGCTTTTGGCAACAGATAAGTTATCCCACATGTCATAAATAATGGCATCGTATCTGGTTCGTGTATTATTTCCATGAGTCGCTTGGTTAGTTCTTCGTAGATGGACGTGAATTTCTTGAACCAATAATTTTGTATTTTATCTGGTCCAGGGGATTTCCAATTATGGGTTTTTCCTATGGCTTTCTCAAGTTCTTTTGATGTAAATTCCAACTTTTGCATAGTTTGTAAGTCACGTAACTTGTTCTTCTCTTCATCAAGCCACTTCTTATGCTTATATTCAACCGGTACACTCCAGATACTTTCCCAGTAAGTTTTAACTTGTTGAAGTTCTGGAGGATTCTCTACTTCATTAATTGAAGCTTTTGTTTGTAGCTGCTTGTAAAAAGCCTTTTCACTACTAGTAAATTGATGATTATCCTCTCTTCGCTTGTTACTTTTTTTATATCTCTAAAGTCTTAGTGCAAACGCACTTAACTTTTGTTTTAAGAAATCCCTGACTTCAGTCTCTGTAGGATTGTCAACGTTGCGGTACTTCTGGACAATCTTATCCGCCAATCTCGTTACTCTATGACTAGGATTGGGTCTAGAGTTGTGTGTCAATATACTTATTTCTTTTCGTAAAGCCTCAATTTTATTATTTAATCTTCTCTCCCATGGCGGTGTTGTTCCCTGCTTCTTCTTTGTGCTGATGGGAAGTGGCTTAAGTTGCTGCCCATGCCTTGACAATATGGTTGTAGCCCCCACATATACCAGTGTGTGCAACTCCATGAGTGACAGCTCTTCTTTAAGTCGCCTTTTGATAATATCATTAACAGCAGTCACTACGTCTTCTGTGCTACTGTTTATTTTGAGCTTCGGGAGTCGAGGTCTAGCAATAGGGTCCATTCCTTCATATTGCATGTATATGGCATCGAAATCTTCTTGTATGGGATCATTTTCAATGACAGTTGTTGGTGTAGGCACTTGTTCTTCTTGAGGTTCTTCTACATGTTCTGGTACAATACCTAATTCCAGTGCTACTTCATCCTTTATTTGTTTGATCTTATCAAATGGTAATCTTTTATTTCGGAAGATTGATCTCCGTTGATCTATTATGTTTTGCACCGTTTTGCTCCTAAGTTGCGGAAATTTATCCGTAACTAATCGGTGAAGATCTTTTACAAAAGGTTCTGGGTAGGTTTCCAGCTTGGTTAGTCTATAGTAACAGCATACAATAAATTCATTCATTTCTTGTGACCATGATGTACGCTGTCTGCCACGGAGGGATGTAGAGGGTTGAAGATCATCTTCAACAACTACAGCATCCTGGTTGGGCTGAGGGAGTTGTTGTGGTTGCCCGATACTGTTTTCAAGTCCATTACATTGTCCTTGTTCATTGCCTTGGTCGTTTGCAGGTAAAACATGGCGGTTCCGACCCGGATCCTGCTGCTCCGGCCCGCCCTGGCACTTACTACTTGTTTTCGGTGCAATTGATACACATTACTGGAGCAGCAAACCCCAGTAACGGAATAGCTCAGCAAACATCGGGGCCGCTACTTCCCGAACTATCAACTAGAGCTGGTAGTGCTTGATGTTTGGCTTCGGGACCGCAGGATTGCCAGATCCCGTGTCCCCTGTGGGGGTACCTCTGCGGTTCGCCAGCCGCCCCACTGGGATACAGACGTTGGCGGGTGCCGCTGCTAACTTGCAGAACAGACGCACCCCTACCGTCGAATCTCTTCCGCCCTAGGCCGTTGGATCTTCTTTCGTTGTGGGGTATTCTTAGCTTCACCTCTCACTGACAGACCTATCCGGCTTGGGTGGCCCTACCAGGAACCGAAGTTCCCGCCGGCATAGCTCTGCAGTTCCCAGAGGTTACTGGGCCCGCACGCCACAACAAGGCGTAATTCCTCATTCACATCCTCGAATGTAGCTGGACTTATGGCTATGAATACAAAGAAAAAATGTGATGTATTACACTCACATTACTTTTTTTTACCCCTTACAATTTCACAGGTAGGCCTACTAAATATTCATATAAAATGCGATAGCCTACTTCCAGTGCTTTACCTTCATTGCAATCAAATGTTTGGCTGGAAAGAAATTCAATTTTGGGGAAGTAATTATTCCTACAAGATAGACAGCTGTTACAACTCGTTTTTGGCCAAACATCTCAAACTATATTAGGCGGGAACTTAAGCCTGACTTTGTATTAGTTGATTATAATCATTTAGTTTATAGATTTATGTGTAAACGAAATTTCCAGAGGGGGGCAACGGCCCTACCCTCCCCCCTTCCGGACGGCCATGCTTCCTACAGACATATTACATTCAATTATTATTATTATTATTATTTGAAAATAAAGATATGTGCGCTAATAGATCAGGAGATTGTGAATATTAATAATGTATACATTGATGATAATTAAAATATATATATCCAAAAAAATTCATTCAGCAATTTGATATACTGTATTTAGAATATACAGAAACATTATTTTTCCGATGTGCCGCTGGAGCGCCTATACCGGACGACGACATGCTTCCAGGCAGCCGGACGTGCGTTCTCGGCACATCGCAAAAATAATCTCTCTGTACATAACCCCATATTATATTAGGGTCTTGTTAGATTCACATGTAATAAAAATACATGAAACTCTAGCTATGAAAATGTTCATCTTTATCGCTATCATTGCATTTTGTTTTGTACGTTTGTGTGGTTTAGAAAGTTTGAAGTAAATAGTCGTAGAATGATTCTGTAATTCTTGACACTATTAGTGTAAAATCACATCAATAACACATAACCTCTTTAATATGAGTAAAGCAAGTAAAGCGATGTGACTGCATAATAAGGATGGCCCAAGAGGTTATGGGCTCCTTTATATTCTCTCCGAATAATTTTACTTGCGCCAAGTACAATTCATAGAGAATGTACGATTGCTTATTATGTATTATGAAATGATCCAATGTTGGGCTGATTCCACATCAACGAATCACTTCACGGCACAGACCTTTTCTTGTGCATGATAAAATCGACTGGGCTCCCTTATATGGACACTTATTTGAGACGCCATAAAAAGGGAATATATGGGAGAAATAAACAATCCAGAAAGAGGAGAAAACATCTAGAAATAAAATTACCCAGTAGGAGTTCAAAGAAACAATTCAACAGAAGTATATCATACTTATTATACCGACTGTTGTAGACTAGCCGTTTATTTAGCAGATGTAGCCTACATTAATTATGTATTTCAGTACAAATGTGTGATCAATTCCCTCATGGTCATTTTACAGATCGTATAAATATTCATAATAGTAAGCCTCCGTCAAATCATAGGGATAGCTTTGTTGGACAAACATGATAAAAACTGTTCGATATAACCATTCGATCCTTAAAATCCACTACATCTGATTTATGCGGCTCAAAAGATTCACTCTTTATGCAATAAGGAAACGAAATTTGAAATTTAAAACGACCGGAGTATATTAAAGCCAATACTTAACCTACATAGTTCAACTGTTATTCTTTTTATGCATTAGACATTAAGAATTTACTTTACTCGCAAGATATAGGGCATTTATTTCACCTATAGACTATCTCGTGTGCTCTAATAATATTACATAGATATTGTATATTCTAAAATGGATTAATTGGCTTACGACTAAAGTCCAAACCATTTTCAGATGTCATCTAACTAAAAGCTTAAAAAAGGGATGGAGTTTCTTTTACCATTTCAAAGAAAGATCCTTCCCTATGGAGGAGAGTTTGTTTGGACGAGATGTACGAAAAAGGAGGCAATACAACTAAGAGAATAAATACAGCTAGCCTTAAGTTATTCTCGAATAACAAAATTATACCCTGAAACCTTTCTTAAGCTATGTAAATTTGGTCGATCGCCTTTGGACGTGAAGCTTCAGGAAAGCTTTCTCTCTCGGAGGGAAAGTGTAATACTATAGTGTTAAGTGACTGATTACATGGGTAATATTTCTACTGCTGCAGGAGGTAAACCTAGACCTCTCTGTAATAATATCAGTATTACACGATCTTTACTCTGTCTTTAAGATATTGATTCCTTTGACCGTCGGTGGTTTTCCGGAATTTTGACCAGGAGTTTGCATCACAGTGCATAAAAATAAAAATATAGCCTAAGTTTAGATGTCAGTTACTTGACACTTCTATGAAAATTGTTAAACAAACATCAATATTCTGAGAATAATAATACTTCTTTTAATTTACAGCTTTCGTATCCATCTGTATGACAATTTCAATCTCGTCCAAATGGCTGAACGTAAAGTAAAGAAACTTCGTCTTCTCAATTTTCATACGGTACTCCTGAGAATGTGTTAGGCTATAATTCGTTTGTATAGCAGAAAATTATTCTTAAAGGGCAAGGAAAATGAAATATTAAAAATATTAATTAGTAATTTCACTGAAAACGTGGCATCAATGAAACTGTTTCCCGACGAGATTTAATCTCTTCAAAATTTCAACAGAATGAATATTTTACACGTATATTAACGAACTAATTATTTTGCTAACATTGCTATTGCTTTGTCCAATCTTCCAGTCCCGGAAAAATTCGAACTTAAACTTTATTATAACAATCTTATAAAGATATTTAAGCGTAAATATATGTACACTGTGAAAAAAATTATTCATAAAATACCTAACAGATTTCTTGCAAATTAAATCTTAGAAAAGTTTCGTTAACACTGACAATGATACATATTGGCTTAAATTTCTTATAAAACATCACTTTCCACCACGAGATGAATGAGTTATTTTTCTAGTGCAGTATATGGTGTGACATATTACAACATATAGACCATGTACATTCATGAATTATATTTTGTATTATAATTTGTTTAATTACCCTTTATATTCACATTAAATCGAACCGTTATTAAATGACAGGCCTAAGGTCATTCTAGTGTTACGATTTGTTTTTAACATTTAGTGATTTTCGTAATTTCGATGCGAAATCATTGATTTCTATTAACTATAATTAAAATATTCGTATTAATTCGCACACTTTATCTTGAGCTCTGCACTCCATAATGCTGAAAACCGTCCATATAAAGAAGGCCTCGCTTGAAAAAATGAAGATCGCGACCCGTCCCCAGTATTACCATACCCAAAAACTTCCCGTTGAGGCATTCTTGAGCAACCGTCAATTTTTTTTATTGGATTACATCATATTATTCTGAAAATGACAGAATAAATCCAGGGATATTAAAAGAACAGTACTGGTGTTGTGGAAATGGTCGATATAAGTGACAACGAAGTTAAAAATAAATATTCTTTAAACCAAGAAGTATCGGAAATCAGCGAAATAATAAACCAAATAAATGAAATGGAAGGAAAAGCAATTTAATGTGTTTTAAGCTGAATCTGTCGTTGGAGAAAAGAACAAGTCAAGTTTTATTATTTCGTTGTTTTAATTGTGTTGTATTAATTACCTACAAACTTTCGCGAAAGGTATTTAGTTAAATTACATCAATTCAGGCATGGAAAGTGCGTATTCAAGTAGGCCTACATGTATAATGCTACGACTTTTAAACTATTTTCTATATTCTGAAGACCGGGAGAGAAATTGTCTAAATAGGCGTAAATATATAACTTTATTCATTTCTCCAGCGATATATTCTACTATAATATCTGAATCAATATAAAATCTTTAGTTTGGTAGCGAGAGTTGAAAGTGCTACAAATTACAGTTAGTTCCATTGTGTACCAGCATAAAACTAAACACGTTATATTTTCTGGTAATTGGCAACCCTTCAGAAACAACGTCAATTTCAACTCACCGCCTTCTGCAATAGTCAGGCTCTTCTGCATGCAATATCAGCTCCCCTCACCCCCGCATTTTTTCGGCTCAAGATAAAGTGTGAGCAATATTACATAAATTGATTTCAAGCGATGTGACGTGCGTAAGCAGCGGACTGTATATCCGTTTTAAATAGTGCTGAATTAAATATACGCACGAAACATCCCGTGGGAATGAACGATAAAGAGGTTTACAAAAATAAGAAACCCTTAAAAATAGCACTGACACTAATCTCTTCAAATATAACTCTCACTCGTCAGATGAAGTTGGATCGATGTCTTGAATCCTTCTTGAGAACTGAGCGATGAATGATTCCGCCATGAATAAAAACCTTGTTGGTTTTAAGATAGATTTATTAAGAATTCCGGAGGACCACTCGACTTGATACGTCGAGAATTGATATAAATACTGGTTAAACATATACATGCAGCAACTGTGTGCTGTAAATATGATTCACAGTTAATCTTGTGACGTCTTTTATTCACAAATCACAAACGCAATGATAATGTCATTAAATTAATTTGCGTGTTGATAGAGTCAAAGCAATATTCAAAATATATGAAATATTAAAATATCTAAACACTCACTTGGTGTAATGATTCCTTTTCGTAATGAATATCACTTCAAGAATTAATCCTGAAGTCCAAATAAGCTAGGCATAAGAGAAGATTAAGTCGCCCCCTTACGCTCCAAACAATGCGTTGCTGTTCGCTTGTTATCTCGGCACACCCGATCGTACCTTCTCTCCAAACTCCCGATCGTACCAAATACAAGCTACCAACCCATACACCAAAATGACAACCCTCTAGCTTACTCGGCAATCCGTTTCTGGAACACAATCACCTCTTCACATAATCTAAATAATGCATAACACTATCCACTTAGTTAAGTGCGCGAGCGGAGGCGGCAGCCGAAGCGAAGCGCCCTTGCATTTTCGAATAATGTACGATACACTGTTTGTAGGTTTCGAAAATGTGGCATATTATATCTTCCACACGTTAGTAAGCCTGTCAACTTTTGTTCATCTTTTGTTTACCGGTATGACGTCACACTACCAACGTCGAATCACGAGTTTCTATGTAATATGAGGACAGAAGAAGTGGTATAAAAGAAAGTGCATCGCGAGGGAGCGGCGGGTGGGAACATTCATCCAAGGTGCGACTTAATATTATTTTTTCCCATAAGCTATACTAAAGCTTTGTAGAGAAGTCTAGCAGCGGCATAGAAGAATTTCACCATTCAGCGGCGAATAATAAGTAGAAACTGCTTCTGTGCAGTTAAAATTAGTTATGACGGATCCTTGAATCGTTGAGAACAAATTACAAGGTAATTAAATGTTGATAGCTGCTGCTAGCTGAGTCCAGAAAGGACTAAAAATCCTATCAGAGGATTTAACAATGGCGATGAAGACGAAAGACGTAGAAGGAATGAATATTTGAATAATAATGCCTTTTAACAATATTAGAATAAACACTCCCTTTGGACGAAAATTACGAGCAATTGAGCGATTATATATTAATGAAAGACGTAGATTGTGAAGCAATCATAAAAATAATAGCAGAATGAATAAAATATATTTATAATCATTAACTACTTAAAATAATAAATATATTAATTGAAAATAAAGATTAATTTGATATCTATAAGAGAAGAAACTAAAAATCAATTGTTTTTTAAACAATAAAAGATTTAATTACTAGGCGGCAGAGAGCAAATTAACAATGAATAAAATATTATCAAGGCCGCTAAAGACAAGAATAAATATTAAGAGGGTTAAATCAAGAGAGCCATGCATATAAAAATTCCATCAAAGCTCAAAGTATCAAACATAACTGAACAAGCGAAAAGATATGTTTATCTTATAAGTTAAATATATTTTTGGAAAGAATAAAAATTTTATAACATGGTTTAAAGGTTCAACCAAACAAATAGTTTGTCTTCAGAAAGTAGGCCTAGAATACTTCCATACATGGAGTAGTCTGTGTTATATTACGACAGTAAAATTTGTATAGGCCTAATATACTGTATTTTTCGATACCGGTACTCTATAAAAACAATTTTAGGCGCGTGGCCTGAATGAATCATTGTAATTGATTCAAGGCTTTAGCCTATGTTAAATCAATCTCCTATGGAAATGTTGCCTGCAATAGATGACATCAATACTGTATTTGCCATAACATTGCAATAATGTGTTACTACACTTAGACCACCATTTACTGTGATTCCTCAATTTGTAAATTATCTTTCCAAGAAACTCTTTTTTTACAGATAATGAATTACAATTGGTAGGCCTACTCATGTTTTAGCCATAGTTTTTCGGTGCTTCGATTTCTGCCTTTTTTCATTGATTACATCTTCACTGCACATCAATTTTAGGACATAATGTAATTACGGTACTGACCTGTGGATGGAATCGGAGTGTGACAAGCAGGCTGAATTCTCGTGGGAAGTTGCCTGTGTGGCTGGCCCCTGCAGAAGGGAACAGCTCGGAAGATGGCACCCATATGTATGAGTTGGGGCGCAAACGCCATGCGGTAGGTCTTCCTGGCACATGTTCCCATTGTGCTCTAGATGGGTGAAAGTAGCGCTTGTCCTCAATGTCCAGCGGTGATACGGCACCTGCAACATTTACCAGGCTGGAAAGCTTATCTTCATATGGATATCTGTATAAAGAAATTAGTCAGAAGTAGTCCCATTAAGGTATGTATGTGTATGGATTTACAACAGAAGCAATTACATTAATTTCATATTAATTTTGTCGCGTTAAATATTAACATACAGTTCGAATCAAACATGAAGCGCGCGGCCAATTTCCGCGACAGTATTTAGCTCCTCCACTCCCGCATCCATCCATATCCCGCCGAAGGTTTAAGTAAGAGAATACCCTAATAAAAAAAAAAAAAGAATTTCATGTTTAAGTCACCTATTTTAAAGTAGACATTGAAAATGCTGCATACTCTGATGTATACGTGTCTGACAACAACGGAACGTCCATCTATTAAACCACTTTAACACTGATGTTTGAGAAATCCCAGTTTCCTTATGCCTGTTGCTCACGGTCAAATTGTTTCGTTAAATTTATTGTACAACAAATTTAAGCAAACGTTTAAACAAATCCACCTTTGCTAACGGTAAAATGAGTCATCAAATGCATACTAGCAAATGATTCTCCCTCTGTGTACTAAATTTCGCAACATCGTAGTATTACCCTGCCACCTAGTGGTAGACTCCTGTACTCTAAATTTTCAGCTACTCATACTCTGCTGCAAATGGTAGTTTGTTGTATCGTTTACATTAAAAGACAACAATTATCCAGATTAATTGAGATGGGACAAGATCACATTATTAAGATAATTTACAAAACTTATAAATAATTTATTTCAGTGTTATGATATTTACGAAAGACAAATATAACGTGCGGTTTAAGCTCCGCCCACTCGATATTCACATTTTGTTTCTCCGCGCAGCATGGCGACAAACTATCCTTGTATATTGTCGCCGACACTCCCGACCATACCAAATATTAAAAATGCGGAAGTGCCCCTTGTAAAAAATATTAAAACTGTGAGTGTGTCCCTTGTACCTAATATTAAAAATTCGAGTGTGCCCCTTGTACCAAATATAAAAAATTCGAGAGTTCCCACAGGTTTGCCTTGTACCCAACAGTTTGTCAGCCTGTGTATCCTCGAAGAATTCGCTAGATCGTGGTATAAAAGGAAGTGCTTCGCTGGGGGAGGGCTATTTCTCATGTGACGATGCACCTTGTATTTGGTTTTTGCCATGATTTTACTAAAGTTGTCCTTTAAATCTGCCGAACATTAATACTTTAGCTATTTATAATTATTATTGTAATTTTATAAATTTCACATCCTGTTGTTTCCTTTGCCCTGTGTATTTGAATTTTTCATATAAAAGAAAACAAACAATGCGTGAAGCTTTGAAATATTAAAATCATACATTGTTTACGATCATTTAAAATAATTATGAAAGAAAAAAAAAATTACTATACCAAGAACCGAACCCGAGACCTCTAGAACCACAGTCTAGCATCCTACCACAAGGCTATGAAGGAATGATGGAAGCAAGCGTGAATCGTGCATATACAAATACGGCTCCTATGCCATCCCGCTTCGAATTTTCATTTCGTTTTAGTATGGCAACGAGTCGTGTTCTCGTCATGATTTTTATACTAATCCGTTCGGAATAACGATATCTACACAGGTATATGCCCATGCTATTTTGATGTAGTTGCTACGTTAGGAAAAGTAGAATATGTGAGGAAGGAAAATGGCTGCATTGCAATCATTTGGCTTGCAGACAGCAAGTTCTCCACAATACCGCCCGGGGCGCGGGCTGTTCACGTTCGTTGCGCTGATTGGCTTTTGACAGCTTATTTGCTAGAATTAGAACAAGTCCTATATGCCGACGCGAATAACCAAACGCTTGACAAAAGGCGAATTTGATCGTTAGCAATACCAATTTGTTGAAAAGTGATAGTTGTGCAATAAATTTAAAGAAAAATTTGACCGTGAGCAACAGGCATTAGTTGAAAGTTTGAGATTTGGATAACATTGCATTTAAGATATGTTATTTGAATTTTCATTATACTATCTATTATCCTAGAAAATGGTGGAACTATAGAAATTGACCTGAAGTTTTCGGTTCTATTTTTATAAGATTTTTAAAAGATTCATGGAATATGCCTTCATTTAAGCAGTAGTTTATGCATTTTGTCAGTGATGAAATAATTTAAGGAATTACTCTTTTAATTAAATCGGAATTTACGTTATAAATGTCCTTGCTTTTAGAACTTTTAAACTGTTGTACTATTTTGGTTAGGCTAGGCCTACGCCAGCTTCAGTGACTAGTTTCCGTTTGACATTATCTAATGGCTTTGTAAGTTAAATTGCTTCAAAAAACATAAAACCAATGGGCGCTATTTTCATTAGTCGCGTTCACTTATCTTGTTTCGAAAAAATGTGAGCAATTACAATTTTTTTGTATGATTTCAGGCCGATTCACTTCAGTCTTATACAAAGCACGACGTCTAAAGCGGATTTTATGGCATGGGTAATTCTTTAAACAATATAGTAATAGTAAATATACATTTACATACATTTTAAATATACATATATACATTTTTACTTTATGCATAATGTAACAATATTACATGTTATTTTATATATTTTACTTAAATCATATTATAATACTCTGTGAGAATTGCTAGTAAAGGCTCCAAAACACTTAAACAAGAATGTTAAGTATTTGCATACTCAGACGTCTGGATATGTGGGAAGAAGGGAGTTTGAAATTCATGGGAAAACTAAGTAAAAATATGCACTAAGTACAAGGTATCATTTGATTGGCTGAGGGGTAAATTTATACTACGTTTTAGCCAATCAAAGGCCAAGAAAAGGGAGGTGCCTACCACAAAATTAAGAAATCTGAATTTTCAAGCAAGCACGGACAACAGTCTCTTTTTGATATCATGGGAAGTGGCACGCGTAAAAATTGTCTTCATCTTTTACAGAATAGCCTTTATAGAGTTTAAAAAGTGTCAACCAAAAGTGAAGTTTTATTATGTGTGTTACAAATCAGTGTAAGAAGAAGCAAAAAGAATTAACTAAGTGTCAAGTTGAAGGTTTATATTAAAAGTTATGTGTCCTTTTGTGTTTTTTGTGGGGGAGAAGGATTTATCAATAAACCCCGCTGGATCTAAAAAAATTGTGTACATACTTAATTTTCTGGACAATTAGCCTGCCTATCTCCGATTCGTCTCCCTGAGGAAGAACTCAAGCTCATCACTGCAAGCAGCCTAGGCAATAGGGGTAAATACAGCAAGACACAAGGTATGTAAAAAACACCTGAGCGCCCAAACAACCACACACCACCCAACCTTGAAACCCCTACACGGTGGCGCCCAACGTGGGGCTCGATGGAGACAGCGCCCACACTTTTAAAAACCCATACACGGTGTGCGAACCAACGTACGGCCCGAGAGAGACGACGGAGACGGCACGAGACGGCGCGATAAAAAAGACAACGCGGAAAGACAGCACCCAGCAGACGACGAGGAATGGGAGGACTAATGGAGATTCAGTGACACCATCAAGACTAAACTTCAAGTTCAAGACTTCAAACGGGAAAATCGTACAAGAAACGTCTTGCATTTTGTCGGTGTTCAAGAGGAGAAGATTGTCCAGGAGAAGAATAACCGCGGGACAAGAGGACATCAGGGGACATCAACAAAAAAAGTAACAGATAAGATAATGAACAATTAAAACAAGTAGGAGAGTAAAAAAATAAATAAATACATTAATTTGCTTGCAATTTTAAAATTTACAATTACTGCATGGTTAAATGATTAACTGTTATTGGAGGTTGATGTATATTGTGTGTTTTTTTCTCTCAATATTAGTGTGTATGCTTTGTGTAGCATAAAAGGGTCATAGGTGATTATATGCTATTACGGAGTGGTAAGAAGATCGAAACTATGGATAGTATAGGGTCAGATCTCGGGGGAGGGCAGAGTCTTCTCACCCAGGAGGATACGCCCGAATCTCAAATAGGAAATGAAGGCCAGGATATGTTAGGAAACTTGTTTTCAGTTGATAGGCCAGACGATGAAAATGACTGTAGCGTAAAGGTGAGTGACACGAACCTCAATGTTGTAGCAGATGTAAACACCGGGAAAGAAAGTGAATCAATTCTGGTAGAAGGGATCGGTAGCAGTTCTAGTAACCCAGTGGGAATAGAAATATTGTTGGCTAATATGCTAGCCGATATAAAGAAATGTCAAAGCGAAGCAAGTGAAAAAATGGATAGGCAGTTAGAAGCTACAAATAAACGGCTGGAAGAAAACAGTAAAAAAATGGATGAGGTTAGTAAGGAACAGCAGGCAGAAATGAGTAAGGAATTAAAGGAGCAAGTAAAGAAAATTAATGAAAACTTGGTAACAATGGGACAGGAATTAAATGCTAAAATAGATCAAAATAATGCTGAAATGGAGTTGAAGTTAAGTAAGGTTTTGAACAAGGTGGACGAAAAGATAGAAATTCAAAGTAAAAAGTGGGGTGAGAAATTAAATCACGAGATTAAAACAATGGAAAACAGGGTTGACGAGACTAAAGTTAGGGTTAATAAAAAGGTGGAAGATGACGTAGAGCATTGTAAGAACGAGTTGAGGTCAGAGTTAAGTAAAATAAACACAGTAACTGTCTACCTTACCAAGAAAATAGATAGTTCAGAAAATTCCAGTAAGATGTTAGAGGAGAAACTGACAAGTAGGGTGCATGCGTTGGAAAGCAGACTAAATAAGAATGTTGATGAAGTGTCAAAAGAGGTGAGCTGTTTGAGAAATGAAACAGAAAGTTTAAGAAAAAGGGAGGCTGGAAGCGATAGGATTGATGTCCTGCAAAGAGCAGAAAATGTAGGTGATAACCAAGAGAATAACATTACGCAGGGTTTAGAAAATATCGCGGTTAACAAAAATAGTGTTTCAATGGGACGCTCAACGCCGGACATCGCTCCTAGCGTAATAGGCCTAGCCCCTAACGTCACTGCAACTAATGACTCAGTGAGTGTTACTCAATTTTTGGGTACTGACCTAACAATTCCGACTTTCAACGAAAATATTTCTTCGAGCCCTCAGAAGTTTCTTAAGAGTCTTGATGAGTACCTACGGTTACGCGTGGTACCTGATAATTTAAAAATGATTATTGTGGCACGCGCGCTTAAGGGGAAGGCACGCGATTGGTTAGATTTAACGATTGATCCCGGATGTTCATATGAACAATTTAAGCAGGCTTTTCTGAACCGATATTGGAGTGAGGAAAGGAGGACACAAGCACGCGTTCAGCTTTACAACGGAAGATATACACCTAGGGATGGGGGTGCCTTGGTGAATTATTTTATGGACGTCGTCGGCGAGGCAAGGTTACTCGATCCGCCATTACAAGAGCATATTATTATTAAGCTCGTACTGAGACACTTCCCGCCCAGTGTATTCATAATGTCTTGGTAATATCAAACGCCAGCACTTACGGAAGGGTTATCGAACTCCTAACGAGTTTTGAGGGATGTGCAAATAGAGGAAATGATGAGAATGGGTATGGCAGACCAAGAAATGATGCTCGGATGACAAGGCCTCAAAATGAGGGGTTTAATAATAATAATAATAATAACAACCGAAATGATTTTCGACCACTGAGAGGTGTGGGAGCCAGAGGTACGAACTCCGGTCCTTACAGGGGCGATGATGGAGGCAGAAATAGGAACTTTTCAGATAGACCACACGCCAGGGTAAATCAAGTTAATAATATAACATTTGCGAGAGGAAGGCCGCGAAGAGAGCATGATCGCCAGGAGGATGGCAATCGTAGTAGAGTAAGAGAAACGACAGCTGATCAGAGGGGTGAATGGACCGAGAGAAGGGTAGACACGTTGTTAGCTCGTGGTAGTAATGGAATGATGTTAAACAGTGACGCGGGACAGGCAGAAAGAAGTTTGGATCCTCAAGCAAGCGAGTTTAAGGGGAATGACACTTCTAACACACGGGAAAATTATGTGCAGAATTACGAGGGTGTAGATCACCAAGTAGGATACTATAGGCTGTGTGGGTTATCTTGGCTCTGTGGTCATAAAACTACCCGACTACTATTCAGCAGGTAGCCAAAAGTTACTCACTCCACTATCCCACTGAGCAGAGGGTGGAGTATGGTTGTATAGAAAAAATGGGGGAATACCAGAAATTCGAGGATTAAGTAATCGCCAGATGTGTTAAGCAGTCATATTGTCGTTTAGAAAAGGAGACGTGGCGGCTTGTTACTTTAAATGGTGCTTATGTTAAGTCCTATGAAAGTGGCCAATATAGACACACAGACCACCACTGCTTCTAGCAGTTACACTGATAGTATTTCTCCCATGCCACCCTCGTCATAGTGACAGCTACAAATTCGTGGAGTGAGTAACCTTTCACAATAGTATGTTTCTATCTCTTTCTGTTCAATAACTGACTTCTGCCAAACATCTTCTGTCTCAATTTTCTGAACCGTGCCATCTTACATCAAACAGGGTATAAAGATCGTTAGAAAATTAAAATACGGATTCTGGAAGGACTCGTAAATGCAACTGGCTTAAGAAAAAAGTGATAAGTAAATATGTACGTGTATAAACATTCAAGCGATATGCATACTGTGGACGAACAGAATGACAATAAATAAGATGGTAAAAGTTCGATAAGTTCCCAGCGACGAAGGTTAAAAGAGAAATTAAATTGAATGAAGTAGAGTGGAGACCAATATCCTGATGTTTTCGACATTTTCCACGAAGAAGTTTTGTATGTAGAGACGGGGGGAGTAAGATGAGTATAAATAGTTTTCAGTCATATATTGTGAGGTGGCATTAAAAGATAAAGGTGCAGATACCGTAAAGAAACAAAGCAAAAATAACGAGAGGCGAGCGGACAGTAGATTTCTATGCGATTATGATTAATAAATCTAACTCACTGCAAGGAGATGATAGAATATGATTATTAGACGCTATCATGCTATTTTTAGACCCCACGACGTCAACTTGTATTTAAAAAAATAAAAAATAAAGGAAATCTGTGTATAAATTTGCGGAAGATGGAAGCGACGAGAACTATGATAATATGAGATAGATGGTGTTTATAGGTATGCCCTATCACCGAGAGTAAAAGAGATAAGAGTTATTGTAAATGTAGTGCAGTACGGGAAAAGATCCTCTGCATGATTAATTGTTTTGAGGCTATGGAGCCCAGTATGAGGTATAAAGAAGCAATTACGTCAGTAAGGACGGTTGCGAAATATTAAGAGGAAAATATGAATTTTGCGAAAGCGAAGTGCTCCGGCAATTATAGTACATGTGACACAAATGTAATACACAGATAGGAAGACCATGGGATTATTTAAAAACGAGTTAGATAATAATGAGAATATTAATGAGTAAGAATGAAATCAGTAAATTTTTAGGTCTTAAGCAAGCAAGGAAGGGAGACTGTCGCGAAAGCCACTCGAGAAGGAAAGCAGAGTCAAACGAGAAGTCAGTAACAATAATAAGAAAACGGTTAATGTGAGAAATATACAGACATTCATTAAAAATACAACGGAGGTTTGGCAAAGTAGAATAAAACATTAAATCGCGATTAAGAGGATAAAATGATCTGCACTGATAAAAAAAATGTATTACGGAAAACCACTACCCGGATAAAAAAAAAGAGTGACTACGTTTCTAAAATCATACAAAATAATAAATATCGCAGTGTGAACTGGAATTTACGGATGAAATGTATTCCGTGACTTTGAAGTCAACAAGGAGATTGACGAAAATTAGGCAAAATTACTATGCCAGGAAGTTCGAGATCTTGATGGAATTATTTGAAAGAGTTGCATTACGACATCCAGAAGGAACTGTAGAAATATGAAAAAGGGAATAATACTGTAGTAACAGGAAATGTAATTTAACGTGTCATTGATAAAACCTTTAGGGAACGTACTTATGACGACACTTAAGAATAAATAAATGATCTTTTGTTTTTTTTAGGAAGAGTTGATATGTACTTTAAAGAGTAGCAATGACCTACGGGAGCTCGCATTTTTTTATGTGCAAAGCCAGTGTGGCAGGAACTTGAAAGTGTATGGTGAAACAGTGTTGTTTCAAAGACAGGGTTCAGTAATTTCTATTTCTGCATGAAATAAATAAGATGAAGCGTGAATGGGTTGAAAGCAGATGTATATTCTAAGAATTGTAGGATGAGAGTAGTAAATATAGTCGACACTTTAAGGGTCTCGAACCCAGTGCGACAATAGTGACATCCGTGTGGGTACACCACCCGGAAAATTATTATATGATGGTATATTCTGTGTGATGGAATGACTGATATAAATAATGTTTAATTTTTAAGTCAGTATGTTAAAACATTGCAATCTGTTTAACCCATGAAGAGTTCAGGATGCTATGGTATATATGTATGCAACCCAGCCTCTGCAAGGTGACAGCTAAGCCATTTAAAAAGCTGTGAGGGAAGAATGCAAGGTCTGGCAGCAACAAAAAAAAGGGGGAAATATATTGGAGTAGGAGGATCTTAGGTTAAGTTGTCTGTTATCCGTTCACGAAAAAAAAAAGAAGAAGAAGAAGAAGTAAGGGACAGATGTCACATTCGGGGGTATGTTATATGACACTGAAAAATGTCGCAATTGGCCATTGAAACATTTTCTCAGTCCCATATAAGGGCATATAAAGCGGATTTTATGGCATGGGTAATTCTTTAAACAATATAGTAATAGTAAATATAGTAACAATTATATACATTTTTACTTTATGCATAATGTAACAATATTACATGTTATTTTATATATTTTACTTAAATCATATTATAATACTCTGTGAAAATTGCTAGTAAAGGCTCCAAAACACTTAAACAAGAATGTTAAGTATTTGCATACTCAGACGTCTGGATATGTGGGAAGAAGGGAGTTTGAAATTCATGGGAAAACTAAGTGAAAATATGCACTAAGTACAAGGTATCATTTGATTTGCTGAGGGGTAAATTTATACTACGTTTTAGCCAATCAAAGGCCAAGAAAAGGGAGGTGCCTACCACAAAATTAAGAAATCTGAATTTTCAAGCAAGCACGGACAACAGTCTCTTTTTGATATCATGGGAAATGGCACGCGTAAAAATTGTCTTCATCTTTTACAGAATAGCCTTTATAGAGTTTAAAAAGTGTCAACCAAAAGTGAAGTTTTATTATGTGTATTACAAATCAGTGTAAGAAGAAGCAAAAAGAATTAACTAAGTGTCAAGTTGAAGGTTTATATTAAAAGTTATGTGTCCTTTTGTGTATTTTGTGGGGGAGAAGGATTTATCAATAAACCCCGGTGGATCTAAAAAAATTGTGTACATACTTAATTTTCTGGACAATTAGCCTACCTATCTCCGATTCGTCGCCCTGAGGAAGAACTCAAGCTCATCACTGCAAGCAGCCTAGGCAATAGGGGGAAATACAGCAAGACACAAGGTATGTAAAAAAACACCTGAGCGCCCAAACAACCACACACCACCCAACCTTAAAACCCCTACAAGTCTCAATCTCCATTCTGCAAGGAGCACCCAAGTTGTTACATCGGTGCTTTTACTTTCGCAACAAACCATTCTAGCAGCCACTGTTCTTACAATTGAACTGTACGTGTTGTCATGTTGAAACCTATCCTCATACTTAGCACATTGTTAGTTTTCTTTTTACAGACAGACACATGCAAAAAATAAGCTGCTCAAATACCCCTCTTCTTATGCTGAAGCCTTTAGGCACCTATAATGTGTATTAATGAATGTTATACCCATAAGGGTCACATTGGTTTTTGTAGATTTATCAACCTATAATCTCAGAATTAAGTTGTATTGATATATATTATCTTCAGCGATATAAATAACAATCAATAAAATATAACCCTTAATTCATTACTAATATAACTATAAATTCATTTTACTAATATAACTTATTGTGAGTGTTTTAAATGGATAAATCTTAACCAATATATCCTAAAATACTTAAAAGTTTGTTCTGCGGTTCCTCGTGATATATAAATTATAAATACCCACCGGACTGCTGCGACTATAACTTGCAGTTAGTAAACAGCTTAATGAAGAATGATTATTTTTATTTTTAATATTGTTTTGTGTGGGATCACGACTCTATGCATCAAGCTCACCAACTTTAATTCCCGTTGTCTAAAAATCTTCAGAAAATGAATTTAAATTCAGGCAAGAACAAACATATTTCATGCTACAGGGATTAATTCGAGTTAGTTAAGATCTTAGTACATGTTACATTATTTACATGTTACATAACTGTTTCACATATTCTTTCTTACTTTATTTGTGACGCTATGTCCGATGAATTATTATTTAATACAGTTCGCCGTTGGATCCCTTTTTTAATATTTTATTATCAGCATGCCCCATTACAGTGTAATAATACATGCATTGTTTACAATAATATTCGTTATTCTATAATATATTTGGACGAGCTTCATTCCTAAACATTTTAACCTATTTACTTAAGTTATTTTACAATTCTATGTACATAGATCCTAAAATAAGTGTGTTGCTTAAGTTATTTTACAATTCTATGTGCATTAGATCCTAAATATGTCTTTTAGAATATATCTGGAACTACACAAACTCTGACCTCTACTGAAATACAGTATAGATTGCTTATTTACAGTGACAATGCATGGATAAACTTTTTAAAAACTCTCAGATGTTTTGCTGCAAGTTCTTGATTTGTGACTGGCCAATTACCTCCATTGTTCTATATATCTTACGAATCCTGAGAACAGGCATCTAGTGTATGCACTGTTCATAACAGTTAGTATTCCTTGCACCTGCTTAGTATAAAAAGAAAGTAAGATAACTGCTCAGGGATTTAATTTAAATTAATGATATCTTTATTTGACATAAATCATTATGAGTTTCAGACAGATTCTTATGAACTTTTGTTCCAAGTATTAAACCTAAGACATGTGTTAAATAATAATTTAAATATTATTATTGAATTCTTAGTATTAAAATAATTTTTACTCACATGGTGTACATATTTGATGTAGTCGTTCTTTTGTCGAGATTGTTTGTCTCTCAAGGCACGCAAAAGACTAAACTCCATGGCGTTACATCTGCTGAGGGACTAGATGGCAGGATTGAGGGCATGTGGTCATTATGCCGACGCCCACGCCCGTTATTAATGGTTTATTGAACCGGAATCGCTACTTCGTTATCAAGTAGCTACTCAGTTTGTGTCATGAGGCTGAGTTCACACCCTTCCAGATCTCCTTACCTCAATAAAAATCGAGAAGGTACGGGGGATCAAACTCATACCTGCAGATCCGTAGTCAGCAACGCTAAGCACTAGACCCAGCTGATAGTGAGTGAGAAACATGTTATTAGAATTTCATAATAATAATAATAATACAAATAGCAATAATAATGATAGCATAATAATGATAATAATAATAAAATCAGGTAAACTCATGTAACATAGTGCCAGAATGCTTTTGTTTAATCAGTTATAACGCCATTTATGACATGCAGAAAATAAGTTATTTTAAAAATTGATTTCCAAGATAATTTATTAAGTAGGACTTACGGAAGAACAAAGATCTAGTTTTAAAAAATCAGATTAAAATCTTCCAGTATCAGCAGAACTATACAGATTTGTGATATCTTGACAATCGCATATTCACATAAAATTTAAAAAAGAAAATGTCAAATTGGGCGGCTTCGGGAATTGAACCAAGGACCTCCAGAATGCGAGTCCAGACGTTACCATCTCAGTTTAACGATCTAGTACTCTAGTTTGATAAGCGTATGTAAAGGAATAGTGTTAATGTCTGTATTGCAACTTCCAAAGCCATATATGAAGACTCTAAAACAATATACTGTCATGATAACTGATTTGCATTTGATAAATTCTTTCTAATATATTACCATAAAATAGGCACTAAATTGGGTATTCCTCCGGTACCGGTCAACCGATTTGGTCCAACATCAATAGGCACGGACAGACAGACATACATTTTCCCGTCCCGCACACAATCTCATAAAGTACCATACTGGCATTTAATAATAATTGAACGAAATGGTTGGTCCAGCTCACGTACCCACGGATGACTACATTCATAATATTGTATAAATTACTTCGGCACCTGCAGCATTCTTTTTGTAATAACGAACTGTAAGTTATTGTTAAATTATGTCAATATACGGGTTGTGGGATATAAATGCAAATATTTTTAAATTATTCAGTCACATGAAAACTTATTTGAGCATACATTCTTCATTTTTGCGTTTTATTTAGGTCTTATAGTTTTTTCCATTAATGAACTACATATTTAAACCTAATGATTTCTGACCAATCTAAGGCAGAAAACTACTACTCTCGATGTACCTTCTGCGCTTCGTGCTTCGTTCCATACCTATTCTAGTGCGTTCTCAGGGTAAACATACCAATTACCATGATCGCATCGATATACTAAAAATCACCCTGCATTTTATTAACTTAAAAAAATTAAAGTAACCAAATTTGATTTTTTACTTCACTATATTGACTCCTGTTATTAGAAAAAAAGTGGCACTTATACCCTAACCCTCTGTACAAATTTGCAATTTATACTTTCAATTATGCAAATCACGAAATGCAAAGTTACTGTACTTGTTTGTATTATAGCGTAATCTAACATATTAAAAGTTGCACAAATTAAAAGTCATCCAATAGATGTCCGGATACCCGATATTACTGTAGTTTGGTGGCTTTTCTCCTTTAGGATTCTCCATTTAATGTTAACGGGTTTGTGTTTTGAATTTTGTTCTAATTATTTAATGCTAATGTGTGAATTAATTAACAGTTTTTATTAGATGTTTGTGCTGTGCATACTTGTCTGAAATGAGTGCATCTGTCAAGTATGTTGATTGATGTTTTACCATGTTTAATAGAATATGCTTTTCCATCACGTATGATGGGCAGCTGACGTCCAAATTGTACTGAACCTCTCATTTATCTTATTTCGGATATTCATGCTTTCTAGTCCATTAGACTAGATCCGCTAGATCATAGAAACTTGCAACAAATCCCGGAAGCAGTAAAAGTATTTTCTATCGTCCAACAACAGTTTAGCATGACTCTAGGTTTTAAAACAGAAAAGTTAATAGAGTGGGAGTTTTGTTTGGACGATAATGGGTGTGCTTAAGATGATTTGGTATAGTAAAATTCAACGGACATACTTTCCAGCGAAGTATAAAACAATAAATAAATACAAGCACATTTTATTATATGAAGAAAAATAATGTTAAACTTACATTAGGTATTTAACCCCTATTTTACCTTGGAGCTTAAGAGGAAATTATATAAAATATTTCCTTAAACTGGAGAAAGTTGTTACATCTTCCACACACACAAAACTAAACTACCCATGTGTTACGTCATGCAATACCTACTTGCAATGCTTGTTATAAATATAGTTTAAATGACTTGATTTAATTTTCTTTTGTCACTTTCAAAGGCCTCATCGTCTTAATAATTCAAGGTATGTCTTGACAATTATTGTTATTATCCTCAAAACCAAAATTACTTTATTTATTTCTAAATACTTTCCCATTTTATCATTTCTTTGTTTATTTTATTTCATTTATTTTGCGATTATATATTTAGTATAGTGTTTTCATGAATTGATTAATTATTTTAATATTCAGATCAAGCTATTATTTTGAGATAGCGATTTTTAATTATTTCAACCTTCTGTTGTTCTAATTTTCACTTCTTCTTCAAAATAGATCACTTCTATGTTCCATTTTTTCCTATCCAAGAGCAAAAAGCTCTTCTCCAACCTATAAAGGGTTTATAGCATTCAAAGACAATGTTAATTTTGGGCGGAAAGCCTTTCTTTTCACCTTATTCATGGATTAAGTAATCCATCGACCTTCAAGACTGCACACAACACAATATTCAAGGATCTCAAGGACTCCTTTACGAAGATAATAGTGCTTCGTCAATTATCAGGACATTTAACTTATCAAGGGGAAATCATTCATTCTGTGAGTACTTTCATCAATTACATACCAAAGATACGTTCCAAGGACCAAAGGATTGGTTAACTTCATGACATTTCGCAGTTTCAAAGGAATTTATGTAACTGTGATTCACAATAAATGTAGACATTTTATCATTTACTAATCAAATTGTGTAAATCACTCATTGCAAATCCTCGCACTGAACTGCATGTGCCGTGAATATTCAAATTCGTCATTTTCACGAAACATTAACATACAAATTTTCTAGCTGGTGAGCTAACAATTTCAACAAGCTATATTGTTACTACGAATAATATCTGGTCCTCCGGTTGTATACAGTTTTCCGATACATTTGTGTATTCGGATAGATTCATAACATCAAGATTTAAGAAGAACATTTTCAATCAAAACTCACGTTTATGTTATCCAAGCAGCATCACTCTATGTGTACATAAATTGTTCATTATTCTTCATCTCTTTGTGGTTGGAAATGCAATAGAGTTTGTGTTTCGAACCGCAAACATCGCCCAGTTCTTTCCTATTCAATCTATATCGCCGCCGGGAATTGCACCCGGAATTCTACGGTCCTCGCTGCATTCAGAGGCAGGGTAGCCTGGCGGTGACACCATGATCACATTAATTTGTACCTGCACTACTAAAAACGATTTTTCAAGACTTCCAAGAATTTCTTCAAGACTTACTGGAAGTGAATCGGCTATCAGTCTAGTTTTAAAAAAAGTTCACCATATGCATATCAATCACAGGCTGTCTTTTTGAAACACTTGCCTTTTTAATCACACCTGGTTCTGATCACATAATTTGGTTGGAAATAATTCGACCACCCTCCCTACAGTCCGGATTTGGCACCAAGCGATTTTCGTCTGTTTCTTCATCTGAAGAAATTCCTTGGTGGAAAACATTTCAACGACAATGATGATGTAAAATAAGAAATCCAGACTTCGCTTTCGTCATAGGCGGCATCATCCTTTCACGAAGGCATACAAAAACTGGTTTCCAATACTAAAGTATTTCAAAAAGAATGTTCTGTAAATTTAAAAAAAAAATATCAGCATTTACTTTAAAAACACGCCTCGTACTGTCGGTAATGACGAGCCGAATCCCTTCTTATATTATTTATGTCAATCCATCTAATGTTCGAAGTAAATTTTCTTCTTTAACTAAATGTTGTACACAATTAAACGTTGTTTAATCCAGTTTCAGGAATTTCGAGAATTTTAGCTAGTTTGAAAGCCTTATTATTTCTACGCACGAATCCTTTAACATGGAATCATATTAGTTTTGTAGGGTTCACATTGAGTAGTAGGGTGTTAACCTCAGAACAGTAAGTCCTGATTTTTCTGTGGTTTCTTCTATTAGATAATGTCATGTTGTTCCCTAACTGGTTTTACTATTCATATCTGTTCTAATTTCACCATTTCAGGATTATATTCCAAACCATGTTCTTGCAGCCAATTTCATTATTTCATCTTTCTTCATAGCCTTAGTTTTAGTTCTCCTTTCGGACTTAAAGGATTCGTTTTTGGAGAATTGATATACGAAATGATGACGATACTAGTGTTGTAGGCTGCAAGCTAGAAAAGAACCTGCGCGAAACTAATGCAGCAAATAGGTCTATAGTTTGTTATTTCACGTGTTCAAGTTGCCATTAATCACGGGTGATGCCATGCATTATCATGTGCGAAACTGTACAACAGCAGCGACTGTTATAGTAGCACCTCTTTGGTATGAACAGGACCAAACTGCCTGAGACAGATAATACAGGCCTAACTGTTGTATTCATCAACCCACAATGTGGAATCTTCTCTATCCCTAGGGTATAGACTAGCCACCACGTTCATTCGTGAAATGGCTCATAATTAATCCATATAACTTAACTGTGGCGAAGTTAAAGAGACCCTAGGCCAACAAGAATGAGAAAATGGTTTACTTATCATCAAAGCAACGGAAAACCATAATAAGCATAAAAAGCAATACAGGGCTTTAGACATGTGGTTGCTACCCAGAACATGATTCTGGATAAAATAAATTTTAAAAGCACAATAAAGCATAATTTTAAAAATTAAGCATAAAGGCACAATATGTAACAGCTAATTCTGGGAAGATTAACCGCCAGCTTAAAATTTAACAATACATTCAAAGCGAGAATTAAAAATATTTCCAGCTAAAGTAACTTGGACGTAAAGTTAACGGTTTTGTGGTCGGTGCACAAACGGAATCAGAGCAGTTCACATCCATTGAGCACCAGCATGCCAAAAATTTCTGTAAATTCAATTCAAATGGTTCATGACTTTCTGACCTATTATTTTGTGGCTGGAAAGGGAAAACTTATATGCAACTTATAGTCAGAGTACATTAATTTTGAAAGTAACTCCATTGCGCAAAATCACGTGGAAAGTTTTAAACATTGTCCAATTTCAATCGGACCGGAGGTGATAAGCTTCATTGCTTGGCACTCCGGGGGTAAGGGAGGGCACAAAAAAAAAAGTACTATACCTCAAGTATGGAGCGTATGGAGGGTTCAAAGGATATGAAAGAAGTGGTCAAAGCAATCACCTGAAACTTAAATTAATCAATCTCAAGAGTTTGGTACAAAGACTGAGAGTGACACAGATTTATAGAAATCTTTAGCACTATGCTCTTGTTGCAATGTGTTCTTGTATAACTTAATATTATTTTTGTAAGATAAACTTACTTTACTGTAAAAAAAATCATTTAAGATACTGAAGTTAATTTGTATGAAAGAAATACGTTGTTAATAATAAAACATAACCATCTGAAACATAAAACATAATTAAAAAATAAGCCTTAATGTGGGTTGTTCTGCTCGCGGTAAATTTCGTTACAGTGGCGATGCATCGTAATCGAAAGATTACAGTACATATTATGTTCGATCTTGGCCCAGGCTAATGATATTTATGTGTCAATATAACAATTCCATATCTGTAGATACGTTTATGGGCAAGCAAACGAAAATCTGCCAGACTAAATTCCCTCACACCGGCGAAGGTCTCAGTTGACAACCGTCCTTAAATAACCACCATAACAAACAAACGGCATACCCACAACACGCCCATCCCTCTCTCTTGGTACTGCGTTAAGACATGGGTCTACAAATGTCTATTCAGCGTCGAATCACTTCAATGACACCAGGAATTTTTGCAACAGGGTGGGTGTACCGTTAACCTTGACGAGGATTTCGCATTGTGTTACAGTAGGGTGTATTTCTTGACTATCTCCATCTCTTTCATCTTGTTTGTGACAAGATAGAGCAGACGGACTCTAAGCGGTAAAATAAAATAGATGCGAGCTGCAGGGGGCATAACTATCATAAACTGTTTTCACTCTGAGAACAAAGCTAAAGCAAACAAAAACCAATACATCTGTCTCACTCTAGCACATCACTCTCACGACCTAAAAGTGAAACAGACCTACTGGTTTTTGTTTACTTTAGCTTTTTTCCTTAGAGTGAAAACAGTAGATCAATGGATGTTTATTAAATACTTCCGAGCATCAATCCCTTTTAAAATAACCGGTTACTTCTCTTACTGAAAGCTGTTGCATTATTGACTTGGACCAATCGAACGTTATTTGCCCCCTACTCATCTCGCCTTTATTCATCATCGAAATAATAAATCGTTAGTATTTAGATGGCGGTGACTATGTTGGTGATTTTTTCTAGTGTTTCATATAACTGGCTCTCCAAACATTATTTTAATAGTATTAATGACTTTCTTGAATTACCTGTAATTTGCTTAATTTAGCTTTATTATGTTTTCTGCACGATACTGTATTTACACCGGTACTGATATTGTATTTTCTGTTTGTGTTTGGTTATACTTTAGTCTAAAGCATCACTCGCGATGCTCGGGACATTAATTTAAATAAATAAACGTAATATCACATTACTTTATATGAGTAAAAGAGTAAATCCAATTAGCTGACTCTTATTACAATAATATTCACGTGAAAATGGAAGGGAAAAGGGGAAAGTTATAATTCTGAGACCATATGAAAGCACCGTAATAACTGACCTGTGGAAAAATACAGATCAGTTATTGAAAATAAAATGAACGATGCGATACACTTAGAGAAAAGTAAGATCCAACAACAGGGGAGCATGTAAAAATCCTCCATAACTTCTCTCTGTTCGTATTGAGCGGGAGGTAGGTTTATAAACGAAGCAGCTATTTCTTCGAATACATTATATATCCTGCAACCTGTTGTTTCACCTTCGTCACTGACATCACCAAATTACATCTTGAAAATGCTCCTGTTGCGTAGAAGCATAGTCCCGTCGGAAATCTGTTACTTGCTGAGAGGAGATAATTCCTAATCGTAGGAAAGTCCAAGTATTTTTACCAGTTAAGTTCAATACAAATTATAAACTACACCCTATGTACACTATTTATTTTTCCTGACTTTATTCAAATCGTTTAAGATAGGCTATAAGACATGATTATCCAATTCCTTCTTGCTTGCTTTGATATCCAGTGGGTTAGCAACTTAACAGCGCGCTCTGGACTGGTTTGTAATTTCCCATGACCAGTATCGTTTAACACGTAATTGAGCTTAGTGACACGAAAATACGGAAATGCTTGATTAATTACTAGGTATTACTTAAATGTAACTAGCCGAGATTAATAGGCAATAGATGGGGTAAAATGCATTATCTATAAAATTCTTCAGATTCCATAGGAATTAGTTAATTCGTAAACAAACCAAAGAATTATTTGAATAACCAAGAATAATCTAACCGCTAAAATAAGATCCAGAAGAATCTTCACTCACGATTGTTACTTTATTAATTGACCCCAATTTACCTCTTTTTCGAACGTGAGGTTTTAACAAGAATCCAAAACTAATTGTAAAGAATTATGAATGACTAAGAATACACATTAATCAAATTACACAAATATAGGCTACTTTGGTCACAGTCTTTTGAGACAGTGGAATGGGTAGGTGTTGTCTGCTCTAGAACCGGTCCTGTAATGTACGTTTTGCATTTCAATAGATAGGCTTATTGTGTTTGTGTTTATTTTATTTTTTTTCTATTTTATTTTATTCTATTTAAATCTCTTTTAATGTGTATCGAAAATCACGTACGGACCATGCGGACCCGTGGGAATGTTTGAAATTTGTTCTATGAAAAGTAATTGATATAATAAATACACTTAGATAACATAACACCTTCTAACAGAAGTGGTTTCAATTTTCTTATACCACCATGGTTTCAAAGAAGTGCTGCCTTCAATTTATAGCAGTGTAAACTTGCGATATAATTGCAATATAAGTGCAAGGACATGTGAAACGAGATGTATCGTCTTCTGAAGTTAAGAAGTATCATTTTAACTAACACTTTTTAAACGTGTCACCAGGAAGAGTTTATTTAACTAAAAGTGGATTTTTCTGAGAAGAGGAGATGAAGCTGAAGAGTCCCATTTGTGACATTTAAAAAAGACCCATGCTCTTCAAAGCAAGGCCTTTTACTGAGAAATAATTGGCACAAGATTAAAGAAGTGTTATGTTGCAGGAAACGTTCCAATTAAAATTAGTCTAATGTAACAAGTGAACTTCCTTTGGTAGTGTCATAAAGACATTATGCAAAACAGCCTCGTAAGCGAAAGACAAAGATATTTAAAAAAGATACCAGATCAAAACAATCCAATGGTACAAAAAACGGACACCATAACTGCAATGACATTAAATCAGGAGAGGCCATTAAGAATGTTAGAAATATAATTAAGTTATTATTAGGGACCGGATTCTTAGGTTTTTACCTATTGTTTTCCTTGCTTCCAAAAAAAAAAGCGCTCATACACTTTTTCGAATCATGTCCATAGGATTCACCCATATTAATTCTGTGGCACCTAAAAATACCTAAATGGGGTATAAAAACCTAAATATACCTAAACGGGATATAAAACCTAAAATATCTAATTTAGGCTACTTTTTTGTCTGTCAGTTGAGAAATCGATATTTTCAGGAGAGACAATTTTTGTTGGGTTGAAATGAATACCACCAGCGTTTCGTTCAACCCATTGTCGTCTACGATGGACAGTATCAAGAGAGGAAGTGTAAGAGCACCGGCGTATTCCTTTTAAAATATTCGTACGAACAACCATTGTTGCTGTGTATGAACAAGAATTTCTGTGTTTTAAAGCGCTTGTTTGCCTTTAGTACTTCCCTGTTATTCATACTGAGTGGTCACACTGTGAGTTTTAAGAAGACGTGCCGAAACAAATGAAATCAAGTTTATTAAGGCAGTGGATTGGCGATGACATGAATTTTTCCTTCTTCTTCTTCTCCTTCTCCTTCTTCTTCTTCTTCTTCTTCTTCTTCTTCTTCTTCTGAGGTTATTTTATGACGTTGCACCCCGCGTGTTTCTACGTCTGCTCTGTTGTTTTCCAAGTTATTCCTGCTGTATATGACATACGTTGTCATTCAATACAACTCACAGTTGAGAATCTTGAAAGATACACTGTGATATACTGTAACCAGGAAATGTGAGGCAATCTTATTTTCACTGCTTCTTTTGATTGTTCATGCTTTCTTTCTTCAATTGTGTAATATTGTCCTAAAGCAAGGTTACACAAATTTAAGTCAATTTTTTTAAGTTAAACTTTACAAGTATTATGTATTGAATCCTATGTAGCACATTCAAATTCATTAAACCAATTATTGTACCCAAAAACTATATTTTGGACCAAAAAAACTAAAAAAAGCTATTTCGCCTAATGGGAAACCTAAAATCCTGTCCCTCGTTATTATGTTTAGGTAGGGGGGAAAAAGCGGACAGACTCTTGAAGATGATTTCAGAGCCTTGTTCACACCAGTGTCCATGCGTATTCCTTAGACCTGTGTAGTTGGACAACAACTACGTAGCTGGTTACTGCTTTCGTCTTAGTTGAATAGCTCAGGTGCTTGGGGCGCATGATCTTCATGCGAAAGGTCGCAGGCTCGATTCGCGTGACTGTCAGTTAAGCATATCACAGAAATATTGTCACAGCTTGTGGACCTACTCACTTTTGAGTTTAATAAACAATTTTGGGATATTATTTTGCCAAAAAAATATTTATCTGGAAAGTGCATCTTGTCTTGCTAGCTTATTTTCTAATGGGTTTCGAAATGGGCTAAGTCAACAGTCGACACTAGAACAAATTTCAATACTTCAATACTAAATTTCAATGCTATCCTGTGAATGCCGCTGTGGCTCATATCGGCAACTTATATATTTTAGTAGGTCCACTTTTTTTTCCCTTACCTGTACTGTATTTTTCTATTTTGTGCAGTCTCATTAGATTCGTAATATGAATGTCACTTGTGTCTACTTTGTAATTACATACATAGGCCTACAGTCTACACTATAAATAATTTCAGTTATTATACCTTCTTAAGGGGACATATACTGAAATTCCACCCTATTCTGTGCTAACTCAATCCAACCATCCCTCGCAAATCCTATTTCCCTTAAATCTATTCTAATATTGTCCTCCCACCTACGTATTGGTCTTCAATAATGCTGAGATGTCTTTCCTTCCCCATGCGTGCAACATGTCCAGCCCATTTCATCCTCCGTGATTTAATTACCTTTATTATATTCGGTGATACAACCGCTAGGATAATTGTCTTATAAATTTCTATACTTACTTTTCTTATCAGAAGACGTGATGATCAAAGTTTCTGATTTGCACAACAAAAGCTTTTCCTAATTTTAGTTGACACTTAACTACAGAAAGGTACATAATATCTTTAATAAAAAAAGAATAATGCTAATTTTATACAAAAACTGTAGCTTATCCCCTTAACAATAACTGTAGCTTATCCCCTTAACAATAAAGCAGATATGACTTCTTCAAAATATAGCGTGGTGGAGTAATTAATATGGATGTGCCATACAAAAATGCATTGTAACAAAAAGCACAGAGCAGAGCTATGACGTGCTTTAATTATGGACGTAAAGCGAAGCATCCTGTTTAATCATGCCTCTGGGTTATGCTTTGTGAGACAATGCAGAAGCTCTGCACAATGCGATTCCATGTGCCATATGTGACGAGAGAGGCTATTCTAACGACCTGAATGACAGTCAACGGTGACACTCTCCTTATCTCGGAGCATTTTGTTACACCTCATGTTAAACCATCGTAGCTCACCTCCCATACTTTACAGCACAACATACTGTTAACAACTTCAGCGGAAATGTAGCTTGTAGGCCTAATGTTTCGTTAGAATTCTAAGTAGTTTTACATACACCACACAAACACGGACAGAGTGAAATAGAAAGGAGAGAGAGATATAAAGAAAGAAATATAGCGTGGGAGAATATAAATGCCTATGTTACTGGTAAAAGCTCAGAAATCGGGAAGATTGCGGGTTGCACGGGTAAAGATTGCATTACATTAAATCTCGGGAAAAGCTAGAAATCTGCTCTGTTTTATAGTTTTATCCGGTTATTATCTGTGTACCCTACATCCTTTAGCTATAGTAGTAATTATTTTGTTCGTAACAGTTCTCATATTAAAGAATGAGGATTCATTTTACATAATGGACGTAATACAAACAAATCCGAATGCAAATGCATAGTATTAATTAAATTAACATCAAAGTAACGTATTTGAAACGCTTATGTACAAATGCAAAAGAATTAAATTAGTTGTACCATTAATCACTTGTTCAAGCGAGGCAAGCTGGAATAAAATCTTGAGTTTTAAATGTTTCTGTGCCATACAATTTACGTTTTGCCTCACATTTTTTTGAGTTCGCAATTGCATCTTTTATAATTCTGCTTCTTCTCAATTGATTTAAATTAACATACTGGTGATTTCGTCTTCGAGTATTTTTGTTCAGGTATTGTATCAGTTCATTAATGGCAAAGCTAAAATTGAACGGCTCTAGGAATTTTGATTAAGTTTTCTATAGAAATTGCACATAGATCCTACTAAGAGCTAATGCTTTCCCTTTTCCCATAAATTCTATAAAGGGTAGTTTTAATTTATCCATGCAGAGTTTTTACTTGAAAAAATTATGGCTTTCATGGAGGCTTAGAGAAGCGAATGCCGCAAAGGAGTCGCTTACTCTATGTCGTAATATAAAAGGCTAAGAAAATTATGTTACACATCTGATTTTTAATGTGGAAGCAAATTAACTTTATTACTGTCTTTCTTTGAGTTTTACTTTCTCCCTTATAGGGACGTTTATGTGGTCTAAGCCGCCCGGGCCTTACGTGACCGCTACCTATCGGGGAAGGAATTAGCTGATGGATTACTTACACACTATTTCTTGACCAGACGAGGACATGGGGGACCTCTCGGATGAGTGATCAGCTCAATGCCGGGCTACTTCTGAGAATACGAAAACATAGGACGAGACATACCAATCGAACACGCACTCATTCCGAGCAAGGCGCAGATGGGATGAAGGTGATAATGATGGCCAGGGAACCACAAGAGCCTAAAGTTATTCGACATTTGTCTCACAGATTACGAAAATATCGGAAAACCCCGTTAAAACTTGTCCCGACCATGAATCGAACTCTGGCCTACTGCGTGAGGACAGCGAACGCATCCCCTACACCACAGTGGTGGACGACCATTATCCTGTAGTAACAATGAACAATATTGCGGTAAAGTTCACTTACATCCTTAAACAACACATTTAAACGCTTACCATAGAGGGAATGGACAAAAATATTCTCAATATGTTTTACAGAATATTGCATCGTCTTTAATTGAAATGAAGGCCTGTATGCTATTAGAAGCATACTTACGCAGGGAAATTGCTTTCTGTATAACCGACATAACTTAAATATATGACAGTATGATTTACCCACGAATCATCATCGTATGGTATCTCTCATGTAATTAATTCTCATCACATACGATCGCAACATCACGTCTCGACTTAGATGGGGCAGATATGAACAGCATTTCAAAATCACTGGTGTAATTTATAGCGTCCCCTGTACCAATTCGTATTACAGAACAGATTATAAGTAGAAGGCTTCAAAGAAAATACAAAAAATTGAGCATTTACTTTTCCAGTAAATATTCAAAGTACGGGAGTACTCGAATTACATGCGCGATCAATACAAGTAGAATAAGTAAACATTTAATAGCATGCGGAGATTTCTAAACGCACACTTGAATTGCATGCTGCCGGCCCTCGGAAGGTTTCTTAATGGCCAAATAATAACCAAGCTACAAAGCACATAATGAAATGTTGTTGAACAACAAGCCAGCTACATTGCAAGATAAAAAATTGAGTGGTACAATTTACCTGTAGGCAGTATAAAATTCAGCAACAACCATAAAAAAGCTGTTAAATTGAGTGTATTATAATTTATTTGGGGAGTTTTTAATATAGAACACTACATTCAAGAACTGCAATTTGCTTGATGCGCTGTACATATATTTGACGAATCCTCAACTAAGTCTACAACAGGCATTTATATTAATACAAAATACATATTTATACACTATTTTATTATCATTCAAACATTCCGAGTAAATAATTATATTTATCATGACCAGGCCCCGGATTCTAATGACATGTCATCTTTATACTGATGCTGCATAGACATTGCCAACTTGTTGATAAATCCTAATCGTGGCTTCTAGATCATAGAAATGCATTTTTATTGGGTCATTTTTTGTTATTTTATTCAATTTTATACATTTAGGGCATTTATTTAAATTTTACGGCATTATTTTGTCATTTTTGTGTCATTTGCTCCCTTAGCTTGTCACTTTCAAGCATTTGCAACGAGCATATTCTTATATATTTAAATAAATTACTAAGTTAAATTACTGCAACATTTTTGTAGGATCTACTTTAAAAACAACTTTCTTACTTTTCTTCTCAGATGCTCCCATGAAGAAACAAAGAACAAAGCTTTTAGACCTACAACATCCTTTCTGCATTTAATGTTTTTACAATTATGTAGGTGTGTACAATAATATAATTTTTATAAATAAAATAGGCCTATCAGTTTTTAGGTCATTCTTTATAATTATTATGTCATTTTCTTTAAAATGTAGGGTAATTTTATAGGTCTTCTTCAAAACAATTTTAGGTCATCAGAATCCGGGCCCTGATCATGACAATTACTCTTAGTTAAGTATTGAGTTTTGAACAATGAACGAAAATAATATTTATTTTGACTCAGTACCTAAAGAAACGTTCTGTATTCTGATGGATTAAACCGAGGGATATTGGATCTTGGAACCACCTGTAATATCTTACTTAAGATATTAAAATAAGATATTACAATATGATAAGAAAGGTTCTGCAAGAAAAAAGCTGTTAAACTAATATATTACATTACAAAATGAAATGACCGAAAGTGGTTGAAATAATTATTTTTTGCACGACTTAGGCCTAACTAATTAGTGGTACTTACGAATGTTGTTGCCGTGGATCGTAAGTTGACATTCCCACACGCAATCTTGTTGCTATGTGCGGTAAGTGTTTACGTGCGGTTATGAATTTGCTTACGGCACATCATAATACAAGCCTTAATGGACAAGACCCCCCAGGACAAATATTCGGTTCGCATAACAACAAACACATGCGAATCACTTTCTGAAATAAACATCTATCTTCAAGAATGTATATACATATTATTTTCAGGTAATATCACAATTAATATAATTAAATTGATATAAATAATCATCGTGCAAAAAATAGAATGCTATACTCGTGCCGTAAGCGCATAACGGATCTCGGAAATTGAAAAAACTCGGCGCAAGCACTTCGTTTTTTCAAACTCTTTCCTCGATCCGTATGCATCGCTTACGGCTCTTGTATCGCAATATACTATAAAAAATAACCCAAAGAAAGAACAACAAAGTTATGTGATCTTACTTTATAATTTTCTCTCTTGGAATTCTGTTCCCATGTGTTAAGTTTCACGTGTAAAACTTAAAAGAAGAAGAAATATTAGTTGTGAACGTGATTTTGTGACGTAAGAAATTTAAGTCACTGCCACTAGATCATATTTTATCGATATATCAAAGAGAATCATTTATTTTAGGACTTGAAAACATTGAGAGTTTTTTGAAGTCACTCTGTCTTTATATAATATATTAGTATCTTTCTTGGCTTCGCCCCATTCATGCTTACACTACTGGAGCTACCGACTTCGCTTCTAAAATATTATTGGAACTGCCGAGTTCATTTTCGAAAATACTTCTGCTACTTGCTACTTATACTACTCCTGAAACAGCGCTTCACTTCTTCATGAGAAGCCGTCGTTCTCCGAAGCAAGGAAGGCGACGCGACGTGAGATAGCTGCTTCAAAATAACTTCATTTTCTGGAAACGCCCCTCGGTATTTCGAGGCTGTGGAATTATTTGCTCTTGTAAATCATCGAGGGCTTTGCTTAAGGCAAGCCCTCACAAAAGTAAGTTCATCTTTACATCAAGTTTCTTTTGCAATTACGGCATTTGTTCCAGAACATAATTACGAGAATTGTACATTTTTTATATTAATTCTATATATTTTCCTTCTGTAGTTGGAAATCACAAGAAAAAGGAAAGGGTTGAGTGGGATGAATATTGTATGTTTAGTACTTCAGAAAGTATTGTAATATGTATAAAAGAAGTTGAATATATGATCAATGTATAAAGATTTATTAAGGTATTATAAATACTAGAAGTTTGTTATAATTATGTTAAAAGGAACAAGAAATACTTTAAATAATAAATGAAGTATTATCAGAATGAAAAGTCATATTCTTGCATGAACTGAAATTTATTTCCTCACACTTATGTTAAAGTTTGACTACACCGTCATATTTTATGTTAATAAACGTAACACCATGTATACTTAAAGCACTTATGTGAAACACTGCCTTGGGTAACTGAACGTTTCATAAATAAAATTAAACAGTTCCGTACAATTTGAGTAAATCTGCAACGATTTTATCCCTCAAGACGATTGAAATTAATAACACTCAGTTTGAATTTAAATTCAAAGAAAAGTGAATTCAATACAGTCAGAATCAAAGAATCCCTAGCTTTGAGGAAACCTTTAAAGAATCTAATAACGCAGTACTCTTCAGTCTTCTAAGTAAGCTTTGAAAGAAACACACAGCTTTGCCAGCAATTCTAGTTCCAACCCACTCAATTTTTTTTTTTTTCCGTTAAATTTAAGCTCACTGGTTTCGAGTTCATTTCTCCTTAAACAAGGAAAAAAGTAAATATTATGTATTTCAAATTAGGGTTGCTTTAATTGCGTGTAACTTAAGAAGAGTTTTAAATTGTAAACAGATACCACCACGAAGTACCACAAGAAGTACCCTAATTTGTAAATCGTTGTAAGTCTATTGTTATATCCTTTTAATTATGCAAATAAAATTTAAAAAATTTACAAATTCTTTATTAATAACAATATTTTACTATTGTATCAGGGTCGAAATATAAAATAATATTTACGGATGTTAAAGATTTAAAAAATATATAATCATCCTCTTCGTAAACTGCTCACGTATTTCAAAAAGATTTTCAATAAAAACGTTATTTCCCCCACATGGTATTAATACTACAAGTTAATAATAGCAATCACCTTTTCTTTCGCTAAAACATATTAATCTCACCACTCTTGACCAATCTGGAAGAGTGTATTGAAATTGTAAGTTCAGTAACCTACAAAAAGTTGACATATTCCATTCCATTTCACATTTCTGAAACTTCTGACATACCGATTTTATACGTGATGAATCGAATCTTGTTTACTAACTTCTCAGTATCGAATGGAAGTCCCAATGTAGCATGAAACCGAAACCCTGGATCCACTCAACAGCACTTCGAGAACATACGAGTATAAGTAGACTTTGACCTGCATGGACCAACGGTATGAGAGCGCGGGGAAACAATATAAATAGGAACCTCGTTTGCTCATTTAAAATATTTTTTTATTCGACCCTACTATAATACCCAAGGTACACTTATTACATGTGGCGTAATGACATCATAATGATATCCACGGAACGATCTTGAAGTCTTGAAATCATCAAATGAAACTGTGTAATAAATAGGGACCAGATTCTTAGGTTTTTACCTATTTTTTTCCTTACCTCCAAAACAAAAACGCTTTTTCGAATCATGTCCATAGGATTCTCCCACATTAATTCTGTGGCACCTAAAAATACCTAAATCAGGTATAAAAACCTAAATATACCTAAACGGGATAAAAAACCTAAAATATCTAATTTAGGCCACTTTTTTGTCTTTTTTGTTTGTCAGTTGAGAAATCGATATTTTGCGGAGAGACAATAATTTTTGTCGGGTTGAAATTAATACCACCAGCGTTTCGTTCAACCCATTCTCGTCTTTTATTCTAATCAAAATGTGATGTGGGAAAACTGTATTCTCCATGCCCAGGGTAGAGAAAGCTGTTTGATGCATCACAACCAATATTTATTTACTCCATTATTGATTTACAAAAACGAATTATATCAATAGTCTCTCTAATTATAATTATTAGTCAAAGCCCACCAAAATGCAACTATGTGAACACTGCAAACAATATTGATGTCATGAGAACTGAATTACATTTGAATTCAGTGTAATGTTTAAATACAACGTTTAGGCCCCTAATTTTCTTTCTACTGGTCACATGGAGGATTTCAACAGTTTTATTTAAACCTTATCCGGACAACGCGGTACATTTAGCAAAAAACCGAACGTATATCGGTCCAATAGTTTTTTAGTCTATGAAGGACACGTATACTGCCATACCTTATATATAGATTTGAACGTAAAAAAATTGGATTCCAATAACGCTGTATGCAGTCTCATTTCCAACTATATATAACACAATGGACTGTAGAACCATTCTCTTACTATGTCTATGGAGAGGTTCCTATATTTCTTTCCATCCAGCAAATTGTGACCTTATGAATGTATTGCGCAATTTCTTTGGTTGTTATAGGCGATTTGGAGTCACAAAGCATGTTCCAGATTTTACTTATCCATCGAAAGAAACTGTCCACTTCCTGAAGATGCATATTGCACAAAGAGGCTACAGTGAATTCAAGCTTTTTTAATTAAAGTTTTGTTTCTCCGGATCCCTCTGTGTGTATTATAAAGACTGGTTTCATGTGCTAGCAGGACAGGTTACCTCCGACTTATTGCATCTTCCGATACAAAGTCAAAGGTTAATATGATATAAAACCAATGTATTTTTTTTTTGGGGGGGGGGGAGACTGTTCCAAGATTTGAAGATAACTCAAGTTTCTTTGGGTTTTAGTGATTTTTTTTTTTAGCAAACCTTCTTTCAGATGACGAGGGATTTAGGCAGTGGGAGAGAGATTTATCTAGGGTAAACGGATTAATTTTTCATGGAGTGCCAATTCAAATAACTTATATCTAACATAAACTATTAACGTCGCCAGTGAGTGAGGTGCGCATCATTTTTAATAGGGAAAATTAGGACTCCTGTGTTAGTAAAACACCTTTTCCCTTTATGGGACCTTTATCCCCTTTTTCTCCACCGCGTCCATAACCCCCTTTTCTCCCTTTTCTTTTATTGCTTCAACTTAATTTTATTTTTATTACATACCATGGTTTTGTTCCAATATTAAAGATTTTAAGTAACTTTCAATGAACTTTCTATCAACTTGCAGTGATTGCTGGAGTAGTGAGAGTGTCTGCTTTCAGCAAACGAGGGTCTGAAGAGACACTTGCAAAATTGAAAAACAATTATTTGCATATTCCATCTTGTATATTTAATTTCACAGGATCAGTCAGTAGCATTAATGTAGGTTTGTTACATAACTAATTTAATACTAGAATTAACCATGCCGAAGATGCCCAGATCCCTATTTTTCGTGTTGGCTCAGAAATCCAAGTAGGATTTCATAGAAACTGATAAGAACGTTATAGGATGCACTGTTTGCGATTCAGAAATCACGTTAGATGTAAAACACCCAGCAAGACCACATCAAATAACTCATTTCCAGTTCGAAGCTTCAAAAGAACAAGACTTTTCAATAGCCTCTGTTGCTAAATGCCTTTGAAAAATGTTCTTCGAAAATCCAAAACATGAAACATTGATTTGTGTGCAGCTATTACGCAGGCGAGAATTCCATTCACTAAGTTAAACCACCCGGCCTTTAAAGGATTTTTTTAATACCCAAAAAAGGCAGTGCTTGACGAGAGTACTTTAAGAAAAACACTACACTTGACTTGTTTAGCATCTACTAAGACATCTTGTCTCCTAATAGAAACAAGCTTACTATTCAAAACTTAAAGATGTTTAATGTATTTAGAAACAGTACAACTGTTTTATGTTTTTTCCTCCTCTCATGAATGATACTATTATGTAATCTAGCATAGCAATAATTAAGTTAATGTTTGGCTATTTGGTTTTTGTTACAAAAATAGGAGAAACAGGATTTATTAAAGAAGTTGAATGAAACAGCACCTTTTTTGTCACCTTTTTCATCTTACGCCTAAAAATCCTAACCCTGGACTAATGACGTAAAGCTGATATTCGAAATTTTGACAGCACCTTTGGTCATTTTAAGTCTTCCTTTTGTGCAAATTCTAATTTTTGAACAGTTATATGTGGCGTATTGTTAACAATAGGAAAAACATCGCTGGTTTACCGTTGAATTTCGTTTTACGTTATTATTTTCATATGCTGGATGTGTATAACATGATGTAAAGTGACGTACCTTTGCAGGAGAAAGTATTGCAACGCCGGCGTTCCTTGTTGTATCCATGGCAACTTACACCCTGGCGGCAGAAGCGCCTTCTCTCCTGTGTGCCCTCTCCGCAAGAGGCGCTGCAAGGCGACCAATCAGACCAGGGATCCCAACCTGGAAGCATTAATCAAACATTAATTATTCAATGTACACAGATTTGTCACTTCAACCACATCTAATCATCACAATTAGAAACTTTCGTCCATTAATCACAAAGTTCACACTTTCTTTACCCGTACCATAGGTATGGTAACCAGAGGCAGAAGTCCCCTGATAACCGTTTCCAGATTTCATTTCATGTATTTATTATCTGTTTGCCATACGAATACTACAGATATACTCATCAAAGGATACGACTTAACTAAAATATTAATTAAAATATTCTTTAAAAATATTCATTAAAAGAATCAGTTACCTTGTTCTTTCTTGTAATGCTTAGGTCAATGTAATTCTTATGCTGTTCTTTTTGATGTGTGAAAACTAACTGGTTGCTAATTTCATTGAAATCTTTCGTAATTTCATATTTTATTTTTTATTCTTCACATATTATAAAAATAACATCTACGTATCTCTGGTAAGTGGTTATGTCATGTTTTTTATTAGGTTATGGATATATTCTTCTTCAATATTTTGTAATTGTACTTCTGCTAACATGCTATCTTTCTGTAGGTACATTTTCTCGTTAAATTTGAAATAGTTTTGCTACAATATTGTTGTAGTCAATGTAATTATTTTTTCAGTAACTAGGACATTTTCTTTATTTTTTAGTAAATTATTTTCAATTATTTCTAGTGTTTGTTTAACAAGAATGTTGGTGTAAAGATTTTTGATATCGAGTGATAGTGGAATATCTTTGCTTTTAAATATTATATGTTTTATTTTGTTGTTCAGATATAAGGAGTTTTTCAATGTGTATCTGTTAGTTTATGTATCTGTTAGTATCTGTATCTGTTAGTATCTGTAAGTTTAGTTTTTGCTTAAGAATTTTTGCTAAACTTATTGAGATCTTGTATGTAGGTGCTGTTGTAAAGTTCACTACTGGTTTTATTGGATATTTGTCCTTGTGTGTCTTTATTTGGCCCCTAAGGATGGGTGCTTTTGGGTTCATGTTGAGATTAAGTTTAATGCCAGTTTCACTCAAGATAAATCTGACTCTTTCATAATACGTTTTGAAATGTTTCCGTAGGGTCTTTATTTATGTCTTCTATATTATTTTCTTTGATGAAATTGAGTGTTTTATCTATGTATTCTTCATTTTTTAATTAAAACTATACTATTATCTATATCTGCTTTTGTATGATTTATGTTGTTATCTTTTAAAGTTTTATTTAGTTTCGTCAATGTGCGCAGATTATGCTTAAGTTATCCTTAGGTGTTCGTATCTGTTCGTCTGTGTATATTTCTTTGATTTCTGTAGCAATTTTGTTTCTTATTTCTTCCTGTTGAGTCGGTTGTAAGGTATAAATGGCCATTTCGGCATCTATAACATTATTTTAAATGTTTTCTGTAGGTTGTGATATAAAGTTATGCTTATATCCTAGTTGTAATAAGTTTTTTTCTTCATCATTTATCGTCAAATGTGTTAGAATTACTACTCCAGGATAATATTTCGCGTCAGAAATCTGTTGTTCTTGTTTTGGCAAGTTTTCTTTGCGGGTAATTTCTTTTTCTTTTCTTAATTTTTTAATCTTTATATTAATGACATTATATTTTGTTTCCATTTATTTTGAATATCATTGTTTATGTGTACCCATTCTTGTTTGAATGTTTTTGCTGCCTCTAGGTGTAGTTGAGATAATATTTCTTCTTACATAGGAACTTTATTTCATTGTTTAGCCATAGTTTCTTGGCCGTTTTCTTTGCTGTTAGATTTTGTGTATTAGAGTGCATGTTAATGTTTTTTGGATTAAGATTTTCGTTTTTACAAGTTTTCTTTGCTGTTAGATTTTGTGTATTAGAGTGTATGTTAATGTATTTTGGAGTAAGATTTACGTTTTTACAAGTTTTATTGAATTTTATATTGGCTCTTGTTTTGCCTAATTTCCTCTTAGTGTTAGTATACCTATTAATAATTTCAGCTTGGTTGGCTATTTCTGAATTAATGAATTTCATGTTAATCCCTTGAAGGCTATTTATAATAATGAAATCAATAGGTACCACCTTATTCCCTCAAACTGTCTAATTTTATTTACAAAATATCAGCGCTCTGTATTTCTTGAGAATTGACTGCAAGATACTTCAATTATATAGTGCTAATTTAATTAAAACCAATATCTTGTCAGTATAATAGATTCTTAAAAAGTTAAAACATAAGCCTATTATTAGTATTGGTTTAAAGTATAACCATGTAGAGAAAACTATTTAAAATTTAAAAGTTATGCATATGAAACCAAACTTCACTATAAATAATAACTTCAATGATGTCTATATAATAAAATTTACAAGTCAAATCTATATTTAAAAAAAAGCACTGATAATTTGTCAACAAAATTAGAAAGTTTGACGGAATAAGGTGGTACCTACTGATTTCATTATTTATTAAAAGATTTCATTTCATTAATTTATTATCGGTTTTCAATACAAGTAGTGTAGATAGAATCATCAAAAGATAAAACTTAAAAATTAAAATATTCATTAAAATTACACGCAGTAAACATTTTTAAATAAGTAATCCTTTAACTTCCTTGTAAAAATTCAATATTACCGATACATATTTAGAATGTAATTTGGAGGTTAGTTCACTACCTTGGTAATCTCAGTGATCAGAGAACAGAGTATTTGGTTGTCCTATAACTCTCAACATACAAATCTTTTCTTTTTCTTATTTCGTAAAAACGGACATCCCTATTTAATTTAAAACTATTAATGTTTTTCTTACAGGTCACAACATATACTCCTTGAATATAATGGCGTCGGTCTCTGTTAAGATCTTATATTTACAAAAATATTGCCTTAAATTTTCTCTAGATTTTAGATCCTCAATATCCTTTTCTATATCATAAAAACTTTTTAAATGTTGGATGCAGTTCACAATGTTTTGGAAAATAATTTATTGTACGCATGAAAAGTAGGCATTAATTAAGTCAGCACTATAAAAATATGTGAAACTCATATAACTTCCTCTGCCCAAATAAAGTTTGCCTCTAAGTATAGTATTTTAAGCGTGACATTCTCTTCGTGTAAATTGGTTATAAAAATGAAAATAATGTCGTTATCACATCGTATCGCATCCCCGAAGGATGCATAACGCAACTAAAATCTGATTAATCCACTCACGTAACTTTCTTTGCTCTAAGCATGGCCAACAATACACCTTTCTCACTTCACAATCTGATATAGAATAAGAGGAAATGAAGTCAGCGCGAATTCAGTTGTTTCAACTTCATGCAAAGCTTTATTGCTCACCAGGCAAAACAGAGTTTCTATGAAGAGAGGGTGACTTATAATTACCCTTCAGAGAATTTTTGCGAAAACATTTTTGAAATAAAAGATTTAGCTCTTGGTATAAGCGCCCCATGTACAAAATTTAAAGGAAGTCGCAAGAGCCGTTTTCGAGAAAATAGCTAAAAAAGAAATTTTCTTAATGTAACGTCCCCTTGAAAGTAAGAGAAAGTTGTCGCCAATCTTCCTGTCACATCCTCAGAAGGTACCTAACCCAAATACAAAATTTTGTTTTCATACGAATTTCCGTTCTGGACCTAGGCTGTTCACAGACACAAAAACACACATACATGTTTCCGAAAATAGTATTTTTTTAGTTTAGGAGACCTCTGAACGTGTATTTATGTTAAAAATTAAACTTCGAATTGGGGGGTCGAAAACAATTCCTCCTCTACCTATCGGACCTATGGTAGGGGAAAACGAAGTAATAATAGGGGACTGGAAGAAAATATATTCACGAGGTGTTAATGATTAGGCTATAGCTTTAGAGAAACGAAGGTAGAGCCCTTTCTGTAACTACGTTCTTATTTATTATAAATACAATTTAGTTTTAAAAATATTATTTTCGTATATTTTATTAACAAGGGTGAGAGAAATCATCTCTCTGAATGCTAAAAGCAGTAAAATAAGGTTTTGCAAACATCACAAACAGAGATGAAATAAAGTAGGTAAAAATATTTTTTCTCTTATAATGCTGGAAGTCAGCATAATATAGTATTTTATTTGCTAAGTTTGTTTAGGTAACTGATACCCTGTTTTATGTGTTATTTCGAAAACAAGGACAGCTTCCACACGTCTTGGCGTAATATATGGGCTTAACTATTTTCTATCTCTTATCCACACTAACGATTTTCCTGAATTCCATAAGGGAAGACTGGCTAATGTCCTCTTTCTTCATAGAACACTGGATTCTGTTTGCATGTAACTAGCTGTTCTGCATGTTCTGTAACTAGCTTGTATCTTTTTTTTCAGACTGAACTTTATTCCCAAACGAGGAGTATTTCATAAGATGTATAACAGTATCACATGCATATGACATAACTTGTCTGTCAGTGAGATAGACCATTAAGGGCAATTAATCAAAGGAGAGAAGTTCCATCTTGCGTTGTAAATCCGGCTAGTTCAGTTAGTAGAGCAGCGGCACGGATAGCCGAAGGTCCTGGGTTCGAGTCCCAGTGTCGGAGGAAATTTTATCCTACAATATTGTCATGAAGTGTCCAACAGAGACAATAATCTGCGATTCATGAATGCATATATATCCATCTTTATTGAGTTCCTATAGTGTTTCTCGTGTTTGGACGAAACTGGCATCTCGCTTTTTACGATTCTTCACTTTTTAAAAAAGTACGCTATTGATTTACACAAAACATTAATGGCATTATTACTGGTATTTGCTTCTTCTAGGTGTTTTTTTAAAACTTCAGTCGGCATTTTCAGTAGAATATGTAATTAACAATTATAGACAAGCTCCAGTTTGTGTTATATTGCAGACTGTATAAACTGCACATATACTGAAGTGCCGTTTGCTAGAAATAACATAGTTATTTCAAAACATCCGAATCCTATATGTACGCTATAAGTACATTTTCGGTATTTTTTAGGGAGAATTATCTGACACACTTATCCATCATTTCAGCTCCTTAGTAGCTATATAATGACAAACGGTTGAAACTCAAAGGCATGCATAAAATAGATGCCCAACATAGAGAAGTTTGAAAACATATTAATACTAATACAGTTTATAACATTTAGAAGATTTTTTCCTGTAGGGTATCATTGAACCACTGGGTGTATAATCCCAGCGGAACCACCCATGTTTAATTTAATGGCTCAGTACTTCCTTCATTGGCATTTAACTAGATCTCTCTCTCTCTCCAGAGATATTTGAGACTCAATTTCCTCCTCTGTTTTAAATATCTGTGAATTTTATTGCTCAATGTTTCACGAGTAATTCAGAAATAACTTTCCAGGCTCTTCAATCCAAACATTCCTGTTCTGTTTCTTTGTTAAAATCAGAGGAAAAAGTAAATTTTCATTTTAAGTTATGATCAAATAGATTTCTAAAAAGAATCTGATGAAATAATGAATATAACTTATAGTTTGAGAACTTGATTCTTAATTAATTTAGGTCCAAGTGTCTCAGCGACATGCTATCTGTAAACTGAGTCGTAGGTTCAAACCCAGTTAATGGTGAAATATACTTTTCGAGGCAATTAACTCTTCAGGACTCATCCTAAGGAAGAGAAAGTTAAGCCATGGATTCCGGGTCCAACATTTCAGGCATTAAACCTTGATTAGAGCTCTGAGCAAAACTGTTGTTTCTCGCCACAGTTCTTTATTATAAAGTAAGCGGCTTTTCTAAAACTAGGCTTGATCCCCATCATACTATCCTTGAATATACGATATAAGTTATGTCTAAATAAACTAGCTTCGGACAGTGGGATGTATTTAACCTGACGTCAATTGACTTAAAGGAGATGATTAATGAAAATCCAAATCATTTTTAGATTTAATGTATAAAGATAATATATAGACCTTAATATAAAGGTATCCGAAGCTTCGGACCATTGAAACCCTTCAAACGCCCCTGACAAGTGAGAAGTAAGGTCATAGGCCCGATGTTCGTCCCCGCGCCCAATTCCGTCCCCCTTGATTTCCAGCTTGCCGTGTGGTGCACACTGGTGGCAAACATCGGAAGTTGTGACCAAGGACACGTTAGTGAGCTTGCCGGTCAGTCGTGCGGCTGTTGTGTACGTGTGTGGAGCTATTCAATTTTAAAATTTTTTCTTCGTTTATCATATGTTTTACTACCGACTTCTGGGTGCTGTATTGTCATTCAAGGTATGTTTATTTAACGTCTATTTATATTTACATATAGCTTAGGATGTATATTAATGAGATATATTACTTTTAGGAATCTTTGTCTAACACGTGTACTCATAGGCGTAGTAACGCTTGTTAGCGTCACTGGTCCTATATTCGCCCCCCTCAGCGTGCCAATCTTCGTCCCGGGGACGGAATTGCGACCTCAGTTTAATAAAGCCGTATGTTGTGGTAAAATAGTTAATTCCTGGTTTTCAGATGGGGAAACGGAAACAGTGGTTGAAAGAAGAAATGTTAGAGGCAGTGAATGCTGTAAGAAAAAATAAAATGGGATATAAGGCTGCTGCCCGCCTGTATCATGTTCCAAGGGCTACTCTAAAAGATTATGTGAAGTCAGCACTGTCGCCTGAAGAGTGTGTGGCACAAACTGTCGGAAGAAAGCCGACACTATCTCCTGCTATGGAAAAACTGTTGGTCGAGTATTGTTTGGAGATGGAAAAAAGTTATTATGGTCTAACTCTCTCTGATTTGCGGCGAATGGCATACCAGCTAGCTATAAGGAACAATGTACCTCATCCTTTTAATAAGACATCAGGAAAAGCGGGGCTAAAATGGAAGAGGCTATTTTTCAAAAGACATGCAGAACTCAGTTTGAGAAAACCTCAAAATTTATCAATGGCGAGAATCCAAGGCTTCACAAAAGAAAGTGTTGCTAAGTTTTTCTCTATCCTAAAACCCGAGCTCGAAAAAATGAACTTCGATCAGACAAGGGTTTATAACGTTGATGAAACCGGCATTTCCGTAGTTCAACACAAGGCAACTAGAATTGTGACAGCCAAGGGGAAAAAGAATGTCCATAGGCTGAGTTCAGCAGAAAGAGGGGCCACGATAACTGCTGTTACCTGTATGTCCGCAGCCGGCCAGTACATACCTCCGTTGCTGATATTCCCTCAGAGAAGGTGGGAACGAGAGCTTCTTGATGGTGCACCTCCAGGTTCCATAGGTGGGGTTAGTGATTCAGGTTGGATTACGGGTCCCTTGTTCAGTAAGTGGCTGGAGAACTTCATCTCCATTGTAAGGCCATCAAAGGAGACTCCTGTGGTTCTCATTTTGGACGGGCACTATTCCCACACCCGAAACATCGAAGTTATCGACAGGGCTCGGGACACTGGCATTTCCATCGTGTGTCTTCCTCCCCACTCCACAGATAGGATGCAGCCTCTAGATGTAGCCTTCATGTTCCCTTTGAAGACATACTATGCACAAGCCATCGAAAGCTGGTTGAATAATCACCCAGGCCGCATAGTACGAAAGCTCCAAGTAGCTTCCCTTTTTGGAGAGGCTTATATGAAAGCTGCAACAATGGAGACAGCTGTGAAAGGTTTCAGGAAGTCAGGAATTCTTCCATTTCAGCCACATATCTTTCCAGACGAAGATTTCATCTCCCACAGACAGCAAAACAACCGCCAAGAGGAGACCGAAGCTCACTCGAACTCTGCTGTTGTGAGCCCAAAAGACATAAGAGAAGTTCCCGAAATAGAGCCGACCAGTTCAAACATGCGTGGATCAGCAGCATTAATAACAGGCACGCCACATAAACTGAAAGTTCTAGATGCATCAGATAGAAAGAAGCAAAAGGAAGATGAGTCAAAGGCTCGGAAGAGGCTCCAGCTTGATGATCCATCACCACTTCCTCAGCCTAAAAAGTCAACCTCTTCGGCTTGTTCCAAACCTGGACCCTCAGGTCATCGTTCCAAAACATCTGCTTTGAAACCTGGATAGTCGTCTGCATCCATAAGCTCATCTGAGAGATGGAAACTGAACAAGAAAAAGACGAATTCCTGCGCAGACTCCACAGACAGTGAAAGTGACAACGATGATGATGAAGTTCCTTATGTATCAACAGACAATGAAGACAGCGACGATGATGTAAATTGTCCCATGTGCGGGAAGCCGTATTCAGCGGACAGGTTGGGACAAAAATGGATCAAGTGCACAAAATGTTATCTATGGTACCATGAGATGTGTTCATCTGAAAGTGACAGACCTATGTTTGTCTGTGATATTTGTTTGGAAGGCTGAACTTTTTTACTTTGGAACTGAAACAATTACACTTAAATATGGTATTTGTAATTTGAAAGATCTTATTATAGCTGTTAAGAATGATCCTTATAATTGTTTAGTTTCAAATATATTTTTGTTAATTATTTCTACTATTTGTTTGTCAAGTGAAGAAGGGGACGAAATTAGGAACGGTTTTTAGAAATAATAAAAAATGCATCTGTTTTGTAATTTTTATGATATTTAAAAAAACTTAACCCATCACATCTTGTATGTTAACATTGTGTTTATCTACATGCTTAATTCCACATTTCAGTCTCCAACCATTTAAAAGATATAATCGAAAAACCCTAAGGGGGACGGATATTGGGCACCCTACCTTACTTAAACGGCGAGACAGTAATGTGATGTGCGGTGTAATTGATGAAAACTGGAAATATTCCGAAACTTCCTTCTAGCACATTTCTACATAACTTGTTTAAAGCTTAAAACCTTTTAAAATGTTCAGAATATCGAAGTGAGTTGTTTATACTGAGTATAGTTAACTAAGCCTACAAGATTATTCCTTTAAATATCAGCTACATTTAACAAATAAAAGTCATGTGTAAACAATAGGGTCCAGAACATTCGAAAAGTGTTCAGAAATTTTTTCTACAGTGAAAGAGCTTTCACACAGTAGAGAAACTTCTGTAAACAATTCGAGAGCATTTATATATTTTTCTTTCTTTCTTTATGTTAGTTTTACCTCTCCCTTTTAGGATTTAAGCGACCCAAGCCGTCCGGGCCTTCCAGGGCCGCGACCTGTCGGGAGAGGGATTATCTACAGATCACATACATACTTTTTTGACCAGACAAGGACATGGAGAGCCTCCCCGGATGAGTGATCAGCCCAATGCAGGGTCACCTCTAAGACAACACGAACTCATTGGACGAGACACGCCATTCACACACACACACACACACTGATGATAATGACGGCCAGATGATATCCGGGGACCAAAGAGCGAACGCAACCCCTACGCCACAGCGGTGAACATATATTTTTATACATTTATTTAATTAGTAATTTGTACAATATGCATTGATTTTTAAAGTATTCCCCAATTTAAAAAAATCATAATTCGAAAGATATCAGTAGGTCATGAAAGACATTTCGTAGCTTATGTAGATATTCTAGGAGGGTTGGTTTAGTTTAGTGTTATATGTGTTTTCTTAACAACAGTGTCTTTGACCCTCGCTGGTATGGTGGAATTTTGTCCCGCAGCTATTTTTGGATAAATATGTTTGCCCAAAATGAAGAATCTAAGCAACAAATAGTAAAATCCAGAAACATAAGTTCCCTTAAGCTAGTTCCTTCTGATAACTGGAAAAACGTATAAAATAGTCTATCTTCTATCTAGTAATAGAACTCTCCTCATAAAACGCAATTTAAAGTTGTTCATAATAATGAATACTGTTCTTAATAATGAATACAAAGACAAAATTTTACATTTAAATCAATTACACAATAAAAACATATAAATTATTAAATTACTTTACACACTCGTTATTAATAATTACTATGGTCGCTATGTCTATCAAAGATTATAGTGGTCTTTATCGACACCATGTCCTCATCTTAAATACAAAAGAGACAATTAGTTTATTTAAAACATATTTTGTGAACGAGCAGTCGAAGAGTTAGAATCGTGTTTTCTTGCGTAGTGTAAAAAGCTCTTAAGAGCAATGACACCACTTGAGATAAGAGCTCTTTAGTGTGAGTACCATCTACAAAGAATAAATTGTTCAGTCAAGTGTAGAAAGCCTCGAATGGATATCTCAGCCTGCGAGTGTCGAAAGGAGATAGTAGTTAGATGCTTGCCCGTCAAGCTGATAGGCTATTCCACATTGATCTGATTTAAAAACACAGTTATTAAAAATAATTGTGCTACCAGTCAAGAAAAACCACTCGTAATTATAGTTCACATACTTCACGAAAATTACCGTATCTTGTATTCTTAGCTATATCAACAATTATCTTAGTGTAGGTTTATTTACAAATTCAATGAATGAAGGATTAAAATTACAAAATCAGCTTGAATGGGGTAATTGATTAGACACTGTAATTTTTTTTTTTCCCCCGAAGTTCGCAAATGTGGTCCCGGTTCAGGTCGATGAGAATTATGTTTGCGTGTATGTGACAGTCTCATGTCTGTAGGTTTGCAGGCATGTGAAAAGATTCCTGCGGCACATAATTCCGTTCACAGTTACAAACTTAAATAGAGGTACAGAACTATTGTTAAATAATTATTGCAATCATTAATTTAAAAATATAAAACATCAATTTCAATATTAAAAGACGCAACATATTATAAATAGATTGTGGAAATATCAATTTACATTTTTAATTCCGCCAACAAAAGAGATTACTGAAGGTTAGAGAATTTTATATTCTGTAGCCTATTAACTTTTCACCATTATCATCAATATATCGCTCAATGCTTATTATTGGACCATCAGGGAAAGATACAGTAATTTGTACCGGCTCTAGGACTCAAATTGCGTTTAAGACATACAAAGTAAACTAAAATTTTACAAATATATCCAATACTGTACTATGAAATTATGTTTTGGGAAAAGGCAATCACCCCAAACACGGAAATACCAGAATGCTACCAATTAAACCAATTAGAGGAAACTTCTTAATACAGCAGAAATGAGGACTTTAAGAAAGATTAAGGGGAAAACACTTTTAGATGGAACAAGAAATGAGAAAATAAGGGAGGAATGTGGAATTTAAAATATTGGGAACTGGGTCGCCAGGCGAAAGGAAAAAGAAAGAATCATACAACAAAGATGGAGACAAATAGATAGGTGCAAATTGCTACAGCCTGATGAAAGTAGAAGCCCTGGGAGGCCTAAGGAAAGATGGAGTGGCCCGATTAATGGTTAAAACAGGTTAACTCACCTACAGTAGAAGTCGAAGAATAATATTAAGAAAAACTATTGGAAAATTTCTCTGACACATCAGTAGCAATGTAGGCTGAGTACCTACCAATATCTTTAAATACCGACAGAAATACAAAATATCGCGAAATTCAATGTATCGCATGACCGAGAGAAATGTAGATGGCAACTTCATAGATTAACGTCATACACTCGTAATGTGTAGGTCGCGGGTTCAAGTTCAATTGCCATTCAATCTAAATAGGGTTTCCGTGGTTTTCCCCACTCAGAAAGGCAAATGCCAGATTGCACTTCACCTTCTTCTGATATTTGAATAAATGCACGTTTTACAGGGGTCTGTAAATGTCAAAATAGTTATTTATGATACAAGTTGTAAAAGAGAGATTTTATTTTACGAGAAGGTATCAATCCTACGAGAAAAAGAAAATCGTTTTCTCATGTGTACTTCTTAAGTTACACTATTTTTTCGACAGCCTTTAATATTCGTGAAATAATAAATCTTAGATTTACCCTAATGAATTATGTACCGTGAAGCCACATTCGGTCATCGAGCTGTCCTGCCAACAACTGCCGCCAATACACATGCACATGCGCAGATAGGCCTATAGGTTTTTTATTTTCTTGTAGATACCTGCTAACGTTAGCAATGGAGTCAATAACGCTTTTGAGTAGCCTAAAGTATGACGATTTTTGCGACCACCGTGAGAAATTTGACATTTAAAAAACCAAGTTCATTTAATAATCCTTTTAAATTTTTTTAAACTAAAGGAGTATTTTCCATGTGATTGAAAAAAATGCTGGTTACAATAGATGTTTTAGCTAGTCGAATTTAAAAGGACTTTTAATGTAGATAATATTTTTAAAAGGAGGAAATTAAGCCAATGAGTGGTATAACGCTCCAGGGTCACCAACAATGATTGCTTCACTTGGAAAAAAACTTATTCTTTTACTAAAAATATTTCCATGTGATTGTTAAATAGACTAAGTTTGATAAAAATTTAACATTTTAAAATTAACTACGCCTTTTTAAATTTGAAATTTCTTTAAGGTGATTGCAAAAATAATCATACTTAGTGGGTGAAAAGCGTTATAATTAAGCCCTCTACCAGAAAATCAATGACACCTATCTGTGCGCTCCAGTAAGGCTGGCTCCACGGTGCTAAATTCATTAGCCTACAATAAATCTAACATTTATTATCATTATTTCACAAATTTTAACGACTGTCTCACAACAAATATACACGTGGTAAAATGACTTTGTTTTGCTCATAAGATTACTATACTCCCCCTTATAGGCTCGCTTCGTAAACATAGCATTCTCGCAAAATGAAAGCTGTTTAACACTTGGATCATAAATAACTTTTTTTTAATGTAGTGCGATAATGTGCAACTTTCTCTTGTGTGCCTTGTTTTAGATTTTTTTTATATATTCAAATTAATTTATATAATATGTGCTTGCGTAGAATTTTTTTAACGCCAATCTAAACTGGCATAATAAAGCCAACCGTATTTTCCTTCCATCAACTAAGCAGCAAGGCCATTTCCTTCTAAGTGTACACAAGTAGATTGAGAAAGTCATGTCATTGACGCGCATGTGCAAGTGACGGGAAGAGAGATCGGGATTTGCAATTTCCTGCCTTTCCGCTTCTGTGTCGGATGCTGTGTTATGTATGTCACAGCAAGTATATCGCATGTCACCAAACCCATTCCATTCAAACTTTAAACGTGTTCACTTTAAAGGTATAACTTTCTGTCAACAAGCTATTCCTTCCTACAATAATTTATACATAAAGGAAGTAGATGTTGTATCTATGAAAATTGTACTTTTCATCTCTTTATTATCCACTAGCAAGTGCCGTGGCTTCTCCCGCGTTTATTAATTCAATCTCTAGACGATTTTAAATAATTTATTTAATATGAAACTAATTAAAACATGTTATTTATTAACACTTACACGTCAATCATTCATAAACAATTAAAACTATTAATAACTAAAAAGCTAGAAATCCGGCTTCGAGGTGTATTTCACGATTGGAAAGCGCCGTCCGGGGAGAAAAACTTAAGGTTCTAGTTCCCTGGCCCAACAAACTTTGCATAGTGAGTTTCGTCCAAATCTATCAATGTTTTCCCATTTAGGCCTACATGCATTATCCCACTCAGTCCATCTATGCAAATCGGATCTTGACGTGCCCTTACACTAAGTTATACACAAATGAAATGAGCAGAGCAGGCTAAAAAATCTAAGTGACCCACAAATAATTATTGATGCATTATGGTGAAAAAAAGTATCTATATCAGCGATGCTGTGCTCTTCCGGTTATGACAGTAAAGCAAGGACACTTGCAATTCATTTTACAATTTAAATATTTTAATGACAACTGGTTCTTCGATAGCGCAAAAAAATGAGCTTTTCTGCCTTTTTTTTCGCTCATAGTTTGTGAACGAAAGTGATTAGAGGTGCATTTGGAAAGGCAGTCCACCTACGTTAAAAATATCAAATCTCTGCCTTACCTAGGTTTGGTTGGGGACTGCACACACACAGACGGACAAACACTTCCTCTTAATTATTAGTTATTACATTGATTAAATGCTATGCTAACATTAATTTTTTTCTAATTGCATCAAGAAGAATCTTTGGCTTCATGCATGCGAGAGTGCCGGATAAAAAAGATTACTTTAGAAAAAAACTGAAATAACATATAACTTCCTTTACCCTTAAGGGGGGCGTATGTGTTTTGGTAGGGGAAACAGGGGAAATTCATTATTTTGTTCCTCAGCAATGAATTATTATTCTGTAACTTTGTAATCTGACATGCTCTACATTGACTGCTTCTGCAATTACATGCTATTTTCAGAATTAATTAAACTTTTACAGTAGCGAGTAAATGCAGTCACAAAATGGCAGCTCGTTTCGTGCATTGATACTTCGTTTACATGATCATTTCAAAAGTTATCAGTGGTTCATTTTGTATTACTTGTTAGTAGCCCTATCATTTAACAACATCGCCTACAACCTTTGGAATATCTATAGTGTATTTTTAGGTAGATTTCGAAGAAAAATCTACCTATTGCAATCGATACCATGTCATGACTTTCAAAAAATTCTTTCATATCTTTACGTTTCATGCCTCCCTTAGAACGAAACCACCGCCTGTTCAAAAAAAATATAAAAAAAATTGTGATATTTATATAGGCCTACATATATTTATATCTTTATATGCTAGCGGCCGTAATTTTGAAGATATTTGAACCAAATTTTATTATGTTATTTCTAGGCCCAATAGTTCACACAAGTTCGTTAATAAGCAAAATTGGCCCAAGGGGGTGGTCGGGGGTTGAAATTTTAAAACATTTATATCTCGGCCCCTATGAAGTATAGAGGGAAACTTTGTTTGAATAAATTAGAGTACTCCGTATGGAGTTCACAGTGACACCAACGATTCGGGGGTTTTGGGGGTACGAGTGGGGGTGGGGGGATGGAAATTCGAAATTTTTGAAACTACGTCTTGTGGGGTATCGTTGAAAAGCTCTTGATGACTACTCTACAAATCAATAACTAGTTTCTTGATAGTTCTCATATAAGGCGAGATTTGGATGTTTGAAAAAGTGCTCTTTCCTCTTTTTTGCAGTTATTATTGCGGGTTGTCTTGCCAAGGCTAAAGAAGAAGAGTGCTACGCAGCGACAGTAAATTAAACCAAAAGCTCTTCGAAATATACCTCAGCCTGTAGGCTTGCCTAAAGGGATTTTTGCATTTTATGTCCTAAAAAATAAACTAAAACGTTAAATCAATGGTTGTAGGTGATCAGAATGTTTGAAATCCATGTGTCAGATAAAGCATCAAACCTTAATCAAATACCTGGATTCTACAATTACATCAGTTCTTTTGGTTTTAAAATAATCCATATAGGCTTTCCAAATTTTCCATTATCAAGTATATATGTGAATTTTATGAATATGCCTGGTGTATAATTAAATGCTTAATCTCCATTGCAACATTATTCAGATCATTACATTTATTACTTTAATTATTAGCCAAAACAACGAACAGCTCAGAATAGTCAGAAGATATAACACATTAAATTTATTAAAAACAGTTACACGAGCTGTAAGCCGAGCCAAGGGATATAATATATACAAGCTTTCGGCCGCCGTCATCTCTGTGGTCTTCCTCAGGGAACTTAGCTTGGATATTTTAGATCCCTTGACTCAGCTTAATGCTCGCGAAGCTGTTAATCTTCGCCGAGAAAGCCTCAAGTCTTATGTACCATTAATATTTCAATGTGTTCAGTGACTAGATAAATAATTAAATCATGTATATCCATAGTGAATTAGACCAAAAGAGCTCTTTTAAGTTAATCTACATTTTCCTCTAGTTTTTACTTTAGAAATAATATGTTTCAAACGATTGTGTTAGAATATGGCAACATTGTTTAAATCAATACCTCTGTAATGAAACTATAATGAACTTCGTAAGTGAACTTCTGACGAAAGATGCTGAAGTCCTAGGTGCTCTTGTAGTAAGTAATGAATGCCATTCAGGTATTTGAATTAGGACAGCACACAACAACTTGATAATTGCTTGTATTTTAACCCATAAAAAAATCGAGCAGGATGGCTCAGGTGCATGTAGGGCTCGCTTTCGGAAGGTCTGGTGTTTGTTCCCCGAGACCTTCAATTCTAGCTATGGTTTCCATGGTTTACTCGGCGTGTTTCTGGAAAGTTCGGATATAGGCCTACCTATAATTTATTAACCATTTCACTGCTACTGGCGTGCAAATGCCTCACATACAAAACTATATAAAAGCAAATATTATAAGATTAGTACCAGTAGTGATGAGCGAGACCAGTCTTGGTCTTGCAGTCTTGGTCTTGGTCTTGCAGAAAATGCAAGACCGAGACCAAGACCAAGACCGCATCAGCGTTAGCAATACCAAGACCAAGACCGACCATGTAAGACCGAGACCTAACTGCAAGACTCTTGCAGTCTTGCACTTGAAAAAGTTTTATAAAGCCCCGTTGTGTATGCAACGAGCCTGCGACAGCTACTCAAAGCGCCGCAGAGTCGCTAGCCGGGGTAGTCCCAAGGCTGGTAGGCCTATAATTAATCTGAAGGGTTTCCCTGAATGGCATTCCATATAGCTAGTTCCTTCAATTGGTGGGAGTTCAATTCACGATAAACACTCCATATTCATTTTTAAAATGTTTAATTCTAGTATTATGGTACGAAAGACAAACGGATGTAACAAAGGCCCTAAGCCATATATGAAATTTCATTTTGCGTACAATAAAAATACTGACCACATAATTTATCAATAAAACTTAAAAATTCTGTCATAGAGTTATTTAATAACTAGTTTCTCTAATCTCTCACAGGGTAAAAAGAAAGCTAAGACTGAGGATTTATAATAATTCTTTATTACAACCAAATGCTTATACTATGATGAATGGAGCAACGATGGAATTATATATGGCAGGGGAAATCGGAGCACTCCAAGAAAGCCTGCCCCGACCCCACTTTGTCCACCAAAAATTCCACATGGATCCATCGAGATCCGATCTTGGGTCCCAGTGGTGGAGGGTTAGCGTGGCCTATGACTGAGAATTTGACACTTTAAACAGTAGACCTCATAACTTAAAACGCCTATTAACATGCTCAGTAACCTATTTCATTAACAATGATATCCTTTTTTACACCTATCATTAATATTCATAGCCTACTCTCACATATAGAATCTTTCCTGTCTACTTGACATAGCTACTCAGCTCATTCCATTCTCCTTGCAGAAAATTTCAAAATAAAGTGAAGTCTGAAAAATTCAGGTTATACGCCCGGTATTATTTATAATTATTCAATAAAACACAAGTAAACCGCAGAATAATTAAAACAGGAACTTATTTGACGGGTATTTGCTAGTTATTACTTTACAGTTACGTATCTGATTGTACTGTAGCTATACAGGCCTACATTTTGCTGATGATAGGTAGGACATCCACTGAAAACCTTTTTTTTACTACTACAATTTTGTTATTGACACATAACGGTGGCGGTGTTTAAGTTCTTGCTGCTGATTCATATTAAGGATGCATATCGAATGGGAAAAGATACTAAAAGTAGAAAATGCCTGGTCTAGAAATATTTGCTTGCATGAAGAATAGATATGATTATTTATGACTCAATTAGTTGAAGGCCCGAAACTTGAAAGCAAGTAGAAAGTAATATACGGGGGTAGCGGAAATCTTTAAAATGCAGAAATGATCTGTTCACAATGTGTTATAAATTAGAACTAGGGTACATGGAAAGAGAAATATTATTTATTGCAGCCTATGGGTTTGGGTTTCGAATGGTCATTGTGTGATTTTCTATAGATTGCACAATTTCTAAAACATCTGCTTCAATGCCGTTATGTTTTGTTACTATATTATACAGTTTTAAACAGGTCAGACAGAACCTCTCTCCTATGCGGAAATCTTTTAAACCTTTCATACACATCCTGTTAATATTACTTCTTGTCTCCACAGCCGTTCAATTTGAAACTTTACAATATAATATTCATAATTTTACACTCTCAAATAGTGTATAGCATCTCGTGGATTTTGGGTTTAAAGATCTGCAATAGGATAACAGAGAATATTAAATTTACACTCAAAGTTTTCTCTTCTAGCTTATATCACCATGGACGTTTCGGTAAACAACGTGACATCACATTACTGTTTACATGGTCAAAGCAACTTAAAGCACTTAGCTTTCGTTACTTTCGCAAGAAATAACACATGTAATCGGCGTAACTTTAAATCATGTAAACGCCATCGATCACAGAAAGATGCGAAAACGAAAACTGCAAGACTCTTGCGACAAGATCAAGACCGAGTATGCAAGACCGAGACCAAGACCAAGACCACTGATGCAAGACCGAGACCAAGACCAAGACCAGGGTTACCTATGCAAGACCAAGACCAAGACTGAGAGTGCAATACCAAGACCAAGACCAAGACCAAGACCTCCTTGGTCTTGGTCTTGGTCTTGCATTTGCTCATCTCTAAGTACCAGTAATGGTTTGCGTAAAATGTGAGGATTTTTCTTCACGTTTTAAGTATTCATGGATGTCAGTTATTCCATTAAAATTCTTCTAATTGAATTGAAACTTATAACCCACTGATGATTTCACTTGATAATTGCTTGTATAGACATTTGCTCTATTTGCTTCAACTCTGAAAGGATTAAAGACATAACCGTCCGTTGTCTATTTGTGATTGTGTCTGCACAGAGTTAATTAGTCGTCAGGGATGCCCCTTCAGTGTGATCTATATCTAGTATATGCGATTTCAAGTGAATCATTAATAATTGATTTCCATAAAATTTGTCACTAGAATTCATCGACTAAGTCATCCCTCACTCCCCTCCAGGTATCGTTATAAAGGTCCTACATCGGGGAAGATGAAGCCGTTAGAAAAAAATCAGCCTGCATAGAGGCATTACTATCTATCTGTTCCAAAGTATTATATTTATATATCAAATCCATTTAAAGGACAGTATGAAAAGTTATCTGGTTTCAAAAAAAGTGTTTCGGACCACCCCACTTACGCCACTACATATAAGAAAACTACAATGGTATCGTTATCTTGGGAGAAATTTTCTCTTCGAATAACTAACCGAACATGAGCAACATTTTATAGGCGAAGCCTGCTCCATAAAGTCACCCTTCCCCAGGCCCTTCAGTGTGTAATACGACCTCTTTTGGAAAGGCTGCGGAAGAATGGACCATTAAAGGCAAACGATATTAGATTCGCTGTCAAAATGACTTAAGAACATCGATATAAACAGCTGTGTTTGAATTACTGTCATAAAATACAAGTGACTCGCTTTTTCATGGTATAGCAGGATCATTAGCTATTATTCAAATTCTAGATACGCTAATCTACAGAGAAATAAGATCTTTCCTTCAGTTTGCAAACCCAGTTCGTTAATTCAATATTCAATACCAAAAGACAAGGGAAATGCCGTATGGCTTGCGTCACAACGGAGCTATTTATATGAACTTCAGATTGTGGAAGGGGAGACTGACATGGTATGTGACTGTAACATTTAGAATTACGATATGGGCTCATGTTGAGTTATGTTATGACAATAGATGGTGAAATGGTGTAACTTAGCCGATTTTAACAACTTGTTCCTTCGGTAGAAGCTAACAACAAATTTCAATACGGTATTTGTCGCAAGTTAGTACTTTAACCGTGTTTTACTCGATAACAGTATAGGTTGAAAGTTATGCAGATTTGCAACAGCGTACTGTCAGATGGATTTTCTGGATGTCAATGACCTCTGTCACCAGTCTCTTTCTTCCACTCTACCTTTTTTCGCTTATCATTCGTATTCTTTTTTTCACATTGGATGAAGAAAGAATAAGGAATACATTTTACCTTTGCTGATTTAATAAAGTTGACAGTTTTCATGCAAATTAATGAAAAGCTATTACGTGAACCACACAATGCGAAACATCAGGCAATGGCGGAAAGAGTGTATACGTCCCATGACTTAGTGTAGGACAGTGAGTGACTAGGCCTTTATGTTTCATACCAGTGACAGAGGTCATTGACATCCAGAACAGCTATCCGGCAGTGAACAGTTGCAATTTTGCGGAATATTCAACCTAATTACCACATAAACCATAAATGTAACCACAAAAGGCAAAATAGGCTTTATATTTATTTTAATGTACTGAGTCTACACCGATATGCCCCTTCCATCCTGTGAATTATACTTCTTATACTTTTTTATTAAGTTTAAGTTTATTACAAATTAAAAAAATACAAATTGATACAAAATTATTACAAATACAAATAATATACACACAATTTGTACAATTTGAAAAGAGTATTATTTGCCCCGCATGAGCATAGCTCGTGTTCGGGGTCAGTTCAGTCATACTAAAATTATATTTTGAAAATTATATAAAAATAACAAAAAACATACATATTATAGTTTTAGGTAAAAAATAAGAATAAAAATAAATAATATTGCTTATATGAAATAAATGCATGAACAAAGATACGAAAAAATAAATTACAGTAACATAACAGAGTTACAAACAAAATACCCAATGTTAAAAATTAAAAATTTACAGTTGAGAATGATTAACATAAAAAAGTGGTAAAAGTACAATTACAAGTTAGATTTAATCAAATTGAGTACTTTTTTTTTAAACAATTTATTGTTTAGTGGTATCAGATTAGGGTTTCTTCTAGTAAAATTGTTGTATAGCCGTGGTCCGAAATTTATACTATGCCTTAGATCTGCTTCTGTAGCACATTTTGGTTCGAAAAGAGGACAAGAGATATACCTCCTTGTATTATAGTAGTGATTTTGTGTTATGAACCTTTCATGATGTTTATGGAAATAATTTAATAAAGTGTAGGAGTATAATTGTTTAATATTCAATACGTCAAAATCTTTATATAAGCTTTTAGATGGATAGTCCATTGATTTTTTTAAACATATCTTGATTATTCTTTTCTGCAACAACGACAATGGGCGAAGTGCAGTCTGACATATCCCACCCCATCCTATTATTCCATATTGTATAACTGATTGGACTAAACTTAGATATATTAGTCTTAAAGTACTCTGTGGCATAATGTTTCTTAATATAACAAATTTATATATAGTTTTCCGTAGTTTAAGACACAGATATTGAACATGTTTTTCCCACCGTAAATTTTGATCAATGATAACACCTAAGTATTTTACTTGTGTTGATGAACTTAATTTTGGACAATTACAATTAAAAGGGATAGAACAAGAGATTTCATGTAAGATTATATTGTGTTGTGCATTTATCGAGGAAAGTCCTTTAGAGTTTAGTGAAAATGGTAAATATGTTGTTTTATCAATGTTTAAAGATAGAAGGTTTTCATCGAGCCATTTTTTTATTTTGTTTGTTCCAATGTTAGCATTACTAAAAACGTGCTCCCAACTGTTTCCAGAAAATATGATTACTGTGTCATCAGCGAAGGAATAGACATTGCCTTTGATGAGACTTACAGGTATATCTAATTTAAGAAGATCATTGATATATATTAAGAAGAGCAAAGGACCTAACACAGTTCCTTGTGGGACGCCGATATTTAGCACTAAGTTTTCACTTTTTTCGTTGTTAACTTTAGTGATTTGGTATCTATTTGATAAATATGATCGAAATAGGTCTAAGGCAATACCTCTAACACCAATATTTTCTAATTTATTTAGCAATTTATTTACAAAGGCCTTTCTTAGGTCCAGAAAAACACCTAAGCATTTTTTTCCTTCGTCTACTGCTTTAATAATTGTGGATGTAACGGCCATTATAGCATCATCTGTACTCATATTATTCCTAAAACCAAATTGTGATTCCGCTAATAGTTTATTTTTTTCTAAAAAGTTTGTTAGTCTATTTTTTATGCATTTCTCTAATAATTTTGCAATGGTAGATAATAAGGATATTGGCCTATAATTATTTAAATTACATTTGTCACCAGATTTGTACAATGGAATTACTGTCGCATATTTTAATTCATCCGGAAAAAAGCCTTGAGCTAAGCATAGGTTGAAAATATGAGTAAGGGGTTTAGAAATAAATCTAATAATTGCTTTCATTATAGTTGATGAAATGTCATCACTTCCAGGAGTAACGCTATTCTTAAGGTTTATGGCAATTAAGATCAATTCATTTTCAATTATTGGCTGTAGGAACAGAGAAGCTGTTGGATTTGAATGTAGATTATTATTGCGAGTAGATTGTGATGAATATGATGAAATGGAGCTTGTTATTTTATGTCCAATCTGAGAAAAATGTTTATTGAATTCATTAGCAATTTCACTATTATTGGTAATGGTTAATCCTTCTTCTGTTACGATTTTGTTTATATTCGTATTTTCTCGTTTTAATGTATCTGTAGCTTCATTGATAGTTCGCCAAAATCTTTTTGGGTCATGTGAATATTGTTTGAGCTTGGTTTCGTAATAATTTGTTTTAGCCTTTTTTACAATCGTATTTAAAAGGTTCCTGTATTTTTTATATTGATTTTGTAACATCAAATTTAACGGTTCACTTTTAACTTTTCTTGCAATTTTGTCACGTACTCGAATTGATTTTACAATGCCAGTAGTAATCAAGGGTTTTATTTTTTTTATATTTACAAGGTATTGATATAAGTTTGGAAATTCTACTATGTTCAATATGATTTTTTAAAATGCCATGAAAATATGAAAATGCTCTATTAGCTTCCGTAGCAGCATATATTGAGCACCATGTCTCGTTCCTTAGCCTGTCGGACAGTTGTTCTATTTTGATATGGCTTATGGTAGCAGGGGTATATTCTAAGTTGCAGCTATGGTGATTATGTGGAAACGAGAATGTGCCAATTGTTGTGAAATGGTCTGTGATATCACTCTGGTATACACAGCTATTAAAATCCAAATTGTTCATAGATTTGAGAAATATGTGGTCTAAGCAAGACTTCTTTGTGTTGCCTAAGCGCGTTACCGCTTTTAAATATTTTGTAAAACCAAATTCATTTAAAATATTCATATATTTATTTCCATCACTATCTAAGCCTATTTGATCGTCCAATATTTGGATATTGATATCACCCACAATTATGTGATCATAATTTCCTCGATTTCGTTTTAAATAATTTTCTAAGCCAACTAAGAAATTGTTTTTCATTTGGAAACTAGGTGATCTATAGATAGCTGTTAATATGAATTGACAGTTTTTAAAATTAAACGTTAAATGCAAGTTATTTGCGTCAGCGATTTCATCATCCATTAAGGTCACATCAATAAGATTGTTGACATATACTATTAGACCATCACATTTGTTATATTTATTTGTCTTTATGATTTTTTTGTATCCTTCAATATCATAACCAGCATCATTTTCCAACCAGATTTCTGTCAATATTATTATATCAAATTTAATTTCGAAATTTTGCAACAATACACAAAACAATACACAACAATACTGTTCACTTCATACCGCTCTTTCCTTGAGTTTCTATTATCTTTAACTGTGAATGTTAAATTATACTATCTAAATTCATCACATCGAGTTATATTAAGTTATTACATTCAGTCTGATCGTTCTTACATTTTAGGTCATAAAAATCCATTTAAATTAAAGATAAAGTATATTATTTTTGCCATCTTTGATTAAATAATAACTTAGACCTTTCAGCAGAACTCTGTCATCTGCTGGATAATAGTACTTCCGAGATATTCAGCAGCAATATACAGAGTATTCCCGAATATGTCATATATTATGCATGTCGCGCCATAGCGTGGTAGCATGTTACAGTAGTTTCAAGCGTGGTACAATTATACTGTATTCGGTGACTAGTTACGGCTCTTGAAGAGTTTCAGATAGTTTCGCCCATGCAAATCATCAGCTACCTTATTTCATCTCTTGGCACGGGATCAGTTGGCACGGGATTAGTTATTTTTCATTGAAGAAAATTTGAGAAATTCCATGAATGCTTTTAAATATTAGCTCAATAATAGTGTAATAATAATAATAATAATAATAATAATAATAATAATAATAATAATAATGATAATAATAGTAATAAAAATAACAATGATATAGTAAATAACAATAATGATAACGATTTTAAGAACAACTTGCCTAATAATGTACTCAAATAAAATCGTCCTTACATGAAACATATTTATTACATTAAAGGTTTTAGAATTTTTCCTGTTAATGATCCTACCTTACATATCTCGTAGTCAACTATTTTCTATTTCTTTCGCGTCTATTCTATATAACAAATCGAGTGCCCAAATAAAGATGTTACAATGTGGGCCATTCATATTTCACTGTGATAGGGTCGGTGTGGTCATTGAGGTATGTTGCCCACATAATGTGGCGCACAGAACACATGCATTCAGAAAACGCAAAATATTTATTGAATTTCCATAATTCATGTCGTGTTCGTAAATTATGTCCAGTTGAATTTACGCTGTCGGGTATACTAATGTTACCGGTTCCTACTGTGACGCAAATTGATATCACGTGAAGTATAGAGTGTACAAAATTCTTCGCAATCGTATACTTATTAATCGCCAAAGCATGCACCAATGATAAACTCTAGTCATTTTGTGCATGTAAGCATAAAATGCGTGAACAACATTTCACATTATTAATCTTTAATTGAAAATAATTTTTTGCAAAACTTGCTAACTAAAAAAAAACAAATTTTCAGGAGACACAAAAAACTAAATTATTTATATATTATTTATGCAATATTATTGATATATTAGGCCTACACATTATAAACTTGAGAGCGGTACCCCTAATGGATATATTAATATAAAATTATTATTTTTGGACAAAACTACTGTTAATCAGAACTAAGTTTATGTGAAAAATATAAATAGCATTTTAAAATTATGGCTTATATTAGTAACCCACTCTCTGTTATTGTTAATGCTGTAAAAAAGCAAACTCAAGTTCATTGCTCCAGGTGTTTCTTATAACGTAGACCTATATTGTTGGATCGAAAAATTTCCAACGAATGTAGAGCTAAAATAACTTGAAAAGTGATAAGTAAGTTTTAGCACACTTAGAAATAGAAAAAAGATCACATTTTGTTACATTATTATTATTATTATTATTATTATTAATATTAATTCAGCTGTGTTTATACTCCTTTTAGCTGCGAGGCCACATCAGGATTTCGGGATCTGTGTCTATACAGGAGAGTAGGCCATGGAACTATTGATGACAATTGTTTCTATTACTGGTGTATTTTATGGAGTAAATTTCAACTGATATTCATTTAAATGGATATGATACAGGATGAAATGGTGAGGATGATCCAAGGTATGTAAATATCCAATTCGGCATTTGCCACGGGATTTGAACCTGAGACCTCCCGAATGCACATGCATTATTTTTCTCGGTCAGTACTCATAATGCTTATTTCCATAATAATTCAGAATGCCATACCCCAGTCTTTATTCCTGCCTACTCCCTTCTCCACATTTACCTCTTCGACCTCCTTTCTACACCAATCCTTATCAATTTCATTATTATTCTGTTTTCCCCCTCGATATGGCATTTCAGATAGATAAATGAATTCAGCATTCTAAACTAGCGCGCCACTCCGAACGGTAAATTGGGAGAGGGAGATTTTATTTACTCGGGTGTTTACAGTATTATGATAGCCCATGCTATGCTATGTTGTCCTATGCTATGCTTATATGATGGTATCTTACTGTATTCTATGCTATTCTATTCTACTCTACTCTATGGGATGTAAGTCCTATGCCTATGCATATGCACATTTGATCATCATCACCATCATCATCAACATCAATTTTACTCCGCGGATTAGAGATCATTTCCCGTTCACATATTTAAAATGAGATAGAACAGCATACTATTTAGGTAGTTACAACAGGAAAATTAGTTTCGCAGTTCAGAATGTGCATATGTTGCACACCTAAACTAAGAGTTAGAAAACTGCATCATCTCATTTATTTTTTAAAAAAAGTAAAGTTAGTACTGAAAACTCCAATACTCAGCTGAGTTCTTGTCAATAAAAAAATACCTTATAGTCGTATGATAACAATGTAAGTGTGAATATATTACTTACATATCAAATCGACAATAATAATATTAATAATAATAATAATAATAATAATAATAATAATAATATAACAGTAATAATAGACTATATTAACTTGAATTGATTACACTAGGAAGGGAGTAATGTCGGTGCACAGAAGGAAATAATGAAATGAAAAGAAAGAGAAGGGCAGGAATACATTGAAAGACACAAATTAATTGGAAAATAGAGAAAGAAAGAAAATAAAGGAATAAGTAAATGAAGAAAGAAAAGAGGAACAGCGAGGGAGACATAAAAGAAACAAAGAAAGGGAAAGACTCTTAATGAGAAATATTGCAAGTCAGAGCAAACGAATCAGCGGAAGGAGAGAATGAAAGAAAACGAGAAGCAAAGAGAGACAGAGAAATAGAGAGAAGTAAAAGAAAGAATGAATGAATGAATGAATGAATGAATGAAAGGAAGATGCTAATAAAGAAAAATAGAGAAGAACCTAATTTAATTATTACGTAAATAAAACAAAGGATGGATATGAAAGAATAGGGGTCTACAGACCTATCGGTAGGCCTAACATGAATATGAAGAGGTAGGACTATTTTTTCTAGGATAAGAGTTATTTCGGAAAGTGAAGAGTGAAGTTTAGTTCGATCTCTGTTAAGTATCTGTTAGAGTATCTATAAAATACGAACTTGGAAGTAAGAAGCTGAGGATAAGAACAGGAAGTGATGGATTATCTTAGTACGAGTCGCTCGAGTTTCAAGAATCGATGGATGCCAAATGAAAGGACTTTGGAACCGACTGCAAGCAAATGAAACCCTCTTACTTCTATTCAACGTTGAAATTTAAATTAGATCGGTTTTGCCAAGTAGAGCAGGCAATCAGTTTATCGCTGTCTACAGACACATCTTGGATCTACCCTGTCGTATGTTACTATAATATATCACACTCAGCAATAAGTAAAATTAAGAAAAATATGTGATTAAGTAAGTAGACACACATAAAGAAGAAATTAAAGAATATTTTGATTTCTAATTCAGTACTTATAATGGAAGAGCAGTTATCTAAGATGTTTCTGACGAATGTTAAACAGATTGTGTAACAAGAGTTCCTCCAGAGTGATCAGATGGAAAACATATTTAGCACAAAGTGGTTAAAAATGGAGAAAAGTTAATTTCATACGAAGAAAACCTCAATTCTACATTGCCGTTGTTTAACGACGCTATTTCGTGAACTCAAAATGATATTTAATAATAATGTTTTATTTTGCCTGGCAGAGTTAAGGCCATAGGGCCTTCTCTTCTGCTCAACCAGGATGAATATAAAATACATCATGCAATAATAAAAATTACTATCAATAAAGAGTACAAAAGTAGTGGGATTATTCTAAATAAAACATTTTGTCAGAAACATGACCAAATCAACATCCTTGGAGCCCAAATACGACATGGAATTATCATTTACTCGCAGACTCTGATTGTAAGAAAAATACAGTAATGCTTTCTTTTATCTTCAATTATTGGAGTGTTTAGCAAAAATGGAAGTGTCCAATTACTTTTTGTAATGAGATTTTCTTGCCATCTGTGAAAGAATAACAAATTTACAGTAGATATCTCTGTTACACACAATCTGTCAATAGTGTTTTCCCTAATAACTTGGTTTGAAAGCCTTTATTTTAGAAAATATCCTTGGTTTTAAAATTTCAGATAAGGTTCTGAGATATTATCTATATTGCAGTATGTGTATTTTTGTCTGGTAATTAGTAGGTCTATAAAAAAATTCAACAAAATTCATAGAAACCATTTTCGAAAAAATCGAAAAAAATCTTCTTTTTAAATAGTTTTAACAGGAAAATAAGGAGCTGGACGTGCTTCGTGTCACATCTCCAGAACATTCTTAACTAAATATAAAATAAAACTTTCCATTTTATAGCTGTGCTCTTCACACACACGCAGCTACAGATATAAATGCAGATACATAGAGAAACATGTTTACAGAAATAGTATTTTAGGGTTCAGGGGCCTCAAAATGTATAGGACTAATAATGCTGAAAACTCAACATGAGATTTCACACAATACTTCCACTATACTTCCACTGTCTGCAATATCTATGCTATGGGTAGCAAAAATAAATGAAATTAACAGCTACAGTGTTGATTCACAATCAGAAACTTAATAGTTTAAGAGCTTCATTGCTTACCATGCATAATGGCAGGGGAAGTATTGCAGTTTACCTATTATACAGTTGCTGATGTCCATGATGGTATCTAGAAACGTTTAATTTATCGTCATCACCAAGGCCCGGATTCTGATAACCTAAAATTGTTTGAAAAATGACCTATAAAATGACCCTAAGTTTTAAAGAAAATTACTTAATAATTATAAAGAATGACCTACACCAGATATTTTAGTTATAAAAATTATTATCGTACACACAAAGTTATAGACCAATTCATATATAACTGTAATAACTGTAAATGCACAAAGGATATTGTAGGTCTAAAAACTTTGTTCTTTGTTCTTTGTTCTTCATTGGAGCATCTGAGAAGAAAAGTAAGAAAATTGTTTTTTAAAGTAGATCCTACAAAAATGTTGCATTTATTTAAACATAAGAATATATTCAATGTAAATGCATGAAAATTACAAAATAAGGAAGCAAATTACAAGAAAATGACTAAATAATGACGTAAAATTGAAATAAATGTCCTAAAAAATATAAATTTGGCATAAAATGACAAAAAATGACCTAATAAAAATGAATTTCTATAATCTAGAGGCCATGATTAGGATTTATCTACAAGTTGGCCATGTCTATGCAGCATCAATAAAAAGATGACATGTCATCAGAATCAGAGCCCTGGTCATCACTAAGAGAATGCAACCACTGCGTGATGGTCTTGTGTACCGGCAACTATTCTTTGGGCTCATGTCATTGATGTTCTACTGCTATACTCCAGCTGTTTATCGTATGCAAAAGAAAGGAATACATTCACATAACCTTCTTTATCCAAGGATAGACAACAAAACTCCCTTGCTTTACATTACGAATTAGAATAAGAAGTTGCATTGCTGAAGTGCGCTTTCAATTGAAAGTTACTGACAAACCAGATGACAAAATCCAGGAATAAGTTCTGAATTTTCGAATATTCCGCCATTAGTCCAATCAAATTGTCAAGAATGGATGCAAAATTTAGGGTAGAGTTAATTTTTTTATATGTTGTCTGGGATGGTTTTGAGAGTAATTTCTGACATTTTGCCAACAAATTTTTTTGCCGCCGGTGCCGCCATCTTGAAAAAACTTCAAAATTTTCTATTTTATTTCTGTGTTTGCCCTATATCTGCCAAAATACGCACCTGACAAAAATGTTTTATTATCCATCCTAAAAGTAGACTAAATTTGCTACAGTTTGAGATCAAATTGAGGTTTCTACCATGAATAGTTTCGGAAATACAGCTCTCCGAATTTCAGCAACATTTTGCAAAAAATAAAAAAATCTGAACTTTCAACTAGTATTTGTTCGCTATCTTCTAAATGACCAAACCTACAGTAAAACTCCATATGGAAACTTAAACTAGAGATAATTTGCAATTTGTCGAGTACCTGAAACTTGTCCTACCTCTTTCAGGTCACAAAATACAGAGGTTTAAAAATATTGTGACAAAGCCCAGGAAAGCCTAGAAGCTAATAGAAGGAGGAGTAAGCCGGAAAGAACGAGAAACGACGGAGCCTAGAAAGATCGCGCTCCCCCTAGGGGATGGGCGGCAGACGAGCGCCAGTGGGCGTGACAGCAGCACGACTATTGGAGCCGCGCGCCGACGGGTGCGGCCTACTCCCTGGCGCGGTGAGTGACGGTGCGCGCTCGTGGGAGGGGCCAGAGGTGGAGCCACGCGCCCCGCGCGGACATTCTAGACAATGCGCGGTCGGAGAACTTTCGAGAGACCGGGTCTGGAATATTCGTCGGCCCTATATATGGGGCCGCGAGCGAGCTGAGCAGTCAGTCAAGGAGAGAAAGTCAGAGACGGCAACGAGGAGTGATGAGTCAGTCAGTCAAGGAGAGTTCAGTACAGTGAAGAGTCAGTACATCAGAGGAGAGGCAGTCCGTGAAGAGCCGGAGGGTCAACGAGGGAACAGTCAGAGAGGCAGTCCGTGAGTAGCGGCGAGCGTCAGCGTCAGAGGGTGAGCTGGACGGAGAGGACTGATCAGTGCGGCCTCAAGTGAGTGTGTCTTGGGAAGCTGAGGAGCCAGTGACCGGAGGGACCCGAGAGCGGAATAGCTAGTCAACGGGGAACTAGTGACCGGAGGGAAGGGTGAACGGAAGAGCTGGTGAGCTGATCTGGGCTGAGGCAGTGCCGTCCCGGGGAACTCTGCGCGACGGGTGGATCGCACAGCGGCAGCGAGGACTGTGGAGTTGACCGGCGCGACGTGGGATGATCCGGATTGGACTGGAACAGTGCTGTAATTAGGACTGAGCACAGTGAGAGTGAGCTCTGAACAGGACAGTGAACTGGCGAATAGTCTGGAGTTTTCTGGCTGTATTGTCAATTGTTGTAGGAAATAAAGAAACCTCCATCCTTCAATTATAAACTCGGTGTTCTCATTTTGAACCCCGACGAGCCCTTTGTTACACTGGTGTCAGAAGTGGGATATAATTGAAGGAAGGCAAGATGGAGGAACGCAAGATGGAGGACATGTTAAAATCATTACTCCACGCCGTGAACGACCTGAAAGAAAAAATGGACCGACGGATGGAGAAAATGGACCAGCTGAACGACCGACTGACAGAGAGAATGGATCAGCAGAATGGCCGACTGAACGATCTGACAGAAAAAATGGACCGGCAGAACTCCGAAGTAAAAGAAATAAGAGGAATTATAAGAGAAGTGAAGAACCTGCAGTTACGCCCTAAGGAAGAACTCGAGCAGGAACTGACATCGGCCAAGGAAAGACCGAATGAACCGGGCAGCGAACTGGTGGCCGTGAGAAGTGAACCGGAGAGACCGGCCAAGGTGGAAGAACAGGAAGTGCAGAAAGAGGACATGGCCATCACCGTACCACCAGCTACCGAAGGGGAAGATCACGCCCTGAGAGAACCACAGCGGGACGACGTGGACGAAGGACAGGCACCGCGGGACGACGTGGATGTAGGAGAGACATCGCGGGACGACGTGGACGTAAGACGGGCACCGCGGGACGATGTGGACACCGGAGAGACACCGTGTGACGGCGTGGACGAGGAGCAGAGACTGCGGGACGTCATGTCAGGTACGGGACCGACGCGGGAAGAGGTAGCCAGTCGCAGCGCCATCTACGAAGGCTATGGGAACCAGCAGGACGCCCTAGTAGTCAGGGACGGGGTCCTCAAAGGAGTCTGGGAGCCTGCGGATGGGAAGGCGACTGCGGAGCACCTAGTCCTTCCGAGAGCCAGTGTCAAGGAGGTCCTGGAGGAAGTCCACGCAGGAGCGACAGGTGACCGCTTGGGAGTGAACCTGATCCTCGACAAACTGCGGAGAAGGTTTAACGGGTTGCACCAATGGAGTGACGCCGAGAGGTGGCGTGAACAATGCGACACCGGCGATGTCAGCAGAGGGCCTAGGAACTGCAGCCGTGGGGCCATGCGGCAATACAACGTTGCAGGCCCATGCTCCATTACTGATGACGGAAATCGGCACCTGTTGTTGGCCATGCATTAGTTCACCTAGTGGCCAGAAGTCTACAGCATCGAACGACAGCCAAGAGTGAAGATGCTGGTAGTACACCTGGACCGTCTGGCGGCGTATCTTGGGGCACTTCGGGACGAAGGCCCTTAAGGAGGGGGCAATGTGACAAAGCCCAGGAAAGCCTAGAAGCTAATAGAAGGAGGAGTAAGCCGGAAAGAACGAGAAACGACGGAGCCTAGAAAGATCGCGCTCCCCCTAGGGGATGGGCGGCAGACGAGCGCCAGTGGGCGTGACAGCAGCACGACTATTGGAGCCGCGCGCCGACGGGTGCGGCCTACTCCCTGGCGCGGTGAGTGACGGTGCGCGCTCGTGGGAGGGGCCAGAGGTGGAGCCACGCGCCCCGCGCGGACATTCTAGACAATGCGCGGTCGGAGAACTTTCGAGAGACCGGGTCTGGAATATTCGTCGGCCCTATATATGGGGCCGCGAGCGAGCTGAGCAGTCAGTCAAGGAGAGAAAGTCAGAGACGGCAACGAGGAGTGATGAGTCAGTCAGTCAAGGAGAGTTCAGTACAGTGAAGAGTCAGTACATCAGAGGAGAGGCAGTCCGTGAAGAGCCGGAGGGTCAACGAGGGAACAGTCAGAGAGGCAGTCCGTGAGTAGCGGCGAGCGTCAGCGTCAGAGGGTGAGCTGGACGGAGAGGACTGATCAGTGCGGCCTCAAGTGAGTGTGTCTTGGGAAGCTGAGGAGCCAGTGACCGGAGGGACCCGAGAGCGGAATAGCTAGTCAACGGGGAACTAGTGACCGGAGGGAAGGGTGAACGGAAGAGCTGGTGAGCTGATCTGGGCTGAGGCAGTGCCGTCCCGGGGAACTCTGCGCGACGGGTGGATCGCACAGCGGCAGCGAGGACTGTGGAGTTGACCGGCGCGACGTGGGATGATCTGGATTGGACTGGAACAGTGCTGTAATTAGGACTGAGCACAGTGAGAGTGAGCTCTGAACAGGACAGTGAACTGGCGAATAGTCTGGAGTTTTCTGGCTGTATTGTCAATTGTTGTAGGAAATAAAGAAACCTCCATCCTTCAATTATAAACTCGGTGTTCTCATTTTGAACCCCGACGAGCCCTTGTTACAATATATATACAGCAACGATTGAATAAATGCATGTGCGTACAAGTTAGGAGCAATAACGGCACAGAACATTCATTTATATACAAAAAGATTTTATTTAGGTGGAGTTCTGGTGAAACATTGCATTGAATAACTTGTTTGTTCATAGTCTTCGGCACTTAGAGGGACTTGGGCAGTTGACGTCTGCTATTTCGTCCATGATGTTCACAATCTAGCCAGTGTTGATAAAGTACTCTTCAGCGTCTTCATCCAAAAACGAATTAATTGGCTCATCAGGAGTGTCATCATCCTCACTGTGGGAGGACAGGACTATTAGTATGTTTTCACACGACTGCCCATTGCAATGTTTGCATATCGTTGTGCACTTTAATCCAGCTTTACGACACCCACAAGCGTTTAAACACCCCTTCTTGCAGGTACAGGAAATACTTTTCAGAATTGATTCTGGAGCTGGCTCCTTCTTGACTTTAAGGGGAAAGAGGCCTCTTGGTGTGTTCACCCAGCCCCACTTCAAAGGGTCTTTGTATTCACTGAGCCATGCCTGAACTTGGTGGTATGTTCGCATGGCTTGAAGTTGAGCCGCATTACTGGTTGGGGGCAAGTTCGCTAAGTTAAATTTCATTCTTCCTGCAGCTTTTACAAATATTCCGTGCCGAAGTTCGTCAAGTGTTTGTGTAGCAGGGTCTCCTCCATATAAGTGACCCAAAAAATGTTGGCCCACTTCAGCCACTTCTCCTGATGTAGCTTGAGGGTTCAGAAATACATTAGCCTCCTCTTCTAGTTCAGGATGTTTCAAAATCAGCGAACAGAAGTGGGTTTTCCCGTGGCCAAAAACTGCAGATGTTGTGTCACAACCACTGAAAGCATGGATGAACAGCAGCATGTTGGAGAAGCTGTGGCGTAATGACTACCTTGATTAGAAGATGTCTGCAGCTTTGCCTCTTCCGTACTTTTGGAGATATGTATTCTTTATACGAGGGGATGGTAATGCAGTGAGGAAATAAGAAGGTCTAAGTTCTCCCCAACTGCAAAGACAGTGTCGTATTGAGATGCTTTTGAGAAGGCAGTGCTAACAATCAAGACATCTGCATCTTTAACAGCCTATTCCAGCTTTTGCCAATTCTACGAAGCGCCTCTTGTTGTTTTCATTGGTGAGAAAAGTTTCTTGTGAGCTTTTCAAAACAGTAGTTCAATCAAAGACGACATCAGGAGATGGAGTCGTAGCCCGTCGGAGTCTCAAATTCTTTGTGCTTGTTTGATTAGCGTCTGAAGGATAACCATCGAAGATAACTGAAACCTTTGAGTCATAATTTGTCTGCAAATATTTCAAAATGCCTAAGGTTGCCTGGTACACACACATTAAAACAGCTGTATCCGGAGAGAACGGTATGCGGAGCAGTGACAAAGAGCCTCTTAGCGCCATTCCTCCGATAACATGTTTCCATTTTCGGACAACTGTATCTGCTATAGGAAGTAATTTTTTTCAGAGGACACTGCAAAAGTGTTCTTCTAAAATAAAACGCCGTTCTTTCCAAATCAAAATGCTGTACCTACATCAACTTTTCTTATTATTTTCTTTTTACATTGTTTTTTTAGTCTTTTATCATTATAAATTCTTGGAAATACTGTTTTGGTTGTTAATTACAATGTAAAACTTAACTATAAGACAACACAGGTTTTACTGTGAGAAATGCCATTTAGAATATCCTAGGCAAAACTAGACTTTCGTACCTTCGATAAGTTTTCTGAAATGTGAGGAGTTGTAGATACCTCTGTATCTGGTGACCTATAATAGGTATGAAAACATAAAGTACTCAACTTGTTGCAAATTTACTCTACTTTAAAAGTTATTCTTCGAAATTTTACTGAAGGTTTGGTCATTTAGAAGATAGCGAGCAAAAACTAGTTGAAAGTTCAGATTTTTTTAATTTTTTGCAAAATGTTGATGAAATTCGGAGAGCTGTATTTCCGAAACTATTCATGGTAGAAAACTCAATTTGATCTCAAACTGTGGCAAATTTAGTCCACTTTTAGGATAAGTAATAAAACATTTTGTCAGGTGCGTATTTTGGCAGATAATAAGCAAAGACAGAAATAAAATAGAAAATTTTGAAGTTTTTTCAAGATGGTGGCTCCGGCGGCAAAAACTTTTGTTGGCAAAATGTCAGAAATTACTCTCAAAACCATCCCAGACATCATATAAAAAAATTAGCTCTACCCTAAATTTTGCATCCACATGACTTTTTTGTGATAATTTGACTGGACTACATGTAAAGTGCCCTAGAACTCGGGAGTTTGCGAACAATACTGTATGCGTTAATGAGCTAACTAAAAAGTTCATGGAGTATTTTCAAATTATTTATTTTCAATATAAATTTTTCATGGACATTCGACATGAAAATTTCCTCGTTTTCTTAACTATGAGGAGGTTTCACTTTATTGTTAACAATTCTAAGCAATAGGCCTACTGAAGATGTCATGTGTGAACTCTAGAAGAAACTAAAAGCATCGGAAAGTTTCCGTCCACTCGAGTGAACATCCGGTGAACAGTTTGCTTGAGCATTTATGAAATATTTCTACACAGGATTCTTAGAATTTGAAATCTTATCACCAAAAACATTAGGATTATGCACGGTTTGTGAACGAAACTGGCTCTCCCGAACAATCATGAACGTTTTTGAGCTTTGGACAGTTTCAATTTGACCGAGAATAGGCTACGCAATCATACGCCAGTGCAGTCGTTCTGAAGTATGTTTCTTACGTACACTTTCGACAAAGCCATACATAAACAAAGCTTACAACTATTATTAATAAACTCGTAGATTTCGATCCTCTGCTGCACCATAATACAGTGATACTTTTCCTTGAAAATTTTGATGCGCCATAATACGGTAATATTTTTCGTTCAAAATGTCGATGTAATATAACTAGGACTTTCTCGTAATTCTGTCTTTCAAAGAGAATTATTATCGTAAAAGCTTATTGGTTCCTAAGTTATTACAATGAATAAAATAAACTGCCTCGGTAGCTTGCATACAGTAGCTGACATGAGTGGAATAGCCAAATGTTTTCCCAGCAGATTAACCGTTGTATAATTCCTAACAATAATCATCTCCTAACTACAAAATGCTAATGGTTGGCGATTTAAATAAACAAAGGATTCAGTTTTAACGTAGCCTACCGATCTGGTAATTTCGGTAGGATTACACAGATAGGTGGGTTTTCATTATATTGCTTGTTCAAATTATAATTAATTCGTAATGCAAATAATGATATTATAGCTTTTAAGGTATGTTTTCATAATATTCAATTAGTTATTGGCTTGCGATGTTGTCAGAACAATCATGATATTGTAGGCTGTAGTTGATTAATTCGAAACAAAACCGATTATTTGTTTACGGTAACATCCTCCTCAGGCCTCAATTAATACTAATCCAACATATTACTCATTTTGCGTCTTTTTTATTTATCATCGACAACATTCGTGTTTCTATAATGGTAATGGGATGACCATTATGAAAATTTTCAAATAATTTAAATCGATTTTATTCGACTGCAAAAGCTAAAAGTATTTTGGATATGGACAGTAGCCAATCAGAGGAGCTGGCAATATTCCGCCGCTCAGTATTTTGCACTTTAAGATAGTACGAGCCATGTAATTGGCTTAGGTCCGCTATAGCGTAAGTTGTTCAGTTCAAAATTCTACGTACACGGACTTCACTATGTGTCCTTCACCTTGTTTCACAAATACAGGAAGGAAAACAACTCATTATGAATAAAGGCCCATATCATACAACTTATTTCTTAAGACAATGAGACAATGTAAAAGAAATAATCTAATTGCATAGTTGCATACTGTATTAATGAACTTCTGTCTTACTGGATTCTTTAGATCAACTTCCCTTTTCCCTCTCTTCAAGATCCGTCAGTTTAAAGATCACGTTCTTAATAACATAATATAAGTAATAAGACTCCATCATGGCTCATTTAACTCCCCCTTCTTTTTTTAATGGAAGTTGGCCTACTCTTCTCATGACAAGAGTTGTAATAAAAAGCATCGCCAGAGAAAATCACGGGTTTCCGGCTCTTGGAGAAGTTATAGAAGTAATATGAAGCTTATTGTCTGGGAAGCACTGTGACGTGTAATGGGGAGAGCAGATGAAGATGTTCTTAATAGCATCAAGAGGTGATTTTGCTCAGTTGCATTATATTTTCAGATCGAGGAAAATATTGTTGATAACCAAACTGCTCTTTTAAGTCAAATGGGGTATCTGCCTTTGTCTATAAAAGTGAGACGCGGAAAGCCACAAGGGAGATAACGAAGAGTTAGCGCACTATTATTAACCTTTGTTTAAGAATCATTCTAGGAATTCGTTGGGCTGAAGTTGTGTCAAACTGTGGGAAAGAAAATGTGGACTGGACAATAATCTGAAGAGTATGGAGGACCATATTCCTCGGGAAGCACTTGTCTGCAAAGTGGGGGGGGGGGGGAGAAAAGAGCATTCGACCAAAAATGATATCGTGAAAAACTATTGAGTTGGAGCTCTTCTCATAACATCATCTGTAGTGCTGATAAAAAAATCAGCGACTATAGAAAATCCCCGCATAAAACATCTGCTTTCTGGCTCTTGGAGAAGATATAGAAGTAATATAAAGGTTCTATTCTATTGCTTGCGAAGTATTGTGACGTGTAGCCAGGTAAAACTGGTTCCTGGGAAGAAAATCAAGAGCTGACTAGGTTTCTGAGCATAATTTATATTTGTCTCCTCGTGGGCTCTACCATCTCTACAAAGTAAATAAGATATATAAAAATAATATTTTATTGGGTATAGCATCGCTGATCACTTTTAAAATTTTTAAACTTGTTTCAGCAATAGAGCAAAGCTAAAAAATTATGTTCGTTGGTTTTTTCTTGAATATCTGATACAAATTATTTATAGAAACTGTTATAAGGCTTGCATCGGAAACGTTAAAGAAACCCTAATTCATTGATTTTAAGTCATAAATATTATATGTACAGTACTACAAATTGAAATAATAATTTAACTGTGGCAAATGCCCATATCCCCAGAAGTCCTAGGGTGATTTCAACTTACCGGTAAGTAATTTTAATGTGGAGAAAGGCAGATGTAACAAATACAGGTAGCTATGAAATATAAAACCAAGCAATACACAGAGTTTAATAACTGCTCAACATATCTAGTCTCTCTAATAAAATATAACATTAGGAATAAATAAAAGCCTTTTTAATGTCCGTAGGTCTTGGCAGAAAATAAATCTTCATAATCGACGCAATGTCGAGAGGGATCGTCTATGCCACAACATTGCACATGTTTCTGAACAAATCCAGCTAATCTCTCTTCAGATTAGACACCTGCAAGACGTGCTGGTAGATGGGGATGTCGTCATTCGATGAGTGTTCATCATTTGTGGGACTCTATAAAGAAATCTGTTAATTTCTCTACATGGTAGTACCTATATTTCTGACACGAGTTAATTCTCTGGCCTGCTCCCCTACACGAGAATTTAAACCTGTGTGTCTTCGGTAGAAGTAATTGTTCATCTGACACTGAACATATGACAGATACTACTTCATTTATCCCAGTAGTTATTCCTGGATCATCTCGGAATTCCGTATTGATACTTTATGAATTAATTTACGTAAAAATTACCGCGCTATTATATTTTTATTTCTGTGAAATAAATCTAATAAAAATATATGTATTTTAAGCTATAAGCTTTACTTACTGCAATCGCACTATGTAGAGAAAACGTAATTTTGAGTATAGTTAAAAAATATTCTAAGACAAAAGAGCAATGTTGCAGTATATTTATGTGTCATTATTTGTTTCCAAAGAAACCACTTGCTCATATTATCTCAATTCCCAGCTCTCTATATTTTCCACAATTAGTACACCTCGCTATGCAGTTTGTGGCATCACATAACTGTGAACGAGAGGAATGAATGGACTATTGACCATAATAACGTCAACAGCAACATCACTTGTAAAACCTACTTAAATATCTTTTACAATATTACACACACTCTGATAGGTAAATAATTTTAATACATAAATAATCTTACAAATACAAAATATGAAAGCTAATTTTAAATACTGTATAGGCTACGTGCTATTATGAATGTGTATCTAATATATAAAGTCGAATGTGTGTTTGTGGGTATGTATGTATGTATGTATGTATGTATGTTTGATCCTTATACAAATCTACATTTCTTTACCAATTTACACGGAATTTTGCACACATACCCAGTTAAGCCCGGAAAGTATAGCGGTCAACATTAAAATTGAAACAAATCAGTCCTTCCCTTGAAAATTATATAATTTCTGTGAATATTCTACTGAAAAAAATGAAATGTTGTTCAGTTCACATGGCAACAGTGAATTGTTTACTGTGATTACATAGGGCCTTGGCAACTATATAGCCTAATGCTGGACTTTAACGAATTATGATTCCATGTAATATATTGGCGAAAATAATTACTGAAAAATGAATTACACGAAAATAAAGCACAGTGTGATGCAGTCACATAACTTTCTCTACCCTCGACATAAGAAATATTTTCTCACTTCACGTTTTGATGTAGAATAAGAGGTCGTATTGCAGGAACAACTTAAGTGTGTGAGTATGCTATATCAGAAGTCGGTAAATAGTCAGTTATCCATAGCTGTAGGCTTTGTATTAGTTGAGATTTATCATAGGCCCTAAGCATGGGATGGAACATTTTGAGTCCTATACTCGCAGTATATTATGTCCCGGGTTTTAGGGGAGGAAAGTATGAAAGTGATACTGCATTTCTATTTTATTTCAGGGCCGAAACGGTTTAACATGAGAATGAGAAATAAAATTTTCCGTCAAGTCAATACAATCTTACGTAATTTATGTTTCTTCTTATTTCAACCCCTCCCAGGCATGATGAGTAGAAGCAACGGAATGCAGCATTCGACATCCTCTATGAACCATAAAAAGCTATATCTAGCGTTTTCTGAGGGAATAGTCTGAGTGCCATATGTTGTTCTTCCTCATTTCGAATTCTACATACATTATTATATCAGGACCTAGAGTTTCAACATCGAAAGTCCTCCATAAGTTAATTTCAAATTACACAATACAAAGCCCGGGCGATGCCGGACCTTTTCAGCTAGTGTTTATATAAGCTACAGTCAAGCAAATTCAGCAGTGGGTTCTACCTTTAAAATCGACGAGAACAATATGACTAGAAGAGTTGATATCCACAAAACACTCCTAACAAAAGGAAATAAAATCCTCAGATTTTATATGAAAAATATTTATCAGTTTTTATATTTTTGCTTTTATACAATATTTTGAAAAGACGAATTTATACGTCAACAGCAGTGAAAAGGTGGTAGCAATCCAAGGCTTGTAAACTACAGAGGTAGCGTATTCCGGCGAGTTTATAGGACAGGGGGTTGCGGCAAGCAGGCGAGTGTGTGACGTCACAAGATTCCAAATCTCGCAATTCCCAGTTTTTACTCAGTCTAGAAAATCTTACACCGCGTGATTAAACTCGTAACCTTTAATTAACCCTTTGTCGGATTCCTGTGAAATTTATACAGAAATAATCTACACACATCAGCCCTACTGATGGTTAAAACAGAGCCTTAAAAAAGCGGACACAAATGTTTTTATTTCATTTTATAAACATCACCCGTTACACAAAATTCATGGAGGGAGAAGCAGATTTCACTATGCGACAATTTTTTGTATTTTTGTGTCCCGAAAAAACTTCAAGCGAGAAAGTTTTAGTGAAATAATTGAATTTTAATACAAATGAAGTTCCAGCCCCATATCTCGAATGGTTTACGAGTAATTGAGTGGTAATTATTCCGGGCGCTTCGAGAAGGACAGTAGAGAGCACGGTGCCGCTGACAAGGCTACTGATCTCGGCCGCTTGACCGTAGTCTTTTAGGATAGAGATTACCAATACATATTGTTTTTAATAGTACTTATTAGAAAGTGCTTTAGAATGTGCAAATAACTAAACCATTATGTCGGGCCAGAGATGTGCTGTGGCAGTGTGTAACAGTAATTTCTCAGATTGCAAGAAGCTTGACTGTAACATTTCGTTCCACGTCTTTCCAAAAATCAAAGATGTTCGCAAGCAATGGATTGTTGCTTGCCGAAGAAATGATTCTAGGAATCCTGATACAAGTATAGTTTGTTCCAGTTCACGGACCAGGATTACGAAAGGGATTTCAAAGCTGAACTGCTGAATTTACCAAGGGAAAAAAACTAAGAGAAAAAGGTAAATAATATATTATACTATTCTTATTAGTATTAATATTGTAATTGTTATTAATCATATTTACATGGGCTTTTAGGACTACAGAACTTTGTTTGCCTTTATATGAGCAGCTATGTCGGGATGACTAAATAAAAAGGTACCTCCGAAGAATATAATTATTGAACATTAATTCTTTAACTGCACTGGAAAGCGTATTTTTTTATTGAGGAATGGAAATTAGTCTGCAGCAAGGCAATATTTGGCGTTTCTTCTGAAGAAGATTGAAGATTAATATTCACAGCTGAAGATTGAAGATTGAAGAATTATTGAAGATTAATATTCACAGCTCTCGGTAGATCACGGAGTAAAGGGCCCATGGATTTAACCAGGCTAAATTATATTTTATTAAATCTTTTGCGACTATTATTCACTTATATTGTTATAGGTATTCATGTCGGCACTCTTTTTATAATTTAATGATTTATTAAAAATAATTAATTATAAGTATTTAGGCTTTCACGGCCGGCGTCTGTTGAAGTCTTCCAAATTAATTTAGTTTCAAAGGGTCAATCTTTTAGTATGGGTACAAGTAGCCAGTTAATATCCTTTATTATTGAGTCCATGACTAAAATATTTAAGGATTTTTACGTAATTGCTAATAGGTCTATTTTATAGAACAAAAAGACCTCTGTTCCGTTTCCATAGCTTTAGCGCCTAGAGTAATTACTACTCTATTACTCGTAAACCATTCAAGATATAAACGTGGTACTTGATGTATAATAAAATTCAAATATTTCCCTAAAGCTTACATGCTCGAATCATTTTCTGGTCACAGAAATACAAAAAAATTTCGCATAGTCAAATATGCTTCTTCCTGAACATTTCACGGTCGTCACAACTGAAGCGCTCGGAATAATTACCACTCAATTACTCGTAAACCATTCGAGGTATAGGGCTGGAACTTCATTTGTATTAAAATTCAATTATTTCACTAAAACTTTCTCGCTTGAAGTTTTTTCGGGACACAAAAATACAAAAAATTGTCGCATAGTGAAATTTGCTTCTCCCTCCATGAATTTTGTGTAACGGGTGATGTTTATAAAATGAAATAAAAACATTCGTGTCCGCTTTTTTAAGGCTCTGTTTTAACCGTCAGTAGGGCTGATGTGTGTAGATTATTTCTGTACAAATTTCACAGGAATCCGACCAAGGGTTGATTAAAGGTTACGAGTTTAATCACGCGATGTAAGATTTTCTAGACTGAGCAAAAACTGGGAATTGCGAGATTTGGAATCTTGTGACGTCACGCACTCAAGTGCTGCGATTGGTCTATCCCGGAATACGCAACCTGTATAGTTTACTGATCTTGGTAGCAATCATTATGAAACACTAGTACCAACCTCACAATGGAATTCAAAATTCATATATCATTAAGGAAATGTGGGATGTAACTTATTGCCTAATGTCCAAATTATCTACGTTATAAGTATTAATGTTTCTTCCCTTTTTTAATTAGACTGCTCATAGACAGATGCACACAAAATTCACCGGTCTGCCTTAGCAGAACCCTCGCATAATAACGAAAACAACGTTTATTACTCGCAAGGGATGTTTTCAGTAACCTCGCTATGCAGTTTGTGGCATCACACAAGATTTCCATGATTTCATCTCTGATGAAGAGGATGAATCTATTCTTGCACCAGAGCAGTTCGCCTCGTCTCTTCTATGCATTATTCAGTACAGACAGTTTGAATATAGAATAATGGATTGTTTAGTATTATATCAAAACAAAGGGGATTCCTTAACTCAACTGAGTGCCCCCATCAGTTATTTTTTCACTCTCCTGATATAGTTCTAAGTTTTTTTTTTTCAATGCAGTAATAACTTTTAAAATTATTTACATATTAGAAGTCCAGGCTTGTTTGTCCTTTCACTCGCAAATTTTATTCAAGACATCCTTCCCTCCCTTGTGAACATCACCTGAGTCTCGGCTTCCAAGGAAACGTTGCTTCGATATTTCAGTATAAAATATAGCAAATAGCTTCAAAGATTCCCTCCCACATAGCCTGGAAGAAAGCTTTCTAAATTGTGGTTTGTAGTTTGTGTTCTAGAGTGAACGATGAAATACCAGAGTTACTTGTGTTGAGTGCAGAATGCCTTCTGCTTAAACATTTCCTGCAAGTTCTGTTGCACACATTTAACTTTATAATATGAAAATTCATAATGTTGCTCTGATGTTTCTATTTCCATTATTATTTAAATGTGTTTTCTTAAGAAAATTCAATTGTAATTAGATTGTCCATTCTTCTTTAGTATAAGGTATCTCAAAGACTGCAAGTAGTCCTATTTTTTGCGACAGAGGTTCATTCATAAGTTATACTCATCATTCATAAAAATGAGTAAATTTTTTAACCAATCTTGAAAAATCATTATGTTATTGCATATTATTGTGAAATCATTGACTTTCTGTCAGATCCAAAATTCATTTTAGACCGGTTGATAGAGCCAGCTCAATTTCTTCTGGTTACTGGGAAGTCATTCGTAGTGATAGAAGGATCCTGTTTGCTCTGAAGTATGCTGGATATCAAACCAACATCCAACAAAAGCGATTTGAACTTCCTATAATTCACCTTGATTTTATAGATGTGTTGCCACTATTAAACTTCCAACCTTTCGTAGAAGTTTCACCCACTATAAGTCATAAAATTATTTTCCATTTCACTTTAAATTTATCTCGTAACACAACATATCAATACAAGGTCTTATAGACTAATTGGCTCCCATGAGTGTAATAAATAATTTTTGTTAACATTAGAGTGCGTGAAATAAAGGTGGTTAAAACAAATTGCATGTTAAGTTAGTGGCACAATGTCATAGGAGCAGTGACGTCATATGAACCATGGCTGAGTCTGTATATGCCGCAAATACATTAACTTGATCACTCTCCCATCTTCATATTATATTAAGCTTACTGATGGTGAAATGCCACATTATTGTTCCACGGTCGTCGGGCAGACACACATACACTACAGACCACTCTAACATTCCATTATGTCACAGAATAGACCTTCACGTTCACTGCTCTGTGAACCAGACCTATACATTAGGCTAGACTAAACCAGAAATTAGATAGCTGCTTATATTATTGATCAATTTCTGTGAGGATGTTTGCTTGCAGCTTATCAAGTTCGCATGCTGTGAAGAACCTGAACAGGAAGTGCCATTTACTTGACTCTATCTCAAGAGTTATAAAATAATCATCCACTTGATGGGTGCATGATTATTGTATAAATAGTTTCTATGGTTAAAAAATAGGGGAAATATGTGTCAATAGTGAGTTATAAAGAATATTAAAATAATACAGCAATGCAGGCGTAGATAAATCGCCTTCCCCCCCAAATAAAACCATAACAAAAAAACGATGATTTGACTGAGACTGTCATCAGCAGTTAGTTAACGAGTTCCATTTGTGTTACCAGTGTATGTTTCACTTGAACTTGTTCATTTACTTACTTATTTAATTGCAATAGACAATTCCTAAGCAAGGTAAAGGAATATTGTCTATTTTATGGAACCCGGAGGTTCACTGCCCTGCTTATATGAATCTGCCATTTAACCTTACTCAGAGCTAACTCCATCAATCATCCCTCGCAAATCCTACTTCCCTTAAATCTATTCTAGTATTGTTCTCCCACCTACGTCTAGGTCTTCCAAGTAGTCTCCTCCCTTCGCGTCTCCCAGTCAGTATTGTTTAGATGTCTTTCCCCCCACATGCGCGAAACATCCAACCCACTTTATCCTCCGTGATTTAAATACCCTTAATATATTCGGTGAAGAGTGCAGGTTATAAAGCTCATCGTTATGCAGTCTCCATTTTCATCTCTCTCAGGTTCACATTACGATTCATTACGTTTCTTAAGTATTTTATATTTTTCAGCTTAGGTCTACGGACACTTTAAAATCAAGTAACTTCAATGAAATCTTAGTAAAAAAAATCATAATTCAGATACTCTGTTCTTCACATATGCTCTACTTTGCATACTTTAAAATATTTTAATATTAGGCCTATACATTTGACTCATCACTGTGAAGAGAATATAGAAGTAGTATTAATAACACGAGTGAAACTAGTATGTGACCACAGTATTGAGAGGAAACCATTATAGAAATAGGTTAGGTAGATTTAACAAAGGACATAATATAAAAATAGAAGGCATAGTAGATAAAGTAAATAGATGCAACAAAGAAGACTACATTACACATTGCAAAGGCCACCCAATCATCTCTCGCAAATCCTACCCCCTTTAAATTTATTATGATACTGTCCTCCCACCTACGTCTAGGTCTTCCAAATGGAATTTTCCCTTCGGACATAATCTGACATAATCATCCCCGTAGTAAGCATTAATCTATTACAGAAGAGCTCAAAATGTAACTTAAAAAGGAGCTAGTTTATATGTGCGAGAGTATATGTCTTTCTTCCCTCATGTGCGGAACATGTCCAACCCATTTCATTATTTGTGATTTAACTATCCTTAATATATTCGGTGAAGTGTACAGGTTATGCAGTTTTTTTCCAGTCTCCATTTTCATCTCTTTTAGATCCCAATACTTTCTTATGCAGACGTTAAATAAAGCACACATACGTTAAAAATATATCCCCAATGTACATGCTCACGAGAAGGCCTATGAAAAGTTCCAAAATCTGAGTAAAATATAAAAAGGGCCGTAGTTTCAGTCATTATATAACAACATACAGGGTTCGTTAAAAGTCCCGCACACCTAAATAACTTTTGAAGCATGTGGTTCAGTGACAACCACATGCCTACACAGCATGAATTTCGGAGATTTAATGTTCAAAAACAATGTATGATGGGCCTACTATGTTTTTTCTCTTCAAGCTATTAAATACAATAGACCTAAATGATTAATCAAACTACCGGAAGCCAAATTCAGTCAAATCTATTACTGAATTACATACAAAAAGAAAATAATAGTGTATACCTAATTCCACAATAAATTTGCATTGAAGTATCTCATATGGGTACCTTCTGAAAAGCGCCCAATGAGCACTATTCGAAAATATAAAAATATATTGGGTGTTCCATTTAAAATAATAGAGTTGGAGTTACTTCCAGTTAACCGGAAGTGTGCAAAATTCGATAAACTCGTTTTTGAGCTCTCCATGTACAGAGTTTCATGTCACTGAACTACATGCACTACATGCACTAACTCATGCAGAACAGTAATTTATTTTTGGCGCTGAACCATAAATATATCTTATAATTGCACAAAAATTTATTTTTTATTATGTCCGCAGAATGGACAAAATATATAAATCGTCAACAGGTGGAGTAATTTAAAATAAAGCTTAAAATTTGCAACAATTGACCAGAAGTACTCTCAGTCATGTAGGTCTACATGCCATGAATAAGCATTGTTAGTAAAGAATACCAATAAAAAATAGGCATTTATATTCGTCATTTCTTCATAATTATTAAGCATTATGTAAGTTTCTGCTGTTCCGTCTGAAGCAATAAGTTAGCTTAGCTTAGCTCACATACAGTGCGGGATTTCATATGTATCGTAGTTGTGCCGACAAAACTACATATGAAATCGGGCACAACTGTATATGAAATCCTTCACTGAATGTGAGCTAAGCAAAGCTAAGTTAGCTTAGCTCTTGGTCGACAACCGGCATAAAGGTTGGTTGGTAACAACGGGGATATACTGTAACTTATGTCTGTGACCGTTGCCGGTTTGCCGGAATTTTGTTTTTGACATGCTATCGACATGGGCCGAGATAGAATCCGCGATCTCACAAAATACACGATATAAGAGGAGTCAAAATGTAATTCTTACGTTTTTAAGATAGGTTCTCACCACGTATTATTCTCTGGTTTATGTAGGCTAAACATGTCCTCCACTTTCAAAGTTTGGAAAGAGCCACCCTAGCTTGGCTTGTTATGAGTACGGTACTATGTTCATTACTACGCCGCCATAAACTGAAAAATATGTCAAAAGTTGATGTTTTTACTATTTTTTGTGAAATGTTATGACCTTTTCCAGTTATAAAACAAATTAACTATTGGACACTATTGTCTTGTAGCTTGATATGTGCTGCGGTTCAAGTCACGTGCATTTATTTACATGCGCTCAACTTTGAAATGGGCTAGATTTTCCTTTATTATTATGACAACATGTTATTTACAATTTTAAAAAGTTTTATACCCTGGAAGTTTAGAAAATGGTACATCATAATGCTGATGAAAACAACAAAAGGTCGTATAAAATCGCAATTGCTTTAAGTTGTGGGTTATGGCTATAAAACGAACTGACAGCGTATAAAAAGGTCTACCGAGAATAGAAGTGAATCTGGTTTAAATCCATTATTTCACAGTTAGCTTTCGCCAAGGTACTATTGATAAAGCAAGATCATCTCCAAATATGATATCTCTATACAAAGAAACTTGAATGACACATACGCTAAATGCAATCAGTTCTCTGTTAGTATCTATGACGTAACCTTTCGTTAAGTTGATGTTGATTTTAATGATAAACTTACGTTAAATATAATTTTATAGTAGTTAACCACAAATATTAATACTATTTCAATGCAAATAATGAAATAATGAATATTTTGATTAAACGTGAAATATAAAACCGGAAATAGGAAATAAAGCTACAGTATGCGTCATAAGCCATAACTCATAACATACTTTTGACCCATTTAAGGAGTGAATGAAGGCAATTCTATCAACAGAATAAATATATTTTAATGCTAAATTTTACAAGATTAAACAATCCATTACATTTCCAGATCAGCTTACATGGAAACAGGATGCGGATTTGCGTATAAATAAATGAAAATTAAAAATAATGGTATTATCAAAACATTAAAGATAAAAACGTCTTTAATATGGATTTCAAAATCTGAAAACAAAGAGTAGGAGAATGAAAACATTCATCACAGCAATTAACTAATATTCAGTGAAAGGTATTGCATATGAATATAGGCTACTGTACAGTTTTAATTTTACGATTAATAAATTAATATAGGCTTAGTATACCAACATTCAAATTATACTGTTTAGAAATTAACTAATTATCATTTTAAAACTATCTTAATTTCGGTTTACAGAAATCATTTTTCATCTTTCTACTGTATGCTGTATGTTAGATTAAAATTAAAATTAGTGATAGTAATACTTTAAAAAGGCCCTCTCATTTCTGCAGGATACACAAAATTAACAAGGCTTCTATCAGAACGAATAATTGGATTGGTGATCAACAGTTTCTGCGGGATCTCCCATTTAACAGGGCAACGCCGGAAGTGACTGCGTATAAATGAAGTTTTTAAAATGATAGTATAAAGTGAAAATTTTGAATGAAGTATTAATTTAAAACAAAATTCAACAAATCTACAGGACTGCATCTGAACTGAAACAGAGACTCGAACACGACGCACAAGATGACTCCGAAAGAAGGAAAGGATTCATGACGTTATTATGTAGCGAAGTGAAAAATGATTAAAGAAAATCATAGGACCACAGACCAGATCTTCACAAAAATTAAATTCTTGGGATATGAGAAAGACCATGATCATATTGATTAAAGCCGCCCTGACCAATGTTCACCAACGGATACAGCCTATCAAAGTCAATGTATAAAAAAGAATTATCTCTATATATAAAAGCCAAAACCCACTGACTCACTCACTGACTGATCACAGTTTCTCAAAAACCATACAGCCTAGGAACGTGAAACTTGGTACACATATTGATCATAGGCTCTAGAGGTGCACTAAGAAAGGATTTCAAAATCTTTGGCCTCTAAGGGCCTATAAGGGCCAAAATAGGGTTGTAAAGTTATGAAATTCACCAAAAGGAATTCATACTGCATGTATACAATCCCCATGACAACATTTTTTTTTTTAAATTACAAAGGTGGCTTGGCATGACACTGTGATTTCATGTAGACCTGATAGATATAAAATTATGAGAAAGGCTATCAATAGAATTCCTAAAGATTATTATCAACTATTTTTTGACACGAAGTAAATTTAGAAGGTCCTGGGTTCTATTCTTAAGAGTTGAACTCTTTTCTTATAGCTAGGCTAGGACTGCATTGCGAAAGATAGTAAGTAAAGTGTTCCCTATTACAGGCCACGGAGGCCCAGAGGGTTCCAAGAAGTTGATGCTCCTGGATTTTTAGACAATCGGGAGGTGAAGGTGGTAAGGTTGTCAGTCTTACGCACCGGCCGCCTTTACCCCCAGGTAGTTCATACAGTATCAATAGATATAATTTCCTGATTAATTTCTATATACCATATTATCTCTCTATCTTTACCTGAGTTTCTACCCCTCCCTTTTGGGGTCATTTAAGCGACCCACGTTGCCCGGGCCTTACAAGGCCGCGACCTGTCGGGAGAGGGATTATCTATGGATCACATACATACTTTCTTGACCAGACAAGCACATGGAGGGCCTCCCGGATAAGTGATCAGCCAAATGCCGGGGCCACCTCCGAGACAACACAAACATATAGGACGAGATACATCATTTACAAACTCACTCTGAACAAGGCGAGGATGGGATGATGATGATAATGGCTGCCAGATGACATCCGGAGACCACTAGGGCCTAAAGTTACCAGACATTTGTCTCACAGGTGAGGAAAAATCCCGGAAAAAACTCTACCTTGGTAACTTGTCCCGACCAGTATTCGAATCGGAGCCCGCTGCGTGAGATGAGCGAAAGCATCCCTTACGGGCAGCTATTTACTACATGTTTGCCAAAATTGAAACAGAACGATTACATTTTTTAAGACATAATCAGAGTAAACTACGGGTGGAGTATGTGGAATATAAATACGTCCACCGTGTTGGCTGGACGGCTGATGATTTATATAAGTAGGCTACATCTAATCGACTTTAAAGTGTGTACACTTAACCTATGGGTACGCCGTAGCGTAGTGGTTGAGGCGCTGCGCTACAAACCGGAAGGTCGCGGGTTCGATTCCCGATGAGGTCGTTGGAATTTTTCAATTGGCCTAATCCTTCTGGTGACACTATGGCCCTGGGGTCGACTCAGCCTCTAACAGAAATGAGTACCAGGAGCAATCCTGGGGGTAAAGGTGGCCGGTGCGTAAGGCTGACAACCTTACCACCTTCATGTGCCGAATGTCTAAAAATCTGGGAGCCTCAACCTCCTGGAACCCTCTGGGCCTCCATGGCCTGTAATAGGGAACACACTTCACTTTACACTTAACCTATATATACATAAATCAAACAATGCGAAGCATTGATGGGTCAGCTAGTCATAATATAAAGTGAACTATTTCGACAAATCGGTGCAAAGAATCGGTGTCTTGTCTTGTCTTGTCTTGTTTAATACCCAGCAGCGATAACGGAAGCTAACGTCTGTTGTTCCTTTAGAACCATTGACTGAAATTTATGTGAAATTAATCACAAAGAATGCTACATTAAAGTTGAAAGGAATAACACAAAATCCTATCCTTCGCGTCCACGTTCGCACGCTCTGGTTATGCAGTTAAATAAACATACTATACTCGACTGTAGACAAGAAGGAAGGGTGCAATAATATTGTTATAATAGCAAAATGGAATTGTTTTGCCTTGGTTAAAAGGTTCCACTTCGTTCAGGCTTTAGTATTATAGAACACCAGTTTATGTTAAGTAGATGTAGTTTATTACATTATCATAAGAATAATTATTGTTTATGCAAATGTCGTTAATATACGGAAAACTAGAAGTATAAAAATATAAGATGTTTCTGGACAGAAATATGCATAGAAGTGTCATGATTTTTCTTTGGCTGACATAAAACAGAATGAAAACAATGAATACCCATTTTTTTTTAACTTTAACGCTGTTTATTTCAAGCTCAAAGATAACGAGGAAACACATAGCTGGCTTAGAATAATTTTATTAGCTACAACACTCATGTAAGTTACAATTGTGTTGCTAGACATCAGAAACATTAAACGGGAAGATAGTTTGAACTCGTGTGTTGCGTGGTCTATGTCTTATATCATAAAGCTCATTTCTTTTTCAAGTAGATTTAGGCCTACTCACTTAAGTCGGATCTAGAAGCATACATAACTTCAGTACCAAATTCTGAAACGCTGGATATTTAACGAGAATGACAGAATACATGTGGTGTTCATAGGTAGCCAGAGAAGTTATTTCAATGTTGTTTCCCCCCCCCCCCCAAAAGTACATCTTCTTTGTATTCAATGGCCTCCAGTTATAAGAACAACAGTGCACGCTGCTTATTGTGATCACTTCGGGACGCAATAAATCTGATAATAATAACCGATTGATAATAACAGCCGAAAGAATTAACTGAAGGTTATTTATTCATATATAAGATAATACACTACAGAACAGAATTAAAAGCTGTTTATTCATCAAATAATACGTTACTGTGAATCATTGAACCACTCATAATACAGTAATAGACAGCAAGCAATTATTTTTTCAACCAGTAACAAAGTTTTTAATTGTTTTTACTTTCCTTTCGGAGTCCATTAACCAATACTCCATACTCAGTTACGAGTTGTGTGTGTGTTTTTGGAAGTCTCTACTGATATGTGGTGAACAGTGGCGGACGCAGAAATTTTTTTCGGGGGGGGGGGGGGATTTGAACAGGTAGAAAGAATACTAAAAAAATTAATCAACTTACATACAGTGGCGGACGCAGAAATTTTTTTCGGGGGGGGGATTTGAACAGGTAGAAAGAATACTAAAAAAAATTAATCAACTTAAGTTACATATACAATTAGTTTATAAAACTGGCCAATTAAAGTACTTTTTTCAAATTTCGGGGGGGGGGGATGTAACCCCCCTATCCCCCCCTGCGTCCGCCACTGGTGGTGAACACCGCGTAGCAAAACATCTAACGCCTGACCGTTCAAGACTTTTCATTTTACACTAGCCATCATTGCATGTCAATAGGCCTACTTATCTTCATAAATCAAAAGCTGCAGCTTAACTGTGGGGTGAAACATGTTTTATTGCTTAAAAGAGAAAGTTAGGTAATACCACCCCTCGAACTGGTCACTCTGGGAGCTGGAAACAGTATTGCTAGTACAACACAATAGACTACGGTGTCACGTAGCGAATGGCTACGTGCATAATAGACGATAGCAAACCATTTCTAAACAAAGGAAGGGTTTGGGAGACTTCGATTAATCGATATTGAACCCTGTTATGACTATCGATACTGCCCTGAATTTATTTTGAATTACAGAAAAAAGAGAAGTGCGCATGCGCCGACGGTGAGTCGACGGGAGAAGAGCTGATCCCAAAAAGACAGGAGGAGTACGTGCCTGACTACGAGAGAGAGAAGTTGAAAAGGCAGAAGGGAGAAGACGAGATTGGGATGTGTGACAGCGGTAGAGGCGTTCTGGCATGATGGTGTGTCAGACTTTCATCTAAGGAAATTCTGGTTGTGAACTTCCTTGACACGACTATATGGAGATAGTCATTAATCAGAAGAATACACCAAGTCGGCCAGTACGAGACACCGCTACAGCGAACATCAGCTGTGAGAGTGAGTCGTGACTGCTCGCTCTGAATAAGAGCAGATATGGACATCAGGAAGTAATGGAAGACAACTCAGGATCGGAGGATAAGTTGGACATCACTGGTTGAGTATAATCGTCTAGACTTTTTCTTATTGTTTGGGGAGTGAGAAAACTGAGATATTCCTTTTTTTTAAGGATGGTTTCTAAGTCATGTATGGCGATTAGACGCCGTATGGTATGATAGAAGAATAGAATAGAAATATAGAAGTGAGAATTCTAGAAGTAAAGTGGTGAAATCCAGTAATCCAACTATTTTCTATTTCTGGTCTAAGTTAATTATAAAAGAGCAGTCAAGAGCCTAACCGTTGAATGCCACAGATAGATCTCTTCACTTTGGGGTTTTATGGGTGATTGTCCCACGAATGAATACATAGCTAGGGGTAATTGGTGATGCTCATAGAAACTTTGTTATTTTTGAGACAGGACGCGAGGGGAGTAAGGAAGAAAAGTAATTAAGGGGCATGCTTAGTACTTCTTACGAGGGCCCCTCCCACTTGGGTTTCTTTCAGGTGACGGGTGACTATCTATAAATAGATTTCATGCTGGCCTGTAATGTTAAGTTATGTTTTTATAGAGATTTATCTACAAGCGAAGGTGTATGGAATATGGTAGAGGGGGATAAGAAGTGGAAAGATTGAAGGGCAAAAGAAGGCCTACGAGTGGTAGTGCATTAGGTGTGTACCATTGGAAAATTTACATGTTAGGGTAGAAGTAGAAGTCACTAAAGGGGTTATAGAGAAGCTTACTAATCTGGGCGTGAATTAGTTTCAGTTAGAATTCTAGGGAATTTAGAGACAAAATAAGATTGGGTGCCCATGCTAAAGAGTAGTAACGTAAGAAGTAGGAAAACTAGAATAACCACCGAGTGAGTTAAATCAATGGTATAAGCTGAAGGGAACTCTACTTAAAGAAAGAAAGGGGTTAAAAGATAATAGCTGATGACTGGTCAGGTTAGAAAGAGGAGAGTGAGTTGAAAGATAACAACAAATGATTGGTTAGGTTAGAAAGAGGAGAATAGGTAATTGCGAGTAGTGTACTGATGATAAGTAGTGTAGTAGCAAGTACTAGAGATTGTAAGGGTGAGGTGAGGGAACGCCGGAAGTATCCCGAATCAAACAAATAAAATCTGGTAGTAGACAAGGCCTATACCAGTAACATATAAAGAAAAGAAATTTATGAGAGATTGTGAAAGCCATCGATGTTGGAGGCGAACAACGGCCCCACGTGCCTCTAGGAGAGAGTGTCAGGGACCTCTGACGTCGATTTACAAAATTTTATTTTTGTTTGCGGCCCATTAATATTTTCCCGGTTGCAGGAGAGGAGTCAGATTGTTTGTAACTCAAGATCTAGACGCCGCTCCTGTATCGGTGGTCTATCGCCACAGTCACTCTGTGGGTATAGGCCTAAACTTCTATTTCTTTCTTCATGAGACTGTCTTTTCTATCTATCTTTAAATACAATTCTTCATGGACTAAGCTGACAAATAGACTAATATAGGAGACATAGGTGGGATTATTGAGTGTAATCTGTAGAGTAAGGACTGGATTATGAATTGAAAACCTTTATTTATTCAAGAGGAAAAAACCCAGTATAATATATATATTGAACTATCCTGAAGTTGCAAATGTAAATGACTACACAAGTCAGTAGTAAATTAGAAGAATAATACAAGACGTTCTAGTAGATACCTGAAAAATAAAGAAAGAAAATTAAAGTAATTAATTAAGGATTTGTTATTGTTGAACAGAGAACGTACTTATATAGTTAAAATTGGGTATACTAACCTTGAATAATCAAATATTATCCTACCAATAAAAGTGTTGAATGGTTAATGTAGTGTAAATGTAATTTATTGTATATAAGATTGTTATTGTGAAAAAAAAAGAAAAAAAAATAATATATTAAATAAATTGTGGTTATTGTTATGCAAAGTAAATTAACGTGAAGTTCAGATTTTTTACCCTTATCCTTGTAATGGTTTGAGAGTCGCTGATTTTTGTGCTAAGTTACATACTTTGGTAGTGAGTATTGAAAAAGGAGAAAAAGAAGAAGCAGAATAAAAAAAAAACGAAAGGTAAATCCGAATCCAACTCCCGTCTCCACTGTTAATTTAAAAGCTAGTCGAGGGGCATGTAGGTACATAGCCTGTGTATCTATAATTTAATTTGTGACTGGGCTGATACATAAAAAAAAAAGAAAAGAGGAAGCGTATTGATGATGGCGCCCGTTAATAGAAATTTTCATCAATATTATCAAAACTGGGTAATTTGTTAAAAGAGAGAGAAAGTAGACTGAGAGTAGGAAATTTGCAATCACCCGGTGTCAAAGGTAGTCGTACTGAACGTTGGAATGTGGACTATGCAGGCAGTGTTATGATGACACGACAGGTGTATGAGTGACCTTGTTTTGTTGGAGTTCAGTAAACTTATATACTACGATTGAGAATAATCACATATTAGTCGTCACAGATTTTGGCGAAGAATTTTGGCGAAGATTTAATCCAAGAAGTTAGGGAACTTTATAGTATAAAGTAAGAATAGCCCGTCACATATTTTGGCGCCCATATCGTGGGGCTAAGTAGTGTTAAAACAAAACAGTATTGCTAATTGTTGCAACTTAATTTAGTTAAAATTGTTAAATAAAAAAAAAGTATGGCCATGTGTTGTGCTGCATAAAGTTAACGTGAAGTCCAGTCTTCACAAAGTTTGGCGCCCATATCGTGGGGCTAAGTAGTGTTAAAACAAAACAGTATTGCTAATTGTTGCAACTTAATTTAGTTAAAATTGTTAAATAAAAAGTATGGCCGTGTGTTGTGCTGCATAAAGTTATCGTGAAGTTCCATATTTTGGTCGTCCATAGCGTGAGGCTGTGATAGTTTCATAGTAGGATAATTTTGATAGTAATTTTGACCCATAGCGTGGGGCGAGTTGTGTTAAAATTACAAAAGTTTGGCTTGATATAAGAAAAGAAAATAAACATTAATCAGTTAGAATTGGAAACTTGAAATACGAGTCGTCATATATTTTGGAGCCCATAGTGTGGGTTGAGTTGTGTTGAAATCACATATTTTGATAGCCCATAGCGTGAGGCAGAGATAGTTTTAAAAGAATTTTGGGAGTTAGGTTAGTATAGCTGCAATTTATTCTCAAAAAAAAAAAAATAAAAATAATAATAATAATAATAATAATAACATATTTTTGGGAAAAGAATAATGACTATTGACAAAGTAAGGACTTCTATAGATGACTAAGACAGACGACTGAACTATTGTGTTCTAATCTTTTTTTTCCAGTGGTATTGTTAATATATAAATATGGCTACTTATGTTGATCCGTATGCACAAATAAGAGCAGCTGAGTTAACCCAAGCTATTAGGAAGTTGAGGAAGGCGGATTTAGAGGCAGAATGTGATAGAGTAAAGTTACCGACCACAGGTACAAGGGATGAGTTGAGACAACGCTTGTTAGATTATGCCCGTAAGAACCCTCAGTCATTTCAAGTGTTAATTACGGCTTTTGCGCTGAGTCAGGAAGTTTTAGAAGAAGATTTAGTTGAACATAATATAACGGTTCCACAAGATTCATATGGAGATGTAGTGTATACATGGGTTAAGTTAATGCGTAGGAAGGCCATGGCGGTAGCTGATTCAGAAGAAGTTGTACCAGTAGTACCATCGTTTACAATTCAGTTAGAGCCACATAAACCAAATACTTTGGATCTGGTTCGTAAATGGAACATTAAATTCAAACCTGGGGATAGTATTTACTTATTTTTGGAGAGATTGGAAGATTTAAAACAAAGTTCTAAGTTACAGGGTGTAGAGTTATTGTCAGTATTACCCGAAATTTTACAAGATTCAGCTTTACTTTGGTACAGGAACAGATTAACAGATTGGCCTACATGGGAAGCTTTTTTGAAAGAATTTAGAGAATATTACTTGCCTATTGATGAGGAAGACTCGCTTTTGGATGAGATTAGACAGAGAACGCAAGGTCCCAAAGAATCGATTTTTGATTATGTTAATGCTATTCAAACGTTAATGAGGAGGCTGAGTACTCCAATGAGTCCTCAACAAATGATGAAGACTGTTATCAAAAATTTGCGTCCTGATGTAAAATTGTACCTTAGACCTGCAGAGATTCAAACTATAACAGATTTAATACGTGTAGGTAGACAGTATGAACAAATATTGTTAGATTCTGAGAGATATATTCCTCCTCCAACGCAGGTTAGAGCTACAATTAAAGAAACGGCTTATAAACCTCAGAGACAAGTTGTTATACCTTCAGTTCATACAGCGCTAGGAATTCAGGGAAAACAGGAACTTCCATCGTCCGAGTTACAAAAGAAACCCAATGTTAGTTTTTCTGCAAAGACGTGGGATAAGGAACGGAATTCAAGTCCTGTAAATGATTCTAGAATGGTTAAAGTAATAGAAAATAAAGAGAGACAGGATGAGTCGAGGGATAATGGTAAAAACACCACTTTGCGTTTTTCAAATAATCAGCGATGTTGGAATTGTGATAAAACAGGACATAGGCAGTTCGAGTGTAAGGCACCTCGTAGAGTTACTCCACGCGCTACGATTAAATGTTATAATTGTAATAAGCTTGGACATAGGTCTATTGATTGTAGGATGCCCCAAGAAAGAAAAGTTAGGCCTACAAATTCCTTATGACAATTAACTAAAAATCAGGCTTGTGTGATGTTAAATATAAATCCTACAGATTTAGTTAATGGAGATAGATGTTTTGTTGAAATTTTGCTGGAGGATATTACGTTTATTGCTTTAATAGATTCCGGTTCAGATAAAACTTATGTGGGAGAGAAAGGTGACTTTTTATGTAAAATGTTAGATTTAGCAGTAGAAGAATCTGAAGTTAGGGTGGTGCAACTAGCAGATAAAACTTATAGTTCTATAACAGGAGAAAGAACTTTTGAGATGAAATTGCAGGACAGGATCTTTCAGATAAAATGTAAAATTATGCCAAATTTAGCAGTAGATATGATTCTGGGCATGGATGTTTTGAAACAGATTGGGTTAGTAGTAGATTTGCAAGATGGGACTTGGTATTTTAAGGATGAACCAGCAAAAATTTTTCAATTTGTTAAGGCTATAGATTTAAAAGAAGAAGATCAACTACATAATATTCTTACTATACCTACACCTCAGGAAAGGGACAGATTGAATATGTTTTTGGAAAATCAGTTACAGAAATTTGATCAGTGTACTGGACTTACAGACTTGATTTCTCATGTTATTGATACAGGCGATGCAAAACCTATAAAACAAAGATATTATCCAGTATCACCCATTTTGGAAAAAGTTATACACGCGGAAATAGATAAAATGTTATTGGAAAAAGTTATAGAGCCTTCAAATTCACCTTGGTCGTCTCCGGTAGTTATGGTAAAGAAACCAGATAGAACATGGAGGTTCTGCGTAGATTTCAGAAAAGTAAACAATTGTACAAAAAGAGATAGTTATCCTTTGCCATACATTGAACATGTTTTGAGTAAATTACGACATGCTAGGTATATCAGTACAATAGATTTGAAAAATGGGTATTGGCAAGTTCCATTAGATGAAGCAAGTAAAGAAAAAACAGCATTTACCGTACCTGGTAGAGGATTGTATCAGTTTCGAGTTATGCCTTTTGGAATCCATAACGCACCAGCCTCGTTTCAAAGATTAGTTGATACTATATTAAGAGAAGAGATAGGAGAGAAATGCTTTTGTTATTTGGATGATATAGTACTTATTAGTGAGACGTTTGAAGAACATTTGTCCTTGTTAGAAAAAGTTTTAGAGAAATTAAGAAAAGCTAACCTGAAAATTAATAGGGAAAAATCAAAATTTTGCAGAAGCGAATTAAAATATTTGGGTCATATCATTACTCCATTAGGAATTGCTGTAGATTCAGATAAAATCTCGTGTATCCTTGAGTATCCAGCCCCTACAAAAGTCAAGGAAGTACGAGCATTTTTAGGATTGGCTTCTTGGTACCGACGATTCATTCCATTTTTTTCTGAAGTTGTAAAGCCCCTCACTGCACTTCTGAAAAAGAATCAGAAATGGCGTTGGACTAAGGAATGTCAGGAATCTTTTGATGAATTAAAATCGAAATTATCTAGTAGTCCTATATTAACTTGTCCAGATTATACTAAACCCCTAGTGCTACAGACCGACGCTAGTTTTTCAGGACTAGGAGCAGCATTAATTCAGACAGGAGAGGAAGGAGAGGAAAAAGTGATAGCTTATGCTAGTAGAACTTTAACGATAGGCGAGCAAAAATGGGCAATAGTCGAGAAAGAATTGTTAGCTATATTGTGGGCAGTTCAAAAGTTTCGTCCTTATTTGGAAGGTTATCATTTTAAAGTATATACTGATCACTTTGCTCTGAAATGGTTAAACACATTACAGAATCCGACCGGACGATTAGCTAGGTGGAGTTTATTGCTCCAGGAGTATGATTTTGAAGTAATACATAGGCCTGGTAGATTACAAAAAGTTCCGGATGCTTTATCTAGAATACACGAAGGGAAAGTTCAAGAGAAAACGGTAGAGGAAGAATTTTGCCTTTTGTTAACTAATAACTCTGAAGTAGTCGAATGGGAAAATATACAAGATGCTTGGTATATTAAGCGGAAAGAGCAAGTACAAAGTAAACCTAAATTTTGGCCAGACTGGAAGGTCATAGATGAGAAGTTGTACCATTTAAGATTAGATCAGTTAGAACAAACTTTAGAGGGAACAGTGAATAGGTGGAAATTAGTTATTCCGCAAGATTATAGGATTAAAGTATTACAGGAATGTCGTGATGCACCTACTGCAGGACATATGGGGATAGCTAAAACTTTCTTTAGAATAGCAAACAAGTATTATTGGCCGGGAATGTTTAGAGATGTTGCTAAGTATGTTACTGCTTGTGAAATATGTCAGAGACAGAAAGTGTTACAGACGGCTCAAGCAGGACCAATGCATTTTTACCAGAAAGAGAAACCTTGGATGACTGTAGCTACTGATTTGTTGGGACCTTACCCACGTTCCAAAAAAGGGAATAGATACATTGTAGTATTTCAGGACACCTTTACCAAATATGTAGAATGTAAAGCGTTAAGGAAAGCAACCAGTAGAGCAGTTACGGAAGCATTTTATGAATTGATTATCCTTAAATGGGGAATTCCGGGATATTTGCTGATGGATAATGGACCGCAATATACTAGTAAATTAATGCGAGAGATAGCTAAAGCTTTTAATATAACTCCTTGTTATTTACCTGTATATTCGCCACAAGGAAATCCAGTAGAAAGAGTCAATAGAGTATTGAAAACAATGATTTCTAGTTACATTCAAAAGGATCAAACAGTTTGGGACGTGTATTTGAGAGAATTTAATTTTGCTATAAATACGGCTAAGCATAGTTCCACTGGATGCACTCCTTATATGCTAAATTATGGGAAGGAGCCTGAAATTATCAGTAGGATTGAAAAGGTGGAAAACCAACCGATTCATAAAGAAATCCCAAAACTTTGGGTGGAGAAACTCAATAAATTGAAAACGGTACGTTTAATGGTTAGACATAACTTAGAAACCGCCTATAAGAATTCGAGTCATTATTATAATCTTCGGAGGAGAGAGATGAGATTTCGTCCAGGAGATCTAGTGTTAAGAAGAAACTTTAAATTAAGTGATGCCTCACAAGCTTATACAGCAGGTTTAAGTGCAAAGTTTGTCGGGCCCTATATTATAAAGAAAAAGTTCAGTGAAAATAGCTACGAACTGACAAACCGTTTTGGTAAAAAGTTGGGGAAGTGGCACGTCAAAGACTTGAAACCCTTTGTTCCTGGATAAACATTCTTTAAGGCTGGTAAACTAAAAAAAAAAAAAAAATGTGAACAGTGTTAACATTATTTTTTTTATGGTGAGTGGGGGAAGAATGTCACGTAGCGAATGGCTACGTGCATAATAGACGATAGCAAACCATTTCTAAACAAAGGAAGGGTTTGGGAGACTTCGATTAATCGATATTGAACCCTGTTATGACTATCGATACTGCCCTGAATTTATTTTGAATTACAGAAAAAAGAGAAGTGCGCATGCGCCGACGGTGAGTCGACGGGAGAAGAGCTGATCCCAAAAAGACAGGAGGAGTACGTGCCTGACTACGAGAGAGAGAAGTTGAAAAGGCAGAAGGGAGAAGACGAGATTGGGATGTGTGACAGCGGTAGAGGCGTTCTGGCATGATGGTGTGTCAGACTTTCATCTAAGGAAATTCTGGTTGTGAACTTCCTTGACACGACTATATGGAGATAGTCATTAATCAGAAGAATACACCAAGTCGGCCAGTACGAGACACCGCTACAGCGAACATCAGCTGTGAGAGTGAGTCGTGACTGCTCGCTCTGAATAAGAGCAGATATGGACATCAGGAAGTAATGGAAGACAACTCAGGATCGGAGGATAAGTTGGACATCACTGGTTGAGTATAATCGTCTAGACTTTTTCTTATTGTTTGGGGAGTGAGAAAACTGAGATATTCCTTTTTTTTAAGGATGGTTTCTAAGTCATGTATGGCGATTAGACGCCGTATGGTATGATAGAAGAATAGAATAGAAATATAGAAGTGAGAATTCTAGAAGTAAAGTGGTGAAATCCAGTAATCCAACTATTTTCTATTTCTGGTCTAAGTTAATTATAAAAGAGCAGTCAAGAGCCTAACCGTTGAATGCCACAGATAGATCTCTTCACTTTGGGGTTTTATGGGTGATTGTCCCACGAATGAATACATAGCTAGGGGTAATTGGTGATGCTCATAGAAACTTTGTTATTTTTGAGACAGGACGCGAGGGGAGTAAGGAAGAAAAGTAATTAAGGGGCATGCTTAGTACTTCTTACGAGGGCCCCTCCCACTTGGGTTTCTTTCAGGTGACGGGTGACTATCTATAAATAGATTTCATGCTGGCCTGTAATGTTAAGTTATGTTTTTATAGAGATTTATCTACAAGCGAAGGTGTATGGAATATGGTAGAGGGGGATAAGAAGTGGAAAGATTGAAGGGCAAAAGAAGGCCTACGAGTGGTAGTGCATTAGGTGTGTACCATTGGAAAATTTACATGTTAGGGTAGAAGTAGAAGTCACTAAAGGGGTTATAGAGAAGCTTACTAATCTGGGCGTGAATTAGTTTCAGTTAGAATTCTAGGGAATTTAGAGACAAAATAAGATTGGGTGCCCATGCTAAAGAGTAGTAACGTAAGAAGTAGGAAAACTAGAATAACCACCGAGTGAGTTAAATCAATGGTATAAGCTGAAGGGAACTCTACTTAAAGAAAGAAAGGGGTTAAAAGATAATAGCTGATGACTGGTCAGGTTAGAAAGAGGAGAGTGAGTTGAAAGATAACAACAAATGATTGGTTAGGTTAGAAAGAGGAGAATAGGTAATTGCGAGTAGTGTACTGATGATAAGTAGTGTAGTAGCAAGTACTAGAGATTGTAAGGGTGAGGTGAGGGAACGCCGGAAGTATCCCGAATCAAACAAATAAAATCTGGTAGTAGACAAGGCCTATACCAGTAACATATAAAGAAAAGAAATTTATGAGAGATTGTGAAAGCCATCGATGTTGGAGGCGAACAACGGCCCCACGTGCCTCTAGGAGAGAGTGTCAGGGACCTCTGACGTCGATTTACAAAATTTTATTTTTGTTTGCGGCCCATTAATATTTTCCCGGTTGCAGGAGAGGAGTCAGATTGTTTGTAACTCAAGATCTAGACGCCGCTCCTGTATCGGTGGTCTATCGCCACAGTCACTCTGTGGGTATAGGCCTAAACTTCTATTTCTTTCTTCATGAGACTGTCTTTTCTATCTATCTTTAAATACAATTCTTCATGGACTAAGCTGACAAATAGACTAATATAGGAGACATAGGTGGGATTATTGAGTGTAATCTGTAGAGTAAGGACTGGATTATGAATTGAAAACCTTTATTTATTCAAGAGGAAAAAACCCAGTATAATATATATATTGAACTATCCTGAAGTTGCAAATGTAAATGACTACACAAGTCAGTAGTAAATTAGAAGAATAATACAAGACGTTCTAGTAGATACCTGAAAAATAAAGAAAGAAAATTAAAGTAATTAATTAAGGATTTGTTATTGTTGAACAGAGAACGTACTTATATAGTTAAAATTGGGTATACTAACCTTGAATAATCAAATATTATCCTACCAATAAAAGTGTTGAATGGTTAATGTAGTGTAAATGTAATTTATTGTATATAAGATTGTTATTGTGAAAAAAAAAGAAAAAAAATAATATATTAAATAAATTATGGTTATTGTTATGCAAAGTAAATTAACGTGAAGTTCAGATTTTTGACCCTTATCCTTGTAATGGTTTGAGAGTCGCTGATTTTTGTGCTAAGTTACATACTTTGGTAGTGAGTATTGAAAAAGGAGAAAAAGAAGAAGCAGAATAAAAAAAAAACGAAAGGTAAATCCGAATCCAACTCCCGTCTCCACTGTTAATTTAAAAGCTAGTCGAGGGGCATGTAGGTACATAGCCTGTGTATCTATAATTTAATTTGTGACTGGGCTGATACATAAAAAAAAAAAAAGAAAAGAGGAAGCGTATTGATGATGGCGCCCGTTAATAGAAATTTTCATCAATATTATCAAAACTGGGTAATTTGTTAAAAGAGAGAGAAAGTAGACTGAGAGTAGGAAATTTGCAATCACCCGGTGTCAAAGGTAGTCGTACTGAACGTTGGAATGTGGACTATGCAGGCAGTGTTATGATGACACGACAGGTGTATGAGTGACCTTGTTTTGTTGGAGTTCAGTAAACTTATATACTACGATTGAGAATAATCACATATTAGTCGTCACAGATTTTGGCGAAGAATTTTGGCGAAGATTTAATCCAAGAAGTTAGGGAACTTTATAGTATAAAGTAAGAATAGCCCGTCACAACGGTTGAGTTAGAAACGAAACCCTTAAAAACGGAATTTTGAATGACGTACACTACTTGGAAATGAATCCGCAAAAATGAAAATATGATAACACAAACCGAATCTTTGATCACAATAAACAACATTTTTTCAATGCATCAGTATTAATCCGTTCATAAAATTGATAGCATTGCCCGACTGAAAACGTTATCCGCGAATACATTAAGCGGCATTCACTGCATTACTTAAAACCATACTTTTATTCTGCTTTACCGGTCCATTCACTACTGAATTCCAAAGAGGTAGGCCAGTATTATTTTGTGAAATCTGTGTTACGTTGGTATCATGTGACGCATAATTTCGAGATAGGGTGCATTTATAAAAATCACTCCATTCAGTGTTGCATTAATGTTTTAGGTTTGAATGTTTGAAATGTTCTTTTATGTTCATGGTACCAACGGTTACGATCGTGTATATTACCTATATGTATAGATTTTCACATTTGTAATATTACCTAACGCTTCACGATATTAAATAGTAGGCTACACTGTATAATTATGATAATGATATAGAATGGTTTCCATGGATGTGTAAGGTGTAATGAAACGTTTTTAAGGAAAGAGGGAAAAAATTTGGTCTCATAACATAAACGTGGCAAGAACACCCTCTAAATCTAAACCTACGAGAAGAAAAATGTAAATGGGAACTAAGAAACCAACAAAAACTAGGAATAATTCGTCAAGCGTACAATCAGGGAACTCGAAGTACAGTATTCCATAAGAGTGTGTTGTGAGTATTAAGAGTACAATGTACGATGTATGCTCTAAATTGTTTAATCCGAAAAGGTCTACATGAAGTTCAGAATATGATCAATTACTTAAGACACTTAGGATCTGATGTTAATGAAATTATTAAATAAGTTATGTCATGATTTTTCTTACACCTTTATTTCTAACCTACTCCCCCTCGTTCTCTCTCTCGCCCCTCCCTTATCAACTCACATATAGATGTGCATCGGAATGAATAAACGCTCTTGTTCGGGATTAGTTGCATGCACAGATATTTACACAGGAAAGCCACATAAGACATATAGGCCCCTACAGAGACTTATCTTAAAGTCTTATAGGGTATGTGAATATAATCAAAATACGAACATGTAAAAACAATCAAAATTAAAAACGTAATAAGAATAATTTAACAGTGAAGGTAATAAGTATCCGTAATATACAAGGATTAAAAAAAATAACTATTATACAAATGCACAGCACATAGTTTTTCAAAATTGTCATCACCATATGTAATCTATTTTCATTATCGGTACTAAAAATGAATAAACAGTCTGATAAAAACTGAAAATGTTAAAACTCGTTAAATCTTTATAATCGCTAAATTTCTCACGGTGGTAACAAAAATCGAAATACTTGATGGCTTAAAAGCGTTGTTCACACCCCTTATGTTGGCATCCATGTACCATAAAAGCAATAATGTCTGCCCATATGCATACTAGATGGCAGGAGAGCTGGAAACTCCCACAATGGCTGCATGGTAGCCTACGTAATAACATTATTATTTATGGACCAAATTTTTACTACCGAAATATTTATTTATGTTATTTTGAATATTGTAAGTGTTAAATGGTGCATGATAATAGTAGTAGGAGTAGTTGTAGCCTAGTAGAAATAATAGTATTTGTAGTGGTTAAAATGAAGGAAATGCATAATTATTAATTTGTACACCAACATTTAGATTCACTCATTGTTTCTTAGAACGGGGATCAAGTAGGTTGCCTACTCCTATTTGAAATCACTATCATTCACTGATGTTTATTCAGATTTGTTCCTTTAGGTGCACACTGTTCTATTTTTTGAGCTGTTGAAAGATGATGCCGTGGTTACTCCTTCCATGAGTAATCTTAAAATGCTGGAAATTCATATAGTAGACTTGCTCTTATCAGTCTTTTTAATCCATAGGCTTAAGAAAAGTGTCTTGAACAGAGGATATAATAAACTGTTGAAGTAGTGCCTGCCTGCTGTGTTGTTTACATGGGATTTGAAAGAGAATCTTGAGTCTAAAGTACATCTATATAAATTCATTTTTTTCAATCGAATGTTTGCATTACAATGCTTTAACTGAGGTCTTTTTCTGGTGAAAATTACTACGGAGCTTTTGGAAACATTGATTTTAATTTTCCAATTTATTAGCCAGTGCTCTATTTATTTAAATAGCTCTGTAGATTAATGTACATAGTTTTGATGTCAACGTCAGTATAATACATGACTGCATCTCAGAATACTGAGCAAAGCGATAGTTTGTAAGTCGAGGAAAGCCTGCAGTATATATTTGTAAAATGTAGGGGACAACACTGATTTTTTGTACATAAGGAACGAGAACGACAGTGACATCTGAGCCCGTTATGGGTCATACACACAAAAAAATTAACCGTATACGTAAAAGAAATTTAAAAGTTTGGGCCTTTGTTTTTCAATGAGACCATTCACAATGCATCACCTAAGCTTTAAACATCGCGTAAAATTAGACGTTCAACTTAGAACCTTGCAAACGCCAAGCATTCACGTTAAGTTTATGTGAAAAAGAACGATACAACGAATCAGAGCTCTCAGTTCCACAGAAAAGGAGACGAAGTAAAAGTAGCTAACAGATGGCGTCTATGGATGAGAAACTCGTAACGTTGACTGTATGTTAAAAGCAATCCATTATACAAAGACGCGGCATCGAGAGATAATATTTGGACATTTCCCAAGAAATGAAATACAATTGTAAATAAAGCCCATATAATATGCTGTTAATTTGCATATGTCTACATACACTTGTAAATTTGCCACTTGTAAATTTTTAAAGGCCTACACGTGTTTAATATAGCCTATACATGAAAGTGTTTTCGTTTCTCGCAGCCATTTTATCGGGTGTTCACTTTCTCATTATTTTGTGATTGGTTATTACCAACTTTTAAGTTTTCGTTTTGAATGCTCAATGCCGTGCTAAAGTTTGCATTACGTTTTGTGTCCTTAAGTTTACGGTTAAATTTTTTATGTGAATGCGGCATTAAGGCTCAGCCCGTTAAACTAAACATTACACAGAAGGAGAGAGTTATATTAAACAGTATTTACAATTGAAAATAGCACAAAGTTTTAACAATCCATTATATTTCAACAACAGTTTACATGGAAACACAATGCGCATTTGCATATCAGTAAATTTATTGAAATTTATATAACTTAATCATATTATTTGAAAAGTTATAAATATGGATTTGAATATCTTAAAACAGAGGAGAAATTCATAGGCTAACACCAATGAAATAATATCAGAGAAATGTACTGTAAGTATATAAATGTGCTGTACAGAATTAATTTCATGACTGATCAATCAACATAGGCCTAGTATTCCAACATTTGCTGTATGTGGATAAGGAATTAACACAATTCTAAAGGTATACGCGTAATTTCGTTTTACAGATATCATTTCTCATTTTTATAGTACAAGTAGGCTACATGCAAGAATATAATAAATAAAAAATCAATATTACAGTGAAAGTAACATTTAAAATTAACTAATTTCTGCAGGATACACTGGCTTTCATCACGACGATTAACGGGAAGGTTAACCAACCGATGCTGTAGGACCTACAATTGAACAGGACAACGCCAAAATTATGCAGGAGGTGACTGCGTAAGAAAGAAAGTGCTTTAGTGTTAGTGTCAAGTGACAATTATGATTACAGTGTCAAATGTAAAACATAATTTAAAGGAATTGACAGGGCTAAAGACTGCACATCAATTGAAAGAAACACGCGAACACTGTGCAGAAGGTTAGCGCAGGAAAAGAAAAGGGTTCATGACGTTTGTGTATCGTGAAAATCACCGTAATGCCGATTTTCGTGTTAAGGAAAAGGTATTATTAAAGAAAATCATAGGACCACAGACCAGGTCTTAGCTGAAAATTAAACTTTTGGTTTTTGAGAGACAAGAAGATCATAATGATTATTGCAGCCCTATCCAAGGGTTACCAAGATATATATAACGTTCCAATAAAATGCAGTATTTTGTCGTAATACTAAATTAACTATTTTGGCAAATTGGAGCAAATAGAACTGGTCTTTGGTGAATCGCTGCTTTGTTTAATACACAACATCGATAACGGAGCCTAACGTCTGTTATTCCTTTGCGATCAGATATTGATTGCAATATGTGTGAAATTCATAACTTGGAATGCTACATTAATGTTGAAAGGAATAATAGAAAATCCTATCCTTCGCGTCCACGTTCGCAGGCTCTGGAAATGCAGTTTAGCAACTGCAGCCAAGAAGGAAGGGTGCAACCATATTGTTAACAAAATGGAATTGTTTTGTCTTCACTCTGTTCAGGCTTTTTATATTACCAAACACCATTTTTATTTTTAGTAGATGTATTAAGGGCCTATCATAAACGTAATTAATTATTAAATTCGAGAATGGTATTTTCTGAGAATGTATGGTGGACGGGAGAATGTCTGTCCTGTGTCTGTCCGTGTGTTTGTACGCGCGATAACGCGCATACGCTTTATCGGATTTTCATGAAACTTGTGATATGCATTTACAGTCTTCATGGGTCGAAGCCTATTGATTTTGGTCACATGCGTAGAGTAGTGATGATTTGTAATTTAACGAGCATGTGACCGTTAAATAGTCGTTACTCCGGTACCAGTCAACCGATTCGATAGCAGGCCGGGTTTGCTACTGAAAATGCATCAGTCAGTCATTACATACGTTATGCAGGATGAAATTTGTATTTTTATACAGAAATAGGGAAAATGTCTGATAAGTTTGGTGTTTCTCGATGTAATATATAGTAATAAAGCCAACGGAGAGTCTGTCCAAGTGTTTAAATTTCCCCAAAATGAATCGACACGGGCTAAATGGATATCTGCAATTCTCATACAACATTTCATACCTTCAGAAAACTCGTGGTAAGTAAACACACGTTAATGATAAATATTTGTCAGTATTTAATAAACCCATACGATGGTAGTAATTGTCACTATAGGTGGAATTGTGACTATAGAGTTTGTGAAGGGTATTTATTTACATTAGTGTTAATGAATTGTTTACTAGACGTATTATTATAAACTTCAATAAGAGTAAGCTATTAATAATAAACATTTATGTTTCAGATAGACTTATATAACAATATTAAAAGTGTATATTATATATCTCAGAAGCATGTGAAATATGGCCTGTTAACTCCATGTGGCACTTTTTATGCGATTGTCGTTAATATGAGAAATCATAGAATATTTCTGAACTGGACTGAAATAGGGTTAGAAATGTCTATATTTTTCTTTGGCTGACCGTACAAACTAAACCGAAAGCAATACATACCAATTTTACAAACTCTAATTTGTCGTTCATTTAATGCATACTATTATTAGAAGGGGAAACACTTAACTGGCTACAGACTAGTTACTTGTGCAAGTTATAGAAACTTCAAAGGGAAAGACAGTTTGAACCTACGTAATATAAGTTCTAAATCCGTCATAAACCTCATGTTTGAAAAAGATTTCCAAATTTAGTTTAACCAGAAAAGATACAAATAATTTCAGTATCACCTTATGAAACTCTGAATATGTAATGGAGAGTACTGTAGCAATTCATTTTTCAAATGTTATTTAATTGCTACAGTTTAGTGTTTTCCTCATGTGAGAGTTTATAGTTATTATAGTAAATCTTAATAGCCCAGAATCATGCAATAATAGTATGTAATCTAGGCAGAGAAGAGTATTTAAAAGTCTGCCTTTTTGATCAGCTGATGTGTCATTGCTCCGTTTCGGCAACACTGTTCATTTACAGCTGTCTGGCATCATTGCTGGCTCTTGCCGCGTGGCAGTATTTCTCTCCCACTCGGCCGTGAGCTGCCTAGTTTGAATGTATTAGTCCTTATGATTGGCGATTCCGTTTTGTTTTGCTAGATTGTTACAGTATGTGTGATTTGTTTAGAATTCATGATGGCCGTCGCTGCAGTATGAGTGTGACGTCATTAGTCGTATTTCTATAAAAGGAAAAGCGCCCTGTAAATCGTTCTCATTTGCCTAGCATGAATCCGGAGAACAACAATATGTAACGATGTAGTGTGTTTGGCGCCATTCTTGTTAGGCTCCTTTCGGTTTTCTCATCTCTGCCCATGTTTCAAGGTATGTGTTAGTTTGTATATTATGAAGTAATTTGTTGATATGTGGGAACTGCATTGTTCTGTATATATTTTATTTTAGGAGTGCCCAAGCATGCGTTTTGTGTCTATTACATTTTGTGTTGTGATGGTGGCGTGGTAGTTGTCAGTAAACGTATTTTGATTGTTTTCGCATGGAAGATGTCTGTGATATAACGAGATAAAGTTTGTTTGGCCACCATCATTATGTAGAGTAAATTATGCAAGACTGTGAAATTAATTAATTGCATGCTGGGATTTTGTTGTGAAGGTCGGTTTGTAATTTTATTTGTGTGCAGTTCCTACGTCTTTCTCTTACCTTGAAGCATGTGGTGTTTTTCTAAATTTATTTGTCTTGCTTTTATTTCTTGTCTCCGTATTTGATTTCATGTTGCAAATGAGCCTGGCCTAGTGAATGAATGGGAAAGGCCAGTATTTTTATTTAGGATTGTTTTGTCAGCATGGAGTGAGATTTAAGTATGTATGTCGGCGCCGGGAATGTTAGGATGGATGCATGAAATGTTAAGGTATGTTATTATAAATTTTGAGGGCTTGTATATTATTTAATATTTATTATAATTTTAAAATTATTGCTTTCTTTGGAAATATGAAATTGACTTAACTATTTCAGTGATCCCATGTGTAAATTGTATCAGATCTTTAAATTTTTGGATCACTGAATCTGTAAATTTGATTTATTTGCTTATCATTAGAAGTTTGTATGAAAAGAATTATAGATTTCAAAAAGGTGCTTCACACCGAACCTTGTTATTTAAATTCTAAAAGGGTTATTTAAATGTATACTAATTGATTTCCTTTCCAGGATTTAAACTTGTAATTGTAAAAGGGCTTCACTCTAAAGTGTTTTAAATTTATTTGAGGACCTTCAGTCAACATGTCATGAATGTAATAGTTTCAGTATTTATTTCAGGTTTTAATATTTCTTATTCACACTTTTGTTCCACTGTCTAACACATGTTCACATTTTGTATGTAATTCTACTTTATTTTAATACATTTTATATTAGCTTCCACGAGAAGTAAAGTTGTACTTCTTTCTAGGCGAAGAGGCTGGAAGTCATCTCCAGGCTCTTCGTATTTCCTCTTGTTTCCCCTTCCCTCGGTCAAATTTACAGTGCCTCTGAGGAAGAATATGGTGCCCAGCTGATTGAAGAAAGAAGAATGTTGTTGTCTGGTGACCGAGTGGGTGGGAGGGGGTTACAATTGGTAAGCAGAGCGGTGGTTAATAACCATTGGTTTCGTCCACGCTCTTGCTTTTTCTTTTAACAGTAGTTATGACAGTGGAAATTTTGTGTACAACTCTGAAGCATTATACAAAATTTTAATTTTATTTTATGCAGTGTATTATTTATTGTGTATGAAAGTGTATTTTTATATTTGTGTGGGGTTTGTTTCCATGTACTTCAACTAATATTATGAAACTTACTTTTCATGTCTCATCTTGCTGTTGGTCTGAGGCTTTCATGAGCCTGTTTCTAGCTGTCAGTAGGCTCCAACAGTCAGTTGCCTCCAGCTAAACAGGGAAGTGGCTTGCAGCAGCTTGTGAGGTCTTGTGAAGGAAAAAAAAAGAAGTTTCTGTAACTTCAGATGTCAGTAGGAGTTAGCTGGTTCAGCCAGTCTTCAGTTAGCCTATTTGGTAAGTTTTTTCTTTATTTTTTTTTATTTATTTTGTGTGTAGGCTATATCTGTTAGAAAATTGGCTTTTCCAGTGTTAACTGTAAATCTGGTGTGTCGTGCCAGTTCTGTTTTTCAATTGAAGCATTACCTATATGAGGAAAATTTATCTTAAAAATTAGGCCTAAGGTCACTCAATGTGCCAGTGATTTAGTTTCTGTGTAATATTTCATTCAGTGCAGCTTCAAATAGCAAATGTGAGGTTAGAATAGCCTTTCAGGTAGTTCCTTCTAGTTTTGCCTGTCTGGTTTTAATAAATTCTTCTCTATAGGGTGCATATTCTTGAGTGTCCATGATAGGCTTTGCTCTTTGGCAGCTAAGCATAAGGCTTGCTGTTTCTGGTTAAATCTTTCTGCCAGTGGAGTTTTAAGTAACATTTTATATCCCGGATTTGTCTAAAATAATACAAGAATTATACACTATGGAAGTTTGTTTAAGCATGTTACTTCTGGTTTGTGTGGTGTTAAGCAGAAGAAAAGACTTATGACTGACTTTGACCTAGGACTGACAAGTGACTTATATGACCGTTTCCAAAGTGGAGCACACACTCAGATCAGCTGGTTTCTGTTTATTCAAACTTGTGAGTTCAAAGTGAGGAGTAAAAAGGTTAGGTTATGTTAGAGTTTTGTTTTCCTGCACCTGGATGGTGTGGCAGAGCTGCATATGTTGCAGTTGTAGTAATAATACTGTAGGAATAGAGTGGCTTAGACCGTAGACGTATCCGGTCGGGTCCTGGTAGGCCTCCAGGGACTTTAGGAGCCCTCTTTCTACTGTTACTGTTCGGAGATACTCGGAAGGAGTTTTCTTTGGACTCAGCCTTATAACAATTCTCGAGGGGAGAGCTTGGCTCAATAGCCTTATGGGGGGCAATATTGAGTTTTCTCCAAAAAGCCTATTGTAGGGACACGCCCACTTAGGTTCTTGAGTTATTGTGGCTGTTTAAGCTTATATGCTTACCGTACTGTAGATTTGTATTGTCCAGAATGACGTGGAATACTTACTACTGTTTCTTGTGTCCTGAGGACCGAATCGTTTTGTCTTTTGCCTTGGTAGTTTTGTTCTTGGAGACGTGGTGGTCTTGTTCGATAGTTTGGAGGAGACTTTTCTGGATGTCCGCCTGTCTTGTCAGTGTGGTAAGGTCCACTCTGAATCATAAGAACCCTGCTGCGAAGATATAAATGATTTTACATGATTTTGACTTCCTCCACAGCCTTGATTTTGTCTTTTGTTCTTGGCCATGCTGTATGTTAAGATTTTCAGCAAGAGTAAGCCGTGCTGTGCTCTTGTAGAAGGAGGCTTATGGGGGCTTCTTTCTGCTTCTCTCGGGCCAAAGACACTTCTGATTTATCATTGTATATAGAGATCAGGTAAAATATGAACCTGAAATTATAACCTAGAATTTGACTTTTCTTTTTTTTTTTGGAAACAAACCCAGTGAAAATTGAATTATTTATTTATAGGTTAAGGCATTGTAGCTTATGTGAGTAGGATAATTGGTAATTTAAATTGTTGTATGAAATGTTGTGTGAAGTGTCTAAGTAAAAAGAGTGCATGTATGAATGAATATGAGGTTAGGAAATTCTTAATTTTTTTAAAATACAGTCATGTTATTTAATTTTAGTACACACATCATTACTGTAATTTTTCTGGCAGCATATTTCAAACTTAATTTAAATTTCCTTAGTAGAAAGTTAGGAAAAGGGTTTTTCTCATGTTGTTGTTTCTGTGAGTTCAATTATCTGCCGCTAAGCTTATTTTCACAGGATGGCCTATCCGCTGAAGCAGATTCTGTTGCACTGAGGTGCCTTAAGCTGTGGGCTACTGCCATGAATCTGGATCCTGGCCAGCTGACCTGTCTGCTGTTGGAGGCTAGTAGATGCAACGGGTCCTGCGTCTCGCCTCCATGAAGGCATCAGTAGGGGTCAGTGAGCATGTAGTCTGGACACTACCAAGCGAATCTTGAAGTATGTTATGCAAGTAAAGGGGACACTTGCATGAAGGTATGAAACTTCATAGTTTTTGGTGCTCAAAAGTGGTCAGGCCGATCTTGGAGTATGCCTTTTCAGTTTTTGGGACACTCTGGTTTCAGTGTCTCAGTCTGACTTTAGTGTGGAATATATGTAGACCATATATTCCTCTTTGGGGGCTAGAGATTGTAGCAATTCATTTTTCAAATGTTATTTAATTGCTACAGTTTAGTGTTTTCCTCATGTGAGAGTTTATAGTTATTATAGTAAATCTTAATAGCCCAGAATCATGCAATAATAGTATGTAATCTAGGCAGAGAAGAGTATTTAAAAGTCTGCCTTTTTGATCAGCTGATGTGTCATTGCTCCGTTTCGGCAACACTGTTCATTTACAGCTGTCTGGCATCATTGCTGGCTCTTGCCGCGTGGCAGTATTTCTCTCCCACTCGGCCGTGAGCTGCCTAGTTTGAATGTATTAGTCCTTATGATTGGCGATTCCGTTTTGTTTTGCTAGATTGTTACAGTATGTGTGATTTGTTTAGAATTCATGATGGCCGTCGCTGCAGTATGAGTGTGACGTCATTAGTCGTATTTCTATAAAAGGAAAAGCGCCCTGTAAATCGTTCTCATTTGCCTAGCATGAATCCGGAGAACAACAATATGTAACGATGTAGTGTGTTTGGCGCCATTCTTGTTAGGCTCCTTTCGGTTTTCTCATCTCTGCCCATGTTTCAAGGTATGTGTTAGTTTGTATATTATGAAGTAATTTGTTGATATGTGGGAACTGCATTGTTCTGTATATATTTTATTTTAGGAGTGCCCAAGCATGCGTTTTGTGTCTATTGCATTTTGTGTTGTGATGGTGGCGTGGTAGTTGTCAGTAAACGTATTTTGATTGTTTTCGCATGGAAGATGTCTGTGATATAACGAGATAAAGTTTGTTTGGCCACCATCATTATTTAGAGTAAATTATGCAAGACTGTGAAATTAATTAATTGCATGCTGGGATTTTGTTGTGAAGGTCGGTTTGTAATTTTATTTGTGTGCAGTTCCTACGTCTTTCTCTTACCTTGAAGCATGTGGTGTTTTTCTAAATTTATTTGTCTTGCTTTTATTTCTTGTCTCCGTATTTGATTTCATGTTGCAAATGAGCCTGGCCTAGTGAATGAATGGGAAAGGCCAGTATTTTTATTTAGGATTGTTTTGTCAGCATGGAGTGAGATTTAAGTATGTATGTCGGCGCCGGGAATGTTAGGATGGATGCATGAAATGTTAAGGTATGTTATTATAAATTTTGAGGGCTTGTATATTATTTAATATTTATTATAATTTTAAAATTATTGCTTTCTTTGGAAATATGAAATTGACTTAACTATTTCAGTGATCCCATGTGTAAATTGTATCAGATCTTTAAATTTTTGGATCACTGAATCTGTAAATTTGATTTATTTGCTTATCATTAGAAGTTTGTATGAAAAGAATTATAGATTTCAAAAAGGTGCTTCACACCGAACCTTGTTATTTAAATTCTAAAAGGGTTATTTAAATGTATACTAATTGATTTCCTTTCCAGGATTTAAACTTGTAATTGTAAAAGGGCTTCACTCTAAAGTGTTTTAAATTTATTTGAGGACCTTCAGTCAACATGTCATGAATGTAATAGTTTCAGTATTTATTTCAGGTTTTAATATTTCTTATTCACACTTTTGTTCCACTGTCTAACACATGTTCACATTTTGTATGTAATTCTACTTTATTTTAATACATTTTATATTAGCTTCCATGAGAAGTAAAGTTGTACTTCTTTCTAGGCGAAGAGGCTGGAAGTCATCTCCAGGCTCTTCGTATTTCCTCTTGTTTCCCCTTCCCTCGGTCAAATTTACAGTGCCTCTGAGGAAGAATATGGTGCCCAGCTGATTGAAGAAAGAAGAATGTTGTTGTCTGGTGACCGAGTGGGTGGGAGGGGGTTACAGTACACATAATTGAGGTTTTCCTTATGTATGATCTGAATAGGCCTACTGTTCTCGCGTTGCTAGCCAGGTGAGTGAGTTGGACGTTTCAGAGGAACACGATTCCTCCATCTTCAGTATAATGGTATTCGCTTCCAAAAAATATGACTCTTGAAAAAAAAAACCAAATACTAAAAATCCTTATTCATATTCCTTTTAATACCTTTAAGGAACTAAACTAAACTCCATGGCGCTACATCCTTGAAGGGACTAGGCATACCACCCGACAGCTGCGTCATGCCAGGACTGGAGGCAAGTGGTCAGCATTCCGACGCCCACGGCCGTTAATGGCCGTTTCCAAGACCGGAGCCGCTACTTCTCTATCAAGTAGCTCCTCAATTTGAATCATACGGCTGAGTGCACCACGTTCCAAACCTCCCTACCTCAGAAAATCCGAGAAGGTACCGGGGATCGATCCCGCGCCTACGGATCTGTAGTCAGTGACGCTAACCACAACACCACCCAGGCAGTCAACTTTAAGAAACATCCATCCGAAATTTGAAGAAAATCGAACGCGTAGGTCGTGGCTGCCTAAAAAACAAATTTGCACACTAACAGATGGAATGCCGATATATCATTTGAGTTACGTCAAAATGTATTACACAAATGATGCAGGAAATGTTACACTCAAAAGTAGAGGTAGTTTTTAAATGTTTATAGCATGAACCATCTAGCTAGAATCGTTGAAAGAAGCTGAAAATAGCCTACATGAAACGGAACCGTTAAAACGGCCACCACCTTAAAACGAATAAAAAAATAAAGTAGCGCCTAGACGATGCATAATATTGTCAATATTCGCTTCAATATTGACGGAGGACCGTATTGATAGAAATATTGATCGTCTAGGAACGTAATGAAGCTTCCTATCAATATTGACGGATATTGATAGAAAATTATATTTTCTGTCAATATTGAAGAATCGTTTGGACGTCTACGTTTATTGTCAATAGGTCCTTCAATATCAGTTGTTTGTGAGACCGCAAAGTGATTTTTTGTAGTTATCCACTTCTGTAGAACACAAAAAATTAAGCACACGTTCGTGTATAAAGCGGCACTCGCCTTGTACCGTGCTTCGGACCAGCGTCTATTTTTCTTTGATTTTTCTTTTTCGCACAGCGCAAAGGTCAATGATAGAAAATTCAAATCCGAACTGTAAAATTAACATTTAAAACATTTAAAATTAATAACATTTAAAATTAATAAAAGAAACACACTGAACCAGCTCCGTTCAAACAGCACGAATGCCAGAATGAACGTTGGTGAGAATATTGATACGTTTTGAAGCATATTGATACGCGCTTCAATATAGAGCGTCGACATTGAAGAGAATATTGACATTATTGATCGTTTAGGGGGCCCTTCACACATTTTGTTTTTAATGACTAAGAAATATTCATGCCAAACGGGAAGGAAATTGAACATCCCGTTTGGTCGTAACTGTGTCACACAGAAATATACAAACTGATGGGTTGCGTGCATTTTGTGTGTCTTACTGCTGATTCTTGATTCACTCCCTACTCATGGTTGTACAAAGTACAAAACATATTTTCACTCCATAACAAACTGATCGAAAGTCTGTAAAGCCGCTTCATTTTTATTTAATATGGGGCTTAGGTTGTGTGCTTACCACATTATTATTATTCTAATGTTAACTTATCAGTAATAACTTGCAAAGGCATTTGGTACTTTTATCTTTATACTCTGGGGTACGCCGTAACGGTGGTTGAGGCGCTGTGCTACAAACCGGAAGGTCGCAAAACTAAAAAAATAAAAAAGAGCAGAACGATTAATTCTTGATTGTAAAATAAAAAAAAATAATTATCATCCAGGAGTAAAAACCAGCTGTTCTACTGAAATATCACAAGTTATTTCAAACTTATAACCCTCTGATGTTTTAATTTAGTGAATGATCCCTCTGAGATGTCAGAAAAGTAAAACATTTTAAGAGATTAATGTATAGATAGGCCTATCTTAGCAATTTGCTATAATATAAGCAGAAAGGATGGAAGTTAAAAATAAGTAATATTTTACACTTGAGCCATATGGCATGGCGGCGCGAACACACATAGAAGACAAGATGATGATCACGCGCTCAGTGTGTCGTACGGTATGCGAAATTTTATCGTGTAGCACAGACATGACCGAGCTGTTTGTAGTTCCTCTCAATTACAGCAAGATGGTGTACGGAACACCATTATCTTTCAATAGGACGGCCCTCTGCCACACTGGGATCAATTAAAGCAGGTATTTAACAATCGCTGGTGCAGCCGTGGTGGACACATCCCATGGCCTGCTAATAGCCCGGCTATAACTCCTCCATATTGTTTCTGTGTGGGAGTACATCAAGTCAACGGTGTACACGTAAGACCACAGAATCAAGCTGCCTCGCTCCAGAAATGCTAGCGCCACCTGGCACATGTCCGCGAGGTATGATCTGTGTCGCATCCGGAATGACGGCCATGTTGAAAGCAATATTGTGCTGGGACACAATCTTAGGACTATCCTACAGATTTGTGTTCCATCAACAGGTAATAAATTTGAATGGTTTCTTGTATAGCCTAAGCTTACAATGTTTTACTTTTTTGACATCTCAAACGGATCGCTCTGTAGCCTATATTTAAATGCAGCTTTGAATGGGTTAAATACGACCGGTACATTGTCCAACAGAAGATACATCCGAACAGGTATCTCTCATGGATTTGTTTAGCTCCCACTCTATACAGTACAATCTTTATATCCAAGACTTCAAACCATAGCCTATATTATATAGGCCTACTAGAACGAATATAAGTTTATATGCAGATGATACAATACATTCTACAAATCTCACTTCAATTTTGATTGTGTCTTAATGAACCTACAGACCACCTTATTTGCATTTTCAAAATGGACTTATAAGTGGAAGATAAAACTGAATCTTTCAAAATCACAAAACGGAGACCAAGAGCACCAACAGTCAATTGCTTAGGCATCACTTAGAACTTTCGCTAGGAATGGCAGGGAGGGGTAGAGCACTATATATTTAGCCATACAGTTTCCTTCCTGACACTGAAAACGTAATTTAATGTACTTACTTTTGTTGAAGGATGAAATTAGTAGTTTTTAAAACTTTATGTTGTATTTTTACCCCATGCAATCAGTTCATTTTTATTACGCATAAAACACGGCAGCCATATTATGATTCTGAGTGAAGTAGGATGGGCAACTGCAAAGATGGATGACCAACTGATCTTCTTGCAATAAGGTAAGTAGTGGCAGGTAGATTCTATTTTAGTGATTTAGGTTTGGTTTATTTGGTTAGGTTAGGTTGGTTAGGTTATGAACAGTAATATTAGTTTGGTAGGGCATACCGAATTCACGCGTTTCGGAAATATGCAATATTATATCTCCAGTGAGGTTTGTCGTGTTGGTTAACCTGTTTACTCACATAAGATAACCGTCAGTTATACGCCTATGTAACATGAATTACGTAATTTAAGGTAAGAGAATTGCAGGATATATTCTTATATACGAACCAATTTCGCACCTAAATATAATCCTTGCACCTAGGGACACATTTCTGACGTTGTTCCGTTTAGTGAACATTAAAACTGTATGGCTAAGGATATAGGGCTGGTCCCGGCAGGGAGTTACTCATAGGTCACGTGACCCAGAAACAAGGCTGGGATTGTGAACTTGATGGCGATCAACACTAATATCACTGTTCCTAACCTAACTGCCACTCACCTAGAATCGGTAGTTGGTAACAGTGCGGGTCGAAAGTATGTGGAGTGCATAATGAAGGAAACTGAACCCTTTTTCTCTAGTACTTTTTATTCTACTATAAATGTTTGATTTATGCAATGTATATAAGTTTGTAAATGTAATGTAAGTAAAATATTTTATGACAAAAAATGCAAAATAATTTGTGCCATAGTTTTATGTGCACTGTGGTAGAGTAGACGCACTACGCCAGAGGCGATGACTTGAAAATATTGTTGGAAGGGCGAGAATTGGATTTTTAGTAGTTAGACATAGACCTTATAAGATAACAACTTAAAAGTTTGGGAGGCAGAAAGTACCTTGTACCAAAGTCGGCACCTAAGCACAAGGCACTGATTTTTTTAATAATAATAATAATACCAACATTATGAATCTAGCTAAATTTTAGGTAGCGTGTATTGCTAGTTGTATAATGTAATATATTATAAGCCAGCAGATTTAATAACTTCTGGAAAGGCTGTTTCTTCCGTCCGCCTAAGAAAAACTCAACTTACGAGATTAACACGAAGATTTGTGAAAACGTTTGTACAATATTGTTTGTACAGTTTATTTCTAATTTTTATACAGATATACGTAACGTAATACCGGGCATATTATATACTAGCATGTGCCCGCGGCTTCGCCCGCGATAGTTATTTGAAAAATTAAAAATTAAGAGCATAATAGTTAAATCATTATATTTATTAACACCTGAATCACGTGGACTACATACCACGATTAGATAGCGTCGCCTGGTAATAGCGACCTCAGATTCGAGTTCCTTGGCCCAGAATACCCCTGTACAGTGAGTTTCGTCCAAATCGAACAATGATTGACCATATTTAGGCCTATATTGATTATCCCTCTTCCGTGTAGGTTGAAAATTTCATATGTCTTCGGGCCTTGATATTCTAAACAAATGAATCGTCCAGGATGGACTTACAAAATCAAGCGATCGCCCGCGATAATTATTTCAAAAATTAAAAATTAAGAGCATAATAGTTAAATCATTATATTTATTAACACCTAAATCACGTGAATTACATACCACGATTAGATAGCGTCGCCTGGTAAAAGCGATCTCAGATTCGAGTTCCTTGGCCCAGAAAATGCCTGTATAGTGAGTTTCGTCCAAATCGAACGATGTTTAACCATATTTAGGTCTATGTTGATTATTCTAAACAAATGAATCGACCAGCGTGGGCTTACAACATTCAAGCTATCGCGATGCTTTTATTTCCACGGTATGACAAAAATAGCCAAAGCCAACAGCAATTGATTTGAGATTGAAATGTATTACTGAAATCTGATGCTTCGACAGCGCTAAAATCACGTTTTCTGCTAGTTTTTCACTCATAACTCGCGAACGAAAGCTAAAATTAAAAATTCGGCTTCGAGGTGCATTCGCCCACCTTTCAGTCCATCTATCTTTAAAATTTCAGAACTCTGCGTTCAGTAGATTTCGATGGGCATCGCGGACAGACAGACAAACACGTCCTTTTATTATTATAAGATAGCATGTGCCCGCGGCTTATGTTGTAAGCCCATGTCTGTGGGCCTTGACACTCTAAACAAATGAATCGTCTAGGATGGACTAACAAAATCAAGCGATCGCGTTGCTTTTATTTCCAAGGTATGAGGTATGATGAAAAAAATAGCCAAAGCCAACTGTAAGTGATTATATATTGAAATTTATTACTGAAACTGATGCTTCGAAAACGCAAAAAATTCATGTTTTTTGCTCATTTTTCACTCATAACTCACGAACGAAAGCGAAAATTAAAATTCCGGCTTCGAGGTGCATTTTCCGAGCCCATGTATAAAGTTTCAGAGCTCTGCGTTGAGTAGATTTCGCTGGGCATCGCGGACAGACAGACGGAAGACAGATACTTCCTTTTATTAATATATATATAACGTATTATGTTTCCAGAATAAATTTATCCAGGATTTACGAAAAATCTTACAATGGATATTGCCTACTACGAATTATAGGCTACAGAGTAAATCGGTTGAAATAATTTGTACTGCTATAGAATTAACTCCGTATTTCTTTTAAAGTTTTTTTTTTTCTATACTAATTCCGCTGTATAGCGACATTTTTTCTCTCATTAATACAGTAGGTGTGGACGGTTGTCTAAAAAACAATCACGGCACGTCTCGATCAACGGATCCTAAGAAACTGCCACAAAATGCATTGAAGTTGGCAGATCTTTGTTACCGATGTCGAAGGCAACATAAAGTACTCATCCGATGTACTACTGCTCCATAATCCAGGTCCGTTTATATCACACCACTCCATGTTAAATACTACATACCTAAAACTCAGTCTTCATGCGGCTCGGCTGAGTATCTCTCCAATTGAATCCAGGCCAGAACAAGTTTATTCCGTAGTCATACACATAATATATATGCACATCTTACACACTTAAACAATACTTTGCGACTTTAACTAGCACAAACAAACATTCTACAAAGGCACATCGCAAGGAAACACCGAACCACAACCGCCATTGCGATGGCTTCACTCACCGCACTGCAAAGAAAGCTATGGGAACAGTGACAACCTACCAATCAACACAGGTGTGCATTCTCGTATTGTCAACAAGGAACAAACACTGTCTTCAGTGCAATTCAGTGCTTGCTGTATTACATGTTTCTTTCTACTATTAAAACATTTCCTCGTCGTGAAGCTCTTTATGTACAGATTGTTTCTTAGCTCTTTATAACGATTAAATGCAATCCATGAAAATAAAGATTTCTTCCCAGAAGGAGAGTTTGATGCGTTGAAGAATGGAAAAGAAACATTATCAGTAGCAAAAGTGTTAGAAAGAACTGCTTGTGCGACTGGAGTTTCTAAGAGAACGGTTTTCCGTATTTTAAATGAACATAAAATGGTGAAACAAACTGGTACTAGATTGGGCACGCCTGGAAAAAAGAGGCCCAATAGGACACCAAAGAAAACAATAATAGATTCATTCACCAAATCTGCTATTCGCCGTACAATTTATCAGTTATATGAGTCACGATTTTTGCCTAGCCTAGATGATATGAAGGAGGCATTAAACAAGGCGGTTTTATTTGACGGCAGCAAGTGGGTTCTCCGCGAAATATATATTTAAAAAAAAATGAAATTTCGATAAGTGAAAAACAACAGAGGAAGGAAAATGATGATGGAAAGGAGCGACATTGTTGTAAAACGATTCAATTATTTGAGAAAAATGAGATATTTGCGTAATTCACTGCGCCCAATTATCTATTTGGACGAGACATGGATCAATGTTAACCATACAACAGGGAAAATATGGATGTGTGAAGATTCCGATGGAGAGTTTGAGTCACCGCTGTGTGTTCCCCTAGGTGAAGGCCAAAGATTTATAGTCCTGCATGCTGGATCGGAGTGCGGATTTGTCCCAAATGGGTTGTTATTTAAATCGAAGACAACAAAAAATTACCATGAAGAAATGGAAGGAAACGTTTTTAAAAATTGGTTTGTGAACACGCTCCTTCCTAACATACCTCAAAATTCAATTATCGTAATGGACAATGCGCCATACCATTCAGTAGAATTAAACAAAGCTCCAATTTCCTCCACTTTGAAATCAGTTATGCAGGAATGGCTACGTCAACGTGAATGGGGTTATGATCCTCGTTCTAACAAGCCCGTTCTGTACGAAATTATTAAAGGCGTTAAAGACAAATTCAGAACCTACGAAATTGATACAATTGCTGCACACAATTTTACGTCTGCCACCATATCACTGAGATCTAAACCCCATCGAGTTGATATGGAGGCAAATAAAAAATGACGTTGCAAAACATAACACAGAATTCAAAATTAATAATACACAAACTTTGTTTAAAGCTGTAGTAGAAAAGGTGACTGCTGAACACTGGAGAAGGGCTTGTGAGCACGTTCGTGGTACAGAAGAATTTTATTGGAAAAGAAACGGCCTCATGGACGAAATGTTGGAAAGTTTTGTGATTAATTTAGATTAGAAGATTCGGACTCAGATGATTGTGAGAGTGATGACTCGGAGTGTGAAGATGCTTCTCTCCTAAGCCCTCAACAATCCTCCACCGTGAGTCTGGATGGCATATCGCCCCTTCCACCTTCGCCATAGGAGGGTAAGTACTAGCTTTTTCTCTTTTCAAAATATATTTTTCTCTATCACTTTTTCGAGGGACAAGATAATCAGACAGGGTATAGCGGACTGAAAAATAAGTTGGAACTTTTCTATTTTTGTAGCGGGGAAGGCGCTACTAGGCGCATTTCTTTGTATACTGGACACTTCCAGAATATATTTACGTGAAAAACCTTAATGAAAAATTGCAGAAGATACACGCTATCTAAATCGAAAAGAAGGAAGAATTTGCTGATAAATACTGTGATAATGCCCGATATTCACTACATTACTTTGTTCCCGACATACAAAATGTTCTGACGCTATGAATATTTATATATATTGCTGATAGTTTGGCGATTGGGTGTGGTTCAAAGTAACTATAAGAATATACCTCTAGGGTAAAATAGTAATTGATATACGTGATAAAGACTGATACACGTGGTGTGATTCGCAGACATTTAAAATATTAATTATGTTCTATCAAATGCATATTTTGCCTATACCGTCATATTAAAAACGTATTCAAAATCAAAATATTAAATTATGTTTACAACACTAAACAGACCATTTCCTGTCAAGAATAGTTTTAATTAGTTTATCAAAGAAAGGGTGCACAATTTAGCAGAAAGAAACAAACGCTTTTCTTATGAATCAATTGAAAGAATCATCATAAAGAAAATGAATGATACCCACAGTGATAAATTAACTGTAAAAGTGGGAAACAGAAAAATAAAATTACTATTAGAAAACACCCTATTAATAACAGACCTACCACGAAAATCTGCAGTTGCTAGTATGAGACTTATTACAGGACATGACTGCCTAGGAAAGCACCTACATAGAATTGGAATATTTACTTCTCCAAATTGTATACTGTAATAATACTTTTATTATTGTCCATGTACCATACAATATAGTTCCAGACATTGTCCCATGTTAAGATGAAATAATAACATTAAATTACATAGTAAAAATTCAGCATGATTAAACAATAAATACAAGACTTATAATATCAATATAATATCAATATTCCTCAAACGAGTACAGGCATTTATTTATGAAGAAATTAATGTTTAAGACTTTTCTTAAATTATACATTTCTTTTTTCTTTCATTTCTATAGGTAATTTATTATACCAATTTATTCCACTATTGAGAGGAGAATTTTGTTTAATTCTCAGCTGAACATGACTTCTATGCATATTGTTACAAGTCCTGGTTTGATGCGTATGAATTTCACTGTTGAATTTTATTTTATTTTCGTTATTTAAAATTTTGTTCTCAATAAATACTTCTCTGCACGATTCTAAATAGTTTAGGTTAAAAATAGTTCTTAAAATTTTCTTTTGTAGCAATAAAATTCTTACCAATCTTTCTTTCGTTGCAGATCCCCATATCACAATGCCATAGTTTAGATGAGGAAATACTGTGCCGTAATATACCTTTAAAAAATAGTATATTGCGATACAAGTGCCGTAAGGCACGTTTACGGGTCGAGGAAACAGATTGAAAACCCGAGGCGCAGCCGAGGGTTTTTAAGTTTTCGAGACCCGTAAATGCCTTTACGGCCCGTGTGTTGCATGCTATTTTTTGCACGATGATTATTTATATCAATTTAATTATATTAATTGTGATATTACCTGAAAATATTATGTAAATACATTCTTGAAAATAGATGTTTATTTCAGAAAGTGATTCGCATGTGTTTGTTGTTATGGGAACCGAATATTTGTCCTGGGGGCCGTGTCCATAAAGGCTTGTATTATGAAGTGTATCGTAATGAATTATGACGTGGCGCTTGGACCGTAAGTAATTTAACCTCATCGCAACGCCCTTAGCAACACGATTGTGTGGAAATGTCAACTTACGATCCATGTAAACAACTTTCGTAAGTAACACTTACTAGCTAAGGAGTGCAAAAGTATTATTATCAACTATTTGAGCTAATCTACGAATCAAGTAAATACCACTGGCTATTTTATTGCACAAATTATTTATATGATTTTCCCATGATAATTTATCATCAATAGTTAAACCTAGAATATTGCAGTATTGGCTGCTTGTTATTTCCATACCGTTTATCAATATTTGAATACTACTATCAATTTTTTTGTTTTAAATTTTAAAACTTGATTTTTTTTTCAAATTAATTGTTAAATTATTTTCTACAAAATATCTTATGGTTTCAATTGCTGTGTTGGAATTATTCCTTAACGAATTTTTATCTGTACCACTTATAAGAAGTGAGGTATCATCCGCATATAAAATGGTTTTACTATTTAAAATAGTTGGCATATCATTAATATATAAAATGAACAAAAGAGGGCCCAGTCTTGAGCCTTGAGGGACTCCATATTTAACGGTATTAACATTGGATTTCATATTCTTAATACAACCATTTTCCACATATTCAATTTCAGTATACATTGCTTTCTACCTATCAAATAAGACGAGATAAAATTATTAGCTAAACCTCTTACACCGTAATATTCAAGCTTTTGCAGCAATACTTGATGGTTAACCGTGTCCAAGGCTTTTATAAGGTCTAGGAAGATCCCCATTACTTCTTCACCCATTTCTAAAAGGTCAACAGGTGTTTCGATGAAATCAACAATTGCTGTGATGGTGGATAAATCCTTTGTAAAACCATGTTGGGATTCTTTTAATATATTATTTCTATTTAGATATTTGAGTAATTTATTAAAAAAAAAAACTTTTTCTATGATTTTACTGATTGTGGAAGGTAATGTAATTGGTCTATAGTTGTTTTTGTCATTAATGTCTCCCTTCTTATATATTGGTCTAACCTTACCTTGCTTAAGGGTTTGGGGAAATTTGTCTTTATTCATCGACTCATTAATTAAATGAGTTAGTGGTTTTAATAATGGTTTTTTGCAGTATTTCATTATTTTGGATGAGAGACCATCCCATCCAAAAGAGGATTTGTTTCGCAAATTGTTGATAATTGCTTCAACATCCTTTTCATCAGTGTCAAATAGAGCCATAGAGTCCTTAGTATAATATGGAGCAGAATGATAGCACATGTCAGACATAGGATGATGACCCATAGAATTTTCTACAGTTAAAAAGTGATAATTGAATATTGATCATATGTCAATAGGATCTGTGATTAAAATATCATTATCTTGTATTAATAAATTAGTGTTGCTAATTTTGCTAGGATTTCGAATCGAATTAACAATGTCCCATGACACTTTGGCTTTATTGCTAGAATTTATTACCATATCTCTACATTTATTGCGTTTAGAATCATTCAAATACATACATTTCCTTATATAAATTTTATACAGTTCGTGATATCCGTTAAAACCTGTTTCTTTATGTAATAAGTACATATCCTTAATTGTATTTCCTATTTCCTTAATTTCTGTAGGAAGTGTAATTTTTTCTAAAATATTTCTTCCAGTATAATCTTTATATTTAAGAGGACAAGTTTTCTCAAAGTTTTGCAGCAAAAAGTTATAAAAAACATCCCACTTTTCTCCGAGATCAGTAGTTTTATAAACTATATCCCAGTTTGTCTTAAGTAATAACTGATTTAATTTACTTAGATTCTTATTATTTATGGATCTATACTGGTGGGTTTTCCCGTGGTTTTTCCTCACCTGTGAGACAAATGTCGGGTCACTTTAGGTGGTCCCCGGATGTCATCTGGCCGTCATTATCATCTTCATCCCATCCTCGCCTTGTTCGGAGTGAGTGTGTGTGTGAATGGTGTGTCTCGTCATATGTGTTCGTGTTGTCTCGGAGGTGGCCCCGGCAATTGGGCTGATCACTCATCCGGAGAGGCCCTCCATTTCCTTGTCTGGTCAAAAAAGTGTGTACCGTATGTGATCCATAGATAATTCCTCTCCCGACTGGTCGCGGCCCTATAAGGCCCGGGCGGAGTGGGTAGCTTGAATGTCCCTAAAAGGGAGAGGTAAAACTGAGGTAGCCTAAAGATAGATAAAGGATATAACGGAGATTCGAATACAGTTTTTTGAGTATAGTAAAACTACACGTTAAAATTATTTTCCCATTGAAACACGTAGTCAAACCTTGTCAATGTTTGCTAGACTGGGAGTGGTAAAAGTCCTCACTTGCTACTCTTATGTGCCTTTTAGTTTATACGGCTTGTCAAAAATTCACATGTCAAACATTTTAACAAGGCCTGGAAACAGTATTGGCTTCTCTTACTCCATAGTAGGGCATTGGCCGTGAAAAAGACCGTTTACATAGGCCTATCCCACTCTTATACTATTCAATTTAAATTTTCCTTCTCTACCGAATGTTTCCTTCCAACCAATCAGAGCCATCAGTCTATTTGTTCCACTTCCCGGTTTTCCTATTGCCGCATTCTATTTTTCTTTGTCTTTCCTATATAATGCAGACCTTTTCAAAATCAGCTCCCTTCTCTCAGAAGATGGCAGCGGAGGAAGCTGACGAAAGTTCGGAATCAATTCTCCTACTCACCCGGTTGGAGGCTCGAAAAACCGTTATCCATTATCAACACAGGCAAAGCCTCAAGTCACACATAAAAATATGACATCGTTATTAATTTATTATGTAAGTTAGATATGGTTAAATAAGTTATGTTATTCAGTCAAGAACAAGTGTTCTTTTATTTATTGTTGATAATATGTCTAAGTATTGTATTAATCTCATTCAAATTATTATCTTGGTCTTGTAAATTGTTTATTTGTATTGTACCACCTTGTAAAAACTGAACTTTGTAAAACAAATAAAGTATTACCACAGCTCAAACTACAATTCCTATATCATTTTCAATACAGCAATCGATGATGACGGTATGGAATATGCAGTGCCTATTTTCCTGGAAGAAATATATTCCTAACCCAAGCCATGAAGTTCTTCATACCACCCCAGTTTTTTCTCTCGTCACGATATTGTGAAATTCAATGGACAGAAAATCTGTTAAACTGTGAAAGTTTCAATGTTTATCATCAAATTAACTGATTAAAAATAAGATAACATTAACAGTGAATAGAATCCGGTCGTCGATGTTCTAATAAGTTTTCATAGGTTACGATGATGTCTTCTTTATATTTCGTTTGACATTTAAAGGAATCAAAAGTACTTTTGTATAGAGCTTCAGATATATAGCATTGATACTCATAATTGACTTGGTTCACTTCAAAAGTCTTGCTTTTAAGATGCAATGCAAATTGATAATAAAGAAGAAATACAAATAAATCCAATTTGTTTGTATTTCTCAGTAACTAATTATATTAAAATTCTTATAGAATAGCAGCAGACAAGATCTTATTAAAGTACACTTCTTTTTGTAATTGGATTTTAAGTTATTTGAAGTCAAATTAAACTTTATTAGTTATTACGAATATATTGCACCGTGGATTATAAAGTGTCGTAACTAAAGGAAAAGTTAATTTTCAGTTCAGTACGAGTTTGTATAGATCTACACTTTTTGTATCTCAAAATTGCATTATTTTATAGTGTATACTACAGTTCTAAAATTTTCTCAGGTGGGAAAATGTTTAGTGCTAAACTGTCGTAATACCTTATTGCATTAAATTTATGTTATTTCTCTGAGATTTAAACTGTGGTAACATGAAATTCAATGAAGACAAATAAGTTAATGTTAGTGTTGGAAGTATATGAGCTAACAGAATAATTTATTCATATCTCCTGATGATAGAGATTTCGACGATGAAGACGATTATGATGCTGCTGAATATGGTGATGACAACAATAAGCTACTGCTTGTTATGTTGAGACTGCTGATTGAGTACAAAAAGGTCCTAGGACCCAGAAGAAAACATCAAAAGGGCATAATGTATATTTAAGTAAATTTTCATAATTTATCGATCTCTTGAAATGGCAGAGGAAGTAGCCTACAGTTTTCGAACCTGAAATTCGAAGTTGAGAAGAAGAAATCATTTATTATAAATACACCTTTTGAGGTATCCTGAAACAAGCAAAAAACATACTATTTTCAGAAACATGTTGTTTATATATGTGTATCTGTGAACAGCCTAACTCAAGAACGAGAAGTCACATAAAAACACACACTTATGTGATGTGAATTGGCTGGGTGCAGTTCACTTTCTGGAAATTAAACGAACAATTTCCTTGTGGATAAGAGAACAGCAAATAACTGGCAGAGAACACTCGCCTGTAGCATTCAGCTCGCAATATGCACCGGCAGACATTGAAGTGTATAGGCCTATGTATGTTAATATGACTACACAATCCTGATAATGTATAAGAACTTTATCATAATTGTGAATATATAGGTTATTTTGAATATATAAACACCACACCTTTACCCTAGATTTAAAAAAAAATATCAAGGACAAAAGTATTAAAGCTCATTCCAATGAGATTACTTTCTAGGGCTATGACTTGTAGTTTAGCAGCCAGGCTAATGCGGATTATTTTTATGTTAGACTGAAAGGGGGGTCAACATCCCGGTGGCAGTCTTGGAAATAAATAGGCCTACCAGTTATACAGATATCTGTATACGTCCACATTGAAATCGGTTGATTGTACATTAACAGTGAAATCGCTTGAAGAAATAATTAAATTATGTGTTTCAGAGTATCTGAAGGGTTTCTCTATTTATAAGCAACTTCCTAAGCAACTGCTTGCTAAATTCTTAGTACACCTATATCTGGAATCCCTACTGTTAGCATTTTCAAGTTTCGAATATATTACTTAACTTGAAGTTGCTTGTTATATCAGAAAAGAATAAAATAGAGAGAAACTCTTTGCCGGTAATCTCTGCCAACGTCCACTTCGAAAGTAGCTAATCACACTATCTTGCTTCTGGCAGTCGTGTATGTTCTACGATGCGGCTTCAGTATAGAATCAAAATCGATAGGCTTCGCCCCTTTAGAACTTTCTTCCTTTTCAGAGTTTTCAAACCTCAACAACTGATAAACGACGAACGACGATAGTACGACGTTATTAATTAGGCAACGAATCACAGAGCGGCATTTGTTTCCGCTACAGCGCTTTCGGATGCCGCTATTTTGCGAAAATAACACAGAATTTGTAGTAAGATGTGTCTGTTGGTAGCGCAATACTTGACGGCAACCGATGATTTATGCCTCTATTATTCCGTTCGAAGATGCAAATGGTGAGGTGATATCTGGAAAATAGTGGTTTGTGTAAGCCTACTGAAAAAAGGAGTTCACATTGAGGGCTATGAAAGAACATTTTATGTGTCTTCTGAAAGTATAGAAAAAAGAAGATAAAACCAAACTGAAAAAGTTAATAGAAAGCCTGGCACGTTAATAATTCCTAACCCTATAATAATATGATTGCGTTTATCTTCAGTTTGTGTTCATAAATTTTCACAGTTAAAATAACTGTGTAATTTCATTTACACTATGTTGATTGAATTTTATGACAGTGCAATTTAATTACACACAATTAATAAAGATTTAAATTTTCAGCTTGATAAACATCTTACTACAAATTCTGTGTTATTTTCGCAAAAATAGCGGCATCCGAAAGCGTTATAGCAGAAAGAAATGTCGCTCTGTGATTTGTCTGTCTCGTTTGGGACCGAATAACTTATTTGTAATAAATAAATTATTTTAATTCATACCTCGGATATCATTCGAAAATACATTATTGCTTCTTTAATTTAAAAGAAATCAATAGCAATAAAGTATGAAATACTGCACTGGTAACACTAATTCATTAAAATTACGTTATTAAAAAGGCGTAACATAATCTCACAAATTAACAATAAAAATTAACTACTTAATACAATGAAATTTTAATTACTACATTAAGTGGTGTTTCACATCTAGTGCAGAAGTACCAAGAGAAACCGCAATTACTACAAGAAATCTCAGAACATGCTCGTGACTTTCAGAAGAGCAAATCTGTTTACAATATTGCAGTAGTCCAAGGGGATTTGCATGCAACGGAAGAAGCAGTAAAACTGCAAAGCACGAGTGTTTGTGAATCTGTCTGTGTGCCGTGAAGATGTGAATATTTATTTTCTTGTAGAAGACAATATTGCGATACCATCCTTCTAGCCAGAGAGAATCGACCAACTATGCTTTTTGTTATATACTTTACGTATATCATGCCGGTAAATACCTCCATGGAACAAGAAATATAAAATATAAAAAGAAACTAATTGAAATGCCGTAAATTATTATGAAATACGGAAGATCACACAATCTGAACCGTATCCTCGAATTTTCAATAACAGTTAAGAAGGGTTTTTTCTAAATACTCTAGTGTACATTTGACATTTCGCTTGAAAACACATAAGCCATACAAGCCTGTTTTCAATGAAACTAAATCCATAGAAGGGAAATTGAATGCATGAGCTATTATTTACTCTTCAGAGAATGACAATAGTCTATCTATGGGAACCATATTTTCTTATAGATATATAAGCTTTCATGAACCACAGATTATTGTCTCCGTTGGACATTACATGAGAATATTATAGGAGGAAAATTCCTCCGACACTGGGACTTGAACCCAGGCTATTCGAGCCAAAGGTCCTATAATATTCTCATGTAATGTCCACATAGGAGAGTGATTCTATCCGGCGCTGTGAATTGACCTCCGGCTTAGCTCAGTTGATAGAGCAGTGGCGCGAATGGGTTCAAGTCCCAGTGTCGGAGGAATTTTTCTCCTATAATATTCTCATATTTTCTTAGTTTCTTCATGGTACATGTCAAACTATGAATATTGCTTTTAGTCTTCCAAGTTAAGTGACTACACATTATCATGGCTTTTGAAACGTGAGAGAATGGCAGTTTGAAACTCTTTATAGCTAAAGTTTCTATGGCGTTATAAGGTATGTGTAAAATTCTTATGATGCAATGTGGGTTAACATTCTCATCAGATAAAAAGTTTTGCTATTTTTATATTATATATTGCATACTTGAGCAATGTTTTAAAACAAGAAAAACCCTAAGATAAGGAATGAAGATGAGGGATGGCAAGGGAAGGAGTTGAGCGAATGGAACAAAAATAAAATAAAACGTGTAGGAGAATAAATATAGAAACTAAGTATATTAAACGCTAAACACCAAGGATCAGACAAGGTCATTCTGAAATGAGTCATAAAGCTCCAAAGGACTGGAAAAGAAACGTTTCGTTAACACGACGTTCAAAACCTTATTAGTTGAGTTTTCTAGTTATTCTTCAACTTGTTGAATATGTGCATCTTATGTTTTAATTAACTTCAAGATGCATCATTGTAGCTGTTTTGTCATAGTTTTGTATGAGAGAAAATCGTTCTTCGATGCCGCTCCCAAAAGATTCACGATTAATAGAAATTGCCAAACCAGCCATCATCAGCACGCACTTTTAGGGAGCTGGCTTTACCTGCTTCACTCTCGTTAGCGTCTACCACAAAGAAAGCTGAGCAGCAGGCCGGTTTCTAAACTTAGTTGCGGTTCCTGCATCTGCATGGGAGTAATTTTGCGATACCCGACATGACTGAATCTGACCCGCCGCTGCGCTGAGGAAGGGTGTGAATGACGTCAAAATTTTCCCCTTTGCACCTCTTTCCGTTGCTCCCACCACGCTTATATACTGAGCAGGCAAGCTCCAAACCGGACTGCTCAGTACTTGACGATAGCTGTTCTAACCAATGGATGCCGGACTTTGGCGCTAATTGACAACAGAGATATTGCTTTTGCTCTGGTTACCGCTGGTAACTGAAGATAACAGAATGCTCATCAATGCGACTGGCAGGCAAACCTGAAAGCATGCGTCATACAAAGACCTATCTGCTGTGTATCGAACAAGAGTACTTTCTACTAAAAGTAAATTTATGTGAGAGAAATATTTTCTTTGTGTGGGAAAGTGGTTATTGGGATAGCATTTTCTTTGTTTGCTTCAAATATTCGTTTTCTAAATTCTGCTAATAAAGAGCATAAGGACTTATTTTATATGATTCAGTAAAATATCAGTGGCAAGCTAACGTATTCCTTCGGTAATTTATTGAATAGACTGCATCCAAGAATGTAAAATGTTTTGGTATTAATAACTAGTAACTAGTAGTTACTTGTATTTCACTACAAATTTCGAGCAAACCCGTTAGTAAACCACGGTAAGGAATAAGCGAGGATTAGATAGTGTGTTTAAATTCGTGGAATTTCTATACGTAAGTAATATCAACCTCAAATACCTGTTCCACGGCTTCCAGAGAAGACTTGACTGAATCTAGAAGTGGCCAACAAACATGCGTATTTTATCGCAACTATCAAAATTAGTTGTCGATCAGTAGCAACGCTGTATAATGTGTTTATAGAAGTTCAGTTAAATATGGAATTCGGTGGTTTGCAGTGAAATGCTTTACTGAAATAATTAGCTAATTGAAATCTGCAAGCATTTTTTTGTGGGCATTGTGGAGGACGTAGAATTCATTAGAATTATCATTAAAAATGCGTGGAATTGATAATTAACCAATCATAATACAAAATATGCGTTTATATTTTAACTCTTACAAAAGGAATTAACAATATTATTTGCCAGCAAGAAATAAATAAAGTATGATCTTTATGAAACACAGGCCTATAGGCGAATATGTAATATAAGGTGTACTACAAATAAATATATGACCACTAAAGGTATAGAACTATACTACCTAGGGTATACTCTTTAAAACTGCAAAATTGTGCACACTTTACTTTAACCCTTAAACATAGACGTCATTATTCTATTACATTAACATGGACGTGAGGTCTGAATGACCGCTCCGAGTTAATGGACTTTTAACAACCACAAAACTTACAAAATGTAAATTTTTATTATTATTCAAGTAAATCTATTCCTGAATGTTTAATTAACGAAGCATTATTCTTATAAACATCATTTTACGGGGATTTTCAGGCCACACTTCTAACTTACTGCACAGTTTCAAAGATATGCTAATATTTTCAAATGAATAGTTAATATACACAACACGTCCAGTGTTCACCATAATAAGTAATTGCGTTGCCTATTGCAGTATCTTAAGGGGAGGTTGTGAGCTGTATCTCTGCCATGTTAAATTATTGATATTCATGTTACTTTTTCTCAAAAAGTATTTGATCAATTGAATCATAATTTGGTATACTTTTAGATCTGTATCTTTTCTTTAAACATTGTTTTTTTTTAAAGAATATGTTTGTAAACAAATATTTTATAACTTTCTTTGAAAAATTCAATTTTTTAATTCTTTTTTTCTCATTAAAAATCAAATAAATTCCTTACCATTGAAGATAAATGCATTTAAAAACCACCGTTTCTTTATTAGTGTAGTTTTAGTAACTGGAACAAAAATCAGATCTCTACTCTTAATACTTCCCGAGAAAAAGGAACAAATCTATACAAAAAACAAAATGAGAGAAAAAGTATGTTAAAGATAAAATGTACCATAATGTGCTCCAAGTGCATATTCAGGACAAAACTTGTATGTCGGATGAAACCCTTTGGAAAAATGTAGCCCACACTGCTCTCTTCATATTTTCGAGCTATCTGTACTAGTTCCTACATCTGTATTAGTTCTAAAAGCTTTCCCATAGTACAATTGCAGCTCCTTCTCAGTGAGCCTTCGTTGCTGTGTAAGTGGCTTCAAGACGTTTCCCACTGTACTCTTTTCTCGATTTTCTAAGGTGTTAGCCCATACGTTTTTGCACATGCTAAAATTTAATGGATACGTTTTTTTAGTGTAGAAAAGAGCAAAATACCTTATTATTCGAGAGGCTCCTTCATGCCTCGTCATCTTCCAGGCGTGCCAACCACCGTTTATTTTACCTGGGCCCTCCCACCTCAGTTCCACAGGCATTGTAACATGTAAATTATACTTAATTCAATGAAAATATACAATAAACCGAAAATTCACATTTTTTACCAAATGTGCTTACAACCTCCCCTTAAGTTACAATATTTTCCCCTTAGAAAAGAGACATACATTCATTCTCTCAAAAAATTCATGCAAATCCATCATAACTCATCATACAATCTTAATCTCTCGGCCTAACTCTCGGTATTAGATGGTTCCGGCCGGTCACTCTTGTTATTCAAAAATAGTAAACTAAAAAAAGTTATAAATATGGGGTATACCATACATTTATAGTGTTATTTGCACTACCTTCCCTCTCAGGACATATTAACTACCAAATAGTAAAAGTTAATTTTAAGGGGGTATGCACCTTATTTCCCGGCCGCGGTCGATGGATTTTTCAGGACGTAAAAATCTTGGGCACGGAGTCCTCCGGGAGGGACTTTAAGCTGGGGGTCCCGTGTCGTAGATTTACGGCACGTTAAAGAACTCCAAGCCTAAATTAGAGCCTCTGGACAAAATTTCTCGGCCCTTTCACGTCCAAGAAATACTTAGTTTCCAGAGGGGGGTTGCGAGGCGATGGGCTTACCACCTGTCCTTCTACCCTCTCTTGGAAAATAAGCATATCAAAATTAGTATAGGTAATGAAACCTCCATTGGAGGCCCCTTCGCCCCACCTGGGGATCATAGGGTACCAGATACAGATACAGATACAGATGCACCTTATTTAATAGTCAATAAAACCATTTTGTAATATTTAAATATCTCATTAAGATGTATCAATACTTACACATATGAAGCCCTCCTTAAACCTTAATTACAATATGAAAAACGCATTTCATTCACTTCACGCATGAACTAAAATTATAACATGTAATTTGGCGACTAAATAATATAAGTAAAGAAGGCTTTGCTTCTGAGCATAAATTACACATTGGCTTTACATTTCCTTTTTTTCAAGTAAACTACAGTCGGATGCTTAAAATAATATAATTAATGTCCTTTAACAGTACTGGTTCATGAGTTTTTGTCATATCACTATAAAACAGTAGCACAGATTTTTAGAAAAATGAATCTTAACTTAATCATCTCATGTCTTAGTAAATAACTAAATTAAGTCGTTTGACTGTGTAAAATTAAAGCTGAAAATTTTCACTAGTATATCATTCTAAATTTGTTAAATTTTGTACATCAGTAACTTTACTCAAAGTATTTTCTTTCTTTGTCAATTTTTTTAACATAGATCTATTTATTAAATCATGATTACTCCCGAAGTTCTGGGTCCCTATGCCATTAATCCCTTAAGCTGTTGTTAAGTCGTAAGAAATGTTACATAATTTTGTCTAATATACAGTGAATTTAATGTTTTTGGTTAAGATTTAATTTTTCTTGATAATTTCAATTAGTAGCTCCAAAATAATACAAACCCGTTGCACAGCGCTGCATGGACAACACAAGGGATATGCTTTAAAATGATAGGAGATCCTCGTCACGTCTGAAAGTCTTCACTTCCGCTGCGGCATAGAACTCGTTAAATACTTGACGCGGAGTCATGGTACGATTAGAGCCGAACTGAATCTCCCAGGGATAATTCTTCGTGGGAGAAACATATGAAATAATCCCAAATAATCTAAACACCCATGATGCGGTCTCCACTTCAAGTCTCTTGGGATTCAGTACGCAAATAAACACAACGGACTCATAATCATGTTAATGCAATCCGATCAGCTAAACATGGAAATATTACATTCAGATATCATAGAATTCGCCATGACAGAGTGGTTTACATGCATTATGCATTACCCTGCTTGTTAGTTACCATGGGAACTGTTCATGTCATATGTTACCAACATTATTCCCAGACTTCATTTTTCTAGTTACTAATTTCTACCTAGGTCCACCTCCATCCAAACTATATTATATACTCTAGGCTACATAGCCTATAATTCAATGTGTAATTGATTATTCCACCAATATATCATTAATTAATTCCATAGGCTTTTGGTTCTAGATTCTTGCTGGAAACGAAATATGCTGTTTATATCCAATTACAATCATGATTTTTTTTGCATTTTTATAAAAACAATCACTCACACATTCAGCATTCGTCATATACATTAACATGAAGTTTGAATAATGAACTTCCATTATTCACACTTCATGTTAGGCCAGGATTGTAAACTTATATATGTGAATGGTTTTTTTTTAACAACATGCTTGTATTGAACACAATAGCTGTGGGATTACAGGCAACATAAAGATTATTGATGTTATAGGACTTAGAAAATTAAAATATGATTTAGCAACCTATTCCCATTAGTTTGAGTGGACGTTAAACTGTTATATTTCTAAAAGTTTTAAATTAGACTTTAATTTCTGTAATATTAGACTCTTAAATGACGTCATTTATGCAGACCCGTAAACAGAGAGGGGGCCAGGGTGGGCTTCGCCCTCCCAGAGTCCATATCCCGCCAACCCTCAACCTTTCTCTTTAGCAATGCTCATAAGAAGTCATATTTTTCAGTTCTGTTCATTTATTCATTAATTAGCATTCTAAGTGTAGAAGACATGAAAGTTGCAAAGAACTTCTTAAATGAGAAAATAACTGAAAATTCTATTTACTTCGAAGTGATGTAAGTTACAAGAATAGGATCGCCTTTGAGGATTGTAACACGATAGCAGCAGTGAGAACTTTTGCAAGTAGTGCAACAGTTTGTGAATCTAGTTTCTCTGTCCTAACAAGAATTAACAGGCCCCAAAGACTCACTCAAGAATAGCTAATTTAGTGCAATTAGCAATTTAGAAGAGCAGAAAAAAGTACATGAAAATGGAAAAGGTTCTGAGAAAATGCAACCTTGTAATCATTTGAAGGAGAGAAGGATTCTGCTGTAAAAGAAGATTTTTTTAGTTGTAGGCCTATTGTTTTAAAGTAAAGCTTAAGAACACTTTTTGTAGTTTTAGACACTTCTTTTGCTTTTAATTTACGATCTTTCCAGTATCTACATGGGTCCCACAGGATGACATCTTTCAGTTAACATTAATATTATTGTGCATTGTATTCTGCAGTTGGTGATTTTTATTCCATAACGTAATCCTAACCCATCCTGAGAAACATTTTACGGGCCTGCATTTATGTGAAAATCCATAACAGATTTCATTCATTCTCGTTTAGAATGGAGTCTTATATTGACACTGAAGTGTCGGAGTTACTGCAAAATTAATGGATTGGTTAGTGGCCTGTGAAGATATTCTGCATACGAGATATCGCTTATAAGCGCAGCGAAACGACATCTAGCCGTACTGATACAAATTATCGGCTTCTCTTTCTCAGCTGTCTTGTTACGACGGAAAATATAAAACAGATAATTAATTGTTATAATTATATAATGGTTCCCTATTAAAATACGTTTTATTCTCCAATTAATAGGCCTAATTAAAAATTCTACTAGTCTAATTGCTTTTGAGCTTCCCATAACGACGCAGTCGTTAGAACATTCAGAGGAAATATTAAGAGTAATAATTACACTACGTATGAGTGTTTCGTTCATACGCTATCTTTCTATATTAGGTTGTGTTATAGATGTTTAAAGACTAGAGTGTACTGCAACTTACGCATGTAACCATCGACAGTGTGCCAGAATTTTGTCCCGCAGGAATTGTATGTACAGACAACCCTCGATATAATGCCCCTCTTGACAGTGCCACACTCGCACTGTGTCAATAAATGCAAGTGAACGGATCTTCTCCCACATAAAATACATAAGAAACCTCGTTACTGTGCCAATTCATTCAGTGCCAGTGAATATAAGAAAATACTTTTAGAAAATATAGTTTGCAGTGATCCTTTTCAGTTACAGAATTCTTTTAAAACTGGCGTGAATGTTATGAAGATTATATTTAAGAAACATACTGTACTGCATTTCCAAGAAGTGAGTGTTCCCCTGCCACTAAACGTAAATGTAGTGCGGTGGAATGAGGAAGCTATGTTATAAAATCGGACAGACAGCCTGTGTGAAGGTGGAGCAGGTAGAAAGAGCCCTTCATACGAGACATTCCAGACTTTCACTTATTTAAGCCCAGTGTCCATTCAGCTGTTAAACACTACACTACAGTTACTCAGTTACAGTTAATCACTTACATGGACTCACATGATTTTCAACCCCTAGACGTATACTGTAATAAACTGAGTCACTGTAAAGTATTTTTATTTTGTGCTAAAGTTCTCTATTTGCATTTTATTTAACTTTTCTTTCAAAATACAGTACAGTAAATTAATACAGCAGTGTATTATGCCATTTTTATTTTAAAAAATAGATTTCGTTTTAGTGCCACCGTTGTTTGTGCCACTAAATGTTAGAGAACGGATGGTGGCATTATATCGAGGGTTGGCTGTACTGAACATGCCTGTAAATCTGAAGACATGGACCTGAAACAATTATGCACATTTAAATTCCGTCGACCCGATCCAGGATCGAAGACTTGAGAACAGAAAGATAGCGCCATGTTGACTACTCCACCCAGACCGACCCGATCTTTTTATGTGGACCAAAATAATGAAATAATGCTTTTACGAAATCTGTGAATCATAATAGACCTACTCTATTTCGATTTACATTCACCACAGCTTCATTATCGGTGAGCTGTTATCACTCCTGTCTCTTTACTTATCACTCCTGATTGTGATTGCATCGACTCAATTGCAACTTTAAAAACGGAATTAAAATTCTTTTTAATGTATTTCAATAATCCTTCACATAAAAATGTAAGTTTAAGGCTACAAGATGTAAAAAGTGAAAAAAGGGCATTTCTCCCTAAAATAAGTCTAATTTTTCCCACATAAAAAGCCGACATGACTCTGATTTTTAAAATGCATATGAAGTTAATGTAAATTTTTAAACGCGGTATATAATAGAAATTATAGTAGGCTGTTATAAATAATATTAAATAATATATCTATGTACAATGTAGATAATGTATACACCAATTAATGCATCGGTTGCTGGTACTCCTCTCATGACTCAATTTCAGATTTTCAGAGTATTTACACTTCCCTTTAAGTACTTCCACCAGTCTACGATTTCTTAAAAGAACTGAAGATTGAACAATATTAAAATGATACGGTAACTCAAACACGCACGTCTGCAACTCGTAAGCTTACAACCTACGCTTATCGATTAACGAAACATGCTGTATCTTAAATCGAAGCACCCCGTACTAGTTGGCTAGTTCACGTATACCAGTAGAATCAAAGTTTTCGATTGATATTCGTTGGTCATTCCCGGTCATGTCTCATATGTGGGTTCGAAATCGATTTTGGAAGAAATATAAAGCGTTACTTATGTAAAAATACATTAGGAAAATTAATATATCCAGTAGCATTAAAAAGCATGAAAAATTTGATTTTCCACAATGCCACCCCGGAAAAAGACACAGAAAGCAGGAAATGTCCGGCGAAATACGGACGTCTCTTAACTCTATGTAAGTTCTCATCTCTAATTTAAATATAGTGCGCTTATAATTAAGTATTAAAATTAATTGTAATAACAAAGTTTCTTTCTTAGGCCTATGTGACAAACGATACAATTCCTAACCATATCAAAGCAATTTTTATTAGCTCAACCAATTATAAAAAATGTTGGACAAGCACTGAATATGGCAATAGGTGTTATGCTAAATAAGCGGTAAACAAGACTAGAAGATTATACAATTTTAATTTTTTTATTATTAATGCAGTACATAACTAGATGCTCTGAAGATGATACAAGAGTATCGAAAAGGCCTAGGCATAAGATAAAGGTGGTTCGGCTGATGGTATCAATAAATAATTATATATTTTATTTTATTTTAATGAAGGAAGTTAAAGAATTCTTACCCCAGGTATGATGACAATTTACCATATTGATGAAATATTATTAACATCCCTTTCGGTTTTACGTTTTATTAGCCTTCATCTTTGCGTATGATAGCATATCTCTTATGTTGTCCTTTACATTGCTTAATAGTATCTGTAAATTTCGGAATTTCCAATCCTGTTTTAACCATTTTTTCAGTCGACACAATTATCCTTTTGTAACAAAAGCATGATAGGCATGTGAAATCTTATTTATAATTTGGTTATAAATATAATTCCAAATTAAATGTGTACCGGTAATTCAATTTTTAAAATATGAAAAAATCCCTTACATAGGTGCAAGAATTCTGGTCTTCATATTCACCCAGGAATTAAGCCCTTCTTATTCTATATACAACGATCTGCCTGCAGAGCTGCTTGACATGGATGAAGATGTTAGTACTGTATCTGCACTTATGAGATTGTGGCGAGCAAAGTAGCTTTCATGTAACCTATTGTAACTGAATAACAATAACAGAGTACTCTAACAACAGAAACTGGGAAGCACATTACATTAAGTAGGGACAGAGCTTCAAGAGTACAAAATGAAGCAATGATGGCATGTTTATGATTAAGTTGCTTACAGGTAACATTGGATAATGACCCCAATATACTACGTTACAGATGCCTCATAAAGACATGACATTGTACTGTCACTTCAAGAAAAATTCGTACGTGAACGCATTTACTGGCAAGAATGAGTAGTGAATAAGGGGGTTTGGATCATTCAATTAAATGTTGCTGTATATAAAGACCCAAATTTTCCAAGAAGATTATATATAGTTTTATACCTTAATACAGGAAAAATGGGTGACTCTCAAAACTAATACCATTGTAGACCTATCGTTTGCTCTAAATTTGTATAAGATGTTTCAAGTCCAAACTTACCATTAGATAAAATGAATACATGATTGAATTTTTACACTGGCAATCAGTATAATCCTTCAGATACCTGATCCCTTCCCAACTTCAGATTTGAGTAACGGTAATGTAGATAAATGGTTTTAAGGAGTGCTCTTCAACCTCATTTTCAGACAAGTTTAATAATTATTTTCGGGAGACTACAACTTGAAGCACAACTGTATAAAACGTTTCAAGGGCTGAGGATGGCATAAATTAATCTCCAAAAGTAAATTACGAGGAAGGATCACGGTATTTATTCTGCAAACTTTTATTGTACTTTTTTGACGCCATGAGTTAATTTTAGTTTTTAATATCTTAGCTTTGTATCCTAAATACGTAACTTTTAACTATCTATTATATACTACATAAAAACCATATATAATGTAATGTAAAAGTTTTTAGTTTTAAAGGGACATGTAGGTAAAAGGAATATTATTATTTGAAATCTCAGTTATGTAAGTTAATACTTTTAGAGGGTATAAGGCAGTGAATGGAAGACATTATAATATTACTTATCCTCTAATGAATTGAAATTCACTAATGATATAAAATAATGTCAGCGAGACAAAATCTGGTACATGGGCGACGGTCATGGGCCTAAGTTACAGCATACCTCCGTTGTTAAATAACCATAAATCCAACAAACTGACGTAATCAGAGGTACCGACTGAGACCGTATAAAAAGAAATGGGTGCACTTGAGATATTAATACATTTTTAAAATCTACTTGAAAAGAACACAGAATTTATTTTAAAAATCAGAACTAAAACTCTTTATATCAAATAAAAAATGTCTAAGGCAGGATTGAAGTGTAAATAACACAAGCTTTACCTACTGTTGTAATATTATATGAATGAATCTTGAACAAATATTAAGAGGGTAAGTAGTCATTAACAACGAAATACCAAATAAAAATTTCATACATTTATAGAATTAATACTTATCTATGGAAGTTTTAATAATACGCATTATGCATCATGTCTACTAGCCTATGGTTGTTTTCACAGCATGGAAACGAGAGAGAAGTGAGATGACTACAAGTAAACCGTCAATTTCTGGCTGCTAAGGGAAGGACTCCAGCATTTAAAGGCAACATTGGCCTGTTCAAACACCAAACAACTGGTCATGTGTTTACTATGAACGGAGATGGTAGCAGAGAAAATGGAATTTCATTTATGCACACGTAAGCAGTACCGCACAGGTTGTGTTTATTGCTAATAGGCCGATAACACCCAGTACCGTCTTCATGAAAACACTACGAAAGCTTGTGAAATGACTGTCACATCCCATCTATAAAACTGGTCAGCTTATTTCTCTCGATGCTACCTGGTTTCGTCAAATGTAAGAAGGCTATGCTACTTTTTGAATGAAGCTGAGTTTTTGTTTTGAATATTGTTTCTCTCCAAATACACAAAGAAATCAACTGAACGTTGGCGGAGCTATAAGTGCTTTGGAATTTGATTAATCATTTTGGTGCATGGTGCTTCATGATATCTATGATAAACTTTTTTTTTTTACAATAAACTTCTATTTTGGATTCTGAGTTTCAGAAAAACTTTCCTAATGTAACAATAAACCCACATTGGTAATATGACTACAATCAATTCTATTTTATCTGATTTTCAGGAACGATGATACTGAATGAACAATCACATGGTATTTCAGTTGAACCAGTTTACGAGAGGCAGGCTGTAATAAGTCCCAGTTGTAAAGAATCGTGTTGTCTAGATTTAATTACATTATCCGCTCCTTGTGTTGCTATGGCAATCCCCCATTAATTAATAATTTTCCCGTGCACATTAGCACAACCAAAATCCTTTTTTTCGTTTGATAAGTACCTATTCATGAATGTGGAGGTTCCATTGTGAGATATAGCTATGTTCGAAACAATGAGCATATAAACATTCTGTTAATACCAAACAAATTAAAGAATTAAATTAATTGAAATTAAAACTAGATGAATACTACTACAACAGCGATACCATCCTAACTCTTTTGTTAAAGGTAAGCATATTTTGCATCATTAATTTTGTGAAACAGAGTTGCCTTAAAGACAGTACCGTAAAGTTTGTCATTATTTTTATAATGAAAATCTATTACCGTTTATGAAAAATCACTAACACCAAGAATAAAAAGCATACTTCAGATAATTTCATAAGGCATGCACCTGTACTTTTAATCCGGAACAACACGCTCATAGATACAGGCAAAATCACACCACACTAATGTATGTATTGGTTGGTTGGTGTGTGGTTATTTAACGACGGGGATTCACTGCAACTTAAGCCTGTGACCGTCAGTGTACCGGAATTTTGTCCTGCAGGAGTTATTTTACACGCCAGTAAATCTACATTTATGCACACATAAATGCCATCAACCTGGGCCGGGATCGAACCCGCAACCTTGGGCACAAAAAGCCAGCGCGATACTAACTGCGCCAACCAGGCCGACAATGCATGAATTCTACATATAAGAATAGTACTTTATGAAATTGCGCTAAATCACAGTTATATATAAAAACGAGACTTTATAGAAGACAAATTATTGTTGTTTTTTTTGTTGTGATGTAATACAATATAGCAACAGGGGAAGTGTAGGCCTACCAACTCATAAAAGGTCGGATCGAAATCGCTTGCTTGACACATAACAAATCTCCCCAGGGCTTGAACACACTTATTGGATGTCGATTGTGAGTTTTCAAACCCGGTCATATTTTGTCACAGTACCATATCTAAAGGATAGTTTTTTTAAGTTTTTTTTCTTTCTTTCTTTCTTATGATGATCTCTTTTCCCAGAACTGCTGCTTACTCTGTTTTACCCACTCCCCTTAGACCTGTCAATCAGTGAAGAGCAACTCAATTAGTTGTAAGTAAATAGATCCTAACCTCCTCAGACCCAGAATACATTTGCCTTATACCAGCTATAGTATGAAGGAGCAGGTCGTCGTGTGGATCCGACACCAATGCGGAACGTCCACAGTAAATACTTCTATTCAGAAATCGCGAAAAAATGGAAATAGCTTCAATGTTAAGAATCAGCAATTTCCTACTCAAAAACCCGTACATATTTAGTACTGATTTTAGAAATAGCTAAAAATGATATTGTATTCTTTTGAAGATAAACGGTGGTATGGAAAGAAGTCGCTTTAATTAGTGTCTCTTTTGACAGGCACTCAAGAGAACTGTACCCTCAGCTGAATAATTAAGTACTCTCAAATGCAGTCAGTCGTAGGGAATATTGCCCCGTTGCCGGTCAGGCCTCGTTACCGGTCACAAGTAGCTACACATTAAGACGCTAGATAGCAGCAGAAAACAGTGTTCGTGCCTACTACTTCATAACTGTTTTCTGCTGATTTCTATTGTTTTAATGTGTAACTACTTGTTGACCGGTACCGAGGCCTGACCGGCAACGGGGCAATCTGTCCTATCAGTCACATACGAAACTATGAAAAAATATGCAAATACAGCTACTTCATTATTTTTTAAAGTTTACAAAACTTCTTTGTAATATCTATTTTTTAGATTGTAAAGATACCTTAATATACGCGAGAAGTGAGCCAACACTTGTGAATGACGTATCAATAAAAATATAACAATATAGAATAGATGAAGAAATCTCAAAGTTACTATGAGCACCGTATTCTTGTTGTAGACAGCTTGTTAATTATTGTTATGAATTCGACTGTAAATCCGAAGTTTCTTTGCATATAAGAAAATGATTTTTGACAGTTGTCTTGACTAACGACAACAGAAAGATGTTGTTTATTTTTCCCGTTCGGGCTATTTATGAGAACATTTCCCATATGAAGGGGGAGAATCTATAGGCAAAGACATAAAAACATTCCTTATAGTGCCATCAGCACCTCATAGGCAGTCGCGTACCTGGGCGGGAACGGGAAGGGCGGTCCGCCCCAGGCCCCGCTTTGAACACAGGCCTCAAAACATTATTTCTTTTTACCAGACCAGTGACGAGTCTTGGTTTGAGTGAATAAACAGTTGTCGAGAGGGCTTTTCAAGCTTATCGCTAATATAAATTGCTGCAAAACGAATCAGTTTTGAAGATGCAGTATCAACATTTCCAGAGGCAAATGCTCGCAAGAAAAATTTTTAATTTATGTAGGCCTACTATTTAGTTTATTATTAATCTACCTTTAAATATTTGCTGTTTGAGTTATCTTTGTTTTGTATCAATATTGTGAAATCACAACTATTTTGTTAAAATATCTTTTCAATACCATGGCTGAAGGAATTGCCAACTAACGTGGATTTTTCCGGTCTCAAATCAGTACTTGTATTGGTACTCTAAGGAAACTTAGGCCTATGGTAAAAAACGTAAAGTTGCCTAGAGCATAATAAAATAATATGTGAACTCAAATTAAAAAAAGTAATCCATAACTTAATGGTTTATTCAGTGTCCACAGAAGTATAATAAATAGGCAGATTATTGTGGTGTAGGCTGTGTGAATGGTATAAATTGTGAATACTGGGTAGGCTTCCTATTGATTAGCGCCCCAGACTCCAATCACTGTTGGTACGCCACTGCACACAGGGTCTCTTCCTAAGATGATGTAAACATTCATGGCGCTTTATGGAAAGTACAAAGGAGATGGTATATGCATTACAATGTGATATTCGACTTAATATCCCTTAAAATCCCACATATAGTCTCTGATTTGAACCTAGGACCTCCCGACTGTGATTCATTGTTATCTTCTTGACCATTTCTCTCGTCTTGACTATATTGTACGGCAAAATAAAGATTCAAGGCTTTTAAACTCCTGGGGACAAGTTCGATCCACTTCCCTTATCTGAAAGCACACAAAAGAAGATGCTGACTGCAGCTTCCGGGAAGCTGATTTGAGACTGACAAACAGACGGAATTAGGTTGGTGCTGATTTGAACAGAGCTGAATATGGACTCCTGCGTTGCATTGATTGAAAGTTGGCAAACATGGAGCGTGTTACAATGGCAAGTTATTGAATTACCAACTGGAGAGCAGGGTGGAGGGAAATGCTTCTGTGTCTAATTGGATCACTAAGCTGATCCTCAAACAATACCGGCGTGCTACCAGGCAACTGAAAAGTGTCGCATTTAGTGGTGTCATCTGCTGGTCATCTTCTGTGGATCAATATTACCTTGGTCACGAGTTCTCCCATGGGAAATCCCCTCCTTAGCGACTCCTTGTTTCATAAACAACGTGTGGTGGCGGAAAACTGCGCACGGTTAATTGCATACTTGATTTTTAATTGAACTCCTCGTTCCTTTACAATTACCTTATTCCTACGTTAATGGGCACTGGTACTTTTAATTTTTTTTTCAATTTATTATCTATTGAGATGAAATGAGGTACGCCTGCGCAGTTGTTTGAGGCACTGCTCTAAAAACCGGAAGGTCACGGGTTAGTTCCCCGATGAGGTCGTTTGGATTTTTCCGTTGTCCTAATTGTTCTGGCGGCCCTGAGGTCGACTCAGCCTCTAACAAAAATGAGGCGGAAGTGCCATCAGGATGCCGAATGTCTAAAAATCTGGAAGCCACAACCTACGAAAGCTCTAAGAGCCACCATGGCCTTTAGGGGATCATGTTACCTTTTACTTTTATTGGGATAAAACTTGCAGAAGTAATACAGTCAAATCTCCGATATTTGTGGGTCCTAGCAGATTGTATTGTTATATGGGGTTAGTCTATTGTTATATTGAGGGGCTGTTATATTGAGGGGCTGTTATTTACCTCATATTAGGAAGACTACACGCATAACACTTTATAATCTATAGGATAATTCAAGGAACAGCCGTATAAAGTAGCGAAAACTGTTGTTCACTATTCCAAATCTTAAAGACCGCATAGGCCTATGCCAGAAATTCCGAACTCGTAGAGGGTGTGAAAAGGGAAGAAAAGCAAATTCGCCCTATAGCTAAGGCAAAACTAACACCATGTGCTCGGAATGGTGTTTAACTACACATGATTTGCATATTGAAGTATGTTTCTGCACATTTAAGGGATGATTTTACCCTAAATGACCCTATTTTCTGCCAGCTACTCAACCTTTCTATTCTGGAATTTCTAACGAATTTCTACCGAATTTCAGTTATCAGGCCCCTAGAAAAGAAATCTTGATGGATGGGATGGACACTAATCTGATATCAGCTCCGATTCACATGGCTAAAATAATGGTTTGCAATAGCAATTTAACACCAAAATAGCCTATTGTTCTAAAAGGGTGTCTCTAAAATAGTTTCATCGTTGTATCGAGTGAAAGTTAACATTATGAGGATAAGAAATTTGCCAGGACCAAAGAAAAATATTGCTAAATGTGGGTTTATCGTTAATCGATCTTCGTCAAAAGAGGATTGACTGTAAAACATGAAATACGTTAGTAGTATAGGCCCACCAACGTTCAGCATGATTAAGAGATATAAAGTTTTAAGTGTAAAAATTTACAATAAAAGGTTTTAAAAGCTCAGCCAAAACAGCATTCAAAATAATCGTCTTCATAATTTAATTTCACATTCTCTGAATAATGTGGAATAATTTAACAGGGAAACGTTTTAGTTAGACTATACACTTACTGGAAAAAAAAAAAATGCTCAACATGTTTTATATCAATTTTGATTGTAGATATTTATTAGGCCTATATTAGACCTATATTGTATATAGTATGTAGTATATTATTATTTAAAAGACATATCAGAAAGATTTTAATTCAATTGTGCCCATACAGTATTAATGAAGTAAATGTGAGCAATGTATAATTTATACCGTATTTAATCTTAGATATAGCGACAAGTCTTATGGCTTTATGCTCAAACAGACGGTTATTATTATTATTATTATTATTATTATTATTATTATTAAAATTTTCTTTCATACAATGTTCCCTAATATTTTTCTCAGTTATTCCTTTGTGACATAGTTTTGTAAGTATGTGAAATTTTTCTTTCATTTGATAAAAAGTCATGAACATGGAACAATCAGAAATTTTAAAAAGCATAATTATAGAAAAAATGCCTAAAATAATGTGTTTCAACCTTTTCCTTCAGATCAAAATAATTATTAGATACTTTTTTTAATACCAAAGAACTAGATATCTAAAATTTGAGAGGCTCCTTCTGCCCCGACATCTTCCAGGCGTGCCACCATCCACAACCTGGGTCCTGTAACTTCTATTTCATAGGCATCCAGAGCCTCAAAAACCCAGGAATCACAATGGAAACATTGCGTCATCTGCCCAAGAGTAATGTTATAAAAAGTTATCCTTGAATTCAAAGCCGTACCGAAGAGGTGGCAAGATTGTCCCCCATCAAGGGTGAGAAGGTAGATAGTGGGCTCCATAATATCCATTAAAAACAAAAAAAAACATGAGTTAAGAGATTGATTCCATCTGTTCTTTTTTATACACCACACGAAAACCAATTCGCTCATTAGCTGCCATGTACAGTAAGGTATAGATTTTGTTTTACTCACAGACTTTTAGAAAATATGAACAATTTGTAATATATTTACTGCTGATACATTATTTTGTTAATTACAGTATTTTCATAAATAACTCAGAGTTCATTAAAGTATTATTATTCAATAATAAAAAGTGTTCCCTATTACAGGCCATTTAGGCTCAGAGAGTACTAGGAATATGAGGCTCCCAGATTTTTAGACAATCGTCTCGTGAAGGTGGTAAGGTTGTCAGCCTTACGCACCGGCCCCCTATACCGGTACTCATTTCTGTTCGAGGCTGAGTCGACCCCAGGCCATAGTGCCACCAGAAGGACTAGGCCAATTGAAAAACTCCAATGACCTCATCGGGGATCGAACCCGCGATCTTCCGGTTTGTAGCGCAGCGTCTCAACCACTATGCTACGGCGTACCTCCTTATTCAGTAATGGGCTACATATTTTTTTTAATAAACCTGCTTACAGAATAATCAAATTTACTAAATCGGTGTATAAAAAAATGCAGAATGGTAATTTTCCAGAGCGGTCATGGAGAGGGATGAAAGATTACCAGAAATGTAGCAAGCAGTGGAGGCGCAGCTTTGACCGTTCTGCCAAGGGCGCAGGATAACCTTTCTATGGCCCTGAGTGTAGAACAGTAACTTTCCACTGCTTCTGGTTTCTTCTGCGTTTCTGCGTATCTGCCAACGCGAAGAAAATACGACGGTGGATCGAAAAGTAACGCACAATATATATATATATTTTTTTTTGCAAAGAGTTTAATAGGTACAATTACAAACAAATGCACAGATGAAGAGACATATTTTGTCTATTTTTCTATATAGTCGCCAAGTTTCTCAACACATTTCTCCCATCGTAATACCAGTTCCAAAATACCCTGTTCATAGATGTCCGTTCGGTTGGAGTGTAGCCATCTGCGGACTGCTGTTTTCACTTCTGCATCTGACGCAAAGCGTTTACCGGCCAGGAATTTCTTCATGGGACTAAACAAATGAAATTTGTTCACTGGGAAGGGAATCGTCACTGGTGATGAGTCGTGGGCGTATCACAAACAAAGCATGCCTCTATGGAGTGGAAACATGCTGCTTCCCCGATAAAGAAAAAAAATTCAAAGTGACTCAATCTGCTCATAAAGTCCTGTGACAGTATTCTGGGGTATGAGTGGTGTTTTATTGGTGGATTTTGCTGAACACGGGACAGCAGTCCGCAGATGGCTATACTCCAACCGAACGGACTTCTATGAACAGGATATTTTGAAACTGGTATCACGATGGGAGAAATGTGTTGAGAAAATTGGCGACCACATAGAAAAATATACGAAAGATGGCCCTTCATGTGTGCATTTGTTTGTAATTGTACCTAGTAAACTTTCTGTAAAATATATATATTGTAATATTTGTAAAATTAGTTTCCGCCAATGTACTAGTATTAAGCAAGGACGGATAACAACGTTGTGTGCTGAATACGAACAAATTGAATGCAAATGTGGAATACGGTTTTTATTGGAACCTTGTGTTGTAAAAGAATTTTCATACATTTAAACAATATATTACTGTTAATAGTTAAAAAATTTTATGTAGAAGATGTGTGTTTATACTTGACCTTGTCATGTTCTTGCAACATCATATAACATTTCATACAGTTAATATTGCACATAATTTTTAGTCAGATTAAAACACATTCATATAAACTGGATTAAAAGTCATAGTGCAAATGATAGAATTTTAAAAATTATCAAAAGAAATGTGTGTAAAAATTCTTGTTATAAGTCTTTTGTTTTAATTTCTAAAATAAAGTGTTTGTTATGAGCATGAATAATTTAAAATAACTGATCGTGTGTACAGCTAATCTTCTTTTGTTGACACAGATTGTGAAATGTCCACTTGCTGATCACTTGTTGAATTTTTAAATGACATAAAATACATTTTCCTACAAAATACCTTTTACGTCTGTAGTAAACCTGGAATTTTTCTTCTGTTTCTTCTCAACATATATTAGTTTTGTCTTCATTGAAATTCTTGAATAAAACAGTTCTTCATGGCACACGCAATTATATCATTGATCCTGTGTGGAACTTCTTGCAAATTTCCTCGCATTCAGCAACTTCAACGTCGTTATGGTCAGTTCAAATGAAATGCATTTCGATACACGTCGGTATCATCTTCAGTCAATCCTAAAAACGATATTAAGGGGTTATTAAATAGTTAATATTCAAATAAGTAATATGGTTAAAATGACAAGGTAAAAGTTAAATGATTAAGTGTAAACACACGTCTTCTACATGAAAATGTTTACTATTAACAGTAATATATTGTTTAAATGTATGAAAATTCTTTTTCAACACAAGGTTCCAATAAATAGCGTATTCCACATTTGCATCCAATTTGTTCGTATTCAGCACACAACGTTGTTATCCGTCCTTGCTTATTACTAGTACATTGGCGGAAACTAATTTTACAAATAGTTCATATAATGTGTACTAGTTGAAAATTTAAAAGCTTCACAATGAAGTTTATCAATGATTCTATTGCTAGCCAGGCGAAAATTATTAATGACTTTACCAATACCAAAAGGAAATTACACAAAACAATAGCAAACCTTTAATAAAAAAAATAAAAGGATTTTAAAAAGGATTAAAAATAAAAGGATTATTCCCAACTACATTAATATTAAATCTAATTCTAAAAGAAAATCAGCTATACACACAGTAAAAACAGCCCAACACAAATGGATCAACAGAGAAATACGATTTCTACATAAGAAAAAGGCTTTTTTAAATGAAAAGCTATACCAGCTACACCTAGAAGCATCCAAAATATTTAAACATGTATGGATAACTATCAATCATAACATTGGAACGAAAATTCAAATAGAAATGGAAAAGAAATATCTTATCATGAACAAGAAAATTTCACAATTAGTAAGTGAACAACACACAAACTCCAAGACACCAGAAAACTCTCAACATAAACATCAACCCCAAACGTTTCACCCTAAAGTCATAAATTTGACAAATCTTGAATTAAATGAAGAAGAGAAAGAATTACTCGAACTGGGATACAAACACAACTTTAAAACAAATGAACTCCAGCAAATAAAATATCTCATAATTGACTGCGAAACAGCCATTACAAAAGTTGATCTATACTCACAAAACTTAGTTCGGGAACAACTAGCAGAAAATATAAACAAAGCTTACAATAACAATACTAAAAAACCACAAAAAATACAGAAGACAAATTCCAAATTGCTAAAAAATTTAATAGAAAACTAAAAGAAAACAACATCGCAAACGTGAAAGCTGATAAAGGTAACTCTATAGTTTTAATTGACAACAACGAATCTATATTAATAAAAATGAATTTACAAAAGGGTTGTTGCCGCATCACTTGAGAACGGCTAGACCGATTTGGCTGATTCTTTTTTTGTTGTGTTCGTAATTGTCACGACAAGGTTTGTGTGAAAGAAAATTTTTGGAAAATCCACGGGAAAAGACAGAAATGTGAAATGAGGCAAAGTTAGAGAGTTCTCATGTCAATTGTTTACATAACGAAAGTATTGTTTACGATGTTTACATAGGGCTTTGGACACTATATTACAATACTGGGCTTTAACAAATGCTGATACTATCGAAGTATTTAATACATAATTGTGAAAATATTCTTGACGAATAAAATCCACGAAAATAAAGCAGTCACATAACTTTCTCTACCCTCGACATGGAAAATACATTTCACATTGTGATGTAAAATAAGCGGTCGTATTGCAGGGACAACTTACGTGTTTGCCAGTGAGTATGCTATATCGGAAGTCGGTAAAAAATCCTATCCACTGATACGTCACTCATAGCTGTAGGCTTTGCATTAGTTGAGAAATAGGCCTAGGGATGTTTTTCAGAGGCCCTATGCATCTAAAAGAAGACAAAAAGGGATGGAACATTTTCAGTCCTACGCGCGCATTATATTATGTCCCAGGTTTTTGGGAAGGAAAGTATGAAAGTGATATTGAATTTCTTTTTTACCTCAGCCTCGAAACGGTTGTATGGTAATATGAGAGTGAGAAATACAATTTTCTGTCAAGACAATACAATCTTATGTAACCGGAATTTCTTTTTCTTTTTATTTGCACTCCTCCCAGGCATGGTGTGTAGAAGCAATGGAATGCAAAATTCTACATCCTCTATGGGTCATAAAAAGCTATATCTAGCGTTTTCTGAGGGAATAGTCTGAGTGCCATATGTCGTTCTTCCTCATTTCGAACTCTACATACATATTATATAAGGACCTAGAGTATGAAAATCTTAAGTCCTTCATAAGTTAATTTCATATACAAAATACAAAACCCGGGCGACGCCGGGCCATTTAAGCTAGTATATTGATAAAACCGAAAACTTCTTCAAAGAAAATAAAATCAATGAGATACAACAAGACCCAACTGAAAAATATCAGAACATAATTAAGAAAATCCTAAAAGATACTGACCTAATTTTAAATGATACCCATAGAAAAACCGCCACCAATATGAACCCGAAACCACCCATCTTAAGATCATTAATCAAGATACACAAAGAAAACAACCCCATTAGGCCTATAGTAAATTTCAAAAATGCACCGTCTTACAAGATTGCAAAAAAAACTAGCCACTAGTTTAAAACACAGATTGAACTTACAGAATACATACACATTAAAAAAAAACTCAATTGAGCTAGTAAACATAATAAAAAAAACATCAAATTACAAAACCACGAAACAATCATATCGCTAGACATAAAAAACCTTTATACAAACATCCCATTAGAAGAAACAATTGAAATAATTAAACAAACCCTGCTTCAGAACGGTGATAGTGAGAATGTAGTAAAACAAATCATCAAGCTTTTAGAAAACATTTTGAAACAAAACTACTTCAAATTCAACAATAAAATATACCAACAAAACGAAGGACTTGCAATGGGTTCCCCACTTTCAGGTACTTTTTCCGAAACTTTTTTACAATATATTGAATAAAACCACATATATGACATCATTAACTCATAAAAAATCAAATATTATACTAGATACGTAGATGACGCATTAATTATCTATATTAATAAAAATGAATTTACAAAAGGGTTGTTGCCACATCACTTGAGAACGGCTCGACCGATTTGGCTGATTTTTGTTTTGTTGTGTTCGTAATTGTCAGGACAAGGTTTGTATGAAAGAAAATTTTTGGAAAATCCACGGGAAAAGTCGGAAATGTGAAATACGGCAAAGTTAGAGAGCTATGCTGTCAATTGTTTACATAACGGAAGTATTGTTTACGGTGTTCACATAGGGCTTTGTAAACTATATTATAATACTGGGCTTTAACAAATTCTGATACTATCGATGTAATTAATACATTTGTAAAAATAATTCTTGAAGAATAAAATCCACGAAAATAAAGCAGTCACATAACTTTCTCTATCCTCGCCATGGAAAATATAATTTTCTCACTTCACATTTTGATGTAGAATACGCGGTCGTATTGCAGGAACAACTTAAGTGTGGGTCAGTGAGTATGCTATATCGGAAGTCAGTAACAAATCCTATCCACTGATACGTCACTCATAGCTGTAGGCTTTGTATTAGTTGAGAAATAAGCCTAGGGATGTTTATCAGAGGCCCTAAGCATCTAAAAGAAGACAAAATGGGATGGAACATTTTCAGTCCTACGCGCGCAGTATATTATGTCCCAGGTTTTTGGGAAGGAAAGTATGAAAGTGATATTGAATTTCTTTTTTACTTCAGCTCCGAAACGGTTGTATGGTAATATGAGTGTGAGAAATACAATACAATAGAAATACAAGCTATATCTAGCGTTTTCTGAGGGAATAGCCTGAATGTCATATGTCGTTCTTCCTCATTTCGAATTCTACATACAAATTATATAAGGACCTAGAGTTTCAACATCGAAAGTCCTCCATAAGTTAATTTCATATTACAAAATGCAAAACCCGGGCGAGGCCGGTCCTTTTAAGCTAGTTTGTATTAAAAACAAAATACAAGAAATCACAAATGACTTCAATAAAATACACAGAAATTTGACTTTTACACTTGAAGAAGCAGTGAATAACATAATCAATTGCTTAGATGTTTGTATACAATTTCATAACAAAAAACTTGATTCTAGCATTTATAGGAAACCTACTTTCTCTGACAATATAATAAATAAGAATTCTAATCATCCGAATAGTCATAAAAGAGCAGCTCTAAATAGTATGATAATTATATAGGTTATTAAATATCCCTATGAGCAAACAAAACTACAACAAAGAACTTCAAACTATTTTGCAAATTGCAAACAATAACAGTTTCAAAGTTGCTCTCATATTTTACATTCAAGGAAAACAAAAAACAAAATCAGTAAAACGCTAAACCCCATTTCTACATTAAACAATCAACAAGAAAATAATAAAAACAAGAACTCCAATTACGTCACTTTCAACTTCACAGATAATAGAATACACAAAATAGTAAAACCACTTAAACAAAAAAATCTCACAATTGCTTACAACACAAACAACAATCTCAAAAAACTACAAAACAGAAAAACAACAATGATACATTATTAGATATAAGTGGCGTTTATAAGATAACATGCAACGATTGTAAGCAGGTATATATAGGCCAAACAGGACGATCATTTAAAGTCAGATTTAATGAAAATGTTAAAGATTTCAAAAATAACGGAACTAAATCAGCATACGCAAATCATTTAATTACCAACAACCACACTTTAAACGATATCAATAACAGTCTTGAGATAATTCATATACATAACAATGTGGACATAACATTATACATAACAAGTATATACATAACAAGTATATACATAACAAGTAATGTGGACGTAACATTATGCAACGGACAACTACTTAAAGAAGTACAGAAATGGAAAAATTCCCAAGAAGAAAGCTGCTCGGACCACAACTTAATAACTTATGTAATCGGCCAACCTACCAGTAAACATGAAATCAATCACCAGGGTATCAGGTACATAGTTACGAAGGAAGGTGAAGAACGTTTTCAAACACAATTCAGACAAGTCTTGAAAGAACATTTTTAAATCCAAGTTGATGATTTTCACCAGTTGGACCAGAACATAGAGCGCCACGTTTTAGAACAGCTAGACGTAGATGAATGCATAAGAGAGTTCCAAGACATTGTCATTGCAACTTGTAAAAAATCCTTTAAGACCCGCACTCAAAACACGAAAGTACACAACAATAATACAGTTCCATGGTGGACCACAGAACTGACAATACTGAGGAAAAAGACAAACGCCCAAAGAAGGAGATACCAGCGGACAACAGCTAACGAAGAACTACGGCTGCAAAGAAAACTACAATACCATGAAACGAAAAAGACATACCAAAGAACTATCCGTCAACAAAAAATAAATTCCTGGAAGGAATTTTGCAGCATAGCCACGAACTGTAACACATGGAATGCTGTATACCAACTGGCATCTGGGAAAATTAGGAAAAACCACACCCTCACGACCCTCAAAAAACAGGATGGCACTTATACCACAGATACGGTCGACACAGTAAATCACATAATGGATCACTTCGTCCCAACAGATGAGGAGAGTACTGACAGCGATCAACACAAATATATCAGGAATTACATTCAGCAACCTCCTATCACGCAAGATGACAGGCCATTCACTATAGAAGAAATCAGAAATGTCATAGAAAACATGAGCAGCCAGAAAGCCCCAGGAGATGACGGAATAACTAGTTATATACTCAACCTGACACTTACTTTAACACCATTATATATAAAAGCTTTGTATAACAAATGTCTAGGAGAGGGAACGTTCCCCAAAATCTGGAAAACAGCTAAAATAATACTTATTGTAAAGCCGGGCAAGGACAACTCCGAAGAAGCTACCAAATACAGACCAATAAGTCTGCTAAAAGTTGCTGCTAAAGTACTAGAGAAACTTTTCATAAATCGGATTATGCACTACTTGTACTCGAAAGACTACTTAAGCAAAAACCAATTCGGCTTCACACCGCAAACAAGTACACTAGATGCAATCATGTCAGTCAAAGACTTTGTAGAAGAAAGTCTGGGAAACAAGACCAGTGTAGCAGCTATCAGCCTCGACGTGCAAGGTGCATTTGATAGCGCTTGGTGGCCAGGCATACTCAACGCCCTAAAGACGTTCCAATGCCCGCAGAACTTGTATAAATTAATACAAAGCTACCTAAGCGAGAGACGATGCACACTAGCAACAAACAGCATCTCAGTAGAAAGAAATGTAACTAAGGGATGTCCACAGGGATCCTGCTGTGGGCCAGGTCTGTGGAATATATATTATGACTCACTACTGAAACTAAATTTCAAACCATGCACCACACTTATCGCATTTGCCGACGACGTTCTGGTCCTTATCAAAGGAAAAAACACACTGGAATTAGAGAACCAAGCTAACATAGAAATTAGAAAAATCTCAACGTGGGCTGCAACTAACAAGGTAACATTCAACAGAAGTAAAAGTCAAGTAATGCTGATATCTAGAAAGAAACCAAAAACCCAGCAACAGTTGAACATATACCTTAACAATGGCAAAATAGAACAAACAAATAGTATAAAATATCTAGGAATAATAATAGACAGCAGATTCAGATTCAGTCGGCACATCGAACACATAGCAGAAAAGTCAAAGAAATTAATACATGCACTTTCAAAATCGGCGAGAATCAACTGGGGATTGCGTTCTGAAGTAATACGCACAATATACGAAGGAGCAATTCTACCGCTAATCTCTTATGGCGTATTCGCTTGGATAGATGCCTTAAAAACAGTGCACAATGCTAAAAAAATAAAACAGGTACAAAGACTAGTAAACATAAAAATGACCAAAGCGTTCAGAACAACATCTCATGAAGCACTATGTACCCTGGCTGGAGCAACTCCGATTATCATCAAACTTACTGAGATCGCCAAATACCACAATATTATAAGGGGAAGATCTGGACATGCAAGAGTAGCAGCAGAACTTGACACCCCAATAAATTACAGAAACTGGTCTCATCCTGCAGACAACGTAATCATTGAAGAAAAGAACGAAACAGATACATATGCAGTCCAAATATACACCGACGGCAGCAAAACGCAAACGGGAGTAGGGTCCGGAGTTGCTATCATCTACCAGGACAAATCTATACAGAAGCATCAATATAAGCTTCACAATAGATGCTCAAATAACCAAGCTGAGCAAATTGCTATGCTAAAGGCCCTTGAAATCCTAAACATCACAGAAACAATAGATAAAACCGCAGCACTGCACACTGACAGCAAAATAACACTAGACCTTCTTCGGAACAACAGAAAACATTACCCGCTGATAGAAGGAATAAAATCAAACATAAGAAACCTAAAATCAAAAGATTGGAAGATACATTTTACATGGGTCAAAGCCCACATAGGAATCCAAGGAAATGAGCTTGCTGATGCACTAGCTAAAGAAGCTGCAAACAACCCAACAACAGAACTTGTGTATGAACAAATGCCTACCAGCAGAATAAAAAGGGAGCTGAGAGAAGAAAGCCTGAGACTTTGGGAAAACGAATGGGAAGCAACACGGAATGGTGCAACAACGAAGACCTATTTTCCAAGTATTAAAAAAAGACTTCACATGAAATTAACTCTAACGCACAATCTAACAGCAATAACTACAGGCCACGGAAAGTTTGGTGAATACTTCCACAGATTCAAGTTGACTGATGACCCTACATGCGTGTGTAGGAAAAAAACTCAAACAGTAGACCATATTCTATGGGAGTGTGAAATATTAAACAGTGAAAGAAACAATTTCAAGAAAGCTGTGCTACAGAAAGGCGGGAAGTGGCCCATTAACAAACAGGAACTCATGGAAAAGCACCTAAAACTATTTCAAAACTATATAAATAATATAGACTTTGAACTCTTGCAAATAATTGGCAGAACGTAATTAATAAGATCCAACAATCATTGTACAGGAATTTTATATTTATAATTAGTAGTACATAAGCATGTATTATTACGAAATGTAATGGAGCATGCTGTAATAAAATGTTACTTTAAAAAAAAAAATATATATATACATAACAAGTGCCCCAAATTAAATCCCCTTGGAAACTTAGAAATCTTTTAAAATAAATCCAATATCATCAACGAAAACACAGTAGACAACAACTCCCTCTATGAACTATACGCCAATTATAAAACACGAAGAAGTTTAACTCGGGAGTCAGTACCCTATAAGCCACAGTAGCAAGTGGTAGCTTCCAGTAGCTTCGTACTCAAACGTAGGTATAATAAATCATTTTAACCATATTACTTATTTTAATATTAACTATTTAATAGCCCCGTAATATAGCTTTTAATATTGACTGAAGATGATACCGACGTGTATCGAAATGCATTTCATTTGAACTGACCATAACGACGTTGAAGTTGCTGAATGCGAGGAAATTTGCAAGAAGTTCCACACAGGATCAATGATATAATTGCGTGTGCCATCAAGAACTGTTTTATTTAAGAATTTCAATGAAGACAAAACTAATATATGTTGTGAAGAAATAGAAGAAAAATTCCAGGTTTACTACAGACGTAAAAGGTATTTTGTAGGAAAATGTATTTTATGTAATTTAAAAATTCAACAAGTGATCAGCAAGTGGACATTTCACAATCTGTGTCAACAAAAGAAGGTTAGCTGTACACACGATCAGTTATTTTAAATTATTCATGCCCATAACAAACACTTTATTTTAGAAATTAAAACAGAAGACTTATAACAAGAAATTTTACACACATTTCTTTTGATAATTTTATAATTTTATCATTTTCACTATGACTTTTAATCTGGTTTATATGAATGCGTTTTAATCTGACTAAAAATTATGTTTCAATATTAACTGTATGAAATGTTATATGATGATGCAAGAACTTGACAAGGTCAAAGTTAAATGACTAAGTTTAAACACACATCTTCTACATAATTTTTTTTACTATTAACAGTAATATATTGTTTAAATGTATGAAAATTATTTTACAACACAAGGTTCCATAAATACCGTATTCAACATTTGCATCCAATTTGTTCGTATTCCGCACACAACGTTGTTATCAGTCCTTGCTTATTATTAGTACATTGACAGAAACTAATTTTACAAGTATTTCATATAACGTGTACTAGTTGAAAATTTAAAAGCTTCACAATGAAGTTTATCAATTATATATATATATATATATATATATATATATATATATATATTGTGCATTACTTTTCGATCCACCCTCGTATAAGCGAAGGCGTGGAGAGTGAGCCTGGCGGAGCCGGTTATGTATTCCCTTACAAACATAATCCATTGCGCATTATTAGGAAAGATTCCATCACAGCAACGCAAGTGAAAGCGAGAGAAATGCATAGTGTTGCATTTGGTGGTGTATTCTGCTGGTCATCTTATTTAGATCGATATTACCTTTGTCGCGAGTGGGACTTCCCTTGCTTATTTCCTTCTTAATAAAAAAAAAGAAAAGAAGAAAAAAAAGACACCATGCGGTGGAGGAAAAGTATGCGCGGTTAATTGCGTAATTTGTTTTTAATTTAACTCCTCTTTCATTTACACTCGCCTCATTTCTGTGTTAAATGAGTTTAACGCTTCTACCTCAGGCAGTAGATATTACACACATGCATTATACCCCAGGCAAGTCCAACTGTAATCAAATATTTACATACATAAAGTGAGCTTTGTAGTTATGTCCAAATTTGCATATCCCATCGCAAGAGTCATTATTGAACGTGCAAACAGCTATTCAAAGGAGGAGTGTATGTTATAAGCAGTATTAGTATAAGTTAATATTGTAACATGATTTGAATGGGAGCCATGCAATTTGACCTTATTACTCTAAGCGTTAACAACATTTCAGCTGTCATGAACTTTCAACATTTACTATTGATTTACAAACATAAAGCTCCACAAACATGAAAGTTTCTATTAAACTATACAGAGAAATATAACACAACAAAGAGGCGACATTGTACGGTGTGTGACAGACAGGTTTACAGTAGTAACCTGGAAATGTGTGTGTATATAAATATAAAGGTTGTTAAATATTCAGTGGTCAAACTATTGAGGATGGTAGAGGAGGCAAACGTATTCTGCTAGAGAACCATGAATCGGAAACTCATATTGGTTGAATACTGAACATGTGCAGACAGTCCGAGATGAGAAGAAGTTATTGGATGTGACTGAGAATAAAACGACATATTTATAATCATTTTACAGTGAAAATCAGTGTTCAATTACAATACAGTGACCACAATAAACCTCATTGCAGACCCGATAGCAATGTATTAAAAAGCAACTCAATATGAGTTTCCGACTGTATCTTTTTAAAGCAAATATATTTGTTTTGGACTTCTTTATCATCCCTAGCAGTTTGAGCATTGCATTTTTGAATATCCTATAATTTCAGCAATTTAGGTGTATGCGTTACGCAATGGCACAACACAGGGGAAGTTAAGTTAAACCAGCAGCTGAACAGTTATTGTAGTTGAACTTTGATTTACGCAATAAGATCATGAAAAACATGTCACACTGCTATATTCTTAGTCAAAGTCGATAACTTCCTCTCATCTCGTGCTATCTGCACATGTTCAGTACTCAATCAATATGACTTTTCGACCCATGGTTCTCTAACAAAATATGTTATTTCGGTGTCGTCTATCAACCCAAGCAATTTGGACAGTGAAATCGGGAAGGGGAAATGTTATCGTTTTTGTGATTTTTTTTTCTCGCAAAATGTATTGCCCTACAACCCATAGCTCATTGCAGTTCCGTTAATAAATGTCTACTGTTGACTGCTATTATGTCAAGTACCCTTCAACGATAGTTTTAAATAATAATAATAAAATTATAAGTGGTGTGATTTCTAGCAAATTGTTAAATGTTTCGATTTGAAGTTTTAGTAACTCAAGGGCAAGGATATTCCAATACGGCAATCGCTTCTGCAAATAGGGAAACCCAGAACCATCCTCTACTAGTTTAGCCATGACTTCCACGAAATTCTTGAGTTTTCAGCAGGATTTAACACTGAATCGCTCAAACACTAGACACGATCTCTAGCGTTGACATTAATCCTTAATAGTTTGATTTTTTTCCCCCCTGCCTTCCATCCCCGGATTACCTGAGCCATAGGCTATAACTCTGGTCCAACAATCGATTTCGCATTTGTTCTAAAACCGTCGCGTTACTTTATCTTGAAATGTTTGGTGAATTAACCTTGGCATTTTAATCGGATAAATTTATTCTTGTTCATCTGTCTAATGTCTTAAAATGCTGTGAGTCATGTCCCTCTTTGGGTCCCGAGATACAAACCGCGAGTTGACTGAACCAAAAGTTCCGCCAAAAGCACAATGAATGTTAGCGTTCCTCATCAGGATTTGGACATGATACAACTCGCACCCTATGCACGAATATATTTCAATTTACCTTAACATCTCTTCTTTTCAAACTTCTTTCACAGTCCACCAAGTAAAAATAAGTTCACTAAATGACATTCCTGATTGTCCAGGTTTAAGAAAATAACGTTCTCTTCCTACAATCACACTGTTCATAATCTCGTATCCCTATTTTGTTCTGAGATAACCACATCATCATCCACAATACCACTATACCTCGAAATCCCATAACAGAATATTATTTAGTTGTGAAGCGTGTGATTTTTAATTTAAATATTTTTATTTTGGAATAATGTGTGGTAACTTACAAACAAAGGGGTACTGTACAATTGGAAAAGTTTTCTGGTCATAGGGGAATCTACGGATTTTATACGCTATAAACATTAAAAAGGGTTTCCAGATTGTCACTTGTAGAGGCCTTTTTCTCTCAGTTGAATAAATCACCGTGTCAACATCGCTAGTTCTACAGGAATAAAAAAGCTCGTACCACTTCTCCCGCTTTGCATTTTGTTTCATTACTTGTGATAAAAATGGCTTAAGTATCGCTGTGACATGATTTAAAATGCAGGACGTGGTAGAATAGCTTCCTGAACCGAATCCACTTCTAAAACACATAGTTTAAGATTTAAACAAGCATTACTGGTGTAAAAGGTGTATTTAAAACCACTTGAAAGGCAATCGCTTCAATCCTAATTAATTAGTTTATTCTTGTGTAGTGTACTTTATAATACATATTTTCTTCACTTTTATTATACAGAGTGTATCATAATTAATAGCGTAAACGGAAACGGTTGAAAGTATACGATAACAGAAGCAAAAAGTTCCAGCAAACATGGGTCCGCAAAAAAGCTGTTTGCGAGATTTATTATTGCGACCATGTGGTTATGAGCCGCCACGGACGTCCTTAGTTGTGCTTCACTCCTTGTTAAATTCATAGGCGTAACGAAGGGGGGGTTTTGGGGGTTTGAACCCCCCCCCCATTGATTAAAAAAGGGAAAATAGTACTATTTATTTCATTATTGTGATATATCACCTATTTTAAAAATCTGCTTATAAATGACTTAATATGAGTTTAAAGCGTGGGAAGCTTAAAACTCGTTATTGTGCACCTTAATTTTTAAAATGTCCGGGAGGGAGGACCCCGGAACTCCCCTCTCCAGATGTTATAACCCCCCATATGGTCGGCCTGGTTACGCCTATGGTTAAATTGCCTAATGTCTCCAGTAGAGGGGACACAGTTCACACCCATATAGCATGAAATTCAAGCATATTTCAGTTACCGAGTTACCATCCTACACAACTAAAAAACCAGGAGTCGCCACTGGTATTAATAACATGTAACATACAAAATTGGAATTGCATTCCTTGTTAAGTTAAGCTAAGAGAGAATTCTGAGGAAACTTAGAATGGCAATTACACGAAAAGTCTACTTTTTCAAATTCATTTGTACTAATTAGGATGATGTTTCTTAATGAAGTCAGTGGCGGCTCGCAATAATAAATCTCGCAAACGGCTTATTTGCGGACCCATGTTTGTTGGAACGATTTTGCTTCTGTTGTCGTATACTTTGATCAGCAATTCATCATTCACCTCATTATCCTCGAAGTATGTACAGACGGCTTCCGATTTTTGTAATTTCAGTGTGTTGTAAATATTCACCCTCCGCTAATTCATCACTCACCTCATCATCATGTTCTATATGTACACTGATTCCTCCCAGTTTATGTAATTCTAATGTGTTGTAAATATTCGCCCTGCTTCAACTCATCATTCACCTCATCGTCATCTTCTACATATGTACTGATTGTTTCTGATTTATTGCCATTGCACTATGTTGTAAATATTCACCCTTCGCTAATTCATCACTCACGTCATCATCATCTACATTTATACCGAAGTCTTGAAACCAAGATAGCAAACTGTATGTAAATATTAGTCTATGTATTATCTGTATTCTCCCCAGTAGTGTAGCCTCCGGCTGTGGGACTCTGGGTCAACTATGGTCAAATAATTTAAAAAAAAAAAAAAAAAAAAAAAAAAAGCTGTTTCGGTTTGCGCTATTAATTATGATACAACCTGTATATAGGGTGTGACAGAAAGGTAAGTCATAACTTTGGGGAAACATTCCTTGCATGTAGAGGGTGAAATTATGATATATGAGCATGGGTCCGAAAATGCTTTATTTCCTTATTAGCACGGATACATCCTTGAACCCGCCATTGCATGGATTCCCTGTTGTGCTGATGTATCCCTGGAGAATCTCGTATTATCTGGCAGCCTTGCAGAATAAGCAGAAAACGAGCACGGAGATACTCTATACCCTGCACCGGTATTGCATATACAAGTTTTTTTTTTTAAATGCCCCCACAAGTAAAAAACTAATGGATTCAGGTCAGGCTAGCGTGGAGGCCAAGGAATTTGTCCACCTCTTCCCATCCATTTATCATGAAACCGTCTTTTCATAAACCGACGATCAAAAAGGCTGGAAATGAACATGAGCTCTATCGTGCATTCAAGAACATGTTTCATCGTATTCATAACAACACATATTACAACAGGACAAGTAATTGATTCTTTTAAAAGAACGCTCTGTACCTTCGTCCATTATGATGATGTGGCAGTGAATACGGTCCCACCAAAGTGTCACCAACAAGGCTGGTCCACACTTGTGGACAAAAAGCTGTATCCAGGGGAAAAAATGCATTTCGGCCCCATGTTCATATAACAAGCCTCTATATGCAAGGAATGTTCCGCTAAAGGTTTTCCCTACCTTTTGGTTACAGCCTTTACTAAATCATTTATTAATTAGGACTGTCCTGCAATGCTTAACGGAATAACTTACTTAAAACATGTGCGAGATGATAATCGAAGAAGCGGTTCCTGTAGGGCCTAATATACATAAAATGAATTGTGTTAACGTAAACATTCTATTGCACGGTCGAAGACAGGCAGAGGATAATTCGCTAACTTAGGGTTGGAATGATGGTTAAACGGAAAATTCGCAAAATTCGGCAATAACGTTTTTGAGTTCTCCTTAAACGACTATCTCAATACACCGAGTTTCATGTCACTGAACCCTCATGCTTCAAAAGATATTTCGGTGTTGCGGGATTTTTAACTCAACCTGTGTAATAAAAAAACGTACATCACGATTCCAAGAACACTTAATAGTCAAATTAATGTGCATAACACATTGCCAGACCCTAGACTTCTTGGGCTGAGCGTAAGCCCATTATACTCATGTATAAACGAGGATGTAAGGTGGATTCTTTACATTTATAATTCATGTTAACCCCGTTTTGGTCAATACGAAATTAATTAATGCTTATAATGATTGTATGGAACTACAGAATGATTTGAATAAATTAAGTGAATGGGGTGAATATAATAGATTACCTTTGAACATAAAAAAATGCAAAATAATGACTTTTGCTTAGCAATGTTGTATTAATGGTATTCAGTTGAACAAAATTTCCACTATGAATGATTTAGGTAAATTATTCAACAGCAATTAAACTTTCTCGAATCACGTGAATAATATTATTTGTAAAACTCTTAAAAATATTTGGTTTATTATGAGGAACTCTAAGTATTGTTGTTTAAGAACACTACTTAAACTATATAAAACCATTGTCAGGCAAAAATTAGAATATTGTTCATTAATTTGGAATCCTGCTACCATTAAATACAGTAAATGAATAGAGTTCGTTCAAAATAAATTTCTAAAATATACGTATTGCAAACAGTTTAACTAATACCCTAAATCTGAATCATATTCAACTATGTTACAGTAATTCTATATCCATGAATTATCACACAGACGAAATTGTCATGGATTGTTGTTTTTATACAAATTACTTAATAACGAAATATATTATATTAATATTCTCGAAGAAATATATTTTCACGTTACTCCCATAATAATTCTTCTCTTTATAAAGTGCTCCTTCTGTACAATTAATTGCACAAAATGGGCAATATAGGTATATTTAATACTAACAATAAGCTGTTAAAAAATGCTCCATGTCATGTTCTTTATTTAAGTCTATAGTTTCCTCCAAAACAATTATATTACTTATGTTTCGATCTGTCCCCTTCATTGAGTAATTCATATTGTATGTGTTTCTTGTTTCTTTTTTTCTGTATTTTTTAGTTGTAGTATAAGTTTAAATATTTTTAGTATTACATTAAACATATAATATTAGTTATTAATGAATTTCATTTTCAGACAGGGTAAAATGGTTTAAAAATAAAGAGATTGTCCACCTTAGAACCCTTGTCGTTTCACTTTTCTGGGGCCTTTTATAAAATATAAAATAATATAGAACGCACAAGCACACGTTAAAAACACTGTTGTCAAATTAGTAAAAACACTGTTGTCAAATTAATAAAACTTCTTCTTGGTCCCAGATGCGTCTAATACTTGAAAATGCATTTCGATGCAAGTTGCATCATCTTCAGTTCAGCTTGGAGACACAACAGATACAATGTCTGATGATGTACTAATGTATATGCCGGTTGTTTACTTGTTGCATGTTTTAGGTCACAGTTGTTGCGAGTTCAAACAGGTGATTATGGTCAATCGTGGTTTCGTTGAGAATGTTATTTTTATTTTTGTAGATTTGAAGATTTTCTAGTATATTAAGTCTATTACCTTTTTTATAATTATGGAGGATTTCTAAAGTATTGTCTATGTTATGTAATCTATGTCCAGTATTAAGGAGATGTTTAGCGTATGATGAGCGATTACCATTATATCTGAAGTCATTAACATGTTCCTTGAATCTTTGCTTGAACTTCCTACCTGTTTGGCCTATGTACACCTTTTTACAGTCATTGCATGTTAGTTTATATATTCCGCTGCCTTCCATTTTGTCTATATCGTTATTGTTGTTGTTATGTAGTTTTCTTTTTAGGTTGTGGTTTGTTCTGTATGCAATTTTGAAATTTTCTTTTCGTAGTATTTTTGTAATTGCATGTATCTTGTTATCTACGTAATTAAATGTAGCAAATTTTATGTTATTATTTATCTCTTTAATCGGTGTGAGTTTGCTTATTGGGTTTTGTTTACTGTGTAGTTTCGCTTTATGTTTAGTAACCATATTTCTAACCACCCATTTACTATATCCGTTATTTTCAGCTATTTTCATTATTGTACTGTATTCTTTATTATAGTTAGTTTTATTCATGGGAATATTAACCAGTCTATGAATCATACTGTTTAGAGCAGACATTTTATGACTATTAGGGTGATTAGAGGATTTGTTGATAATGTTGTCAGAATATGTACTCTTCCTAAATATCCCGAATTCCAGTTTCTTGTTGTTTTTTGTTATGCTCAGGTCCAAGTAATTTAAGGTATTATTCTCTTCTTTCTCGATTGTAAATTTTAAGCAATTATTAATATTGTTGAATTCTTGGAAGATATTCTCTATTTGAGTCTTATTACATATTAAAAGTATATCATCCACGTACCTTTGATATGTAGTGATGTTATATTTGGTTATAATATCCTGTACATATTCTTTCTCAATGTATTGTAGATAGGCTTCTGTTATGATACCAGATAAAGGCGATCCCATCGCCACACCTTCTTTCTGTATGTAGATTTTGTTGTCGAATCTGAAGTAATTTTGATGTAGTATAGTGTTGAGTAGCGATGTTATCTGTTTGGATATATTGATGTTTTCCCCATTTTCAGTCAGTTTTTCTTCTATTATTTTAATTGAGTCATCTATCGGTATATTTGTATATAGATTAGCAATGTCTAGGGATATTATAGCATCTTCTTTGTTGATGTGGATGTCTTTGATCTTGTTAACTAATTCAATTGAGTTTTTTACATTGTACTTGTTAGGAAGATCTAGTTTTTGTTTTAGTATTCCACCCACTATTTTAGAGATCTTATAACTAGGTGCACTTATAAAGTTTACCACCGGTCTTATCGGGTTATTTTCTTTATGTGTTTTTATTTGTGCTTTTAATTCCGGAGCTCTAGGATTCATGTTTATACATATCTTCCTTTCTTTGTCACTAAGTATTAAGTCAGATTCTTTCACTGTTTTCTTGATAGCTGATTGAAAGTTGTCAGTCGGGTCTTTATTTAGTACTTCGATATTGTTGTTGTTCATAAACTCAACTGTTTTGTTTATATAGTCTTTTTTATTTAATAGAACTATTGTATTACCTTTATCAGCTTTTACATGAGTAATATCATTGTCGCAGAGGCAGCAGTATCAACATTGCATCCTGAAGACCAAAACAATATAAGGCGGAAATTAGCCAACGAAATCAAAAAGACATATATTGACAATAAACAGTCCAACCCAACAACCAAACGAGACTTACTTACTTTAAATAATATCAACAAGAAACTGAAAGACAATGATATTACTCATGTAAAAGCTGATAAAGGTAATACAATAGTTCTATTAAATAAAAAAGACTATATAAACAATCGTAATATCATTGTCGCAGAGGCAGCAGTATCAACATTGCATCCTGAAGACCAAAACAATATAAGGCGGAAATTAGCCAACGAAATCAAAAAGACATATATTGACAATAAACAGTCCAACCCAACAACCAAACGAGACTTACTTACTTTAAATAATATCAACAAGAAACTGAAAGACAATGATATTACTCATGTAAAAGCTGATAAAGGTAATACAATAGTTCTATTAAATAAAAAAGACTATATAAACAAAACAGTTGAGTTTATGAACAACAACAATATCGAAGTACTAAATAAAGACCCGACTGACAACTTTCAATCAGCTATCAAGAAAACAGTGAAAGAATCTGACTTAATACTTGGTGACAAAGAAAGGAAGATATGTATAAACATGAATCCTAGAGCTCCGGAATTAAAAGCACAAATAAAAACACATAAAGAAAATAACCCGATAAGACCGGTGGTAAACTTTATAAGTGCACCTAGTTATAAGATCTCTAAAATAGTGGGTGGAATACTAAAACAAAAACTAGATCTTCCTAACAAGTACAATGTAAAAAACTCAATTGAATTAGTTAACAAGATCAAAGACATCCACATCAACAAAGAAGATGCTATAATATCCCTAGACATTGCTAATCTATATACAAATATACCGATAGATGACTCAATTAAAATAATAGAAGAAAAACTGACTGAAAATGGGGAAAACATCAATATATCCAAACAGATAACATCGCTACTCAACACTATACTACATCAAAATTACTTCAGATTCGACAACAAAATCTACATACAGAAAGAAGGTGTGGCGATGGGATCGCCTTTATCTGGTATCATAACAGAAGCCTATCTACAATACATTGAGAAAGAATATGTACAGGATATTATAACCAAATATAACATCACTACATATCAAAGGTACGTGGATGATATACTTTTAATATGTAATAAGACTCAAATAGAGAATATCTTCCAAGAATTCAACAATATTAATAATTGCTTAAAATTTACAATCGAGAAAGAAGAGAATAATACCTTAAATTACTTGGACCTGAGCATAACAAAAAACAACAAGAAACTGGAATTCGGGATATTTAGGAAGAGTACATATTCTGACAACATTATCAACAAATCCTCTAATCACCCTAATAGTCATAAAATGTCTGCTCTAAACAGTATGATTCATAGACTGGTTAATATTCCCATGAATAAAACCAACTATAATAAAGAATACAGTACAATAATGAAAATAGCTGAAAATAACGGATATAGTAAATGGGTGGTTAGAAATATGGTTACTAAACATAAAGCGAAACTACACAGTAAACAAAACCCAATAAGCAAACTCACACCGATTAAAGAGATAAATAATAACATAAAATTTGCTACATTTAATTACGTAGATAACAAGATACATGCAATTACAAAAATACTACGAAAAGAAAATTTCAAAATTGCATACAGAACAAACCACAACCTAAAAAGAAAACTACATAACAACAACAATAACGATATAGACAAAATGGAAGGCAGCGGAATATATAAACTAACATGCAATGACTGTAAAAAGGTGTACATAGGCCAAACAGGTAGGAAGTTCAAGCAAAGATTCAAGGAACATGTTAATGACTTCAGATATAATGGTAATCGCTCATCATACGCTAAACATCTCCTTAATACTGGACATAGATTACATAACATAGACAATACTTTAGAAATCCTCCATAATTATAAAAAAGGTAATAGACTTAATATACTAGAAAATCTTCAAATCTACAAAAATAAAAATAACATTCTCAACGAAACCACGATTGACCATAATCACCTGTTTGAACTCGCAACAACTGTGACCTAAAACATGCAACAAGTAAACAACCGGCATATACATTAGTACATCATCAGACATTGTATCTGTTGTGTCTCCAAGCTGAACTGAAGATGATGCAACTTGCATCGAAATGCATTTTCAAGTATTAGACGCATCTGGGACCAAGAAGAAGTTTTATTAATTTGACAACAGTGTTTTTACTAATTTGACAACAGTGTTTTTAACGTGTGCTTGTGCGTTCTATATTATTTTATATTTTATAAAAGGCCCCAGAAAAGTGAAACGACAAGGGTTCTAAGGTGGACAATCTCTTTATTTTTAAATATAATATTAGTGTTGCAAAACTGGTGTAATTACTCGTAGTAAAGAAATATTTTAATTGGGCAATGAGCCTGTCATATTCTCAACATAATAAATAATTAAATAATAATAATATTAAGTAGTTTTAAAGATAAGTACAGATCCTTGAAATCTGCAAAGAGAAAACACGAATAATTGTTCTCATTTCGACAAACGTCAGCAAACTTCTCTCTTACCGCCGTTCACAACCCTCATAATGTACATTTGAATCACGAAATAACGCGAATTCGTATAATAACACCAGAAATAAACACAGTCCCATTATTTAAACGAATTACTGAAAAAAAAAATATTTGCATGAAATCTAAACATACATTTATAATTAAGAAATATTTTCTTAACTTTCTGTAAATATTCCCTCGTGACTTTACAAGAAATAAATGCGTCGGCCATATCCCGTAGAGAGGCAATTTTCGCTCCAAAACGAACTGCTCACCGCACATCGTGCAGCCAAGGAGGAAGAACCACAGGAACAACCTATGATGTGACGCATGTTGAAACAAGTTCAGAATACATAGACTGACTGCTCCATAAATTATAACTTCTATGTCTTCCTAAACTTTTTTTTTGTGCTGGGATACAAATTTAATTACTTTTTTAAATAAATTTTAATTTCCTTAATTTTTGCTGACTTCACTACAAGTATTCAGTACGCGCTTATAAAAAGTTACAAATGAATCAATATTTCCTACAATTAACGGAAATACAAGCGACGAGAAGTTGGAACTAAGAATACAATAAAAATACCTGGTTTTCGTTAGGCTAATTCATAATAATGAGAGGATAATAAAATCTGCATAACAGTTCATATTTGTAAAATATCACCACCCAATTAGCAATAACACCGAAATAGTGAAATTTTAAAACGAATTTTGCTGAAAAATAAAACCATTTTCACGAATCTCTACCAATAAATCTAGTAATATTATTGAAATATAAAGTTGAGTTAAATAAGGAATTATGTATGGTGATGTATGCATTTTTTCATGCCATGAATTATTTCACTCTTGTGTAGGTCTCTGCCCGTGAGACCATTGTAGCACTTCAATGCTCGCTGATAATAAAATGAGATAATTTGTTGAAGTCTGTTTTAAAACTTAACATCACGTAATGACATTTCAAGACTCGTAAAGTCTATGTTTTATATAGCAGCACCTCTGGAAGAGACGCGTTATTAATTAGTTTATGAAAGCAGTGATTTAATTACCAACGTTTGAGCGACATATTTCCAGGCGTTTTTTTTGTTTTTTATGTTTGTACAAGTCTGCTGAAATTATAAAGCAAAGCTGCATTTTTATACGCCATGAAATAATTTATGGTATTGTGAAAATGAGCAGTGAAACAACACCTTTATAAGAATATTTATGAAGAATCCTCCTAAAATATTCTTTCAAGAATAATTATCTAAGAGGCCTACTTACGCATATTTGCCACTTTTATATGGAAATTCTTTGCTATAGTGATTTTTTCGTCATTTGGCACTTAAAGGTGTGATACAGGCTTACTTCACTATAGAAAAATTACAACATTATTTCTAACAGTAATGTAACTTATAGTCTTGTGACTTTCGAGATCGTTTATTGCGTACCGGTACCAAAAACTGTGGCACATTTCAGGTGGAGAAGGCAGTTTGGAAAATCGAGGCCCGCAGAGACTGTAGTACTCTTTGCAATACTTAAAGTAATAAATAATTAACATTGAATTTATTTGCACAAACAAAGAGTACACACATATAACTTACGTATATTCATTAATTCAAGTTGCTCAAGACTGGCTTTTGGCAACGTTATTTAAATATTTATTCTTAGCGATGAAAACCCATTTTGGTAACCTTTGCGAAGCTGAATTTATGTATTCGTATAAGCAATCATCAAGCAAAACCATCAGTGGAATCTAAGTTTGAAATGAATGGAAAAAAGTTCAGTGAAATAGCTGGCTAATGTGAATATCAACTATAACACAATGGTAAAAATTCTCACATTTTACATACAGTATTACTCTATTAGTCGGTATAAGTGCACTTTAGCTAAGTTTACGATTTATATGCGATCCAAGTTTTCGATCGATCTGAAAAACCACTCAAACCGTTCAGGAATTTTCACAGAATCTTTTCACACAGAATTTTTTCACACTTCACACGCCTTTTGTATCTGTCATGAAAGCCTCAAAAAACAGTGATTAAAGTTGTGATTTTCCCCATATAAAATCATAGTAATCCCTACCACGGCTATTTGATGACTAAACCAAAATCTGGCTTGATAGTAGTACCAACGTGACAGCTAGTAACACACTGCAGTTACATAAATTAGAATGTAAGCTTTTGTTTTGTATAATTTTCGTTAGGGATAAAAAGTAGGGACTTCCACAAACATCAATTATGTTAATAATAGTTAGGCATAAGGGTATACGATGTTAAATTGCAGCACATATTATTATTAGGTTGCAGAAATTGTTCATAATGTTAATATCAATGCGGAGAAACAGAGAAAAAGCATTCACATGTGGTATGTGTAAGAAGTCTTTCACAAACCATTACTTTCCTTTTGATTTGTCATTAACTCATTATACTCGTACGAGTGTCAAGGCATCCCCCTCTAGTGATTGTAAATTTCCACATAAGTAAGGTAAAAGTAATACAACATTAATATGGAAAAACTAGGAGTATGTGTACGAAAAAACAAATACGTAGCTATAAATATATTGAAAATACGAGTTTCGCACATAGGCTACTTAAGAGAGCTCATCTTTTTTATCCTGTATGTAACGACGTGAATTCTACGGCAAACATGAAATGTACAGTAAATCCGAAGTAAATCCAACTCCACGGAACAAGTTAAGCGATTTATTTGGAGAGTTGGCAATGCTCGTATCAACTGGGCCGTTACAGAAAGCATCATGGCTGACAAAAACTTTTTACGGCCAAATTCATGCAGTAATTTATCTTTACTTTCATTTGCGAAGCATTTATAAATCTATGTTACATGTTAAAAAATTTTGTTAAAATTCCTGAACGATTTGAATGGTTTATCAGATCAATCGAAAACTTGGTTCGGATTAAATCTTAAACTTAGCTGAAGTGCACTTATATCGATTATATCTACTTTTATACAGTTTTATGAAGTGACGAATTTATACGTCAGTAGCAGTGATAAGGTTAAAACGTAGGCTATATAAAATGAATACCAGTGAACTTGTTTTATAAGACATTTTTCGACAAATATGTATCTCCAATAAGCTTATGTTGCGAATTGTGAAGAAAATATCCAATTATACATTTAATATTTCAATTAATAAGTAATGAAGATGTTAATATGCAAAACACTTTCATTGTAAGTAAATATTACAACCTTGTTGTCATGGAAAATAGAACTGGATTTTAAACAGTACCAAATGTGTGTTGCTAAAAAAAATAACTTACACAGCAAGTATTGTAACAATAAATATTAAAGTAAATTGCATTAATAATACAATATATTATTAATTGACATCAAACCAAAGAATAATATTTCTCTGGTGTATATAGTTAACTAAAGTGACCAGATTTTGATAAAAGCACATTCTTTTACGATAATTTTTTTTTTTTCACCTATTTCCCGTTTATGTTATCATGGCAGAATTTCGATTTTCTAGTACTCAGTGCCGTCAACCCAACTTACTACACTCATTACCGCAAAGGTGTGCCATTATATCAAACCCAAGATCAGTGTCCAAGAACTAACCACCATGCGACTAGTTGCTCCGTCTATTTTTTTTTAACAATAGAAAAAAAGAACACGCACAATGAGTATTAACAGTTTGTAAGAAACACCAGGCGAAAGTAATAAATTGCTTCCAAGTACCCTCTACGTGATTATGCATACAATTAAAAAAGCAGTGCACTAAGATGAAATAGTAACATATATTACTCATGAAGCCAAGCTTCTGAACATATTTTTGTATTATATTATTATTTCATGTAAGCTTTTCAGTTTTTCCCCTATCGATGAAGAATCTATGTACACATGTGTGTGAAATATATCAGAAACCTCGGAAATAGAAAAAAACTCGACTTCCCGTTTTTTATAACTCTTCCTGATTCTGTTGAAACATACTTTAGCCAGAAAACTTTGTGTTATGAACTTATTATAATAACTTATATATTCACCGTATCAGCGAAGAGCAGTCTATCATCAACTATATAATATTGGTGTTTTCACATCGTTACAAACTTCAACCCTATATTATAATTATGTAAGTGTGCTATCGCTTACTGTTATCATATTAAACAATATACTTCCAGACAAAGATTCTTAAATATAACATAACAGTTTCAAACATTAACAATTCAGTGAGCTTCTTTTTGACAGTAGCATAAACCTATCGTAACTCTGATAGGACTGAAGTAGCTAGAAATTAAACTTATGCTGCAAGCTAAACAAAACATAAATGTTGACTGTTTATTGAAAGCAAATTTGAAATTACGTTTACTTTATTCGCGAACAAACTTTCAAGTCGTTATATATTTATGCTCCTCTCCTAGGGTGCTGAGTGCTACAGGGCGTGGACGGAAGCCTCTAAGGCATAACGAATCGCCGTGTTTTACTAGCAGTGGTTTCCCGCATTTTTCCGCGAGTTGACTGCGCCAAAGAAAATAAGAAAACAGACGTCTCTGCTAGCGGCAGAAACCTCAACCACATAATTTGATCCCAGCAGGTTAGATCTAATCCATAGGGTGGTCGAGTCACTCCACAGAGTGTAGAAAATATTTGAGAGATTCAAAACCTTTATCTCTTTCACTATACATTAGAATCTATGCAACGATTTAACACATAGACTATGCCGAAAAATCCCTATGAACCTTTCTTTACCATCATGACCATTGTCATCGTTATCAAAAGCCGTTCCGGGCGGTGTTACTTCTCATAATCCCTACAAAACTTTCTGTAACATGAGAGACTATTTTTGAAATGGCTATGCTATAGCAGTGGTTTCCAAATTTTTAAGCAGTCTTGACCCCTTGAAATAACCTTTCTGTTTTGACGGACTCCCAAAATTGTCATTAATACAGCGCTTAAGCCATTTAGGTTATCATTTTTCTCTAACCCAAATGGTAATGTTCTATGGTTTCTTGGGCGTCTGTTGAAAATGTCAGTTTCGTGCCATTTGGATCAACGGAGGGTATTCTAGGCTATATATATTCTGATCTAGCCTATAGTCGAAAAAGTATGAGGGTTGGAAGTTTAATAGTGGCAACACATCTATACAATCAAGATGAATTACAGGAAGTTCAAATCGCTTTGTTGGATACTGGTTGGATATCCAGCATACTTCAGATCAAATAGGATCCTTCTATCACTACGAAAGCCTTCACAGTAACGAGAAGAAATTGAGCTCGCTCTATCAACCAGTCTAAAATGGATTTTGGCTCTGACAGAAAGCCAATGATTAAAAATAATTCAATACCTTAAAATTATTTTTTATTCACAATAATTCCATACCGAAAAGGAGCAGGATTGGCCAAAGCCTGACACTTGTTCTTCAATTCCTTTCGGCGGAGGTTCAATCATGCGTTACACTCAATCATTCATCAAAATGAGTAAAATTGTTTAACCAATCTTGAAACATTTCATTATGTTATTGCATATACACGCATACTTTTCGAGTTTTCCCAAATCTACAGACTAGGGACTGTCACATTAGTGCATACATTGATGCATTGATTTACCAGGAGAGGGTCAAACCCACGAAACCGCGATTTTGTAACAGAAAGTCAGTGTCTAATAAATTGTTCCACACAGACCGAAGTATTTTAAAACATCACAAATAAAGAAAAAACCATTTAAAATTTAAACGTAAGTGGGACAGCGTAGACTATATAGTAAGCTAAGATAGTCAAAAAATGTTAATCAAAACCTCTAGCTGATCACACACATCTCGAGTAATTTGTTGAGGTTAGATGGCAATCGCCGTGAATTATTCTGGAGTATGGACGGGGTCATGTTTCCCCTCTTAGCAGTAAACGCTTTGAATTTCCTGCTTTCAACTACAACGAATTAATAACAATAATATAATATTGTGTCAAAGGCCTACAAATAGTAACATGATTTGCTAGGCCTATCTTAATTTTATTTCCTCACATATGAAACATGGAAACGTAGCTAATGCATGATTCTTCTACTTTTACATTAAATCTGGGTTGGCAAAAATAATGTTCTGTTCTTTTATTTTGTTCAAAATCTTAATTCTTAAAAGAAACCTGACAATTTATGACTATATGAATGGCCCCCTCTCATTCCTAATAACTATGATATAATGATCAACTTGGTCAAAAGCAGAAGTGGTCTGTTCACAATTTCTAATAGTAATTCTAATAGTAACGTATTTTTTGGTACGCAAGCTACTTTACCAAGCCAAAGCAAATGTCATTCCTATATGGCTAGAATGCCGAGAAACATACTTTCATCACTAAAGCTGGGCAAATTTTTAGGTACAATTTAATGTAGTTACCGAAATGGCAATAACAATAAATATAGCCTAAATAAATGCTGGAAAATATGTTGCACAAACTTTCTCACATATACGTGTTAAAGGCTAGCACAGAAAAAAAAGTAAATTATAGAGACAGCTAAGTTTTATTTATTTTATTACATTTTCATAAAATTAACAGTATATAGAACGGAAAGCATCAGGGTCGATCTTTATGTTCAATACTTCTACGGTGAAATAATAATAACAACAATAATAATAATAACTTTGGGGTGTGCATGGTTTCCTCAATCTCAAAAAAATGCAGGATACATGAGATATCGCCAAACAATAGAAGCAAATGCTGCACGAATGAGTCATTACAAGAGACTACTGGTAAATTTGGGGGGCCACGAGGTTTGATTTGAACACAGGGCCTCTTTCCTATTACCCTATACCACCTCGTTCTAATTGATTTTGGTGTGTTCATTACGACTGTGGTAAACTGACTATATATCACAAGAATATCTAGATTATAGTATTCTTTTTACTATGGACAACAGAAGAATATTCATATTTTAATGAAAATGTTTGTCCTGAAATTCGTACTTAAATCATGTTATTTCGTTTTTATCTTTATACCTATTAATTTATAAAGAAAATGTATTTAACAAAAAACGTTCTTTTTAATTTTCTCTACAACTTGACTGTGCTAACTTTCCACTATCGTCCAATGTAATGGAGATAGCCTAGAAAAATTTAAAATGGATACGAGTTAAGTACCCCTTAAGTAATTTCTACAGAAAACAGATATAGCCATTTCAATAGTAGTATATAAAAGTTTCAGATTTTACATTTTTATTAAAATCGTTAGAGCCATTTTTCTCAAAAATCAAAATTTTGATAAAAGTTTTCATGAAAAGTCCCCTTAAAATTTCAGCTATAAAAACCAAACGCAGGGCGGTTCGATAAAACTCCAAAAAAGGCCTTAATTAAAAAAATAAAGTAAATACAACGAACCGTTTACTCACTGTGCTTGTCCACAGACAAACGGACAGACGGTCAGACGTCATTCCAAAAACACTTTTTTCGGTTTCTAGGCATCGTGAAACACGTTTTCCCGGTGTTATCTCGATTTCGATTTTTTTTGTCACGATCACAATACTTTCTCTATACTACGTAGGCCTATATGCGAGAAAGTAAAACGATAACAATACTACCTCACATTAAAAATAAGAACTAGCTTGTAAAAGGGTAAACTTTATTTACCCAATACTAATAGATACACAAAGAAAGAAAATTGCAGTATTATATAAAAAGAATAAAGATTTCACAACGCCGACAAAACATCAGCAGAGTAATCTCATTATCCTCTTTGCGGAAGAGTAAAACATTTGACACAGAAATCTAATACCAGGAGTGTCACCAGGTGTACGACTCACAAAGGAATACAAAACTGCTGTACAAGGAACGTGTGACCTGATATTTGTTGACGCGAATTAAAGTAGCAGTTGTCATAGTGGTAATGGATTTCACAACATTCATCTCTTTGGTGTAACCTAACACTGGTAGCCTTGTTCGGACAGAAAGCAAAGAGAACATACATGGCGACCATGTTGTGACACGGCTCTCAGATGTCTATTCGTTTCCATGGCAACTAAACGCGAGCAGCACCGACCCAAGTACATTACATAGCTTTATTATATACCTCGGAATTTTCCAAGCATTTCCCGACTTACATGCCATCTGGTGAAGTCCAGGGAGGAATTTCCATATAGCCTAATAAGTGTCAGAGACAAACAACTGCCTATTAAGGGGAGATTAATTTGAAGATCAGATCGACAAAGGATGCAACCTTCTAAGATAGGCTTATAAGCTACGAGTATAGAGGAACTCGGAGGCACATGTCCCAAATGGATTGAACTATGTTGGCCCATTTGAACGGTTTTCATGCGTAACATTTCTGACAGTATCATATAACTGCAGGTGATTTTTCTAATAAAATAGTGTCCGCGTCATTTGCGACAGTAGAAGATTCTTAAGAACTCGTAAATTTTCCCCCACACGTTTTCTAGGTTTGGGACTTTCTAATGTCGTTGATGTGAAGAGAAAGGGGTTTAGAAAGTTGCATATTGTAAAATGATGTTAAAATATATTTTTTTCGTGGTCCAGTTTCTGCAGATGTGCAACTGTTTTCGGAAAGGCTTTGACGTTATAATTATATTTAATAATATATTACATTAATTATATTGAATCATATTTTCTATAAGCAATACAATAAATTTAAAAACTTCGATTTTCTCTTTTCTCTTTCATCCTAAGGGCATGTCTGTCACAAAGAAAATTTTCGTATTCAGCTTCTTGATCAAGATAATAAATAAAATGAACAAGTTGGGATGTAGTCTTTTAGAGAGGTAATTTAGTCTGCGAACCCATCATTCCACTAAATACTTGGATCTGAGTCTTCTTGGGATGTAAAGATAAATTCCGGGGTGCGCGGGCAATGAGAGTTAAGTCCACTTTCTTGTTACTGAGAATTAGAGTGACTTAACACACTATACCAGCCCAACATTGCTTTAGAGATGGATGAACCCATGAGGCACACATCCGTAACTACCATACGTTTCTGAATATGACTTACTGGACTTAACACAAATGTAGAGAACATTTTTATTTACAACTCTATGGACACATCTCAATGTTTGAGGATGGTGGACTTAACTCTCTTTGCCCGCGCCCCCCGGAATTATGGGACGGTCGAGGGGAATGTTAGAAATATCGGTAGCTAATGACACAATGTTGCAAATGACGCTGTCGGCATTGACACGGACTCGAGATTTTCACAGAAACTTACACTCAATCATAAATATTTGTATTATTTTTTTTTAACACCAGGGATGTAGAAACACGTAGGTATATTCCGTGAAACATTGCGACTTCTCTGTACTTATAGTATCTGCTTTACCTGTAAATCGGACCAAGCAGTTGTTAACTGCATATTATACAATGATTTGGAATTCCATATATACCAGCTCCGAAAATGCCTTCCATACCAAATAATTCATCCTTATCATACCGCAAAGACTGTCCTCATCGCTATGGTCCAATCACATAACCACCCAATTTCTTACAAATCATGGTCGATTTAAATCGTATCTCCACAAAATGGACTTAACGACTTCACCACACTGCAGCTGCCAGAAAGACTTCCACAGACAGCGCCACAGCTGTTGACAGAATGCACGATATGCTCTAAAGATCGACCAGCCATACTACGAACAGTTCCTCTGCCTCTCAATAGTGCTTAAGTATAATTTCAATACAGTCGATGTTACTAACTTCCTCATCAAAACTTCCGCTCCCTCCAGCAATGTTTGAAGTATAATTATTGTAATCATTACTACAAATATCCTTGATATACTCGTACCTTTAGGTATAACACAGGTCGTACCATCTAAGTTTAAAAAAAGGGTAAAATGAATAATAATCTATTCTTACTATTATTATTATTATTAGTAGTAGTAGTAGTAGTAGTAGTGTGGCACTATGGCCCTGGGGTCGACTCAGCCTCTAACAGAAATGAGTACCAGGAGCAATCCTGGGGGTAAAGGCGGCCGGTGCGTAAGGCTGACAACCTTACCACCTTCATGTGCCGATGTCTAAAAATCTGGGAGCCTCAACCTCCTGGAACCCTCTGGGCCTCCATGGCCTGTAATAGGGAACACTTTACTTTACTTTAGTAGTAGTAGTAGTAGTAGTACTAGTACTAGTACTAGTAGCAGTAGTAGTAGCAGTAGTAGGCCTACGCCTAGAATTATTTAATAATTATTATCATAAACATTATTATATTTTCATAGACTCAGCTGAAATTAAATTTCTCCCAATATTGTCTAGATAGAATCATTTGAGCATAAACTGAAGCAAGTTTCAAAACGATATATTCTTGTTATTTATTTTCATTGGTTGTGCATTGCTATTTTAACCGTGTGAAATCTTATCTTATGTCTGAATAATATAAATGGGATTCTTTTCAAAGCTATCGTGTGCATAGTACGTCTTTGAAAATTTTAATTTTTTTTTTTTTTTTAAGTTAAAGCACTACTATTTTTATTTGCTTGTATATCCACTGAGTATAAGATCTTGCGAAAATTGATTTTTTTACGGTGGTTATATTTTAACGACGGTTATTTGCAGCTACTTAGGCCTATAACTATCGTTGATGTGCCCGAATCCTTTCTTCAGGAGTTATTTTGTATAACTATCAATTTACAGACATAGGAATGTAGCATTTATGCACACATAAATGCAATCGACCTGGGATGGGATTGATCCCGCTAATTTGGAAACAAGAAGCCAGTGCCTTACTGACTGTTCAACCCAGACCGACTATAAACGAAGTAATATTAAAAATTATTATGTTATTAATATTCCAGACGTTAATTTAAGTCAGCTTTAAAATCGCGGAGTTCTAATCGGAGAGTACAGTTCTTGGATTAGAAACATATATATCTGGTCTTGATCATGGAGATCATGGTACTGAACGTTAGACTATTGCTAGTGCAACGTAGTATTTACATCGATATGTGACATCGCTTAGGGCAACATGCTCGGGGTTTGCACTGGAATAATCAGAATGTTATTAGTTCAATTATTAAAATATTTCAGTACTCATCACTGCCACAGGTGCGTTGCCAAATAGTAGTGTAAATAATTAAATATAAAAATTTAATTCAAGGGTTAGAGTAATCGTACCCAACTATCAGAAGAGAGAGAATCTGTGAAATGATGGACATTTCTTAACTTGAATGCAAAATATAGAATGGAATTCTAGGTTAAAAGAATAAGAAAACTAGTTTCTATAAGAAACTGCAAAAGATGAAACTATCTATATGGAAAGTTTTTTTTATACTTACAAAGCACCGACAGTTTGAATAGAGATAGAAAAGTTCAAGTAACTTATAACTTTATATTCATGCAGGGATTACTCGGCAGAGCTTTCAGTACATGTCAAAGTCAATAAATGTGATTTCCAAGAAATATTCAATGTTCGGTAACAGGAAATCGTAAAACGAAGTAATTTTCATCATAAAAAAATATATGACCAAAAATGTGACCTAGTTCTCATGTAATATTAATGCCTTTAATAGCAATTTACTGCTATAGGATGACCAACTTGCGATTACCGATGATGGATGACGTCAGTAGAATCGGTTGTCTTTATTTTCAGATTGCACAAGTGATCGCCAGAATGACAATACTGTGCTAACTGCAGTAGTGAGACTGTTCTATTGGTCACTACTGTACTGCATACGACAGCAAAATATATACAAGGAAACTAAACAACAGTTATTCTAATTCCTTCCGTCGGAAATCATAATTTGGCTGTCCTATACATGTATATATGTATGGAAATGCAAACAATAACTAAAACCGTCAGATCATTCAGTTTCTAGAACTTATGTACCCAGAATATTGAAACACGAATTGTTCACAATCCCAAGTAACGGGAATAAAAGTAAAATGTAGACATGTTTCTGAAGAGTAAAACTGAGTTATTTTACAATTACATTAATTCTTGTACATTTAAGTTGTTTTCCATGGATAAAACGACGAATTATACTCGTATTAAAGGGTACAAAAAGTGTGTTTTTTTTAATTTTGTTTTCAAATAAAGGTGTAGCCTATTATACCAGATTAGTAGTCTTCGTGTGTTCCGGTAGATTTCACAACAAAGTATATTATAAATTCAAATTAATTAGATATATTAGGATATAAACATATATGAATCCAGTTTATTACGCAAGTGTAGACCCTAAACCTAAATTGCATGATAAACAATGCCCATTCATCCCTATCAATTTCCGAGATTATGTTATTTTGCAAGCCTGGATGCTAAACCATAGTTACTTGAAAAATGCCCATTCGATGTATTCAAATTCCAAAACTATTTTATTTTGCAAATCTGCATCCTAAACTTAAAGCTACTATTAAAAAAAGGACATTTGTTCAAAATTCTTTCATCACACAGCACAGAAAACACGTATGTGAAAGAACTACCTCTGCCAAATAGCATTATGTGAATTAAAATGACACAAGTAACAATTATCTTCTCAATATTTTAATTACGACTTAACGGAAATGTCTCTCTCTCTCACTCCCTCCGCGCTCCTCACAAAACACGATTGTGTATTGAGAAGTGAGCTGCTTTGCTCAATGTTCCTCATTAGCGGTTACGAAGTATTCTGATTCTAATCTCACCTGTCTTATCTTATCGAAGCTCCTTCAAAGTTAATAATCACTCTATCACAATAAATTTATTTATCTAGTGCTTTGATCAGCCGAAATAACTTGCCAAAAGTTGCGTGCTGTTAAATTTAAAGCAAGCCGAATATGTTTTTCAGGATTTAAGGAAAGGAATGACAATAATTAATTAAATGTTATCTTCATCCACACGTAGTTGGATATAATCCTACGATATATTCGAAGGTCTTTTTCGAATATCAGTTCTCGTCCATCTTTTATAGATGACCATAGAATATCGACCTTATTTACGAGATTGTGTCCTGGATATTTTCTCTGTATTTAAAGAGGTATTCATATTTTTAATTTTTCCCATCTGTCATCTTCAGAATTTTTCTCAAGATTTTTTATTTACTTTTTCTAAAGTTCTCGGAAGCCTTCCCATTTTGTGGTACTAAAGAGCCGGTTTTCTAGATGAGTTATAGTCCTTGACATTCAGGACTTGTTCTATAGTCTATAGTTCTTTTATTGTATCTACACTGGATTAATCTGCTGAACAGTGTCACTACTATAAGGTATTTATTAATAAAATTCGAATGCACAGTACATAGAGTGCATTCTTTGTTTAATACAGAGGCTTCTTCTTCGATGAAGATTAACCAGATTCGATATACTTTTTTGCTTGCGTTATGAACGAGTTTCTCAAGCCTAGGTTCTGATGGAGTATTTTTTTAATTCTTCCAATTTCTTCTGCTGTACGATGATAACAGCTATTGAGTACTAGACACTACCAGGACAATATTAAATTTAATTAACTATAGTGGAACTTAAATAACTAATTAAGTACCAGTATTCTACTTAATAAGAACAAAATGTTACATTCTGAGGGTGAAGCGGTTGGTTGAGGCACTTCGTTATAAACCGGAAGGTCGCGGGTTCTATTCCTGTTGAGGTTGTAGGAATTTTCACTTGATCTAATCCTTTTGGTAGCACTACGGTCCTGGGGTCGACTCAACCTCTAACAGAGCCAGGAGCAATCCTGGGGTTAAAGCGGCCGGTGTATAGGGTGTACACATTCGTGAATCGAATGTCTACAAATTTTGAAGTCTTAATCTCTTGGAACCCTGAGGGCCTTCACGGCCTGTATAGAGATCACTATACTTTTACATGCTATATTTTAATATTAATTTTTTCTCAGGAAGAATAATTATTAAGCAACCACGTAAATTGGACAGTACCTGACCGAAAACATAAGAATACAAGAATATTTATCTGAGATCAATGAATTAAAAATGCATTGATTTCTCACATCTATAAAAGAAATAAAAATAAAAATAAACACTGAATACTTGTGTAACATAACATAGGAATTAATCTCAAGATTAATGCAGACGCCAAACTTTTCATAATAATAAAGGGCATGCTTATAGACTCTCATTGTTTCTCATTAAAGTATCAAACAAATAAATAATATGTTATTCACATTAAATGAGTAAGAAACATTATTTAACAATGAATTTATGCCACTCAGCGCCGAGCTTCCGGCAACTTCTCAGCCGTCTGCACCATGCGTGTTGCCGAGAAGTCTTTCTGCAGGAGGAACCCGTGAAACAAAAGAAGGATTCATTTCCTGATCTCGTGGAGGGGTGCGGAAATTGCGGCAGTAGAGGGCAGAACAAGAACCGCACAAGTCTCGCCAGTTGGTTTCTACCGTAGTCATATAAACTTATTGTTCAACAAAGCTTATCCTAGAATCAAGTAAAATATTATCTAAAAGTAACAGAAATTACTTAATATACTTTAGATTAAAAAATAAAATAGACTTAATATCAGCAACTCAAAAATGTTTTATTTTATAATTCGCCTTGCTGGTATTAAGTCTATTATATTTTATTGATCGAGCTCAACGTTATATAACATGTATTTTTATACTTTAGATTAGTAAATACATTATATTTACTTGGAGTCACCAAGTAAATTGGGGTCACAAATTGGCGGACCCGGTACTAGTCCATACTTTGCTTTCCGGACCGATGAAACAATGATAAAAATTCAAATTATAATATTTGTGACCCTGCCAGAAAAACTCGATCATAAGTCGGAAAAATATATTTTCTAAAAAAGAACGTAAAAAAATATATTTAATTGAAATTTATCTCCAAAGAAAAGGAACTTTTTCCATGTTTGCAACATAAGTTTCACAAAATTTTAATACCATGTTCAAAATCTGTCACACTAACAGAATGTCCAATTGCATTACTACAGCATAGTAAGTGATTCTGTTATCAGTATGCAACGTTTATTTATTTTTTCACGAAAAGTATTGACGGGTTTCTAAAAGTTAAGACATTTTTTCAAACTGAAAATACTAAATTATGGTTGGCAACTCAGCCTTTATGTTTGTTGGTCTCAGAGAATACAGTACAAGAATGAAACAATTAGATGGCGACAAAATCTAAAAATCTATATTTTACATCCTCACGTCTATTTTCTATTGTTATGCGAAAACGTGTTTACCGACTTAGGTCGGGTTTCCCTGGCACGGTCACATTTACTAGTGCTTTGTTCACTGTACTATTCCACTTATGTAAGTAACCCTATGATTAAGGTAAAATTCCGCAAAGTGATTAATAAATCTGACCCCATATATGGAGTTTTCCCATTGATACAGAATAGTGAAAAGGGACTCCACACAATGACTATTAAAGAATAATTAAAAGAAAAGAAAATGGATTTTACAGGACTTTCAACATTTCGAAATATCATGACAATTAATTATTATATTATGAATACTATCCCGTCTTGAAGCTTTTTAGGTAGTTTATCCTTCACTCTCCAGCTGTGGAAGAGCATGGAATGGTGCCTCTTGCACCTAGAAGAAGATCAGTTATTGCTACCTCTTGGACTTGATACGAGTTTTCAAAATAGGTGGTAGTAGGCTAGTAGATTCGTTTCTTTTCAGAATCCACCTCAACTGGCTGGAAGAGAAAGTCTCAAAACTTATAGTAGTGTCTACAATTTCTGAGGATTTTCTCCTCCTGTTAATTGCTATATCTATTCTGCGGTGACTTGAGTTCTCGGCCACACAGTGAACTTCCTCGTGAACATCCAGGCCCGTGGCTCGGCGAGCATAGTTCTGAATGTATTAAGCAGTCTGATCCTTAACAGTTCTCCCCTGGGACAGCTCTCAATCACATGAGGAAGAGTTTCATTCTTGCTACAATGTCTGCAGCGGCTTGTGCTTACGGAACGGTCCGTGAGAGATCGCACCGGGTACTACCATGGCAGTTATCTTCAGCATATCTCGCCATTCAGAAATAAAGAGGCCTGTTTTCCGAAGAACCCACAAATTTTCCGATGGAACTTCCGCGAACAGACATAACACATATTCCCGATGTGGAAGGAGCTCTCTAAGTTGCTTGACAGATAGGTCAGTATTAGCTGAGTCTATCTGTAATTTGGTGAGGCAGGTGTTCTTCATAATCTTGTAATTTACACTGTTCTTTTGTGTGTGTTTAAATCTTCAAATATAGGCACATATATGACCCTATGATAGTAGTGGGCCTACTAGTCTGAGATCGGCTGGCAGTACTCCATTATGTGCATACGAACCCATAATCACAGCATACGTTAACTTAAGAGTACAAGAAAAACCTCGGCATGCATGCAGTAAAGGTGCTTTTATTGATCACATTTACATATCGTATTTTCAATTGCGCCACTAGAGGTGGAAGGTTACATTGTATTTATACTTTGCGTTCAATGGTGCAGTTGCCAACTAATTCAAATTTTACTAATTCAACTAATTCAAATTTTCAAGTGAAATCAAGAATTTGGTCAATTATAACGGGGTGTCTCTCCTGAGTGGAATCTATGCTTTCTGGTTCAATATGCACTTGTGAATAAACAATATTATGCATTATTAGACTGATAATATTGTATTACAACAAGGTGCTGATATTATTTTAAAACAACTTGCTATAGTCCTGTATGTATATATTTGTTTGCAAATGTTTGTTTTGAAGTCTCATGAAATTGATGAAAATAATATTTTTCATAATATCTCAATATGTAATAACAGATTTATCCCCTCCCCTTTTAAGGGTTTTACTTTCCAATACCCTTAGGGGAGAGGACAGGTCTTCCGATAACGAAGCGTTTGCCTTTGCAAGTGAGGAAAATCCCGGTAAACTCAAATTCAAATTTTTTGGCCCCGAGATTCAAACCCACCTCACTGTGCAAATGTCAGTCCGCGACGTAACTGCCTCGGCCGCATCCCTCGGAATAGGCCTGCAGTCCCAGTGTCGGAGGAATTTTTCTCCTGTAATATTCTCATGTGATGTCCAACAGAGACAATAATCTTTGGTTCACGAATGCGTATATATCTATTCCTAATTATGCCTTTTAAGATAACTTAGTGACAATACAAGATTTCAGTGTTTTAACATACGACGTGTATTTATGTCGTTCACTGTTCATTGACAAAAGAAGACATTATGAACTTTCGCTTATGTTGTAGGCTAAGTTTCACAAACCCATGAAGCAGAGACAGGCTTCGTTAGTACAAGACATGCTTCCATTCTCGACATTTCTTTACCTGTTGATTCAATGATGCTGTGCAAAGAATTTATACTTTAAGAAGTGACACTGAATAAAATATTTTCACCGCAAGCATGGATTGCTATTCTGAGAATTTAGTAAATGTACCTAACTCTCCGGTGGCCTGGAGAAACACGGAATACTATCCGACCGCTGCATCATCTCCATCTTATGATTTGGTCGTTAAGATGGCAAGATTGGGTGAGCATGAGACTCCCACAGCTATTGATTTTCTTGAATGAAGCAGCTAATTCTTTATCCTCACGAAACTGAGAAATCCCGTTCCAGACCTCCCTCCTCCAGAAAAATCCGAGAAGATACAAGAGAGTAAACTCGTACCTGCGGCTCTATAGTTAGTAAAGTTAACTGCTAGATTACGGTAATGCTACCAGGTGGTCTATAAACGTATCTGGAACTTATATTTTCCCGGTACTGTTATTAGCGAGAAAAAGTTATGACTTTCTGTTGCCAAGTGCGCGGGTTCGAGCCTAGCCAAAGTGAATGGCATGTTTTATGCGTGTATAAATTCAACAGTCCCACGTCTGTAGATGTTTAGATACACAGCATAACTCCTGTGGGAAAGATTCCGGCACATCGTCAACGCATAGTAGTAGGCCTAGTACGCATAGAAAATGTTCAGTTTTCAATAATATGGTCATAACTAATATAAGCTGTTATTAGATATTGGATTTTCTATAAGGAGATTTATATTAAGAACATTTCCTTTAATTGGATTGTTTTATAGTCATTGGCATTTGCTTACGTTTGCATTTGGAACAACATGTCACTGAATGGATCCCAGGAAATGTGCAACTTCTGTCTATTTGGATGAAGAACATATGTCAGCGTTCAGACATAACACTGTCAGAAAACTGTGAAATTATCTCTTTCATTATGAATGTGTCGGGTTTTTCTGAAAGGTGTACAGTTTAGGTTTAGGTGAAATGAAATTTGAATTACAATTCAACCTTACAAATGACACCTGCCGGTTCAGAAGAATTCTAAGAATATAATAGAATTTTCATTTCATATAAGTAAAGATATTACTAAAATTTTAATGTAGAATGATGGATATAATTTATAGTTCTTCTTTCAAAACATATAAAAGAGAATGACATGAAAAATGTTATATGTACTTGTCACAAAAAACGTTCAAATACTAGAACAATATGGCATGTAAAGGCATACCACTAAATAAATGAAAGTATTATTCTGTATTAGATTTTAACAGGCACTGAAGTTATACAATATTTTAATAAGCCAACTTTCTTTAAATACTGAAGTTTAGATATAAACGATACTAGGCTATAGAAGATAATTACCTATGAAGGAGCATCGAATGTTTTGCAACTAGTAGATTACTACAAACTGTCGGATGCTGGTTTGAATCCGGCTTAGGTATTTATCTTAATGAAGGTTCAAAACCGTAATTCTGCCTGTAACGATTTCAATGCGTTAACGTCCAGCTGAGAAATAAACTGACAGTAATAATAATGTTCAAGCACTCTAGAGACACCATATTTATTTTGTCAGACACTGTTTTCAAATAAATTAACTTTATTATACCCTACACAACTGTTTTTTGCCACTTTTCCAATATTACATTAAACGTTTTCACACATATGTTCCGCTTTTGTCTCCTCCCAGCTGACACATATCACCACTGATTACATCTTGTAGCCTGTTTTTCCTCTCGTATCATACTCGGTCACTAGCGTAAATTTAGAATAACACGGGCAGTTATAGACACTTGTTGGCTAATAAACATCCATTGGTTCACTTCGTTTATAAATAAACTACTCTGATACTCGATCGTATTTCTTAATCGCTTAATCTGTGGAAGATAATATAAATAAACTTACATCCTATAAATAGGAAATTTAGTTCATAATGAAACGTTTTAATAAAATTATCTCAACTTTCTAGTTCGGTGGGAAAATTATTTATGTAGTTTAGGAGACAAGTTGTGCCGGCATTTTCTAAGAATGAAATGCTTACATTTGAAACCTGTTAACAATGAGGATGGAACAAGAAAAGATAGGCCTATATCTGCGTTTGTATGTACCTTACGTATTTGCGTAAGTGTGTGTATCTATCGACTTTGAAATTAGAAATCAATTTGAATTTAAGTGTTAGGTGATGGAGTTCAAATCTTCTTTTTTTTCGATTTCCTTCCATTCGCTCAGTTGTGTAAATGACGTTAGATATGTATGCATTCCTGCTCATATTAGACGGTTAAATACGACGCTTAATTTGCCTGAAATAATAAAGAAAACACGACTAGATACACACATTCGCAACTTAATACAACGAAATTATAAAATGAACAGTCTGAATTAAAATCATCATTTGGTCTTCTCGAAGTGATAAATTAAACACGGATAAATTTAAAATTCTCCGCTGAAAACGCTTGATTCGCCGCTTAAGTTAAAATGCTATAGGTGATAAACTGCTTACAATAAAGATGTGAGCACATCTTGCAAACACATTTCGTAAAATTTCCACGACATATTAAACACATTTTTCAAAACATATTTTTGCATTAGAAAATATGTTACTGGTATTGACTGCATTAGTACAGCCAACGCCTTTAGTAATGTGCATGCCTCTCCGTATACTGACAGTTTCTGATCATGTAACGAGACCTCAAAAGGTGAAGAGACTACTGGAAAGCGAAAGATGAGTCCTACGATTGGATTCTAGTGGTGCACGATACTAAAGTCGCCGGCTATACTACTACATTTAGTATAATTCCTGCTAAATTTCGAAAGTTTTGCATCGTTGCAACCGTTGTTTTGGTATGGAAAAACTTAAGCGGCTTGTTACACAGAGCATCGATCGATCAAGACCAATCGACTGCCATCAAGCGCTCAAGACTACATTTCTGTTCCTTGTCACACTAACCATCGAGCGTTAGCGGTCAACCATCGCCGAACTGCTATCGGGAAAAATGCAGCAAAATTCGCTTGTTGAGCGATCGATGTTATGTTGCAGTTCGATCGGCCACTGCTAGGTGCGACAACTCGATCGTGCTATTTATTTGTATTTGTACAATTAAATTACATAAGAACATATATCTTGAAGTGCATTTTCGATTTGTGCAATTCTATTTCATTCACATGTGAGCCTAAAACGGCATTATTGTATAAGTTAAATCTTACAGCATCAATTCTGAAATTCAGGTGGGTACGATGCTTCGGAGTGCTGCCATCTTCTTCACCCGCCATTTGCCATCGACAGTCGCTTGAAAAATTAACAGGTTTGATTTCACAGACCAGTTGATCCCTCATGCTCGTTGTTGATCGCTGACGATGGATGCTATGTGACTGGTACCACTGTTGTCTATTGGTTCGTAATATCGGTCGGTTGGTTGTTGTCGCTCTATCGGTTTAGTGTGGCAGCCTCCTGGACTACTCTCTCCTCACTAGGTAGTTGTAACAAAATAAGAATATTGGTATTTTCACTCTTTTTCTTCACTTTGGCTAGCACGATATTTCTTCTCAATCAACATTCTTCCTTCAGGTTTCTTGATCCTTAATGACTTAACTAATCATTTCCTTTACTTCACTCTACACGTTCAGTGTATACTATTTTTTTCATTTAAAACCCGTCACCTATGTCTTTCACTCCGCACTCTTTCCTTGCATCACATTTCTTGCCTCAGAAACAATTTCTCAGTCTTCTTTCTCTGTGCTCTAGTTTCCACTACATGTTTTATTGAGGTCTGAGAGTGGGTTACTATGTCATGAGTTTGTTTCCTTTTTTATTCGTCTATTCTTCATATTATAAGACACATTAAAATTAACAATAATAGCAATAAATTGAGGAAACTATTAATTATTCACCAAATATTATTTATTCCTTGTTTAAAATGTTCCATAACATGCGAGTAATAATATAAAACACATTCTTGTGGACTGACAGAATAATTCGTTTAATCAATTTTACCATACAGCCTATCGAATTTATTACAGGAAATCCGCTACTTTCAGGAAACTCGTAATACGTCATGGAACAAGAATTTCAAGAGTTTATTAATCGATCATTATTTGTTCTAGGCGAGGTACAGCAATATAATGCCTATCTTCATGCTTCTTTACGCACAGATATGCACAGATGCTTGCATAAGTTTCCTGAAAAGATCTCATGAATCACAATGTACACACAAAAGAGGGCAAGTTCGTTATTTAAAGCCTCTAGGGTAGTTGTTCAATGCCTCATTTAAAATTCTGTTGCGTATGGGAAAAAGTTTAACATAAAACCTTCCTCTTTTCTATATACCTTCTGTAATCTGACTACAAAGACAAATGCAAGGACTCATTATTATTATTAGGTAAAATGATAATATGTCAGAAAAATTAAACAATCACTAATTTTATTGTCAGTATTTAACGCTTCAATATGCTTCTTCTAGTCGTAACAAAACAGAGAAGAATACAATTCATTCTTTCAGATAGGTGACATCATCAGAATGACAAAAAGTCGAAAATGGCTAACTCTGATAACGGAATATAGAGAAATCAATAAATATACGGTCTAAATTATTAACGATGAGTCCACTTATTTTAATTAATTTAAGGAAAGTACAGATATTAAAGTAGTTTCAATATTTACATTTCTATTATTATGTAGTATCTGAAATACTTTAAGAGTATTGACGTTTAAATATTACTTACATGTAAAATTCCACAGTACAAATAATCCAAAGGCAATGAACTCACCTGAAACAAAGAAGAATGAGAGATTAGCAAATTTTGAAAAAAACAATTTTTAAACCAGCGTTTTAAGGCAAATAGCATTTCAAAATAGATCTAGTTATAGTTACAGACTGGAAGTAGTAAAATTGTACAGATTTTAAGAACCTGTTTCTTCGGTAGAATCAAGAAAGATAATAGAAAGCACATGTCTATCTCTCTGTTTGACTATCTTTGTGCAATGCCCAGCCAAATTAAGGGCACGCAGAGAAAAGTTTTACGAGGGCCGTCCATAAAGTAAGTTTCCCTGAGGCCGTTTAGCACCTCCCAGCAAGTCTCCTGCAGAAGTTCGACTGGGATGTATTTAAAATCCACCCTACAGCCCGGATCTTGCTTCCATTGATTTCCATCTTTTCCTGCACCTCAAGAAATGACAGAGAATGACAAAGAGGCGGACATGGTTGCCACACAATGGTTCAAATCCCAGACGGCAGACTTCTACAACACAGGTATCCATATGTTGATACCACGGAATGAAAAATGTGTCAATTCCGGTGGCGAATATGTTGAAAAATAGCTGAACACTTGCTGTATCTGTTGCAATAAACATTTCCATGAAATAGTGTTTTGTTTCTGTACACAGCCTCAGGGAAACTTACTTTAAGGACGGCCCTCGTACATAGATGGACTGAAGGGTGTCCGAATGCACATCGAAGGCGAATTTTATATTTTCGCTCTCGTTCGCAAGTTATGAGCGATTAACTGGCAGGAAACGTGATTTTTGCGCTATCGAATTATCAGTTTTCGTTGCTATATTACAAGTAAAATTAATCCCTGCAGGTTGCCCTGCTTTGCTGCCATATATATTGGGAAAGAAGGAGCATATCCAGAATACATTATTTTCAACATAACGCATGGAATTGTCGATCGCTTGCTACTTTTCACTAGATCATGGTATAAAATAAAGTGTATCACTTAGGGCCAAATCATTCGATATATAACAAAATATGTGTGATTTTAGATGTTTTATGAAGAGAATCTCTGTTTTAAAAAACCTCTACAATGTTATTTTACCATTATTTCCCTCTCTCTTGCCACATCATTTAAATCGTATTAATTAATTATTGTCTATTGACAGGATCTATAAGTCACACTACTGAATCTATCAGTAAGTCTAAACATGACGACTTCTACCGATCTACTTCTACTTCTAAAATTTAATGCGCGAAAGATGATAACGCAGGAAAAATTTAGCTAATTTCCCCCACTCCCATGAAGAAGCTGATTCACACCCCAGTTTAAAATATGCTAAATAGCATACAACTTCTACTGATTCAATTTGAACTACAAAACTTTAAAATTACATCATATATACGAGAAAAATCATATTCGGTGTACTACATCCGTACTTTGAGACTGATATCTTCACACAAGGCACGAAATGAATTATGGCCAAAAGTCAGAGATTTGAGTACAATTGGCTGTGCTAGGTATCTTGATTTTGAGAACAGTTTTTAGGGAACAACTTTTAAGACTTTCTGCGACCAATTGTGCTATTTTTCTTAATAAACGAATATATCTGTTGGTATCGAAAAAACATTTAAAAAGTAACCAAAAGCATCCATAATATGAAAAAATATATATATATATTTTTTTTCATACCAAGTACATTACCATAGTAACAAATGTTCCAAACTGTAATTTTGTAACGTATGCGTTAATAGCAAAGTTTATTATTCAAAAGGTTAGTAAAGGAATATGGAAATTATCCATATAGAATGTATAAAAGTTCAAAGTAAGAGAATAATGCTTTCAGAGCAGAAATATATATATAAATACATACATACATACATACATGCATACATACATACATACATACATACATACATACATACATACATACATACATACATACATACATACATACATACATACAGTTTATATGACATAAGCAATCATCAAATAAAATCATATAAATCAATGAGAAAAGAAAATCAGTAGAACAGTTAATTAATATGAATCACAATTTAACACGCGAATAAAAACCATAACTTTATATAAAACAATAATCTATAAATTTACATTTCTGCATATATATATATATATATATATATATATGGGTGATTCTTCAAATACGGAAAAATTTGGAGTGTGTGAAATCCAAATTTTTTACTTTGTTTAAAAAATCTCAAAAAAATCAGAAAAATACTTCAGGGGTTACTTGATTATAATATGACACCAGCAGAGCTTAAATGTTTATATTTTTATTTATTTTAATTTCTTTATTTTTTTAAAGCCATGTGGATGACATCCGTGTACATGTGGATGGCAGAAGGCCACATTAATGACTAACTTTGGCAACAATCTGCTTTTCTTTATGTGATTTCATATTTTTCTCATCATACTTCAGTTGATTTTGCATCAAATTTGCAAAATTGTGTGCATACTCCGGAATTAATGTAATTTTAACGAGACTGTGTTTTTATGGTTTTGGGGGAGGGGGGGAATCAAGCAGAAATCAGTTTTAAGATCTTAAGTACAGGTCACAGACACCGCAAACACAATAGTATCCTACATTTATCATCTACATGACTTGAGAGTCATCCACATACCCCTTCATGAGACATGTGGATGACACAAAAATCAGGCATGTGGATGACAAAAAAGGAGTTTAAGTGGTCTCAGCAAGCCATTTATAAACCTCTGTAGGCTCAACTTCAGTCAGGTACTTTGAATTGGAAGGTTTATCATAGTGCATAATCAAAATTAATTAATATTCACTTTCTGCCTACTTTCAAGATGCCATGTTAGTGACGGGGAATAAAAACGTTTTCCTTGAAAATGATACAAAGTCCTTTGTTAATCCCAAACTGTTTGTAAGCAAGCAAAATTCAACATTACAATTCAACCACAAGCTGCCCTGTTGGCTTTCTAACACTGTTGCCAGTTTTACAAATTTCTCATTTCTGCCGAAAAAATTCCATTCTTTTCAGCCATGTGGATGACCAAAACCCTTGGGACATTCTTTATGTTCATTAGGTGGGGTGACAATTTTATTTCATTTTATTTTTTAGGGGTTAATATTCTTCACCCATTCATACTCATTGACAGGAAAAAAGTTGAAAAGGAAATAACATTTTGTTTTGTGGAAAAATGCATTAGAATATACAAAACCGAGGTTTGGGACAGGGCATGTGGATGACATTTCATTGAATTAAATTCGATTTTGGAATATCAGAAATTAAAGTTAGTGACATTTCAAACTGATAGTTGTAGTATGGAAGTAGTAGAAACAAACTTTTATTTTAATTTTTTTTTAAGTTGAATTTGAAGGGAAATATCACTCCGGAACGCAAATTTTCCCGTATTTGAAGAATCACCCATATATATAGTCTACTGTATATATATATATATATATATATATATATATATATATATTTTTTTTTTTTTTTTTTTTTTTTTTTTTTTTTTTTTTTTGCGGTGATGAGTATCGTCAATAGCAGTGAAAAGGTTAAAATAATACAAAGTAATTTCCTACCTTGGTTTGAGGTTTGGTATGTCTAAAATCAGATGTAGGCTATATTATACAAATGGCATATTGTTGCACTGGTGAGTGTTATTGTTTATTAGCCTCACTATTGTATATAATTGAAATAATATTACTGTTTCATAGGCTCTTTTGTAATTATCCTAAAGTAATTCAATCCATAATCATTATTTTAATCATAGATAAAGTGTGGTTTAGATAGACTAAGTAAATCATTCAGATCAAGTTATATTTTTGGCGATAAAATAGTACATTTACAGAAAATTTCACAAATTTCACAATTACTTTTGAGAATATGAATGTTGCTGCATGAAAGAACATGACAACATTAATAGTTAAGTTAAAGAAGTGAAAAACTACGGAATGGTGACAGTTTTGAGAAAAATGTGAAAGTAAACCCAAGGTCTCATCAGGTCTCAACAGACGGCTATTATATTTTGATCGTATCTGCAAAACCACACTAACCAAGATCCCAAACCGAAGACTATTTCTTTTTCTCAAAAGAACTGCTACAAAATTCATTTTGGAAGAAATAATATGAATTGAGTAAAACTGACTATGAAAGCGTATACAACCGTACATAAATGAACAGATTTGACTCATCATCATGACGATTAGGATTCAATCCCCTCACATGTGGAATTTGTGGTGAACAAAACGGTAATGGAACAGGTCATCCTTCAGTATTCGGTTAGCTCCTCTTTCCATAATTGCCATAGTTCTCATACAATTATAACCATAACCTCCAGGTATGCGGCATGTCCGATATGATCAATTAGCAGACTTCGGACTAAGTATTCAGACCGAAAATGACAAATGATTATTACGATGACGATAATAATAGAAACTATATAATAATAGCATTACTTACAAAGGTAATATTTTATTAGAAACATTTTATTAATTTCCATTATAAGACTTCCTACTGTTTAAATAGTTACAAAATTATAATTTTGTTTTGTCTTCTAAATAAAATAACTACAAATGTTTTTTCTTTTGGTTAAAGTAGACTTACTTCCTATCTAATAGGCCGTGAAGGCTCCTCTCAGTGTTCCTGGATGTGAAGCTTCCGAATTAAAGGGAAACTCGCACATAAATGGAATGAGATGTCAGTCTTATGAACCGGCCGACTCTACCGCTTAAACTGTTTCTGGTACTCTTATCTGTTGGGGGTTGAGATGATCCCAGGGCCACAGTGCTGCTTGAAGGACTATGCAAATTGAAAATCTTAATGACATAATCGGGATTGCAGTACAATAATAATAACAATTAACTTTGCCACCAGTATTTCTAAGCTTTATTTTCAGACATTAGTACTGATTAAAATGGGTACAGGTTAAACACTAAGTACACTCACTTAATCTTTATTAAGAAAAAAACATTTCTGACAATCTGCCATAATTTGTCTTCTAGATAAAATAACCACAATCTTAAGGCCATTCCGTAAAGTAGACTTTTAAGTCTTGCACCGAAAGCAGAACATTGTTGGAACAATAAACACACTAATACATCTATACCATTATTATTATTATTATTATTATTATTATTATTATTATTATCTTATTCTATACGACAGCTAGCCTATATAAAAATCTAAGTTATGTAATCTGGGTTTTAAATTAACTTATAATAATACATGAATTGTAATTGCAATAACGCATATGCTATGTGCCATAACTAGGGTCCGGATTTGAAGGTTTTAACCTATTTTATCCCCAGCTTCCTTATTAGAATATTTTAATGTACTTTTCCGCTTCCGAATATATAATCTTATAGAACCTTAAAAGGGCTAAATCGGACTGAAGGGCCTAAAAGGGGCTAAGGAGGACTGTTGCTGAAAAACTAGGGGCTAAAGAGGACTTCACTGAAAAATATGGGCTAAAGGAGACTTTTGCAGAAAAATACGGTTTTTAAAAACATTTTCCAATTAATACAGAGGAAAATAAATATGTGAATTTGTTCATTTTAAGAAAATACATCATAAAAATAAATTTATACAACTCACTGAAATTAACAATGTAGATTGTTTGTCGCTTTGTCGCTTGTCTTTGTAACTCGAAAATGTTCCGCCTCGCGAATACAAGGAATAGTTACTTGTTTATTCTGGAAAAAAAAATTAGAACTGTGTCGAAATTATATTACAATTTTTAGTGTTAATATTAGTGTTCATTATATGTTTTATTAAGACGGCTAAAATAGTTTGTTTAAAGCCTAAAAGGGCTATTCCACAAAAAATAAATAAAAGGCTAAAAAGGCTAAAAATGCGGGCCCTAGTCATGAAATGTTTAAAAAGTATGGTATGAACATTTTAATAATTCATTTTCGACAAAGAAGAATTATTCAGTTCTTATCCTTAGATTGAACTATACAGCTGATCATTTTACACAACGAAGAAGGACAATATGAAGAAATCAAACTTATGGTGATATAGTTTACGGAACAACTGTACAACACCGAATGATAGTAAATAGTGACGAATGCTCCGTGAGCAACTTCCGTACCGCTACGAGCCGCGGAAAACAAAAGAGGAACGATTGCCAGAGCGATGAAACTTCCCTGCGCATGAAGAGATTCAATATGTCACAAAACGAAACACGGGCTATTCAGTATGCTGCTAAACTAATATATCTGCTCCTAACCTAACATAAAATATCATTGGCAGTTCATGTCACTGACTTAGAATTTAGCTGCCTCTACTTAGTTGTATTTACGTACTATCGCAATGTAATTCATAATCTATAGACCGTCCCAACCTTAAAAGACAGTATTGGTCTTATGCAGCGCACTGATGCCAGATCTACTCACATCACAAGACCAGGCACATGATGTGAAAAAGCTCTTAGATAGGAGTGAAAACCTCGAAATTTGTTTGTTGTGTATAATAATTACTGTAAATCGTGCCCTGCAGATAGAACAACGGTACACCCTCCTTCCCTTATTTTCAACCCCCATGAGTAATATGTTCTCTATAAGCCCAAAAATCTACATTCTTTGACTAATATCTGCAAACTGTTACACACGTTACACATGTACCCTATAAAATCGAGTAAAAATTCTACGAGACAATCATTCTCGAAAAAAAGCACCCCTTGCGAAATTTTCATTCCCTACTATGTGATTTTTTACAAGTCTACATTATTTGAACGATGTTTACCAAACTTTACACACAGACCCTATAAAAACAAGAGAAAAAAATAGGCGAAGTTAATTTTGTAAGAAGCCACCCCTTAAATGTTTCTACCCCTATTATATCACCAAAATTTAGATCTACATTCTTGACCTGTTTTTAACAGACTTTATACACAGAACGTATAGAATCAGGAGAAAATGGTAGGAAAACTAATTTTAGAACAAACCACATTTTAGATGTTTCACCCCTATTTTGTGATATATATTTATACCTACAACCTTTGACCAATTTTTATCAGACTTTATACAAAGAACCTATTGAACCAAGAGAAATTTTAACCAAAGTTAATTTGGAAGAAATCACTCCTTAAATATCGCAACCCCTATTATATAAATTTTATTTAAATCTACATTCTCTGACCAATTTTTACCAGACTTTACACAGAGCTAATAGAACCGAGAGAGAAATTTAGGTAAAACTAAATTTGGAAAAAAAAAATCACTTAAATGTTTTAATCCCTATTAAATGACGTTTAAATCTACATTCTTTAGCTCATTTTACCAGACTTGACACACAGATAAGCAAGACTAATAGGAATTTCTGTCTCTTCTTATCTCAATCCCACCATCCATGGTCTTTAGAAGTAATGGGGTGCAAAATCCCAAGTCCTTGGATGTGATAAGTCGTTCTTCCTCTACGGTCTAGATTTTGAAAATTAAGAGGGCTCCCTCTAAAATTGACTTCGAAGTATATGCAAAATACAAAACCAGGTGACGCCGGGTCCTTTAAGCTAATAATTTATAAATGTTAAATTTATTATTAAATTTCATTTAGATAATATTATTTATTATTGTTGTTGTTATTGCTATTATTATTACAATTATTATGTTATAATAATCAAATTTTAAAGAATATAATTAGATTAGGAAAGTAATAGTTAAAATACATTACCTTCCTTTAGGCCTGTTCACTATCCTCAGGGAGTGGTATTATTCCTTCTCAAAGGACCTTTCGTGTTTTCTTTTCTTATTATATACAGTACACTTTCTGAACACCGTGTAGCTTCTGCTGACTCTTTAATTGGCTGGGTAACGTTCATTTTCTTCAAGAAATAATAAAGTATATTTAATACTATAATTCGCTCTTTACTGCGCAATTTGCAAACACTACGATTTCTATTTTCTCTATTCATAATTAATATAAAATAAAAATAAATATAAAATTTAATTTTTAAAATCACAAAAGCCACACCATAAGTTAAACTTCACTACACAGATCACATTATAACACTGAGCTCTGAAGAAGATACGATCATCTGAGAAACATATGAGTAAACAAAATCTGTACAGCGTTGAGTCAGGACTGCCTGATTGTCGAGCTCGGGAAAACTGTGATAATTTATTAATGCTACATGATATAGAGCTCTGGTTTGTTTTAAATACTTTCTCAGACATCTATAAACATTTCTTCTCGCTTAGTCACCAATGTAAAATAAAAAAACAAAGTAGGTTACTCGCTAACTAATTTTTTTGTGTTAACATCCGAAAATTTTCAAGCAGCACTTCATAAAAAAAATATAGCTTTCTTCTTATGTAAAATTTATTGCCAAGGGAAAGAGAGTATTTTCTATAAACATCAGGCAATCCAAAAAAAAATTCTTAGTCGGTTTCGATTATTGGTTTCTTGTCTATCACGTGATAAGTTATTCATCTGAAAAAATATAGATTTCCGCCAAATTAACGTAATTGTGAAAAATAGGCCTCATATTAATTATTTATGACTTCACAATTGACATCATGAGATAGAGCGGAAAATTCTCTATAAGACCTCTCAATCACATTATTACATTTATCACTTTGGAAAAATGGCAACATTGTCGGGATAGAAAAGGACGAAGCTAATTGCAGAACGTACGAGTGCAAGTGAGATGCAAATACTACATTTAACTCAATACTGTTTTTTAAGGTTGGGACGATCTATAGTTCATAAACCAGACTACTCTGTCATCTGCTGAATTCAGCCGGCAGGAAGGGAGTCATGTTTATGTTGGCAACATTGTACACTTGGTCCAGTGCCGTATCGGAGAAACGTTGGGGCCTCCTGCAAAGTTTAATTTGAGCCCCACAACAAAACAGTTCACGCCCAAGCTTATGGTTCAGTGGCGTGACCTCGACCTGACAAGATCTTGGGCATTAAAATTTTCCTGTATTGTTATTACTGGTAGGCGGTAATAGTTTTTGTAGTGTAGGAAATTGGGAAATAAGATAGTATTTCGTAAACCGCTTATCTCTCAAGTCTGGCACAGACACACTGTAATAGGCTATGTAGAATCCAAAAGGGTCATTAGAAGAGAAGAAGGTGTATTAAATATATAATAAATTACGGTATACAGTCTAGAGTTAGCTCTGTTTAATTGACTTGAATGGTCTATTCAAAGCCATATATTTTCTAGTTGACCATCACACCAAGGTTTTAAACTTGATATCAATTGAAATCTAATTCCTAACCAAACAGTTGGCTACAAGCTTGCTGTCCGCTTTTTTATACAAAATTAGTGCTTGACTTGTGTCTGAATTTACTTTTACAGTATTAGCCACAAGAGAAAATAATCTTTAAATTTTGTGAACTCTTATTTATTATTGCTTTGAATATCCCCTCCGCCCCGTTATGACAACCTATTTACATTCCTTTTTTTCGGTTTTCATTTCGGGCCCCCCTGTACCACGGAGTTTGCCACTGATTTGGCCCCAGTTGGAGCGACTCAGCTGGGTCGATGGCATTCGTGTTCTCCAGTTTACCGTAGTTTTCTATTAAATGCCCTAAGGAATTGCTATGTAAGTAGTATATATTCAGCCAATGTCAACGTTTTAAATTTGAAAGACGTTATTAATTGATTTTCTTTAAACATCACCCCCTAACTTGCAATGCATGGTCTGACTATTGTCTCGTGACAAGCTGAAAAGCTAGGCCTACTTGGTTTATGCTGTTAGAAGTCGTAGACTGGACTCAACCTAACCAGCTGCATTATTATAGAGCAAATCAGGACACTTCAGAAGATCTTTTGTTTGCATATTGGGATTAAAATCACCTTCTTAACGCTTTGTTTGGTTGTAATTTTGGCCAACACTGTATCCATAGCTTAATTACATTCTTCTTCGATGAAAGTTGCAGTAAACAGGCAGGAAGTATTTCCTATTAAAAATGTTTGAATATTTGGCATAATTATATTGACTATTCAACTCATACGCCGCGTGTTTGATATTGACCAATAACGTTTAGCAATTCCTCGGATATAGACCAATCACGGCCGTTTATCTTACAATATTCTTGTAGGAATCGCGAGGATGGCATTTTATCGGGTAAAATGGTCTGGTCGTTACTGGAGACGCAAGTATCAGTGTGCAGTGATTAATAGTCAGATGGTGCCACTAAGCGACACGAAAACAGATTATTTCATACAACATAATTTGTTTGTAAATTGAAATAATAGAAATGTACATTGATTAAGAACACAATTTCGATTCTGTGCAAGCCAGTTCGTGTGCGTTTATTCTGTTCTGCTTTTAGCTTAATTGAATGAAGTTAACTATGTCTTATATGCTCTGGTGGTAGCACTGATTACACCAAAACAGCTCGAATCGATTCATGGACGGTTGATTCATAGTATGCCGTGATCTCGCAGCTGTTAGTTTTGTTTTGTAGAACAAAGCATGAAAGTTATTATTATTTGTATAATCTGGTGGATTTTTATTCATTGAATAGTCTTAATAAATCCAACTCGAGTTGACGAGTTGCATCAGATAAATTCGCTCCTGCTGCGCAGTCGCGAATCTATCGATAAACTCGTCAACTCTCGTGGGATTACCTATGATAATATTACTCTTCTTTATCATATAGACTATGTTCACTTTCTAAAGGAAATAAAGGTTAGGCTAATCCTGTTTTTATTTAGAAGATATAATAGATTTCAAATCATAAGAGTCTTATATAAAGCACTTTATTCGTCACAGCGAGCACAAAAAATTAATTCCTATAGGCAAACGTAACATTTTATTGGAGAAAATTCAACAATCTTAAAATTCAACAAATTGACGGGTTCGGTCCATCATCCTCCTGTGGTAAATTCATGTAAGAAAAGTGGTAACACACAAAAAAACTAGGGAAAGGCAGTCGAGAATTAAATAGTATGATCATAAAGTATATTTTCAATGAGTATTTGTTGGAAATTCGAAGAAATTTGTAAAAAATAAATTGAAAATCCCAGTAACATATATTTTTAAAAACGCATGACGTGGAATCTGTTTCATAAATAGAATCTCATAATAATAATATTACGATAATAAATGAGAAAACGTTCAAAATTGAGATAAATACTTATGCTAAACACAGTTTAAAAATTCATATTATTGGTGCAAAATAGGTGTATGCATAATAGGCCACTATATTTTAATACAAATAGTTAAACAAAGAAAAGCACTGTATGAATATCAATGTATGTCTCCTTTAGAAGTATCGAAATCAAAATGGTGTACAGTTGATAAAATAAAGTCTATTGGAATCTCACAGACAGTAATGAATACTGAAGAACATTATGGAAACTTCGCACTGAATGAAGTCACAAGCAATTTAGCTTATGCAACTCACATGGCAATGCTAATCTCCAACTGAAGGAGAGACTACAAGCTGTTGTAATGCTTGTTCAAGGAGGATAATCACTGCTCTATACAGCTAGAATTTAATCTCCTCTATACCTGTCTGAAATAATCAGAGATGGTGACGATATTCTGTAGCGAATATAGAAACGTCTCTTGTAATTGGTGGAAATATAGACAGAGAAGCTTCAAATAATGAGATTGTCACACATAATTTCAACTGTAGGCTATGGGGTGTGTTCAGCTGAAGATTCCTAGTGAAATAATAATAAAACGGAAACATAATTGAATTGCTAATCTGCGAAAAGATCATTCAGAAAGCAAAGGTTGTGAAACCTGCAAAGAAAACGAGAACAATTTTCTTCAATTAATAGGTAAGAACCCCGTAATTTCTGTAATCTTATTTCATTTGGAGTTATGCGATTATTTGTTTGCATTTATCTTAACTTTCGTTACTGCATTCTGGAATTAAGGTGAAGAACCCTGCAATTCTTTAGTAGGTGTTACTCTTACGTAGAAATTTTCAAACCATTTATATTTTCTTGTTTTTATATATATACATCAAATGGTTTCTAAATCTAACACCTCTTCAAATTATACAAATTAAAGTGGCCTTCAAAACCGGATTAGCAAATGTCTTCATTCAATTAGAGTAAATATACTAACAGTCAACCAAGACCCTCACCAGTTACAAATTTTAGTCCCTCACTGTAGAAGTATGCATTCAAGAAAATAGTAATCTCATCCCATTAACGGCTCCGTTCATGCGGTTCGCCTGCAAATTAACGATGGTAATCGAATTTCGATAGTTTGTATCTGTTACTCATAACCACATACACGGAATCGTACAAGTGGTGGCAACGGAAGCACGGAAACACGGACTTCGTGGTGGTTTGTTCCTGCCAACACAGCATTCTTGCGAGATTGGATGGAGGAGATAGAAGACATTCATTTTGTGTGGGTATTCCAAAGTAAATTGCATGCAACATTTGCAGTACTTGAAACCCTCTTGTGACGCTAGTGACGTAGAGTCAGGATAAGACTGGAAGCATTGGATCGATGTTTTATTCAAAGATAATATTCCTTTAGCTTGTTTAGGAATTGCCTATTGCCATCGAGTAAGCAAGCAAGTAAGTAAATAATTAATTAAGTAAGCAGGCATAATAATATTTAATAATATTACACTTTTTAGAAAAGCAAAATGTTCTATGGTGAATCGATTTTTAGGCCGATTCTTCTGATATCTCTGGTTAGGACGACTGATCATTATCTAAACAGCTAAAATTGAATGTACACCGTTTTACCCAATTTATAATAAATCCATCGTTTTATTATAATGTGTAGGTCAGAAGAATTCTCTACCAATATGGATTCTTCAAATTAATTAAATACGTTACATTGATGGTTAGCATCTAAAACAGTAAGTGGATTCAGAAATGACAATTTATATACTTCCAAAGTAGAAGCTGTTCCATCTTTCTTGAAACCCGACCTTTGATGCGCAGTGAGAAAAATGCTTCACTGTTGGCGGAGGGAATATTGATTTTTCTAAACCGGGTGCCCTCGATGTGCTTCTACTGCTACCTACTGCTCCCTATCCTGCGCGAGATTTTTAGATCATGTTTCAGCTGAAATGGAACAGCTTTTAAATGTAATGTCGCTTTGCTCATCTCTAGTTAAGTAATTTATTATAACACTCTTTAATCCTCTGTATTACCCTATTATCATCTCAATTTCCTTACATTCACTACATGCAAATGTGTTATATCCAAGCATTTATGTATTCTGTTTTATGAATGTCGGTATTTACTAGCAATACGAATGAGTTTTGTTTTAAAGTTCAAATGAGCACTAATTCTAAACGGCTTAACCCACTTTCCGCTCAGAGAGCCCAAGTTTTGATTATAGGGATATTACAGCTACTCTGTAGCCATATCCTAATGGCGTTCACAAAGGGCTGCCACTCTGCGGGTATGGGACTTTGATCTCTGACAATAGAGCTCCAGTTAAAATAAATATGGATTCTTTTCCCTCTACTCGAAAAACCACGGCCAGATAACTTCCGTCTATCCATCATATCGATGAAGTACCATGCGTGCGGTGATGATATATTATTGAAGTCTTTTCTTCTAGTATTAAATGTTTTGCTGGCAGGTGGTAGCACTGTGGCAGGAAACTCGTCATGATTCAACGACTGTCGTTTTAATGTGGTAGCCATGCTCTCACAGTTCACAAAACAATAACAGCACAATGCAGCACAGCCAAATATACAACTGCTGTGTTTTTATTTTCAACCGGAAGAAACATTGCTGTTTTATATGAACAAAGTGAGAGTTATTAATGTGCTATTGAAGTGTAGAATGAAATTTGAAGTGGACAGCATAGGCGTGCGCATGGGGGGTGCCAGGAGTGACCAATGGTATATTTTGTATTTAACCTGTCTGAGTAGAAGTGACCTAAAAACGGAAAAATAAATTATTCTTATTAATACCAATATAATAAAAATATTGAAAATATTATCTATTGCGTTAAAATCACATAATTTCTTGAAGAAACCTACCTCTCCCTCTCACTTTCCCTCCCATCCTCATTCTCCAATCTCTTTCTCTTTCTCTCTCTCTCTCTATTTTATTATTACCAACACAAGAGTAACACAATGTAAGCCAGGCCCATTTTAAATCTTTTTTGTTTGCATAATACTGAGTAATCTGCCACCCATTCTATTAATGAATTATTTGACATTCGTCCTAAGCTTATTATTATATAACACTGCCACCATTATGGTATAGTGTATCGCTTCCAGTATTACGAACATCATACTGTCATTGTATTGTTATTTTATAGTCTCTAAGTACCGATACTACTAGGATCTGTGGTATTGGAATATTGTACCGGTACTCATTTAGTTTTGTAGGTCGTTTAACATTTTCCTTACTGAATTGTAATGGTTTAGTAACTCACTGTATTTTAAAATTTAGAAAATATATCTATTATAGCAACTGTTGGTATATTATGGCATTAGTACTTTTAAAATTTTGCTTAATTAATGTACAGATTTAAAGTTTTTAAATTCAGATTGCATTTTTCTGGGGAAAATAAGTTAACTAAAAATGTACATTTGGTAAGTTGGAAGGAGATAAACTAAAAATGTAGCCTACAATTGGTAAGTTAGAAGGAGATACTAAAACTGCAGTTGGTATAACTAATTTACGTATTCCTGCTTGTATGTAATAATATACAGTACATGGACTTACGTCCGCCGCTGTGGGTGAATCGGTAGCACGCCTGCCGATCCGGATTCGATTCCCGGGTTCAGGACAGGGTGTATGTGTTGTCCTTAGATTTAGGTAGGCCGCACCCCGGAAACAAATCATCTGAGAGTACCCCCTTAAGGGACCACCAGGGATCACCAGGGATCGCTCGCGACTCGATGGAACTTCCAACCATCCACATGAACTTATTGATCATAATAGTAATATGGAAAATATGTGCCCGACAGGTGATACTTTGATGGAGGAATTAACAAAAAGGCAAGTTAAGTAACAAAATGATGAAAAACCGTTTTATTAATCGTTTTGAGGCAACTCATATAAAATATATTGCGCATACCTATGGTGGACAGATATACTTTGTTTTCTTACAAAGGATGCGCATATGCTGTACCACCATAAGAAAGAAAGTCTGACTCGTTCAATGGTGGGCACGTTTCCACGACGACTTTATTAAAGTAAGACATCAAAGTGAATGCACCGTTATTGCGAGTGAATTCGATATAAGTTCTGAGAGCAGTAACGATATAACACGCAATCTGACTTGAGGAGTTGGGAGCTAACTCGAGCAAGCCTATCACAAAAAATGAGATCAGCACTGACTCTGAATATTTAAAATTAATTTACAACAAATTATAGTAAGCTGTGGTTGGAGTTGGTGAAGAACGGGTCACGGGTTTGAACCCAGGTCGTTGGGGTTAGGTGACCTAGCTCTTCGGGTAGTAGTTATGGCCCCAGGATTTCTCATCCTTTAAAAGTTATTTATGCTGACAAACTTATAATCTTCATTTCCGATTGTGTAACAATCCTTGAGCCTAGATTTCCAAGTTTTGATCCTCTTTTTCTGGTTTCCAGTACACTACTGGTTTCCAGTAAGCACCAACAAAAATACAAACCTGTGTAAACCAAATGTAAACGTGTTCGAACTTACCAATGGGATATAAGAATCTAACACATGACCACTTCCATACAGTTACCAATAACCAGCGTGAAGTCTTATTATCTTATTACTGTGCATTTATACTTTAATAATAGTATTTTTTTTAAATGTTCCATTTGAATAAAAAACATATTTGCAATAATTAATATTGACGGGGTTAATACGGTGTGACTGCCTGAAACATAATAGTAAGCCCACATCCCTATAGCCTACATTTAAAAAGGTTAATATCGTAAAATTAATATTTAATTATTATTATTATGTAAATTAAAGTTTGCAATAATTTTATTAACTTTTCTAGACGATTATACCTTTCTAATTGTTAAGTTTTCCATTAAGCTAATAGCCTATGTTATCAGATAAGTCCATGCTGAGACGCAGAGAACGAGTTCGCTCTCTTAACGCAGCAGGCCCGGGTTGGATTCTCGGTCTGGATAAATTTCGTAGATGGGGGTTTTCTATAACTATTAGAAAAATGTCGAAAAATGTCTCATGGTCTCATGGTATCATCTGGCCATTGTTATCATCTTCATCCCATCCGCGCCTTATTGGGAATGAGTGTGACTGTTGTGTCTCGACCTACGTGTTCATGTAGTCTCTTAGGTGGCCCCGACATAGAGCTGATCACGTACCTGGGGAGACCCTTCATGTCCTTGTCTGGACAGAAAAGTATGTATGCGATCCATAGAAACTCCATTTCTATTTTTAAATAATTGCGTCGGTAATACCAATAAACTTCAAGATTTTTTTCAAAACTTGTCCTTGGTTTTGTTTGTTGGTCATTGAACCATCGCCCAACAGTATCGTTATCTTGCCTTTGGCAAGCTGTTGGTCGCATCAGCCTTTCTTAGAGACGTTTTAACATTACCCTAAATCCTTCAACAAGCATAGAATTATGGAATATATAATGTAATTATGACATAATCACGGCACATCTGATAGTGGTAATTAGCGGGATTACACTGGCAACGTCATTGGGTGGTATGCATAGAAGTAAGAGGGTTCTCAGGAGAACTCTCTCAGCGATCAGCTGATCAGCTGAGATAGTTCTTTCCAGATATACCAAGCCGATGTACAGTGCGTCAGTTTTATGGCCGGGCCGGAGATCGCGTGTATGCATGGTTCGCTTGCAATGTGGTGACCTCGGGATTATCCCAATCACTACAGTGTTTTGCAGATGACAAGCCGTTTCTTCCTTCTCCTGCTTAGATACGCGGTCCAATCAGAGACGGCGAGACGGAGGGAAGACCCTTACTGCTCGCGGTACCTCATTAGCTCGTACACGTGATTGGCGGTGAAGGAATTGGCTTCTCATTTGAAAAATACTGTAGCGGTGAGTGACTCATACAATAAGACTATGTCAACTGTCAGCTGCTTCTTTTTATATGTTCACAAGTTCATTGTGCTTCTCAAGCGTGAAATATTATTGAAATATCTGTGTTGTGCGTGAATTACATTACACTATTATTAGGGTTAGTTAACTGAAACACCGACCGAAAAATTCACGCCTGGGCAAATAATTTTTATGTATGATACTAGATAAATCGAATCATGTATCAGTGGCGGCTCGTGGCCGGAAAATTAGGTGAAGAGAAAAACAAATGCCACATGCTTATGTTAATAACGGAATTCACCCAGTAGCGGCTCGTGGCTCAAAACGAGGGCGTGCTGCAAATACCATTTCATACAGCAAACTTAAAATATTTTTAGAAATTATGAGTAGGCCTATCTAAACTGCTCGTCTCTTAATTCATATCTGGGAACTCTCACGTGATTTTCTCTGCTCTAATTATTTTTTTGCTAATTTCTCTCGTCTCGTCGAACGTTGTATGAGTTGTGTGACGAGAGAAAATAGCAAAAAAAAAAAACATAATAATAATAATGATAATAATAATAGTAATAATAACAACATCAATAATAATAATAATAATTAGGGCAGGGAAAATCGCGTGAGAGTTCCCCGAAATGGAATAAGAGACGAGAAAATAGTATTTTTAATGATCGAGGTAGAGGAAGTCGCTTAGTGTTCCCAGTGCGACAGAATACTTAATCGTGGTTGTGGAATCCGGGTTTTTATGAATTTAACACATTCGAATTTGGCGGCGTCAGACGGTGGAAGATCTAACGTGCCCACCTCTTTCTCCGAGCTGAGGTGCTGGCGAAGAAAATGGCTGAACAAGAGGGACGGCTTCGTGGGTAGTCTGTTCGCGTCGGTAAGGGGACGTGGGATAAGCGAGAAAACTGCTGCTTGCATATCCTCAGTTTTAGTTGACCAGACTACCCATGCAACGGAGGGCGTGGTTTCCAGATCACCTCCACACGGCCGACTTGAAGCAAGTTGCGCACTCAGGATTTCAGTGTCTCCTAGCTTTGACACCAGGTGGTGGCATGGCGAAAATTAAAAAATACAGATACATTTATAGTGAAAACCAACATTCATGGTATGGAAAATAAACTTTACAAATACGTATTGTAAAGGAAAAATACTGGTGAAGTGCTACTTCACCTACTTCCCCTGAATAGCCGCCACTGTCATGTATACAGGTGTGTAGACAATTTCGGGGGAAATTTCCTAGCATTCTAGTCCCAGGTAAGAGAAACTGTACAGTCTGGTTAATAAGTTTAATTAAGGATAAATGGACTAGCAAAATGCTAAACTTAAGAAAAGATAAATAAATGTCCTACTGTGTAAATGAAGATGGACACCACTTTCAGAACCACTTACAACAAAGTTAATAATCATCATAGATAGTGTTTGTATCGTGTGCATGTTAGTGTACTCTTGAGTAAGTTACGCGGGAGTTTAATGAATGAAAAACAGCCCGGTATAATAGCGCGCGGCCCGACCATAAAAAGGAGGCACAATATCTCATTTTATCCTTCCCGACGTAGTGAACTTGCAGCTTAAAAACATCCTATATAAGCTCTCTGTTATGGCTGTTTATTACAGGCTCCATGGAGCTCTATTAAGGTATTTTCGGAAAAGTTAACCAATGTGTTGTATGTACTTAGATCTATCATTCATTGCTTTGCAATGATTTGCGTTCGTATTTTTATTTCCGTCCACCGTTTCTTCAGCTTCTCTGTTTTCAATAGTGAAAACTGGCATAATTATTTAATAATTGTGTGGTGAATACTTGAATTAAACAGCGTTCTGTTGATGTCACTAGCATTTGTTTAACTTGGTATAGAAAAAGACGTGTTAACGGTTGCCGCTAATGGGGTGATGAGAAAAGGAGTTTCTTTACAGTCGGTAACAACATCAAGGCACACTTAACTTGATCCTATTTTTTTCACACAAACATGCAAGAAAAGCCTTACGTAAGTATAACTGTACATACATGATTATATAACACAACCAGGCATCGCAATATAGCTGAGACCAATATTCCGAACAGGTATTTCAAGTAAACAAAGATTTGAATACATTATTGTTTTGACTATCCCAATCGAGAATTTGATTTCCTCACCTCTTTTCTCAAATTAAATACAGGCATTCGAGCTTTGCTTTTAAAATTGGTAGGCTGTTATAATATTTTCATCTATTACCCATTTCGTTTTTCTGTGTTTCAACACTGCTTGTTAGCATAGGGTATAAACAGCTATGTAATATATCGGACAATTACGTGGTTTACAATTCAATTTTGATGTCAAGAGTCATGATGACAACGTGAACTATGAATTCAAACAGCCTCACCCTTCAAAATTTGTAGCGTACACAAGCTAAACACACACAGGCTAATTAAATTAATAAAGAAACCAATAATTTCAAAGCTCGATAAGATCAACAACCCGCGTCAAACGAAATAACACGAGCGTTCAATGTTTGTCTCTATCGGTAATTGACCACTTGTTTCAGGGGACTGTGTTTAAACATACTCGCAGTTCCTTCATGGAAAAAGAAAGTCAAATGCCCATCTCCATTAGTCGATATATTCAAACATTTTCAAAAACTGAAAACATCAGAAACTAGGATATATCATATATATATGATAACTTATATAAAGTGAGTCCCACGCAAGAATTGGCCAATGACGCGGGTTTCTGCGTCGCGGCGGGCACAGCTCCAACTCCCGAGCGAGATGTATCGCAAGAGAAATTAACTCTATCTCGGAAGCTGAACTTATGCGCGTGAAAGAAAACTTCCTAAAAAGGTGCCAATATTGTGTGGATGCAAGAGGAGAACAACATCTCCTGTGTTGAGGTACGTGGTTATTTTCATTGTAATTCCAACTGTAACTGTGAGAACCTGAATCATTACACCGATCACGGCTTTATTTCCGTAGATATTTCACCCGATTGCTCGGGAGTTTGAGCTGTGCCCGCCGCGACGCAGAAACCCGCGTCATTGGCCAACTCTTGCGTGGGACTCGCTGTGTATATATATATAATGTAACAAAAAGGTAGGCCAAAACTTTGTGGAAATGTTCCTTGTAGGCCATATAGAGGGTGAAATTATGTTATCGGTCCGAAAATGAATTATTTCCTGGTTACAGCCCTTGTCTACAACTCCGGGCCAGCACTATTAGTGACTGTTTGGTGAGACCTTTTGCACTGCCATACCAATGGACGAAGGAACAGAGCGTTCTTAAAAAACCAATTACCTGTCCTGTTGGAAAAAAATGCCATTACGAATACGATGAGACATGTACCGGTAGGGGAAAAAAAGCGGACCGACTAAAATATCTAAGTTGCCGATATGAGCCACTGCGCATGTCTAGCGGCATTCACAGGATAGCAGGGAATGTATTGAAATGTGTTCGTGTCGACTGTTGATTTAGCCCATTTCGAAACCCATTAGAAAATAAGCTAGTAAAATTCATTTTCTGGGAATAATACGTTAATTAAGTAGTTAAATATTGCGGCAATCGAAAAGTAGTGGGAAAACAATGTTCATGAAGGAAACAAACAATTTCCTTCCTTGGCAGGATTCGAACCGAGACGTGTTACTTACCAGTCGAACGCGCTGTCATTGTACAGTCGGTCAAATAAAAAACGTCGGGCGGTATTTGATTAAGTATCACGAACGAGCATATGCGCATGTACAGGAAGACTTAAGGTTAGGTTCACACACGCCTCTTGTCTATCCATGTATTTTCTTGATTATTTAGTCAGTTTTGTTCCAAAACAAACATGTATAGAAGGCTGTGGCTATATGCCTCAAATCCGCCATATTCTTGGTTGCAAATTTTTATAATATTAATAATTAATAGATTCGCGAGGAATATGTTTATTCAAGGAGCATTTTTTTAAGATTTTATTTTATAATACCGGTACTTCTAGTGCAAAATCAATAACTTACGCTCAACTTCTGCAACCAATCCTAGCATCGAAATACGCGTCCGGCCAGATCAACGTTTGCTATGAAAACTTCCGGTCGCATTATAGTCAAGTTCCCTCCTCTGAGCTGCTCTTTCATAAATATGGAACCTTCTCGCTGCTTCAGAGACCGAAAAATGCAGGTCAATTACAGCCCTAACTACACTTTCTCTCACGTTAGCATTTGTATGTGGCGATGACACAAAGCAAAATGAATTATGACAATGCATTAAGTTGAATATCGTGTGTTGCGCTTTCCGCGATTTTCATTTTTTCCCTCCTTGTTCATATTTTCCCTCCTGACGCATGGCCTCATATGTTCCGAAAATGACCTGTATTTTGTGTTTTTTATACGAAACTTGTGAACTAATGCGTCAAAACTTTAATTTTAACAGCATACGAGTCCCGACGTTTTTTATTTGACCGACTGTACTACGGAATCGTTTAACTGTCAACGTTCCTTGAGAGTCTGTTATGAAACAAGTGATTGACAAGGAGACTACAGCCGATAAATTGCTAGAGCTGAGAAATCATTTAACGTAATTTGTATTGCTTGTGAAAACAAACGTTTCCGTTACATCTCTTACATTTATTTACATATCACAAGGCTCTGAAATCAGCTAAATCAGTCGGACCGCTTTTATTCCCCTACCTGTACTTCATGCACGATGGCACTCCTGCATATTTCTGCCTCTCAGCCTGAATGGAAGGTTCCGTTAATAAATGGATAGGAAGAGGTGGACCAATTTCTTGGCCTAGACGCTCGCCTGACCTGAATCCACTAGATTTCTATTTGTGGAAGCATTAAAAAAACTTGTGCATGCAACACCGGTTCAAGATTGCAGAGAGTCTCCGTGCTCGTCTTCCGCGAAGTTGCCAGATAATTCGAGATGCTCCAGGGATACATCAGCAAATCAGGGAGTCCATGCGACGGTGGGTTGCTTGATGTATCCGTGCTAACAGAGAACATTTTGAACATTTCACGCGATGTTCTGTTACCCAAAGTTCTGTTTTTGAGTACTATTTCATATGATTTCCTTTTTTCCACAGTTTTGTTTTAGAATATTCTGCTAAGTGGTGCAGTGTAGCGAAAGGTCTTTAACAAGGAAATAGAGCATTTTTAGACTCACATTCATGTAACATAATTTCACCCTCTATAGGCAAGGAATGTTCCCCAAAGTTTTGGCCTAACTTTTTGTTACAGTCTGTAGACTACAGGATTTTAGTACACGCCATATATACTTATGCATGGACCAGAAGATGAACGAACTGAAAATGATAGCAAAAGAAGAATATTGAATTTGAAAATAAAACTTAATTAAGAAATCTACAGATTTTCGGCTGCAAGAACAGGTGTTAAGAAATAAAGGCGAGAGATCCAAAATTTGAAGAATTGAACATTAGTGACAACGGTTTCGCGGGCTAAAAACCGAGTCAAGGTGTCTAAAATAGCCAAGCTTCCGGCCACTACCATCTCAGCGGCCTTCCTCAGAGAACAGTGTCTAATTAGGGATGAGAGCGTTTATATAGGATTTGGGAACCAAAGGAAATTCAGGAAGTGGTGGGAAATTGTTGGAGAGAATCGAATAATCCAATTCGTTCTGAAAAGTTCCATAGATTACAACTGCTGTATTTCCCGAATGCTTTTTAATAGTATAAGCGAAGTATAACATGGTGCCGGTATGCAAATACTGTTACTTCAATTATAATGCACTAATGAAATGCATTTTATTACTTCTTTATCACATTATCTTCGTAAAATGGTCATTATAAACTCATATATTTGAAACTCTATAAGAATTTCAACTCATACATTGAAATTCCCTTGATAAATACCCAAACAGCACGTTGCATTCTTCACGGGGCTCGCAATTGGGATGGCCCTTGTTCAAAATCCGTGGCTCGATTGGAGTTTGTTCATGGTTTCTCCAGTTACAAAGGCAAATACCGAATTAGGTAGGCCTATTTATTTACGACAATTCATCACCGCTACTTCACCCAATACCATAATCATTAAAATTAAATATCTGTCAAAATGAACAAGTCATTAAACAACGAGACTTTTATTTATTTACTTATTTATTTATTTAACCATAAGGCCTTCTCTGCCACTCAACCAGGGCAAAAACATGAAATACATAATAATAATAATAAAATGAAAAACAAAAAATGATATAGGCCTACCTAAATACAAGAAACGTACATTAAATACAAAGACATTATTTCAAACATAAAGTACTTGAATAATATATAATACAAATTGACTAAAATAAAAAATTAAAAAAAGATGAAAGACTAAACAAATGCATTCTTAGTTATTACAAATAATGAACATTTAAAAAAATAGTAATTACTAATTAGTAACAGATATTGGTGTAACAGTTTACTGGTACACACACAAATCCTAACACGCTACATGACCTCTGCAGTTAACGCGTGGATAACTAACTAAACTCCGTGGTGCTACATCCCTGAAGGGACTTGGCCTACCACCCGACCGCTACGTCAGGATTAGGGGGCATGTGGTCAGCATGCCAACACCCACGGCCGTTAATGGTGGTTTACATGACCGGAGCCGCTACTTCTCTATCAAGTAGCTCCTCAAATTGAATCATGTGGCTGAGTGCACTCCGTTCCAGACCTCCCTACCCCAAAAAAATCCGAGATCAACAATGCTAACCACAGACTACTGCAAAGTTAACAAGACCAAAGCATTCTGCTAGTGATCCTATAGCCTACTAATGGAATAAAAATTAATAAAATAACATTTTACTCATATAACAGTGCGCTGGTTTGCAAAAACAATTTAAAAGGAATTATACCAATAGCAACCAGGGAAGGCGGTTGAGGCCAGGTAGATTCCTTTACCCACAGGCACCCTCACATTTACAAGGGCAGGAGATTTAGGATCAACCGTAATTTCCTCCCCGTCAATCAATCTTAGATTTTTTTAATATGTCATTTTATCTTAAAATGTTTGTTATATATCAATTCTACACATAATTACAAGAAAAATGACACCAAACAATGTATAATTTACTTTAACAGGAACATTTATAACAAATACATAAATAAAAGTTTCGAGAAAACTGCTTTCAGGTCCTATGTTCCTATTAAAGTAAATTATACATTGTTTGGTGTCATTTTTCTTGTAATTATGTGTAGAGTTGATATATAACAAACATTTTAAGATAAAATGACATATTAAAAAAATCTAAGATTGATTGATTGAAGTACACTAGGTGACTCACGGGGAGGAAATTACGGTTGGTCCTAAATCTCCTGCCCTTGTAAATGGGAGGGTGCCTGTGGGTGAAGGAATCTACCTGGCCTCAACCGCCTTCCCTGGTTGCTAAGGGTATAGTTTGTTCAATGGAAATATTTTGCCAGGAACAGAAGAAAGAGTACGTTAAAAATCATAACTTACGTTGAAAATCCGAATATGTTTTTAATAGGTTACTGATCAAAGCTTTTAATACTAAACTTTTAATTGACAGGACCCTTCTCTGCCCTAGAGCTTTGAGAGTAATGAGTGGACAAGAGGCTTGTAATCTAAGTTACACGGAAACAGAAGGACCTGTGAAACACGCCTCTGAATAAACACAGATTTGCATTACAAATGAATTTTTATGAACGTTGACAACTTGCGCTTGGCAATAAAGTACATCATAGTTGTCAATGGCACCTGCACCGTTGCGAAGATTATGATGTAAAATATTTCATGTTGAAAATGTGAATAAAGTTTATTATTTTTATTACTTATTTATTTTTAGTTATATATTTATGATATATCGGTACTCTGAATTTCATTGACTTTATTTCCTTAAGGTGTCATATTAGCAGTTAAAAAAAGAACCATATACCATTCGAAACAAACTGGGAACGTGCGTAAATACTGGTGAGAAGCCGAAAATGTAGATCAAAAGAACAAGATACTTACTCCGTGTGAAGTTTGAAGATAGACATGTAAACAGTAGGTAGTAAAAAACAAAAACAACTATTCAATTTTGAGGAAAAAAGAAAGTTGAAGATTGATTAATAAAAAATAGTACAAAAACAATTATTCAATTTTGAAAAAAAAAGTTGAAGATTGGCTAATAAAAAATAGTACATTGGCCTATGCAAAATCTGTAATCGGTAATCACTTTGTACAGAAGAGTACGGCAAATCTACGGAAAATTATTAGAAAGCTCGGAGATGGTGAATATGCGGTTTTCTCTAATTCTTTCAACAACCATCGCAATCAGATCTGCATTCACGATACTCGGTTGACCACTTCTCTCTTCATGCTGAACATTTTTTCTTATTTTTTTTAACAACGTGACCACTGCCTTACACAACCTTCACTCATTACGTTTCACATATTGGACTACCGGAAACTTTGGCCAGAGTTTAAACCCAGCGTCGTAGGTTGGCTTCAGTCACAAGCTCTTCAAACGCTATGAAAAGTGTCTCAATACGATTGGAATCTATGTGGAAAAATAAATAGAGCGTGTATTTTAAAGAATTGTCAAACAAATTCTGTAACTTCATTTACATTTTTAAAAATTAATAAACGGAAGTTGTAGGGAAAATGTGTTTGGTTGATGGTGGAGTTCCACTCACCTTGTTAATCGGTTCCAGTTGAAGCGTCAGTTGTGGCAAAATTATTATTGGTAAGTTGAAGCTCCACTTGCAGTGATTCTCGGTCTTGAACTATGGTAAATTCTGAGCGCCAGAGCAGTTGCTACTCACATTTATTTTTACCATCCCAAGCTGCTTGTCGGTCCGAGTATTTGAGTCCATTCTCCAAGCCGATTATGTAGATTGCGGTGATAGTACTACTATTATCTACGAAATTAAACTCCATGTTCCCAGTTGAATTTCATAATTTTATTCTTGTATAGGTGACAGTCCTTAATAATTGAAGTAATATAATCCTGATGGTGCTTTGGCTGGCCAAAATCTTCGTAGTAGTTTCTCATATGTAATAATTGAACTCTGCAATACATGTATGTATTGTATCTATATAGTGGTTATCACCATGTTCCTGAAATACTTTTCTCAGGCTTATAAGTGACTAAGGTACTCTAGTCTAACAGACATGTTCAATACCCATATGGTATAGTAATTTATATCTAAGCGACCACTCGTTTCGAAAGTCAAAGAAGTAGTAATCCTAACATTTTAAGCGACCACTCACTCCAGTAGTTCTTAACATTTCCAAAATTTATTTTCAAGTTAATTTTGGAAACAAAATCCCCGCCTACTCGCTCGATTTCGATTAGCTGAAACCTGTCACATGGCCTATTTGATATTTCATTAGTTAGGCCAAATGACACTTCCAGTCAATAATATCACACTAGCGTGGAGCTTCATTGCGCGAACTTTTACATACTCAAGTTCTCACAGTGGCTCACTCACGTGACTTCGCATTCATTATCATGACTGGGAAATTTTTCACTACAAAGATTTGCCGACAGCCCAATTTACATCTGCATCTTTCTTAGTTCTGTCCAAAATATCACAGTACGTGATTACACACAAGTTAGAACCAAATTTTATCCGACTTAATACAATACCAAATAAAACAATTGAAAGAAGGATGATGCGCCCGAGTAAGCATTAAGATCGCGTCACTTTACTATATTTTGTTCTTGCAGTACTCTGAGATAGATTTTGTTCTTTTGTCACACTTCAGAATATAATACCTATCGTACTATTTCTCGCATAGTTCACAAACACAGTTTTCACAAGGGTCGTGGTATTTCTAGGTCTTGCATAGCTCATGATGGAAAACATGGATAGCTAATTTTATTACGACATGTCTCTGGGGTTGGTTTTCCTTAGTCCAGGATCTGTCCACCATCGCACTTGAGCTGTAGAAGTCGGCGTGGATTATTCGCCTCTTTCCCTTTCTCTCTTCCATCAGTTGGTGATAGTAAGTATTGCAGCCGGATATCTTCTAAGAAGAAGGTTTCTCTAGTAAGTTCGTAAACTACCCGAGATTTTGTATCTTTTCCTGTGCCCCACTCTCTCTTGAGATATCTTCCTTTTATTTTTTCCAACCTGGCAAGGTCGCTTTTGCTCAGTCTTTCCCATATTAACTCTATTCCATATAGTGCGATCGGTGTTATTTTCATTTGGAACAAGATCATTGCTGTATCCAGTGCTAGATATCGTACAGTTCTTTATATCGTACATGGCTTTGAGAGCAGCTGTTGTTCTTTTCTGTATATGTATCCTGTATGATGAAGTTGTCGGTTGTAGTGTGATTCCCAGGTATTTGAAGCTATTTACTATTTCCAAAGGAGTTTCATTTAGCGTTAGGCCATCACTCGGTGGTAATCTCCCTCTTTTGCGAAATACCATCTGCACAGTTTTTGTTTCATTAATGTCAAATTTGTTGTCATCTGTCCATTTCTGAAGTCTTCAGGTGCCACCTGTAGCTCCTCCATGTCTGAAAATCCCAGCACCATGACGTCTGCATATATTATCACATATTTTGTTTGTGGCAGGTCCATTACTGTTGCTGCTATATCTGCGGTGGCGATGTTGAAAAGCAGGGGACTGATAGGATCTCCCTGCAGTACCCCATTTGTCTGTCTTATATATATGCTGATGAGGCCACTCCGTCTTCAACTCGGACACGGTCGAATGACAAGATGCTGGTGATCACTCCATTTATTTCAGGGTTATTGGTGTGTGCGTTTTCTAGCTTTCCCATTAATAATTGCCTGTCTTATCTTGTCAAAAGCCTTCCTATAGTGTATAAAGACTGCTTAGTATTTTCCTTTCTTTCTTCGTATGGAGTTCTCGATGCATATTAGCAGATTTTCTACGGCTTGTAGCGTGCTTTTCCCTTCACGAAAGTCAAACTGGCACTCCAGGATTTGGTTTTCAGTGATTTTAGTTTAGTCTTCTTGTTAACAGTTTTGTGAAGATTTTTAATATACTGTTCTCCAGCGTTATCCCTGAGTACATATTGGGGTCGTTACAGTCACCTTTTCCCTTGTATAGTGCTCTTATTCTAGACGTCTTCCAGGCTGTCGGGATGGACTGTTGCTTAGACATTTGTTGAAAAGATCTGTCCAAACCTCTATTAATTCTTCTAATGATGCTTTGATGTGTTCTGTGCAGATTCTGTCTGGCCTGCCGCTTTATTGTTCTTCATGCTGTTTACTAATTCACGGACTTCTGCCTTGGTGATCAGGCCTGCTCTTATATCTGCCTTAAGCGGCTCAATTTTAAGTGCTGTGCCTGAGTTTTGGCTATTCAGGATTTCCTGGAAATGGTTTTCCCATCTGTTCATTGCGATCCCTCTCGTATTTGGAGTTGCTCTCCCTTTTAACGTCAGGAAAGGGTCTTTCCGTACATCTTCTGCTACCTTTCTGGCTTCTCTTTCCATGTAATCGGCTCACTTTTTCTTGAGGAGTAATTTGTACGATTTCCTTTTGTTTTAGTACAGCTCGAAATCTTTCCGGAGTTTAGAGATCTTGGCTCTGTAGAGAGTGCTTAAAGCATCCTTTCTAAGGCTAGAGCAGTCTTTGTCGAACCAGGCTTGTGCCTTACTTCTGTGCTTGATGACGTGTGCCTCATGCAGAACCTTGAGGACTGACTTAAGTGTTAGATCAGTCTCGCCCCGTTGTGTTAACAATCTTAACTCCTTCAGGTCGTCTTTTCTTTCTCTGATCATCTCTAAGTTCAGCCTCCTAGAGATGATGGGTTGTTCCTCCTTTTTATGTGGATTCAGCATACGGAGTGCCATTTCGGTTACATTGAGTATGTGCCTTTAGGATGGGAAAGAATGTTGAGTTCCATAGACCCTCCTGCTTTTTTACTTGCAGATCTTTCCCTCTGTAGAGGACTACATCAATTGCGCTTGCCCCATTGGAGCTATGTATGTTAACAAGTCTTTTTTGTTCACCAGGGTAAAGCCCAGTGGCAGCCGGTGCCAAAATGTTCTGTCTGCTACAGTATGAACATGCAAAAAATAAAACGTAACATGCCATTCGCCTATGTCGAAAAATGAAGTCCATGCGATTCCATGTGTTCGGCACAGTAGTATGCAAATTAGAAACGAAATCTGTCAGTCCAAAGAAGATACCAGGATTTCAAGAATGTTCGGTTTCGTCGTGACCTCTCAAAGCAAGTTCAAACGCCCCACAGAACATAATAGCCTATTATCAATATTTTTTGAAAGTACAAAGGCCTACCTGTTTTTCCCACTTGTTGGTTGTGTTCAAATACCAAATTTCACATAACCGAGAGATTTAATACGTTACTTATGTGCTTAATGTTATCTTTATGCTGTTTTGTTAAGGTGTCCTAAGTCCGTTACTCTCGTTTTACTCTATTTGGAAACACCAAATAGAAGACAAGGAAAACAGAAGAGAGCATTCATAATTTCACAACCACATATCCAACTGTTTTCATACACTGTCCTATGAAATTTTCTGTATTGTTCTGGTTCATAATCAAATCCTAACTGTTTTATTTCGATTTTTTCTTCCATACTCCTTCTAGAGAATGAATGTTATTAAACTATCTACTGAATTTATTCTGCACAGTCACAGCATTAACACTGAACATGTACACACACGCAGAATGATATATACTTAGCATTTGTTTCACTGTTCCGTTCTGTCCTCTTTCACTGTTCCGTTCTGTCCTGTTTACAGTTCACACTTCGTACAGAAATTAGAACGCAGTTTAAGAATTGACAGGGTATCTGGTCAGTATGTCCCTTCCCCCAGACGTAAGATTGTACTAACTTACCCTCCGTCAGAAGCAGAAGAGCTGGCGTGCGCGTTAAATTTACTTCCCTCGTCGCTAAAAATTAATCCATTACAATATTTATAAATGGAGTTTTCAGAAATCAGTTACTTAATTCCTTAGGTAATTGTTAAAGTTCTCGCAATTCAACTCCACTGTGTAATCTATAGAGGAAAATTTATCCTGAGCGGGAATGGAACCCGGGTTTTAGCTTTGTACGTATTTATGTATTTGCATTATTATAATTATTATTATTAATATTATTATTATTATTATTGCTTCTTCTATAGCGTGTGCAACACTATTTCAGTCCTTGTGCTTGCGATATCAAGTCGGCAGTTTAGGTCTCCAGCCACTATGATTTTTCTTCGTCTCTCACACGTTCTGTTGCATCCATGATGATCTCAACTACATCTTCTGTGGAAGCTTGAAGTGGTATACACCTAGTTATACACCTATTATTACTAAACTGACTGTTTTTACAATTACCATATTCTCTTGTTTACGTATGTCTAATATGCTTCCTATTACTGGTTTAATAAAGCAAGAGACCCTTCCAGCTGGTCTACCTCCTGTCTGGACAGCGAATAAAACAATTTACTCGCCGCTACAGTTTTGCGAACTAACACACAATACCTTGTTTTTCTGCCCTTCTTCCAATTCCTTTCAAAAAGACCTGCTTCCCCATTGATGCATCACATTCAAATAATTATGCCTGCAATTCGGCGGCCTTTTACCTGACATTTTCTCAGTTTCCTATGTTTACCACAGTAATACTCTCAAGGGAAATACACCTAAAAGTTGCTCTCAACACATGTTCACGCATATAATGCGTTATTGAACTATCCTACTTAGCAAAGAGAATATTCAGTACAGTAAACTAAGTATCTAAATTTGAATTATTTAGGATATTCAATTAAGGAAACACTATTGTTATAAAAGAAAATTACTATTACTTATGTTTGTTTACTTGTAAAATCATAATTATTTAATTAACTAATGATATGTCTAATTAATTTATACTTATTTTAATTACGCTCCAATATTCATACTCAAAGTTACTTTATGAACAACCCTCGTATATCATATCCCTATCTATGTGTATATATAAATGCACATAGTACATAATCAGTCATAAGTTAAATTAATATTAACATATTAAAACACATTGTTAAACCAACTTAGAATATCTATTATCAAAGATATAGCAACACATAATATAGTTATAAATTAATTATTCAATCTATTAACAAATGTTAATCTTTGCGTGTAAGTATATTGTACACGACATAGCAAATACCATCTATACGCGGATGACTTACAACTGTACATACATTCAAATACTAACAACATCAATAACGCAGTAGCTAGCATGAACGAAGACCTTAACTTAATAGATGTATGGACTCACAGTTTGGGACTCAATCTGAATCCAGCTAAATCAAAGGCAATTGTTGTGGGACATCAGCGGCTGAGAAACAAGCTGAATGAATTCAATCTACCTCCCATTAAAACCCATAATTCAGTAATTCCTTTCGGCGATTCTGTAAATAATCTTGGTGTTCTGATAGACAAAAACTTAACTTGGAAAAATCAAATTAACGAAACTTGTAAAAAAGTGAACTCGTTAATCCATATGCTTAAAAGATTAAATATGCCCTTATCTACTGCTGTAAAAAATACTTTAATACAATCCCTGGTCATGCCCCACTTCGATTACTGTGATGTCCTGCTTACAGACTTGTGCACTAACTTATCCCAAGGGCTGCAACGTGTTCATAATATGTGTGTACGCTTCATTTGTAATATAAGTCTGTTCGAACATGTATCCCCATCTTTCGAAATGCTGTCATGGTTCCGTCTGAATGACCGAAGAAGATGTCACTGTCTTTGTCTCCTCTTCAAAATTCTTCATACTTCATCACCATCATATCTATCTAGCCGCTTCCATAACCTGTCCTCTCATCACACCCTAAACACACGATCAGAGTTTAGCATTGTACTTTCTATCCCTTTACACCGCTCTTCATCCGATTCATTCTCTGTATCAGTAGTTCGCATATGGAATTCCATCCCTCGCACAGTCAGAGGCTGTCGAACGCTTGGTGAATTTAAGAGAGAAGTCAGTAGCTTAATTCTAAATAATGTACTTTAAATTTATATTAGGAATGTATCCACCTTTTAGTGTTTAGACTTTAATGTTAATAGTATTTTTTTTTAATTAAGTTTTAAGTAATTGTATTAGGGGTGTAGTGTTTAAGTTAACATGTATTTTAATAGTATTTTAATTTATTGTACTGTATTTAGGTTTTAAATATTTAAATTATGTATTTTTTATATTGTGTTTGACTGGTGGAGCGGAAGAGAAGGCCTAATGGCCTTAGCTCTGCCAGCTTAAATAAACAGAATAAATAAATATATGCTCTCTTTACTACGGTCTCACAATCTCCATTAGTTATAAACTTATTTCAGTTTGGGAATGAATGTTTCCTGTTTAAGCATAATTTTTCTTATTCCGTTCACTATATTCTTTACTCCTAACTTTCCAAATAGCTGGAAAAATTCGATACACATATTTAAATTCACATGAATAAATGTGTGAATCATGAGGAAAATCACCTATACTTGTTCTTCCAAAGGACTCTTAGACAGATTAATTAATTAATTAATTTAACAATGAACATTACAGGTAGAAAACCCAATTACAATGTTCATGTCAAAAATACAATTCATTTATACAATGTAAAAAAGATAAGAATACATAAAAGATATACTTGTTTAATTTAATCTACTAAGTATAGGCTACACATAAAAAAGAAAAAGAAATTCGTAACCACTTCTGGGTTCCAGCAGTTGCCAGGTTTCTTCTCTAAACACAGTAGGCCTACATAATAATTCCTTTATTGCAACCAAGGGCCATATGATGATGAATGAAGCAACGGTGGAATTATATATGACAGGGGAAACAGGAGCGCCTTGATAAAACCTGTCCAGACCCCATTTCCCTCACCACAAATTCCAAATGGATCCACCGAGATTCGATCCCGGGTCCAAGTGGTGAAAGGCCGTCTAATCGATCAGCCATGAGGACGGCCAACACCGTACATAATGCCTTTGAGAAGAAAAAGCATGGACATGGTAAGTATATCAAAATTTAAAAAACGAATTTGTATTGCACAAAATAATTATACTGTATCAGGGATAACTTGTCTCACCAAAAAAAGAGAGAAAAAGATATGCTGAAAAGGGAAGGAGCTAGTAATCACCCTCTTGTTATGGCTGAGATACAATCCTTACTCACAGTGCCGAATTTTGGATGCTAAGAAATGAAGAATCTCAATAGTCATCTGAGTCTTGTATATAGTTAATAACAAAACTGTACATCATCTCGTCCATAATGCCATCTTGTTTCCAATAAATTCTTCTACATTACGAACATGTTCACAAACCTTTCTCCAATGTTCGGCTGTCACTTTTTCTATTGCGGCTTTAAAAAAAGTTTCCTATTCGTTAACCTTGGATTCTCTATTGTGTTTTGCTACGTCATTCTTTATTTGCCCCATATCAATTCGATTAGGTTTGCAACTATAATTCTTTTTCCAATCACATTACTAATAATAAACTATAATTAAATATTTGTAACCAAGAATCAATCAACTTTATATCAATAAATTATAATGCACCATACATAATTAAATTATACAACCAAATTTAACAATTGTTATATTGATTTTATTATCTTTTTATAATGCTGCTTATACTTTATATTAATTTTCTTATGGTCAACATGATGTTAGTTGTTCTTGTGTATATCCTGTCGCTCCTTTCCATCGTCATATTCCTTCCTTGATTATTTTTCACGTACCGATTTTTTAAATATTTCACGGAGAGCCCACTTGCTGCCGTCAAATAATCCTGTCTCGTTTAATGCCTCTATCATATAATCATATACTTCGCAAAAATAGTGAGTCATGTAATTGATAAACTGTATGGCGAATAGCAGATTTGGTGAACGAATTTATTGTTTTCTTTGGTGTCCTGTTGGGTCTCTTTCTTCCAGGAATTCCCAAACAAGTGTCAATCAGTTTCGTCATTTTGTGTTACGGGAAACAGTTCTCTTAGAAACTCTAGTCGCACAAGCAGTTCTTCATAATACATTTGCTACAGATAATGTGTCTTTTCCACTCTTCAACGCATCAAACTCTTCTTGAAAGTACTTGTGAACACTACATACTTTCCAAGCGCTTGACTGTTTTCCTTGTTTACCAGCAACAGCAAGTATTTCGGACTTTTAGGCGCCTGAAATAGGATATAAGTGATTATGAAAAAGGTTTTAAAAATTGGAAAATAGGCTCTAATAAAAAATAGTTAATTCCATTTATGTAGCCAATTTTCTTAAATATCCGACTTATAATACATTAGGCTACATTTAAGAAAAGAAACTTCAACAAGTAATAGTCCTACAAATAATATTAATTTACTTCTTCCGAATCTTGTACATAATTTGCTTTATAATAAATGACTAATACTTTTTTTTCTAGATTTTCTAGTGAAAAGCATTGTCGTATTAGGCTCTAACGTCAAAATAGGCCATTTTAGGACCTATAAAGCATCAGTTTCAGGCATTGTCACCTATGAAGTGCATAATTATAGCCTATACAAGTTTTTGTGTTTACATGTTTTTAGGATTAAAGTAGGATTTTACCTGAAATCCGAAATCTAGTTATTATAATTAACAGCACAAATAACGCGACTACATTAGGCCTATATATTATATTATATAAATCATCATCACAGGTCTTTGATGTAGCCTATGTCTGCATCTTCCGTATTCTCAATCTCCAAGTCTGTCTATCCTCCCATAGATTCTCAGGAATGTTATATACATACTTCCATGTATACATTAGCAAGAACTTTACAATAAATAAATAAAATATAAATTTAGAAAAAGAAATTACTTCACTGCAGCATAGATTCGTCACTGCACACTAAGTACCATAAACGAATTGGGCCAGGAGTTGTCAATGAACTATAACACCCTCAAAATCTTAGTACCACAATAGCTGAGGAATCAGCATAATAACCTGGAAATTGACAAGACCCTTGTCCGAAGCAGGTAGACTAGGAAGTTTTATGGCCAGTGAGACAAGGTATGTCAGCTAGGGTATGTGGATATGAGTATTTACCCTGGGGGTAAAGAATACCTTCCTGGTACATAAAAGGAATCTTCCTAACAATATTATTTTCATCAATTTCAAAATGTAATAATTTGTGAAGAAATATTGTAATGTAATGTAATTTATTCTTGTGTCATACATTTTTTTACACCCTCGGTCTTACAAAGGTTTCTCACCAAAGGGTGAACTTCCTGCCATTACATACTGATATTAACATATAAGTCTTGATATCTAAGAACTTATGGATTATGGCGCCAATGCCTTGCTACAGGTGCCTTACCTATGTAGGCCTATATAAGCACAAGGATCAACACACTAATTCACCTAATTCGTTTCTCCCATTTTTCAATAATGTATAAAAAGTTCCCCAATTCTTTCAAAGTTTTCATATTGTTTGTAGTAGACAATTTCTTATATGCTATTTCTACGTTACTTTCTTGTTTCTTCAAAAAACTTTCTCTGATCGTTTAAGTTTCCGGACATTTTAAAATTACATGTTCAGCATTTTCTCTATTTAGACATAAAGGACAACGTCCTTTCTCAAAATTCCTTCTTATGTCCCTGAGTTTCCAAACCCCAACCCGCCACCACGCCAATCCCATTCTTTGTTTCTTGGAGCAACCTGATACCTAATTTTCCAATCTCCACATTTCTTTCATTTCAATATAGAAAATTATGAATCTTTTCCCCTCATTATAGCTACGTGGTTTTGCTTCAGAATATCATTGCATCTTTTGCTAACGATCTTGGTGAGCGTTATGTTTTTCTCTAGTTCGGTACTGAGTTCTAAATCCATTTTAGTCCTGTCTCATCCAGTATTTTCGTAATATCGTGAACTCTGTTCCTATTACTATTGTCCTTTAAAAGAAATTGAAAACATACTTTGACTATGTCATTGTTATCTTTCTCATAAATGTATCTAAAAAACTTCAGATTTTGATAGTACTCGTGCTGCTGTCGTAACCTAGTTCATATCTCGCCGCCTCATTTCATTTGCATCTGGAGATATCCAGCACCTGTTTGCAGAACCTGGCCCTTACCAAGTCTAGATATTTCCAGGATTGGCTCCCCCTCCCCCCTCCTCACGCCACAATTCCATAGAGGACTTTGGACTCCACTATAGCTTTGTAAATCCTATCTAGCATTTTAACTCTTATTTCAGGTATTTTTTCAGGCATTAATTATCGCTCTCAAGGCTACTTTGCCACCATTCCATGCTCCTTTTGTCTGTGAATCCCAAGATCCTTTATTATTGAGGGTTAGCCCCAGGTATTAAGTATTATTCACATTATTAGGTAGATTTTCGAAGAAAAATCTACCTATTGCAATGGATACCACTTTATGATTTTCGAAAAATTCTTTCATATCTTTACGTTTCATGCTCCCCTAAGTACGAAACCACCGCCCGTTCAAAAAAAATTTTTGTGATATTTATATATATATATCTTTACACGATAGCGGCCGTAATTTTGAAGATATTTGAACCAAATTTTATTATGTTATTTCTAGGCCCAATAGTTCGGACAAGTTCGTTAATGGGAAAAATTGGCCCAAGGGGGTGGTCGGGGGAGGGGGTTGAAATTTTTAAAAATGTATATCTCGGCCCCTATGAAGTATAGAGGGAAACTTTGTTTTAATAAATTAGAGTACTCCCTATGGAGTTTACAGTGACACCAACGATTCGGGGGTTCGAGTGAGGGTGGGGGTGGAGGTGGGGGTGGGGGATGAAAATTCGAAACTTTTGAAACCACGTCTTGTGGGGTATCGTTGAAAAGCTCTTGATGAGTACTCTACAAATCAATAAATGGTTTCTTGATAGCTCTCATATTACGCGAGATTTTAATGTTTGAAAATAATAACCCTTAAAAGAATTATTATAATATCATAATTTTGTCTTGTTTAGCGGCTTTGCTAATTTTATTCATTGCTGATCTTGCGCACGGCCTCCCAGAATATTATATCCTATTCTTGTTGTCAAAACAAATGATTGTAGGCTCTTCCTCTTTACCGAATTCAGTTCTTATTACTGCAGGTTTACCATGCCAAGGCTAAAGAAGAAGAGTGCTATGCAGCGACAATAAATTAAACCAAAAGCACTTCGAAATCTACCTCCGCCTGTAGGCCTGCCTAAAGGGATTTTTTATGATTTTGTCATCTTACCCCCATATTTCCTTTTCGCTGAGTTTATTATCGTTCTTGTATACCAGAATATTTGTTTTCTAAATACAGTATTAATTTTTAGATTTAATGCCCTATAAAAATTGCTAACTGAATCAATACTCTTCTGCAGCCCTATCGGTGTGATTCCTGTAAGTGCCATATAATCAGCCAACGTTGGGCCCGAATTTGTGTATTCATAATAGCCGATTGGTGCTGGTTAACTAATACAATTTCGTCAAACATATCGTTCATAAATGTGAGCTGAAGAAATATTAATCCTTTGCTATTTCTTCTCAATTTTAAACTTTAAATATCATATACCACCAGTTCTAGAAGCGTTTGGTAATTCAAGGTTGTTGGAAGGCCATGTATTTTGGGCCTGTGTGTAAAATGGACTTCTATGAATTATGACATTTGCAAGTTTGGTCACCCCCCTGTTTTTGACGCGTTTTGCAAGACCGCCAAGGACAGCTTTAAATACCCTCAGAAGTTGTTTTGCTCGGTCGAGGGGGAAGAAGAAAAGAAGGTTATTGCCCACATTCCTTTAATCTTGTTTCATTGTGAAACAGAGTGTTGAGAAATGGATATTGGTTTCTGAAGATAATTTTCGCACACAAGTGTTGCAACGAATACTAAGATAAGTTCAGCTAAAATATAATTATTCCTTGTATAGTAGTTTTCATAATATTAATTTTGTATCTAATCTTTGGACAGTGGACTGCTTTTGAGTGTGTATTTTGGAATGTTAAAAAATATGCCAGTAACGTTAAAATTCAATGTAGATATCAGTATGAAAAATAGCTGAGGGCGTTGGTGGTATTAAAATAAATATTTAGTAAAATGAACTTAATTATTATTATTAACATTATCATCAAATTTATTTACATTATTATTATTATTATTATTATTATTATTTGGCCTATTATTATTAATATTATTATCTTTATTACCATTACAAATATTATTATAATTAATATCATTGTTATGATCATGGTCACTACCACTATCAACGTACGGGAACATGATTATTATTAGTATTATTGTAATAATGTTAATAATAATCCTTTCTTTACCTTAGTTAACTTCTCCCGTTGTAGGGACGTATATGTGGCAAACTGCGCCGAAATCAACGATATCTATTTCTATTATTGCACAAAATGTGAAAATTGACCTAGATAACATAGTATTTCAGTATATAGTTAGGAATACCATTAATAAGTACCATAAAATATATTTTAAGTGTATGTATGTACCAGACCAAATTACACACCTTCCTCGTCCAAATTACACATCAGTTCAAATTACATACACACATTTTGCTATAAACATTATTTTTAAACAATTTATATTAATATTCTTACAATTTATTTTTGCTAAAGTAGTATATATAGTATACCAATATACATACAATAACATTTTGAGAATTTTCAGTACAGTGAATGGCTTTATATCGTCTCAAGTTAAGCAGTACAAATTACACGGACTTCCCCCTACTTCTGAACATTAAAGTTTATAGAACTCGAATGTATTTTTTCTGTTGAATAAGAGAGTTTACTAGTCGTTGGATTCCATATGACTGTATCATTATTCGAGGTTTTATCTGACCGATGAAGTATAATGTCTAATTAATGTACATGAATTCTGCATAATAAACCCTAAGGTTATTTCTATGTGATTGTTAAACCTAAGATCCTTGGTAAATATTACTAAATCTCAAGTTTCCTTTACTTCATCAAACTTAACATATATGCACACAAGATATTCACTGCACCGTCACAGTTGAAGTCTGTGCTATTTGTCTGTTATAGTCCACACGGGTTTAGAAGGCATATGAACCGAGCCAACATGTGCATTAAAATTAAGAGTTTCCAATACAGTAGTATTAATAAGCTCTGAAGCCTAGTTCCGACACCCACGGCACAAGCGTGAGCACCAGACTTTCCTATTTCTCAATCCCACAAAAACACTACTGGAAATCCGCCTTTTTAATGCACGTATTGGCTCAGCTCATATGCCTTCTATAGCCGTGCGGATTATAGAGTATAGTCTGTTCCGCCTTTAAACGTTCAGGCATGCACCGGTTCGTCTGCAAAAATTCAAGCTTGGTCAGACTTTGCATAGACTGAACAGCTGCTTAGCAGAGGATAAACCTTATGGGGACAAAACACGGTAAAAACACTAACAGGTTCAATCACATGGCTAATAGACAAGGCAAATCAAGAAGAAGGAAAAATAATAGAAATTTAAAAAAATTGTAAAGCACAAGCGAGGAGGGAGAGCGGAAACAAAGTTTCCCGAAGAACCGTTTCGTAGCTGAAATGACGAATACCGCAAACTGAAATGAAGCTTTCCCATTTTCTCTCTCTTTTATCTTCTTCTTCTTTTTTTTTAGTAGGTATATATATTGTAACAAGTGCTCGTCGGGGTTCAAAATCAGAACACCGAGTTTATAATTGAAGGATGGAGGTTTCTTTATTTCCTACAACAATTGTCAATACAGCCAGAAAACTCCAGACTATTCGCCAGTTCACTCTCCTGTTCAGTGCTCACTCTCACTCTTCTCTGTCCTGTGCTCACTCTCACTCTTCTCTGTCCTAATTACAGCACTGTTCCGTTCGCACACACTGTGCGGACTCCCAGTCGAGATAATTCCACGTCGCGCCGGTCAACTCCACAGTCCTCGCTGCCGCTGTACGATCCACCCGTCGCGCAGAGTTCCCCGGGACGGCACTGCCTCAGCCCAGATCAGCTCTTCCGTTCACTAGTTCCTCCGTTCACCCTTCTCTCCGGTCACTAGTTCCCCGTGGACTAGGTCTTCCGCTCGCGGGTCCCTCCGTTGACTAGTCTCTACGGTCACCGGCTCTTCAGATCCCCAAGTCACACTCACTTGAGGCCGCGCTGATCAGTCCTCTCCGTCCAGCTCACCCTCTGACGCTGACGTTCGCCGCTACTCACGGACTGCCTCTCGCTGACTCTGACTCTTCACGGACTCTTCACTGTACTGAACTGAACTGCCTCCGTCGGTTGCTCCCGCTCCTTATATAGTCTCGACGAATGTTCCAGAGTCGAGGTCTGGAAAGCTCTCCGCCCGCGCGGAATCTGGAATGCGCGCTGCGCCGCGCGGGCACACCCGTTAGCGCGAGCTCCTCCCTACAGGCCTTCCCCCACGAAGCGTGGTTCAATAGCCGTGCTGCTGTCACGCCCACTGGCGCTCGTACCCACTGGCGCTCGTCTGCCGCCCGTCCACTAGGGGAGCGCGATCTTCCTAGACTCCGTCGTTCTAGTTCTTTCTGGGTGACTCCTCCTTCTAGCAGTTTCTAGCAGAGAGTCTTTTCTGGGCTTTGTCACAGTATGTACTTCTGGAAGTAAACTCAGTGGTAGATGTTTTTGTAGTAGTACAATTATTTTGAATTGTATTTAGCTGTAGAATTTGATAGTTTAATAATTTAACAATTGTTTCCCTTCTACGCAGTCATTTTAATTTACAGTAGTGCTTATTAATCTGTAGTTAATGTTTCATTTTGAAAAAGAAAATAAACTTAGCTAAATATAATCATAGCAGATTACGTCCTGGTTTAATAACCTAGACACCAGGACTAGATGTAGATTTTATTTTATTTTATTTTATGTAGACCGAACACAGACCGTACCTCAGACCGGGTCTGGAATTTTGCGTCCCAAAACCACTACACTAGGACTTTTGTGTCCTTCGAATCTCAGATCCAATGACCCGTTTGCGTCCAGGGTCTCTCTAGAGCAATGACCAAAATGCGTCCCATGGACTACAGGTAAAATTAATAATTGATACCATGCAGTTCGTTTAGCATTACCCAGGGTGCACCGCGAAGAGGCGAACTGCTACACACCCCAAAAATTTTAATCCTTGCATTAGGCCACTGTCAATATTAACTAAAATTGAAGCGGCGAATGAAGTTACTCTTTGTCTTTTGGCTATCAGTTTCCTTTCTTGTGGTTGTTAGGAACTTAAATGATACTGTTCGCACATATTCCGGTCTGCTGAGTGTTTCAGTTCTATATTCAACCATTTTTTCATTTTTCTTGGCATTGATAACGGTTGTTGAGCGTGTGTGAATATATATTTTTGCTTGTATATTCTTCAAGGCTTCGATTAACAGGAATAGGTGACTGGACGCACGAGGGTTGTTTACGTCAAATTGCACCGGACGCAAGAGGGTTGTTTTGATGAAGCGACCACTCGCTTTGGGACGCAAAAGAGCACGACCCCCTCAGACCAATTTGTTCTGTCGGCGATTAATTTATACGCACCGGTTTGTCTGTATAGACACAGTCGTTTCAGACAAATCGGTGTAAATATCTGTGTGGGGAAAGTGTCCTTAAGGTGTCAGGGGATATGATGTCAGGGCATATTTGACATAGCACACAGGCTACCCATCGTTTGCACAATTCTCAGACTTTGCCCTGCCTCTGAGTGGAAACTGAATACGCTCACTCCCCAGTATGGCCTCTTATTATATATCAAAATGTGAAGAGAGAAAATTTCGAGGAAAGATATAAATATCTGAGGACCTCTAACGTATGTTTATGTGGAGTTCTGTAATAAATTATTAATGGCTTATAGAAATAAATTTTATCGACAGTTTTTCTAATTTGATCGTGAAAATTCCCAATACACTGCAAACAGTAGTGTTGTCGTGGAGACTGCACATTGGTTTTATTATAAATATAGTGTGAACTCAATGTGGTCAGTTCAGTGTAAGAGTTACTACTGTAGTTCGCAGAATAAACAAAAGACTAGATATTTTTTTGGAGGAAAGGATGATTGAATGTGCAAAATTTTCGCACGGGTTTATTATTTTAAATTAATTTAAATTGAAATTAGCTGTAGTGAGGACTCTTAGTTCTAAAGCATTATTCTTTAACCTTTTCACTGCTACTCACGTATAAATTCGTCAACTTAAAAAATTATATGAAAGCAGAGCTACAGGAATAAGATTAGGTGCTGCTTTGTGTAAAATGTGAGGATTATTACACAGGTGTTAAGATTGCCATTTACAGAAACCAGCTTTTCAATTAACATTTTTCTCACCGATTTCAAACTTAGAGCCCACTGATGATTTCATTTAATGATTAAATTCGTATACCGGTATTCAGCTCAGAGAGGATTAAACCAATCGCTCAATATTTATGTACTTATTATGGTACTTTTTAAAGATAAACATTTGATGTTAATCCAAATAATTACCTAAAGTGCTGAAACATAGTTTCGCTACAGTTATAATAAAGGATAACATTACGTCTCCTGGACCAGTATTTTGATATGAGCTGCAAGTATGTTTTACGGGCGCATTATACTCATCTTGTTTGAAGTGTCTCGGCGAATCTCGTCTCGACGGCAGGGGAGCTATATGCAGGCGGGCGTGCTCAGCAGGTGATTCAATTTAACACAATAAATGGGCCATGAAGACTTAATGAGAAAATAAAGGAATCATCTTACCGCCTGCACCTCCTACACCGTTCCAAACAGTTTCAACTGCAATTGATGCAGTGTAATATTGAGGAGTTTTACCTAGATTTTTAATGTAAAGTTGAGCGTACTGGATATTTTCTTACCTCCACTTTCATCTCCTTTTTTCCGCTCGTGACGATTTATGTGAGTTCACAGACTTACCAACTTCAGCACCAGCTGATACTCTTTTTAATTTTCCGGTCTAACGCGAAAAAATAATGTAAAGTGGTTCTTCCTTTCCTACGCTCCTCTCGCTTATGAAAGAAATTAAATTAAATTAAAAAGATTAATTCATTTGAGAAGTCGCAAGTCAGCACCACCGCAGTGACACCTCGCGGAACAGCGTGAAATTTAAATGTGATGCTCTTTTGTTCCGCAATCTGGTGTGAGTGCAGTCGTACTGCAGCAGAGAGCAAGATATTAAAAATTAAATTCTCTTAGAAAAAGAGTTTTAAAAATCTCCTAACTCAGTTTCGCCGACGAAGCTATTATGTTGTGCATGATGACTTCAAAAGGCCGCGGCAGAAATTACTTTTGATCACCAAAAAGCACAAAACACAGTACAAGTCTTCTTTCTCATGATAGTTGTGCAGGTGTTTCTAGATAGACGGACGCCGGAAAAGTAAAACGTAAATGTTGAATGGTACAGAAATCATATCCTCGCCTCTTCATTCAGTATCTGACAGTAACGTTTGTAACTGTCTTCAAGCCAACAAGGTTCAATACAAAGATTATTAAAATAAGTGTTTTTATTAATTGCTCTTTATATAATCATTATTGCATACATTCGTACGGGTCTGCATGGACTGTATGTGCCTATTCAAAACAAGAAAAAGACAGAGGAAAAATAAATAAAATAAAATACAAAGTAAACACAAACAAGCTAAGCCTGTCCCTCACCCTCCAACCCTGCTCCACAATTTGCCGCTTTATCAAACCTGAGCTATCTTGCCTTCAATCATTTCCTCAACCTCTTTGTCCACCAGTAACTCCATATATGTCCGCTGCTCCTTATCCGATGTCGTAAAAGATATTGGTAAATTTTATCATCCATTTTTACAACCTCTACAATTCTCCAGAATATGAAACCAAGATCTTTCCCCCTGTATACTGTAAAACTGTATTTTATTGGTACCGTACTGTATTTTATTCTTCATCCTTCACTATCTGTGGTATTCCTTACCTGAGGATATAAAAGTCTAACGAACACTCAGAACGTTCAAGGTTTAGTTAGTTGACCACTTGACCAACAACCATTAACATTTATACTATTTACTACTTTCATGTTAAAAATTGACCATTTTTTGTAATGTTTCATTTATTTTTACTATTTTTTCTTTTTTTTCTTTCTGTTATTATTATTATTATTATTATTATTTTCTTTCATTGGGTCTACTTTCCATGTTGAATGTTCTTTAGTGCAGTTTAATGCAATTTTAATTACAGTTTTCATTGACATAATTTACATTTATATAATGTAATCATGTGTCTCGATAATTTATTCTTCATTAGATTATTTGGTAATGTTTGAATGTATCCACCTCTGGTTAGTGGAAGAGAAGGCCGTAAGGCCTTAACTACACCAGAGGGAAATACAAATAAATAAATAAATAAATAAAATATGGGGAAATTGTCATCCTGTTTTCATAATTGATCTTAATCATCCGCTAAGCACAAGTCTAATCGAAGCGAGCCCCTGTTTAGTAGGTATAAGCACAAGGTTCAATAGATAGATACGTGGGAGAACTTAAGTCCATACAAAAGAACTTAGTGAGTACAAATGGGGATGGAACATGTCCATACAAACATTATCATAGGTAATTTAAGGGGTGTGCGTCACTCGTGTATTTATTCAGGAAATTTCAAATGTACGAGTTGCATTAAGAAAAAAACTACTTCACAAATAAAATGAAACAAATTATTAATGAAACCCAGTTATTATAGAATTTCGTATAGTGTATTTGGGTTTTTGAAATTTTAACTGTACAGCATAACAATGTTCTTTGTAGATGTTGTGAACAACATACGATAGGACCACCAAACACTTTGTCCATTAAGCTAGCTGTAAAAATAAAACTGCTGATTCGAGAACAGACGTAAGCGTTATTATTAATTTTACTCGCATAACCGATCTCAAAACATCAATACAACCACTTAATTGCGTCATTGATATAGTTAGGCCTACCGATGCTCCATATTGATAAGTTTTATTCCTTAAAAAATGAAACATAGGCATACGAAGGTAAGAACAAAAACACGTATGATACTTCAAGCTAAGGCGGTAAATTGGTGAATACGCTAATTAAAGAGTACGTAGACTTATTTCCACACGTGCTTTCTATGAGGTTCGGTTTAACGAGACTTATCTTATTTATATATTTTTTTGTATATTTTTGTATACATTTGAATATTTTGTTTATATTATAGCCTGCTCATCACTGCCAATATGTTCCTTATAACTTAGAAATAAAATGGAAGACTTTCTAACTGCTCAATGATAACAAGGATGATGCATGATTTCAGACCTACACTTACAAGCTATTGGTCCAATTGAAAAAAGCTATTGATGTGAGTGAAATAGGTGTTAAATTTTTTTTTTCCTATGAATTTTCCGTTTACTTTTTTGTGTAATCAGTAAGTAATGCAATGTTTTATTATTTCTGGTTTTGTGTTTAATGTTAATATATTATGATCACGTAATATTAAATAATAACTGAAACAATGTTATCGCTTTCAGAGCGTAAACAAGAACTTCTGGCGGAACCTTGTTTCTGGTACAATTTATTCACTGTTTGTGTCCGGGGACTAGGAATATGTTCAATAAGTTTACGACTTGTGGCAAATAGGTTGTGATACTTGTGTTCAGACACACATCCTTGCAACAAATTCCTCAGTGTGAATGTACCATTAGATTAGAAAATATTAACTTCAAATTAATATTGTGCACTAGATTAACTGTGGTTTACATTCTGTATTAATTTATTCATATATCTTATTTCATTATTTCTTTTTCCCAGTATCAATTAGATTTTAGACTCCTAGACTGTAAGTTACGTCCACCGCTGTGGCTCAGGGGATGCGTTCAATCCTCTCACGCAGCGGGCCCGGGTTCGATTCCTGGTCGGGACAAGTTACCTAGGTGGGGTTTTTCCTCACCTTTGAGACAAATGTCGGGTAACTTTAGGCCCCTGTGGTCCCCAGATATCATCTGGCCGTCATTATCATCTTCATCTCATCCTCGCCTTGTTTGGAGTGAGTGTGTGTGTGTGTGTGTGAATGGTGTGTCTCGTCCTATATGTTCGTGTTGTCTCGGAGGTGGCCCCGGCATTGGGCTGATCACTCATCCGGGAGGCCCTCCATGTCCTTGTCTGGTCAAAAAAGTATGTATGTGATCCAACGATAATCCCTCTCCCGACAGGTCGCGGCCCTGTAAGGCCCGGACGGCTTGGGTCGCTTGAATCCTAAAAGGGAGAGGTGAAACTACGATAAAGAAAGAAAGAAAGACTGTAAGTTACAGTCATAATTATACAGTTCATAGTTACAAGTACTTAATATTATACCTATTTATGTTTTTGTTCTTGTAAATGACAAATATATAAAAATGTAGGCTATACGTACTGTAATTGGAACTTTGCTCTGTTGTAGTTTAATTAATAATTCATTGTACTACAATTCATAACAATAACCATACTCGATTAAACCTTAAATTTAAACTAAACCTAGACATTTAAGACAGTCCCAAAATATTTTTTTATATTTATCATTGCGCAAAATGTAAGATATCCTAAAGAACCTGTTTTTTTTTTCTTTTCTTATCTCGTGTCCTTAGCATGGACCAATCAAATCATGAGTTACTTTCCTGTCTTCTCCAATTATTCATGCCTCGCCTGGGAGCATGTAGAGCGATACTTCAATAAAGTACGGAAGGTAACATTGTAGTGTCTGAATACACGTCTTAAGGGGCTATAACTGAGCTGTGAGGCGATGAGACATGAATCATGACCTGCGCGAGAATGCCGTTTCGAATCCACTAAACAAGCTTACATTGCTACCGCGCATCTTCAATCTAAGCTTCTTGCCTCGCCGTTCCAGTTATACGTAATTTTATGCAATAGTGAACATTCGATCACATCTGAAAATTTGTTCCACCCACAATTAGTCAGAATATTAATTTTAAAATCAGTATAAGAGGACAAAATAATTTTTCTTTCCTCTTTTATCAGCTTGAGAGCAGTTATTCAGTATTGTTAACCATATATTAGTGTAAAGTGGCATAGATGCATTCTTCTTTATGTAACACAGAAACAAACAACTTCATGAAAACAAAGCTATTTAATTTAATAGAATTATGGTCACCAAATTGTATTGCGAAAATCTTTGAAATTTGTGAAGTATGTGACAGAATTATGTTTTGGTTTTAAATAATAATGTTATATATTTTGGGAGCATGTTTATTTTTTAGAGCGAAGCCTAAAAGAGCGTAGCTTTTAGTGTTAAAAAAAGGGCGAGTTCTAAGCAATGGTACGTTTGATTGACACCAAATGTTAAACATAGGCACACTTTACAAACCAGGTCGTGACGGAGGCCGAATTTTGATTTCGAAAACTTATTTTAAAAAATCAGCTTCCAAGTTCATCACATGTTAATTGTATGGATAAGTCTATGGATTTATTGTATTGTAGAAAAGAAAATATTGCTAAGGTCAGAAAATATGCAGGAAAGTGTATTAAAAAATGTATCAAATGGGGGTTTTAACTGGCTTCGACACTGCGCAGTTTCGATTGTTTCCAACTTTTCGAGAGTGTAGAGAGTTTACAGGTTATACACATATTTAGCTGGTTCTCATTTTGTCAAATTATTTTTAAAAAAATCACTGGAAATTGCGAAATTTCTGGACTTTTACGCGGTCCAAACATTTTTTGGGGGATTTCAACGATTTGAACGACAAAAATAAGGTGAAAAGTGCAGCTACACTGGGATTTGTTTGGAAGGACACGGATGCAATTAATTTTACGAAATCATTGTTGTCAAAGTAGTTACGACACCTGGTGTCGTCATGTCAAATAGCCTGAAGTGTCTCGTACACAAGTAGGACTTTCCCAATAACATAACATGATGTTCAACATTGAAGTCACTCTTCTCAGAAATGCTCTATAGATCTTTGCTCGTGGTTTGGCTTTAATTATATATTGTGCATGGGTATCTTTCAAAGCTTAGAACTGATAGGATAGTTTCTAGATTATAAGTTTATAACCATGGAAGTGAATAACAATATTCTTTCCTTTTGTTCCTGCCAGCTTTACTTGTAACTCTTGGTACATATTTCAGGGGATGCTTCTCTACCTGCTATACATGTAGAAAGTTAGGAAGTTTTGCTGTCCCGCAGTATGACGGATGGGATGGATTTACATTTAGAGCGAGTTGGTCTTTGCTCAGCAAACCAAATCTCAGTCCCTTGCGCTACAAACCCCTCTGCTCTCTTCTGACTTTGGCGAGTTAACTGTCCATTCCTTTCCAATGATTTCCATATCCTCCAATCATATAATCATAATGTTGTAGCGAAAGATTATATAAACGCGAATCAGCTTATCTGAAAAAGACAAACATGTTTCACTATGTAAACTTCCCGATCTGTTGTACTCGTCAGCACAGATGACAAAACTAGAAATAAATGCGGAGCAGATTTAAAAAAAAAAAAGTTGCTAACAACTTTCAGGAATGATTCTCTTGAATCAAATTATATTACAACACAATTCCATATTTCTTACCTATTAACCATCTCACCTCTGGTCGATGTTTTTTAGACTAAAGTATTGGAATAACAAGGCATTCGAAATGTAGGAGCAATGCCAAATATGGTAATCATAATTTTTTACGATGCAAGATGCAACCAGGTTCAAGATGGAAATCGCGAATTGTTGTTTTGGTATTTTAATTAGAGCACTGATGTAAGAAATCTGCACAGATTTACAGTCACGTACGGCGAACGCTACCCGAAATGCGAAGTTGAACGCGTTTAAGGACTATTTCGGTTAACCAAAGGTTGGAAATCCAAGACTTACAATTTCATTGTTTAATATTCATAGACAGCCACATAGGACAAATAACGTAGTTTAGGATTTTTTAAGTTCGACAGAAGAGCGAAAGAATATTGCATAAATATAACTTATTTTACTCCAAAAGAAGAACTAGGAGACCATAGGTCATACATGGGCACTTACTGGTTCGCGAACCACTTGTGGTTCTCGACCTTCCCGCATAAGACACAAGATGGCATTGCGGACATTCGGTGTACGTGGTGGATTATTCCCGTGCATGAATCATATCTCTTTGCAAGCAGTGACGGGTTGTCACACAGTTCCGATTGGAAAGGCGTTATGGCACATTCTAAGCCTTTGTATGATTAAATAATTGCACACGTAAAAGAATAATTAAAAATACAAAATTGTTTGTATTATTTGTATATTGCAATGTATACTATAGTGTGAAATAAGTGTTTCCCTAAGAATGAGCAACCGCCACTGCACTTATTGTCTGTTTGTGTCTCCATCTACCCGTTCTTTTCGAACTATGTGTAAGTTGACCAAGTTTGCGGGCTGCGTGTCAATGGATAGGGGTTTGCCCATGATTGCCATAGGCAATGTTAAGGCCTCGTGTTAGAAGTGCAACTAAGATTTTTATTTTTTATTTTTTTTTTTACATCTAAGTGAAAATTAATCGCATCCTCATTCAGTTTAACAAATGTCAAGATCTCCCAAATCCGGGCCTAGTTATAATGAATGACATTATATTTGATATTGGTTTCGCATGTCCGCGACTTGACGTATGTCCTCTCATCCCACGTCCGGTCCCCGAGCTGTAACTGTTGTCGGTGTATCGAAATCTTGTCCCGCAGAGTTCTCTTGCATGCCTGTAAATCTACACATAAACTATTGCACTTACGCAGTCATAAATGCCATCAATATGGGTTGGGATCGAATGCGCGACCTTTACAACTGAACGCCAGTATCTACTTACTGCTCTCCTGTATCTAGGCCAACTAAATAGCATTCGGTAACGGATATTGTGTCCTAATGAACTTCATTGTTCCGTTAAATGTTACTGATTTAAAAGATCAATACACATTTTTATACCCTCAACCATAAAATGTGTCCTATCGTGTGGTATCACTGACACGGCAACTTTATATTCCTCTATCCGCGCATACATTATTACAGAATTCATACATTTAAAGTTATTTATAAATTAAGAACAAAGTACTTCATTTGTTTATGATGCTATTGTTTCTACATCCAAAAGAGCCAGATGTAAAAAATTTCAAGTGACATTAGACTTGTGGTTAACTTATAAATTTCGGCCCCAGTTGGCCTACCTCCAATAATTGTTACATATATTGTGGCGATGTTTACTTCCTGGTCACCAGTGTAATAGGTGTACATGGACGGCGTTCCGTGGTAGCAATCAGATGACACACTGCCCATTCCGTACAGCCGAGTGCACGGAATCTTTCCGATATAATGCGAAGATGAGGTTTTGAATGACGCTGAGACAACTGAATGCACACTACTGCAATACCAGCTATGTATGATGGAATAGGCCTATATTAAGGCTAGAGAAAGTAATGTGAGAGAATAAATATGATTTATGTATAGCGTAGAGCTTTATCACTGGTACTCACTACTAAATTGCGGTATTTTTACCTGTTGGAGCGCTTTCAACCGCATGGAGCGGCCATCTGAGTTGCTGAAGATGGCCGCTCCATGCGGTTGAAAGCGCTCCAACAGGTAAAAATACCGCAATTTAGTAGTGAGTACCAGTGATAAAGCTCTACGCTATACATAAATCATTAAGATTATCGCTACAGAATGGACAAAACTCAAGAGAATAAATATGCTTAATCATTTACTCTTCTTCCTACCTACGTGCAGTGGGTCCACTTCTCGATATCCATGACATTTTGAGGACCAGTCATTTTACCGGGGAATTGAGGTAGAATCAGCATGTCAGAAGTAAGACACGATCTTTGATATAGAACAGGTAAACGCCATGCTGAAGGTGTTATTTTATTCAAACCGTCCAGATGATAGCAGGGTATAAAGTTTATGACGAACATGGCTGAACGGAGTAACTGGTTGTTTGAAGAAACGGCAACTTAAGCGACTAAATACAGTCTGCCCACATCCGAATGTCTTAAAGATAAAGCTAAGAGCATGACTTACAAATTCCTTACTCAACGATTTAGGTTCTTTGGAATAAAAATTAAACATAATTATCTAATACACACTTCTAATAACTTCTAGAATTTTTATTGGATTGGTAAAACTGTGAGCTCCATTAAAATACATAGGCTGGATAAAAAAAATAGTAGCAACACATCTATAAAATCACGGTGAAATACTGAAAGTTCAAATCGCTTCTGTCAGATGTTGGTTGGATACCCAGCATGCGTCAACTATAACTAACTAGCCTAGTCAGAACAACTTGGGAGTCCTTGGCGCTGTGAATGGATAGCGCAGTGAATGTCTTCATAGTAACAAGAAGAAAATGACCTGACCCCATCAGCCGCCTTGAAATGACTTCTGGAACTGAAAAATGATCGCTGATTAAAAAGAACTCAAGATACCTTAAATTACTCTCGATTCACAATTATGTGCAGTTTCAATATTGGTAAGAAATTTTATTCGGAATGATGGATGTTTGAACGTGACACATGACTGAACTTCTGCAAGATGGAAGTGAAGAACAGATGTCAGGCTTTGACTCATCTAGTTCTTTTTCTGTATTGGAAATGCAAATTCCTCAAAAGCTTCTGTAAGTAAATAATCCTCTCAGCCGAGGGAATTGTTATCAGTATCTCTATTAAAATATTTTTAGAAGTAATTTTAGGGTGGCTGATGGGGCTACCTCATTTTCTTCTGGTTACTGTGAAACCATTCATAGTGACAGAGGACTCCAATTTGCTCTGAAGTATGATGGATATCCAACCAACATCCGACAAAAGCGATTTGAACTTTCAGTAATTCACCGTGATTTTATAGATGTGTTCCCATTATTTTTCGTCCAGCCTACGTATTTCTCTTATATTGGTGTTAACTAAAATTAAGAAGTATTTACTTGGGCATATGTAATAAAAATTGCATTAGACTTTTTTACGAAAATAATATATCCATGCTATCTTGTAGGAGAATGACAAATCTACAGTAAGATACCACGGTTAGGATATTACACTGGCAGTGCTGGGAACATAAGTCTGTAGAAATTTACTGTTTTTTTTTCTTTCAACACCTATCTATCAGTAATGTTTTCATATAAATATATCCTTAGTCAGTTTACAAAAAAAAAATTATTTTATAAAAATAGCTTCGGTTCTTAAACTAATGTAAGGTATTGCTGAAATATAGTCTGCACTGATTACGTGTATGTAGTTATTATAGTAATAGCAATTGCTTATTCTCCAAAACATAAATACTTCCTCTGCCCGTACCATAGGTAAGTTACTATAAATAGAGGAAGTATTGTGTTCGACCCCAGAATTCGACGTTGAGTTTTTAACATAAATAGGCCTGCACGTATCGAGGCACACTTAATCCAAAAATACTATTTTCAGAAACATGTATGTGTATGTGTGTTTGAGTGTGTTGTTGTGCATACTAAGAGTTAAAACTTTTATTTGAAAAATTTTTTCGTGAAAAAATTCTGAAGGATAGCTATAAGTCAGCCTCTGTTTGTAGAAACTCAGTATTACCTGGTGAATAAGAAAGGTTTGCATATACACGCCTTGGAATTTGGCCTCTTACTCTATATCAGAATGTTAAGTGAGAAATGTGTTTTGCCCATGATTTGGGTCAGGGATGTTACGTGAGTGCGTTATACAAGATTTTATTTGGGTTGTGTAGGCTATTTCCTTCGGGGAATGCAATTCGAATCGTGGTAACGACTTTCTCTTGATTTTCACAACCGCTTTACATGAAGAAAATTTCATTTTTGACTATTTTCTCCAAGGGTAGAGGAAGTTATGTGTATCACAGCAGATTCTTTCTTACGAAATTGCCTTTGTTAGGACATTGAGAGATAGCCTATGTCACTTTTTTCAGGTTATAAGAATAATTAAGCATTGAACAAATTTTACATTTTGATTTTGTGTTTATATTATTTCAACTGAATTTTATGGAAAATTGAATGTAGTGAAAAATTAAATTGATAGGTACCGGTACATAATCATATAGCTACATAATCCATGTGAAGATGCTTTGTTAGCTTAGGCTTTTCAGGCTGAGTATGCTCAGTGAGTTACAAACTATCCTACCTGTTCAACAGCTTTGTCCATCACCGTATACAACGACATTTTGCATTGAACGGTAGAAACAATAATAACTTTAGTGGAGCAACTTCAATGGTCAACGGCCATCTACTGTTGTTTTTAGAATTCCCATGTTTTCGTGGTTGCTCCTACGAATACCTTAATAGAAAAAAAGTAAGAATTAGCCTCTTACTGGATGTCGTCATTTTTCAAAGAAGAACAGCTGGCTAATTCAGCGTCCTTAGTTTGATAAATATATTTTAAAATTTTAAATTTTAAAGAACATTAAGTTATTTTTTATACTTGTTTCATATAAAGAGAATATGAGATTTCTTACTAGTGTTGGTTTCGGATTTATTGCTTGAACTGGACAGTTTTAGGAATGTATTTTTATTTTGTCAATCCAAAGAGGGAAAATGTGCAAAAGTGGTACAAAGTTCACATACTTTATACATATGCAACTAAACAGTATTAGAGTATGCATGGCACATGACGCTTATTTGCTGACTCCTCATGAAATTTGATGAAGCTGTTTCTGTCTTGTTCAAACAAAATGTTGTGTTGCACTTCCGATTAGCTATGTAAAGCTTTCCTGAAAAATTTTGCTAACGGAAAAAATAATAATTTCCACACGGATAGGTTGTCGTAGGCCTATAGCACGCTGAGATATGTATTCTGCAAGCCCCCATTTCTTTACGATTCAAATTTATTCGTGCATTACATGGAGCCCTAGCAGAAGTGCTCTGTATATGGCTTCGAAAGGTACCTTGAAAATAAGGCGCATATACATGGTTTGTTACTAATAAACGATTGGCAGCTCACCATTCCCACTGCACTTCTTACTTAAGAAAAAACAGAGAGAAGACTCGAATACCGAATACCGATATGGCCACTCATTACAGTGCCATAGGGGTAAATCCGATAGTATAGATTATTTTCAATAGTAACTAGCTAGCTACTGTATTTACATATAATAAATCTATGACTTGAAGGAACGTCTTCTCATAGGCCTACCCCTTTTTAAAATCTGATATGCACTTTGTAGCATCCTAAGATGGAATCTAAAAGTTCAGCAACCCGTGTCATCATATAGGCTATTTTGAATCCATTCTTGCAATCGAAATTATAATTTTTAAAAATCTGCTTTATGTACACAGATAGGAAATATAATTTAATATATTTACTTTTATAACCCTATGTGACCTACATAGCTTAATCAATGTAGTAAAAATGATAAAAATTTATATCTCAGTTGTTATACCGACTATTCCATTCATACGATGCGTATTTGAATTGACGAATAACGTGTAGAGCAATGTCTCGGAAATCGACCAGGCACGGTCTTTTGTATCATAATATGCTTGCTATGCGTATGAACACAAAGATGCGATTTTATTTGATGAAATGTCAACTCGTTACTGGATATGTGAGATTATCAATGTGCACTGAATAATACGTCACTTGCTGCCAGTGATTAGCATAAAAACACCTTATTTTCTACAACATAACTTGTTTGGTATTTTAAATAATATAAACAATAACCTCTTTGGAAAGTTACGAACCATACTTTGGTTATAGTCTATTATGTTTCTTGTGCTAACACAGTTTCATTTAAGTGCAAGCCAGTTCGTATTATCCGATATCCGTGTTATATTTCTCACAAGTACTATTGGCACCATTGGATCAATTTGGTAACTCATTCGATATAAGTTCTTTCATAGTATGCCATGATCTCACAGCTGAGAGAACATTGATTAAACAACAAAGCATGAAAGTAATTATTATTTAAATAATCACAATTTTTTTTAAATGGGACACTATAGACATGAATACTGTGCACATCATTGTGAAAAATATGGGCAATTCCAGAAGTGAGGATGTTTTTGGGTTTTCAAATATGATTGTGAAAAAAATTATTGATCACATTCTCATACCGCTGACATACTTAATAAATCTAGTACTATCAAAAGGCAATTTTCCGACTTGTCTCAAAATAACGAGAGTTACAGCTATATTTAAAAAAGGTGATAGAAACGATCCATCCAGTTATCGACCTGTTGCTATTTTGTAGTAAGATAATAGAATCTAGTATGTTGATCCAACTGTATAACTTCTTTACATGCAATAATTTACTTTATTGTAAACAATTTGGTTTTAGGCCTAAACTCTCAACAACAATGGCAGTCGAATCTCTGGTAAACATCATCCTACAAAGTTTTGAAAACAAGATATTAACAGGAGCAACTTTAATCGATTTGACAAAAGCATTTGATTGCATTGCGCAGGACATATTGATTAAAAAACTTAGTTACTATGGTCTCAGAAATGTCGAATTACAGTTAATGAAATCTTATTTAACCAATCGCCAACAAATGGTAGAAATAAACAAAACCCTATCTTCTTTTAGAACAATCATTGCTGGGCTCCCCCAAGGATCAGTCCTAGGGCCTTTTTTATTTACAGTCTTTGTTAATGATTTGGATATAAATATACCATGTACTACCATTTTATATGCAGATAATACCACCTTAGTTGTGACTGGCAAAGATCCTCTTATTCTTAAAAATAATTTAAACAATTCCGTTGAAATAGCCAAGGCATGGTTCTCATCAAACTATCTATCAATTAATATGACTAAAACTAGCAATATAATTTTTTCTTTAAGTGCACTATTGGATTTCAATGATATAGATATATCTGAACATGTCAAATTATTGGGCTTAACATTAGATAATAAACTAAACTGGGAACAGCACACTGAAACAGTCTCTAAGAAACTATCCAGAGTAATGTATTTACTTAATAAGCTAAGAAATAACGTATCCCAGGATATGTTAATAACCGCATATTATGCTTTTTTTCATTCAATCCTGAACTATGGAATTAGACTCTGGGGGAATTCACCCTCTGCAATGAAAATTTTTATATGGCAAAAAAAAAGCCATAAGATGTATTCAGAGACTCTCAAAAAGTGACTCCTGTCGATAAAGTTTTAAAAATTTACAAATTATGACACTGCCATCATTGTATATTTTTTCCAATCTAACTTATGTAAGAGAACACATACAAGATTTTAATGAACGAGCATTCTTTCATAACTATAAAGACAAGGCACAAGAATGATATAAACGTACTACAAGAAAGAATTAGCTTACTGATGCGGCATGTTAATTTACTAACTGAGCAGCGGAATTCTAAAATAACTGAGGACGGAGAACAAGCAAGAGTGTACAAACAGACCATAGAATCTTTGAGTGAAGGTGAAACTGGTAAGATTCAAGTTAGAGATAAGGTAAAACAAGACAATAACTTTCAGAGCAAGAAAGCGACAAACGTCGAGGATACAAAAGCACAAGGAGGTAACCAATTAGTGAAAAATGTACTACACAACGCACAGAAAAGTCGTAATGCCACAGAAACGACTGATATCGCCGGCTCAACAAATCCTAGTTCATTGGAATCAACATGGACAAGAGACACTTGGAGTCAAGTGGTGCGCAGAAAAAGACGAGCTATCGTGGTAGGAAACAGCGATGGCGAAAGTGCAAAACCCAATAAGTTACAAGGAGTCCCAAAGTTTGTGCCTCTACACGTTTTCAGGCTAGCACCTGAAACTCAAGTACAACAAGTGATAGATTTCCTTAAACCTAAATTTCCTGAGGTCACATGCGATAAGCTAAATTCCAAACATCCCGAGCAGTACGCCTCTTTTAAAGTCAATGTATATGAACAGAACGCGGAATCAGTGATGAACTCTGAACTTTGGCCAAGAAATACGTGTGTTCGTTATTTTTTAATGCCTCGAACAAACAAGGACAATGTAACCTAACTGGGCTCAATGACAAGGCAAACAGTACGATTCATCCATTGTGCAATGGTATGAACAAGGCAAATAATATTTTAAGCATATTTTATAATAATGTACAATGTTTACGTAACAAGATTGATTTCCTTAGTGTATTCTTACTAGCGCTTACTTTCAATGTACTATGCTTTGTAGAACATTGGATGACTGAGGAGGAGCTCACTTTAATTAACTTTGAGGGTTATGCTCTGGCCAGCTTTTATGCAAGATCGAAGTTTAAACATGGGGGTACAGTTATATTTCTTAGGAACTGTCTTGATTTTACTGCCTTAGACTTACTTCAGTACTGCGTTGAGAAGCAGTTTGAAACCTGCGGCATTTTAATAAAATCATTTAATGTAATCATTATTACAATATATAGATCGCCCTCTGGCCTTTTATCAGTGTTCCTTGATAAGTTGGAATGTTTACTTAGTTTTTTATCTAAACTCAAAGCACATATAATAATTACAGGTGATTTTAATGTAGATTTTCTAACGGATTCCAATGATAACTTCTCTTTAAATAATATTTTTAGATCTTACGATTGCTATCTGACTGTCAGGGAGCCAACCAGAGGTAAAACTTGTTTGGACAATTTGTTTACCAACATTCCCCCTGATCTTTTCAAAGTTCAGGTTGCTGACTACGGGTTCTCCGACCATAAGTCTATCTCTAGCAGTGTATATATCAACAATCGACGCGATTCTGACAGGAATGAGTCTTCAAACCCTCCTTTGCGTAGGATAACGTACCCAGTAATAGGTCAGTTTGTTAATGTGTTAATTAATACTGACTGGAATGTAGTCTTTGCTTTAGGCGATCCGCATTTGTGTCCCTTTGACAATTTCTTTAATTGGTTCTATGAATTATTTTGTTACTATTTTCCATTAATCGAATGCAAAAGTACAAAAAATACTTCCAAGGCTCCTAAAAATAACTGGTATAACGATGAGTTACGCAAAATGAGAAATAAAGTTTTATTTCTGTACTCGGCAGCAAAAAATTCTAGTGATTTACATGTAAAACATGTTTATAACAAATCCAAACAAGAGTACAAAACTGCGATAAGGAACTCTAAGTTCGATGCAAATGTGAATTTTATTGAGAATTCCACGAATAAATGTCGCTCGGCTTGGAAGCTTATTAAGTCCACATCTGCAAAACACTATAGATCCGGAGTCGACATCACTGCTAATGAGTATAATAAATTTCTCATTGATCTACCGGTAAATATTAATTCTAAATTATTACCTCCTCAAACATCAGCTATGGAACTCCTGGCTAGTAATGTCCAAGTTGGTAGGCCTACTACTTTTAGGTGGAGAGAAGTGCAACCCGACCAAGTATTCAATATCATACGTGGCATGAAAAATTCTAATACTAGAGACCACTATGACATGACAAACAATTTTTTGAAACAAATAGGTTATTATATTCTGAGTCCATTAAGTATAGCCATAAATAACTGTTTACTAACAGGCATTTTTCCGGAATCCCTTAAAATATCGAAAGTTATACCAATATATAAAAATGGAGATAAAACTGATCCCAATAATTATAGACCGATTTCTCTTGTTCCTACCTTTTCAAAAATATTTGAAAATATAATGAAAAGACAGCTCTGCGATTTTTTTGAAAATAACAGCTTATTCTCAAGCAATCAATATGGCTTTAGAAAGAACTTGAATACTACTTCGGCACTCCAAAAATTAGTAGAGTACATAATTGAAGCTTTTGAAGAACGTAAAATTGCATATGCCACATTCTGTGACCTAACTAAAGCGTTCGATTGTGTTAATCACGAATTACTAATTAAAAAATTAAATTTTTATGGTATAAAGGATAAAGAGTTAGACATATTTATTTCATATTTGAAAGACAGGAAGCAATACGTCTCAGTGGATGGGAAAAAGTCAGCTGTTATGTGTCAAAAATATGGCGTGCCACAAGGATCTGTGCTAGGGCCTGTATTGTTTTTAATAATGATCAATGACTTGCTATATAACTTTCCTGCTCATACAATTGCATATGCTGATGACACTACATTCTTGCACAGTCATACGGATTTCAATGAACTCGAACGTACAGCCGTGATTATCTTGGATGCAGCGAAGAAATGGTTTAATGCAAATAGCTTTTTACTAAATGACACAAAGACAGAATTTTTATTATTTTCCTTAAAGAAAGTACCGGAACAAGATAATTTTTTTAAGATACTTGGCATAGTTATAGACAGTACTCTTACCTGGGATAAGCACATTGAATTAATTTGCAGGAAGTTATCTCGTATTTTATTTCTTCTTCGTAATCTAAAAGAACACGTACCACTTACGTATGTCAAAGGGGCATATTTTGCATACTTTCAAAGTATTTTACAATATGGACTCCTGGTATGGGGCAATAGCTGTCTATCTCATAAGGCATTCATTTTACAAAAGAAAGCATTGAGAATATTAACAAATTCATCACCCAGAACTCATTGCAGACCATTATTCATAGAACAGAAAATAATGACTTTGACTAGCCTATATATTTTAGACGCTGTTCTGTTCGTAAGGGATAATTTGACTGCCATTCCGGTCAGAACTGTTTCTCACACTTACGAATTAAGACACCAAACTCACTTTGAGGCACCAAGATGCAGATTAAACAAATCGCTAAGGAATTTCTCAGCAATGGCCACTAAAATAGCCAACAAGTTCCCTAACGACATCTATCAATGGGATAGAAAAATATTGAGAAGTCGTATCTCTGATTGGCTAACCCAGAGGGCTTTCTATAATGTTAACGAATTTTTAAATATACAGGTAGATATGCAGACCTAATTTTAACTCTAGGACAATGTCAATAGCATTTTTGTTCGATGACATGCTATTTAATTATTATTATTATTATTATTATTATTATTATTATTATTATTATTATTACACCACAGGTTAAGTAAAACAAGCAATAGCTATAAATATCTGCAAGTCAAACTTTTTAATAATATTCCTCAATCTATAAGAGAATTGCCCTCAAAAACATTCAGTAAATTAATTGCCAAATGGCTCATAACCAAAGCACATTATTCACTAAATGAATTTTTGTCACTAAAAATCTCAGCCACTGAGTTTTATTGATGTATTTCAATACCAGGGTTTTTTTACTGCATTGTAATGCATTGTACTTTCTATTGCTATGTAAACTGTTGTATTATTTGGACAATGCCTATTTCTATCTAGATGGATGATTAATGGAGGAAATAAAGAATCTTATCTTATCTTATCTTATTATTTTATTCATGGAATAGTCTTAATAAATCCCACTCAAGATAACGAGTTTCATCAAAAAAATTTGCTCCTGCTGTGCAGTGGCGAATCTATCGATAAACAAATAATCTCTTGTGAGATTACCCATGATAAAACAATTAAACACCAACAGAATAATGAATAATGTTAATTTTAAGTAACAGACAAAATCTGTAAAGTAAAAAATCGGAAGTCAGAAGTTAGCACAAGAAACGTAATAGACTACAATCCAAAGTAGGGTTCCTATCTTTCCAAAGAGGTTATTGTTTACATGGTATTAAATGTTCTATAAATGCGATTGTGGAGATCAAAATTGGTTAGAATTAAGTAAATAGAATATTAATGTGTGCCATATCTAACCTCGTAATATAGTAAGGCATACATGGGCATTTACTGTTTCGGGAACTACAAGTGGTTCTTGACCTTCCCGCATAAGACACAAGATGGCATTGCGGAATTCGGTGTACGTGGTGGATATATTCCCATGCATGAGTCAGATTTTAACGAAATAATTGCACACGTAAAAGAATAATTAAAAATATTATTTGTTTATTGTAGTGTAAATTACAAAGTGAAATTAGTGTTTCCCTGACCGCCACTGCACTTATTTGTTTATGTCTCCATCTGCCGGTTCTTTTCGAACTATGTGTAGTTGACCTACTTTGCGGGTTGCCTGTCAATGGATAGGGGTTTGCCCATGGCTGTAGTAAAGGTACCGTATTGCCTTCGCCCCATACTCTAGGATCCATTAGCCTACTATCGTTAATAATGGAACATAATATTATACTAAACTAAACTCCGTGGCGCTACATCCCTGAACGGACAAGGCCTAACACCCGACATCCACGGTCGTTAATGGTGGTTTCCATGACCGGCGCCGCTACTTCTCTATCAAGTAACTCCTCAATTTGAATCACGAGGCTGAGTGCACCCCCTTCCAGAGCTCCCAATCTCATAAAAATCCGAGGAGTACTAGGGATTGAACCCGGGCCGACGGATCTGTAGTCAGCGACGCTAACCACAAGACCACGCCAATTTCTTATTACACCTAAACTGCATCACTTACTGTACTATAGTAGAGGTCGTACATAGGTGAATTATTATAACAGGTGGTTTCATCTTCACCAGGTTACTCATTACGAATTGTACGACCATTTTTCTAGTTTTCTGATATTCAGATGGCATGATGAATAAAATATGGCAGATACCAATCAATAACACAATTCAAGCACTATTCACTACTCACGACCACTTACTGTATTTGACTATCAAACTTACAAATCGACCAAATAAACAAATATTGTTTCCAATATATCATGCTTGGTTCTGCATGTATTTAGAAACAACATACTGAAACATGAAGTAAAGATTATCCAATAACGGATTTCCGTCTCTCCCTTACGACATTTTCATTTCCCTCTAACTGAAGCCGGAATTTATAGCTTAGAAATTTGTGGTACGATATTCATATTAAAATCGGAATCTACAACAATATTACTCGCAATGAATTTGTAGTTACTTTACGATACGAGTTTCATCTTCCTTCTAATCAACCATCTATGTATAACTAACCAGCCTACCTGTATTTCAAATCCCTCTTTAGATCCACAGCTGGTATTTAAAGACTGATATTGTTTAGTTTCCCAATTAAATATAATATAATATAATAATGTGAAATTGACCTCGATGGATAGAATACAGCGAGTCCCACGCAAGAGTTGCCCAATGACGCGGGTTTCTGCGTCGCGGCTGGCACAGCTCCAACTCCCGAGCGATCGGGTGAAATATCTACGCAAATAATTCCGCGGTTGGTGTAATGATTCAGGTTCTCACATTTACAGTTAAAATTACACCGAACATAACCATGTACCTCATCACAAGAGATGTTGGAAATGTTCTCTTCTTGCATAAGCACAACACTGACACTTTTTTAGGGAATTTTCTTTCACGCGCGTAAGTTCAGCTTCCGAGATAGAGTTAATTTCTCTTGTGATATTGTCTTTAAGTTCTTCTTGTGTATGGGAAATTGACCTATACACTTTATTTTTCAAGTTTCCCCATAAATAATATTTACATACTGTTAGAAGAACTTGATGACAATATCACATAGGCCTATCACAAGAGAAAGTAACTCTGTCTCGGAAGCTGAACTTATGCGCGTGAAAGAAAATTTCCTAAAAAGGTGCCAGTATTGTCTGGATGCAAGAGGAGAACATTTCCATCATCTCTTGTGATGAAGTACGTGGTTATTTTCATTGTAATTTTAACTGTAAATGTGATAACCTGAATCATTACAACGACCGCGGCATTATTTGCGTAGATATTTCACCCTATCGCTCGGGAGTTGGAGCTGTGCCAGCCGCGACGCAGAAACCCGCGTCATTGGCCAACTCTTGCGTGGGACTCACTGTACTTGCTACATGGATGAAGAAAATAATGCGCAATTTTTCCTTGTACTTTCCTTCAAGGGGATTTAACATAAGGATAGGTTGAAAAAAATACTTTTTAAAGATATTTCTAATAAAAAATAGTTACCTTCACAATTAAAAGTTGTTTCGAAGTAATATGTCGATATTACCGAAGTTACGAACATTTAAAGTAAGAGACTATAAAATGGAAATTGAATTTAAAAGCCTTCAGCAGAAAATTCACGTTGCAGGTAAATCGTATTATCTCACAAATTATAGTAAATGTTCATGTATAAAACTTTATTGATCTAAAAAAGCTATTCAATGGATTTGAAGTTACTTTTTGCGAATACACAGTTAATACTGAACTTACGATTCTTCATCTACCATCATTAATTTTCTTAATAGAAAAATAAAATGCATTCAAATTAATATTTTGATTGTTTTTTTTAAGTTTTGCATTTATCATCATTGATTTTATAACAGAAAAAAATAGAATTCATGTTTAATAATTGAATTCTGAAAAGAAGAAAAACGTAATTTTTCCTTACAAAAAAAACTAAGCTACGTTCCAAATATTTTAGTTCAGTTCATTGGCTATAGCCAAGACTTCAAACTGTCAGAATTTCATATCAATCACTACTATATATTCTGAGAAAAATAAAACTTTAATGATTTATATGCACGGTTTTCAATAAAATGAAAATGGCTGACATTTAAAAATTGTAGTCAATTCTACTAAACACAAAAATGTAGTTACCGTATTACTTGTTGATAACTAGTTAAAATTTCATTGGATATGACCAAACTATTCGGAGATATTATTTATGTACAACCCCATTAGGAGATTGAGCAATGTTAACCCCCCACTACGACCTTGCTATTGACATCTCAATGTAGAGAATACAGTGTAATATCTCCTTGTCATTGCTTGTATACTGTGTAATAGGCCTACAGTAGGCCAGCGTTTCTCAACCTATGGTCCGCGGCAAATATTAAGAATATAGGCCATCTTTTAAAAGTAGGATGTAAAATTAGGGGTCCGTAAATGTTTTTAGACATTTTAGAGGTCCTCGGGTTCAAAGAAGTTGAGAAACGCTGCAGTAGGCTATCCCCTAACAAGTGCTGCCTGGATGAAGAGAATATTGTGCAGTTTCTCTTAGGACTTAATGCAGAGAGTAATATATAATTGCAGAGATCAATATACCATTGTAATTGATCTCCTCATAGTTAATCTGAGGCTTTCGCGGCCGGAATCTCCTCATAATTGTTACCTCGACTAGAGAATAATGTTCAATTTTGCCTTGTACTTGCTACCTGAATGCAACAGTGCAATATCGCCTTGTAATTGCTACCTCGATGCACAGAATACTGAATAATATATCTTAGAAATTTGCTACCTCGATGAAGGAAGTAAAGTGCAATGTCTCCTTGTCCTTCCTACCTCATTGCAGAGAACATTGTGCAATACCTCACCGTAACTGCTTACTCGATGCAGAGAATACCAGGTAATATTTTCTTGCCGACAGCCGCATTCTTGATCTTGCCGTTTTATATAGCCTCTAGGCTCTAAAATACCCCTCATATTATTCTACGATCTTCTGCTCCCTGTTCCGTCGGTTTATGTGTACTGCTGTTAGGGAAACACAAGGCATATAAGTTTACCACTTGAATCTTATTTTCTTATGTAACCTAGTTACCTTTTTAATTTTATATTACTTCTTTTCTATGCATCTGGACTTAACGATGAAACTCCGTGATTTTGAAGTGAATTACTTAATATTATAATTAATAACTAGGGACCGGATTCTTAGGTTTTTACCTATTTTTTTCCTTACTTCCAAAACAAAAAGCGCTCATACACTTTTTCGAATCATGTCCATAGGATTCACCTACATTAATTCTGTGGTACCAAAAAATACCTAAATGGGGTATAAGAACCTAAATATACCTAAACGGGATATAAAACCTAAAATATATAATTTAGGCTACTTTTTTGTATTATTTGCTTGTCAGTTGAGAAATCGATATTTTGCGGAGAGACAAAACTTTGTCGGGTTGAAATTAATACCACCAGAGTTTCGTTCAACCCATTGTCGTCTAGGATGGACAGTATGATAAAAAAAATAACAAGAGACGAAGTGTAAGAGTACCAGCGTATTCCTTTTAAAATATTCGTACGAACAACCATTGTTGCTGTGTGTGAACAAGGGTATAGATTTCTGTTTTAAGGCAGCGGATTGGCGACGACCTGAATTTCTTTTTTCTTTCTTTTCTTTCTTTCTTTCTTTCTTTCTTTCTTTCTTCTTTCTTCTTCTTCTTCTTCTTCTTCTCCTGAGGTTATTTTATGACGTTGTACCCCGCGGGTTTCTAAGTCTGTTCTGTCGTTTTCCAAGTTGCTCCTGCTGTATATGACAGACGTTGTCATTCAATACAACTCACAGTTGAGAATCTTGAAAGATACACTGAAAGATACTGTAACCAGGAAATGTGAGGCAATCTTATTTTCACTGCTTCTTTTGATTGTTTACGTTTTCTTTCTTCAATTGTATAATATTGTCCTAAAGCAAGTTTACACAAATTTAAGTCAATTTTTTTAAGTTAAGCTTTGATGCAGTACTTCACACTAAAAGCCCTGTGGTTGTAGGAGTCCTTCAAGTATGCTGCAATCAGGGTTGTGGTCCACCTCCACAATATTGTACTTACTGCGAGTGTTGTCCTCTTCAGCCTGGTGGAACCTCGGGTTGCTCAGTCGGGCAGCTACAATTTACTCTATCATTTCTCGAGGGCATAAACAGGGTGTGGAGGTTCTATAGTTAATGTTTTTTTCAATAATTAAATATTTATCAAACGCTGTTAGTTTATTGAGTATTCCAATCAAAGTTCAAATGTATAAATGTTACTTCGTAAAATTATTAATTTTATTGGTGGGATATTGAAGGGAGTCTAATAATGGCCTTCGCACTCGTACGTAAATACTTCCTGGTAGTGACACGCGGTACCCACGTAATCTTGTAATGATGATGACGTCAATGTCACAACAGTACTTACTTGGCACACTCACTGAATTTATTTTAGTAAGTAGCTATAATAAGCTCTTACTGCAAGAATAAATGTAGAATAGATTTTACACTTCGGTAAATTAGTGAAGTTAATTTTATGTATACTGTCGGATTGACCTCAATGTCAATACGACTTATGTGTATTTTCGAGGAGAAATGCAGGAATATGACCTGCCTCCTCGAGTCCTTCGTACACAAGTGTAGTTTCGTAAAAGCCATGATCTTAGCCTCCTCTCAATTTCCCCTCTTTACCATAGTTACACAAAACCAATCATATGCACTGTTATAGCTAAATTCAGTTTTTTCTATCCTAAACTTAAATTCTATTGGTTGTTTCGATTAGCGTGGTTTTTAGCTTGGAAGTGATGCGTTTCTGTTTCTAGCCTAAAGCGATTGTCCGAATCCCAGTGTAATTCCTGGATCCGCCATACAACTTATATTTCCCAGCTTATTTTCCAGTGAAGTGCCTATTCATCTTATAAGCTCTCCTTTCTGCTACGTTTTGACTGTATAGCAGTGCAAAGTTCTAACAAAGAGTGGCACCTACCCCCTACTGAGTTGCCTTACATTTCACTTCAGCTTCATTGTGTATTTCTGAGTATTCTGTCTGCTAACTTCTATTGAGTTTATTCTTTAATATAAAATAATTAATATCAGCTAAAGTAATGATGATATTAATTTCATATTTATGTAATATTATTTGTTAATTTTTTCTGCTTTTTATCATGTAATTTATAATAATATTGCTTGGTTAGTTCAAAAGTTATTATCTGCCGTATTTAATTACTATCAATCTATTTCTCATCATTTTATATCAATTGATATTAATGGAGATGACTCCAATTATACCATATGCCCAATCTTTTTCTCTGGAATAAGTGAGGATTTGAAAAATTGTCATTTTTCTAGAGAAACAGATTAATGCTCCTTACAGTATTATGACCTCTAGCTTGTCCTTTTAAATCCTTCCTAACATCAGAGTAGTGGCCTTGACCGACTCTCTCTATCTCCGTCCTTTCTTCACTGGATACCTTGTGTGAATGAACCTCACTGTGTTACGGTTATGTTAAGTTCTAATAATAACATTCCATGCAAGCATACTTTGCACATCGGACTGTATTACCTAACCATCAAATATAAACAAAATAATATTCCCCTCTTACTAACTAGATATAGCTCTGCGGATTTGTTTGCATTGAGTCCTTTTTTAAAACTAGATAACACACATTTTAACTTGATACCCTTGATAAAAATAATAAATCACAGCGGCTATGGGTTTCTGCTAGTGTCCTTCTTAAAATTAGATAACACGACAGATTTTCTCACACGGAATTATAATATCAATGCCACTCTTGTCACATTCATACTATATTCAAATCCTTATACAACTTTTTCTTGCACTTAGCACGGAAAGCAATATGTCATTTCTACCCACAATGTTTTTGCCTGTTTACCTATTTCTCATTATAAGGTCGGATAAAAGACAAGTTATACCGCCCTATTACTTTATCATCATTTAGATTTGCAACCTCAAAACATACATCATTAAAAATCTGAGTTATCCGGAAAGGCCCGCGGTACAAAAGCTCGAGTTTATGCATTCTCTTTTTTGGTGCATTTGATAAGTTTTTCCTCCTTATCAGGACTTTTTCGCCTACTACTGGCTTCCATATGTTTTTGTACCTCTTCGCTCTTTCCATTCTTTGTAAAGCCTTCTTTCTGATATTTGCAATGGCGGTCTTACAATAGTCCTCTAATTTTCTGTTTACGCCTGTTTGTGGGATGGCTGGAAGTAGGCCTTTCACTAGTTCCTTCGGCTCCTCCCCTCTAAGTAACCTGATTGGTTCTACTCCTGTAATGGGGTGTATTGAATGGTTAAGTATGTCCTCAATAGGCTGGATGTATCTGACCCAGGCGTTGTGCCTTTTGTAACACAATGCTCTTAAATACAAAGAGAGGTCTCTGAGACCGCGTTCTCCAACGTTTGATTGTGGGTGGAATTTAGAGACTTTATAGCATTTTATCCCTAATGATGACATTTTGTTCAGAAACCTTTTACTGATAAAGGGTGTCCCATTATCGGACAAAACCGCCTTAGGTCGTATACACTTTGGAAAGTAGTCGTAAAGCAATTTTCTTAGTATTTCACTGGTATTTGCTGACCTTGTTGTGTACAACTTCACAAAGTGAGAAAAAACGTCATAAACAATCAAGATATACCTCATCCCATAAGCTCCTGTCACTAGCGGCCCATGAAAGTCAAGCGCTACTAATTCTCCCGCTTCTTCCCTTGTGATCGTTTTCGGCATTTTATCGAACTTTTTGTTCAGAGGTTTTGCTTTCTGGCACAAATCACAACAACTGACATATTTTCTGATTTTCCTTCCTAAGTTTTTGATGTACATTTTATTTTGCAAATATAACATCATTCTTTCAGTACCAGAATGTCCTAGCTTCTCATGTACCGTTTTTAGTATGCAATTTTCCATCTCACTTGGTATATAAACCTTCCATTCTTTTGTTTCGTTCCCACATAATTTATAAATAATATTATTTATTTCCTTATATTTCAAATCCTCAGTAGCCACGCCCCCTTCTCTATTTAGTTCTTCTAAATGCAACCTGACAAGTTCTATTTCTGCGTCATCCCTCTGATATTCCTCTATGTGTTTGAAATATTGCTTTAAACTAGGTTCTTTGAACATCTGTACTTGCATTACTTGAATTTCATTTTTGTTTGATCCCGTTAGCTCAGGTATTTCTGCTTTATGCCTAGACAAATAGTCGCACAGGTGGTTGTCTCTACCAGCAACATGCCTAATTTCCATGTCATATTGGCTTAACTCATGGACATATCGAGATAATTTACTATTACCTAACTTCATTTTGTTCAAGAATGTGAGACTGATATGGTCTGTATATACGATCACTTTCCTGTTAAATATATACTGGTGGAATTTAGTGAGTGCATGGTACATTCCAATAATTTCTAGGCAGGTAACAGAGCCTTTACTCTCCACTGGGGTGAGTCCTCTAGAGGTCGTTGCTATTAAATGGTTAGAACCGTCTTCATGCTGTTGCATCAATATTCCCCCTACTGCAGTACACGAGGCATCTGTGTAAATACTGTACTCTAGGTCATGTCTAGGCCTTTCTAACAACACAGAATTTTGAAATGCTTTCTTTACCCTTTCAAATGCTTCTTCCTCCACCTCTGTCCATTTAAATTTATTTTGCTTCTTTAGGAGTTTTCTTAAGGGAGCAACATATTCAGAATATCCAGCGATGAATCGTGATTGGTAATTAAAAATACCGAGGACTTTCCTCACCTGCCTTACAGTTTTAGGCCTACTTATATTTGAGATTGCTTTTATGCGTTCCGGGTCGGCCGATACGCCATCTTTAGAGATCACATAGCCTACAAATTTAACTTGTTCTTTAAACAAATTTATTTTAGTGGGATTGACTTTCATTCCGCAGTGCAAAAATGTGCTAAGTACCAATTCTAATTCTTCTAAGTGTGTACTAAAATCTGCTGTGTGAATTAAATAGTCGTCAACAAAGGCGGTGATGTGGGGACCAGTTCCCTCCGGAAACATTATCTGTAAAGCTCTAAGTAACGCACTGCCAGAAGTGCGCATTCCAAATGGGGTTCTACAAAAGGAATACACTGAACCTTGGTGCACAAATGAGCAATATTTTCTGTCTTCTTTTCGAAGTCCAATTTGCCAAAAGCTTGACGTTAGGTCAATGCTTGAAAAGAATTCAGCTTCTCCCATCTTAGCTAATAAATGATCTATCGGTTCCGTCTTAAATCGGTCCGGTTTCATGTATAGGTTAGCCGTTCTCAGATCCAGGGTCATTCTAAGTTTATTACTTGCTTTTAATACCCAGCATATCGGAGATATATACTCTGAATCCGAAATTTCTATGATATTATCTTCCAGCATTTTCGCGATAACTTTATTCGCTTCATCTCGCATCGACAGCGGAATAGGCCTACTCTTATGATTGAAAACTGGTGGGTTATCCATGGTGATTTTATGTTCATAAACGGTACATAATCCAGGGGTCTCGTCAAACACATCTTTATTCCTTAACAACACCTCAAATAATTGATCTTTCTGGTTTTCATTTATAGTTGTGATACTGTTTACCTTCTGTTTTAATATCTCTAGAATTTCATCTTTTTGAACACAATTTTCGTTCCCTAGTTCCTCATAATTACTTCGATTATTTAAGTCAGCTCTAATCATGTTTATTTTGCAATCCCCTCCAATATCATACACTTCTTCAATAAAAGTGTCATTAAACTCATTAATCTCCTCGCTATAGAAACGCGTATTTTCCGCTGAGTCTATAAAATTATTTGCCGGGCTTTTCTCGCCTACGACATCAATAGTAGCATGATTTGATACGATAGTATCATCATAAAAACCTGTATCTGTACTCAGATTTTCAATAATAAAAACCTCATTTTGAATTGCCTTTTCACTTTCAGAGCATTCTGCGTAATCGTTATGATCATTCGTTAACAATGGAACTTCAATTATGTTTCCTAGATTATTTATTTTTAAGGAGTTTTCCCCAAAATCTAATATTCCTTCATATTCAATTAAACTATCACAACCAAGAATAAATGGGTGAGTTAAATTTCTGATAACTAATGTGTAAATGTCAGCGGACCAATCTCCAATCTCCAGTTTTACCATAATTTGTTTATCAATCTTATATCGAGTTCGGCTTACAGCTGTCGTGCAATATAATAGAGGGACATTTAGTTCTTGGAATTTTACATTGTTTATTTTTAATTCCTCGTAACATTTATAACTACATGTACTCAACATTGCCCCACTGTCAACCATTACTTGAACTTTTAATTTTCCTATTTTAGCTTCAATTTGTGGCGGATTCAAAATTTTACTTTTTTCTGCTTTGATTTCTTGTGAATTACTTTTTTCATTGAGCCTCCCATCGGTGAACTGGTTCCCCACAACAGACATACTACGACTCTCTAGTACGTCTCGCTGGAGTTTAAATCTCCCTGATTTATTTCAGTTTGATTTGACTGTCTTGTATTGTTATTGTGATATTCACTTGCTTCCGGGTTAAGCGAAGTATTTCTGTCACGCATATCGCCTTGTACCGCATTCCCGTTAGAATTGTAGCCGATATAGCGGCCTTCTCTCACCTCCCCTCGTTGCTGATTGTTATCTGAATTCCTCCGATCTGTTTCTGAGAATGCCATGTGATTTACCCTCGTATTCTGTGGTGGGTTTCTTCCCCTGTTATAATCATTTCGCTGAGTTTGACCCATATTATTGTTTTGGTTTCTGTAACCACTTTCTTGATTAGGCCTATCTTGTCTATTACCTTGAAATTGATAATTCTGATTACTGCCATTCCTACCATTATATCCTCTCTGCGTTTGATTATTCTGATTCCCAGGGTTAGGCCTACCAGTATAATTATTCTGGGCCCCACTATTGCTCGCCTGGCTACCTCTATTTTCGCCTGTGTTGCCACTCCCATTTCTACTGTCAAACCTGTTATTTACATCACGAGTTCTCTCGTGGCTATGTACCTCTTCAAACTCAGTTAATAATGTTAGTGCTTCGGCGCAAGTTTTAGGCCTAGCGACAACTAAATTATTATATATCTCGGGCTTATAGTGTTTTAAGGCTAATTGAAGCACATCTTTTTCAGCTAATTGTAAGTCTAATGACCTGGCAACTTTCATTATTCTGACGAAATATTCAGACATTGTCATATTCGAACTTTCATTATATTTACCTGAATACAACTCAGCTCGGGCCTTACTCTGGCGACTGGCGCTCCAGTATCGTTCCATAAATAACCTTTTAAATTCAGGATATCCTATCCCCCTTTGCGACACGAAGTTACACCAATCTCTGCACTTTCCGACCAAACTTTTCTGAACAATCAGCATTTTATAATCGTCCGGTACCGCTTTTATTTTAAAGTAGGTATCCATTTCGTTTATAAAATGATGTGGGTTAGATGAGTTGTCATCATTGTACCGAGGTGCTGTCCAATCATGCCCCAAAATTTGTGACAAGTGGATAGGATTCCTGATACCTAGTTGCATTACATTGTGGGACCCTAATTCGATATTGCTTCCCGTATCATCTGACTCAGTATTGACGCTAGGAGGACCTTGTGGTTCACATGGCAATTCATTTGCTGCTAATACTGCAGTATTATTTACATTAAATGTTGCAAGGCTGTTCCTCCTGACGTCACTACTGCTACGTACACTTTGAGGTTCATTCTCACTGCTATTAATTTTTGCATTCAATGTGTTTACCTGTTTTTCTATATTTATAACCTTCTCAGATAAAGACCCTTCTACCTGTTTTACTTTGTCTAAGACCTCAATCTTTAAGTTTTCAGTTGCTGTTTTATTTGTCTCCTGTTTCTGCTCTAGTTCTTTAACCCTACCATGAAATTTAGTATTAATCTCATCTAAGTCTGAAGAAAATGCATGGATTAACTTACTTTCCAATTCTTTATTTTTTTCAGCTAATTTTACTTCAACTTTCTTCTGATTTTCAGCAATTTTGTTGTGAATTTCTTTCTTAGAATTTTCTAAGTCCACTACTACACTTTTGATTTTTCCTTCTAACCTATCATTTATTTCTTTGACTTCATCGCTAATTGTATCTAATCTCTCTACGATTTTTTTGTTATCCTGAGAAATCTGTTTATTTTCCTCCCTAATCTGCTTAACCTCTTCCCCTAATTTCTGATTACCTTCATTAATCTGCTTAACTTCTCCCCCTATCTGCTTAAGTGATTTCTTATTTTCCTCATTACTCTGCTTAATATCTTTCTCTAACTTCTTTTGTGAATTCCGGTTTTCTTTTTGTGAATTCCGGTTTTCTACCATAAACTGCATCAGCATTTCTTTAATTGAGGACGATTGTCCTTCATTTTCGTTAACATTTTCCTCAGTTTCCTTAACTACCTGCTTATCCACAATAATCCCTTCCGAATATTCCCTGTTTTCTTGAGTTGATGACTCCTCTGACTGATTTTCAAATTCCTGACTGTTATTTTCTTCAATAACCCCTACTTCATTATCATTGTTTACCTCCATATCTACGTTATTTTCAAAATTTTCCAATTCCCCTTGACTTAATAAATCTTGTCCTAACTGACTTTCACTTGATTCCATTTCACTGTTTACAATTTTTCCACTCCGTAATTTATACATTCCTTACCCTTTTGTATTTTCTTACAGCATTTCTGTTTACCCCCAAAATTTTTCATGCACAATACCCTCTTATTGTTTAACAAACAAGTCATAAATTTCATGCACAATACAAGATACCCTTTTAACACTTTCATATAAAATCTTTTGACTTATCCGTTTTGGTTCCGGTTGTCATCCTTCCTTATGGTTCGATCGTGTTGCCTTCTTTTTCTCTCTTCTTTTCTTCCTTCTTCTGTTCTTCTTTCTTCTTTTCTTCTTCCTCGCGTTGCCCGGCTCCTAATCTTGATTCCCGTCGTCCTCCTTCTCACGCTCGGTGCCCAGCTCCTAATAGTGATGGTCGTCGTCCCTTGGCTTCACTCCTTTTTTCGAAGACCCACGTTGTATGTTAGTCTATAGATATAATACTCGTGACCCACGTAATGGGCGCCATAGATATGATGCAGTACTTCACACTAAAAGCCCTGTGGTTGTAGGAGTCCTTCAAGTATGCTGCAATCAGGGTTGTGGTCCACCTCCACAATATTGTACTTACTGCGAGTGTTGTCCTCTTCAGCCTGGTGGAACCTCGGGTTGCTCAGTCGGGCAGCTACAATTTACTCTATCATTTCTCGAGGGCATAAACAGGGTGTGGAGGTTCTATAGTTAATGTTTTTTTCAATAATTAAATATTTATCAAACGCTGTTAGTTTATTGAGTATTCCAATCAAAGTTCAAATGTATAAATGTTACTTCGTAAAATTATTAATTTTATTGGTGGGATATTGAAGGGAGTCTAATAATGGCCTTCGCACTCGTACGTAAATACTTCCTGGTAGTGACACGCGGTACCCACGTAATCTTGTAATGATGATGACGTCAATGTCACAACAGTACTTACTTGGCACACTCACTGAATTTATTTTAGTAAGTAGCTATAATAAGCTCTTACTGCAAGAATAAATGTAGAATAGATTTTACACTTCGGTAAATTAGTGAAGTTAATTTTATGTATACTGTCGGATTGACCTCAATGTCAATACGACTTATGTGTATTTTCGAGGAGAAATGCAGGAATATGACCTGCCTCCTCGAGTCCTTCGTACACAAGTGTAGTTTCGTAAAAGCCATGATCTTAGCCTCCTCTCAATTTCCCCTCTTTACCATAGTTACACAAAACCAATCATATGCACTGTTATAGCTAAATTCAGTTTTTTCTATCCTAAACTTAAATTCTATTGGTTGTTTCGATTAGCGTGGTTTTTAGCTTGGAAGTGATGCGTTTCTGTTTCTAGCCTAAAGCGATTGTCCGAATCCCAGTGTAATTCCTGGATCCGCCATACAACTTATATTTCCCAGCTTATTTTCCAGTGAAGTGCCTATTCATCTTATAAGCTCTCCTTTCTGCTACGTTTTGACTGTATAGCAGTGCAAAGTTCTAACAAAGAGTGGCACCTACCCCCTACTGAGTTGCCTTACATTTCACTTCAGCTTCATTGTGTATTTCTGAGTATTCTGTCTGCTAACTTCTATTGAGTTTATTCTTTAATATAAAATAATTAATATCAGCTAAAGTAATGATGATATTAATTTCATATTTATGTAATATTATTTGTTAATTTTTTCTGCTTTTTATCATGTAATTTATAATAATATTGCTTGGTTAGTTCAAAAGTTATTATCTGCCGTATTTAATTACTATCAATCTATTTCTCATCATTTTATATCAATTGATATTAATGGAGATGACTCCAATTATACCAGCTTTACTAGTATTATGTATTGAATTCTATGTAGCACATTCAAATTCATCCAATTATTCTACCCGAAAACTATATTTTGGGCAAAAAACCTAAAGAAAACTATTTCACCTAATGGAAAACCTAAAACAGTGTTTTTAAAAACCTAAAAATCCGGTCCCTATTAATAACATATATATAGAATTCAATAGAACGCTTCTATGCAATATTAAGATATTGTGTTTCTTATACAACACAACGGATAGTTAAAGTCCGGAATATAAACAGAGAACAGTTAAACGTTAAAAAATTGTGTCTCCACCGTTGGAAATGAGCATTTGATTATTATTAACACAGAACTAAACAGAATTACGACAATTTAATACGCTACAAAAACCTGAAAAATGTTTGACTCCTAATCATGTTATTCCTCCTCAAGATAAATCCCGACTACAACTGCGACTAATCAACCCCTAATAGCTAGGTCAACAAATTACGTTAAAATCTAATCCCATAAAGTTTCACCACAAAGGGAGAGAAATACTGGCTTGACCTGCAACAGTATGGTTAAACCCTGCTGTAATCACAGCTGACAGAAAAAAACTAGAGCGTGAACAAATATAACTGGATGGTATACATTCACAACTGATGAGTGAGGTTAAAAACTAGCATTGAATGGAACACTCAATATGATGTGAAATCTGTCCCACCTATTCTAGTTATTGCACAGTAATCCCAGTAATTGAACCTCAGATACTAAATCACATGTCTAGTAGATATATTTTTGATCATCTGCAATAATGTATAGGCATGTTCTGTTACTTGAAATAGGCCTACAGCATGCTTTGCTCGTCGGGATGGAGCATAAGGCATGACAATTATTTTTTATTCTGAAAATGTGGGACCATTTTAAAATTTTGAAATATACAAACGAAAGGGCGGAAATGGAAATATGTATGATGCAGATTATGGGTACTAGATTTAGGATAGTGAAACAGACACCTTTAAACATCCATATGAGATTGCATCGTGCTCTGCTTCATATTCCTCGTCATTGTCATAATTTCTCATGTCGATCAGATGTTCCAATCGCCTACGCGTCATCTTGATATTGAAATTAGCTTGGTTTATCTTGTTTTGCTGGCCGATAATTCACCGGTAAAGCATTATCTTAAATATTATTTAAAAAAAAAATAATAAGTTACTGTAGCTGGTAAAACGCAAAATGAACAATATCGTAGCTTTTCAGTCTAAAATCCAGAATGAAGCAGATTATCGGCGTTGGTGAACACAGCCCTAAGTTGATAAATTACACGTTTTCCTGTGAGGGCCAATTATCATTGATAAAATATTCTCCTTATTCCCTCAATTTTAATTTTCACTTAAGATAAAAAAGAAAGCACAACAGCTTGGGATTAGTTTGAAAAATATATATAAACGTTTATTAAGTTAAACATGTAACTTAGGCCTATAATGTGTGTAGTGTTCACATGTACGACTAAAAAGAAATGTAAGCGTGGTTAAGATAAAGTTACAGATGGAATAGTTTTACTCAATATCTATTGAAAGTCATTAAAAAGTATTTGTTGATAAATTACTCAGCTGTAGAGTGGTGTTATGTAACCATATTTATAGCCTATATAAAAGTCACAGATAATCAATTGTACAAGGTCATGTAAGCACTTTTCCTTGTAAGCACCGTTCCTTGTATGAGCATTCGAAGCCTAGAAATGTGGATTCGGAATAACGTAGTACAGATAAAACAATGCTGAACAGTACAAGCAATATAGACAGACACCATTAAATATGTAGACTACTCCTCGCTCTTTCTTTCACAATAAATGACGTGAGTCGAAGAGGAATACAGTTTTATACATTTCTTATTTAATTCAGTAAATACACTTACAACAACATAATATCTAGATTTGGTTGGTTGTTTGGTTACTTAACTACAGGGATGTACTGCAACTTAAACCTGTAACTGTCGCCGGTGTGCCGGAATTTTGTTCTGCGGGAGTTCTTTTACATGCTTGTAAATCTACAGACATGAGTCTGTCACTTTCAAAAACACATAAATGTCATAGACCTGGATCGAACCCAGTTCACAGAGCCAGCGGCATACTCACTGCGCTAACCATGCTGACATATGTAGAGTTGAAAAAATATAGTACTGCAGTGCGAATATTTGAAACTGTTCTTGAAGAAGAAATTTATCATCTTAATTTGCTTCCTACTGAATTAGGATATACGGCTTTGTTTATTCATGGTATTTTATTCACCTTTCCATTCTCCTTCCTTGTTGATAGTAATTATTGTAATTTTGTTCGCAGTTAAAGTAGGCCTATAATTTGCGTATGTTTGGGAACCTTTTAGGATTACGTCTTCATTTAATTTGATGCAATGAAGTCTCACTGGGGTATAGTATTACAAAATTTGCATGTTCCTTTATGCAATTCATCAGCATTCTCCAGTTGTGCCTGACATTCAATCTCCGTAAACAAGAAATGATAAGGAAACGATTAACGGCTTCTGATATGAAATAATTAGTCTATACCACGGTGCAAATGAAGAAAATCTGTGAATTAATTAAATGAAAAATCCACTGATTGAGGACATTAATTATCACATGATAGCAGTCAATAAAGTTATAACACTGTTTTTGTATTAGAAAAAATATTGAATGTTCAATTTATTGTAGAATTTGAAAAATTAGGCCATTTGTAAATTTGTTCTTGTTCATTCCCTTTGGATTTTCATTCTAGAACTAGTTTTTAAAAACTGTTTTTGTTCATCTTTGTTATAGCGTTTTCCTAGTGTTTGATGTGCTTAGTATTTTAGCACAGGTCGATAAGCTGTTCAAACGTGATGGCTTTTGAATACTTAGCAATTAATGTAGTTTCACGTAATGGCAACAATTAGCAGGGCTCTATAGTAAGAATATTTAAAAAATAATAATTATGGCTTTACACATAAATGAAATATTTTTCGTGCAACTAGCGTAACTTTCTGTGCTTGAAAGAATTAAAACTAAGTTAACATTATAATTACATAGCATTACATTGCATAAATAAATGTTCAAATAAGTTCAGTTAAATGAAGTTAAAATCAAACTAACCAAAGGCGTTAATGCTGTAAGCGACAGTTAGGCCTATACTTCTGGACACATATTAAACAGCATTTGGATATAAGTCAAAGTAAGGTATATAAGGTCTTATCTCAATAATAGATTATGTACCACTTGGGGCTAGTAGGAACACCGCAGATTGGGGAAGGTATTCCTATACTGTTTGTCATCTTTCATTCTATTCTCATCTGAAGACTCACACACGAAAGTTTTAATTCCTAAATAAATGGTGCAAAATAAGTTTCACAAACTTTCTCGCATATACGTGTTAAAAGCTAGCATAGAAAAACGTCAATTATAGAGACAACTTTTTAAAATACATTTTTATGACAATGACAAATATATAGAACGGAGGGAATCAGAGCCGATCTTTATGTACAATGCTATTTCCGTGAAATAATAACGGTAATAATAATAATGATGATAATAATCAATGGCGGAGGGTGGATACTTTGAGTAGGTGTACACATCAGTCAATACATTTTCTTTATCTAAGTAAATCACGTATTTGACTAATTTTTTTACCTGCCCATAACGTTAGAACTCTATTCGAGCAAAGAATGTACACAAGAAAAGCTTAAATATTTTGAGAATCTTAATATTCCACAATAAATATCTCTGAAACAGGTAAGCTACTGTGAAATCGTCTGACATGACCAAGATCGCCAACTTTGCCACGAGTTTTGATTTGAACCCAGGACCTCATATCTATTAGTTTATACGACCTCACTGTAATTGGTTTTGGTGTGTACATTACGACTGAGCTAAACTGACTGCATTTAACAACAATAAGTAGATTATAGTTTTCTTGTTACTATGGGCAGCAAAAATGATTCATATTTTAATTAACATGTTTGTTCTGAAATTCGCATTTAAGCCGTACTTATTTGTTTTTTTATCTTGATATCTATTAATTTTATAAGTAACGGGTTAAACAAAAATATTCATTTTGATTTTCTCTAAAACTTTACTGTGGTATGTTTTCATGAATCGCCTACTGTGTGTTAGAAAAATCTAGAAAAATTTAAAATGGACAATAGTAAAATACCCTTTAATTCATTTTTGCACAAAAAGGGATATAGTCATTTTACTAGTCATAGAGTTTTCAATTTTAAATTTTTATTAAAACCGTCAGAGCCTATTTTTCGAATATCAAAATTTAAAAAAAAAATAATGAAAAGCCCTTTAATATTTCAGTTATATAACTCAAATACTGGGTGGTTCCATAAAATTCCGAAAAATCTCTAATTAAAGAATGAAGTAAATACAATGAACTGTTTACCCGTTGTGTTTGTCCACAGACAGACGGACGGACAGGCATCATTCCAAAAACACTTTTTTTCGTTTCTAGGCATCGTGAAACATGTTTTCCCAATGTTATCTCGATTTAGATTTTTTGTAAAGATCTCAATACTTTCTCTATACTACGTAGGCCTATATGGGAGAAAGTAAAAGCGAGATCTGTAATGAACTAATTATTTCTGTTAGCAGATAGGCTATACATCCTGCCCATTAAGAAATAAGGTCCTATGTTAATTCACAGAACCTTAGTTTGTCGAGTAACTACAAAGGATAAGTTTCGAGATTTCAAGAATTTCGAGAACCAGTTTCCTACTGACCTTATTTCAGTAGCAGTAGTAACTAAAGGGAAAGCGTGACACTGATCTTACTTCACACGAAGCAGTTTATTCCAAGTCACCACGCATTTGCTGAGACTCCGTAAGTCAATATAATTCTGACATTCTCAACGAACTGAAGTACACAAATGCATGTATTCAGAGAAAATGTATATAATGTAAATGTGTTTTCTTACATAAAATTAAGTGCACCTCCGAATTATATAATAATAATAATATTTATTTAAGTAGACAACAAAGCTGGAAAATTCAACTGCAATAAATGTGATTATCTTAAAGAAAAATTGGTTAAATTTCCTTGCCGATTTTAACAGTTCTGAAATTGAAGGCGCATTCTGCTTTTGTAAAATCAATTCGTTCACATCATGCCCGTTAAGACAACTTCTTTCCATCACTGAATAAACTGTTTTTGAAAGAACTGAGGTTCTAACAAACATATTTTGCTGTGTTCGACAGACCAAGACACTGGTGTCATTTCTTCTCTAATACTGTAAAGCAGCGTTTCTCAACCTATGGTCCGCGGACCAATGGTGGTCCGCGAAGATGGTGCAGATGGTCCGCAGACATAATTAAAAAAACATCATAAAGCAAGTAAAGAAGTAAAAATGTTTCACATAAAATAGACACTAGATGTCAAAGTTTTTAAAATCTTCGAAAATACAGGTCCTATGCAAGTTTCCTTACTTTTGCAGTTACGAACCACAGTTTGAAACCCTGATGCACTGACGTCTATGGTTCCCTCTTTCATTCAAAACCCTGAAAAATAAGACTTTGTCGGAATTTGTTATTAGAGGCGCTCTCTTAACAAGGGTTTTATTGTTGGAGGTGCCCGAGTGTCTGATACCGGTAAACCTGAGTTATAATTCCTAATTATATTATCAAATTGGTAATAAATATTAAAGTCTGTTCAAAATAACATTTTACTGTCAGTAGCTTACTTCCAATTCAGTAACTGTGTTTTCGTCGAATTAAAATAAAGTATTTAGATTTATTTCGTTATATTGACCTATAATTAATACCCAAAATATTAAGAATATAGGCCTACATATAGCCTACTTTTAAAAATGGGATGTAAAATGAGGGGTCCGTAATTTTTTTTATACATTTTAGAGGTCCTCGGGTTCAAAAAGGTTGAGAAACGCTGCTGTAAAGGATTGGCCAAGCAGAAAAAAAAAACTCTTTACAGTAGGCTTACGTGTATTTCTGTATTTCGGTATGTACAGACATTCCAATATTTTTATTTTAAGTGTGTACTTTTCAATCAAATAGCCTGAAGGATGTACTACACTCTTCAAGGAACTGATCGGGGAATTTATTTCTCGAGTTAAATATATTTTTCTTTAATCATTCCCTGTAAGCAGAGACCAAACGGAAACTTTGGATATTCAAGGTAGTATTGCATGTCTTGGCTTATATTAATGCAACTGTTACCTCAAACTACCTAGGAAGCTTCAAATCGTACAAATTCAGCTTGCTTGAATGTCTGTCTTAATTAGGTATCTCACTGTCATAATAATTTGCATGTGCTAGCTTCACATTCTTGATCAATCCACTTTTGTATTTCTTTCTCGTGGGTCGTGCTGTATTTGGGTCCATTTCTCAAGGTAATGCAATAATCAGGGCCTCTTTCTCCACTGCATAGTATAATTTCCATATTCAGATTTTTATCATCAATAATAGCCTTCAAGTGATAACCAGTTCCCAGTAATAAATTATTTTAGATGTTACATTCGCCATTCTGTACACTCCAGTGCACGGAATCTTTCCGATATAATACGCAGTGATTTATGTTGGCAAGGGAATTCTAAACCTCCGACATGCCCACTCCCCACCCCCGCTCCTCGGTTTTTTTTCTTTCTTTCTTTTTTTTCCCCGCTAGCCTCTCGATTCGTTCAGAGAACATAATCATTTCAGAATCAATCTTAACCTTGTTCCATAAGGGAAATAATTTCGGTTTGTACACATCCTTTTTTCACTTAAAATGACTGTAGGTACAGAAGGCACTATTTACAAGGCAATTTCATCCAACCCTCCATATCTTATTTCCCCAATCCTTCGCTCCTGAGCCTGGAAGCGGCCTGTGTCCATAGGTTAATGTTGACTGCCAGACATTTTACATCAAACCAATACGAATCGGACTCATCCAGGGGATGGTCTAGGCATTCGTTGTTACACGCCTTCCAGACCCGTACACCGCTCACCTCTGCTTGAGCGCTGTTCATAAACTAATGCACCTGTTCGATCATAAACTCAAACCAATAAGAGATCTGCTCACCCAGGGCTGGTGTGGAACACAAATGGGAAGGCGTTTCATTGCCAACATTAAATTTAAAAAAACACTAAAATAAACTAGAAGCAATCTGAAAGTTTCCATGCACTCGAGTGTGCATATCACAAACAATATCAAATCTGTAGTACATTATAAACTAATTAATAGATAAAAGTTTGATGAAACCAGTGCCATGGCTATTGAACAGAAATGTTTAAGGGAGCAGTGGCATATGGTAAGTCTTGACATCCTTTCCTCTAACCAACTTAATGCTTAACATTGCCTTCATACATTCGTACAACAAGTAAGTTATCCGGTATAATCTTGTTTTTCTTTTTCTACTTGTTCTCGTCCTCCTTTTTCTTCTTCATCTTATTCCATCATACATTATTTCAGAATATTTGTGATGTCCAGAAGGCTTGTAGTTAAAAGCTTGTTCGAACCTTCTTTTCTAACAAATTCCTTAGTAAATTTTCAGTCATGTTAGTCTTTCATCCTGTACTTTTATTAGGCCTATCGTAGTTGTTTTATCTCTATTTTTTTCATTTCCTATGTGTACTATATTGCGTATTTTTTAATTCTCTTTGGATTTAATGGTTACTGTTGAATGAGGAAATGAATTTGTATAATATTTGAACATTTATTTCTCACTCACATTACAATAAAAATGAAAATTTCTGTACATGAATAAATAAAATAATCTTTACACTTGATTTCTTAAATGATCTGTGAACAATATTCAAATAGCTCAAATTAAATATAAATACATGAGCTTAGTTATGATTTCTTGAACTTGAATCTTTCAACATAAGGATTACTCTTTGACTAAATGAAATCTTCAATTAAATGAGTTTTACAGCTTACCAAAACCAACGGCCTGAGTCTGCAGGCTCTGCAAGAATGTAAAATTATACCTTTTCTTCCTTTGACATAAATGGTGAGTTAATTATATACAGAACAAAGATATTACACTGTCTTCCTTTGAAATAAATGGTGAGTTAATTATATACAGAACAAGATATTACACTGTCTTCCTTTGAAATAAATGGTGAGTTAATTATATACAGAACAAAGATATTACACTGATTATATTTACAAAAGTATTTACAAGACTATTTACAGGAGTAAACGTGATAGACTTTCAATATTGCTATTTGCAAGATTTCAATATGAGTTTAAGCTTCTTTCATTTGTCAATAACAAAAAAAAGCATGTTCAATGTAAGAAACTAAGTTTCTTTACCTTTAGTGTTTCATAATTACGTAGAAAACGCCTACCATAATGGCGTCGAATGGAGTAGAAGAGTTGATTATGCAATCGGCCTGGAAGTCTTGAACAATGACTGCATCTCAGCATGACGTCCTGTAGTGATATTTTAAGGTTGTAGTATATAGACAGAAACGTAACTAGCAGTTTCCGTCAGCTTCAAGTGATGACTTCATCCGACTTGGATGGCGATGCAGAGTAGAATGATTTTACAGAAAGTGTACATGTGCCACTTGAGGCAAAGTAGCAATGGCTGACGTGTCCATCCCCTCCCAGCATGCAACACGGAAACTGCGCATGCTCGGCAGCAAAGAACGAAAAAGATCACAGAACTTGAAACAAAAGCAAAGAATATAAGAAACACTAAACATAAAACAAAACCTTAAATACTGTTGAGACGGTATTTAACATACTGGGGAGGGGGGGAGGACAAGAAGGCCATTACTTCACAGGAAGTATACAAAGTTGATTTATAGACCGTACAAAAACACCATTCGAGGAGAGGACTGAAACTGTTCTTACTAAACCATCAGCTCCAGAATGCAGTTTAATAATACGTGCCAATTTCCAATTCAGAGGTGGTGATTGCATGTCTTTTATTACCACTAATTGTCCTTCTTTGAAATTAGGCTTTTCCATTTTCCACTTTGATCTTGCTTGTAAAGTGTTTAAGTATTCTTGGGACCAACGCTTCCAAAAACATTGACGTTGCTTTTGAATTAATTCCCAACATGATAATCTTGAGTCTGGAAGTTGCTCAAGAGAATGTTCAGGTAAGGCATTTAATGGTTGACCAATTAAGAAATGTCCTGGAGTCAAAGGCATTAAGTCTTCAGGATTTTCAGACATAGGCGAAATTGGTCTAGAGTTTAATATAGCTTCTATTTGAGATAGCAGTGTGTAGCATTGCTCAAATGTATAGACAGTGTTTTTCATAGTTTTATATAAATGGGCTTTAATTGACCTAATTGATCTTTCCCAGAGTCCACCAAAATGGCTAGCATATGGCGGATTAAAATGCCACTTGATTTGGTTAGATAAAGCATAATCTGATATTTTCTTCTTGGTGTTTTCCTCACAAAGAACCTTGTAGAGAGTCTGTATTTCTCTGTTTGCTCCAACGAAGTTCGATCCATTATCCGAATATATATGCTGTGGGACCCCTCGTCGAGCCACAAATCGATTCAATGTTGAAAGAAATGCATCAGTTGATGCTGATGATACTAGTTCTAAATGTATGCACTTTGTTACCATACAAATAAAAACTGCTATATAAGCCTTTATCTTGACTTTAGACCTAGGCAGACCAGTTTTCAACATAATTGGTCCTGCATAGTCTATACCCACTGAAGAAAATACTCTGTTGTGTGTTACTCGGGCCACTGGTAAAGATCCCATGAGTTGTGTTCCCATTCTTGGTGAGAAGCGATGACAAACAATACAATTTCGTATCGCAGTTTTTACTGTTCTCAGTCCATTTATAGGCCAAAATTTTTGTCTTAAGGCATACAGCAATGCTTGAGGGCCTAAATGAAGATACTTGAAGTGATAATGTCTAATAATTAAATTAGTTACATGATGTTTTGCAGGCAGTATTATAGGGTGTTTGGCATCAAAACTTAACTCAGATTTCTGAAGTCGTCCCCCAACTCGTAGGAGCCTATTTTCGTCCAAGAAAGGGTGGAGCAAAGCGATAGAGCTACGCTTATTAACTTCAGATTTAGCATCAATTTGTTTTATTTCATCGGGAAAAGATTGTTGCTGTAATTGTCTTACGATATAAACGTGTGCAGAGTCCATATCTTCTGGCAATAATGTAGAACTTTTTACAGTCCGTTTGTTGCTACGTAGAAATTTGAAACACCAAGCTATCACTCTTAACAGTTTGAAAAATGTAGAGTACTTGTGCAGAATATGAAACGAACTTGTTGTAGCTACCAATGCTTTGGCAATCGGCTTAGATTCTGGCAATTTAATAGAAGTGCCAGCTGGGATTTTTGGCCACTCTTCACGTGATTGGTACAAAAAGTCAGGTCCGTTCCACCATATTGAGGATTTGATTAATTGAGTGGGATAGGCACCACGACTTAACAAATCCGCTGGATTGAGATCTGACGGCACATAATTCCATACTGAAATTTCTGTATTAGACTGTATTTTGCTAACTCTGTTTGCAACAAATGTAGTCCAATGATGTGATGGTTGAGCTATCCATTGCAGAACTATCAATGAATCACTCCAACAATATATTTGATAATTAGTCAAGTCCATAGAAATTTTTATCTTACTATAGAGTTCACTAGCAAGGAGTGCTGAACACAATTCTAGACGAGGAGTTGATTGTTTCTTCAAAGGGGCTACTCGAGATTTACTTGTTAGAAGTTTAACCTTTGTATTGTTACCCATAGATGTACGTACATAAGCAACCGCACCGTACGCCAATTCACTGGAGTCACAAAATATGTGCAATTGTAGATTCGGTTGTAAATAGTCAGCTAACACATAACGAGGAATACGAACATCACCAAGTACATGAAGACTAGTGTACAGTTTATTCCAACCATGTTGTAAGTCTACAGGAACTAGCTCATCCCATCCTGAATGAATCTTCCATAACTCCTGCATTATAAGTTTTGCTTTCACTATTACAGGCGATAACAAACCTAAAGGGTCGTATATTTTAGCAATATCTGACAATATATGCCTCTTAGTAAATCTGGTAGGTGACTGCCTCACCTCGTATAATAGTTTATCAGTACGAGGATTCCAATGTAATCCCAGCGTTTTTACAGCGTCGTCTTCTTGTAGTTTAAGAAGCGTTTGAGTTGAACGTTGCTGTTCCGGTACCGTATTCAGTACTTCTTCTGAATTAGTGCACCACTGTGTTATGTTAAAACCTCCAGCAGAAAGTATATTAGTGATGTTAATACGTAAAGATATAGCATCGTTTATACAGGATGTTCCTGAAATCAAATCATCTATGTAAAAATCTTCTTGTATGGCTTTAGCTGCTTCAGAAAAATCTTGTGCTTCATCTACAGCTACTTGTTGCAATGTTTTTGTGGCTAAATAAGAAGAAGGAGTTAAGCCATAAGTAACTGTCTTTAAGCGTAAAATTTGCACTGGTTTATCCCTCTCAGTACGCCAAAATATCCTCATGAAATCTCTTTGATTTGATTCCACAAGCACCATTCGATACATTTTTTCTATATCTGCTGTTAACACATAACGGTGGCATCTGAACCGTAACAATATAGAATATAAATCTTGCTGCACAACTGGACCAGTCAAGAGATTTTGATTTAGAGAATTACCTGATGAGGTTTTCGCTGAACCATCAAACACTACCCTTAATTTTGTAGTTTTACTGTCTGGTTTTAATACAGGGTGGTGTGGCAGATAAAATGCTTCAGGACCATCTTTCTCAAAGTCACATGTTACCTTTTCCATATGATCCATCTTCAGATAAGTGTCCATGAATTCAGTGTATTGTTGCAATAGAGAAGCATCCTTATGTAATTTATTTTCCATAGCATAAAATCTACGAAGAGCTTGAAGGCGAGATGCACCAAGGGGGGTAGAGCCCTCTCGGAATGGCATAGTAACTATATATCTTCCTCTTTGGTCACGACGTGTAGTTTCTGAAAACAATTGCTCACATTGTTTCTCCTCCTGTGTCCTTTCATTAAATTGTAGTTCCTCTAACTTCCAAAATCTTTCTAATTGATTATATGTTTGTTGTGATATGCTTAAATTACAATTCAAATGTGTCATGTCATCTTCTATAAACGTGGATCCAATGACAATCCAACCAAGTTTTGTTTCTTGCAATTTCAAAGATGCGTAATCATTACATCCCATGTCAATTTTATGACCCTGTATAATGTCCCAACAAACATCGGCTCCCAGCAAAATATCAATATCACCAGGCTGATCAAAACAGTTGTCTGATAATTGAATGTTTGAAGGAATATGCAGATTAGTACAGTCTATTTCCATAGACGGCACTGGTGAAGTGGTTATTTTATTCAACACTAAGCATGTTAGTTTCACTTGAAAGTTAGTGTCGAATTTGCTTTTTATAGATATCTGAGTAGTCTTAATTGCATCGCTTACTTGTGAATTTATACCAGATATCGTTATAGTTGTATTTCTACATTTCAGTTTTAGCTTATCACATAACTTATCTGTTATGAGCGTGTGCGTAGAACCGCAATCAATTATGCCTCTACATTGAGTATATTTCTCATCTGACCCAGCTACCAACAAGCTAACTGTAGATAGAATAGCTTGCTGCGAACACGGCGTCACCGTGGAACTGGCGAGAGTTTGTGGATTACACACTAAAGAGTTTTTAGAGTCACTTCTTACATTTTGAGTTTGTGGATCCCGCTCTGAGTCACCTTTTGCAAAATTTTTGTTGCAAGATTTAGAGTTTTTAGACTGTAACCCTACTTTTCGCACTGAATTATTATTACTGTCTGAGTGCAAAAGTGTATTGTGTGATTTAGAACAAATGCGACACTTAGATCTTGTGCACTTGCTTGTAAAATGGTTTGCACGCAAACAATTGAAACAAAGTTTTTTGTCTTTTACATGTTCATGGCGTTTTGCAATATCTGCTTCTTTAAATTTAGAACAGTATTGTAAGAAATGATCCATGTTACAGAACGAACACTTGACCACTCCACGACTAAGGCATATTTTAGATATAGCTGGTCGACTAGAATATGTAACCTTTTTACTATGTTCTAGGCCTAGCTTATTTTGTTTTAAAACATTTTCTCCCTCCTTAGCTATAGCATCTAGTGTTTGACATCTTTGTTCCAAGAATAAACATAACTGTTTAAATGTTGGTGGTACAGTAGATGGAGATGTTAATTCCCAATCTCTAAAAGTCACTGCGTCCAATTTTGAGATTACCATGTGGACCAATAACGCATCCCATGAATCAACTGGTTGTCCAAGGCCTTTTAATGTTCTAGTTTGCCGTTGAAAATGGTCTACTAAGTGTCTTATAGAGATTGCAGATTCTTTACGTATTTTCTCATATTCAAAAAGTGAAGCGACTAGCTGTGAGACAAGTAATTTTTTGTTCTCATATCTATCGTTTAGCATTTGCCATGCTATGCTGTAATTTTCATTTGTTAGTGACAGTGAGTCGATAAGCTTTGCCGCAGAACCAGTGACAGATAACCTGAGATAGTGAAATTTTTGAACAAGTGGTAATGTCTCTTCTAAATGTACTAAAGAAGAAAATATTTCTTTGAATGGGATCCAGTCTTCGTACTTCCCCGAAAATACTGGTAACTCTATTTTAGGTAAACTAGCACGATCACTTTTAGCAACAGGAGTTGTGGTTTGAGACACGCGAGCCGGGGCATTAACCTCTTCAAAGTTTCTTATTAACCTTCTAGCGAAAGAGACCGCTGCATAGTATTTTGTTTCGAACTCCAGCCTCTCTGATTCACAATCAGGGTCTGCATCAAAATGTTCTAATTTAGATTGCAATTCATCAAATTCCTTGTAATATAGTTGTGCATGTTCCAATCTTTGTGTTACATCATCTATACTAGCCTGGGAAAGATCACTAGACTCAATGAACTGTTTAAATCTTGTTAATTTTGCCTTTGATTGAGCCCTTTTTTGTTTAATTTGCTTTACTTGAGATGCTATGTTCGCAATCGCTTGTAATGTAAGAGATTGTGTAACTGTTTCTGGATCTGTAACTTGCTTACCACCAGGATTAATAGCTTTATCTTCATCAGACATTTTCAGCTTGTAATGATACACTGCTTTGTTGACGAAGAGGAAACAATTCTGATTATGACTCACCTCAGTGTTAATGTGACCAACCTTACTATCAGCGTTCAATGGTCCCAAGAATGATTTATGTGGTGGCACGTAGGGCTGCGTTTGTTGTCTTCTTGCGACCTTGACAGGAGCTGATGTAAGCTGAGATGACCCATATTTTTCAGAGTTGCATGTTGGGATGGACAGCTGACTGACTGTTGTCCCAGGCCATTCTCTGATTGCATGTTCCTCTCCTCTCCATACACATTTACAGCAGTACAGTATTACATGAAATACAAAAATATAAACCAGCATTAGTACACGAAGTAAAAGTCTCGGTGGGACCTCCAAAAAATGTTGAATGAGGAAATGAATTTGTATAATATTTGAACATTTATTTCTCACTCACATTACAATAAAAATGAAAATTTCTGTACATGAATAAATAAAATAATCTTTACACTTGATTTCTTAAATGATCTGTGAACAATATTCAAATAGCTCAAATTAAATATAAATACATGAGCTTAGTTATGATTTCTTGAACTTGAATCTTTCAACATAAGGATTACTCTTTGACTAAATGAAATCTTCAATTAAATGAGTTTTACAGCTTACCAAAACCAACGGCCTGAGTCTGCAGGCTCTGCAAGAATGTAAAATTATACCTTTTCTTCCTTTGACATAAATGGTGAGTTAATTATATACAGAACAAAGATATTACACTGTCTTCCTTTGAAATAAATGGTGAGTTAATTATATACAGAACAAGATATTACACTGTCTTCCTTTGAAATAAATGGTGAGTTAATTATATACAGAACAAAGATATTACACTGATTATATTTACAAAAGTATTTACAAGACTATTTACAGGAGTAAACGTGATAGACTTTCAATATTGCTATTTGCAAGATTTCAATATGAGTTTAAGCTTCTTTCATTTGTCAATAACAAAAAAAAGCATGTTCAATGTAAGAAACTAAGTTTCTTTACCTTTAGTGTTTCATAATTACGTAGAAAACGCCTACCATAATGGCGTCGAATGGAGTAGAAGAGTTGATTATGCAATCGGCCTGGAAGTCTTGAACAATGACTGCATCTCAGCATGACGTCCTGTAGTGATATTTTAAGGTTGTAGTATATAGACAGAAACGTAACTAGCAGTTTCCGTCAGCTTCAAGTGATGACTTCATCCGACTTGGATGGCGATGCAGAGTAGAATGATTTTACAGAAAGTGTACATGTGCCACTTGAGGCAAAGTAGCAATGGCTGACGTGTCCATCCCCTCCCAGCATGCAACACGGAAACTGCGCATGCTCGGCAGCAAAGAACGAAAAAGATCACAGAACTTGAAACAAAAGCAAAGAATATAAGAAACACTAAACATAAAACAAAACCTTAAATACTGTTGAGACGGTATTTAACAGTTACTATTTTGTTACATTTTCTTTACTTTCTTTACTCGTTAAATTTAGTGCAACTTAATTTGTCTAATAAAATAATTCATATCACTCAATAGAGTTTTTATTCAATACTAAGTTCTAACATAAACATTCTTATGATACCTAGAAGAAACATATTATAATATCATTCAGAATTTGCTACTTTTGCAAAAAAAGGAACTTTTAAACATCCTTACTATTAACAACGAACTATCACATGAATTAAAAAACAAAATTTGAAAATTCAATAACGAAACTGACAATTTTTGCTTTGAGAAGACAATCACTGAGCTTAAACGTAATAATATCTTGTTTAGTATTACTTTTTAGTTTTTATCTTCAGTTTGTATTAAATTCAAAGCGTAATATATATATACTCATATATATACTCATGTAATAAACAATTACACTTGTCAGCTTTCCTTGTTGTGGTCTTCTTCAGAGTAAAGAAATTAAGTTAAATTGCAGTACCCTAACGTTCCTTGTCAACTCGTAATTTATCCTTTCTTCGTAATTACCAGTATTAAGTTTACCACTTAAACTTTGCAAACCCGAGCACAAACAATTTAATCAAGGACGTTCATGGTAGCAATATCCATTTCTAGACACATAAACAAACTTCTGGATCTAAGCCAAAACATCTGAGCTCCTAGTTGCGAGTCAGCTGTAGGTTGCTAATCTACCGTCCCTCAAAGAACAAAAAGCGCTCGATCGAGAAAATGTCTTCGAATCCCACGTAAATAATGCATTTAATGCTCTTGCCGGCACTATTGAACTGACCTTACGCTTTCAAATCCGATAGACAACTTTTATTCAAACTTCGGACTTTATTGATTTCTATGAAGGATCTTGCAGCCCGTTTTAGGTAACATGATCAGAAAGTCTGTTTATGGTACGAAATGGGAGAGTTTATTACTTAGGTCAACAAATTAAATAGCCTCCACTACGAAATATGTGAGCTTAAAAAAACGAGAAATAGGTATTCTATTTATCCTGCTGTGGCATTGTACGTAGCCTTCTTTCCATGACCAAGGGGGTATAAACCCTTCAAATATTCATATGAATGCTGTGAAGTTTATTACGCTATGAACACAAGTAAATCTCATTTACGTTATGAAAGCCTGGGAAAAGCAGGAAAATATCATCCAACCAAAGACAAGTAATAGGACACTCCGTTCAAAGCGCCTAACTCACTGATTATTTTTTCTAGAAACGGGATAAAAGAAAAGGGGATTAGATTTAATTCTAAGCATGAAGAAACAGAGGCATATGGATATTAGAGCTGAAACTAGTAAGACTGTCAGCATTACGCCGTTATTCGCAGGATTGCCCCTGGTACTTATTTCCATTAGAGGCTGAGTCGATCCCAGGACAAAAATGCCTCAGGGATTAGGTAAATTAAAAAATCTCAACGATCTCATCGAGAATGGAACCCACACCTTCCGGTCATTAGTGTAGTACCCCGACCAATTATTGAGTTGGATGCCATTAAACACTCGAACATCGCCAGGTGACTTCGCTTAGAAACAATAAAGCAGTCCGGCAGATATCGTTACCATTGCATTTCGGTGGCTTCACATTTAGAGGGAATATGTTGTGCTGTCTCATCCAGGTCACACAGTGCACGCCGTTTATTGTGATCACTTCGGGACGCAGCTAATCTGATAATATTAACCAATTTTTATCAATAGCCGAAGGAATTAGATGAAGGTTATTTATTCATACATAATAACACTACAAAACAGAACAAAAAATATTTATTCATAAAATAATACGTAACTGTGAATCACTGAACCACTCATACGCTAATGTAGTAATAGATTGCAACTATTTTTTCAACCAGTAACAAAGTTTTTAATTGTTTTTACTTTCCTTTAGGAGTCCATTAACCAATACTCCATAATCAGTTATTAGTTACGAGTGTTTTTGGAAGTCTATACTGATATTTGGTGAACGCCGCGTAGCAAAACACGTAACGCCAGTCTGTTCAAGTATTTTCATTTTACACTAGCCATCACTGCATGTTAACACTTATATTTATTAATTAAAAGCTGCAGCTTAACTCTGGAGCGAAACATGTTTTATTGTTTAAAAGAGAAAGTCAGTAATGACATCTCTTTGAACTGGTCAACCTGTGATCAGTATTGCCAGTACAATACAACACACCTGAGTTAAAAAGAAAACCCTTAAAAACGAAATTTTGAATGATGTACAGAACCTGGAAATAAAGCCGTAAGAAGGTAAACAGAATAAACCGAATCTTTGATCATAATAAGCAGCATTTTTTAATGTATCAGTATTAATCTTTACGGGAATTTAAAAAAAGTTATAACAATATCCGACTGATAACATTATCCGCGATTACATTAAGCGGTGTTCACTGTACTGGCTCCTCCTGCATTCACGCGTTTCAGTGATTTCCAATCTCCTAACCGAAACCAGGCTAAACCTATTCTGGCTTTAGCGCCCCCCTCATAAATATATCTCACTGTTCCGCAGAGAGTTTCAATCATTAATGGATATCCAGAACAACCTTCCCCCCCCCCCCGTTCTCCTTCAGTTATTTGAAAATCATTTTAGAATATAAAGTTATGTTTGTTAAGACAGACACCGATCCCGCAGGACATCTTCATCCAGTTCATAAGTACCCAAAATTTGTATCATTTTGGGGATTGTGCCCTACAATTAGACGAATGGCAGAAATTTATTGAAGTTCATGATATAATTAACCGTATCAGTTTTAGTTACTCGTATGTAACTTACGGTGTAAAGGTAGGGGGACGGTAAACCCCGGCACGGACATTTAAACACAGTTATTCAGGTAATGTAAACTCCAGCACTAGAAAAGTGTAAACGGCAGTAACAATGTGTAAACTCCGGCACTAGCAATGTGTAAACTCCCGCATCATTTCCCCTCCCACTTTACCAGACTGAGAAATGACTATGCGAAATACACAGGTGTGGCCACTTTTACTCTTCATTACTATTCAAAAATTAAAATTACATCTCAGAAAAATGTTTATTTTGTAATTTTGTTTAAATAAGCAGCTCTTTTAACGAAATCAAATCTAAACATTTCCCTTAGAAAGTATCGTTGTCACAGGTGTGAAATACGCTGAAATTTATTAAGTGTACGAATGGTACTTTATGAGATTGTGTGGGGGACAGGAAAATGTCTGTCTGTCTCTCTATATGTCCATGTGTCTGTACGCGCGATAACTAAAATACACTTATCGGATTTTCATGAATCTTATTGTACGCATTTACAACGTCCATGGGAAGCCTATTGATTGATATTGGACCAAATCGGTTGACCGGTCAGTGGCGTAGCAAGCTTAGGTGGTACCCGGTGCGGAAAATTTCTTGTCACCCCCCCCCCCCATTCGAATTATTAAAAGATGGAACAGTTCCAAGTGTTATTTTTTGGACAGTCAAAGGTAATCCCACGAGAGTTTAAGAGTTTATCGATAGATGCAGTTGCAGCGAATTTATCTGATGTAACTCGTAAACTCAACGGATTATGCAAAATCAGTAATAATTACTTTGTTATATAAAAACAAAACTAAGCTCCGAAATCATGGCATACTATGAATCAACCATGCATAAAGCGATTCCAGTTACCATGTTGACGCCATCTTGTAACCAGTGCTACCAATGGTGCATATAAGACATAGTTAACCTAATTCAGTCAATTTTGTTAGGATTAAGGAAAGACATACATATCAAGCACATTAAGTTATGCTGTACATTGTACATTGTACTGTTAAACGACAATAAATGTTATTTTAATTATTAATATTACTATTATTATTATTATTATTATTATTATTATTAATCTAAAGTACGTTATAGACAGACAAACAATACATTGTTTTCGTGAGCGACAGATTCACGAATTGTGGGTGTTACCGTTAATAAAACGAACATCTAGGCCAAAATACACTCCCGAAATTAAGCAAAGATTTATTTCTGGAGTGATGTTTTAATATTTTTTTTATTTTGTTTTCCAAGCGAAATCTCGAATTCTGGAAAGATGAATTTTGACAAAAGGACAAAATTTTGTATTTATGTCGGGTACCTTTCAAGATGTGAACCGAAGACTGGAGACAGGTTTTCCTTATTTTTACATAAAGAAAGTTTTCTCGAAAACGGCTCTAACGATTTTCTTTAAATTTGGCACGTGGGTTGCTTATACTAAGAGCTAAAACTTTTATTTGAAAAACTTTTTCGAAATAATTCTCTGAAGGGTAGTTATAAGCCACCCACTCTGAATACGTGCTCTTTGCAATACGGCCTCTTGCAACGGAAAATCGTACGAAAACAAAATGTTGTATTTTGGTTAGGTACCTTTTGGGGACGTGACACAAAGATTGACGACTTTCTCTTATTTTTAAGGGGAGGCTAACTTTTATTTGGGCAGAGGAAGTTATGTGAATTATACATAATTTTTTTTATGGGTTGATCATAATAAATTTCATAAACAAGTAATGTAACTATTTTACGGAACTGTATTATTAATAATCTATTCTTAAATATGCGCACATACCAGTTCGAAATCTACATCTTTTCAACCTCAATTTCGGAAAAAGTAATTTCAATTTCGAAAAAAAATGTCAATTTCGGAAAAAGTGATTTCAATTTCGGAAAAAGTAAGTTCAATTTCGGAAATACGAGGGCTATTTTTTTTTAACCTCCGATGGGTCATAAATGAAAACCACAGTGAAAATCAAAACTGTTTTATTTGGAACATTTAGGTACGGTACACCTTCTAGCTACTTCTCTACATAATCTCGCTCTGATTGAGTCATTTGTCGTAGCGTGGTACCAACTTCACTATACCCTCTTCATAGAAGCTTGCCGCCAGCGTATTGAGAAGGGTCTTCACGGCATTTTGAAGAGTTTTGAAATTCTTCGTTACCTCCCAGATCTTTCTTCAGCTGCCGAAAAAGATGAAAGTCACTCGGCACGGGAACGAGTTTTTGAAATCCATCATGACAGGATGAAACGTGGATTCGTTACGACAATCTACAGTAGATTGCCGGAGACTTCGGGGTCAACTCACATTCGAAGTTTATTTTCGCCAAAGTCATGACTGCCGCAGCGGGTAGAACTGGTTGCGGCTTGGGTGATATAAAATATCACCGATTGTTGAAGTCTCATTTAAATTAATAAAACTGCAGATACAAGAATCGGCAGAAATAAACATCCCTCCCCTAACCATAATATTATTCTTCGTATCTACGCAGCGGCCAGTTCAGCCGCGTTTTATTATTATACCTTTGTTGACTGCATTTAAAACTAAAAGAAGTTTCAATACGCATGTTGACTTGTAGAAAGTTGTTACGCTTATTTAATTATTTTAAATAATATTATTTTCTTTAAATTCCCTTGAGCGATTTTTTACTTACAAAAACACATTTTATTTTGTCACCCCCGAGTGGTGGCACCCGGGGCGGCCCGCACCCCCCTTCCTACGCCACTGTGACCGGTACCGGAGTAATGCCCAATTTAGGGTCTATTTTATGGTAATATATTAGAAAGAATTTATCAAATGCAAATCAGTTCTCATGACAACATATAGTTTTACAATGCTCATATACGGCATTGGAAGTTGCAATTCTGTTATCTGTGACAAAATAACACTACCCACAGAGTCCTTCACATATGCTTATCAAACTACAGTAGACCTCTGTTATTCCGTAAGCCCTGCTTAATGAATCGATCTGGAGATTAGGAAACTTAGGAGATTGGGAAATCAATTAAAATTAACTTATTTTCTGCATATCATAATTACAATAATATTGATGAAACAAAAGCATTCTGGAACTTTGTTACATCAGTTTACCTGATTTTATTGTTTTTATGTTCTTCTTGGTGGGAATTTGCTGTTGGCTGCTTCGGATCTTTATGTAGGTTAGCCACTTGAAATTGTAATATGGTGCTCGTGCAGGTTACTCAGCCTTATCTAGGAAACAAATGCAGACCACTCAGAGTCTGTCTCTTATTTATGTAGTAGTTAGGCCTAACTTTGGTAATATGTTAATAGCATTACATGTGGGAGTTTTACGTCTCTACTGTATTCTATCTCTCAAATCTGCGTGCCGGAGTTTGCACAGGCACAATAATCATGCGTTTCAGAAAAAGGATCAACCGTGCGGGAGTTTACTACCACCCAATATTATCTGCTATTACCTCAGGATAATAGAACCAAACTTCAGTATTTGTGTTTAAAATGAAGACGTAGACACGAGAATTAAAAGCTGAATGCCTTTAAAAAAACAATATAATTATAAGCCTAGTGCATAAAGAGGAAAGAGGAGAAACGAATTCATGGAGAGTGGCACTTTGATTCTATTTGCACTGAACATTTGTCTCGATGAAGGCTGACAGATTTGCTAAATATTTGCATTGTGGGCGGTGTTAACTAGTTGTAACTTTACCCCTGCGAGCTGGAACAAATGTTTCCGCAGCGCTTTGCAGTACACTCGTGAAACCACTTGTCACGCCGGAACAAGTGACACATATTGTGAATATCGAAGTATATACTCCAACCCGGTCTACTAAATAACGCGCCAGAAAAGAGACCGATGAATGCAGAATGTATACCATAACGTAATCACAAAGTCTGTATGTAGAAATTTAAGGAAGGGCAGGGAACTTAAATTGCATTTCAACAAATAATGTAGGCCTACTGGTATTAATGTATTTATATACAGCTCGGAAATCTTAGCTCATTTTATTAGTTTAGGAGCACAATGAACCATAGGCGTAACCAGGGTGACCATATGGGGGGGGGGGGTTATAACATCTGGAGAGGGAGGTTCCGGGGCCCTCCCCCGGAAAATTCTAAAAATTAAGATGCACAATAACGAGTTTTAAGCTTCCCACGCTTTAAACTCATATTAAGTAATTTATAAGCGGATTTCTAAAAAAAGGTGTTATATCACAATAATGAAATAAAGTGTACAATTTTCCTTTTTTATCAATGGGGGTTTAAACCCCCAAACCCCCCCACCCCCAAACCCCCCCCTCGTTACGCCTCTGCAAATGTTAGTGCAGCGGTACTCTTATAATTAATGTCAGTGTATGTGGAGAAAATGTATTTTGCTATTTTATCGACAATCGCTCCAACGATTTTACAAAAACCTAATATTTTTGCTTTCTTTTCATTCAAGAAATGTGTTATTTTTTCCGGATTAACTGCGATGCGATTTCAATTAGAATGTATTAGGCTAAAATGACAAAAATCATGACAGCTTGTAGCTTGTAAAACCCTTCCGGAGCTGAATTTATGTAATAATATAAGTATTCAATAGGTAAAATCATCAGTGGGCTCTAAGTTTGAAATCAATGAGGAAAATTTTAGTGGAATAGGTGGCTTCCATAAATGAAAAATTTAACTTGGGAATAAAAAAATCCTCACATTTAGTATATAGCACTACTCTACTGATATAATATATCTGCTTTCATCAAACTTTTAAGGTGAATAATGTATATGTCAGGAGCAGCGAAAAGATTGATTATAATGAACTAAATAGTTTAATTCAGCCCTGAAATTGCCAACCATAAAAGAAAAATATTAGCATACACGTAGCTTATCGCTGACGCGGTACGCCGTGGCGCGGTGGTTGAGTCACTGCGCTACAAACCGGAAGGTCGCGGAATCGATCCCCGATATGGTTCTTGGGATTTTTCAATTGCCCTAATCCTGCTGGTGGCACTATGACCCTGGCGATGACTCAGCCTCTAACCCAAATGAGTACCAGGAGCAAACCTATGGGTAATAGCGGCCGGAGCGTTAGGCTGACAATCTTACCAACTTTACGTGCCAAATGTCTAAAATATGGGAGCCTCACATCCTGGAAGCCTGTATAGGGAACACTTTCACTTTGCAGCTGTAGGCTTATTTTGGAAGCTACATTCTTTAACATAATCATTAAAGTTAACATTCATTAGTTCCATTCTAATTAAGATAATAACTGGTGGATTCTATAATGTTCTTCAAGTAGTGGTTAGTGGCTAAAGAATAGAAAATAAAAGTAGCCTACAAATTTAATACGAACTTAAAAAAATAGACCAGTCATAAACCACTATGGAAATTCCGCCTAATAAGGACCAAAAGAGCGCCGCGTTTCTAAAATACCGAGTTATCGGGAATAAGAACATAAATTAAAATATTGTTATTGCGAAAATTAAAAATGTGTGTATTGGCCTCAAATATAACAAACAACGTCAATAAATCATAAAACATGTTAATATGGATAAAGTTACTCCTCCATGAAACAAAAATTTTATGTGTCAATAAGTTACAACAAAATAGTTTAACCGAGCGAGGTGGCCGAGATGGTAACGTCATGGACTAGCATTCGGGAGGTCCCAGATTCAAATCCCGTGGCCGGCCAATTTGACATGGGTTTTTTCATGGTTTCCCCAGTCGTAAAGGCAATTGCCAAATTTGATATTTACATACCATGAATCATCCTCACCTTTTCATCCCGTATCATATTCATTTAAATTAATATCAGTTAAATTTACTCCATAAAATACACTAACAATAGAAATAATTGACAATAAATAGTTCCATGGCCTACCCTACTATAGGCCTATAGACACTGATCCCCAACTCCTTATATGGCCTCGCAGCTAAAAGGAGTATAAATACAGCTGTATATTATATATAATAGTGTATATTTAATTGTTTATGTTACCCGTCATGGTTGCAGAGTACGCTCTTTGCACACTACACGACTTCGGTCGGACGACAAAAAGTCGGACGACTAAAAGTCTTAGTCGGACGACTAAAAGTCTTAGTCGTCCGACTTGCTTTTGACGCTCTTTGCACACTACACGATTTCGGTCGGACGACTCTAACGCTCCTTGCACACTACACGACTTCGGTCGGACGACAAAAAGTCGGACGGGCAATTTTCTTTAGTCGACTGATAAAGAGAATGAGACCTTTCACATTAGACGGCAACGACACGACAACGACTTTTTGTCGGGTTGCAGTCGTCCAGTGCCACTGCATCCACACGACAGTCGTGTCGTCTCTCTGCTCAGTGGCCTATGTAATCAAATACACGCTTGCACACTAGACGATTTCAGTCGGACGACAGCTGTCTCCATTGCGCGTTGCTTGGTTAAGTTTGTGTGATTTGTTCGCTATTTACGAACCTTAAACATGGAAGGAATTGACACTGAAGTTTTTATTTCGCTGGTTCAAGCAAAACCTGTATTCTAATAGATTTAATTTTGGAACATAAAAAAACTTAAAGTGAGTATGAAAATACTGTAATAAAATCCACTAATAATAATACTTTAATAATAATAATAATAATAATAATAATAATAATAATAATAATAATGTTAATAAATATTTCATTATCATTGAACAAGTAGGCCTACTGCAATAGACGTCATTCTTTATGATTAAATTTCTCACACAATATTACGAAATCTTTGTCTTTGAGTTACTAAATGAGTGATAAATATCATAACAAGAAGATTGATGGACAATCTAAAGTTCACATTCAGTTATTACATTCCTTGAATACAAAAGCAATAAAACCAGTAAAAACATCGCACATTTGGATCAGCCTAAACTTGACACTAAAATATGTTTGCATTCAAAAAATTCTGTCACAGATTAAAAAGGTGTATTAATTAACCATGCATCTAGTTCATTGTTAAATCTTATTATCGGTAATTCTATAATTTTTATTGGTAGTTTATTAATCATTTTAGGCCTAGTATATCAAAGCTGTTTTAATAATTTTGCAAGTATTTGTATAGGCACATATAATCTTTTACTATTCCTAGTATTGTTATTCCTAGTATTGTAAGTGCAATAATAATCCTGTAATCTGTTTTTATTGTAGAGAATAACATGATATATGTATAAGTTAATTACTGTTATGTACCGAAACCTAATAAATAATGGCTTACAGTGTTCTAGTTTTTCTGAATCTGTAATAATCCTATCAACTTTCTTTTGTAACCCAGTAAAGGCGATTGCGCCTTCGTCTTTTCCGACGACGATAAAACATCCATAATGCAATGATTTGTTCACGATCCATAATAACAACCTTACCTGGCTTTACTTTCAACACAACTGTTAAAAATAAAATCCTAGAGTGAAAAGCAACCCGACAAGATTTAGAGTCGTCCGACCGAAATCGTGTAGTGTGCAAAGAGCGTCAAAAGCAAGTCGGACGACATTTAGTCGTCCGACTTTTTGTCGTCCGACCGAAGTCGTGTAGTGTGCAAAGAGTGTAACGCTCTTTGCACACTACACGACTTCGGTCGGACGACAAAAAGTCGGACGACTAAAAGTCGTCCGACTTGCTTTTGACGCTCTTTGCACACTACACGATTTCGGTCGGACGACTCTAAATCTTGTCGGGTTGCTTTTCACTCTAGGATTTTATTTTTAACAGTTGTGTTGAAAGTAAAGCCAGGTAAGGTTGTTATTATGGATCGTGAACAAATCATTGCATTATGGATGTTTTATCGTCGTCGGAAAAGACGAAGGCGCAATCGCCTTTACTGGGTTCATCCAATTAATCAGAGACGGGAGGAAGTAGGGATGTTCTACACATTATTTGAAGATCTGAGAAATGATGATCGAAAGTTTTTTAACTATTTTCGTATGTCACTTGGCTCCTTTGATGAATTGCACGGGAAACTGAAGAATGTTCTTCAACGGCAAAACACACGATTCAGAAGTTGTATAAAACCTGTTGAAATGCTGGCTATGACTTTAAGGTAAGTGTTTGAACACTGCTTTGTTATTGCTGGTGTTTTAATTAAAGCGTAATAATAAGTTTGTAAGGTTTTACTGCTGAATTTCTATTAAATTTTAAACACTCTAATTTTGTCATGATTTGTTTTATTAAAGCACTCTACATAAACAAACATGAAAGATAAAATGCGAAGTATATTTACGAGGAACTACTAAAAAATTAAACTCAGTATATTCTCGTGTTACAAAAGAAAGTTGATAGGATTATTACAGATTCAGAAAAACTAGAACACTGTAAGCCATTATTTATTAGGTTTCGGTACATAACAGTAATTAACTTATACATATATCATGTTATTCTCTACAATAAAAACAGATTACAGGATTATTATTGCACTTACAATACTAGGAATAACAATACTAGGAATAGTAAAAGATTTTTTGCACTCCTTAGCTAGTAAGTGTTTCTTACGACAGTTGTTTACATGGCTCGTAACTTGACATTACCACACGCAATCTTGTTGCTAGGGGCGACGGGCGGAAAGTGAATTGTTGCTAGGGGCGACGGGCGGAAAGTTACTTTACCGCCCGCAAATGCTTATTTGCGAGCAGAAATGACCAAGGCCTCCCCGCTTTATAAATATTCGGTTGCCATAAACAATAACAAATGCGAATCCCTTTCTGAAATAAGCATCATTCTTCAAGTCTGTATTTACATAATATTTTCAGGTAATATCACAATTAATATAATTAAATTGATATAAGTAACCGTCGTGCAAAAAATAGCATGCAACACACGGACCGTAAAGGCATTTACGGGTCTCGAAAACTTAAAAACCCTCGGCTGCGCCTCGGGTTTTCAATCTGTTTCCTCGACCCGTAAACGTGCCTTTCCGCCCTTGTGTCGCAATATACTAATATGTGCCTATACAAATACTTGCAAAATTATTAAAACAGCTTTGATATACTAGGCCTAAAATGATTAATAAACTACCAATAAAAATTATAGAATTACCGATAATAAGATTTAACAATGAACTATATGCATGGTTAATTAATACACCTTTTTAATCTGTGACAGAATTTTTTGAATGCAAACATATTTTAGTGTCTTAAGTTTAGGCTGATCCAAATGTGCGATGTTTTTACTGGTTTTATTGCTTTTGTATTCAAGGAATGTAATAACTGAATGTGAACTTTAGATTGTCCATCAATCTTCTTGTTATGATATTTATCACTCATTTAGTAACTCAAAGACAAAGATTTCGTAATATTGTGTGAGAAATTTAATCATAAAGAATGACGTCTATTGCAGTAGGCCTACTTGTTCAATGATAATGAAATATTTATTAACATTATTATTATTATTATTATTATTATTATTATTATTATTATTAAAGTATTATTATTAGTGGATTTTATTACAGTATTTTCATACTCACTTTAAGTTTTTTTATGTTCCAAAATTTCAATGAAAAAGAAACATGACAATTGATAGAAAGTACTTACCGAAGGCATTCTTCTCTGTATCACTGATGTTCTCGAAATCTGGCTTCAGTGCTAAACATACTTCTTCCCAGGCTTTTCTTGTCCCGATTCTTTCTTTGTAAATATCTAAAGTTTTGTCCCATAATACAGGTTTTGCTTGAACCAGCGAAATCAAAACTTCAGTGTCAATTCCTTCCATGTTTAAGGTTCGTAAATAGCGAACAAATCACACAAACTTAACCAAGCAACGCGCAATGGAGACAGCTGTCGTCCGACTGAAATCGTCTAGTGTGCAAGCGTGTATTTGATTACATAGGCCACTGAGCAGAGAGACGACACGACTGTCGTGTGGATGCAGTGGCACTGGACGACTGCAACCCGACAAAAAGTCGTTGTCGTGTCGTTGCCGTCTAATGTGAAAGGTCTCATTCTCTTTATCAGTCGACTAAAGAAAATTGCCCGTCCGACTTTTTGTCGTCCGACCGAAGTCGTGTAGTGTGCCGGGTTATCGCATGGTGGTACATTCACGTTTAACACCACCACCTCATGCTTTGTAAGTTTATTTTTAAACGCCTCTTACGTAATGTTCCGTAGGGAACAGTAGGCCGAGAAACGTATACAAATTAGTAGCAATAGAAGGGGTGACAATGTCGGAATATTCGGGATGTAGAGAGGGAATATTAAAATGGCACGTAGACAATAGGTTCTGCCAAGATGACAGTCAAATAACTATACATTTCAAGGTATACTCAGAGGCTACCTGAAGGCTGACCTATTGAATTTGTGTTCTGAGACTGCTTTTCTGTACCTTGATATAATTACTCCAATAAGTTTGAGTTGAAGTCAATACAACAGTTATTATTCTATAAATACTAATATTCTAAGTAGGATATAGATAGAAATCGAAACTGATCGAATGATATAGGCTACGTAATATTTATACGGCATTGATATAAACGCTGAACAACGGGGCTAGGAATTCTATGTAAATACATATTTGTTTTTTATTGCATATATTCCTAGCCCTGCTGAGCAGCATTATATACTTTTACAGAGTTATTCTAACCGACTTTTTGATCAGTGATTCTCTTTTGGGAGTAGATTTCCAAGGTAGAGCATCTTCCAAATGATAAAATAACAAGCTTATTTTCAGTAATATTATGGTTGAATTGTTTTGCTCTTTAAGTAACTTAGATGTCAACTAGATTTCAGTTTAACAACGAAGTTAATCGTAAGACTAAAATGAAAGAACTTCCACTTCAATCATCCAATTTCTTTATTGTAAGTTGTACAATAATGGTAAAAACTCTACAAAAATTTGCAAACTGTACGATTAAAACCCTTGTTATTGGCACCGGTATTCTAGTATCTGAGAAACTGAACATTAATTTCAATATTATTTTTCTTAAATTGTTATAACCACTCCATCCTGGTCTATCCTGAGCAGGTATCTCCTTCCCTGCTCTATCCTGAACTGCTATCTCCTATGCTCCTCTATCATAAACTGCTATATCATTCCTTACACTATCCTGGGCTGCTATCACCTCCGCTGCTCTATCATGAGCTGCTTTCTCCAACGCTACTATCTCCGCGCTGCTCTATCATGAGCTGCTATCTACTCCGCTGCTCTATCATGAGCTGCTATCTCCTCCGCTGCTATCTCCTCCGCTGCTGTAGAATGAGCTACTATCACCTCCGCTGCTCTATCATGAGCTGCTATCTCCTCCGCTGCTCTATCATGAGCTGCTACCTCCTCCGCTGCTCTATCATGAGCTGATATCTCCTCCGCATCTGTATCATGAGCTGCTATCTCCTCCGCCGCTCTATCATGAGCTGCTATCTCCTCCGCTGCTCTATTATGAGCTGCTATCTCCTCCGCTGCTCTATCACGAACTCCTACCTCCTCCACTACACTACCATGAGCTGCGATCTCCTCCGCTGCTCTATCATGAGCTGCTATCGCCTCCGCTGCTCTATTATGAGCTGCTATCTCCTCCGCTACTCTATCATGAGCTGCTATTTCCTCCGCTCCTGTAGAATGAGCTGCTATCACCTCCGCTGCTCTATCATGAGCTGCTATCTCCTCCGCTGCTCAATCATTAGCTGCTACCTCCTCCGTTGCTCTATCATGAGCTGCTATTTCCTCCGCTCCTGTAGAATGAGCTGCTATCACCTCCGCTGCTCTATCTTGAGCTGCTATCTCCTCCGCTGCTCCATCATGAGCTGCTACCTCCTCCGCTGCCCTATCATGAGCTGCTATCTCCTCCGCTGCTGTATCATGAGCTGCTATATCCTCCGCTGCTCTATCATGAGCTGCTACCTCATCCGCAGCTCTATCATGAGCTGCTATCTCCTCCGCTGCTCTATCATGAACTCCTACCTCCTCCACTGCACTGCCATGAGCTGCTATCTCCTCCGCTGCTCTATCATGAGCTGCTATCTCCTCCGCTGCTCTATTATGAGCTGCTATCTCCTCCGCTACTCTATCATGAGCTGCTATTTCCTCCGCTCCTGTAGAATGAGCTGCTATTACCTCCGCTGCTCTATCATGAGCTGCTATCTCCTCCGCTGCTCCATCATGAGCTGCTGCCTCCTCCGCTGCTCTATCATGAGCTGCTATCTCCTCTGCTGCTGTATCATGAGCTGCTAACTCCTCCGCTGCTCTACCATGAGCCGCTACCTCCTCCGCTGCTCTATCATGAGCTGCTACCTCCTCCGGTGCTCTATCATGAGCTGCTATCTCCTCCGCTGCTGTATCATGAGCTGCTATCTCCTCCGCTGCTCTATACTGAACTCCTACCTCCTCCGCTGCTCTACCATGAGCTGCTATCTCCTCCGATAATATATCATGAGCTGCTATCTCCTCCGCTCCTGTAGAATGAGCTGCTACCTCCTCCGCTGCTCTACCATGAGCCGCTCTCTCCTCCGCTGCTCTATCATGAGCTGCTATCTCTTCCGCTGCTCTATCATGAGCTGCTATCTCCTCCGCTGCTCTATTATGAGCCGCTACCTCCTCCGCTGCTCTATCATGAGCTGCTACCTCCTCCGCTGCTCTATCACGAGCTGCTATCTCCTCCGCCGCTCTATTATGAGCTGCTATCTCCTCCGCTGCTCTATCATGAACTCCTACCTCCTCCACTACACTACCATGAGCTGCGATCTCCTCCACTGCTCTATCATGAGCTGCTATCTCCTCCGCTGCTCTATTATGAGCTGCTATCTCCTCCGCTACTCTATCATGAGCAGCTATTTCCTCCGCTCCTGTAGAATGAGCTGCTATCACCTCCGCTGCTCTATCATGAGCTGCTATCTCCTCCGCTGCTCCATCATTAGCTGCTACCTCCTCCGCTGCTCTATCATGAGCTGCTATTTCCTCCGCTCCTGTAGAATGAGCTGCTATCACCTCCGCTGCTCTATCTTGAGCTGCTATCTCCTCCGCTGCTCCATCATGAGCTGCTACCTCCGCCGCTGCTCTATCATGAGCTGCTATCTCCTCCGCTGCTGTATCATGAGCTGCTATCTCCTCCGCTGCTCTATCATGAGCTGCTATCGCCTGCGCTGCTCTATTATGAGCTGCTATCTCCTCCGCTCCTATATCATGAGCTGCTATCTCCTCCGCTGCTCTATTATGTGCTGCTACCTCCTCCGCTGCTCTATCATGAGCTGCTATCTCCTCTGCTGTATCATGAGCTGCTAACTCCTCCGCTGCTCTACCATGAGCCGCTACCTCCTCCGCTGCTCTATCATGAGCTGCTACCTCCTCCGCTGCTCTATCATGAGCTGCTATCTCCTCCGCTGCTCTATGAAGAACTCCTACCTCCTCCGCTGCTCTATGAAGAACTCCTACCTCCTCCGTTGCTCTACCATGAGCTGCTATCTCCTCCGATAATCTATCATGAGCTGCTATCTCCTCCGCTCCTGTAGAATGAGCTGCTACCTCCTCCGCTGCTCTACCATGAGCTGCTCTCTCCTCCGCTGCTCTATCATGAGCTGCTATCTCTTCCGCTGCTCTATCATGAGCTGCTATCTCCTCCGCTGCTCTATTATGAGCCGCTACCTCCTCCGCTGCTCTATCATGAGCTGCTACCTCCTCCGCTGCTCTATCACGAGCTGCTATCTCCTCCGCTGCACTATCATGAGCTGCTACCTCCTCCGCTGCTCTATCATGAGCTGCTATCTCCTCCGCTGCTGTATCATGAGCTATCTCCTCCTCTGCTCTATCATGAGCTGCTATCTCCTCCGCTGCTCTATCATGAGCTGCTATCTCCTCCGCTGCTCTATCATGAGCTGCTACTTCCTCCGCTGCTCTACCATGAACAGCTACCTCCTCCGCTGCTCTATCATGAGCTGCTATCTCCATCGTACTATCCTAATCTGCTGACTCCTCTCATCTGCGTCTTTCTCCTCTGCCAACACCTCCGCCGCTCCTCTGCCGTCTCCTAAGCCGACTACTCGGCCGTCCCCTATGTCGAATCCCCTGCCGAATTCTTGACTGTCCCCTATCTCCTCTGCCGTCTCTTATGCCAACTCCCCTGCCGATTCCTCGACCGTCCCCTACACCGGGTCCTCCTCCGACTCTGCCGTCTCCTCTGCCGACTCTGCCGTCTCCTCTGCCGACTCTGCCGTCTCCTCTGCTGTCTCCTCTCCCGAATCTGCTGCCTCCTCTCCCGACTCTGCTGCCTCCTCTCCCGACTCTGCTGTCTCCTCTCCTGTCTTCTCTGCCGCGCTATCCTTATATCCTGGAACCTCTGCAGCGCTATCCCATACTGCTCTCTCCTCTGCTGGTCTGTAACAAACTGTTGTCTCCCCTCCTGATGACTTCTACACCTCTCTACCCCGAGCCGCTCTCTCCTTTCTCGCGCTATCCTTCGTCGTTCCATCCAAGGCAGCTCCATCCAAAGCTCATATAACCTCTCTGGTTCTATACGAATCTGAAATTTGGGTTATGTAAAACAATCATACTATGAGTAATGCGAAACTAGATTCTGTTTTCGACAATTCTGAACAAAACACTCATAATATTCGAGAACAAGGTAGACCTACGGAGAAAAATTTTCAGACAATATCGAGATGAATGAAAACGGACATATTTAGTGATGAAATTCAACTTCTATAAAGCCTAACACCTAATAATCATGTAGACATGGATGGGCAGAACTCGTAGCTCGAAGAGCACAGTTTCGTGCAATTTATTGAGGACCTAGACACAGAGGGGAGAATTACCTAATACATTCAAAAGACCCGCCCCAGAGAGATCGGAAAGAGACAAACAGCTTAATCAGAAGAAACTAGGACGATGAAGGTATTTTAGTTGAGTTTTTTATTGTTCTACCGAAGGAATAAGCTGTCAAAATCTACATCCCACGTTTTAGGATAAAGTCATGCTTTGCATACTTGATACATAAATAGCTATTCACCTCTTCTTAGAATTCTTGAAACTCTGTAAAAGAGCCTATATAATATTTATAATTGAGTAATGTGGTATCATATTTGTCAATATTAGCAAATAATGTGCTAGCAATAAATCTGTGATATGTGACTTAGTTTCAGGTGAGTGACATTGATGGTGGAATATGTTGTTGAGATTAACCCGAATAAACAGTTCAGAAATGTATTAAAAAGAACTCTTCATAAAGTAGGCCTACTCGTATCAAGTATTAAGAAATCTCTCCAGGGTATTGACTCGCAGAAATATACACTTCCTTAGTTTAAATCAATGATAACTGAAGATATAAAGATATATCTGCAATATGAAGGAAAGCCAATTTACCTTGGTTATGTTGCGCGCCTAAATAAAATCAATGCATATACACTTACCTTGAACACTCATATATTGTATAGCCAATTTGCGTAGAGCAAAATTTATGCATGCATGTAGAGGTTTCTGTAGTATAATTAATATAAGACGTGAACAAAGTTTCAAATGTTTTTTACTTATCCTGTCATGGCATAGAGGCCATCAATAAAGTTCTAAAATGATTAACTTACTTATGCATAAAAAATAACAAATGTAAACAATTAAGAACATCTACTGTTAAAGAAATTATTCTTCTCTCTCATAAGAATTTCTAGTAAAACAGTGAATTTCATCACTGTCATTCCGTAAACACTAGCCTCCATAACTAACTCCGTGGCGCTAACATCCCAGAAGTGACAAGGCCTACCACCCGACCGCTGCGTCATCTACCATAGTAGTCCAGTCATTTGGTAGTTTTACCTGGAAAGTTTTCCGGGAGTTTTGAAAATTTGTGATTTTATAGATTTCGACGTGCTCTTTTCGAATTTTCACTTTGCTACCTCGTATCTTTGCCGCTCGCGCCGCCATATTGGAAAAATGGCGCCCAAAAACAGTTTTTTCACAATATCTCGTTAACGATTCATTTTACGATGAAAATAGTTATGTAATAAATTAAACTAGAGAAAATTTCCTATAATTTATGTAGTAACGATTTTTTGTAAAATGGAATAGTTTCAGCGTACGAGCGCCGCGAAGTCTACTCCGACACGCGTTTTGGCCAAAGCCACGGAAGATGCGGATACGCCACTACCTGCATCATTTTGCGGCAAAGCATTTAATGAGCGATTTTAACTAAATAACGTCTCCTGATTTCAAAAATGTCATTATTTTTGTTGTTACACATCTAGTTTTCGTGCTTGCTGTTATGGCGGAAGCAATTTTAAGGTCTGTGTAACTTTTTGGGGGGCTTATAGTAGCTAAACGATAAGTCGTATAAAAAAACCTGTTGCAGAAGCAGTAACGGATTTTTAGAGATCTACAAGTTTAGTCTTATGATTTTTTGACGTATCTTCATCGGTTATCCCTTAGATTGAGTTAGATTTTTTTATTTTAAATAAATTCTGTATATTTTTCTCACATTATGTAGGAATATTGGCACACATGGTATGAAAGATAGAATCATACAATTTGGTAGGAATTTGGGCACATACAACAGTCATAAGCGTGCTAAATTTGGTGTTTCTAGCTGCCCCATAAGTATAGATAGCCGTGACATCATTCACATCTACGACAGTCTAATCTTCCACTTATTAACATTGATGTTTATTCACTTCCAGATGAGCTAGAAACTTGAAATTTGGCAAACTTATAGATTTTAGATTTATTAAAATACATGTTCAAAACCGTTCAGCTCGATCAATGTAATAAGATAAATAAGATACCATTTGCTCAACTAACATATATTTTATAGATTTTAGGTTATAACCAATGTAAAAATTCCCAAAAGTTCAAATCATTAATATTTCCCCCTCAAACAAACTTCGATTTTTTTGTCACTGAGCATTTGTACGGCATCAGATGATTTGGCAAAAATTAATTTATTTGGCCTGCACTCACAAAAAATACTGGAATACATACGTCTTGGACTGTTTGAAAATATTATTTGATTTTTCCCCGAAAATATTATCAAAATTATCCTAATTTTTAAGTATTTTTTATCCTGTAAGCTAGTCTAAGCAATAACTTATAACTCTCGTTGTGAAGTACCTAGGCCTATGCAAGAAAACATGACGTGTTACGTAGAAACGGTCAACGGATTCATGTTCAGTGACCCAAAATTGGTTAAGATCGCCTACCGCAAAGGAAAAAGTTTCAAATTCCAGCATCACAGCTGCATACAGTTATTTTATTATACAAAATGTCAAAATAATATTTTTCACAAATGTCAATTAACCAGATGTGATAGAGAAAAACCAAATGCATTTTCGAATTTAGCACAGCGAATTTAATCAAACACACCTATTTTCGTTTTTACAAATTTTCGTCTTTTTTCTAGGCTGATATAATCAATACGGCAATCAGCATTTCATCTACATTTGATTCCGTAACAGTTGTCGGCAAAGATGTAGATCTTCTTATTCTTTTGACGGCTCTATCTACGCGTTCAAACATAGCCTATATAATCTCAAACCAGGAATAGGAAAAATTTCGCAACGAATATATTCAACTCCATACCACTGCTGAACCTGGTGATAGGTTTGGAACGAATGTTGTCGTGCTACTACTTCCGTCGGTGGCAGCGATGCAATATTAAATTTATTTTCATATGCTGATTTTGTGAAGCATGTATATCTATAGTTGTTTAACGACACACTTTTCACGGCACTGTAACCATACAATGCAAGGAGGAAGCTTCAGCAATGATCTTTGGATCTGCATTTTGGTTTTTGAATACCTGGACAAGCTCGTTTAATTCTGTTTTTTTAAATACATTAGCATATTTTATTTTTCTTTGTTTAAAGAATGCTGATGTATCACAGCCACTGAAGGCGTGCAGAAATAATATTATGTTATCTGCGGCTGTTTTATCTACGATACTTTTTGTTGAATATATTCGTTGCGAAATTTTCCCTTTTCCTGGTTTGAGAATATATATACATGTGTGTGTGTGTGTGTGTGTGTGTCTCTGAACGCGTAGATAGAGCCGTCAAAAGAATAAGATGATCTACATCTTTGCCGACAACTATTACGGAATCAAATGTAGATGAAGTGTTGATTGCCGTATTGATTGTTATTAGCGTATCCGCATCTTCCGTGGCTTTGGCCAAAACGCGTGTCGGAGTAGACTTTGCGGCGCTCGTACGCTGAAACTATCCATTTTCCCAAAAAAATCGTTATGACATAAATTATAGGAAATTTTCTCTACTTTAATTTATTACATAACTATTTTCATCGTAAAATGAATCGTTAACGAGATATTGTGAAAAAACTGTTTTTGCGCGCCATTTTTCCAATATGGCGGCGCGAGCGGCAAAGATACGAGGTAGCAAAGTGAAAATTCGAAAAGAGCACGTCGAAATCTATAAAATCACCAATTTTCAAAACTCCCGGAAAACTTTCCAGGTAACCCCCTTTTTGAGCACCAAATGACTGGACTATAGTCAGACGCCAGGATTGGGGGCATGTGGTCAGCATGCCGACACCCACGGCCGTTAATGGTGGTTTCCATGACCGGACCCGCTACTACTAGTCTCCATAAGAAAACATATTTTATTTTTATTGAATATCCAAAATTGGATTAAACCCTATTTCACCCGAAGGTATATTATGGTTAGAGATAATGAAAAAATAAGTTCTTGAATGATTTTAAGAAATAAGAAATCGTATTGGAGTTCTTTGCAAAAAGGGATTAAAACATAGATATGCCTATTATTATTTAAAAGGAAATATACGGTATTTGTACAATAATTCAAAGGTGTAATAATAACTTAGTTATTTATAAAACAAGTGGCGAAAACGAGATTTTCTATGTTCGCAAAACGAGCCCGTAAGGGCGTGTGTAGCAATCCTATGAGCAAGCTAAAGCCATTTTACCATGTGTATCATACTATATTTTTTAGTCATCCGTTAATATTTGTGAAATACTAATTTCATTGCGTGCCGTGCAGCAATATTGGGTCCTTCCAGCCGTCCTGCCACCTAGGCTATTGACTTTCTGCTGCATGGCTGCCAACATATCATGGGATGGAGTGGACAACGCTTTTCAGCACCAAGATACTAGTTTTGCGACAACCGTGAAAAATTCAATATTTAAAAAGGCGTAATGAATTTCAACATTATCAATTTTTAACAAACTGAGTATTTTTAATATTCATATGCAAATAATTTTTAATTCAGTAAGAATTATCGGTGATACTGAAACCATATTTGGTTACCCTGGAATGTTATAATTTTACACCACTCAGTGGCATAATTTTCTCCTTTTAATTAATATCATCTACCGTTAAAAAAGCTTTTTTTACCTTCGACTGTCTAAAAAGTATTTTACAGTATTACCCAAGGATTGTCTACGTTATATTATTATGGTTTATATCTTAGTACTGCCCTTATAGGCCGTTTCCAGTGGTTAACGTTGTTGACCACGGATCTTCACAGGTTCAATTTGGGAAGCATCAGTTCCATGGAAGAAATACTTGATAGGACTAGCAATCTGGTCAGGAAACAATTTCGGGTACGACAGATTGCACATTGGCCACACGTCTCACCATCCTACCATGAGTTAATGAAGACGCAAGGTTGGACTTTACTTCCGAGGTTTGTTTTAGTTTACTGAAAAGTTATCTAAGACTGGACCCTGAAATAAAAGCAACTTAGGCCGACAATCATGAAGTGAATATAAGTTAATTGGTTCAGTAGGCCTATGCATAAAGGCAGTGTTTCTCAAAATATGATATGCGTAACGATACCCTTGGAGATAAGTTACTTGCAGGACTTTTAAGGAATTACAGTAGTATTTTCTAGATTACGGTAGTATTTTATATAGAATAAGTTATCCGGTAAAATGAAATAACCAAGCATTACAGGTTTCTTTTAGGAGTCAACTACCAAAGAAACTGATTCGCCGGTGAGGCCAGTACAAGATCTAATCTAATTTCGTTAAAGCTAATTATTTGCTGACCACATAGACTGCCAACAAGTTTCAGCCCTTGCCTGCACCACGTGACCCAAGGACTCCCTCCCCCTGAGCAGACGATTCTGTGAACACGTATTATTTCATAGGGCCATTTTAGGTTAATTTTATGTGAACTTCTTAGCTATTTATTTTTCTTTATAATACTCCAGGAAATAGGTGTAATAACTTGGATTCTCCAAACTATTCTCCTATGGGCCATTCAGAAAGAAACTTAACCGTAAACGTAACGTAAACTTAAAAGTTTGGGGCCATGTTTTTCAATGTGACCATTCACAATGTATCGCGTCCACTTGAAACTTAAACGTAAACTTAAACTTAGCTTAGAACCTTGCAAAGCTTCTGCGTTACGTTTATGCGAAAAATAACGATACAACCAATCAGAGAACAGCATAGGAGACGGAAGTGGAAGTAGCCAAGAGATGGGGTCTATGCATGAGAAACTTGTAACGTTGCATCCTATCCAGTGGCGACTCTTGGTTTTTTAGTTGTGTAGGATGGTGTGGAGAGAGCTAATTAACCCATTCACTGCTATTGACGTACATATGCGTCGCCGTAAAAAATGCATAAATGCAGAGATGTAAATTTAATACAATAATGCTTTATCGTAAAATATGAAAATATTTAACCATGTATGAAAACTGTCGTTTGCGGAAATCAGCTATTCCGCTATAATTTTAGCTATTCCGCTATATAATAGTTGATATCAAACTTGATATTGCTCCAGGAATACTTATATTGAAATATAAACAGCACTGTAAAGTTTAATAATAACTAGGCCTATAATATATACCAAGAAAATAAATAAATAAATATTAATAAAAATATGATCACTCCCCTCTTAGAAAACAAGCTATCGAACGTGAGGAAGGACGTTACTGTAAGACGTCCTCAACTTCTTCCATATGAAACTGGCTTCTCACCGCCTTTTCCCTTCCCCCTTCACTTGCCAGAGCTTTAACAACGGTATGGATACACTGAGGACATCCTCACAAATATCAACCTGCTCAAAACAGAACCGCTAACTTCCTTCCCGCGTGCTCTACAAAAACGCTGTTTTGTCATTTTATTGTTTTAATTTTGACAATGAATGCTAGTAAACATTTATGTAGATGAATTATGAAGTGTAGGATGATCCTCACATCCTATATGGAATAATCGCCACTGATCCTATCCCTGTCTTTATGATAAAAGGCATCCATTATATGAATCGGTTATTTATGAAAGGGCTCTTGTCACGAAAAGTAAAATGTTGGGGAATTAAAAAAAACTGTTTATTTTCCAACTATTAATAAATACGAAAGATTTTTTTATTCTAGTTATTTTGATTCTACTAACCACTAATAATAACGATGACTAAAAACAATTATGTTGTTTATGTTGCCTGATAGGGCATATCAAAGTTGTCTGACAAGAGTCCTTTCATAAACAAAGGACTGACAAGCGCCCATTCATAGAGACAAAAGTAAAAACAAACAATGCAATGAATGAGACTTTACGAAGGCTACTTATTTTACATTAAACATTGTGTACACAAATGATATTGGCTATAACAGATACATGAAAATGGGTTTTTAACAAACTCACAATTTACAGTAAAGTCTCATATCATTACATTTCACAGTTCTTTTTCAACTGTAGGACACTGAATCACCTCGTCATAAAGGAAACCATGTTCCTCTGGGACGAACTGAACAAGCTTCTTTATAGCATCCATTTTCATTTTAGGAATAGGTATTTTTTCTGCGTATGCTTTGTGTATGGGTAGAGAAATGCACGATTGTGTCGGGATAGTTAGTTTGAATGTGTTGTAGAGGAGTCCACTAATAAAAGCTGATACTGTTACTTTTCCTTTACTTGATTGCTGGAACGAGAATTCATGGTAGTTAGAAATAGTAAAATATTATCTTTTTCCCTTCTTTTCAGATTTGGTTTCTTCGGAAACAGTACCTTTTTTTTATAGAACTGAGGCCACCATTTTTTGAAAATCCAAAATATTTCCTGTTTCTATTAAATCAACAGTAAACTTTCCCTGTACTGAAGACATTAATATCATTTCACATACGTCTTTTATTGTGTAATATCGGTAACATTTCCTTCATTTTCTTTTGACAAGGCCAAAGACTCTGTCACAGGCCAGATAAGAGTGGCCCCTTATGGGCAGTCTGTACACAATCTTTTTGAATCGTCCACTGTCTGTAAGAGAAAGTAGGAACCTAATCAACAATACCAATAACAATGAAAAGTGAACAGAGACAGCTGGTTACCAGACCACTGCTACTAACCATGCTTTATTTAAGAAAGGGCTCTTGTCATTGACATGAGCCGTTTCATACCTAAACACAGACTTGCAATGGCTGTATCTTGCAAAGTATTGGTGCGACAAGAGATCTTTCATAATTAAATGATGCGTGGATGTTGGCACAATCCATTTTCATGATAAACTCGTTTTTCAAAAAAACATGACATGAGCCCTTTCATAAATAACCGATTCATATAAAGATGCAGCATTGAAGAAAAATATATGAACATTACTTCCCTATGAAATGAACTATAGTAGTAAATACAGCCCATATAATATTTTGTTAATTTGTATATGTCTGCATCTATGATTTCAATTTTAAAAGGTCTACATGTGATTAATAGAAACATGTATTTTCGTCTGCTGCAGCTGTTCACGTTCTCCTTTGTGGTTATTTGTTATCTACGTTTAAGTTTTCATTGCGAATGCTCAATGCCGTGCTAAAGTTTGCGTTCTTAAGTTTACGGTTAAATTTCTATCTGAATGGCCCATTGGTTTCAAACACAGATAAGAAACTCAGTGCTCAGACTGATCTTGAATAGATTTGTTTGGAAGGATGTTATAAACCGAACAAGGCTTCCTTTGTTGAACTTGTCCTTCGGAATTGCATCAGTTTACAAACAAGTGACTCGGCTTTGGTATAGTCAGTATCGTGATGGCTTTCTGTGCCCAAGATTGCGAATTCGATCCCAGCCTAGGTAGACCACATTTATGTAATAGTCCCATGTCTGTAGATAAATAACTTGTTAACTTCATCGTATCTACAGTACAGCATGGGACGCGCTGCTATAACTTCATAAAAAATGTTGTGATAAAATTACACCAGGACTAATTCCATTAGGCTACATTCCAAGAAACGGGTTGAAACAACGTTATAATATTTAGAATATTTAGACATTCTTAAACCATTAGGCCTATCTTCTACCTGGATATCATGGACTCTTTAATATTAAATGAAGCTACTTTTTTTAACTAAAATTATGCGCTTTACCTTCTATTTTGGATGTTTCACGCAAAAAATATGCTTCCCAGATTTCGAATAACATTATTTAAATACACATATCAGCACATCGGTATACCCACACAAAAATACAATACTCATGCCGAAATTATATAAGAAACCAGGACAAAAACCACAGGCTATAAATACCTTAATTCTAAGTCTAGCGAGTGTGGTTTCGGAAGTTGAAGTCTTCGGAGATTCCATTTTATATGCTTTTGAGAAACAGAATTGTTTCTAAAATCACTACTAATTTTGATCCACGCCGAAAATGAACAACGATCTCTTAGCAACAAAATTCTTTGATGGCGTATAAGAATTTAGTAGCCTAATAACTTAGCAACATGTACATAACTTATTTTTAAAATTTTGTTTTTCTAAGTGCTATTGACCGGCTTAAATCCGGAAATAACAGTTAGTTCACTTTGTTTTAATCAATTATCTGGCAGAATATCAATATACAGACTCCTGGGATGAGAACGAAAAATAAGTTTCCAAGGTTTACTCTATGTATCTTGACTTAATTGGTTTGACAGAAATATCCCATACTTATGATCATTTCAGTAAGACTTAATTATCTGCAAAAACATCCAAAAAGTTTAAGCACCTTGAATTAGGAATTATCAGCATTGGGCTGATCACTCATCCGGGGAGGCCCTCCATGTCCTTGTCTAGTCAAAAAAGTATGTATGCGATCCATAGATAATCCCTCTCCCGACAGGTCGCGGCTCTGTAAGGCCCGGGCGGCTTGGGTCGCTTAAATCCTAAAAGGGAGAGGTAAAACTACGACAAAGAAGAACGAAGAAGGGAACAGTCCGTCTTGATGATTAGAGAGGACAGCTTCTCGTCTATCTCACAGGACTTTTCTTCTTTCAATACTCTTCCCAGTTACACAAGAAATAAAATATATGTAGCGAAATTAGGGCTACTCGAAAATAGGAACGTTCTTAGTTCTTTTGCAATTAATTTAATAGTACTAATAAAAGAATACAATGTGTTAATGGTGTACGCCGTGGTTAAAGGCACTCTGCCACCGATTGGTTATTGCGGGTAAGAGGAGACTGGGATATTTTTAAATTTTGCTTAGGCCTAATCCTTCTCGTGGCACTATGGACCTGGGTTTAGTTAGCCTCTAACATAAATTATTCCTCGGAACAATCCTGGAGTTAAGGAGTCCGGTGCGCTAAGCCGACATTACCTTTAGTGTACCGAATAACTAAATACTATGATGCCTCAACCTCTAGAACCATATGGGGGGGTTATATCATCCGCGGGGTCAGGGGTATGGAATACCCCCCAGGGAGAGGGGGGTCGGGGGTCCTCCCCCGGAAAATTTTAAAAATTAAGATGCAAAATAACGAGTTTTAAGCTTCCGGAGGTCCTCCCCCGGAAAATTTTAAAAATTAAGACACAAAATGACGAGTTTTAAGCTTCCCACGCTTTATACTTGTATTAAGTAATTTATCGGCAGACTTTAAAAAATTATACAATTTTTCCTTTTTTTAATCAATGGGGGGGTTCAAACCCCCCCCCCCCTCGGTACGCCTATGCAATGAACTGTTTTCAATGCTGTCGCATACATTTTACAAAAGTATCAAATATAGAACAAAAACCCACAGCAACAAAAAATTTAATCAATATCATGAAGCACTTTCTCAACAAGCCAACCGGAGATAGGCCTTCATTTACTAAACATTTTCTTCCTCATTTTAAAAAAGTAAAAAAAAAAATAATAATAATAATAATAATGTTAACGATAATAATAATAAAATACACAACAATTTGAATGTCAAAATTAAACTGTAATTTAAAGTACTAATCAATCTGAAGGTAGGGTAACTAATAATGTAATTGCATTGTGTGTTATTGTATGAATGTACAACTCTTCTGATAGTCATATTGTGCAAATTGTTTCTATCTTGAACTGAAAGGGGATTTCCTTTAAGAACAAAGTATTTACTGTTGAGTTAATCAAAACTCTTGCAGTAGATATGCCTTGTTAACAATTGAATTATTTCTTTGTATAAGTAACCGAAATACTTTGGAAATAAAAATTGTGTTAAATTGATATATTCTTTGCGTACATAAAGACTAGTGTAGATTTAATATAAAGGATAGTCTTGCATATACTTATTCCATACACCTATACCAGTTTCAACAATGAATCAAGATATTTCCTAGTAATATCATGTTTGCTAATTACATATTATTTCAGTTGTAGTGTCATTTAGTAGGAACCCACTGGCTGCAACTTATTTTTTACTGATTTATTCAGAAATATATTTCAGTTCTTTGAGATAATACAGTACCGGTATATAATATGTCTGCCGATAAACGTAACATCAACTGCATATAAAACAAAATAAAATCAGGTAAACTGACAAAACAAACTGCCAGATGGAGTTAAAAGGCCATATTTCAGAAGCTATCTAGTTTTAGACTAGGGTTTCTAGAGAAAGTTTTATCAGCATTCACGAAGGAATAAGTGGGATAGCTAGGGTATTAACAGAACGACTTGACAAGAAATTCCTCACGTCAACAATATTCCTTTCTTTTTTAAAACATCTGAAGGCATACAAATAAGAAATCAAAATCTTTCATTTTTTTTTGAGGTCGAAAACTAAAAATTACAACGTTTATCGGTTACAGATTAAAAGCTATCAGTTGGCCAAATTTCAAGTTTCTAACTCATGTGGAGTGGATAAACATCAATGTTAATGAATTGATGATTTAGACTGTCGTAGATGTGAATGACATCACGGTTTTCCATAAGCACGCGAAATTTCCAATTTCTAGGTCATCTGGAAATGGGCAAACAATTATGTCAGTGAATGAGTTATCCATGCTTTTTTGTTTGTTTGTGTGTTTGTTTGTTTTTATTAGCATAGTGATGATTTGCTATTTTTAAACCATCAATTGGTCGTCACTCCGGTACCGGTCAACCGATTTGACCCAAAATCAAAAGCGGTTGTCCTGTGAACGTTATAAGTGCGAATACTAAATTCCATGAAAAACTTATTAAGCGTATTAGAGTTATCGTGCGTAAAAGCACAGACAGAGGGGCAGGCACTTTTCCCGTCCACCCCGTAATCTTAGAACGTACCATTCTGGCACTTAATAACAACAAATACTAGTATCATTACCAGAAAAGAACTGAGACACCAAAGGAACACCACAATATAACCATCTTTTATTTTGCCTGTAATACCAGGTAGTGTAACAATGACTTCGATTGCGCGGATACAAAATATAGAACTCTAGTTCAATACATCATCCCTAATAGCAAGACTACTGCTCTTTAGAGAGCATTTGATTAGATTCCGTACTTCCTCGCCTAACTTTCTTCGGGAAGCTCAAATGTGCCATTTTCTAAGAGGAATTTTTGCGTTAATGAAAGTGTCTTGTGGATTAGAATCACTCGAAACACACTGTTCTAGATTCAAATCTGATATTTTATAACGGTTTCATTATTTTATTTTAAACCTAGAATAACGACATAGGGCCATATAATTATATTAGAAACATTCCTCTCATCCTACATAAATCACTACATAACATTATTTTTTACCATTTACATAAACGTACTGTCGAGATAAGTTTTCAAACAATGTGTCTAATTTTCTATTCGTAAGCTCTTCAGTAAAAAAAACTAATTGAAGTCATGCCTGGAAAAACGGGCTAACCCACATTTTTTGTAAAATGAAAAACAATAGTGTGTCATAAATTGATGTGGCTGGACAAAATTGTTAAAGTTAGTTTTGTTACTTTCTGTGAACATAAGCTTCAAGTACACATACACACAGAAACAATTTTTTTTATTCAAGTCAAGAGCAAGACAAATAGATGCAAAAATAGCGAAAAAAAATTAGAGGTTAGCCCGGTTTTCCGTCTAGAGAACACAAATTTCTAGTGAAATGGTTCAAATAAAGTGACTAACTTATAAAGGAGCTGACATCTAGGATGTTGAGATACTATTGTTATTACAGCAATGTAACATTTATCAATTTATATGTAGGCCTATAGCTTATGGGCATTCATTATCAAGGATTCTTTAATTTCAACAAACATGATCATCATTACTAATCCCACGAGATTACGAGTTTATCAATAGGTTTGAGAGAATGAAGATCGAGCAAATAGAAAATTTATCTTATTAAACTTGTAACCTCGAGTGGGATTTATCAAGACTATTCCATGAATAAAATATTACGGATTATATACATAATAATTATTTATTTATTTTGTTGTTTAAAATGAAATCAATATTCTGCCAGCTGTGAGATCACGTCATACTAAATGAATGAACGATGATGAATCGATTGAGTTACAAGAACCTAACCAATGCAGCAACTGTGCATATGAGAAATATTTAACCTAATTTACATAATTAACATCAGAACAGAATAAAAGCACAAGAACGGGCTTGCACCGAAAATAAATTGTGTTTTTAATCAATACACATTTATATTATTTTGATACAATAAGTTTTGTTGTACAAAATAATGCTTTTATTCCATTCACTGCCAGCATGTGACTATTATTCACTGCATACTGATATTTCATGTTTCCAGTAACAAGCTCATGCTTTATCAGATAAAATCGCATCTTTGTGTTCGTACCAAGCATATTATAAGATAAACGACCGTGATTGGTCAATACCAAATACATGTCGTATGAATGTAATACGTAAAATATTATAACATGTTTTGCTTCCTGACTGATAGGTGTGGCGAGTGGTTATGTATACATGTGTCTATATACACGCTAGTACAATGTGTGCTTACGGTAGAAAAAGTAAAAGTAGCGGGAAAGTGAGGCTGAAAACCTGCAGGCGCCCATATATGCAACCTTAAATCAATATAATATCTCAGGTTATTTATTTTCATTTTAGGATAAAAAAAAAACGTATGGGGTGGATACTTGTAATGCACTAGAAATATAAACACTTGCTCTTCAGTAAATCAATAATAAATATTGTTGCATGTAGGTCTGCATCGCGTACCAACCCAAATCTATATATATAAAAATGAATGTATGTGTGTCTGTGTGTCTGTGTGTGTGTCCTTTATGCATTACTACACCATTCATCCGATCGCCATGAAACTTTGGGAAGTTGTTGAGTACATTCCCGGGAAGGTTTTCGGCATATTACATTTTTAGTTTTTGCTTTCGTTATTGAGTTATGAATGAAAAACGGGCAGAAAACGTGTATTTTAGCGTTTTCGAAGCATCAATTTTCAGTTACACATTTCAATGTCAAATCAATTACAGTAGGCTTTGGCTATTTTTGTCATAAAACCATTACGATCGCTTGAATGTTGTAGCTCACGATGGTCGATGGTCGATGGTCGATGGTCGACTCATTTGTTTACCATGTCAAGGCACGCAGATATATGAAATTTTCAACCAACACCGAAGAGGATTATTATTAAGTGCCAGTATGGTACTTTATGAGATTGTGTGGTGGACGAAAAAATGTCTGTCCGTCTGTCTGGCTGTCCGTGTGTCTGTACGCACCATAACTCAAATATGCTTTTTTGGATGTTCATGAAACTTTGAAAACACATTTATAATGTCCATGGGAAGAACCCTATTGATATTGAACCAAATCGGTTCACCGGTACCGGAGTAATGCCCAATTTAGTGCCTATTTTAATAGATTGTATTAGAAAGGCGCCATAGCTCAAATACGCTGTATCCGATTGCCACGAAACTTGGTATACCCATTTATGACGCCCATGAAAAGTGCCCTATTGAATTTGAACCTAATCTGTTGACCGGTACCGGAGTAAAACCCAATTTAGTGTATATTTTAAAGGCGCAATAATTCGAATACGCTTTTTCGGATTTTTATGAAACTTCGTACACGCATTTATAATATCCATGGAAAGACGTCTGTTGATATTCGACCAAATCGGTTGGCCAGTACCAGAATAATGCCCAATTTAGTGCATTTTATGTTAATATATAAGAAGTCGCGATAACTCAAATATGCTTTATTGGATTTTCTTGAAACTGTGTATACCCATTTATAATGTACATGGGAAGAAGTCTACTGATATTGGACCAAATCGGTAGACCGGTACCGTAGTAAAACCCAATTTAGTGTCTATTTTAAAGACGCGGTAACTCAAATACACTTTACCGGATTTTTATGAAACTTGGTATACACATTTATAATGCCCATGGGAAGACGTCTATTGATACTGGATAAAATCAGTTGACCTTGTTTCGGAGTTATGCTCAATTTAGTGCCTATTTTATGGTAATATACGTATTCGAAAGAATTTATTTAAAAAAATGAAAATCAGTTATCTTGACAACATAACCTTTTGTTTTACTGTGATTTCAATTAAAATACAGTTAGCTATGACAACACTATTGCTTTAAATGCGCTTATCCCATAACTGACCCAGGTGGCTAAGATGGTAACGTCTTGGCGTCACATTCTGGAGTTCCATGGCTCAAATCCCGAAACCGGCCAATTTGACTTTTTTTTTATATTCTGCATATCATAACTGCAATCATAACTGATTAAACAAAACATACTGGCACTTTGTTATATCAGTTTACCTGATTTTATTATTATTATTATTATTATTATTATTATTATTATTATTATTATTATTATAAGAGGGATAATCAATATAGGCCTAAATATGGTCAAACGTTGTTCGATTTGGACGAAACTCACTATACAGGGGTTTTCTGGGCCAAGTACCTCGAATCTGAGGTCGCTTTTACCACGCGACGCCTAAATGGGGTCAAACGTTGTTCGATTTGGACGAAACTCACTATACAGGGGTTTTCTGGGCCAAGTACCTCGAATCTGAGGTCGCTTTTACCAGGCGACGCTATCGAATCGTGGTATGTAATTCACGTGATTTAGGTGTTAATAAATATAATGATTTAACTATTAATATCTTAATTTTTAATTTCTGAAATAATTATCGCGGGCGATCGCTTGATTTTGTAGGTCCATCCTTGACGATTCATTTGTTTAGAATATCAAGTCCCACAGACGTATGAAATTTTCAACCTACACGGAAGAGGGATATTCAATATAGGCCTAAATATGGTCAAACATTGTTCGACTTGGACGAAACTCACTATGCAGGGGTTTTCTGGGCCAGGGAACTCGAATCTGAGGTCGCTTTTACCAGGCGACGCTATCTAATCGTGGTATGTAGTCCACGTGATTTTGGTGTTAATAAATATAATGATTTAACTATTATGCTCTTAATTTTTAATTTTTGAAATAATTATCGCGTGCGAAGCCGCGGGCACACGCTAGTAAGTTAATAAAAAAACTCGTATGACTTATTATCCCAATAAAATATTTCCGTATCAGTAACTTTCTCTGTCGGTTCATGCTCACACATTCTTGCTTCAGAATTTAAGGATCTAGTTTTCCCTATTTAATCGGATTTGGTACTTAACATTACCTTTTTCTACCCCGATCAAAGACAACATAGGGTAAGTGTCAATGGAATATGCACACTCACTTGTGTCAGTCTCAGGCAAAGCCTTATTTCTAGCTAGGGTGAACTTAGCCAAGTTTGTGGAAGAGGTAATTAGCTGATAACTACCCTTCAGAAATTTTCTACAAAGCCCCTTTCACATAAAAGTTTTGGGTATTTGTGTATGCTGTTAATGTACGATACGATTTTTCTATTTTAATTTAGGTGTTCACAACAGACACATAAGCTACACAGGTTTCTTAAAATAATACTTTTAGTATTCCCGGTCGGGACAAGTGTCCGGGGGTTTTCCCCATGTCCTTGTCTTGTCAAAAATGTATGTCTGTGATCCAACAGCTAATTTCTCTCCCGACAGTAGCGGTACTCTAAGGCCTGGGAGGGCGTGGGCCGCATATAAAGTCCCTACAACGGGAAAGGTAAAACTGAAAGAAGAAGTAAGTTACTCTTGATCTTACGGAACACATCAAAACGTATATTAATGGTGATAATTCGGCATGGAATTTTAGCCAAAGTGTTTAAAATGATGTTAGGTTATGCTCGATCAATAAAATAATTACCTAATACTTTTATTCTCAACTTCCATTATTTTGACAGGCTTTTCGGTTACATAGTACCAACGTCAGGGCATTTGGCGTGTAGAGTCACATTTAAGAAGAACAAAACTGCTTCACTATTGGCGTCAATTTTAATTGAAATGTTCTTAAAACATCAGTAAAATTCACTTCTGTGTGGTGTTGTAATTATTTTATGGAATTTCAGGGTGGACTCAACACTTCTATCTATCGTTCCTATGGTAAGGATACAGAAAATAAAAGTAGCTCAATTTAAGTAGCATACTGCATCACTGCTAAACATTACTCGTACATGGGAATATCCATAGCACATACCACGCGGCTGATATCAATTCACTGGATCGCTCCGTAGACGGACGCATGCATCACATCGGAAAGTATCAGATGGCAATTTCCTTTCCGCGAGCATTCACTTTGATCAATGTGTATCCGGGTGGTATGTCTGCCTGTTCTGCTGGTGCAGTTCACAAGGAATGAATTTAAATGTAATGTTTACCTGTGAGTATGGGCAGAAGCTTATTTCACACCATGCCAGAGACAATGGTTTTTTAACCAAGAAATGCGCCGCCATCAACATTAATCATGTGCTAACTTAGTAGTAGTAGTATACGTGTTTATTACAGTAATTAGCTTTTTACAAATTCTAATGCAAACAGTCGTATGAGTCCGCATGGACCGTATATGCTTACGAAAACACAACACGAAGAACTAGAACATATAATATATAGTACAAAATAACACAAACAAACTACGTCTATTCCTCACCCACCACACCCGCTCTCCAATTTGCTGCTTTCTCAAACCTGAGCTATCTCGCCTTATTAAAAACTTCCCAATGCATTCCTCAACGATTTTGTCAACATATTCGTTGCTCCCTACTTGATCCCATAAAAGATACTGGTAGATATTTTCCCTCCAATTTTCCAAACCTTCACAATTTGTCAAAATATGAAACCGTGACTCTTTCCCCTTACATATGGGACAAACTCTCATTCCGTTTTCATCTGTGATCTTAATCATTCGCCACGCAGCGAGTCTAATTCAAGTGAGCCCCAGTTTATTGACTTTGGATTCTTTTCCTATGTACTACTCCTTCCCCCACTAAAATTTTAACCGCGATTGTAATTCAAGTGAAACCATATTCATACATTGCGCATTTGTCTATTGTCTATCAATATCCTTCAGACGGTTCTTAACCTTCCTCCATACACTTCTCCTATTTCCCTGCCCATCCATCCAAACGTATCCCATCCCAATTGTTTCTAATCCCTTTCTTAATTTGGAAGCCAACGTATTTCCTCCTATCCTTAACTGTTCTTGGTAACACATTGTTCTAATTAGAGACTGATCCCCAGCATAAGTTGTAACCGATATTTCACCGCCCTAATTTTACACTCTATAATCTCACTATGCGTTCCAAACTCTCTCGTAATGCCAACTTACGTTATATTAGAGAACTTTAATATTTGATATATCAGATAATATAGACACATGGGAATGAAATTGCATCATTTCAACGTTATTAAGAAATTTTTGTTCGACCTACCGGTACTACAATACGCTTATAACATGTGACGGGACGATCTTGAAACCTTGAGAACAGCAAATGAAAATGCGTAAATAAACAACCTATATATAAAGTAAAATCAGTTTTGTTCAATTTCATTTTAATACTATACTAAATTGTGTTTTAATGTCTGCTGTTTCACACTAAAGCCTGATCGTTCTAAGAAGGAAACCTGATGTAAACAAAAACCAGTACATCTCTAGCACATTACTCGTACGACTTAAGAGTGAGACACAAATACTGGTTTATGTTTACTTCAGGTTTCATTATTAGCTCGTCTCGGGTATAAATCATCAAGGCCTCCATGCCTTGTAGCTTGCCATTTATCGGAAGAGATGAAAAATTTAACAGCTAATTCCTTGAGTATAATGGTACCGGTACCTAAGACGCTCGTATGAAAGCACTTTCATATTCGATTTGATAGTTTCATATAAACATATATGTGTAAAATTGAAAATTACGAAAAACAAGCGACACGTACTCACTAACCCCATTATTGCTTCAAACAATTATGCTTAGGCCTACAATTCAAAAAGAATAATAGGTATGATTTTCTTTGATAAAATTAAAGAAAATAGTGTATATTACAAATTAAATTAGAAAATGCATTTCTCTACCCTCAAAGGTGTACCCCACCCCTTGGAGACTTAATTATGAATTATGAGCATGAAAAGAAGCAAGCAGTGCACTTATAAGATAATATGTTTTATCCATACTAATATCATAATTCACAATTTATTCTGTCACTCAAGAAAACTTAAACAATACTTTCAATCAAAGCAGTGAATTAATCATTTCACAGTTGCATTTATATTAATCAGTGACAGTGACATGTGTACTTCATGAAATGATATGAGTGAGTTTATAAGTTCGAAATCAATGTAGTAAATTCTAATAGAAAAGCTGGGTTAGATGTGGATAAAATTCTACATATGTAACATACAACAATACCTTATTAATTTTATACCTCTGTTTTAATGCAATTTTTTTCGGTGACTTATATACACGTCAGTAGCAGTGAAAAAGTTTAATAAAAAATTAACATATTTTTACTGTTAAGAATATAGCAATGTTATCATTAACATTTAATGTTAATTCACTGTTACAGTCTTTCTTTCTTTCTTTCTTTCTTTCTTTCTTTCTTTCTTAATCGTAGTTTCACCTCTCCCTTTTAGGATTTAAGCGACCCAAGCCGCCCGGGCCTTACAGGGCCGCGACCTGTCGGGAGAGGGATTATCTTTGGATCACATACATACTTTTTTGACCAGACAAGGACATGGATGAGTGATCAGCCCAATGCCGGGGCCACCTCCGAGACTACACGAACACATAGGACGAGACACACCATTCACACACACACTCGCTCCAAACAAGGCGAGGATGGGATGAAGATGATAATGACGGCCAGATGATATCTGGGGACCACAAGGGCCTAAAGTTACCCGACATTTGTCTCAAAGGTGAGGAAAAACCCCAGAAAAAACCTCACCTAGGTAACTTGTCCCGACCAGGAATCGAACCCGGGCCCGCTGCGTGAGAGGATTGGACGCATCCCCTGTTGCAGTCTTTACGTGTAAAAATAATTTATAGTTTTTCCAAGTGGCAAGTAATGGTAGCCCAGAAAGGAAATGGGTTACGTTAAGGAAATTCATCTCTTGAGTACTGTGGCAGTCGCTGCTATCTTATAATTACCCTTCAGAAAATTTTTATTTTAAAAAGTTTACAGTTAATCACAGGTTTCATTAAGAGTTCAACGAACACAATTTAAAGAAAATAGAGACATGTTCTAGAAAGGCATCGACATGCTTTGTCTTACGTAACCTGAAAGATTACCTAAATAGACCACAGTCCAGTTCTGATAACTGTAGCCGTTCTGGTGAAGCGTAGGCCTAAGCTTAGCGGAGAAGGAAAAAACTGACGGTGAAATACGTACTACTGGCGCTGAACCTTTTACCGTTTACCAGGGAATTCTTCTTCCCTGCGGCACCAAATAAACGACTATAGCAGTAAGAACTTAACTGTATACACTTTCGATATGTTACAAATCTTAGTTTCCTTTATACTCTTTATGCTTGTCATATTCTGAGATAGGATACAAAGAAACATACTTTTGGGGGGGGGGGCTAAATGGATCGCGAAATATAAAATTTATTTAATATGAGGTTAAAAGTGACATTTCAGAGTAGAATACAAACTTTACTTCACCTGTATGGTGCAGGTAAATGGAATTTTCAAAATGTTGTCTGTAAAGGCAAATATATATAATCCATTTAAAAAATGAACAAAGTAATTAGGTTTAAAGTTCTGATGCTATGTACGGAAAACTCATTCTTTGTGTATTTACGATATGAAATCATGTATGAACAGAAGCGCTGAGGAACAGAATTACTACAAACATTTCTATGTGGTTCAGGTAGAGGCTGTATTTAAAAATAAAAAAAAATAAAAACGCAGTAACAGTGCGTTCAGAGCGCAGGACCCATAAGTCAGGCTCGAAGTAATCCCCGTATCTTTGAGACCCAAGCACTCAGAGAGCAAGTGCAAGGAACAAGGGACCAAGAGACTATGGGATATAAACAAACGAACCAAAGAACTGTTGAAGAACATAAAGCATGGACTGAAATAGCGCTAGTTTCGTTTCACTACCGCAGTTTAGAAAGAATGAAGTGTCAAGTTACTGTGGCTATATCAGTCCAGACTACCCAGTATATAACTTAATTTACGTCCGCTAAATAGACAGAACATATACTCCGTTGTAGGCCATGGGAAAAGAGCCTCAGCTTCCACTTGTACAAAATAGCTCTATCAATACTGTTTTGCAGAGAAGGTAATGCAAAATAATGCAAAACAAAATAGCTTTCAAATTAGCGTTCATTGCCATAAATTACACTTTTTGTAAAATGAAGTTTCATAGGTCTTAAAGCATCAATTTTTGAGCTAGAGGAATTTTTATAATTTTTGAATGCACAGAATGTTATACTAAAGTTGAATTGAATCAAATCAGAAAATATATTTTTCTTACGGTTGGGTTTCCCTGGCAGAGTCACTTAGGCCTATATAAACGAATCAGATACAACGGGCCTAAAGTTAGGCCTAACTACAAATACATCATCTCACACACTTGTTACAAACATATCATATGCAATTTTGACTGAAGTGCGGATGTCTCTGTCGTATTGGCCCTGGCAATGTAGCTCACTCAGGTATGTTGTGAACTGCAAGCGTGTGACGTCATGGTATCAATAATGCAGCAGAAACGAGCAGCAGGGAGGCATTATTGCAGCGCAAATATTAGCTTTTGAATTACTCGTCTGTAAAACCAATATTGGAATAGGCCTAGGTAGCGATGCCTAGTATACTAAATTACTGCACGGAACGTGCTAAAAATTCCAGCATTAACTTCCATCAGAAAATCGGCCCAATTAATTACCATAAGTATGTGCAGAGTGCATAATATCGATGAAAAAGTTTGCAATTTTTCGCAAAGGTACTCAATCATGAACTCTATACTGTAATATTCAGCTTAATCATTCCTAACAGATTATACTTTAAAAATAAACAATTTTGTTCATGAAATTGTTAATTGCACTTCTTTTAAATCAGCTACTGTGTAACAGGAAGACATGTCCATCATCTGTTGTTCTACAAATGTTCTTGAAAACTGAACGAAGCAAAAGTATTTAAAGATTTGTTCTTGGGGAAGGCCGCAGAGTTGACTGCAGCCGAAAGTTTACATATTTTAGGTCCCTTGACTCGGCTTGTAGCCCGCAAAACTTATCAAAAGTATTTAAAGATAACTTATTGTTATTTACATAGTCCTCTCTGACGTTACTTCTGGTGAATCCCAATTTTCTTTTTAATTTTTATAACACCGATCAGAAAATTTGGTTTCATAATGTGCTGGGTGTTCTAGCGTAGAAAATCCCTACCGTTTTTACCGCCATAGCCCGCAGGGCTAACAAGCGGGCTCAGCTCCTTCAGATGTACAACCGTTTTCTTAACCAGTCTGACACAAATGCTTTCCATTCCGCTTTCCTATAAAGTCCGTAGGATACATAATTTAATTTTCATAACACCTTCACAATACAGACGTCCAAGTATCTTAATGACGAGCTTACAAACAATATCCTGTAACAGCGGTGGGCTTCTTCTTATGGGGTAATGTAAAGGACGGTGTTTATCAAAACACTCCTATTAAAATGTAAATAAGCAACTAAATAAATAGGTACCGTGAATATAAAGCACTGCTAAATGATAGATCCATATTCCAAATTTTGTCTACCGAGAGAATAATATAAACGAGTTAATGTTTCCTGGCTTAGCATGCATGAATTTCTCATTATGAAACCATGGGTTCCCAATGCTTTCCTAACTGTTAATTCTATATGTCCATTAAATCTTAGATCAGAAGTAAAAACAATACCTAGATCTCTTTTACTTTTTACTTGTAGTAATGGAATGTTGTCAATGCTATAATCAAATCGAATGGTTTCTTTACATCTTACAAATGTCATTTTTTCACATTGTTTAATAAGTTATTAAGTGGTAGTTTGTTATCTGTACTCCACTTTGATACTGAAGTAATATCAGTTTGAATTTATAGATCTATATAGTTTGACATCATCAGCAAACATTATCACATTTGAATACTGGATTATATCCGACAAATAATAATTAATAATCCAATGATAACATTTGTGCATCAATGATATTGAAGTTTTGAATATTCAGACTTCCTTAAAGTAGAATTTGATTCCTGTATTATAATTCCCCCAAAATGAATTATCAAAAAATTACTTTCGACTTCTAGATGTTGATAATCGAACTACATTACCAATAAAAACTGAACCAAAGATGGTGTTATGTAATCAGAAAACCACGGGGTGCGGGTCCTTAAGCATGACTATTGCTTTTGCCGGCGAGCGGTTTGACCGCTTAGGTGGAAGATGTACAGCCTGGTAAAAGAATTGCCTCCATATGCAACTTTTTTATGTGGGTAATTTAATTTCACTTTTGAGCTCACGCAATGTATCCTGCCATGAAATATTTATTTTTCTCGACCTTTGATCTCAAAATAATTAATAAGAAATATTCGTTAATCTCATTTAAACTACTAGTAGGCCTAAAACTATCAGTACTCGTAGTAAAATTTCAGAGAGTAGTAATTGCAGGTCCTTCTATTCCATAAACATGTCCAGAGAGATAGGCATGAGAAATCTATATTAATAAAAGGAAGTGTCTGTCCTCCGTCTGTCTGTCTTCCGTCTGTCTGTCTTCCGTCTGTCTGTCTTCCGTCTGTCTGTCCGCGATGCCCAGCGAAATCTACTCAACGCAGAGATCTGATATTTTATACATAGGCGGACTGAAGGGTCGGAATGTGCACCTCGAAGCCGGAATTTTAATTTTCGCCTCCGTTCGTGAGTTATGAGTGAAAAACTGGCAGAAAACGTGCATTTTTTTGCGTTTTAGAAGCATCAGTTTCAGTAATAAATTTCAATATCAAATAACTTACAGATGGCTTTGGCTATTTTTGTCAACATACCTCATAGCCTACCTTGAAAATAAAAGCAACGCGATCGCTTGATTTTGTAAGTCCATCCTAGACGATTCATTTCTTTAGAGTGTCAAGGCCCACAGACATATGACATTTTCAACCTACACGGAAGAAGGATAATCAACCCTAAATATGGTCAAACATTGTTCGATTTGAACGAAACTCACTATACAGGGGTTTTCTGGGCCAAGGAACTCGAATCTGAGGTCGCTTTTACCAGGGGACGCTACCTAATCGTGGAATGCACTCCACGTGATTTAGGTGTTAATAATTATAATTTGAAATAATTATCGCGGGGGAAGCCGCGGGCACATGCGGGCACATGCTGTTTGTCTGTCTGTCCACGATGCCCATCGAAATCTACTGAACGCAAAGATCTGAAAATTTAAAGATAGATGGACTGAAAGGTGGGCGAATGCACCTCGAAGCCGAATTTTTAATTTTAGCTTTCGTTCGCGAGTTATGAGTAAAAAACTGGCAGAAAACGTGATTTTAGCGCTGTCGAAGCATCAGATTTCAGTAATACATTTCAATGTCAAATCAATTGCAGTTGGCTTTGGCTATTTTTGTCATACCGTGGAAATAAAAGCATCGCGATCGCTTGAATGTTGTAAGCCCACGCTGGTCGATTCATTTGTTTAGAATGTCAAGGCCCGTAGACATATGAAATTTTCAACCTACACGGAAGAGGGATAATCAACATAGACCTAAATATGGTTAAACATCGTTCGATTTGGACGAAACTCACTATACAGGGATTTTCTGGGCCAAGGAACTCGAATCTGAGATAGCTTTTACCAGGCAACGATATCTAATCGTGGTATGTAATTCACGTGATTTAGGTGTTAATAAAATAATGATTTAACTATTATGATCTTAATTTTTAATTCTTGAAATAATTATCGCGGGCGATCGCTTGATTTTGTAAGTCCATCCTGGACGATTCATTTGTTTAGAATATCAAGGCCCGAAGACATATGAAATTTTCAACCTACACGGAAGAGGGATAATCAATAGGCCTATAGGCCTAAATATGGTCAAACATTGTTCGATTTGGACGAAACTCACTGTACAGGGGTTTTCTGGGCCAAGGAACTCGAATCTGAGGTCGCTTTTACCAGGCGACGCTATCTAATCGTGGTATGTAGTCCACGTGATTTAGGTGTTAATAAATATAATGATTTAACAATTATGCTCTTAATTTTTAATTTTTGAAATAATTATCGCGGGCACATGCTAGTCAGTATATATAAAAAAAAAAAAAAAAGATAATTATACAATCTCACTTTACGATTATGGATGTCTAACTTCTGGTTGTTATAGAAAACTTATAGGCCTACAACTATAAAATAAATCTGTTGGAAAAACACTAAAATCACTTTCTCTACCTTCCATATTGACCCTTTCAAAGTCGGATTATTCACTAGGCAAGCTTGGTGAATGAGGTAAGTAGCTTATAACTACCCTTCATATAATTTATAGAAAAAGTTTCAAATAAAAATTCTAGCTGTTAGTATCTATATTCAAGTCAGTGTAAAATAAATAAATAAAATCGTACAGGGTGTTTCACGTATGAGTTGGCCAATCATGCGGGTTTCTGCGTCACGGCGGCAACACCTCTAACTCTCGGGCGATCGGGTGAAATATCTACGCAAATAAAGTCGCTAACGGTGTAATGATACAGGTTCTCACAATTACAGTTAAAATTACAATGATAATAACCACGTACCTAATCACAATAGATGTTTGAAATGTCCTCCTCTTGCATTCACATAAAACTGGTACTATTTTTTAGGACATTTTCTTGCACCCGCATAGGTTCAGCTTCCGAGATAGTTAATTTCTCTTGTGACATTGTCTTTAAGTTCTTCTAATGTTTCTGGGTTTGACCTATGCACTTTATTTCTCAGCTTCAAGATCGGGTGAAATATCTACGTAACTGAAAAATATATTAAATCTATCTCGGAAGCTGAACTTCCGCGCGTGAAAGAAAATTGACTGGCCAACTCGTACGTGAAACACATTATACAACCGTTTGCAGCTAATAGAAGTCGACAATCTTCGTGTTACATCCCTGGAAGATACTTAAATCAAATATAAAATATACATGTTTCCGGAAATTATATTTTTGAAAAAAAAATCTCTTAAAACAAATAAATAATTAGGCCTAAGCTATAGCCAAACTCTAAGGTGAAGACATTTTAAACTTTTGATTGACATAGGGATTATATATACTTGAATTCATCAAAGGAGAGATGGAGACTCATGTTGAAATTCTAAGACGTAATAACGAGATTTAGATGATTAAAGGTTCCTCTTTCGAAAGAAAGCAGTATGTTATACGAGAAATAAAGTTGGATGTAGTCATGATAAGTATGTGAAAGAAGATTACAGAAAATTTTAATATTGTAAGGGAGGAAAACTTCTCCTGTGATAAAAGTTACGTTAAATGGTGCGGAATAAGTGAACTTTTTCTTCCCATTTTTGTAGGCAACATCCAGATTCTGTGTAACTTTTCTGTTTAGTCTGCTTCGAAAGTCACAAAACCAAGCCATCAGAAGTAAATTTTGAAAAAGATGCGTCTATAATTCAACTATTCAAAACAACATCTGGGAGGAATTTTACCTAACTGAAGCCATGACAGTACACTCCTGGAAAACTCGAATCAAGAACTAAAACATGTCATAACCAGATTGGCGGTGCATGGATTTCACTGCAAAGTGTGTAAGAACGGGAATTTCCATGATCCTAACAATTAATGTGTGTGTACTCAATGTAATGAACAGTGCGAGCGTTATCATCTATTAGTGTGTTGCCAAAAGGACAAAATCGCTGGTGAATTATGGTAACGAATGAACAATGCATATCTGTACATATCTTTTCTCATTATTAGTGATGAGCAAATGCAAGACCAAGACCAAGACTAAGGCGGTCTTGGTCTTGGTCTTGGTCTCGCACACTCAGTCTTGGTCTTGGTCTCGCATCGGTAACCCTGGTCTTGGTCTTGGTCTTGGTCTTGGTCTTGCATACTCGGTCTTGGTCTTGGTCTCGGTCTTGCATACTCGGTCTTGGTCTTGTTGCAAGAGTCTTGCATTTTCTTTTACGCATCTTACTGTGATTGATGGCGTTTACGTGATTTACAGTTACACCGATTACATGTGTGTTATTGCTTGCGAAAGTAACGAAAGCTAATTGCTTTTAGTTGCTTGAACCGTGAAAACAGTAACAAAACAACTGAAAGCTATTTCATCTTTAGCCATTAGTTATTAAGTGACAGAATGGTACTTTATGAAATTTGTGTGGGGGACGGGAAAATGTCTGTCCGTCTGTCTGTCCATGTGTCTGTACTCGCGATAACTCAAATGCGCTTTATTGGATTTTCATGAAACTTGGTATACGCACTTACAACATCCATAGGAAGAAGTCTATTTATTTTCGCTGTTGCGTTTCTACTGGCTGCAACCCCTGCAAGTGATTAGCAAAATACCTTCCTTTCAACTTGCAAGCAGTCGCACAGACGAGTTACACGTTTTCATTCCTTAGAAAGTAGAAACAGCTATCGTTTCGTTGTGTTGTTGATTGTTGTAACGTAATGTTTCAACATGAAACAAAAACGAGTAACCGTAACAAAACAAGGTCTGAGTGGCGTTACTTTACATGTAAGAGATCAATTTTATAAAATGACTGTAAATGGATATACCATTAAAATGGTTTGTGTCCCGTTCTTATTTTAAAATTTGAAGAGTTCAGGCTACAGTATAGTAGGATTAAGCCACCCACACAGCAAGGCCCATTTAATGTCCCGGTCAAGTACATATTTAGAAATCAGTTTCCCGGGGGTCCTAAACTGATGAACCAGAAATTACTGACATCTTCTCTTCCTAAGTAATACAAAAAATATTTTTTTAACTAATACTTTAAAAATCTCATATTTGGGTGGGGGGGGGGGTGCGGTCCGGTCCCACGTCCTTGCCTCCTGTCTATTGCCTTGCCTATTGTCTATTTTAAATTCATAAAAAATTGTTGGTCTATACCTATCAAATTTTGCTGTTTTATTGCCATTGATATGCATATTTTAGAATTTAAAAAATGTTTAATTGGGAATAGGTGGAGCAGTTGATTTTATACAAGCATTAAAACTATCCGTCGACCGGTGTCTTTATTTCTTATATATAAATATTAACAATAACAAGTTATGTCCAAAAAATTAAGTAGAATGTCATTTGAAACGTAATATATATTTTTTGGGTAAAACTTAAAAACTTAAAAAGGTATTAACAGTACCGAATGCATTTAAAACGTGTTGGATTTTTACTTTGCATTTTATTTTCTTATAGTGACTTGTTCTTTTTCTGTTACATGTAAACATTAATTTAGGTATTGGTTAAGAATTTCAATGTATTTCACTTTTTTATTAAGTAATTTCATTTAAAGTACTAATCAAGAAGATTCATTATTATGCTTGTATCAATGTGAGAAAACATTTTAACAGTTTTTCCAAGTTAAGGTAATTAGAAAGATCGCAATGGAATATGGGCTGTGTGGGTTATGTTGGCACTGAAGTCATAAAACTACCCTGCCACTATTCAGCAGGTATAGCCAAAAGTTAGTTACTCACTCCACTATCCCACAGGGTGGAGTAGGGTGTATAGAAAAAATGGGGAAAACCAGAATTTCGAGGTTTAAGTAATCGCCAGATGTGTTTAAGCAGTCATATTGTCGTTTAGGAAAGAGACGTGGCGGCTTCTTACTGTAAATGGTGTTTATGTTAAGTCCTGATTATACAAATTCGTGGAGTGAGTAACCTTTCACAATAGTATGTTTCTATCTCTTTCTGTTCAATTACTGACTTCTGCCAAACATCTTCTGTCTCAATTTTCTGACCCGTGCCTTTTTACAACAAACAGACTTTAGTGTCGGCATTACACCATGTCATAAATTTCTCAAGGGTCGGCGTAGCATATCTTTCAAATGAAGGTATGTGATTTACTTTTGTCCTTGGAGACAATTTTCCTCTTTGCTATTTCTTACTATGAGGGAGGAATGTATTGTTCCTACCCCAAGAAGTAGTTTAAAACAAGTTCTCTGCAGGGCCGTGGAGAGAAAGCAAAGGACCTCAGTAAAAAATTTCCCGGGCCCCATCAAATATTAATTTCACCACTGAAACCCAAAGTATGCAGCAAAAAGATTGTATAAAAATATTACATAATTATTATATAATGTATGTAATGGTATGTAAGTATCCTATTACTTGAAGACATATGATATTTTTGTTAATCACTAAAAAGTTAGTCATATTTTACAAAAAATAAAACCATGTAAGTTTAAAAGCTTTTCAGTTGTGCACACAGAGGTAATAATACGTGTTTTGGCAAAATGCTATCAATAATCATAAAAACTAATCACTTTACAACTAGTGTCTTACTTTTCAACTATAAATAACAACATTTAAATTATATATCGGTACCCAACTATGTTTAATCACTATCAAAAATTTACTTGTTTTGAACAACATAAACTGAAGATAAGATAAACATATACGATTGACAATAAAACTTGACACAACGACATAAGAACTCTTATTAAGTACCAGAATGGTACTTTCTGAGATCATGTGGGGGACGGGAAAATGGCTGTCCGTACGTGTCTGTCCGTCAGTCTGTCCGTGTGCCTGTATGCGCATTAACTCAAATACGCTTTATCGGATTTTCATGAAATTTGATATACATATTTATAACGTCCATAGAAAGAAGCCTATTAATTTTGTACCAAATCGCTTGACCGGTACCGGAGTAACGACTAATTAACGGTCACATGCTTATTAAATGGCAAATCATCACTATACTACAAAGCCGCTTAGCTAATCACTGAGGGCCTTCACCACAATACAGTCAGATGTTTGTAAATTTATTATATCACATCTTGCTTTAGATGTGAGGCATTCGTTCTGTTGTTATCCCACTTATTCCTTCACATGTGTTTAACGAACTTTCTCAAGAGTTCGGTCTAAAACTATATAGTTTCTGAAAAAAGACCAATTAACTACATCTGGCACTTTTTTGTATCAGTTTACCTGATTTTTTATTATATTATGGCACAGTCTATCTTATGCCGATATCAGACAAAGGTTGAGCTAATAAAGTATTCAAAAAGAAAAATGTTATTGTTACTGAGACATGTAATAGGCTATACTACAAAGTAATTATTAAAAGAATGTCTTAAGAATCCACCGTCTTAAAAAATAGCTTTCCTAGCTTTTTACTTTGCAAAAGTATCAATAATACTATTATAATTCAGTTGTCTAGCAAAGATATCTCCAAAAAGTCAATGCTATAAGAGGTAATGAATTTCCTAGGGATCCCGGGGATAATTTTGCAGAGATATGTACCAATTTTATATGTATTCTATGTATCAAAATTAATCATTTGAAAATTATTATTTTAAATGCCGAACGTCAGTGAGGCCTACTGTTGAGTCCAAAAGGATTTCTGCTTCTACTTTAAAAAAAATAATTTTTCTCCAAGAATAATCCGTTTCAGATTACCTGATTAATTCCGTGTCACCGTTATGCGACAGGACAATGCAGATAAAAAATAAACACATAAAACATAGCTTAAGCTGTTTGTTGACTTATAAAACATTTAATTTTAGAGTAAATTAGAAAGTAAAAAATAAAACCTGGTCGGCCGGGCCGGGGCCCCAAGTCTTTAGTCTCGGCTGCTCCCCCTCTCGTCCTTGCCAGCCTAGCCGAAACAGTTCCAACAAAAATGCAAGTGAAACCGGTCTTTTGCAACCGTTTCATAAAACTGTTATGTGCGCGTAACAGTTTCGGCTACAACCTTTATCTAGAAACAGCTTATTTTCCCACCTCTACCGGTAACGGCAACGGCACCTTTCAGTAGTGGTTGCTGGCTCGCTGCGTACACAATCAAGCATTTAAAACATTTTCAATATAGCAAGACTGCAAGAGTCTTGCAGTTCGGTCTTGGTCTTGCCCGAGTCTTGCAGACTTGGTCTCGGTCTTGGTCTTGGTCTTGCACACTCGGTCTTGGTCTTGGTCTTGCTAACGCAGATGCGGTCTTGGTCTTGGTCTTGGTCTTGCATTTTCTGCAAGACCAAGACCAAGACTGCAAGACCAAGACTGGTCTCGCTCATCACTACTCATTATTATAATTCAACTATTAGATAGGCGTATAAAGAGAAATACCAGCAAGCAGTTTTAGATTTGGCAGCCTTAATGATTACAGCACGAGGAACACTTCCTGGCTTCCTGGTATAAAGTTTTGGAAAGATATGTCATTGCCAGATTCATTTATCAATTAAATTGAGGTTAAGGTTTTATTCAATCGTCGTAGCTCTAAATTTTTGTAATTATATAAGAATTTGCACAATTTGGTTTTGTGACATCTATGAGCCCTTTTCTGTTTGGCCATAATTGTTAACCCAGAATCCCTCAGCCGTAGGCCATACTATTAGACAGAATACAGAAAATGCACAATATTTGCTTACACTTAGTTATCATGGTTTCGTAAGTTCGGTGGATATAGAACATGATGGTTAGGTGAGTGATGAGTTGGTGAAGGGTGAACTGTTATAATCCGTATTTTCTTAAAAATGAATTTATTCCCTACGAAAACCTCCGTTTGAAATCAAATGGAATTTATTAGCATCCCGTATTGTTGATTTGTCCCAAAACAGTTCACCTCAAAAGAAAGAAACCCTTCTTGCCCTATTTAAAAGCAAAATCCTGCGTCAGTTCATCTTTCTGAAATTTATTTATTTTACTTTCAAACAATCAATTCAAGTGATCTTGCTTCGCGGATGTCCTTAGGTAATCTGTTACTATGCTTTGAAAAACTACGATCTCATAAAGACACATATTGACAGATTTACATCACGAATCCTTTGGTCGGCTTATCATGTTACAACTTCGCATGCAGAAACCTCCAAACACGAACCCTATTTTTACCAATTACCAACTCAAATAGTATTTTTAATAGGTTCTTAGTATTATTGAACATGGAAATCGGTATTTACGTATTACATCTAGCATCCAAGACTATGAACTATAATATTTTTGTCCTAATTATGAAAACTCTAAAAATGTGTACCAATTTGTACGTTATTTCGGGACATTCCGCTATCGAATTTTAATGCGTTATGTTCTGCAGTCAATTTTTCGTTAAAATATTGAAAAAATAATATTCTTCAAACATAATATAAAAATTCTCACCACATAACTTTTTAAACAAATATATTTAAACAACAACCAGTATTTATTAAAAAGTAAATAGTTCAAAGAAAAATCTAATGTAGGCTATAAAAAAAGTGCTTATTTAGTTACGGTCATCACACGTGTGCCGACTAAAGAGGAAATATCCATGTGAGTGGGGAGGTATGTGTCTTGTAACACCCGATGTCAGTCTCGAAGTCTCGTTTTACTTAGAAACTTGTACAGCCCTAGAAAATCCATTCCTCAAAATTAAGCAATTTAGCTAGATTTGACTATGGAGTTGGTATTATTACACATTAATTTAGTATACACACTATTTTTCAGTTGGGTCAAATAGGCTACACAGGGATAAGACATCAAACAATTTATCATGATTTTTGGTCACGGCTTGATTTTTAAAAGAAACAGTTACTTTATTCATGCTATAGGATGAATCATTCTTGGTCTAATGATCGGAAGTTTAAACTACTAAATCATTACGTTAAATGTAATGTGAAAGTAAATGCAATACAACCGTCCAAACAAGAATTTAGCCTTCGCTTTTATACATTACAGGAAGAACAGAAATTGAGATTCTCTACTGTGATCATTTGAAGAACGATAACAGTTCAAAACACAAAAACAACTTGTGACAACCGTCAGGCGAAAGCAATGAGCACAAGAATAGTTCTGATCCTGGATTATGCTGATAAATAAAATACAAATTATTCTACAATCAGAGTATGGTATCCAAAACACTTTGCTTGATACTTCTAGATTTTTAAATAATGTTTCCTATTTTCTCTTCTTTCTTTCTTATTTGCTAGTTTCTTAATTTATTTGTGCCTTTCCTTCGTTCGTCATTTCTTTCTTTCTGAAACCATTAATCTTATTGATTTATTCAGGCCTACTGGCTATAACAATCATAAACAGGTTGCTTTAAATCAGATTTTGTTTTCACAATCAGGTTTCTTTAAATCAGACTTGTCAAACTCAAGTAGGCCTATTACTAAGGACCAACTCGACTTGACAAACTGAAGTCCAATGGACGCATGCCGAATTGAAAATATAACATTTTGTTTTTATAAAATTCAAGCATTTTTTTTTTTTATTTTGTAAAAAGCAACCACCCGACTTTTAAATGTTAACACGCCAAAGATAATACACTACAAATCGCTCTTGCTATTTGATGCACTGTGTAATACAAAACCAATACATCTTAAATACTGTACATATAAAATCTGTGGATAACCAAAATAATAAGACTTTAACACAAAATTACTTACAACTTATAGGCCTACATTCATTATACGTTAATTAACTGACTGGATGACTGAAGTGAGAAGCAGTGAGGGAATCTTGAAAAATCTTGGTAGGCAGGAACGTGAACTAAGTTGCCGCAAGGCCTGAACTTTAATTTAAAACTCTTAAGAACATCATACAACGAAATTACAAACTGATCTTTCCCTTGTAATTTTAAATATAAGTCATTTAAATGCCCTACATTATCTACCATGAATGTCAAATCTTCAGGCCAATTACTATCTTCACACAGCTTATCGGGTTATTCGCCTTGGATTTCTAACAAACTAATTTCTTCTCGAAGGGGCAAAAAGCATTTTACAATTTGAATACAAGAAAGCTAGCGAACTTCCTAATAACACGGCAAGTCTCAAATTTACTACCTACAGTATGTCACTAATCAAATTAGAAAAGTTATGTTCATTCAGTCCCCTGGTACGAATAAAATTCACTGTTTTCTTTACGAATTTCAAAATATGGTCCTTTTTTATTGTTCTAAGCATAGTGCTTCCTGGTACACAATGCATTACAAAGGCACTGCATTATATAGGCCTACCAATATTTTATGAGGAACCTATCTTCTGTACTGACAGAAAATCAGTTTTAGCACATTTTATTTTACATTAAATTTTTTGGCTTACATTATATTTATACATTTTACCTATAAGTTTAGGCAGTCGCATGTTTGACAAACCTGCTTTATTTACTCAAAAATATAATTTTCTGTACATAAAAAATGTCGGCCGCGGTGGTCTAGAGCCAACTAGAGGTAGCGTGCCCGCCTCTAGATCCGAAGGTCGTGGGATCAAACCCGGTCGCGGTCGATGGGTTTTTCAGGACGTAAAAATCCTGGGCACGGGTCCTCCGGGAGGGACTTTAAGCTGTCGGGCCCGTGTTGTAGATTTACGGCACGTAAAAGAACTCCAAGCCTAAATTAGAGCCTCTGGACAAAATTTCTCGGCCCTTTCACGCCGAAGTAATACCTTAGCTTCCTAAGGGGGGTTGAGAGGCGATGGGCTTACCACCTGTCCCTCTGCCCTCTCTCGGAAAATAAGCGTAACAAAAATTCATATAGGCCTAGGTAACAAAAACCTCCACTTGGAGGCCCCTTCGCCACAACATAGGGTTCCAGACAGTCACACATAGCCTGCATAAAAAAATTAATATGCCGTAAACTGCTTATAGGAACAATTTTTATGGTACTCGTAATTAATTATAGGGCTCTTTGAACAGGGTCATTGGTATTTAATCCAAGCTATCGGCAATCCTCTCCGTTATCAATATCAACATCGTTCTTTCTTTTTATTTTTTTATACCGATCTTTCCTGGTGATCAGCTATTTTTATGAAAATCTAGATCCTGATTTAAGAGATTTAACTGAAAATCTATTGCACAGATTTTTCATTCCAATCAGCATGCCTTACGTAATGAGCTTGAAAATGTGCGCGTTTTAAAAATTCTTCACCATCTCACTGTCTTAACACTACCAAAATGGTTTCAAATATTAGCGATGTTCACAGTTCAGATAACACATAGCATGTACACGATAGGGGATTGATGAGGTCCGAGGTTAGATTAACAGTTTGAGGGGTGAAGGCCTCTAACAGTAATTCAATACCCCACGTGATTTCCATGCAAATATGTAATACACGTTACAAGTATACATAATGATATATAAACGTTTTACATGGAAATCAACTGCAAGTTACAACCTTGTTATACGTAAGTAATCAAATGTCTCGTCAGCCAATTACAGACAGCATACAGCAACAAAATCGAACATGGAAGTGGTTAAAGGGGAAGCTGACGTAAGGTAAATTAGTACTACATTGTTGTAGTGTAAATTAGTTCCACATTATTGTGGTGTCTGTTTGTTGACTTTCCAATAGTTATCGCACTTCACTACTATGAGGGGTGTATTTGAGCATAAAAACTAAGAAATGATTGAAAATATGTTTATCATATAAAATATACATAATAACAAAAATAATGCACTGAGTCCTTCCCTATATAAAAAGTGTTTTCTATATAAAAAAAAATCTATAATATTCTCAGTATGCAATTTTTATATGTTATAGTTTTAAATGGAAATATATACAGTATATATATATATTTAATTATCAGGTATGTGGATAGCTGCTCTCAACATATCGTATTCAGAGCAATAAACCGACACTTCGGATATGACCGAGCTTTTTCGTTTGCTGCAAATAACCTACTAAAATCCTTTGACTGAACCCTCGAAACAGAGAGAAAGGAAGCTTGTATTGTAATTGTCGGATGATAAAGGAAAGTAAAACAGAATCTTATAAACTCAAAGAAACCCATTTGTTTACATTCACAGAATAATGATAAACTTTTTCACTTATTTAGAAAATAAATATAGAATAGTTAATAGAGTCAATGATGAGCAATCCTGGAGGCAAAGAAGGCTGACAACCTTACCACCTTCATGAGCCGATGTCTAAAAATTTGGGAGCCTCAACCTCCTGGAACCCTCTGGGCCTCCATCTCCTGTAGCCTAATAGGGAACACTTTACTTAGAGTCAATGATGATGATATTGATGACTAGGGCCCGGATTTTTAGGTTTTTATAAGCCCTGTTTTAGGTTTTTGAACAGATTAAAATAATTATATTTTAGTTTTTTTTATCATTTTCAGAATGTTTTTAGTTTCACTCCAATAAGTACAATAAACATGCTGAAAAAACGTATTAGTTAATTTTATTTTTACTTAAATTTCCATAGTTCTGAACCACAAAACTACAGGAATACTGTTTTATTAAATTATTAATTACCCCTGTCATTTATCATTCTACCACATAAACTTATCAATAACATTTTTCAATTTTTACTTTTGGCGACTTGCTGCAGATAACACTTTGAATAAACTGCAAGCATAATGAATAGAGGAGAAAGTGTGATGACTGAGGTAGTTCACTGGTTCCGCCGCTAGATAGAAGTTACTCTATTTGAGATTCGCGGAAGCAAGGTTACTACGGGCGGTATAGGAAAAAGGAAAAATTGCAAACACTCTTAAACAAAATAATACATTAATCTATTTCAAAATGACTCACCTTATCTAAAAAGGATTGTTAGAGACTTTTGACCATTTTCGGGCAACTTTACACGTCTTGGAAGATATCATCTCCATAAATAAACATGGCCTTGTGTAACGGTAATTTCTCAGACTGAGAGAAGCTTGACCGTAACATTTCGTTCCACATCTTTCCAAAATCGAAGATGTTCACAAGCAATGAACAATTATATAATATAGGTATAAAACAGCTAATGGATGATTTGATCTAATATTCTGTTGCCTAGAAAATAGGGTAGAGGGTATGTTAATATAATTTGATGAATTTTTGTTTTAAAGAACGTACATTTGTGTAGAAATAACAACGATAATTATGGTAGAAAACAGCTAAGGCATATTTTTATAAATTATAATTAATATTACATTGTGTGGAATATTACAGAGTATTAATTTGTATTAATATTGTACTGTATTAATAGTAATATTATTTATATTAATATTAATTTTCTCCTGGCTGTATGGGGTAAGTTATGTAGGTGAAATAGATCAAAAGTGTAGATCTGTGTAGACATTATGCGACAGAGATAATATAAACTAAGGGATGGTTTGTGAATTGCAGGGCACAGAAAATTTCATAAGCAGCAATACAAAAATAGAGCGCAGGATCTTTATAATTGGCGTCTCAACATCCGATAAAGACACACATACGCAAAAATTGTTTTGCAATGCATTCTACATACATCGCACAATATTTCAAAGCATTTTTCCTAATTTTTTCATTAAAAATAAAATCTTCTTGCCTTAACTATAGCCCGCTAGTATGCTCTTAAACTCTCGGCAATTTGCCGTACATTTAACTGGTGTACTTTTTATGTTATTAAATTATAATATGGAAAAAGCGTAATAAGGTATTAAACTAATAAGGTATTTGCTATGCTAAGTAGACATAAAAATTACTAACACAAATGAACAGAAAACATAATAAATAATCCAACAAATGTATAAATAAAAGTAGTGCGGATTTACGAACTTAGAAAAAAGCTTGATTCATTCCTTTTCCCCAGCGGGTCAATCTTGCAGTATGAGTACAAGTAGTCACTTAATATATTATTATTATTATTATTATTATTATTATTATTATTATTATTATTATTATTATTGAGTCCACGAATAAATTATTTAAAGATGTTTACGTTATTGCTAGTAAGTTATGGAAAAGATGCTTGCTAATACTTCAATACCATTCTGATAGCTTTAGCACCTGGAGTAATTACTATTACTCGTAAACCATTATAGATATATAGGTGATACTCGATTTATAATAAGATTCAAATAATTTACTAAACCTAAATCTCTTTCTGGACACAAAAATAAAATAAAAAATGTCGCATAGTCAAATTTGCTTCACCCTCGACATTTCACGATCGTCCCACATCATTCAGACAGCTGTAGCGCCCGGAATAATTACCACTCAATTACTCGTAAACCAATCAAGATATAAAGGTGGTACTGAATTTGAAATAAAATTGAAATATTTCACTAAAACTTTCTCGCTTGAAGTTTTTACGGGACACAAAAATGAAAAAAATTGTCGCATAGTCAAATTCCGTTTCACGCGCCATGAATTTTGTGTAATTGGTGATGTTTATATAACGAAATAAAAACATTTATGTCCGCATTTCTTAAGTCTCTGTTTTAACCATCAGAAGGACTGTTGTGTGTAGATTATTTCTGCACAAATTTCACACAAATAGGACCAGGGGTTAATTAAAGATTGCGAGTTTAATCATAAGATGCCAAACTATCATGATGCAGCATACAGAAGTTGAAACGCAAACGAAGGTGCTGCCAGTGTTTCGGTGGACCGCCGCTGTCCCTATACCCACCATTGCCTGAGCGGCCGAGTCATCACACTTTCTCCCTCTATTCATTTATGCTGCAACTGTAAGCTTCTTAAGAATGCATTTAATTTGCTGCTAAAAACACCGGTGATTTCCTTTCAGTAACAATTCCCTTTACCGGGACAATGCGGTACAAAATGACAAAATTACAAAAAAGCAATTCTATGTTATCGTACAAAATAATGTACAGGCAACAATGAGCAAGATGCAAAATGTAGACAGATATTTAATATGTCATTTTTAGTAGAACAGTAATAATTAGTGTTCACACTTCTTGTGAATAATTCAAGAATACGTAATTTAGGCTTTTAAGTAACAGTTCTATTTGCTTTTCTGTACTAATTGCATTTCTATTTTTTATTCTCTACATTTATCTGACGTCAGCCAAATAGACAGTTTGTATTGGGTATCTTGGTTTTTGTAAAGACTTGATGTTACCCCTCACCCTTCTCAACCATTCCTTGGTGACGTGGTACGTAGTCGCGGATGGATACCTTTGCTAGCGGGACTACTTCAAGTCAGTAGCTGCCCTTCACTTGTACTGCATCGCCCAGCTGAGCCAGTCTAATTATGTGATGGCTATTCGTTACCAAGTTTTTGTCAGGCTGCGTTCTTTAACTTTCATCGAAGCTCATGTGTCTTCAGGTCTACAAGTTTCTTAAAACTAATTAAGAAGCAATTGCAACAAGTATTCTTATTGTGACAAAATACACCGCCGTGTAAGAATGAAGCCATCGCCATTTCTTCACTAAGAGCCAAATTCAGGTTTTCTTAGCACTTCTGTACTCTTTATACACTAAGCTCCACTGCAAGAATGTTTCTGCTATAAAGTGAGTACGTATTAGTGTGAAATTCCCAAAACTGTGATACACGTAACAAGATTGAACTTTAAATATCAAGTCAGAAAGGTGCAATTTCAACTGCCACGTTGCAATTTTATTACGTGGTACTATTTGTCTGTCAATTTCTGCCTAGATTATCATCACGAACAGTAAATCAATTCGATAATAAGTTAGTGTCTGGTATCTCAATAAAAGAGAAAGTGAATTCTTATAGCCTTTCTTTCTACTATTTGATGTACTTTATTCGAGAATGACGTCATCTATCTCTTCTAGAAAGTTCGGCCATCTTTCTATACAAGGTGTTCGAATCAATCGTGAAGTTACATGGTGATTTACCTAGAATATCATCCTGAACTGAATCCTGCAAGTATAGTGCTTTGCAGAGAAATCAATCTTATACTTCTTGTAAGATAATTCTGAAGTGCAGTTTATTTTATCATTTGGAAGAAGTAGAACTTATTTCATGTGGTCTGCGAAAAAGAAGAGATTTACACTTGTATCTTCTGTTCAACTGCTCGTTGGAATATTCTGAAAGACAATATTCACGCATTGCAAGGCCTGCTAGTCAAGATAGGTGATGTGAGCATGATATGTGGATCCTCATTCAACCGGGTACATCCAAGGCCTTTGTAGGAATAAGGGCCAGTCTACTACTGGACACCATATGGATGTCGCCAAGGCAGGAACTCCATGAAATCCAGACAAAAAAGATAAGTTGCCAAGTCACCTTCCTTGTATTAACTTGATACCCTTTTGCATGAATATTGTAATATCTTAAATGCTATTGTCATATAAATTTGTAAAAACTCAAGAAATTTTCATTTACTATTACATTGTGATTAATTTTATTAAGCAAAACTAATGTTATATAAACATTAATTGAGAAGATAAATAATTACCTACATTGCTTTGCAATTGGATAATGGCTAAATCGCCAAGAAATGACCAAATTTGTTTAAGTTTAAAACCAAGAAAAGGATTTTTTATTGTAGTAATATATATTATTATCCAGCAAAGGGCCTTTCTTTTTGTTTGTATGTAAGTATGAAAATCCAATAAAAAATTGGTAATACACTGACTGACTTTTACATAATACATTCTATTTTCTAGCCTATGGTTTCCAGTAATAAGTTTCATTCCTGTATACCATAAGGCTAGATGGTGACCCCAATTCATAAAAGGTCAGCGAACTTCATAGAGCTAAGTAGGCCTTTCCTGAGCCGGTGAGGATTTCACAATCTACATGGCATTTTTAACTCATGTAGGTTTGTGTACGTCTCCTTGGTTGAGGTTAGGTTAGTGCTGGCTGACTTCGCTGATCACACTTGCATATTTAAATATTATGGTTAAGCAAATTTCATCCATAAAAAGTTTGGTGACCACCCGACGTGATGTGTACCTGCAGGTTAAACTCCTGGTCAGGTCTTCACACTCCACCCTCTGATTTTTAACCTCAAATTTGCCTATCATGTATAAATATTCTGATTTCAATAGGTCCTCTCCTAAAACGAATGAGACTGACTGACTATTGACTAAGAAACCTGCCTGACGGTTAGACTTAGTTGTTTTGCTTTTCTAATTCAGTGTCAATGTTTTCAGATTATGAGCTGTATGTCGGTGTGAAAAACATTGTAAAGAATGAAAGAACTCGCCCGCTTGGAGAGAATACGAAGCAAGTTAAGTACCACATGAGGAGAAAGACTTTTTACACACACTTCATGAGAATTGGTAAGGCAAGGCCGATTCTACTACTCATTTCACCAACTCAACTGTAAGTGTTTCTGTGCTTATTAGTCTGTATAAAGAGAGTAACCATGTCCCAAACATTTGAACAATTAGTAGCAGCACGAGCTAATTACAAAGGTCGTGTGAGACAATTTTCAAATTATCTGTCTCGCTATGATCCTAGTGTTTCCAGCCCTAGTGAATTGAAAGTTAGGTTACAACGGTTTGAACAACTTTTTGATAAATATGATGAAGTTCAGGTGGAATTGGAAACACTTCAAGAGGAACAGTCTAAAGACAGGGAACAATTTGAAGATCTCTATTTCCCAATTCTTGCAAATGCTAGAGATTTTATTTATCAAAGTGAACAATCTCAAGAAGTGCAACCCCCCCAGACAGAACATAACCAAACTCAAAGTGAAATATCGAAGCCTATATTGCCTAAAATTGAATTACCAAGGTTTAGTGGAAGGATAGAAGATTGGAATACCTTCATTGAACTCTTTAATTCATTAGTAGATAGTAATAGTACTATTCCGTTAATTCAAAAGCATCATTACTTAAGATTATCATTGTCTGGCACTGCAGCTAAGATCTTAGACTCAATACCCATAACAAGTGATAATTATAAGGTTGCTTGTGACTTGTTGAAACAGCGTTATGACAATCCTCGTCTCGCTGTTCATCGCCACATAAGAAATCTTTTTAACCTGGATCCTATAAGGACCGAAAGTGTTATTGCTCTTCGAAACCTCTTAGATGAAGTTCAAAGACAAGTGCGATCCTTAGAAGTTCTGAAAGAACCAGTAGAACAATGGGATACCATCTTAATATATCTTATAACCTCTAAACTTGATGCTTCCACTTTACGGTCATGGGAAATTGAGATAGCCTCCACTGCTAAGCCTACTTTCAGAAATTTGTGTGACTTTCTACACACAAGATGTCAAGTATTGGTCTCCTTATCTCAAGGCCCTGAACTTAGAAGGTCTAAGCCTATTCAAGCTCAATTTAGAAGTTCAAGAGTTCACAATGTAACTGAAACTTTCAAATGTGTACTTTGTGACTCCAGCCATCCCTTATATCAATGTTCTTCTTTCAAAACCAAAACCATTGATGAACGAAGGAAGTTTCTTCAATTAAATAAACGATGCTTTAATTGTTTGTCTCCAAGCCATCTGATAAATAATTGTAAATCAACCCGCAATTGTTTCTATTGTAATCAGAGGCATCATACCTTGTTGCATAGACCCTCTTCAAACCCATTACCAGAGCAATCTGCCCATGTCACTAAAGGCAGAAAGTCCTCTTCTAAAAGCAAAATTTCTTCAAACAAGATATATGCTCCTGTTGAAAAGTCAGATCCTCAGCCAGGACCTTCAACTAGTAGAAATTCTGAAGAAGTTCAAAGCATGAATCAAAATGCCAGAACTATTAAAGGATCTCACGTTCTTCTTTCAACTGCTATAGTCCATGTTCAAAACTCAAAGGGGCAGTGGATTCAAGCAAGATGTTTATTAGATAATGCTGCTACGCACGATTTCATATGTTATAAACTCGTGAAGCAGTTGAATATCCCCATGACTGAAACAAATGTGAATGTTATTGGCATAAACAAGGGAACCTCTAACGCCCTTAGTTATGCAAAAATAAAACTAAGGAATTCTCAAGGTGGTAACTTCCAGTTCAATCTAAATTGCCTCGTCATTGAACATATAGGGTCAAACATACCATCTGCTTCCTTTTCCATAGATAAGTGGAAAATTCCTCAATATCTAAAACTGGCAGATCCTAAGTTCAATTGTCAAGCCCCTGTAGAATTACTACTAGGCGCAGAGATGTTTTGGAAGGTACTCCAAAGCCAAGCCCTCTACATACAACCTGGCGTTATAGCCAGAAGTACCAAGCTCGGCTGGATTTTGACTGGCAAATGTCAACCATCAAAATTCAATCACAGTAATTCTCAATGCCATTTCACTGATGTCTCGCTTCAAGGGAAGTTAGAAAGCTTTTGGGAAATAGAAGAAGTGCCTAATACCAAGGAAGTTCTAGAAGAAGAAGAAATTTGTGAAAATTTGTACCAACAAACAACCTACCGGAATGAAGAGGGTAGATTTGTGGTTACAATGCCCCGTAAGCAGGACTTCTCTCCAGTAGAGAACACACGGTCAACAGCTCTTAGATGTTTTTACTCTATAGAAAACAAACTAAAAGGAGATCCTGTTGCCCAACAACAATATGCCAACTTTCTAGACCAGTACGAGGCCTTGAATCATATGGAAGTGGTAAAAACTTATACTCCTAGTGAGAATCAAGTAGGCCATGAAATAGTTTATTTATCTCACCACCCTGTCTGGAAGGATGAAGTTAAAAAAGACCAAATAAGAGTGGTTTTTAATGGATCCCGTACTGATACTCATGGAAATTCTCTAAACAACACTTTGCTGACTGGGCCCACTACTCAAGCTGACTTATTTTCTTCACTTGCCAAATTTCGAGTTAATAAAATAGCAGTTACTGCTGACATTGAAAAAATGTACAGGCAAGTATTGATAAACCCAGAACAGCACAATCTTCAGAGAATATTATGGCGTGCTAGTGCAGATCAACCTATCAAGATTTTTTCATTGAAGACTGTGACTTATGGTTTAAAACCTTCCAGTTTCCTGGCTACAAGAACACTCAAAGAATTGGCCTTGCAAGATGGACATTTGTTTTGTAAAGAAGCCAAGGAAGCTTTGCTCCATTATTTTTATGTGGACGACTATCTTCAGTCCTTTACTTCTGTCGAGGAAGCTAAAAAGGTTACGTCAGACTTAACCTTACTTCTTAATGGAGGTGGTTTTTCCCTTAAGAAATGGCACTCTAACTCCAAGCAGTTCTTGCAATCTGTACCTAAGCAAGATCAGGCTTTGGAGCCCTATGAAATGTACCAAGACAATATAATGGTTAAAACGCTTGGACTGTTTTGGACTCCTTCAAATGATGTTCTTAGCTATAAGGTTAAATTGAAGTCTCAACCTTCGACCACGAAAAGAAGCATTTTATCAGAGATAGCCAGTATCTTTGATCCATTACACCTTCTAGCTCCTGTGATTGTAACCGCCAAGATTATTATGCAGAACTTGTGGGCTCTCAAATTAAGTTGGGATGAAGATGTTCCTCCACCAGTGCTGTCAAAATGGTTGAAATACAGAGAAGAATTGCCTCTATTAACTAAAATAAATATTGGTAGACTTGTTTACGACAACACAGGTGTTCAGAAACCCAACTTGCACTTGTTTTGTGACAGTTCGGAAAAAGCCTATGGATGTTGTGCCTATGTAGTGAGTGAGAAAGATCACTTCGTCACAGCAACCCTTCTCTGTGCTAAATCTAAAGTTGCACCGTTAAAGAAGGTCACTTTACCAAGATTAGAATTATGTGGAGCCTTAATGGCAGCCGAGTTAAAATCAAAACTTGTTAACTGTTTAAGAATGAAGTTCAACAATATTTTCCTGTGGACTGACTCTATGATTGTGTTATCTTGGCTGGCAAAGCCATCCTCCAACTGGAATACTTTTGTAGCAAACAGAATTGAAAAAATTCACAGTAATACTTCAGCTCAACAGTGGCGTTATGTACCATCATCAGAAAACCCTGCTGACGTCATATCTAGAGGCTGCTCTCCTTCTAATCTACAATCACAGAATCTCTACTGGAATGGTCCTCACTGGTTAACTTCACCTGAAGAATACTGGCCTATATCTTCTAATTCAACATGGGAGACTACTTCAGAAACTCAAACCCATGCTGATATTCATCTCTCTGTCGTTAAAGACGAACATTTCATGAATAAGTTTTCATCTTGGCTTCGACTTATTCGTGTTACAGCTTATATTCTGAGGTGGAAAAGAAAAGTCTTAGATAAAACACAACCAATTGAAACGTATTTGTCTAGTGAAGAACTTCACCAAGCTACTAATATAATACTTAAGGTCACTCAGAAGCAAAGGTTTGCAGAAGAATATTATGCTCTTTCTCATGGCTCATCTGTTCCCAGGAAAAGCCATATACTATCTCTTAATCCACTCTTAGGAGAAGATACATTGCTAAGGGTTGGAGGTAGATTAAGCCATTCTTCTCTACTGCAAGATCAGAAGCATCCTATAATCTTGCCATCAAACCATCACGTAACCACACTCATCATTAGATACCTGCACTATAAAAATCTTCATGCAGGACCTAGATCTCTGTTGTACTTTGTTAGAGAACAGTATTGGCCAGTTAACGGTCTTCATGCTGTGAATTCAGTTACAAGAAAATGCATGGTTTGTTTCAAAACTAAGCCAAAGCCATTGCATCAACTCATGGGAGACCTCCCTGCAATTCGTGTTACTCCTCAGAGGCCATTTTCCATAACTGGCATTGATTATGCTGGCCCATTTTTTCTAAATGTGAGTTCTCTAAAGAGTAGAAAGCCTATTCCTGAAAAGGCATATATTGTATTGTTTGTCTGCATGGTGACAGGTGCAGTACACTTAGAATTAGTGACAAACTATTCTACTGCTATGTTCCTCGCTGCTCTGAACAGATTTGTATCTCGAAGAGGTAAGCCGTCACACATATATAGTGACAATGCAAGAAATTTCACTGGTGCTGCAGAAGAACTCAGAAAATCGATAGTTTCCAGTGAAAGACAAGCGGATGTACAAGACTTTACTTATCAAAATGGTATTCACTGGCACTTTATTCCACCGTATCATCCCTCGATGGGTGGTCGTTGGGAATCCTTAGTGAAAATTGTAAAACAGCACATCAAGAAAACTGTCACAAAGCTATATCTTCGGTATGAAGAATTTAACTCTCTTCTAATTTCCATTGAAGGCATTGTCAACTCCAGACCTATTTCGCCCTTGTCCATGGACCCTTCCGATTTCATGCCTTTGACACCTGCACATTTCCTTATAGGTGATTCCTTCACCTCACTTCCAGATTCTGGTCTTAAAGGCAATGACAAGACATTTCATGTTCATTGGAGACAAGTGCAAGAGCTTCGCTCTCAATTTTGGAGTCGTTGGAAACAAGAATATTTGAACTTGTTACAACGCAGAAGTAAATGGCAAACTTCAACCCCTAATCTAAAAATAGGGGATTTGGTGATGTTAAAGGACAGTACGAAGCCATTAGTTTGGAACTTGGCTCGTGTGGTGAAATTACATTCTGGAAGTGATGGGCTTTGTCGTATTGTTGAACTTCGCACACCATCTGGAGTGATAACTCGCTCTATAAACTTAGTAAGCCCTGTTCCATATCAACGTGATTCATCGCAGTGATTCAAAGTTTTAACTCAAAGGTGACATTGGGACATGCTGTTACTTTAATCATGTTGTTACTCTCTTTTAACAGATAACTTGACTTGTTATTCATGTGAGTTTAGTATTCTCTCCCCGAAGTATAAACTGTTTCCCTGTATGCTGTATGAAGTATGCTGTATGAAGTATGATGTGTTTTTAACTGACTTTTGGCTGATGTCCTTCTGCCGGCCCGGCAGTATGTTCACACTTCTTGTGAATAATTCAAGAATACGTAATTTAGGCTTTTAAGTAACAGTTCTATTTGCTTTTCTGTACTAATTGCATTTCTATTTTTTATTCTCTACATTTATCTGACGTCAGCCAAATAGACAGTTTGTATTGGGTATCTTGGTTTTTGTAAAGACTTGATGTTACCCCTCACCCTTCTCAACCATTCCTTGGTGACGTGGTACGTAGTCGCGGATGGATACCTTTGCTAGCGGGACTACTTCAAGTCAGTAGCTGCCCTTCACTTGTACTGCATCGCCCAGCTGAGCCAGTCTAATTATGTGATGGCTATTCGTTACCAAGTTTTTGTCAGGCTGCGTTCTTTAACTTTCATCGAAGCTCATGTGTCTTCAGGTCTACAAGTTTCTTAAAACTAATTAAGAAGCAATTGCAACAAGTATTCTTATTGTGACAAAATACACCGCCGTGTAAGAATGAAGCCATCGCCATTTCTTCACTAAGAGCCAAATTCAGGTTTTCTTAGCACTTCTGTACTCTTTATACACTAAGCTCCACTGCAAGAATGTTTCTGCTATAAAGTGAGTACGTATTAGTGTGAAATTCCCAAAACTGTGATACACGTAACAAGATTGAACTTTAAATATCAAGTCAGAAAGGTGCAATTTCAACTGCCACGTTGCAATTTTATTACGTGGTACTATTTGTCTGTCAATTTCTGCCTAGATTATCATCACGAACAGTAAATCAATTCGATAATAAGTTAGTGTCTGGTATCTCAATAAAAGAGAAAGTGAATTCTTATAGCCTTTCTTTCTACTATTTGATGTACTTTATTCGAGAATGACGTCATCTATCTCTTCTAGAAAGTTCGGCCATCTTTCTATACAAGGTGTTCGAATCAATCGTGAAGTTACATGGTGATTTACCTAGAATATCATCCTGAACTGAATCCTGCAAGTATAGTGCTTTGCAGAGAAATCAATCTTATACTTCTTGTAAGATAATTCTGAAGTGCAGTTTATTTTATCATTTGGAAGAAGTAGAACTTATTTCATGTGGTCTGCGAAAAAGAAGAGATTTACACTTGTATCTTCTGTTCAACTGCTCGTTGGAATATTCTGAAAGACAATATTCACGCATTGCAAGGCCTGCTAGTCAAGATAGGTGATGTGAGCATGATATGTGGATCCTCATTCAACCGGGTACATCCAAGGCCTTTGTAGGAATAAGGGCCAGTCTACTACTGGACACCATATGGATGTCGCCAAGGCAGGAACTCCATGAAATCCAGACAAAAAAGATAAGTTGCCAAGTCACCTTCCTTGTATTAACTTGATACCCTTTTGCATGAATATTGTAATATCTTAAATGCTATTGTCATATAAATTTGTAAAAACTCAAGAAATTTTCATTTACTATTACATTGTGATTAATTTTATTAAGCAAAACTAATGTTATATAAACATTAATTGAGAAGATAAATAATTACCTACATTGCTTTGCAATTGGATAATGGCTAAATCGCCAAGAAATGACCAAATTTGTTTAAGTTTAAAACCAAGAAAAGGATTTTTTATTGTAGTAATATATATTATTATCCAGCAAAGGGCCTTTCTTTTTGTTTGTATGTAAGTATGAAAATCCAATAAAAAATTGGTAATACACTGACTGACTTTTACATAATACATTCTATTTTCTAGCCTATGGTTTCCAGTAATAAGTTTCATTCCTGTATACCATAAGGCTAGATGGTGACCCCAATTCATAAAAGGTCAGCGAACTTCATAGAGCTAAGTAGGCCTTTCCTGAGCCGGTGAGGATTTCACAATCTACATGGCATTTTTAACTCATGTAGGTTTGTGTACGTCTCCTTGGTTGAGGTTAGGTTAGTGCTGGCTGACTTCGCTGATCACACTTGCATATTTAAATATTATGGTTAAGCAAATTTCATCCAATTAGATACATGTGATTAGTTTGTGAAGTATTTTATCGTACTTTAATTTAAAAAGCAATTTTAGCCATGTTTAGTTTTTAACGTCTTATTTAGCTATTTTTAGGTTTCAAATGACTGGACTATGAGACTGCCATTATAATGAATCGGATAATTATGTTAAAATATCACTGCTAACTAGCAAATAACAAAATAGTTTAAATCCTAAGAATCCGGACCCTAATGATGACTGATGAGTGTTTGGCCCAACAGCAAGTAAATAAGTATAGTCCCGGAAAGAAGCCATTGGAAATTTGCCATTGTCAATAGAGATCCCATCAAAGGGTACAGGGAAAGGAGGAGGAATGTCAGAAAATCAATATCTTTTAGAAAACAAGTTCTAAATATTGATTTTCACCTTCATAACTAGCACGGTAAAATATAAACTGCTATTTAACTGCCTTACTTTACGCATTCTTTGCTAGTTTCAAAACCAATATTAAAAGATTGCTAAGTTAGCTACCAGATAAGCTAGATATCTCAATTTCCGCTTTTAGTTTACCGTCCCCTTTTTTTCCCCTATACCCTTTTGATTTCCAAATTTTGATGGATTTTTTAGTTACATGGTAAGTTATGTAACAAGTACAGTTTTTCCTGTCCAATTTTTTTAAAGCAGTGGATATGTATTTTTAACACTCTGAACATCAGTATTAATGAAAAAATTTAATTAGCTATGTGAGCAAAATCATATTACAGAATCCTCTTTCCCTCAGGGGTTTAGTGGTTTCCTGGACACAGTTCTTCAGAAGAAATTGGATAGGTTGAAGAGTATAAGAAATATTCTACTGCATTACATCATCGCTGGAAATTTAGAGGAAATTCGAGGTATCTTTTGTCTGTTAGACAATTTATAGGAAAAGACAAGAATAAAAAGAGATAAAGTGTAAAATTTGCAGACTTATTCCAACGACCTGTCATTGGTCAGAACTCTTAATAATAATAATAATAATAATAATAATAATAATAATAATAATAATAATAATAATCATCCAAATCCGCCAGGACGTTAATCGCTTGCAGCAATATAAGAATGGAGTAAGAGGGAAACGTCTAAACAACAAAGTCATCAGAATTTTGAAAATCAGCACAAGGCAAAGTATGGAGGAATCTGGAAATACAGTACTACAAGAAACTCTTGAAACATTGAAGCAAAAACTAGCTGCACTATCCAAGCGTCTCAAAAGGTATCAAAACACCACAGAGAGAAAAATACAGAATGCTATGTTTACAAGAAATGAGAGACAGTTTTACAGTAAACTCGAGGAGAAAAAGCATAATACAATACAGGAAAGAAATACACCCAAAGAGGAAGAAATTTACAACTACTGGTCAGGAATATGGTCGAACCCAATAAAGCACAATGATGAAGCCCACTGGATTAGAGAAATGAAAGATACAACTAATGAAGTTAATCAGATGGCATCCAAGGATGTTGAAATAGAAGAGGTACAACAGAGCATCAAGAAATTACAGAATTGGAAGGCCCCAGGTGTAGACCGCATACACAACTATTACTATAAGAAATTTACATGTACTCACTTCCTCCTGGCTCAACATTTCCAGAAATTTCTAGATGACCCAGCATCGTTTCCAGATTACTTATGTACTGGTATTACATACTTGAAACCTAAAAGTGAAGACCTGCAAAATCCAGCTAAATATCGACCCATAACATGTTTATCTACAATATATAAAATATTTACATCTGTAATAGCAAATAGAATTCAGACACATTGTGAGAAAAACTACATCATTGCTGAGGAGCAAAAGGGTTGTAAAAAGAATACCAAGGGATGCAAGGAGCAATTGACAATTGATAATGTGGTGCTAGAACAAGCCCATCAAAAATCCAGGAACCTATTCACATGTTTCATAGACTATAAAAAGGCTTTTGATTCAGTACCCCACACTTGGCTCATACATGTCATGGAACTATATAAAGTTGATTTCTCGATCATCAACTTCTTGAAGACTGTGATGACAAGCTGGAACACCTCACTTCAACTTTGTCAGGGCAACATAAATGTTACAACGAGACCCATACCAATCCGACGAGGCATATTCCAAGGGGATTCGTTAAGTCCATTATGGTTTTGCATGGCATTAAATCCATTATCTACACTACTGAACACAAGTGAGTATGGATTTAATATTAAGAGCAAGCAAGAAGAACCATACAAAATCAGCCATCTACTTTATATGGATGACATTAAGCTTTATGCCTCTACCAAACCCCACCTCCAACACCTCATTTCAATCACGAATACCTTTTCTTCCGATATAGGTATGGAGTTTGGATTGGACAAATGTAGAACCCAAACTGTCATTAGAGGATCTTACTCAGCACAAGGGACAAGTTTAAAAGATGAACCCATACAACCATTAGAGGAGGAAGAAATGTACAAGTATCTTGGATTCAAGCAGAGCACTCGTATGAAACATGCAGAGATCAAGAGAAATGTTACACAGCAATACCTAGCACGCCTTGCCAAAGTACTATCATCAAAACTGACAGCTAAAAACCTTACCAAAGCAGTCAATACATATGCCATACCACTACTTACATACTCTTTTGGTGTCATAAAATGGTCCCAAACAGAACTTCAACAACTACAAACAAAAACAGCAGTTTCACTTACCCGACACCGCATGCATCATCCAAAATCTGCAACAGAGCGTCTAACTCTTCCGAGATCAGAGGGTGGTCGGGGCTTTTTATCCATTGTAAATCTACACAACAAGCAGATATCAAGTCTACGAGAATACTTCCACTCCAGAGCTGATGCGTCATGTCTTCACCATGCGGTATGCACAGCTGACATAAAATATACACCCCTCAATCTATCGTCACTGGAAATGCCAGTCCCTGTTCCAACTACAAAGGAGACAAAGGTAGCAGCATGGAAGCAAAAATCTCTCCATGGGAAATATCCATACGAGCTGGATCAGCCTCATATCGACAAGTCTGCGTCGCACGCTTGGCTGACCTATCCTGGTCTTTTCCCAGAAACGGAAGGATTTGTTTTGGCCATCCAGGATCAAGTGATAGCCACACGGAACTATCGAAGATTCATCATGAATGATCAAACAGTTGTCACAGACAAATGCAGACGTTGTTCCAGAGCTACAGAAAGCATACAGCACATTATATCTGGCTGCCCACACTTGGCTAACTCTGATTACAAGCACCGACATGACCAAGTAGCTAAAATTATTTACCAGAAACTTTCTGTAAAATGTGGATTTGTTCAGACACCACCAACTGCATATTGGAAATACACACCCCTACCAGTTCTAGAAAACTCTTCTTACAAGCTACTATGGGACCGGGATGTTATAACCGATGTCATGTGCAGCAACAACAGGCCGGATATAATTTTCATCGATAAAGCAAAAAAATCTGCATTTCTCATAGAAATTGCTTGTCCAAACACTTCCAATCTGCAAACAACAATAGCTACAAAGATATCAAAATACACAGAACTAGCGATAGAAATACAACACATGTGGAAGCTAGAATCAGTTACCACAGTCCCAATAGTGATATCATGCACAGGAGTCATTCCAAAAAGCTTACACAGCTCCCTGGCAGCACTGAACCTGCACCACCACATGTTCGTTGAATTGCAGAAAGCTACTCTTCTCAGCACATGCCACACTGTCAGAAAGTTTCTAGGAGCAACTTTCATACTACATGAAACTGTACAACATGAAGATCCAAGCCTCAGTTCTGGTGGTACTGAAGGACAGAACCCGAAAGAAGTAGATGAAGAAACAATGACATAATTTGTGTAAATGTAAATATTTATTGTATGTGTCCTGTAATTCATAATGTTGTAAATATTTGTAGATGTTGGCAATCTTATAGTTAAGAGGGGGACTCCTTGCTTAGGCCGAGTCTGCCCAATATGTTACCGGCGTAAGCCGAGCCTACCTAAGTGTCAATAAAAAATAATAATAATAATAATAATAGTAATAATAATAATAATAATAACAACAACAATACTAATAGTTATAATAATAATATTAACAATAATAATAGTAATAAAATAGTAATAATAATAATAATAATAATAATGCAGTGGTTTGTTGAATTTCAGTGACAAGCTTCTTGCTGTGTATATTCGTAATTTCGTAGAAAATATCTGCAATAGGCCTACATGTTGTCGTCATTATCCCTAACTGGATTTATCAATTTGGTAATCGAAAAATGTTTTATATATAAAATAAAGCAACATTAAACTAGGAGTAAAGATGCTTCACATAATCAACGAGATATCGCTTGAACTTGGTACCAGTATTCTGTAATCATTTTCGATAATTTTTTATTTGTACCTGATGGTGTTCTTGCTTTCATAAAATGAATTAATATTTCTATAGGAACATTTAAAAAGAATAAGTTTTTCTCCATAGACGATCACGTACAAAATAACGTCCCTTAAATTCCATCCCGGAAACTTCAGGATTTTTATTTTAAATTTTCAAAAAAGTATATTTTTATATCTTATGTGCAGACCATCTAGTGTAAAACTTCTGTCATTTTTAAGACTTTATTTAAAATTCTCCTCTTGTTTAAAATTTTCCTTCCGAAAGCAAAGTACAAAAATTAAAACTTACAACACAACACACTGCACTCAAGTAACATATACAAGTACATGAAATTGGTTATACATGGCTACCAACTTCCGTTATTGTGTGAAACGTAAGCACGCATGAGAACCTAATTATTTGTGACTGCAATAGAGGCAAAATTACTGTTTTGCATTGCATTAATCAACAATTTCAATTTACGATGTTCATCTGCCTGGTTAATTGTATTTCAATCAAGGAAATGTTGACTTCGCATTGAATTGCTTCCATTAATCATGTGTAATTCAGAAGTACGCACGGGCATGATTGGGGCACCAAACACGTAATAAGTAACAGGACATGCTTACTGTGCTTATTATAGTTTCAATAAGTGTATATTTTCTTCCAAGTTAAACTATTTGGACTAAGGGGAAATCTGATTATATTTTCCATTAAGACAGTGTATCAAATTTATCCCTGGAAATAGGGAAATTTAGTCGACAACTATGGCTAACCACAAGAGTTCACAATACAAAACATAATATACAAAATACAGACAAAAATGTAACAATAGAAAACATAGGGAAAATAGCCTAATTAATTTAATTCACCCATCACAGGGAATACCAAAGCATATTTAGCATACCAACGAGACTCTTTAGTTCATTATGCAGATGAAGTTCGTTTGGAAACTAAAAAAGTCCATTTTTTGTCAGTATATTAACACCAATATACCTTGATTCTATTTGCAGTTTATAGTAGTAAATGTCGATTTCGACAAAAGCTGCCTTTAGCGCCAAGGAAGTAATTGCGGATGAAAGAGAGGAAGCAACAATACAACGCACTAATGTTTAATCCTACAGTTCAATAAACACATATTGTTCCATCAAAGACTAGGCCTCCAACATCCTTACATTTTCCATTGTAACATTTACAATATATGTCAAACCCTTAGCTTTTCTCCTCAGACAAATGAATATCATAAAGCGACTCCAGAATTTGTTATTAATGATGTAATATAAAAAACACAACGAATTTACTTTCATTGTTATTCGCCTAAGTATTCGAAGAGACTGACAATCTTGTTTGATTGTAAAACACTTGCGCTAGCATCGTATGTTACTACACATTTTAATTAGGGCTCGGTGAAAGGTTTAACACCTTTCGAACAGAAAATGTTTCTTTGGACTAGGGGAAAATATTAACGAATTCGTTAAATTATTTCCAACCCCAAATAATTGTGTGGTCATTAATTCATATTAGGAGATGCAGTCAGTGCCAATTTTGTGATTATGCGCAAGCGCGGTACACTATTTTTTTCCAACCAGACACTAGTGAAACGAGAGTGAGGGCAAAGCCGTTCAGAGGTGGGAGGCGCATAAGGAAGACAAGCTTTCGTTCCCTCTCACCAGTCTGTCTGGAAGGCGCAGAACCAGAGATGTTACTTCCTCCAAGAATGGCGTTTAAATAAGTCATCACTGCTTCAAATTACAATATTTGAATAATAGACTGGTCCAGGCTATTGAGCATATACAGTAGACTATCTGAGCAGTGTCAGGTCGAAAAAAATACTGTACAATGATGCAGAGGAGGGAATCAAGATTGTACCGAGAAACCCTTCAGACCCAATTCTGCCACCCACAAAATCCGCACAAAATTCCTAATACGAATTAATGACCATACAATTATTTGGAGTTAGGAATAATTTAACGAATTCGTTAACACCTTTTCCTCCAAAGAAACATTTTCTGTTTGAATAATTAACAGTGCGGTGTTAAACCGTTCGACGAGAATGTGCAGTAGGACATACTGCTGGCGCAAGTGTTATAATTAAACAAGATTGACAGCCTATTTTAATACTTTGGCGAATAGTGTTGAGAGACATATTTTGGCGACTTTCTTTATATCAGTAATATCAAATTGTGAAGTCTCTTTATGATATTCATTCGTCTTAGGAAGAAAGTTAAGGATTCGGTATAAATTCTAGAGTGATAGGAAAAAAACGAATAAGTCAGATGGCCAAAGTTTTAGGAGACACAAATAACGATTTATTTTCACAGCATTGTTACAATATTTAGATCAGTCCATCCAGATATTTTTACACAGTATTTTATACTGTGTATCCAGATATTTTTACATAGTATAAGATACTGTGTAAAAATATCTGAATGGGTTGATCTAAATAGTGTAACAATGCTGTGGAAATAAATTGTTTTTTGTCTTTCCTGGAACTTTGGAATTTTGACTTATTCGCTTTTTCCCTATCACTCTAGAATTGTAAACAACTTTACCATGGAAAATGTAAAAATGTTGGAGAACTAGTCTTTGATGGAACAATATCATCTTCTTAAACGGTGAGATCAAACATTAGTACGTTGTAAAGTTGTTCGTTCTACAGAGGTTAAATACGAGGGTCATCCAGAAAGTAAGTTCCGATCGGCGATAAAGAAAACGAAAACATCAATAGGCAAAAAATATGTATTGTAATATTTACAGAGATTCACTGGCTACTTCTCTTACATAGTCGCCACCGTTATTGAGGCGTTTATCGTACCGCTGCACCAACATTTGTATGCCTATGTCATAGGACTCTGCCGAGAACGTCTGGAGCCATGAAATCACTGCATTCAGCAGTCGCTTGTTTTGGATCGCTCTCCTCAGATTTTTCAATGTTTGACAAACCGATCAGCATTTACCGTTTCCCCTCGCGGTAAAACTCGCACAGGAGGACATCACGTCGATTTTTCTGACAGAGATTGCTTGAATTTGATCTTCACAGGTAACCACTATGCCGCCAATGCATGGAATGTTGTTTTGTTTCTGGTGTGGCAAGCGACACCCATGTTTCATCTCCAGTGACAACATTGTCCAGAAACTCATCACCTTTCTCTGCGTACTTCTCAAATTCTAGGTTCTTAAATAGAGTTATGCAGAATTTGAAAAGAGAAAGAACGACTTATCACACTCAAACTATTAACTTTTTTCTGGCTCGTAGAGGACTTAGAAATTTACACCCCAATGCTTCTACACACCATGGCCTGGTAGGGGTTGAAATAAGAAGAAACAGATTTTCCGGTAACATAAAACAGTACCGTCTTTACGGAATATTTTATTTCTCACTCTCATGTTACCATGGGGGTTAAATAAAAAAGAAATTCAGTATCACTTTCATACTTTCCTCCCCAAAAGCCTGGGAAATAATTTACTGAGCGCATAGAACAAAAAATGTTCCATCCTATTTTGTCTCCTTTTACACGCTTAGGGCCTATGATAAATATCCACATTTCTCAACTAATACAAAGCCTACAGCTATGAATAACGTATCAGCAGATACGATTATTTTTACCTACTTCTGGTAGAGAAGGGTTGGTTTGTTTGAATTTTAAATCTGACCGCGTTTCTTTCCGGGTTGAAGGGTGTATGTGTGCAAAATTTCGTGTAAATTGGTCAAAGCATGTAGATTTGTATAGGGAACATACATACCTGCATACTTAAGTACACACTTTCAATTTCATATACTCGTAGATCTAATAATTAATCGGACTGTAGTTTCGTACAACACAGACGTTATACACTGACAAAATAATCTGACATGGAAACCAAAATGCCAGTATATTACGGACAGTTTAAGTTTAAAATGATATAGAATATAAAATTAAGTTTAACTTCAATAAGAATTTAAAGAGTTTAGGTCACAGAAACAGAAATTGTGAAACATACGGTAAAACCCAGGGAAATGGGTGGACGTTACTTCGACATAAAATGGAACTGCTCGTATTTGAAAACTATATACCTAGCTTACATTTAAACTGATGCACTAGACCGTAATAAGGCTGTTTTAAAGCTACAAGTATAAGTAGCCAACCATTGCTACTGAAGAGCTTTTTTCTTAACATTTATTCCAGTTACGCTTTTAAGATAGCGTTGCTCATTTTAAACTTTGCCAATTAAAGGAAGCATCCTCGGTTACTATAACTGAAACAGATGTTTACACAAAAATCCTTTACTTTTATGCACGTGTACGGAGATGAGGCTCTTGGCTCAAACAACTGGGGACCTAGTCTGCTTATTTTAATTATAAAGTGCTTATAGCAGTAGCTTCAAACGACCAAAGCTTAGTTTAGCCTCCAAGAGAAAAGAGCCAGCCCTGGCGGACATCTGACTGTCCACAGTCTTTGATATTACTTACTTTGATGTCCCACAGTTGAACTAGGTCCAGTAGTCCTTGCAACAACGATGCATAGATATAAGTGCATACAACTTCTATTTCAATTCAGGATTTCAAGTAACAAAATAAAGCTAAAACTGTTGGTGAGTTGATGTTGTAATAGCAGAAATAACAGTTATGTTCACTTTTTAGCCCCTTGATCAGCCCGATACTGAATTAGAATATGTGAAATTTCAGTGAAACACAGCTGTTTACCTTCACACTTTTTGCTTTTCTTTTTATCTCTTTAATTTTATCATCTCTACATCCACTTGCTTTTATGTAAATTCGTAAGATCAGCGTATCTCTATTGTTTCTTTTGTCTAAACATTTAACCGCATAACAATTCCGACCTGACATACTTCCATTCTCATCTGAATTTGCTAAATGTGTTTTCAATAATTGTTATTTTAATAGTGTAAGCTACTATGTTGCAGTTGTTTTTGTTTAACAAAAATGGTTTATACACAAATGTATCAAAGTATTTTCTCAACTGTACTGCACTTCAAATGTTGATTGAATGTTTGTTTTGTAAACATAAGTAACTTGACCACTAAATTGTTGAAGGCCTACTTGTAAGCACGCATGTGGTACGTTTTCTGACAGAGGTTCGTATTCAAAACGTTATCTACTCAGTCCCCTATACAAGTCCTAAAAGTTTGTAATGGGAATTTCCGAATATCCTGTATTTAAATGTAATGTTCCCCAACGTATTAAGTTTATTTTGAACATGGAATACTTTAAATGAGATGGACTGAAATGAAATTGATGGGCTATAAAATCCATTTAGAGTGAATATTTCCTGCTATTGCAGAAAATAGCTAATTTGAATGCTTAATTGTACTTTGTCAGGGTTCACACTGAGGCCCAAGTGTGTTTTCGGCTTCAGAAATAGACTTTATCTCTGTACAGTGCTACATTAATAATAAAAGAATTCTAGAGTGATAGGGAAAAAGCGAATAAGTCAAAATACTGGGTTTTGGGAGAGACAAAAAAACAATTTATTTCCACAGCATTGTTACAATATTTAGTTCAGTCCACCAGATATTTTTACACAGTATATTATACTATGTAAAAATATCAGGATGGGCTAATCTAAATAGCGTAACAATACTGTGGAAATAAATCGTTTTCTGTCCTTGCTGAAACTTTGGTATTTTGACTTATTCACTTTTTACCTATCGCTCTAGAATTTTAATCTGAAGTCAATTTTACAGATCAGCTTGCCTCGGGATTAACTCACCATTTCCTAATCCAAGTCCGCGAAGTTACTGCCTCAGCCTCTTAGCATGGAATTTCACTTTGAACTTCTTGGTCAGCTCTTCAGAGAGCTCAAGTTTCTAAGATGTAATAGAATCGAAATACTTGTGCATAAAGCAAACTCATACCGGATGCAAATAGGCTATCTATAGTCAAAACTATTCGGGTACAGACAGGATAGAGAGTATCAAACGAACTGTTCGTTTATTTCTTCATAGAAATTCTGTGTCGCCTGTGAATTCGAGACCTGTAATTCCGTTTTATTCTTCTTGTAAATGGAGTTTATGTGAACAGTAAAACTTTTCCTTTCAATCGCACAGAAACATAATACAAGAACAGGACTCTCGGTTTTTGATGGTAATAACTAAATTTATTTGCCTTTCTTGAAAAATATAAAAAGAAGTATAAATAATACAGAGCCAATCAATGCTATACGCCTTGGTGGGATGATGGTACTAACGTATAACATGGTTAAGAGAGTTCTCTGTAAGGTCTGTGGGGAAACTGCAACCTTCACATACATACGCATAGGTCTACATATTCACATACTGCGAGCGCTCACACGCACTTTAAATGATGAAAAATAATATTCCCTTTCAAAATATCGCAGTATTTACAAGAAAATATTCACAATCCTGTTAACTCAAGTGAGGGACGAAGAACATTTTAACGTTGAACAAAATCAGAGTGCGATAATTTAAAAAAGAAAAGCCAGCGCGCAAAATAAACTATTGTTTGTTGTGGAGCTCATTTTAGCAAGGATGGGAGTCAGTTGTTTACAGGCAAATAAGCGAGGACTTATTATTATCATCGCCTCCTAATAAGTACACGCAACACTGTGTATTATACAAGTTAACTGATATTCTAAATACATATCCATGTATATCCAAGCAATATAGGCTACCAAAGAATTTGAAATATTAGGCCTATATCTTTCTACAGAGGAACTTATTTGTAAGTTACTACTATTTTGTAAAATGTATTGTTGTTACAGACATCGTATTATATCTCTGCCGGTCTGTCACGTGACTATTTCCTGGTAGCAGAAGAGACAGAGGCTCGATTCTACTAGCATGCACAAAAACATTTCTTCAATTTACAACGGGCAGCAGATGTGAACAAATTTGAGCTCGGACAAGCGCTGACAAGAAAGGGAACTGGAAGTTTTTTGTATTGGAATACACGGACTACCTGCTCCCGCACAAGCACTTGTATAGTCTTCGCGCCCAAACGAACCCCAGTCGGCTATAAAGCGAGCGGAACGCTTTTAAGTCGGACCACTTCCCTCATCTGGAAAAGATTATTAGGGTCTACCCACCCCTAAACGCTTTTAAGTCGGACCACTTACCTCATCTGGAAAAGATTATTAGGGTCTACCCACCCCTAAACAAATGCGGTGGTCCCTGCCACTTGCAATGTCACTTGTGTTGTTTCTCCACATTTGTGGAAATCAGCTGCAAGGTTTTTAAACTGTGGCAACAATGCGCATCTTATGCTTAGGCACGCGCAACATTTCCCTTCCTTCCATTTCGGCTTTCAAACCCCAAGATGTTTATGGAGGTGTTTATGGAGGGTTTGGTCAGGGTTGGGGTTGAGATACTAAATTAGAGGGTTGCCGCCTGAGGATCCTTTAAGAGCGGTGACTATAACAAAATTCCAACGGTCGGCGAGAGGCACAGATATAAAACGACAGCTGTACTGTGGTATCCCAAGAGTTGGTCTTCCTCGATGAGATTCTCAACCAAGTCCCTACGAAAGACCCTTCGTCGCGCTATTTCCTTGTCCTTGTTCCACCGAGGTTATACAGATATCCATGCAACTAATGCCGCCACAACAATGATCTGTCTTCTCTTAACAGGAATACGATATAGATGAGCTGGCGCAGATAGTCGAAATCTTCTTTGGTTTCATTATAATGTAATATTTTTGTTATTTCTCGTTCATATGCCTTTTTCACATTTGCCATATTTGAGTAGCTCATTCCGCTGAGAAGTATGGCAGCTTTCCATGGTGTTGGCACATAAGATATTTGGATAAAATCTGCAGTGTAACTAAAATTGATTCATTCCCCTTTGTCTAATGTGGCTGAAGTTGAGGGGGTATAAATGGTTTGTTTGGTTGGTTTTTTTATTTCATTTATTTATTTTTGAATCTGCGAACCCAAGTCAGTAAATTTTGTCATTGCTTGCCAAGTCCCAGATTATTTTCGGTGAAGGAACGTTTGGACATTGTAGAAGCGACAGCTACTCACACAAGCCCTCTCGAATATAAAATGAAAACAAAGGTTTGAGCTTCACAACTAGACGAATTATTGTTTTACTGCAAAGTTTAGAAAATAAATAAAGCAGTTACGAGTACAGCAAAAACAGACTCATCCCAAGCTTGTGTCAAAGAATCAGTTTCATAATTATAGTACATTTGTAATTGTAATTGTACGAAATTTCATTAGAGGGTTCATTTTTCGATTGTTAAGGAATACTACACTAGGCTCCAGCCAAAAACGAGCATAAAGGACAAACCAGTGTTATCAATATGATGAGAGAAGCACTGAAGGAAGGTCAAGATTTCTTCCAGGAAATTCCCAAAAACCAATAAATCAGTCGATTCATTCAGTGTTATGATCTTTTGAAAACATTTGACCCTCTGTTTCCAACACAATTCTTTTAAAACAATTCGCAATATAACGAAGGACCAATACTAATAACTTATAAATTATAATTCTATTGCATATTTGAATTTTAGACAGTATCTTATGTATGTTATGTATATATAGATACTTACTTAATGGCAATAAACAATTCCTCTGTAAGCGAAAGGAATATTACCTACTTATGGAACCCGAAGGTTCATTGCTGAGCATACCTGAGCCCGCCATTCAACCCTGTTCTTTGCTAACTCTATCCAACCATCCTTTTCAAATCTTACTTCCCTTATATATAAAAATGCAATTATTATGCAATACATGCAATATATTGATTAAGTTAATAAAATGTTACAAATGCATTATATAAACTCTGAACCTGTTCAAGGGGATAGGATGTCCGCCATGGGACCTGAAGTGCGCGAGTTCTCGGCTAAGAGTAATGAATTAATATTATGTATTAAATTAATGTGATGAATTATTAACCAGTTGCGTTAAAATAAATTCCGATCTCATTTAACTTACAAAACTAAAGTATGTATAAAAATTGAATAGCTGCAGTAGCTCTACTTACAAAATTATGAAATCTGGTATTGTGATTGTCGCCATCTTTTTACTCCATCTCGTCTTCACTCTCACAAGAGTCCAATTCACTTTCACAATCACTGTCTCTGAGATTTATAATTATCAGTTCGGTAATGCTATCTCTTGCACATTCTTTCGTGAAATCTTCCTCCTGCAATTTCACTGCATGCTGAACACATTTTCCCCAGTCACTCACTCACTGTCAATTTGTCAAGAGCCTCGTGCATTAATTTTTCTACATCGGCCAGCCTAAAATATTGTTTTTCTCAGTCACATGCCGTTTCACTTGAGCCCATATCAATTCAATTGGATTATATTGACAATGGTATAGGGGTAGCCTGATAACTTCATGCCCATGCTCGTTTGCAATAGCATCGATTTCATACAGCTTTTTCGATGTTTTGTATGGTTCTACCAATCTGAGCAGTTGAGGAACGGTGTTCAAAGGATCTGCTGTGATGTTGTTTGCGAGCCATGCAAGTATTTCTGCTTTCCTGCTGTTACTCGACGGTATTTTGTTTAGCTGGAGTGAATGATAACTTGCATTATCCAGTACTATTATAGAGCCTTCTTCGAGGTAATTTATGAAATCGTGCACAAACCAGTCTCTGAATAGGTCTGAATTCATTTCTGTGTGGTAATCTCCGGATTTACTTTTAGCTCTAAAAACTAATTTGCTCTCAGGAATGAATCCAGTTCTGTCAGACCCAGCATGGCATACGATAAGTCTGCCACCTTTGGCAACAGGTATTTTCATTCCTCCAGATCTCGTCGAGTGCTGTCATGTGTGAGACCATGAATGGTTTTTGTTGACCCACGTCTCGTCCAGATAATAGATAGGCCTGGTGTCAGCATCTTCCTTAGAAAATCAGCCCTAGCTGCCACGATTATCTCTTCTTTCCATTAGGAATTTTCTGCCGTCATTACCTTTGGTGTATTTGAAACCAAGTTTCTTCAGTACTCTCAAATTTGAAGTTTGAGAACCCGCATAGCCAGTATTTTCTTCCATTATTTTTCTTATTTTGGAGTATGTAGGATATTCTCCCCTGTCGTAAAATTCGTGAACTGATCTGCGTAAAAAATCCTTGTCAAAGTCATCCAGTTCTGTAGCCGAACGTTTTCGTTTTATTGACTTTCTCGGTGAATCAAATTTCAGAGATGGTTCTGAGAACTGAGAAGCATCCTCACACACTCTTTGCACTGTCCACCGCGATACTCCACACATTTCCGCTGTTAACACATGTGTTTTATTAAAGTTGAGCGTAGAAATCTTTCCTGGGTGTTCCCCAAGATTCTTCAAGAAGCCATACATTAAATATAATTTTTTAGTGTTGCTTCTCACATCAGAATTTCCAGTTCCTCTTCCCTTTTTTTTTACTGGTGTAGTAAGATTAGGATAACGTTTAACAATAATTCCCGACATCACGTTTATAAATGTATGAATAAGAATTATACAAAAACTAACTTACTTACTTACTTACTTACTCAATGGCAATAGAAAATTCCTAAGCAAGCTAAAGGAATATTATCTATTTTATGGAACCCGAAGGTTCATTGCCGCGCTTACCTGAGTCCGCCATTCAACCCTATTCTGTGCTAACTCCATCCAATCATCCCCCACAAATTCTACTTCCCATAAATCCGTTCTAAGATTGTCCTCCCACCTACGTCTAGGTCTTCCACGTGGTCTTTTCCCTTCGGGTCTCCCAGTCAATACTTTTGAGATATGTCTTTCCTCCCCCATGCGTGCAACATGTCCAGCCCATTTCATCCTTCGCGATTTAATTACCCTTACTACATCTGGTGATGCGTACAGATCCTGAAGCTCATCGTTATGCAATTTTCTCCAGTCCCCATTGTCATCCCTCTTGGGCCCAAATATTTTTCGAAGCACCCTATTTTCAAAAACCCTCAGACTATGTTCTTCCTGATCAGTTAGCGGCCATGTCTCACATCCATATAATAAAACAGGCAGGATAATAGTCTTATAAATCCTAATATTTAGATTTCTGGACAGAAAACGAGACGATAAGAGTTTCTGAACTGCATAAAAACAAGCATTTCCTGATTTGAGTCTACACTTAACTTCTGCCTTAATATTATTTGTATCTGTAATTACTGTTCCCAGATATTTGAATTCCTCCACTTGTTCAAACGATTTACCGGCCATTCTAATATTTTGTGGCGCATTATTTTGACGTTCCATGACCATATATTTAGTTTTTTCTGTATTAATTTCTAATCCAACATTCCTGCAGGCATCGAAAAGACTTTCTGCATTTTTATCGATTGTGTTTATGTCATCGCCCAATAAACGAACGTCATCTGCATGAGCTAAAATCGGGTGACTACCATTTCATTCTAGGCCTACGTTGTTTTCCTGAACTTTCCTAATGGCGTATTCCAAAGCGAAATTAAAAAGTAAAGGTGATAATGCATCTCCTTGCTTCAAGCCGCTTCTAATGGCAAGCCTATCTGATATAAATTTCCCTACCCTGAAAAACTAACAAAGCATAAAAATTATATGTGATTAATAAAACAATAAACATTTATACAGTGATCAATGAAATAAAACAAAAAAGTTACGATATCGTTGAAAATTCGCTTCTCACAGAACAGCCTACAACCCCTAAGATTTCTGAAAAGAGACTGATAGTTTCAAGATGTACAGTAGCTCCCTCAGGATTAATCACTCTTTTTGGAGGGTTGAAGGCGGGGGAGCGAATCAGTTTTCTTGTATTGAATCGTGAGGGTGTTGAACTTGTGAGGGTGCACCTGTTCTCCAGATTGGCAACGTAGTGTTAAACATTTAGACTTGCGGGGTCAGGGGATTGAAGACAGCCAGCGACCTTGAGGATCGTTTTTGGTTGGAGCCTAGTTTTAATATGCACTTCGGTATTATTTAATAGCTGAAATACTACGGAAGAGTATCTAACGGACTCACCTAGATTTTCTAGGGCTAAGGCAGGGTTTTTGTTTTATCTTGTCCTTCTATCTACGAAACATTCGTGTGATTAGAAACTCGACAGTTGCGAAACGTTGCTTTGAAACAGACCAAGCCCTTGAGAACGCGCGCGGGGTAATGTTTTTCCAGAATCAAGGATGATGGGCCTTTTATACATTAAGTTTATTTCTGAGGAGCCCAGCAACTCATATATTCTCAAGTGAACTCGTCTGGTACATGTTTTTTTCTATATTTTAAGTATCTCCGATATTTAAGTGAGTAATCATTTAATGTTCTGTTTCACGCGAAGGAATCAATTTAATTTATTACTTGAACCAAAAAATGTTACAACTGCTGGAGCTAAGCACTGTTCAAGTTTTGGCCCAAGACTATTCAATTCATTTATTACCAACCATCCTGATCTAAATAGTTTAAACAACAAACAATTTAGGTCTAAAATTAGAAAATTTATATAATTAGTACTTCTGTTATCGACTATACTGTTATAACATTTTTCATATTAAACTTTAAAATTTGGATAGAACTTAATTTCTTTGTTTTTTACTAAAATTTGAACAAATAAATTGTTATGTATTATTGTTGTATTGCTTCGTACCTTGGTATTGTAAATAGAACATGTTCTAACCTTTCATACATAACATTTTGTCATACTTCTCCAAATTATGCATTTTTTTTTAAGTAATTGTTTAGTATAAGTATTTCTAATATATAACTGAACCACCCCCGAACACAAGCTCTGCTTCTTCGGGGGGTGTATCAACTTTTGTATATATTGTTCGTGTACTTTGGAGTAATAAATTGTAATTGTAATTGTAAATTGTAAAAAAAAAAAAAAAAAAAAAAAAAAAGTTGCATGTGTGAATTATTTTTATCTCGCGCGTCTCTAATGACTTCTAGTAAGAATTTCTGTACCTTCTTGTGTTTAGAATGAAGAGATCTTTGAGTGATGCCGAAATTACGGCCGTCTTGGAGGTTTCAGATCATAAAATACTTGGCAGTGTATCATTTTCATTAGATAAGAATCAACAGAAAACTGATCACGATACGAACTCAGTAAAGAGCACGAAAGTGATCAAGATGAAAATACGTCAGACGATGATGAATAGGCCTATTCAGTTTCAGCAATTGTCTCTGAGGAGGTCGTTCCTTTGGCATTACGTGTTCTCATAAAGGAAAAGAAGGAACAATCTGGTACCAAGAACCGCCAAATGTTGGAGGAAGAACCCTGGTCACATCGAATCCCAGTGTTAGGGGGGTCTTTCTGTTAAAATATTCTCAGTATATGCCTAGATTTATAAAATTATTAAGTGCCACTGAAAAAACAGTGTTTACTATGCAAATTTAAGCAAACGGCAAAAAATTACCTCGCGCGAGTCCTCGTGTGGTACTTACAGGCGCGAGTTCTGAGGGGTTAAACCAAACGTATTTACTTGCTGGCAAGTAAAAAGTGATGCAATATTGTTCGCAATGCAACTAAAAAGTAGAAAAAGTAGTAAAAGTAATGGATACTAAACTGAAATGAAGTTGGTGGGAGCGCTAGACTATTCTTAATACGAATATTGTACTGAAAACTTTGATCGCGTGACACATTCCTCCATCTCTTTCTATAGAACACTCTTAGTGAACCTAACCGTTTCTTATATGAACACTCTAAGCTTAGTAATAAAAGTAAGCATTAGACACAAATTAGTAGGCCTACTCACCAACTCCAGTCCAGACCCGCTGTTCAGTCTCCGGACTCCAATCCGCAGCAGCCCCGAATAGGTCGTCGTACTTGGCCACCAACTCTGAACCCTGCAGTTCAGCGAAAACAATGTAGTATTTCTGTGGTGTTATCCGGGAGATACATTGGGATTTGTCCCCAAACTGAGTCACGTTCACACGTCTGAAATAAAGAGAAAAATAAAACACATTTAGCAAATATACATTCTCATTCTCGTACATTGTAAGTAAACTTAGCTAACTTGCTTGTTAACTTTCTTATTTGACTTTTGCAGTAAAATTAAAATTTAATGAGCGTTGTTATTGTTCTGTAACGCTGCGACCATATCACTGGGTAAACTCTGATGCAATTGATTTTGTTATCACATCACTTATTATCATAATATCTAACGATACAGTTAATTCGGCCATTGATAATATTATTGCTAAATTTATTAGTATAGACAAAATTAAATTTATTGAACCCGCTACTGACGGTGAGTTTATGTTGTAGTTCATATCCTCGCCATAGCTATTCATTTGGTTTTACTGTACTGTTTGGTGGAGTTAACAGGATGTGTAGTCGTCTAGGACGGGTCTGTGAGAAATAAGGAAATGAAGGGGTTCATTTGCTCGTTGTGCAACAATCGAAGCGTGCACATGTCTTCGCTGTATGTATAGTACTAAATAAAATCATAGTCATCCTGTGTCCTGTGTTCAAAGCATATAAAGAGTCAAATGTTTTCTGACTGAACTGTACCCTCTGCATAAACGGTCTACCACCCTCTGCTTCGCCTAAAACAATGTAGCAATCCCCACAACGGTTAGCGCATCCCACCGGCCACAAGGAAATAAATCAAATTTAGACTACTTTGTCTCTCAACAGTGGTAGGTAATTGAGAATATTTTCACTCACTGAATGGAGACAACAGCAGCCTACTCAAGTCCATTGTCTAATTGAAATAATTGGTTTAATTATTGCTGCTAGAAACACAATACCTCGCCTTCTAGTAAATTTCTGCAAGAAATTCTACCCTGGTACAGAATGATTTTATAAATTGCTATCGCTGCCATCAAAAGTCAGCTTGGTATAGTAAAGAACAGTCATGAAGCCTGTCGAACTTCTCCGTGGGTGCACTAGCCGGTATGCGTTTGCCGTTCGTCTCTTCCATCTACCCACACCGAAAAATGTTCGCAATTTTCTATTTTTATAGATGATACGAGGCTACTATACATACGTCCTTGTTTACTGAGCCCTTCTAGAATGATATTGTGTCAATAAGATGAAAGAAAAATTACAGCAGGTAGGCTCTAAATAACACAAAAAATAAGAATTAACTAACAAATAGTCTAATGTGAGATATTTCCTATATTAATTTTTACCAGTCTTACAGTAATATGCTATCAATATTTATATGCAATGTAACGATTGGCTATTATTTAATTTTTAATTTTACATTTAATTTCCCGTGAGCATTGAAGACATGCTATAGGCCATTTAAAAAATATTGTAAATTACAAATACAAATATAAATAAATTAAACTGACGTAATAACGCAGTGATAATTACAATATATTGTGTTAGTTTTATACTTACATTTTAAACATCACTTCCTTCTTTAAATTATTTAGTCATGTAAAGCCTATTTACTTTACTTTGTAGTATAAATGTGTGTATATTACTGTTAGTGTAGCCTTCTATTGCATTTAAGATCAAAATAATTTTTCTTTCGTTCTTGACCTGAGTTTCACCTCTCTGTTCTAGGGACATTTAAGCGATCCAAGCCGCCTGGGCCTTACAAGGCCGCGACCTGTCGGGAGAAGGATTATCTTTGGATCACATACATATTTTTTTGACCAGACAAGGACATGGAGGGCCTCCCCGGATGAGTGCTCAGCCCAATGCCGGGGCCACCTCCGAAGGACGAGACACACTATGCACACACACACTCATTTCAAAGAAGGCGAGGATGGGATGAAGATGATGGGCCTAAAGTTACCCGACATTTGTCTCACAGATGAGGAAAAACCCCACCTAGGTAACTTGTCCCGACCAGGATTTGAACCCGGGTCAGCTGCGTGGACAAGATCGAAATATAAATTCTGTAATTTCTAAATAGCCAAGTTAGATTGACGACCTCGAGGAAAAATTGTGACAATATCGTTTGCCAATTTAATAGCCTATATAGCCTAATTCAACGTATGTTTAATTCGTAAATCTGAAATGGATTGAGAGCCTCTCTATCATTATATTCTACTATGTGATGCAATCATTTTGTCTCATAACTAGAAATGAAAATCATTTACCGCGGTCTAGCATACTGATATTAACACGAATAAGAAAGAATAAGGAATGGCAAGCAACAAGAAAACGGTCTTATCGAATCTCAAGTTTTTTAAATATTCAAACCGTAAATGGTCTGTTTTTGTATTGTAAACATATTTAATATTTTGATTTTGAATACTTTTTAATATGACGGTATAGGCTAAATACGCATTTGATACAGAAAATAATTGACATTTAAAATGTCTGTGAATACACAACATATCAGGCTTTATCACGTGTATCAATTAATATTTTAGTGTTTGAACCCTAGAGGTATATTTTTTAGTTACTTTGAATCATACCCAATTGCCATACTAGCAGCACTGTATGTAAATATTCAAACCTCCATAACATTTTGTGTAACGGGAACAAAGTAATGTAGTTAATATCGGGCATTTCTCACAGTATTTGACAGCTAATTCTTTCTTATTTTCGATTTTGATAGCGTCCATCTTCTGTAATTTTTCTGTCAGCTTTTCTAAGTAAATATATTCTGGAAGTGCCCAGTATACAAAGAAATACGCCTAGTAGCTCCTTACCCGCTACAAAAACAGAAAAGTTTGAACATATTTTTCAGTAGGGGAAGATTAAACGCCATTTAAAACAATGTTAGGAGCAGATGATAATTGAAAAAAACAAATGACGAACGGCAAACGCATACCGGCTAGAGCAGTGGAGACATCTACTGGTCCTAGTTCGCTACATCCCTATTCTATAAAAATGAATGAATCTGGCACAATATGCATTTAGCTTTTAGGTCTACTATCGTACTTGTTGATTACCAAACTTATTGCCAACAATACGCTTTTCCTTCATATCAATCCTCCCTGAGGGGGAAAGTTGGGTTTTCTTCCAAAGTTAATAATTACTCTTAAGTAAAGCAAGAAAATTCCAATTCTGTATTCACATCCGTAAATGGGAAACACCAAAACCCCATCCACGTTGGCCTGCCACAGGGATCCGTCATCAGTACTCCTGAATGTAAAAGTAAGTTAGCTATGTTACTTCGGTGGCCAATCTTTTATACTGTTTTAAATTAATATATGAGAATGATAATCCCGATATCCTAGATGATGTCCATGGATAATAAGAGTCCGGAGAGGTCAACATGCTATTGGTGGCACCTCGGTTCAGATCATGCTGAGGATGGGCGTAAAAGCCCGCAGTATGGTTTACCTCGGAATGGAAAGGGAATACAAGTCAATTAAAGGGCCTCATAACCTCAACAACAAAAAAAGTCCCTGAAAAACATCAATAGCATTTTCACGCACAACTCATCCTTTGCCTTCTAGAGCCTTTTTTCTTAAATAATTGCCTCAGATCTGCGAGCAAACAGTATACAAGAACTCTAATTTAAATTCAAAAGAAGGTAAAAAATATGTATTAGGGAGGTAATTGTTTTATTTACAATCCAATCCAATAAAGTAGTTTGAATGTATGCTTACTAATCTGACTGTACTGTTTCATTACATAGAATCAATATTATTTTTACACAACGATATCGCTGTTGCTAGTCCAATAGGTTAACATTAAAGCCTTTTCAAATAATGCCAACCTCTTTATGAGCTGTATGTCATAACTGTAATGGATATCAATTGTCAATTATGATATTTAAGTATGTCGAGTATCGATTATTGATCACAACATGTAATTACACTTTTACAATAATTTGTCATGCGTTGGAATTTCGTTTTTCCTCCCTCACCCTGTAATTAATTTGTACAATGATACATTTGGACGTATTGCTATACTGCTGTTGCATGCTTTAATAATAAATAACAAGGACTTATAAATTAAGTAGGAAATAAATGGGCGTTAAGGATTCACACAATAAAATTCCGGTTCATTAATTTGTAAATTACCAACAACAAAAATATGTGAAAAATTGTGATTATTTTTAAATTCAGCTTTATGTTCTCCTCTACGCCAAAATTGAAAGGGGAATTGTCTCAATGAGAATGGAGAATGAGAATGAAGATGAGAAGAGATGAGCCCGTACTCTCGTCATGATTTGAAGATATGGAAACCGAGGCGGAAGAAAATATAGATGACGACGAATAGGAGCCACCTCCTGAGTCAATTGTCGGTACCTCCTGCCCCAAGGGAACTAAAAAAGTAATATTTTCGTATGAATATCTTTTTTCTTTTTACAACCAACAAACGCTCGTTTTTTTTTCACACAATACAAAAAATTAACAGTAGTGAAGTCGAGTAATATATTTGCCAAAGGATCTTGCCTATGGATGAGGAGAGGATGTTATTGTACTTGCCTTTAATGTGGTTGATGTGGTTGGATTTTTAATAAACACAATTTTGATGAATGTTTGTTTATTACATAATTAAGTTACTTTCTCCCCAGGTTTTCACGGTGTAAATACACAATATACAGCTATTACACAAAGATGTAACCCTTAAATAAAGATAAAGTTCAATGGTCGATTTAAATTAGAAATCTCGAATTTTGACCAAAATTTAACATTGCTGTAACTTTTGCTCATTTAAAGATAAAATAACAAATATAACTTAACTCATTTTAAAAGTAATTTAATGCTATACAACTTTTATCATCAGGATATTGCCCTTAAACGAAGTGCTGAGGCATTGGAGGCAAAGTCTGTCGAAAAACATTTAGTCAAACGAGCGTTTTTCGATAATTTGTTGTTTTCACTAGCTGATGTCGAAAGTTCTTGGGAATAGAGACAAATAAAAAGTAACAATCTGGTAGGAAATTTTGTCAGCTTTCATTTTTTACACAGTAAGTTATCCTTCAATTTACGCTGCACCGTTTTCGAGACTTAAACTAAAATAGTAGCCTATATTGCGATACAAGTGCCGTAAGGCACGTTTACGGGTCGAGGAAACAGATTGAAAACCCGAGGCGCAGCCGAGGGTTTTTAAGTTTTCGAGACCCGTAAATGCCTTTACAGGCCCGTGTGTTGCATGCTATTTTTTGCACGATGATTATTTATATCAATTTAATTATATTAATTGTGATATTACCTGAAAATATTATGTAAATACATTCTTGAAAATAGATGTTTATTTCAGAAAGTGATTCGCATGTGTTTGTTGTTATGGGAACCGAATATTTGTCCTGGGGGCTTTGTCCATAAAGACTTGTATTATGAAGTGTATCGTAATGAATTATGACGTAGCGCTTGGACCGTAAGTAATTTAACCTCATCGCAACCGCCCTTAGCAACAAGACTGTGTGGGAATGTCAACTTACGATCCATGTAAACAACTTTCGTAAGTAACACTTACTAGCTAAGGAGTGCCAAAACAAACAAAAAAGTGGCTTTCTGCATGTCTCCTGCCTCCCTCACTTCGTAGGTCCGGGGACTTTTAGTGTGATTACCTCCTACCTACTCCAAACATATCCTTGAAGTCAAAAATCCTGTTCCGGACCTGTTATGTGAGCTGAATAAATATACTTGTAAATGCAGCAATGTTAACAGCAGGTATGTCTAGGCACGGGTGCGCAACTGGTTCACATTGTGCCACTGTGCGGTGGGGTAATCTCTCCCACTATAGTCGCCCTTGACGTCAGAATAAAGCAGTTTCGACGTGACACTGAACATGAAGAGCAGGTTTCATACGTCACAGCATGGGTGGGGTACTAAAACGTTTCCCCTCAGTTGCTCAGCTATGGGCTAAACTCTAGAGCGACCAACTGATCTCTTAACCTATTGTTGTACTATGGGATGATGTAATGGGTGTATGGTCCTCTCTTATCTGTGCGGATACCGTTGAAGTTTCCGTACCTATTTATTTAAAGCTAAGTAAATGTTAATTGTTAATCATAAGAATTAGAAATTATCTTTAGTCAGAAAGGCTCCTATAGAAAAAAGGAGTTTAAGCAAAATAAGACATAATTACAATTCATTTTATCTGTCTCTGTGCTCTGTGGTGCAGAGGTGGAGTATCCGTGTTTTAACAAAAGATAATAATAAATAATAATAAAAAAAATCTAAATTGAAACTTCTGGACCAAATTATCTAGCCCTTTCACCTCCACTAATATCTTTGTCTCCATTAGAAGTCCAAAGAATTATATTGCGGATATTGGTAAAGGCAGTGCTTTAGTTGGGCCGGTACGCACCGGTACTGCGTACCGGTATAAAATTATTTTCCTTCTACCATACCGGGAAAAATATGTGCTCCGGTACGTCGTACTGGCAGTACAGGAACGATATTGTCCTAAAATACTTATTAAATGTCCAATTCACGGGAGTGTATTTGTTAATAATGACAAACACTATTAAATTCGCAATAGATATGCGTTCTATGGAAGGTGAGTACCCCCATAAAATATTTTCCAACTAAAGCACTGGGTAAAGGCGTATTGTATACATATTTAGCGGGTATTTGACTTTCTAGAATATTTTATTTTCAGTTAAAGAGGATGGGAATTCTGATTTTCTGTAAAATATATGTTCTACTTCCGAATGACTTGAAAGCACACCATCAAACTAATGTCACACTCCCAACACAGGGATCCTGAAAGAAACGTCAGTTTAACGGGAAAGATTTGTTCCCGCTTGTACAGGAGGGAAATTAATAACTCGACGGGGTTTCAACAGAACCAATCTCTCGCCGAAAAAAGGGAATGAAGCCGCGTCATATATCTTCTCGAGAACAAAGGAACGTTGGCTTATTAAAGAACGTAACGAGTGAAGCCTGTACTCAAGTTACGTTGGCAACCCTTCTCAGCTTAGAAAACATATTCACGAACTTTTTCCAATTATGAAAGGGTCAGTTTCAATTTTATATAGAAACATGTAAAGGAATAACAACAGTGACAGAAATATTGTATCATTACCGTATGATTTTATTACATTTCGCAAGTATAAATCGCAAGTTTCAAAGCTAAGTATTTTTTAAAAATATGTTTCGGTACGTGTATTAGATGTAGTACCTGTGTATACCACATTTCAATGGTACGTCGCGGTAGCGCAATGAGATATGTTTACCAAGGATTTTAGTAAGGTGTGTAGGCCTAAATGTGCATAAATATAATTACTGTATTCTGGTAATTGGACTGTCTTCATAATTATTTATTCATAATATTATTATCACCAGAGCAACCGAAAAGCATAATAACACTTGTGGTTGGTCCTTGATTACGATTCTTTTTACTACCCTTTTATTATTAATTATTAATTAAATTTACAAGTTTCAGGTTAAAAATTATTCACACCCGATCCCGAAAGAGCAAAATGTTCGGGCTCGGATGTAATTCAGTAAATAGAACGCAAAATAACGAAGAAATCATAAGTAAAACTCAATTCTTTAAAAATTAAATATAAAATTGCATTTAATTAGAAGTCGTCAATATTATTCATATTTTATATAAACTACTAAAATCTCCGAGCAATAACGCCCAACTTGCAACAACTATAATTTCTATGATAATTAATGTTTTATAAAATGGCAGTGAAAACAATAAATGGTTTCTCCATCGTTTGCCGAAGCTTCTTTACACTCAAGCGGACTTTGAATACAATATTAAAAGGTCATGGCTGGCAAAGAACCCTTGAAGCTAATTTAAAACTTCTAATTAATCATTCTCGAAAAGACGTGATTTGAATTGGATTGGACAGAATGTGTAATTTTGATCTGGGAAAAAAGAAATCTTTCAAGTTTAAAATACTGAGATTTGATAATTATGTTTATATAAAATGGAAAATGTAATGGTATAAAGAGTAAACAAGACTTAACTTTGGGTTTCTAAGAGAAAACTGTTTACATTAATAAAATCTCTATCATTTTAAGACATAATAAAATACTGTCACCCTTGCCTTATTCATATTTGCATTTATAGAAACTTTGATTTATTAACTCCAATATTGAGAAGTCTATTGCAGTTGTCATTGTTTTAATTCAACCTACAATTCTGTTTCTCATTTTCAACAAGCAATTTTAATAAATAGAACAACCAAAAAAAAGAGGTAAAATCGCCAGTAGAAAATTCGGTAATTTAACGACAATAATTATTATTAATATTATTATTATTATTATTAAAGTTATAGATACGGATCCCACTGAGGTATACAGGTAAGCCTACGTATTGTACATTATATAGTCTACATCAATTACTATTAAAACATACTTGTGCAGTTTGAGGCACTGTTCTACAAACTTTGTTTCTTGCTACAATAGTACATCCATAATTATTAGGTTACATAACCCTTTCAGAACTGAATGTATGTTTTGATATAAGCAATAGTCAACTAAAGTCACAACTGGGTTATAAGTTTGAAATGAACCAGGAATAGTTTAATGAAATAGCTGGTTTCCGTAGATAACAATTCTAATACTTGGATAAATATCTTCATATTTTAAGATAAAGCATTGAACTACCATGCATAATTCTCAGCCTTTATGCGGTTTTTGCGGTGACGAACATGTATGTCAGTAGTAGGGAAAATGTTAAAATACAATACTAGGTTGACAATTATTTTTCTTCTACAAAATTATTCAAATTACTGGGATTTGGAATGAACTTCCACGATTTCTTTCCACCATAAGAAATAAAATGGAAGAGGGAGGAATTTACATATTTCTGACGTATTTACGTATTTACGTAATCCCATGGAATTGTATCACATCTCTTAAAGTTGGCAAAATTCGTACAAACCATCTTAGTTTAAGGTTTAACACGTTAAAGCTAACAAGGTATGTGCTTTATTTATGAGGGAGCTTACACAGTGCAGTCGCCTGGCATCCACGCCATCATCAAATTATACAGATTGCATTATTCATACGAGTAATCCGGATATCCTTGTGGGTTTAGCTATACACGTCAGTAACCCCATTGCTCAAACGAGTGTAGCTACAGTCAGCAGGAATGTTCAGATCAGCATGATTCTGTTTTGTTGTTTAGGTGCTGTACTACATTGTACTGTTATTGTTGGTGATTTTTTCGATCATCTTGTGTATAAAGCACGAACGGCCACGTAGGCCCGTGCGTTGGACATACTGTAATGAAAAGTCGCGCGAACATCACAATGTAGCGCATTTTAAATATGAAATAGGTAAGGACTCAGATAGAAAGAGAATTCTATTAATTATAGCCAATTGATAGGCAATGTTACCTAAGTGGATTGCCAGGTTCTACTGCCCTTTGTGCAAATACCTTTATTCCTAAGCGCAAAAACCTTTATTCTTAAGGTAAATAATGTATTGTAACATTAATATTATAATATTCATGGTAGCTGTATGGAACTGATATATTAGTTAAGAACAGATCTGGAGACGTGGGATTCGCATTGCGTAATCACCTTTGACCCTCTCAATGATCCATATGAATACGTCAGGAACATTAAAATAAAGTATAAGGTCCCGGCCACACTGGCAGCGTTCTGCGGCGCGGCGTGTTGAGTGTTGACGCGGGGGTACCTCAGACCCAAGGCTGGTATATGTAAGGTTGCCTCGTTCGACGCGCATGCGTATTGAGCACGAGGGATGTGACGTGGCCCCTAGCCCTGCAGGAGGATTTAAACACCTACATACAATGGCAATGATGGGAATAAAACTTATTTTTAACTAAAATAATGCATGTATCTGTAAAGATAGACTACATATGATCTTACAGGGGGTATGGCTTAATAGAAGGACCACTTCTGAGTGCTCAGGCCTCAAATGAATAAGCTGTAACAAAATATATTGAGACATTTGAAACAAAATATTTAAGCTGCTGGTTTCTGTAAAACATACTGTGGATATCAAAATAAAGAACACGCACAAACATCTTACATTTCTCTTTAAATTTATTGGGGTACTTTTACAACTCTTTGGTTATGACTCAGAAAATGGGAAGTAGCCTATACGACTTTTTTTTTGTCTTATGCAGAGGGGAGTTTGCCCTTTTGTAAACAATTCTTTATTCATACACATTGCCAGCAGAAACTTAAAGAACCTGTCCATTTTATTTATAGACAGCAGCAGACTATTGAAAATTTTCCTTGCTGAGCTCACCACCTACACTATATTTGACAAAAAAAAAAGTTCTATTCAAAAAGATGGGTTAAGGGTTATAAAATGTGATTTTACCCTTCAGATGTAAAAAATGTACATTGTGAAGCAAGACTCCCTTTTAAAGATCTTTAAAACATCAGTTCACAGTCAGACAGCTCTAGTTTCAAGTGTCGTGCACAGGTTCTGTGTTAATATTGATTCAAAGTTCTGATTAGTTACGTCATGTATGTGCTATAAGAATCGCCTGAATTTAATAGTTAGGGAATTCTTATAGCCTATATATAACTTTATCACCTCAAGTGTCAGTGTACCAGAGTGTGTGTTTTTTTAAAGAGTGGCTCACTATTGAATTCCATTACTGCTTTAATGCCGCTTAAATAATTACAATGTTAGTGGACTGTACAGTATAATGTTTTAATAACGCTTCGAGGAATTAGGAATCCTCTTTTCCAGTATATACCAGTATTAAAGTAAAAATCCTTCAACATTTTATTTATGGACTCCCCTAATAAAACATCTGTCAGAAACTGAATAACTACATGTACCCATAAACCTGACTGGGGCTCACCCACTGGGGTGGTGGGAAGATTATTCAACAATGGATCTGTTAACTGCAAAAGAAGCCACTTTTTACTGAAGGTGAGTTATTGACTCATTATTTTATTATAAGCGCGTCTTAAAATCCATATTTACATGTAAACATGACTAGATTGAGTCTTGGACTGTTCGACCATTTAAATGCTGTCGGTTGGTATACGTTTAAAGATATACGGTACCTGTTATATTTATTATCACTTTGATTCATTTGTAAATGTTTATTTCAAAGTGTTCTACAAACAGAATACAGATTGGTTTATAATATAATAATTGTTATTCCGTGCGCAGATTTTATTTGTCTTCCAGTTTTCTGCCTCTGGAAAGCATTATTCCATTTTGTCTATTCCTCTTTGGTTTTAATAATTGTTTAGTATCTATGATTATAAGCTCTGTAATTAAATTGTGACAAGTACATTGCAATCAGAGGTGACTTCGTTCATCTTATAGACGTTTAATTTAACTTCATTTCATGTAAAATAAATACAGAAAATACACAACTGCGCATCGATCTCATTGAGAAATTTATTTTTCTAAGTCAAGACGAATATTGCAAAGTATACCAAAGTCTATTCTTTTTAAGCCTCCTTCCATAATTTAGAATAATTTGCCTGAAATAACTAAACATATTTAGAAATGTAAAATTAAAAATCTTTCAGCATAATCTAAGCTATATCTACTAGACTACTTTTTCCTGAGTCAGACAAACTTTTTCCTAACTTTGTAAAGCTGCACTATTCTTATTTGTACCTGTATTAAATATTTATTTTAATTTGTGTTAAATCCTCTTTATATGCAGGGTCGTATGCATTCTATCTTCACCTCGGAAAGATGTATTAGGGGCCTATTGTTGGTAAAACGATGGTGTTTTCGTGTTATTTCTTCCCATCATTACCATTGTATGTAGCTGCTTAATTCTCGCGCGGGCTGGGGGTGACGTCACACAGCAGTGTAGGACTCTCCCCACAGCTCTTACGGGAACGAGGCAACCTTACATATACCAGCCTTGCCTCAGACCTGTGTTAACAAGTGCAGCTGGCCATTCTGACAGCTGCACGGCAATTTTGAGGGGAAATGAACTCGAAGGATAACAACGCTCTGCAGAGCAGAACGCTCAGTTCTGTTTGAGAACTTTGAACGACGCTCTGGAGAACTAACTACAGAGTAAAAGGAAATTCTAATATCCGATGTACAAACTCGAATATTCCAGTGGAATGACTCTTGTTCGTAATTACTTTATTTTTTGCCATGTAAAGTCCCACTTAGGCCTACGTGTGTAGATTTACTATTTTCACCTCTCATGTTAAAATGTTATCTATTTTCCATGTAAGCAGTGATTAAGTTGGCACAAAATATTTACAGGAAATGCAGAATATGCAATTTTTTAAATGATCAAACATTACAAAAAATGGGAAAATGGTACTTTACGCCCCATGCGAGTCTCTCACTCCAACTCCTACTGGTGCAAGGGTCTTTTCTATTACATATACAGTTTTTTTTAATTTTATAATTGTGAAATATGTTTGGTACAAGGCTCTTTTTTATTACGAAATATTATTACCGGTGTTGAGCAGGTGAGCGGTAAAGAGTGGGACGTAAAGTTCCATTATGCCAAAATAATAATAATAATAATAATAATAATAATAATAATAATAATAAACTTATAATTAAAATAATAATATTGATTAATAATAAATATAATAATAATAAAATAATAATGGATTATTATTATTGTACATTATTCTCAGGACTTCTTCTATAAAACGATGTATTACGCATAATTGTAGGCCTACTATAATTATATCGTATTATCATATAAAACTATTTTTATGAGAAGATCCAGACCATGGCGCAGGGAAGTTTTAACTATGTAGTTCAGTTGGTGTTTAGATGAAAATTGAGCCTCTATTATTATTATTATTATTATTATTATTATTATTATTATTATTATTATTATTATTATTATCATTATTATTATTATTATTATTATTATTATACTCTCTGGACTTTCCTTATTAAAATGGTGTTCTTACGTAATTTTTGCAATAATTCTATCCTTGTTAATTTTTTTTATTTTTCTGAGAAGATCCAGACTATGGGGTAGGGAAGTTTTAACTAAAAAGGTAATTTTCCGTAAGTTTACTTTTTCTATCTAAAATGTAACTTTTCTCACCTTCTACGTAACGTACAAACTTGGAAGTTTCACGATCTGTTTATTCAGATTTTACATACATTGAAAAAAAATTTAATCGGTTAAATTATGAACTATTTACATGTCAGATGGTACTGAAAAATATAAAGAAAAATCATATTTCAGTAAATAAGTTATTGCTGAAAAATCGATTTTCAGTACCAAAATAGGATGGGTGTTTAGAAACTGTCTAGCTTTAATAGTTTTTATTTTTATTTTATTTTTTTTAAGAAAAGGTACGTTGTATTTAAAATTGTAGAGATAGGCTATTCTAATTCAAAATCTATCTGAAAATTTTCTTAGTTTTCCATACAAATTATGAAATTCCCCATTGTCTATTAATTGGATGAATCCCAAATTCTCTCCTATTTCTATTCGGAACTCTTGTGTTTAGATAAGAATTTGGATGAAACGCCGCGCCGTTTGCCTCTATGGACACACCAACGCTTTCTTCTCTATACTCCCTAGTTTTTGGTCAGCGGCAACGCCCCGCTCAACGCTTGCTGTGTGGCCGAGTCCTAAGAAAGTGTTCCACTTGTAGACTCTAAACCCGTTGTTTTTGGGAGTATTGACATTGAGTGACAAATGCATTTAGTAAGTACAAGAATGAAGATGCACCTTATTAATTCATTCACTAAAAAGTGTATAACAGTTCGCATCAATAACTAATTGACTTCACAAGGAAATATTAATACTTATATCACTTTAAGAGATACAATTTTAATGCTAGAACCTTATCATACTTTTTGTACCTTGACACACTCACGTAAAGACAGTCTTGTCTCGTGTGATATGACACATGTGAGTCTTCCTCCATTAATCAAGCTTTAGAGGACTTACACGAAAGTGAATAATGTACAACATCTGTCCAGCTGCCCGTATGTGAGTGTAATCTCTGATTAGCAACGATGTAAAAGTGGTCTCAGCACTGAGCGTCACGGCTCCAGAGAGAAAAAATCTTCTTGAGTTTTGTCCATTCTGTAGCGATAATCTTAATGATTTATGTATAGCGTAGAGCTTTAACACTGGTACTCACTACTAAATTGCGGTATTTTGTTACCTGTTGGAGCGCTTTCAACCGCATGGAAAAAATCTTCTTTCGTCCAGAGCACAAAGAGATGGCACGCGTTGGAAAAATGATATTTTTCGTATCTTAGGTAAATATATTAATGCTGTAATGTCTACGAAACTGGATTAATACCTATTATCATTTATGTACATGCTAATAATATTTAACGATTTGTAAATAAATATCCAAAGTCTAAGTACAAAATGTTGCATTTTGATAAATTTATTTAGCCTACTTGGAATATTACAGCTTTTTAAAATTAATATTAATAATATATTTTGTTCGACCATACTATAATCGGTACGCTTATTATGTGTGACACAACTGTATCATAATGATATCGAATTTGATACAGATTTTTATTATAACATTGCTGTGGCATCGATTATTATCGAACACAGAACGATCTTGAAATCTTAAGAGTAGCATATCAAACTACGTAATAAACAGCCTGTATTGAAAATAGAATCGTTTCTGTTCGTGTTAATTTTAATATTATAGTAAATTGAGTTCATTTCGTCACGTAAAAATTCGTTCGTTTCACAGAAAACGGCCAAGTACAAGACTTGACCGCACGCCAACAGTTGCCACCTATCGCAGAAGACAAGAACTGAGAGAATTTGCTAACAGCTGATTGCCGCGGGCAGCCGATTAAATTGTTTATTATCTGAAATTTCAAAACTTAACATTTAATTATGATCGAGTAAAACAGACGTGTGAAAGTTGCCTATAATGGTAATCAAGATACTCGTACGAAAATTATGAAACTCGTTTCACAAACCTAGACGTAACTTAATAAATGTCGTTATAGGCACATTGCACAAACATCATTTTACAGATTTCATTTATATTACCGGTAAAATTCAATTATTTCACTAAAACTTTCTCGCTTGAAGATTATTCGGGACACAAAAATAAATAAAAAATTGTCCCATAGTCAAATTCATGAATTTTGTATAATGGGAGATATTTATAAAATGAAATAAAAACATTAAATATAAGTTTTTTTAAGGAATCCGACCAAGAGTTAATTAAGGGTTACGAGTTTAATCATACCGTGTGAGCATTTTCTAGCCGGGAATAGCCAGAGTTGGAAACTTGTGACGTCACGCACTCAAGCGTTGTGACGGTCTATCCCGGAATAGCCTACGCAACATGTATAGTTTACGGATCTTGGATACTGGTTGCCAAACAATTCGATAGAATGCACAATATTATATCAACAGCAACTGCGTTTAATTATTCAAAGCCTAAATAAGCGAGCGACAATGTGATAGTTATATTTAGTATATTGTGGGCCATACAATATTATTGTAACATTATAAAATGAATAATGTGTTAGTATGCTGTCAAACGGAAAAATAATGAGATTTATGTAAAGTACCAGCTGGATAGAACTACAGGAAATGAAAGCAGGCTCTTTAAAAAGTAATTTCGCCTATTATTTCTACTTACAGAAACTGATACATCTGAACGTATCTTGTCTACCGTAGTTACACGTCCGCGAGCCAATCAAAATGCTTCCGGTGTTCGGATAACGCAGATTATATTATTATAATAGATGTGACTTTTAATTAGCCGTTATTTCGGTACCGGTCAAGGGATTTGGTCCAAAATAAATAGGCTTCTTTCCATAGACTTTATAAATGCATATACCAAGTTTCATGAAAATCCGAAAAAGCGTATTTGAGTTATCGCCCGTCCACCACACAATCTCAGAAAATACCATTCTGGCACTTAATAAGTGAAAAACCTGTCCTGACGCGTATAAAACACGAATCCTCTATGATGGATTTACAATTTTCTTCTTGACAGCTATCAAAAGTGTTGTTAATCGTAACATTTAAATTCTATAAGAACCACCTACCCGAACTCATAGACAGGTAATAAAAAGGCTTAACTGTGAATAATAGAATACAGAATGGGTACGATCTCTCTTTTTAGAGCAAAATAGACTGACAATGCCAAACTTCTAATTAAAAGATATTTTAGAGAACATGTAGGCTATTGCAACAGTAGCCTATATTATGCTTGACTTGAGAATCCAGTAACTAACCGGCCACCATAAAATAACTTTATTTTGGAAGTTAGGTAGGTGTGAGAAACTCTGGCAGCACCCATTATAAACACGCAAAGGATCCACCACAAACCCACGACAGTAACATGAAATAAGTATGCTGATGTCCGACAGACAAGTACGAAGCAGTGCGGCTTTTTCATTAGCGAGCAAGAACATGCTGAGTAATTAGGTGTAAGAAGGAAACTGGATCGATAATAAACAAGTAGAAGAGCAGTTAATTGTTTCCTGATTAAATTCTCTGTTTTCCGCTAACTTTCGAGTAACTCGACTTAAAGCAATATCCAGAACAGATGGTCGCCTCCATTAGGCTATTTCTCGTGAAATAGGAAAAAATTATCACAATCTTCTTTTTTGGCCTAGCATACGCTATACTGAGAATCTATACGCTATATACGCGTTAATCTTATAGGCCTACGTAGTATAGTTTTATCAATACACTCTTTGCTTTATATTATGTGTATATTATCTATAAAAACTGTCTTTCGTATTAAAATTGTTTACAACAGTGACATTATAACCTTATATTCATTAACACTAATTCAGAGCAATGAGGCCAGAAAACCGGTTAACGTAGTAAATAGATATGTGTGTATGTATATATAAAATACTCATATTACTTAGAGCCTTATTTATTTAATTTATTTTAGCTTGAAGATTACCATTTAAGGAAGTAGCACTCAACCAGTTTAAAGCAACACTGAACTCAAATCCATCAGTTCAAAGAAAAATATATTAATAATGTTAATTCTGTACTAGGTTATGTTTACTGCTTATACTATTAAGATTACTAACATTTGAGTTCGAAACAAAAGCTAGAAGTCTTGCAACAATATTACAGTTAGTACAATGATAATTAGTAGGCTACTACTTCTTTCTTTTTTAAGTGTATGACCATAAACGCATAAATATTAATATTTCTATTATTACTTCTAGGCATACAGAATATTCATATTAACGACGGTGGGGAAAAGGTCAATTTCGCAAGTTATAATAAAAAGAAGAATAAACAATTAGTTCATCTGTCAATCGTTTCTTTCATATTGTCAAAAATTTAGGAGGAAAATATTTCACTACTTACTTAATTTTATCCGTTTGCTACTGCAGTTCTAATAAGGTATTTCTGAGTTTATTTAAAATATATTACAAGAATACGAATAAATTTACTGCAATTGAAACATTTTACCACAATATATATATATATATATATATATATATATATATATATATATATATATGTGTGTGTGTGTGTGTGTGAAACATTTTAATTAAAAATATGTACACACCTTCTCTCCAGCCACTCATATTGATATTGAAAACTGAAAAGGGTTTTTTTATGATAGAATCTTCGACAAACAGTTCTTCAAAACACATACCAGCAGATGAAACCTGAAACCTGAAGCTCATTGTGTTCAATCAACTTCTATGTTTACCATGTCTTGCTTTAAACAAAAAACAACCTGTGCTTTGAATTTTTCCTGGTGCTGGTAATATATGATATTTTCCCGGGCTACTAACCAGGTGGTGAATTTGATTAATTCCGACGTTTCGAAGCCAAACTGAGGCCGGCATTTCATTCTCCTTGACAATGAAGCCTCAGTTTGGCTTCGAAACGTCGGAGCCTCAGTTTGGCTTCGAAACGTCGGAATTAATCCAATTCACCACCTGGTTAGTAGCCCGGGAAAATATCATATAAAAAACAACCTGTCAGATCATTAATTTAGACAAGATGTACACACATAGGCTATAACATACTAGGAGTAGTAGAAGAAGTGATGTACCTTTCCAGGGATTAACTAAATCTTTAGATAGTTTTGAAAATTTAGGAATTAAAATGCTTAATAGATTACCATCAATTGTTATAGAGTTACCATCGAAAGTATTTAAATATAAAATTTATAATTGGCTAATGAAGTCACCTTTTTATTCTATAACGGATTTTTAAAAATGTGACATTGTTATAGACTAGTATTAAAGTGTTATAGTTTAATCATTGTACTTCTGTTTATGTATAAGCATATGTGAAGGAATATATGGGTAGTGTTTTTTGACAAAGCTAACTGTATTGCAACTTCCAAAGCCATATATGAACACTGGAAAACAATATGTTGTCATGAGAACGATTGCATTTGATAAATTCAGTCTAAAATATTACCATAAAATAGCCGCTAAATTAAACATTACTCCGGTCCCGGTCAACCAAAATCAATTGGCTTCTTCTCCCCGTGTTCATCCCTCTTAGGTACGAATGTTCTCCTAAGCAATGCTAAGATTAAAACGTGAAATGAGGATTACAACATGAGACGGGATTATCCTTGATTATCAAGACTCGATAAGTTAATGCCTAGAGATAGATTATTTTTTATCTGGACTATTAGTCACATTATGTAGTTGAAGGATTATGTTATTTTTTAAATACATTAATATTTTAGGATATTATCGCTGACCAACTAACAACTTGCCAGGTACCATCGGTAACTCCTGATAAGACGTTATGTTGTCACCTTGAGAGGTACAGTTTCTGAAGATGAAAATTCTCTCTTTGAATGGTTGTTAAAGTATTGAATATTTCCCAAGTTTTTTTTTTATAATCTATTAACACAAAGAATATATAATGCTCATATAGCAAAAAAGTTTTTATAGTATTCACCACATTTACGAACCTCTTTTACGAATAGCCTAAACGTAGGGGAGACGACCGACAGGTTTCTGAGTGTAAAAAGAATTACCGTGGATTAACAACTGGTATTAAAGTAGTCAGGTCTTCAGTTTAATGCCAGACCTTAAAATAACTTTCTTTCTTTCTTTCTCTACCAGAGTTTTACCTCCCCCTCTAATGGACGTTTTTGCGGCCCATGCTGCCCGGGTCTTATAGGACCGCGAACTTTCGGGGGAGGAAGTTAATATGGATCACACATATAGGCCTACTTATTTGACCAGACAAGGACATGGAGGGCCTCCCTGGATGAGTGATCAGTCGAATGCCGGGGCTACCTCCAAGACAACACGAACACATAGGACTATACACACCCATTCCTTCTGAACAAGGTGCGGATAAGATGAAAATGATAATGACGGCCAAATGATATCCGAGGACCGGAAGGGCCCAAACTTAACTGATATTCGTCTTACAGGTGAGAGTAATTCCAGGGATATGTACGTAAGGTAACTTGTCTCAACCAGGAATCGAACCCGGACCTGCTGCACGAGAGGAGTGTACGCATCCCTGCACCACCTTTAAAATAACTGTTATTTTTTTAATATTATTATTTTTATTAATAGTATCATTATTATCATCAACATCAGCATCACGTTCACCACTATTAGGCTACTCTGGAATTTTTATAAAGTTGATTTACCCATTTCTTGTTTATAGACCAAAGTTATTTTTATCATCCTTGATTGATTTAGATAATTTTAACCTTTGTTTTGCAACATTCGATTTATTTGTTCTTGGATGTTTCGAATATGATTACTAAATTTCTTCATTACCTTTATCGACATCACTATCATCGTTGCCAACACACGTCTATATTGTTACTCTGTTCTTAGAATTCGAAGAACGTGTTGCTTTCTGATCGTCTACTGTGAAAGTCAAGTACCTAGAGACTGGGGTAACTGGGTCCATATTCTATAGCGTACAGGTAATGATGCTAGCCAATGCTCAGAGTGAACATTGTCTGGGATTACAATGTCTCACTCGGGAAGTAAAAAAGGAAAGGTGAGAGTTCAATACAGAGAGTTCTTTTTTCCGCTGTTTTTTTCAACGGTGTGATGAGAAAACCATTCCAAGAAATTTATTCTATTGAAAAGTTATACTATCTTATGGAATTAACTTCTAACAAGTTCACCGCACGGATCTATCAATGGAGGTTTCCAGCTAAACTAATCTATGTTAAACTAATGGCAGAGTGCACCATTCTCCGGTTTTCTCAGCCGTTTCGTTACCACGGTAAACGTAATACCGGGGTGTTCTCAAAATCTCTGTGCACCATTGCTAAAATACCGCGGTTTGCTAATGCTTGGAAATATTGCGGTTACTCTGCTCCGAATCCATTCCCAGTGATGGTTTCTTCCATGGCCGCAAGGTTCTCTCTCTCTCTCTCTCTCTCTCTCTCTCTCTCTGCACGTCTGCCAGTCACGGTGGCTCGCCTAGGCTATTGGTTTTCCAAATTCAATTTATTTGTTGCCTTATTATTCAATAAAAAGATGTTCATAAGGATAAAAGAGAATGTTATATTGCGTATATATGTCGTCTGAATTCAAACTTCGAATTCAAGCACCGTAGATACTGTGTCAATCGTGAAATGAGTTGGTTTCGCCTACTACTGGTTTGGTTGAGGTGAGAAAGGAAGGTCATTTCAATCAATGTTACAGCACAGTATTTGCTAAGATATGTACCATCGTTCATTCTTCAAATAGATCCCACCTGTCTGTACATTTCAAGAAAATAAATAACATTGATGTTTTAAAGAATAATTCTCACACGTGTGCAATCCAAGACAAAGCAACACCATGAAATCTCTTCTCTGAGTTCGACATAGCCTCACTTTTATTCCCGTACGACTAGTAGAAATTTTAGGTGCAAAATCATGAGCATAGCCATGAAAAGGCTGTTATAATTATGTGCAGGTATGATATGATATGCAGGTATGATAAATTGATTACACAACCTATATACCGATGCACAGGTTATATCGTGATGCATGCAGCCATTCACTTAAATTTGGCCTAGGACCACTGGTTTTCCATACTTCATTTATTTGTTGCCTTATTGTTCAGTAATAATAATAAATGTTCATAGGGTAAGGTGGTACATTTTCGAACACTTCACAAATATTCTTATCTTATGAACACAATAAACATAAGATAAGTTCAACTGTATTGTAATCACAAAGTTGGCACAAAAATATGAAAGTCAAACAGCTGTAAAATTGGTCATGGCAATCAATCTTTCATTTCCAGAATATCGTTCGAAAATGTTCCGCAGTAGGTACAATTCTAAACACCAGTGGGTACTATTTCGAACAGTGGTATTTTCAACGAACGAACTGCTTTCTTCCAAATATTATATTTTATTATTATTATTTATCAATAATATGAGCGTAATAATGAAGTGTCGCGAGTAGTAGTATCAGCCCCTTTTTGTCTCCCGCCCTTTGTACCGCGACGCCTCTTCCAGACGCCCCCCGACGCCTTCCAGACGCCCGGCGTCATTATAGTCGATTAAAGAAAGCGAGATGTGCCTTTTCACCCAGTGGTATTCCTGACTCTTCCCGACGCCTCGTTTAGGAGTTAGGCCCTGAGAACCATTATTCCTGTTACGTAACAGGAACAGGATCTATACTTGTGTTGTTTGATCCAGACTGTCAGGGGATTCATTTCCAGCATTGTAATTGCGCCCCCTTTCTCGCTGTGCTGTTCCCGAAGCGTCCCGACGCCCTTTTTAGGAGTTAGGCCCCGAAGAGTCATTATTCCTGTTACGTAACAGGAAGAGATGGCAGCTTAAGGCATCGGTCAAGTTGTAACAGGGATAGATGATTCCCGATTCATCCTGACGCATAGTTAGGCCGTTTGATCCGACCTAGTTAGGCCCTTTGATCCGGAACGTCATGGTAGTCGATTCGAATAATGTAATTACGCCCTTATACACTAAGCTATTCCCGATTCATCCTGACGCATAGTTATGCCGTTTGATCCGATCTAGTTAGGCCCTTTGATCCGGAACGTCATGGTAGTCGATTCGAATAATGTAATTACGCCCTTATAGACTAAGCTATTCCCGATTCAACCTGACGCATAGTTATGCCGTTTGATCCGACCTAGTTAGGCCCTTTGATCCGGAACGTCATGGTAGTCGATTCGAATAATGTAATTACGCCCTTATACACTAAGCTATTCCCGATTCATCCTGACAAACAGTTAAGCCGTTTGATCCGATCTAGTTAGGCCCTTTGATCCGGATCGTCATGGTAGTTGATTCGAATAATGTAAATACGCCGTTATACACTAAGCTATTCCCGATTCATCCTGACGCCTGTTATTAGGCCGTTTGATCCGATCTAGTTAGGCCCTTTGATCCGGAACGTCATGGGAGTCGATTTGAGCAATGTAGTTGTGACCTTATACACTATGCTATTCCCGATTCATCCCGACACCTGTTAATAGGCCCTTTGGACCAAGGAGACGTTATGGACGTCATGGTAGTCATTTCGAACAATGTAGTTACGCCTTTTAGCACTATGTTATCCATATTCATCCCGATGCCTGTTATTAGGCCCTTTGGACCAAGGAGACGTTATGGACGTCCTGGTAGTCATTTCGAACAATGTAGTTACGCCTTTTAGCACTATGTTATCCATATTCATCCCGATTACTGTTATTAGGCCCTTTGGACCAAGGAGACGTTATGGACGTCATGGTAGTCATTTCGAACAATGTAGTTACGCCTTTTAGCACTATGTTATCCATATTCATCCCGACGCCTGTTATTAGGCCCTTTGGACCAAGGAGACGTTATGGACGTCATGGTAGTCATTTCGAACAATGTAGTTACGCCTTTTATCACTATTTTATCCATATTCATCCCAAAGACTGTAATTAGGCCCTTTGGACCCAGGAGGCGTTATGGACGTCATGGGAGTCGGTTCGAACAATGTAGTTATGCCCTCTCGCACTATGCTATCCATATTCATCCCTACGGTTGTAATTAACCCCTCATGACCAATGGGAATGTTGTCAAGTCACGGGAATCGTTTCTAACAAAAATGTTACGCTCTTTCACACTATGCTATTCCCCGATTCATTCATTCATACACCTTTTACCATTTAAGCCCATTGGTAGAAAATGTGTACGCATAGAGGCGCTGTTGTGCAATTAGGAGGTAGGAGGTAAATAACAAGTGCTCCTACTATACTTACAGATACTGTAAGAGGGACCTTTGATAAAAATTACGTACAACATGCCTGTAGAGCGCATTCCCTAACAATGTTTTGTTATTAAAAGATAAATAAGTTTATACTTACATAACCTTTTATTTTTCATCTTCTATACAGCATCTATTCTCCTTCCAGATGAACTGTGTTATTATTAACTATATGTAACTGACTGTGTGTAAGGATTAGGAAAACGGTTAAGGTTAAATTTCATTTCAGACCGTACAACCTTTTATTGTGTATCATAAGATTGTCACGCTCTTGTGAAATAATGTGTATAAACAAAGGGCTTCACAGTAGTAGTGCTGCATGGTTTATTTCAACATACTTGGTTTACAAACACGATTACCGAATGGAATTTCATCACAAGGAAGTGATTGAAACACACACACACATCCGCGTCAGTATTTGTAATGTGTAATCAATACATGTATAAAAGAGAATAGTTTTTTTTAACATGTGATCTCATAGACTCTCTATATTTCCTAAGTGTCTATAGCTCTACGTGTGATTGAAAGTGATAGTGATTCAACTGCTTCTCCTTCCAGAAAAAAACCATGAGCAACAGAGGTATGTTTTATTTAACTTCAGGTTTGTTTAAAAACACGTAATGAATATTGTCTATGATCCATGACTTTAAAATTAAAACAATTTGTTGTGCACATTTTGCTTCAGGAAAAGTATGAAATTTACAGACAGTAATACATTTAGGTAGAATATTTAAAATTTGGACAATTGAAATCAAATAGAACGTAGACCTCAACAGACGGAATAATGTTTTGTAGAAATTGTTTCTTCTGACAACCTTTCACAAATACATGATCACAATTGTTGAAAATGTTTCTTACAATATTTCCATGTAACCATAATCTACAAATCCATGATCGTATTTTAATCCATGATGAAAATGTTCTAAGTAATGTTTTGTCATCTCGTTTACAACACGGTCTTCAGGGCTGTTGAATAATAGATGTACACTGTTTTCACCTTTCAAATCACAAGAAAAAAATTCTTTTACAAAAAATTGACCTGTTGATTGTTCGACAAAACCCTGTACGTCTGCAACTCGGCCACCCCTACGATCAAAAGAAAACAATATATCACTAACATAATTCATATGGTTTGGTCAGTATAAAGTACATAAATCATAACCTTTAGTTCTTTTTCTTTAACATCTAAAGTAATATTCAACACTACTAGTTGTGAGATTGAAACACACCTTGCCCCATAAGTAGCGTTATTGAATTTCTCAATTATAGATACCATCTGAAAAGAAAAAAGGTATTTAATATAACGTTTTTATGCACTATGTCAACAATAAACTCTAGCTGATGAGGACTAACAACTAAGTAACAAAATAGTAAAACATCGAAACTGATAGAAATAGGAAAACAAACAAACAAATATGACGTTACTTACTTCGTTAGTTGTAGGAGAAAAGACAAAGACTATGTTAGAAGAACAGATACTGATGCTGCCGACAAGTATGTAGTCTACAGTATTCACAGAACGACCGATGAAACAGTGTTTAATGATGGGGACAGTAAAGTCAACCTTTTTATAGCGATATTAAGTAACTGGTTCCCCCCTCTTTGAACTTACATTCGTTTCTTGTTTCAAATAGATAGACTTAGATGCAGGAATGGGATTTCCTAGGATAGCGTCATAACATATTTTCTCTAAACATTTCATCATATACTATAAATAGATTTAACCCTCTTTCTCTTCAGAATAACAATAAAACTCAGTCGACAAATGGTGAAACTATGTTATATTCTCCTCTCATACCCTACAGCTATTTATAAATATAATAGTGAAAGTACTTACTATCTTCAAGTGATCTTCGAAACCCATGTAGATCAACATGTACCAAATTAATTTGAAAATGTCGACATGTATACTTAAGTTGAAAACGGACAAGCATGCCTTTTCATACTGTATAAAACACAACTTGTGATTAAAAACTATACTATTATTACTAACATGTACCAAATTAATTTAAAAATGTCGACATGTAAACTTAAGTCGCTATGAAAACTAAATTATTTATACAAATGTCTTACATGTACAGTACAACTGCTGTGAAAACTAAAATATTTATACAGCTCTTGGTTGAAAACTGACAATACGTGCCATTTCATACTGTATAAAACACAACTTGTGATTAAAACAAAAACTGTTTTCCCTTTAGGATGTTGTAACAAAGACCTTGAGAGGATGTCGACATAACATATTTTCTCTAATCATTTCATCATATACTATAAATAGATTTAATCCGCTATCTCTTCATAATAGCAATATAACTCATACTTACATGGTGGTTAATGTATACCACAATATGTTGACGTGTTCATGGAAAGAACGTTTGTAAATAATCCCCAAAAAACTATTTATTATTATATTATAAGACACGAGGAAGGTCGACAAATGGTGAAACTATGTTATATTCTCGTCTCATAGCCTGGAGCTATCTATAAATATAATAGTGAAAGTATTTGCTAACTTCAAATGATCTTCGAAACCCATCTAGTTCAACATGTACAAAATTAATTTGAAAAGTCGACATGTATACTTAAGTCGGTATGAAAACTAAATGATTTATACAAGTTTTGGTTGAAAACTGACAAAGCATGCCTTTTCATACTGTATAAAACACAACTTGTGATTAAAAAAAACTGTATAATATTAAATAATCGTAGAAAATATTACTAACATGTACCAAATTAATTTGAAAATATCGATATGTATACTTAAATCGCTATTAAAACTAAATTATTTATACAAGTCATGGTTGAAAACTAACAAAGCATTCCTTCTCATAATGTATAAAACACAACATGTGATTAAAAAAACTGTATAATATTATTTCAATGCAGAAATTATTACTAACATGTACCAAATTAATTTTAAAATGTCTTACTTGTACATTACAGTTGGTATGTATAAAACATCTTGTGATTGAAAACGTACAATTTATTCGGATGTAGAAAATATTACTGCTTTTACAACACAACCTGTGATTAAAAAACCGTATAATATTATTTAAATGTAGAAATGATTACTAACATGAACCAAATTAATTTGAAAATGTCTTACTTGTACTACAGTTGCTATGAAAGCTAAAATATTTATACAAGTCATGGTTGGAAACTGACAATCCGTGCCATTTCATACTGCATAAAACACAACTTGTGATTAAAAAAAACTGTTTTCCCTTTAGCATGTTGTAACAAAGATCTTGAGTTATCGTTAAGTAAGTAAACAAGTATGACAAACAGCAAATACGTTACGACATAGGATATTTCCCTTGCTACATACCTTCTAAAAACATTTCCACACCTACTAGAAGGTGTTAAATTAGACCCGAACAAATAGTGAAAAAACGCTGGAAAAAGACCATCAGCAAGCTATGTTTGAACTCGTTCTGGGGGGAAACTCAGAATTTAAATGTAGAAATTATTACTAACACGTACAGAATTAATTTGAAAATGTCGTCCTTATACACTTAAGTCGCAGTGAAAACTAAATTAATTATACAAGTCATGGTTGAAAACTGACAAAGCATGTCTTTCCATACTGTATAAAACAGTCCCTGTACACTTAAATCGGTATGAAACTAAATTATTTACACAAGTCACCGTTGAAAACTGACAAAGCATGCCTTTTCATACTGTATAAAACACAACTTGGGATTAAAAAACTGTAAAAAGTATTTAAGTGTAGAAATTATTACTAACATGTACCAAATTAGTTTGAAAATGTCGTCCTTGTACACTTAAGTCGCTGTGAAAACTAAATTATTTATACAAGTCATAGTTGAAAATTGACAAACCATGTCATTTCATATTGTATAAAACAGTACCTGTACACTAAAGTCGCTATGAAACTAAATTATTTACACAAGTCACGGTTGAAAACTGACAAAGCATGCCTTTTCATACTGTATAAAACACAACTTGTGTTTAAAAAACTGTATAAAGTATTAAAATGTAGAAATTATTACTAGCATGTACCAAATTAATTTGAAAATTTCGTCCTTGTACACTTAAGTCGTTATGAAAACTAAATTATTTATACAAGTCAAGGTTGAAAACTGACAAAGCATTTCTTTTCATACTGTATTAAACACAAATCACGGTGGAAAACTGACAAAGCATGCCTTTTCATACTGTATAAAACACAACTTGTGTTTAAAAAACTGTAATACTTTCTACATATTAATAGTACTATACACTCTTTAATCACAAGTTGTGCAAAATAATTTAGTTTTCGTATTAACGTGAGTGCAGAAGTGGTAAGTTTTCTTCTAACATTTCCAAATTAGTTAGGTACAGTTAGTAATATTTTCAACTTTTAGATAATATTATACAGATTGTTTATCCACAAGCCATGAGTTGTAAACGACTGAAGTGTACAAAGAAAACATTTTCGAATTGCTACATTACCTGTTCAAGGAACAAAACATTATGTTACAGACAACTAAAAAACTTTAGAAAAAAATGTGATAATAATAATAATAATAATATAATAATTATCTGGTGGCGCACTCCAGTACATTTTACATCACAGCTAGTTACGTTTTAACCACATATTTCGTTTGATAATATTTTCATGTGTATTCATAGACTGTGTGAACTGTAAAATACTAGTGCCGTTCTATTTTACCTGACTAAGGACAATGCCAACCACCTTCTGATCACAACTATAAATGAGAAAGTTTACTGTTGAGTATAAATAGGTAACATCTTTAGTTTTAACTTCATGCAACTATTGTTAATTAATTTGAAAAAATGTTTACCTTGTACACTTCACCCTCTATGAAACTAACTTATTTATACAAGTCATGGATGAAAACAAACAAAAGCGTACCTTTTCATACTGTATAAAACACAACTTGTGATTGAAAATATACAGCTTTATTCAGATGTAGAAAATATTAGTGCTTTCACAACACAACTTGTGATTAAAAACTCTATAATATTATTTAAATGTAGAAATTTTTACTAACATGTCTACCTTGCACACTTCAGTCGTTATGAAACTAACGTATTTATACAAGTCATGGCTGAACACAGACAAAGCGTACCTTTTCATACTGTATAAAAGACAACTTGTGCTTGAAAAGGTACAACTTTATTCAGATGTAGAAAATATTAGTGCTTTCTCAACACAACGTGTGATTATAAACTTTACAATATTATTAAATGTACCAAATTAATTTTGAAATTGTCTACCTTGTACACTTCCATCGTTATGAAAACTAACTTATTTATACAAGTCATGCATGAAAACCGACAAAGCGTACCTTTTCATACTGTATAAAACACAACTGGTGATTGAAAATGTACAACTTTATTCAGATGTAGAAAATATTAGTGCTTTCACAGCACAACTTGTGATTAAAAAACTCTAGCGTGTCTTTTCGTAGTGTATAAAACAAAACTTGTGATTGAAAACGTACAATTGTATTCAGATGTCAGAAATAATAATGTTATAACAACACAACATGTCGTAGATTAATTGAAAATGGCATACATGTACACTTCACTTGCTATGAAAACTAAAATAATTATACAACTCACGGTTGAAAACTTACAATGCGTGGCTTTCATCTGTATAAAACACAACTTGTGATTAAAATCGCTATGAAAACTATAATATTTATTCAAGAATTGACAAAGCGTGTCTTTTCATACTGTATAAAACACAACTTGTGATTCAAAACGTACAATTGTATTCAGATGTTGTAAATAACAATGTTATTACAACCCAATATGTGGTTTATACAACTAATGATTGAAAACTAACAATGCTTGCCTCTTCATACCGTATAAACACACAACAATGAAACAACTAATGATTGAAAACTAACAATGCTTGCCTCTTCATACTGTATAAACACACAACTTGGAATTGAAAATGTACAATTTTATTTTATAACGAGAAACTACAGAAAACAGATGGCTCACATACACTTAAAGCTTGAACCCACTTTAGAGTGTAAGATTTATTATATCACAGCTTTGGTTAGGCTATGTTAGGTTAGGAAAAGTTAGGTTAGGGTATGTTCACAGCTTTGGTTAGATTAGGATAGGTTAGGAAATGTTAGGTTACGGTATGTTAGGTTACGGTATGTTAGGTTATCTCGGAGGAAAGAAAAAAAATCGTCGCATAACCCAACTTATAGTGTACGATTTATTATATCACCGCTTTCGTTAGGTTAGGTTAGGTTAGGTTAGGAAAGGTTAGGTTAGGTTATGTTACGGTATGTTTGGTTAGGTTAGGAAAGGTTAGGTTAGGTTAGGAAAGGTTAGGTTAGTTAGGATCACTGCTCTGGTTAGGTTAGGTTAGGTTAGGAAAGGTTAGGTTACGGCATGTTAGGTTAGGTTAGGAAAGGTTAGGTTAGGTTAGGCTACGGTATGTTAGGTTAGGTTATCTCGGAGGAAATTGAAGAAAAACTCGTCGCGCGTAATTTCAATCACAAGTTGTGTTTTATACAGTTCTTGTATAAATAATATAGTTTTCATGGCGATTTTAATAACAAGTTGTGTTTTATACAGATGAAAGCCACGCATTGTAAGTTTTCAACCGTGAGTTGTATAATTATTTTAGTTTTCATAGCAAGTGAAGTGTACATGTATGCCATTTTCAAAGTAATTTGGCACATGTTGGGTTGTAATAACATTATTATTTACATCTGAATACAATTGTACGTTTTCAATCACAAGTTGTGTTTTATACAGTTCTTATATAAATATTATAGTTTTCATAGCGATTTTAATCACAAGTTGTGTTTTATACAGATGAAAGCCACGCATTGTAAGTTTTCAACCGTGAGTTGTATAATTATTTTAGTTTTCATAGCAAGTGAAGTGTACATGTATGCCATTTTCAATTAATCTACGACATGTTGTGTTGTTATAACATTATTATTTCTGACATCTGAATACAATTGTACGTTTTCAATCACAAGTTTTGTTTTATACACTACGAAAAGACACGCTAGAGTTTTTTAATCACAAGTTGTGCTGTGAAAGCACTAATATTTTCTACATCTGAATAAAGTTGTACATTTTCAATCACCAGTTGTGTTTTATACAGTATGAAAAGGTACGCTTTGTCGGTTTTCATGCATGACTTGTATAAATAAGTTAGTTTTCATAACGATGGAAGTGTACAAGGTAGACAATTTCAAAATTAATTTGGTACATTTAATAATATTGTAAAGTTTTTAATCACACGTTGTGTTGAGAAAGCACTAATATTTTCTACATCTGAATAAAGTTGTACCTTTTCAAGCACAAGTTGTCTTTTATACAGTATGAAAAGGTACGCTTTGTCTGTGTTCAGCCATGACTTGTATAAATACGTTAGTTTCATAACGACTGAAGTGTGCAAGGTAGACATGTTAGTAAAAATTTCTACATTTAAATAATATTATAGAGTTTTTAATCACAAGTTGTGTTGTGAAAGCACTAATATTTTCTACATCTGAATAAAGCTGTATATTTTCAATCACAAGTTGTGTTTTATACAGTATGAAAAGGTACGCTTTTGTTTGTTTTCATCCATGACTTGTATAAATAAGTTAGTTTCATAGAGGGTGAAGTGTACAAGGTAAACATTTTTTCAAATTAATTAACAATAGTTGCATGAAGTTAAAACTAAAGATGTTACCTATTTATACTCAACAGTAAACTTTCTCATTTATAGTTGTGATCAGAAGGTGGTTGGCATTGTCCTTAGTCAGGTAAAATAGAACGGCACTAGTATTTTACAGTTCACACAGTCTATGAATACACATGAAAATATTATCAAACGAAATATGTGGTTAAAACGTAACTAGCTGTGATGTAAAATGTACTGGAGTGCGCCACCAGATAATTATTATATTATTATTATTATTATTATCACATTTTTTTCTAAAGTTTTTTAGTTGTCTGTAACATAATGTTTTGTTCCTTGAACAGGTAATGTAGCAATTCGAAAATGTTTTCTTTGTACACTTCAGTCGTTTACAACTCATGGCTTGTGGATAAACAATCTGTATAATATTATCTAAAAGTTGAAAATATTACTAACTGTACCTAACTAATTTGGAAATGTTAGAAGAAAACTTACCACTTCTGCACTCACGTTAATACGAAAACTAAATTATTTTGCACAACTTGTGATTAAAGAGTGTATAGTACTATTAATATGTAGAAAGTATTACAGTTTTTTAAACACAAGTTGTGTTTTATACAGTATGAAAAGGCATGCTTTGTCAGTTTTCCACCGTGATTTGTGTTTAATACAGTATGAAAAGAAATGCTTTGTCAGTTTTCAACCTTGACTTGTATAAATAATTTAGTTTTCATAACGACTTAAGTGTACAAGGACGAAATTTTCAAATTAATTTGGTACATGCTAGTAATAATTTCTACATTTTAATACTTTATACAGTTTTTTAAACACAAGTTGTGTTTTATACAGTATGAAAAGGCATGCTTTGTCAGTTTTCAACCGTGACTTGTGTAAATAATTTAGTTTCATAGCGACTTTAGTGTACAGGTACTGTTTTATACAATATGAAATGACATGGTTTGTCAATTTTCAACTATGACTTGTATAAATAATTTAGTTTTCACAGCGACTTAAGTGTACAAGGACGACATTTTCAAACTAATTTGGTACATGTTAGTAATAATTTCTACACTTAAATACTTTTTACAGTTTTTTAATCCCAAGTTGTGTTTTATACAGTATGAAAAGGCATGCTTTGTCAGTTTTCAACGGTGACTTGTGTAAATAATTTAGTTTCATATTGATTTAAGTGTACAGGGACTGTTTTATACAGTATGGAAAGACATGCTTTGTCAGTTTTCAACCATGACTTGTATAATTAATTTAGTTTTCACTGCGACTTAAGTGTATAAGGACGACATTTTCAAATTAATTCTGTACGTGTTAGTAATAATTTCTACATTTAAATTCTGAGTTTCCCCCCAGAACGAGTTCAAACATAGCTTGCTGATGGTCTTTTTCCAGCGTTTTTTCACTATTTGTTCGGGTCTAATTTAACACCTTCTAGTAGGTGTGGAAATGTTTTTAGAAGGTATGTAGCAAGGGAAATATCCTATGTCGTAACGTATTTGCTGTTTGTCATACTTGTTTACTTACTTAACGATAACTCAAGATCTTTGTTACAACATGCTAAAGGGAAAACAGTTTTTTTTAATCACAAGTTGTGTTTTATGCAGTATGAAATGGCACGGATTGTCAGTTTCCAACCATGACTTGTATAAATATTTTAGCTTTCATAGCAACTGTAGTACAAGTAAGACATTTTCAAATTAATTTGGTTCATGTTAGTAATCATTTCTACATTTAAATAATATTATACGGTTTTTTTAATCACAGGTTGTGTTGTAAAAGCAGTAATATTTTCTACATCCGAATAAATTGTACGTTTTCAATCACAAGATGTTTTATACATACCAACTGTAATGTACAAGTAAGACATTTTAAAATTAATTTGGTACATGTTAGTAATAATTTCTGCATTGAAATAATATTATACAGTTTTTTTAATCACATGTTGTGTTTTATACATTATGAGAAGGAATGCTTTGTTAGTTTTCAACCATGACTTGTATAAATAATTTAGTTTTAATAGCGATTTAAGTATACATATCGATATTTTCAAATTAATTTGGTACATGTTAGTAATATTTTCTACGATTATTTAATATTATACAGTTTTTTTTAATCACAAGTTGTGTTTTATACAGTATGAAAAGGCATGCTTTGTCAGTTTTCAACCAAAACTTGTATAAATCATTTAGTTTTCATACCGACTTAAGTATACATGTCGACTTTTCAAATTAATTTTGTACATGTTGAACTAGATGGGTTTCGAAGATCATTTGAAGTTAGCAAATACTTTCACTATTATATTTATAGATAGCTCCAGGCTATGAGACGAGAATATAACATAGTTTCACCATTTGTCGACCTTCCTCGTGTCTTATAATATAATAATAAATAGTTTTTTGGGGATTATTTACAAACGTTCTTTCCATGAACACGTCAACATATTGTGGTATACATTAACCACCATGTAAGTATGAGTTATATTGCTATTATGAAGAGATAGCGGATTAAATCTATTTATAGTATATGATGAAATGATTAGAGAAAATATGTTATGTCGACATCCTCTCAAGGTCTTTGTTACAACATCCTAAAGGGAAAACAGTTTTTGTTTTAATCACAAGTTGTGTTTTATACAGTATGAAATGGCACGTATTGTCAGTTTTCAACCAAGAGCTGTATAAATATTTTAGTTTTCACAGCAGTTGTACTGTACATGTAAGACATTTGTATAAATAATTTAGTTTTCATAGCGACTTAAGTTTACATGTCGACATTTTTAAATTAATTTGGTACATGTTAGTAATAATAGTATAGTTTTTAATCACAAGTTGTGTTTTATACAGTATGAAAAGGCATGCTTGTCCGTTTTCAACTTAAGTATACATGTCGACATTTTCAAATTAATTTGGTACATGTTGATCTACATGGGTTTCGAAGATCACTTGAAGATAGTAAGTACTTTCACTATTATATTTATAAATAGCTGTAGGGTATGAGAGGAGAATATAACATAGTTTCACCATTTGTCGACTGAGTTTTATTGTTATTCTGAAGAGAAAGAGGGTTAAATCTATTTATAGTATATGATGAAATGTTTAGAGAAAATATGTTATGACGCTATCCTAGGAAATCCCATTCCTGCATCTAAGTCTATCTATTTGAAACAAGAAACGAATGTAAGTTCAAAGAGGGGGGAACCAGTTACTTAATATCGCTATAAAAAGGTTGACTTTACTGTCCCCATCATTAAACACTGTTTCATCGGTCGTTCTGTGAATACTGTAGACTACATACTTGTCGGCAGCATCAGTATCTGTTCTTCTAACATAGTCTTTGTCTTTTCTCCTACAACTAACGAAGTAAGTAACGTCATATTTGTTTGTTTGTTTTCCTATTTCTATCAGTTTCGATGTTTTACTATTTTGTTACTTAGTTGTTAGTCCTCATCAGCTAGAGTTTATTGTTGACATAGTGCATAAAAACGTTATATTAAATACCTTTTTTCTTTTCAGATGGTATCTATAATTGAGAAATTCAATAACGCTACTTATGGGGCAAGGTGTGTTTCAATCTCACAACTAGTAGTGTTGAATATTACTTTAGATGTTAAAGAAAAAGAACTAAAGGTTATGATTTATGTACTTTATACTGACCAAACCATATGAATTATGTTAGTGATATATTGTTTTCTTTTGATCGTAGGGGTGGCCGAGTTGCAGACGTACAGGGTTTTGTCGAACAATCAACAGGTCAATTTTTTGTAAAAGAATTTTTTTCTTGTGATTTGAAAGGTGAAAACAGTGTACATCTATTATTCAACAGCCCTGAAGACCGTGTTGTAAACGAGATGACAAAACATTACTTAGAACATTTTCATCATGGATTAAAATACGATCATGGATTTGTAGATTATGGTTACATGGAAATATTGTAAGAAACATTTTCAACAATTGTGATCATGTATTTGTGAAAGGTTGTCAGAAGAAACAATTTCTACAAAACATTATTCCGTCTGTTGAGGTCTACGTTCTATTTGATTTCAATTGTCCAAATTTTAAATATTCTACCTAAATGTATTACTGTCTGTAAATTTCATACTTTTCCTGAAGCAAAATGTGCACAACAAATTGTTTTAATTTTAAAGTCATGGATCATAGACAATATTCATTACGTGTTTTTAAACAAACCTGAAGTTAAATAAAACATACCTCTGTTGCTCATGGTTTTTTTCTGGAAGGAGAAGCAGTTGAATCACTATCACTTTCAATCACACGTAGAGCTATAGACACTTAGGAAATATAGAGAGTCTATGAGATCACATGTTAAAAAAAACTATTCTCTTTTATACATGTATTGATTACACATTACAAATACTGACGCGGATGTGTGTGTGTGTTTCAATCACTTCCTTGTGATGAAATTCCATTCGGTAATCGTGTTTGTAAACCAAGTATGTTGAAATAAACCATGCAGCACTACTACTGTGAAGCCCTTTGTTTATACACATTATTTCACAAGAGCGTGACAATCTTATGATACACAATAAAAGGTTGTACGGTCTGAAATGAAATTTAACCTTAACCGTTTTCCTAATCCTTACACACAGTCAGTTACATATAGTTAATAATAACACAGTTCATCTGGAAGGAGAATAGATGCTGTATAGAAGATGAAAAATAAAAGGTTATGTAAGTATAAACTTATTTATCTTTTAATAACAAAACATTGTTAGGGAATGCGCTCTACAGGCATGTTGTACGTAATTTTTATCAAAGGTCCCTCTTACAGTATCTGTAAGTATAGTAGGAGCACTTGTTATTTACCTCCTACCTCCTAATTGCATAACAGCGCCTCTATGCGTACACATTTTCTACCAATGGGCTTAAATGGTAAAAGGTGTATGAATGAATGAATCGGGGAATAGCATAGTGTGAAAGAGCGTAACATTTTTGTCAGAAACGATTCCCGTGACTTGACAACATTCCCATTGGTCATGAGGGGTTAATTACAACCGTAGGGATGAATATGGATAGCATAGTGCGAGAGGGCATAACTACATTGTTCGAACCGACTCCCATGACGTCCATAACGCCTCCTGGGTCCAAAGGGCCTAATTACAGTCTTTGGGATGAATATGGATAAAATAGTGATAAAAGGCGTAACTACATTGTTCGAAATGACTACCATGACGTCCATAACGTCTCCTTGGTCCAAAGGGCCTAATAACAGGCGTCGGGATGAATATGGATAACATAGTGCTAAAAGGCGTAACTACATTGTTCGAAATGACTACCATGACGTCCATAACGTCTCCTTGGTCCAAAGGGCCTAATAACAGGCATCGGGATGAATATGGATAACATAGTGCTAAAAGGCGTAACTACATTGTTCGAAATGACTACCAGGACGTCCATAACGTCTCCTTGGTCCAAAGGGCCTAATAACAGGCATCGGGATGAATATGGATAACATAGTGCTAAAAGGCGTAACTACATTGTTCGAAATGACTACCATGACGTCCATAACGTCTCCTTGGTCCAAAGGGCCTATTAACAGGTGTCGGGATGAATCGGGAATAGCATAGTGTATAAGGTCACAACTACATTGCTCAAATCGACTCCCATGACGTTCCGGATCAAAGGGCCTAACTAGATCGGATCAAACGGCCTAATAACAGGCGTCAGGATGAATCGGGAATAGCTTAGTGTATAACGGCGTATTTACATTATTCGAATCAACTACCATGACGATCCGGATCAAAGGGCCTAACAAGATCGGATCAAACGGCTTAACTGTTTGTCAGGATGAATCGGGAATAGCTTAGTGTATAAGGGCGTAATTACATTATTCGAATCGACTACCATGACGTTCCGGATCAAAGGGCCTAACTAGGTCGGATCAAACGGCATAACTATGCGTCAGGTTGAATCGGGAATAGCTTAGTCTATAAGGGCGTAATTACATTATTCGAATCGACTACCATGACGTTCCGGATCAAAGGGCCTAACTAGATCGGATCAAACGGCATAACTATGCGTCAGGATGAATCGGGAATAGCTTAGTGTATAAGGGCGTAATTACATTATTCGAATCGACTACCATGACGTTCCGGATCAAAGGGCCTAACTAGGTCGGATCAAACGGCCTAACTATGCGTCAGGATGAATCGGGAATCATCTATCCCTGTTACAACTTGACCGATGCCTTAAGCTGCCATCTCTTCCTGTTACGTAACAGGAATAATGACTCTTCGGGGCCTAACTCCTAAAAAGGGCGTCGGGACGCTTCGGGAACAGCACAGCGAGAAAGGGGGCGCAATTACAATGCTGGAAATGAATCCCCTGACAGTCTGGATCAAACAACACAAGTATAGATCCTGTTCCTGTTACGTAACAGGAATAATGGTTCTCAGGGCCTAACTCCTAAACGAGGCGTCGGGAAGAGTCAGGAATACCACTGGGTGAAAAGGCACATCTCGCTTTCTTTAATCGACTATAATGACGCCGGGCGTCTGGAAGGCGTCGGGGGGCGTCTGGAAGAGGCGTCGCGGTACAAAGGGCGGGAGACAAAAAGGGGCTGATACTACTGTCGCGTTTTGAATAGGCAGATGCCAGGATTGGGGCATGTGGTCAGCATGCCGACTCCTACGACAGTTATTGATGGCTTACTGAACCGGAGCCACTACTTCTTTATGAATTTGTTCTTCGGTTGGTGTCAGGAGGCTGAATGCACCCCGTTCCAAATCGCCCTACCTCAGAAGAATCCGGAGGAGGTACCGGGGATCGAACCCAGACTTGCGGGTCCGTAGTCAGGAACCACTAGACCATGCAGGCGGGTCTGTCATAACATTAAGAGCAATAATAAAAATAATTAACAACTCCAGAACGATTTCTGTATGCTATTCCGTATTGCATAAATTGTTAGGATGTAATAACAATCCAGAGGAAGTGTAGTTCATAAATCTTTGTGTACATAATACCACTGTTGAAAGATGTATGAATGCCATCCATTTATATTTGACTAGCAAAGCTATTAATAATAAACATGCAGAATGCTGTGATGGCAAAACAACTTTTCCATGCAAGCCTTAAGCGAGCGATCGCGGCTTAAAGTGCTTTTCGAAATTGTACCTAAAATGTGTTCGTATTTGTACTTCGAGCTAGTTTTTGTAAATTATACATAGTTGCAGATTCCGCTCACGAATGATCATTGTTGTGCCAATTACTTACGTATTAAAGACTACGCTATTTGTTGGTATGAGTTAAATATTGGTTCTCAACAATAAATTCCAGTAACACAACGTGGAATTATAAGCAATTTTATAACGTGCCATTTTTCAAGCATGGAGTTCTTACCTTCGATTGAAAAATAATATTTTATGGCCGAATGAGACAACTCAAAACATCATTCTCGCGGATACAGGTCAACAAAATAATCAGTATGGACGCTCTATAATTAAAAACAGGTGGCTAACATTTGAAACCCAAAAGTGGATAAAAATCTTAGTCCGTTCAGAATTGTACCTTGTTCGAAAATGTACCACCTTACCCTAAGGATAAAATGGAATATTATATTGCGTATATATGTCGTCTGAATTCAAACTTTGAATTCATTCAAACTTTGAATTCAAACACCATAAATACTGTACTAATCGTTCTAATCGTGGTTACGCCCACTAGCCTACTCGATGGACCTGGTTTGGTTGAGGTAAGAAAGGAAGGTCATTTCAATCGATGTTACAGCACAGTATTTGCAAAGATTTGCACCATCGTTCATTCTTCAAGTAGACCCCACCTGTCTCTCATTATTCTTTATGTTCAATTAGCTTTTGGGCCAGATATCGTAAATATGATACATTACGCTGATCTCCATCTTGGAAAAAATACCGCGGTTTTCTCACTTTACTACTCCTTCACGGCCGGTTTGCATCTTACCGCGGTAAAAGTCGAAACCTAGCAAGGTGGAACGAAAGTATGACTTTACTGGGGTAAACTAAGCAACTTTACCGCGGTATTCTGAATACCGAGGTTGGAGCACTCGGCCATAAGACTATGTATACTTTGGTGGAATGCGTAGATATTGTCAGTCCTAGAACCGGGCCGAAAGTAAACAAGTAAGTCTGTCTCACTTTAGCAATTACTCGTATCTACCTAAAAGTGAAATAGACATACGGTACTTGTTCACTTTAAGGTCGGGTCTAGAGCAAAAAATATTTATCCACTCCACTGTCTCAAAAGACTCTGACCAAAGTATAGGCCTATATGTTGGAGCGACGATAAAGGGCAATAACGACTATTAAACCAAAGCATGGCGTTATTTAAAGAATCCAGTGTTCATATTGGAGCAACGATAAGAAAACTCTGGGTCCCCTTTCATCAATCTGTGAATAATGTAATTGCACGAAATTTAAAGGATAAAATAAAAATAATAAGTAATATTTTCAATATTTTCATTCAAAACATTTCATTCAACTTATTTAAAAGTCTACGCATAGTGCTTCTCATTTCATTCAACTTATTTACAAGTTTATGCATAGTGCTTCTGTCCGGGACCGGAATACCAGGATAATTTCTGATGGACTTACGCGCCTTCTTCATTAGCTATTATTTAAACACGTCTTTCCTATAAATATTCATGTTGGACCGTATATTTATGTGGTGCAATCAGTTACCGCAACTTTGAAATATCTATCAACACACAATAACCAAAACCTAGCCTGGTTACACACATGGCGTTTTTTTTTTCCGTCGCAGAGAATTTGCCGTCGCCGCCCAAAGAAATGAAACGTTTACACACTGGACGGAAAAATTTCCGTCGCCGTCGTATGAGCAAGCCTGCTTATGCAGTATAGATTCAACTTCAGAACAATTAACATCATTTTGTGTTATTCAGATTATTGATTGCAGTGTAGTTTGAAATGAACAGGGAGCAGCTTCTAGCGTTATTGATATTCCGTCGTCGAATGAAAAGGAGAAGAAACAATCGACTAATTTGGGTTCATCCAATTAATGAAAGAAGAGATGAGGTTGGAGCTTTTCATTTCATTATCAATAATACTCGTACTACTCATAATCAGAGCCCGGATTCTGATGACCTAAAATTGTTTGAAAAATGACCTATAAAATGACCCCAAATTTTAAAGAAAATGACTTAATAACTATAAAAAATGACCTAACAACTGATATTTTATTTATAAAAAAGTATTATTGTACACATAAAGTTATAGACTAGTTTGTACATAATTGTAAAAGCTGTAAATGAGTGTAATGTTGTGAATGTTCATTTCTCACGGAAACTGAGGCAATAGTGAGTCAAAATTCGGCATTTCCTTTTGTGGTCTGCCGGATTATTGAGGGTAAACAGCAGTTAGCAATATCAAATTCAAACAGGTGCCAAGTCAGTCTAATAACAATAGTAATATAATACACAATTTTGGCGTTTCTTTGATTCTCATTTCCGACTGAGGCATGACAACACTTTTCCTTCTTGCATTAAACAAACAACATTTCAAAGACAGCACCGCTAGCGACGGAAAGAAGTTAATACACTCAATGTAAATACAAGAAAATGACTAAATGAGGAAGCAAATGACAAAATAATGACCTAAAATCGAAATAAATGCCCAAAAAATATAAAATAGCATAAAATGCCAAAAAATGACATAATAAAAATGCATTTCTACAATCTAGAGGCCATGATTAGGATTTATCCCCAAGTTGGCAATGTCTATGCTGCATCAATAAAAATATGACATGTCATTAGAATCCGGGCCCTGCTCATAATACTCATGTTAATTGATGAACGAATATACTGCCAACACAACACAAATCACACTGAGCATATAACTTCGACGGCAGAAAAAACGCTGTGTGTGTAAATGTGCATATGCTCACGTGGACCACTACTTCAAAGCGACGACAAAATTTCCGTCGGGCTCCAGTGGCACCAGGCGGCTGCAAAACTGCCGCCGACGGAAATTTTAACGATCGTTTTTTTTTCCGCCTCGTGTGCATGCTCTAATTCACTTCAATGTACTACTGTCTTTTGGCGGCAACGGCAAATTCTCCGCGACGGAAAAAAAACGCCATGTGTGTAACCAGGCGTGTTCTATTATTTCATCATCTTTTTCATTAATTAAAACATATCTTCCACGTACTATACTTTTATAATAAATATCCACAGTACGAGTACATTTTTAACTTAAAAATAATAACTAAGTACTGTATTAATGTGTGACGTGAGCCTTTCCTGGTTTTGAGAATGAATTATTTTTCTCTGGCCTTCAAGTGTTTCTGAAACACAGACCCTTTCTAAAACCAGTCACTTCTCCCAGAAAATGACAGAGGAGCGAATTGCCACAATCTCTCAAACAATCCTCCTATCGATTGGAAGAACAATGAATCTATTCAATAATGCATTATGTCCATTTTTTTACTGTTTTAATAGTATATTGGGATACTAGTTCCGTAAGCGGTGCATACGGATCGAGGAAAGAGTTTGAAAAAACGAGGCGCTTGCGCAGAGTTTTTCAATTTCCGAGATCCTTTATGCGCTTACGGAACGAGTATTGCCTGCTATTTTTTGCACGATGATTATTCATATTAATTGATATATTAGCTGAAAATATTATGTATATACATTATTGAAGATGGATGTTATATTTTAGAAAGTGATTCGCATGTGTTGGTTATTATGGGGACGGAATATTTGTCCTGTTAAAGTCGCCACAAACTGGGGGCCTTGGTTCCGGCCTTCGATAAAGGCTTGTATTGTGATGATTTTACTTATAGCACTAGTGCCTTTTGTAATTTTTACAGCACTGAGATTTCTTTAGTTTTCATAGCAATCAGATTGCGTGTGGGAATGTCAAGTTACGATCAACGGCAACAGTATTCGTAAGTACCACTAATTAGTTACATCGTGCGAAAAGATATTAAATTACTGGCAGGTTTACAAAAATATACTTGTGTATTAAGAAGGAACCAATAGTCCTAAGGACAAAAATACTCGTCTAAATTATGTTTACTTCCGACCTCACCACAAACCAAGACTCATAACATCAACGTTATGCTATCTGGTAATAGCATGGCGACATGAGGGAGTGACCGGCAGACGTGGAATACAAATAAATGTATGGCCTGCACTACTGATCTTTCAGCAATTTGAAAAATCAACTCTCACGGCTTTTATTACTAGATATTTATTATAAAATAAAAACATATCAGATTTCTCCACAACACAAACAATATAATTAATTTTCAGGACTGCAATTGACGTACAATTTGAACAGATATTGAAACATATGGGTAGAAATATTAATTTTCGTACTGGAATTGAACAACAGAATGTATTTACAAAACAATTGAAAAGAAAATAATAATGCTGACCCATCTCAATATAACTATTTAATTATTATCAATCCAGAAAGCCGATATATTAATTAACTGTCACAGCCGAGATTTATTTAAACACTGTTACTAATTGTTTATCGCTACACAATAAAGCAAATAATCAATTATATACATTCAGTCGATACCTTGGATAACGATCAGAACAGCTGAACTAACCAGCCTTTTCCATCGTTGTATCTACTAAACAGTTATGCATTAAATAAAAAAATGTATATATTATGTAATTATGTACTTCTTTTTACTTTTTAAGTTTCAAGCTATTTTGCAGAGGGTCGGGACCATCCTTGAACGGTAAAAATATATATTTAACTTTTTCTGAGGGCAAAATCTGGGAGTGATAATTCGTTCTTCTTCATTTCGAACTCTAAATAACTAGGTCTATATAAGGACCTAGATTTTGAAAATTGAAAGCCCTCCTGTAGTACAAGACAAATACCCAACCCGGGCGACGCCGGGTTTTTTTAAGCTAGTTTCTTATACAATCCTAAATAACCATAATATAAAAATGATAATTTCACCCCTTTTCTTTATAGGCCTATGACCGAAATGCAATAATTGGAAAATGGTTATGTATTAAAGTCTGAACCTTCTTGCCCTTAAAAATATGAGTAATTTGTACCGGTGAACTGGACTAGAATGAAATTAATTTTTTGCACGACTTAACTAATTAGTGGTACTTACGAATGTTGTTGCCGTGGATCGTAAGTTCACATTCCCACACACAATCTTGTTGCTATGTGCGGTAAGTGTTTCCGTGCGGTTATGAATTTACTTACGGCACATCATAATACAAGCCTTTATGGACAAGGCCCCCCAGGACAAATATTCGGTTCGCATAACAACAAACACATGCGAATCACTTTCTGAAATAAACATCTATCTTCTAGAGTGTATATACATAACATTTTCAGGTAATATCACAATTAATATAATTAAATTGATATAAATAATCGTCGTGCAAAAAATAACATGCAATACTCGTGCCGTAAGCGCATAACGGATCTCGGAAATTGATAAAAAAAAAAAAAACCCTTTCCTCGATCCGTATGCATCGCTTACGGCACTTGTATCGCAATATACTATAGAATGGCTATGTTCACTACGGTACCTGTACACAAAGTATCCGACTTCTTAAAGTTATGGAAATATTATTTTCGAAGTTATATGTTACAATGTTAAAATTCTTAAAGGCCTATGTATTATTTTAAAATTCCTTTATGTTCATAAACAAAATTATAAAGGGGGTTCGAGGACCAAGTACCGGTCGATGCTTCTGCGGATTTTTAACAATACCAGATCCTACCTTCATCTAATGACTAAATAAATCGACGCGTAGAATTCCATGTTAAACTGTAGGTCCCGGTTTCTGTGATAATGTATGCAGTAAATTTATTCGCCCCATCAGTTGTATATTCTGTTATTTTATCTACGTCTCTCTCTTCCCCCTTTTTGTCTCTATTTCTCTCTTAGCCCTATCTATGGAAACGACTAGTGTCCTTCCTAACGAACATACGTGAAATAGTTTCATAGTCTCCCACGAAATGTGAAGTGAAAAAACCCCTAGCCCAATATAGGTACAACAATAAGTAGAGGCCTATTAAAATAATACGCATCAAAGCATGAGATAAGAATTTATGCAATATTTTAATTTACTGAATACACTTTCCTTCTTTCTTTCTTCTCGTAGTGTAACCTCTCCCTTTTAGGATTGAAGCGACCCAAGCCGCCCGGGCTTTACAGGGCCGCGACCTGTCGGGAGAGGGATTATCTTTGGATCACATACATACTTTTTTGACCAGACAAGGACATGGAGGTCCTCCCCGGATGAGTGATCAGCCCAATGCCGGGGCCACCTCCGAGACAACACGAACACATAGGACGAGACACATCATTCACACACACACTCACTCACTCCAAACAAGGCGAGTATGGGATGATGATATCTGGGGACCACAAGGGCCTAAAGTTACCCGACATTTGTCTCAAAGATGACGAAAAACCCCAGAAAAACCCCCACCTAGGTAACTTGTCCCGACCAGGAATCGAACCCGGACCCGCTGCGTGAGAGGATTGAACGAATCCCCTGAGCCACAGCGAATTACTGAATACACAAAATTTATAATTGATTAAATAACTTCAATGGAAGTTGTTCATAGATGTTATTTATGAGGTTTGAAATCACTGGCGGTGCTTAAGTTGACCGGGCCATAATTTTAAGGAAAGAGAAGGAAATGGGGGAAAATTTTGTCTGTGATCCGTAGAGATTTATTCTTAAAAGAAGCGGAAAGATTTTCAAGCAGAGAAGTCTCCTACAAGAAGAAATGTGGCTGAAAAATGCACTGATACAAGTTCCAGAGGTTACATCATCTAACTGAGGATATTTAACTGCAGGTTTCAATAGAACCGAACTGATGAAAAATACACTTTTCGTTTTGTTATATGAAGTGTTAAGAACCTTGAGCCTGTAATATGACATACTAATCTCTTGAAGGTAGATTTTGAAGATTAACTACACGTATGATGAAATATACCTTTATGAGAGGAGATGAAGAAATTGAAAGAAGGTTGCCATGGGAACGGTTGAAAGCCTCGCTGCAGGAAGCAATACAAGACAAGCTGACAAATTTCTACACCGCACGTCTGTCTTTTTTAGTCCACAGCCAACAAATAACTGTGAAACAAAGCGGTTATGTGTTCTCTCTATTTCCCAGTTCTAGCAAACATTTCTTTCCTCCCAGCAATCTGCTTTTCCCTTTCCTTTATAATCCTGAAAGCAAAATTCTTTATATTTTCCTAGTAGTGAATATGACATCTCTTCTATGCTTGTTTGTATTTCCTTCTTACAAATAACATATATTAGGAATGTTAACTTTACATTTCCTGAAAACTCGATAGCAACGTACGGTGAGCAGTGTCCACAATAATTATCGAAAGTAACTTATATCCACCGCTGGGAAGTAGGTGTTGCGTTCGTTCTTTTCACGCAGTGGGCTCAGGTATGATTCCTGATCTGGACAAAATTCCCCGGTGGGGTTTTTCTGGGACTTTTCTTCAATTGTGAGGGGAATATTGGGAAACATTAGGCCCTTGTGGTCACCGGACTTCGTCTGGTCATTATCACATCCGCGCCTTGTTCGGCACGAATGTGCGACGGGTGTGTCTCGTCCTAATTTGTGTGTTCGTGTTGTCTCGGAGATGGACTGACCACCCATCCAGGAAGGCCCTCCAAGTCCATTTAGTAAAAAAAAGAAGAAAAAAAAAAGAAAAAAGTATGTATGTGATCCAAAGGTAATCCCTCTCTCCACATGCCGCGGTCCTGTAAGGCCCGGACGGCATGGCCGCATAAACGCCCCTACAAATGGAGAGGCCAAACTAAGAAAAATATAAAATGTAGGCCTGAGAATATCGATAAATGCTCGGCGATGTCAAATTTAAAAGTTGAAGTTCTTTTATAAACATATTTCATAAATAAAATTGGGGAACTAATTAATTAAATCCATTGATCGATAAAGTATATTGCATTTTACTTATCTGAATATCATATTACTAAATGTACTCACGACATACGACAAATATAGCTGTTGGGAACAAAACACAACAGCAAGTACTGTTTGACTTACGCATTAGCTGTAAAAATAATATATACTCGGCGCGCAATTGTTTTAGAAAGTGGGATGGGTAGATACTGAATTATTCAGTCTACTTGATGTTTGATGCAACCCTTTACCTAATAACAAACAAGTTGCTTGTATTATATCCACCGCTCATCACCTTGTCCCTTGTAGAAAAATACTAAAGGAAGTGTTCCTAACCGTATTCAGGAATAAGACAATATGGGATAATCTTGTACTCACAGCATTCTTATTAGATCACTTAATAAAAAAGAACAAAAATACAGAAAGGGGTATTCAGTCTACTGAAAACTTGGTATTCTGAGTAAAAATATTGCTAAAATTTCTGTCCTTTTCTCAGGAATCAAATTATAATACACAATGATATTAACAGAAGGCTAATATTTGTTCAAAATACCTTAAATGTGTTTAATAGTAGCAAAAATTAATTGATTCGTAGGAAACTTTTCTGCCTCTCCTAACGAACTCCACCTGGAATTCTTCTTCACATGCACCCGGTGGACAAATTTCAGACAAAAATACAACAATATGATCAGAAAAACTTGAAACGTTAATTGAACGCGTTTCAAGGCATCAGTACAGGAAATTTTTCTTGCGCAAGTTGGTTGTTTTTCATCGGGTAAAAGAGTACTTCATTCCGGGGTACTAATTTTTAATTTTCTTAAATAATGGACAGAAAATGGCCTCCGGCCCTTGTTATAAACATCTAGTTATTTTACCGGAAACTGTTCAAAAGTTATAACTTTTAGCTGCTTTTTCATGCGTGTTTGTCTAACCAAAATATTAATTAATTAATATGGGGTACGCCGTGACGCTGTAGGTAGTGGCACTGCGCTACAAACCGGAAGGTCAAGGGTTCGATCCCCGATGAGATCGTTGAGAGTTTTCAATTGGCTTAATCCTTCTGGTGGCACTATCGCCCTGGGTTCTACTAAGAATCTAAGAGAAATAAGTACCAGGAGCAATCCTGAGGGGAAAGGCGATCGGTGGGTAAGGCTGACAACCTTATTGCTTTTAAGTGCTGACTGTCTCAAAATCTGGGAGCCTAAATCTTTTGGAATCCTAAGGGTATCCATGGTCCCCGCATAGGGATAACTTTACCCTTATCTTCCATTAATTAATATTCCACATTGGTACAGTAGAGTCCCGCTAATCCGGACCCCGCTCGTCCGGACATCGTCCGGATTTTAAATAATTGCAATTTTTTATTAAAAATATTTTTTATTTTTTAGTCCTACATCAGGTCATGGGTCATAAACTTAGGTTTATGTATGCAGTATATTAAAACAAAAATTAAGTTGTAGGGAAAGTTATGAAAAATCGATTTTTATACTTTTACCAATCTAAAACTTAATTTACAGTACAGTACGTGCATTTTAAGGCAAATTCCTTTTAATCCGGACTTTTGGTGATCCGGACAGGATCCGTTCCCATCTAGCCCGGATTATTGGGTCTCTACTGTATTTTAATAAATGCTTCTTATCGGTCTTTTTAATGGAAATAACTTATCCTTGCTATGTTAATGACAGTCCCATGACTCTACAAAGCCTCTGCAGAATCATTATCCCATTAGATAATTTTCATTAGGAATTGCAATCTATACTCTAACCCAGCGTTTCTCAACCTTTTTGAACCCGAGGACCTCTAAAATGTCTAAAAAAATTTTACGGACCCCTAATTTTACATTCCATTATTAAAAGAAGGCCTATATTCTTAATATTTGGGGTATTAATTATAGGTCATTATAACGAAATATGTGAAAAAATTTTACTTCTTTACTTTCCACTTTATATTTTTTAATTATTTTTTAATTAATGTCTGTGGACCATCTGCACCATCTTCGCGGACCACTGTGGTCCGCGGACAATAGGTTGAGAAACGCTGCTCTAACCTATTACTGTAGTGCGAGATGCTGAAACTGAAACAAACAGGGCCTGGTCTTTTTCAGACTGTAGCGAGTTAATCAAACCCCTCAATAAGATAATGAGAATGTTTGTTTCCTCTGCGTGTGGGATTGTGTAAAGCCTTCCGATCCCCTTCGCCATTGCACAGTAAAGGTGTTAGCTGTGGTTTTGTTCGGCATCGCACAACCTTAACAGTGTAATGCGTCCTCGTGAATGGTGCAAAAACACACAGAGATGGCTTTGCTCTAAAAACAAAACACCGCAGTCTCCTTAATTAAACATGCAGCTGTATTCATTAAAACGATCGTCATGAGTCCGCCTCTGGCACTCTCCTGTTCAAAATGAGCTCACTAAATTAATTCCACAAAATCCATCATGACTAATATTTACTTCTATGCAATTTGCTGTACTTTAATGTAATTTTATTTTAGTTTAATTAAACGTAATAAATCTTCCTAATATACATAAATGTAGGGGATTATAAAAGCGCAAATTAGCATAGGATAACCTGAATTCAGCATGTAGGATTATAAATGGAGTGAGAACCAGTTTGCATAATACATAGATAAAATACCGTATTCGTTTTTGCTTCATTGCTATTTAGAATCCGTTTGCAATTTATTATAATTGATATTCAGAATCAGGTTCTTTAAATGACCTATCCCTACCAGTACTATAAGTATGTTATCCGACAGATTTATTCTGCTATAAAACCTTCTTGAACCTATATAAATATTCCACAGCACTATCATCGCTTTGAGGGGTACAGGGAAAAAACTAACAGAGTTAGAAAAATTGATATATTGGTAGACCGTCCACTGCTTGCTTCACAGACGTAGTATTACCATTTAAAATATTTCAGAGGAAAACCCAACCCTGTCCAAGTTACCGACGGCTAAAGAAACCGTGTACAATGGAAAAACAACAGAATCCACCTGGATTAAAGAAATAACCAACTCAATCCATTTAAACGACAATCGGCGTAGCGCCCTGTGTGTTTTGTATCGGTCACTGTGTTCCAGTTATATAACAACATTAGTTGATTGTTTTGTGTCACATCGTGTGTTAATTTGCTGAAATTATTTGAAATAATGATATATGATATATGACGTATTTCAACTTCAAGAAAGTGAAGGAGGCGACGAAAATGTACATTTTGGTGATGAAAAATCTAAGAAAAAGCGACAACAAAAACTAGGTCGCCTTCGATGTTGACAATAGTACAAGTCTCTTCATCTAAAACTGTAGCTGGTTGACAATTTAAACGATTTGAAGGAGTTTTTGTTGCCCTTGGAATTTAGTTATTAGTTGTTGCGGCCTAATTTACATACCACTTACTTGCCTTGGTAAACTGGAAATCAGATGGGCGCCAAAATACCAACGGTATTTAAATTTATAGTACAGCACTTCCTTCCTCGGCAGGTTAGTCGGCTACAAGCATTTTTCTGTTTTTCAGGGAGATGGCACAGGATTTGCGATAGGGATGCTACCATAAGTCAAAAGATTAACTAATTGTGAGTTAGTTCCTTTGACTTTATTGTAGCCACGTTGCACTGCAGAATGATTACATTTACATCCATGGTGCACAGAATTCTACTGTTCAGGAATTTATCCAGATAATAAATCCAAGTGGTAGTTGTGAGTTTTACTTATTTTATCTACTTGAATTCTATATGCTGCGTCCTACCATTACTTTTTTCAATACATAAAGTTTTTATGCTTCTAACATCATACTTTCTGGGATTAATCCCTAAATGGTAGAGTTTACCATTGAACTAACATCAAACTTAACTCTTATTGAAGTTAGCCTCTGTTCTAACCTAAACACACATGATTTTGGTACTTTGGTACTTAATAAAAATCTATAAGTATTTTTTTTAATACTTCATCTTCGTCGTGATGTGACGTCACCACCTCCGTCAAGGTGTGAAGAGAGAACCTTAAAGTTACTAATTACTTTCTTGAAATCTTTTTCCAAGCGATTTCTTGGCAAAATGTCCCGCCTACTGTCATAAGTTTCATTGGTTCTTTGACAGACACATGAAGTTTATATTATTTAATTGGAGTAACGTTGCTAACGCTCCATGGCATCGATACTGGGGTGAGTTTCAATGTATAATTTTCACACACATAAACTATCAGTGTTACGCCAGGAATCTTAAGCATGATTTCGCAAAAATATAGGCTACGCGATCACTTTCGTCCAATACCACTTAAATCTGTGTCGAGAGTAATTGCTCTAAGAGTTACCTTTTGTATCCTAAGTTGCATACTCTACCTTACTGATCTAAGATTAAATGCTAACTTATTTTAGGACCTTTACCATTAATTTTATAGTACGATACCACAATCTTCCATTGTATACTTTACAAGCTTTATATCCTATAATTGCAATATTTATGCTAAAAGTTTTAGCAAGCACAATATTCTCTCTGTGAAGTTCACTCTCTTAAAAGCTATAGGCTATAATACTTCCAGACAGGCGACACTATACCGTTGTTGTCTGCCCACGTTCTTTTGTAAATCTGCAAGTCTGCCGCTTTACCTGATCGTCCCCTTCATTTTAGTATTCCAGAAAAATTGTTTCCCCACGAGAATACAAAAGATGAGTTTCTTTGCAAAGGTTATTTTACAGAAAATATAATGGCAAAATTGTTATATGCTATCATATACAAGTGAAACAAAATAAAATGAATTCAAATATATAATGTAATAATAATAAAAGCTAAATAATTATGCACAAGATATTTATCTATTATATTTTATTAATTGATTAATCATGCAAGTAATTGGGTATTATAATGATGGATTTAAGGCGATTTAAGGCTATAAAGGGTTCCAAAATATATTTTATTTATTACATAATCAGGGGAAACCCCAACATAGTTCAATCATTGTTTATTTCATTAATAAAAAAGTAAGTAAAGTGTTCCCTTTACAGGCCATGGAGGCCCGGAGGTTTCAGGAGGTTGAGGCTCCTCGATTTTTAGACATTCGGTGCGTGAATGTGGTAAGGTTGTCAGCCTTACGCACCGGTCGTCTTTACCCCCAGGATTGCTCCAGTTACTCATTTCTGTTAGAAGCTGAGTCGAACCCAGAACCATTTCCACCGGAAGGATTAGGCCAATTGAAAAACTCCAACGATCTCAGCGGGGATCGAGCCCGCGACCTTCCAGTTTGTATCCTAGTGCCTCTACCACTACGTTACGGCATACCCAAATTTCATAAAAAAAATTACAGAAATAAATTGAAACAAAGTTTTCATTGTATCAGGGGAAAACAAAAGAACATTACTTTTTTTTAAACTAATATTGTTGCATGAAAAGTTTAAAAAATATAACCGAGTTTAAACGTTTAAATTTTTATTTTCTTTCTCCTGTATAATTTCAATGTTTGGACTATGTTAATTTTCCCCTGTGTACTTTGTTATAATAAGTCCATGTGTGTCCAATTTTGGAATGAGAATTCCTTACAGAATGTACTTTACATTTCCAAAAAGTTAATTTATTTTTACATAAACAGAAAAACCATTTTAAAGAAATAATTTGTCGGAGTTGTAATGAACAGGCATTTGATAAGGATCGGGACGACATTTTGTGTAACTTCATTAGTATACGAAATTAAAAACCAATGTGCCAAAATAAAGAAACACTCGCCACCACCGTGTAAGATCAGCTTTGGTAGCATCATTAAAAGTCAATTGGCAGATCTTGGAAGAAGTCCACTGTTTATCGTCTACTGGATCCACAAGACTTAACATGATGACTAAATAATTATTATAATAAACTTCCTACTGATATTAAGAATATTACTAGACTAAAAACGTTTAAGAAGCAGGTTGAAGCATACCTACTAAGTGAATATTTCAATGATTCTGTTTAGTATTAAGTTAATTGTTTAATTTTTGTGTAACAAGGAGATTTAATTTTAGTTTCTTTCTATTAGTTGCTTCTCTCCCTTGTTTTATATGCTATACTTGTCTATTATTATACCTGCTAAGTGAGTATTCTATTTATTCTTAAGTTAATGGTTTAATTTCTGTTTATCAAGTAGATTTAATTGTTCAATTTCTGTTTGTAAAGTAGATTTAAATTTAGTTTTATTTTATAAATTGTTTCTCTCCCTTGTTCTAAATGTTTTTGACAGATACTTTGTTTGCTATTTATATGTATACTTTATTATAATTTGTGCAGTCTCTTTTCTATTGTACCAATAACTATGTAAAGTCTGCCAATTATGTATTTTTGACTGTCCCTTTATGCGAGCCATTTTGGCCCATTGGGACCTTTAAGAAATAAATAAATAATGATATCGTTGTCATTCACCGCCAAAGTATCCCATCAGTCCAGAAAACTGAGAAGTTGAACATCGCACGTAGTTTGGGCATCACTCAGGAAACAATCAAAAATGTTCTGATTAACATCTTTCAAGATTCCTTGAGTATTTCACATTATTATTTATACTTTAAATTATTATATTCAGTAATCTTCCCGATTTATTACGATTATTAATATATAGGCCTATATCACATTTTTATTTTTAAATTCGTAATTGTAAATTTATAAAATCTAGGCTATATGTTTCGGTTGTGACTATAATTATTCAGTATCCCTGTGATCATCCATATGTAAGTGAAATTGATGTCTGTGGTTTATATGAATAGTGCTCGATGTAACCCAACTAGGACAAAGGCCAATTTTAAGAGCACATAACCAGGCACTAATGGCAAATATTGTATGAACCGTATACAGGGAATCTGCTGGTTTATTAATTGAGGAATGTGTTGTGTGTCGTGACTGAGACAATAAATTCCAGGATTTATTCCAATTATATTGTTTTAACTCACGGACTTCATTAACCACCACCCACGAGATTTAATTGAAACCTGTTTTTTATGTTTACCACAATCTAACTTTAAAAAAACAGACATATGCAAAAAATCCGACGGCAAATGAAATTAACTATCAATATGAGAATTGCATTTTTCAGAGTTGAACCATTTACAATAAAGATGGTACTAAACTGTAGCGGAGCCCTGTTTGATACTTAGATTATAATGCAAGCCTATTTCTTTTTTGCGTAAGTTTTAATATTTGTTACTAGGTAGCCTACGAAAGTTAAATGGCGTTATTAAGGCGACTAAAATGCAATGTGAAGAACTCATATCAAATGGGTATTGAGATGCAATATCAGTCTGCGCTGTACAACCTCCCATTTAAAAGTATACCGGTAAGTTATAACTTATTACTAGACCTGGGATTTTAGGCTCTAAAAAAATTAGTTTTAGGCACCTAAAATAGGCATTTAAAACAAATAAAGACTTTTAAAAGAGGAAATTAGGCACTTAAAATAGGCTTTAAAAATGTGTTAGTAGATAGAAAATAGTCTTTAAAATATTACAATATACACATCAACTGTAACATGGCCTTTTTTTTTACCGCAAGAAACGTGGTATACCTATTCTTAACCGAATTAACTGCAAAATTAGGCATCACGAACTATATTCACTTAAACACTGGTGACTTGACACAGTAGTCCTTCCTCCTTAATCCTCCCCCTCCCCCGTCAGTCAGCATTCCTTTAGAGACAATTGTTTTGAATAATCAAGTTTCTGTGAAAAACCCACCTCTGCTGTTCTGATGTTCATTGAGGGTTGTCCATTATAAGATTGTAAAAATTATAGGAGGTGAATTTTATTTAAAATGTACAAAATAGGCATTTTAGACACTAAAATAGTAAAATAGGCTCTAAAGGTCCAAATAGGCATTTCAGGCACTATACAACTCTATAAATGTAAGTGATTTCTCATTAAATGTCCACATATTTAAAAATTTTCATGTTGTTTCATAAGGAACAAAATAGGCATTTGCCTTAAAATCCCAGGTCTACTTATTACGTATAGGCCTATATGAAATCTAGGGATAATTTTGATGTAATCTTATAGTTAAGATCACGTTGCCTGCTAGGCTTATATAATTATGTAGACTATTTTATGTTAATGTTTTTTTTTTTCAAAATGTCTGCTAGCGTGGTGTCATATCGTATTTTAATTTTCTATCTTTTAGGCACCTACCTACATGGTCTAATACAGTGGTTCCCGAAAAGAGCGGGAAAAATTAAACTTGTTTTCGATATAAGGAATATACGGCATTTGGATACAATAGAACTATTGAAAGGCATATGAAAAATATGTGTTGTATTTTATATAGCCTACATTGGTTATCGTTGTGTAGTAGTGGGTTGCGAAAAAATGTTTTATATAGGCTATATTGGTTATCGTTATGTAGTAGTGGGTCGCGAAAAAAATTTCTAGGTGAAGGTGGGTCCCAGGACAAAAAAGTCTGGGAACCGCTGGTCAATGATTAGAGTTACTGATGCACTCACCCGCATGAGGATAACTGAGGAGTTACTTGATAAATACGTAGCGCCCCCGGACATGGAAATCAATAACAGCTGTGGAATTCGACGTGCTGACCGTATGTCCCCAATCCTGCCATCTACGCAATCGGATGGTAGACCCTGTCCCATAAGGGATGTAGCATCAAGAAGTTTCGTTTAGTACCTTTTAGTCTAATGTGTTGATTTTTATTATTTTTAAAGCATTTTGCTACACCACGAGTCCAGTTAAGTTGCGTTTGCACTATATACTTATTTTTGTATTATATAACCAGTTTTACCTTCCCCGCACGAAAATGTATAAGTTGTTATATGTAACTTGTTACAAGTATATTTTGCTGCGTATATCCTATAACAAGTTGCAGAACATAGTTGAGGTAGATAGATAGATAGATAGATAGATGATTTATTGCTGGAGACATATACAATGTTTAGCAACGTCAAGAATATAAGATACAACTTATAATTATAATTAAGACCATCCAATCTTATAATAGTCTTCAACTCTGTAGAGAGGATTAGCTGTTAGCACTCTTCTGATCGTTCTTTTAAAATTACTTGCAGGCATTCTCTTTATGACTTCTGGCAAGCTGTTGAATAATTTCAATGACATCACCTCATAGCTATTCTGAGTCGTACTATACTTGCATTTATTGATATATAAATAATTTCTACTTCGCGTAGGATAGCCATGAAGAGATGTACATTGGGTATATTCAGATATATTCTTCTTTACATGATTGAGACAATTAAAAATATATACACAAGGGAAGGTAAGAATATCAAGTTCAATAAATAGTGGTTTGCAGTGTGCTCTCGGGGGAGCTCCACATATTATTCTGATTGCCCTCTTTTGGAGTAATACAATTTTGTTGGTGTAAGTATGGTTTCCCCAGAGCAGTACTCCATAACTTAAGTGGCTGTATATATGACTATAATAGACGGTTATCAAAGTTGATTTGCTAATACTATGACCAAGTACTCTTAGCATAAATAGACCCTTGCTAATCTTACTTGTTATATAGTTGATATGGGATTTCCATCCTAAATCAGGGTCAAGATAAATGCCCAGAAACTTAACAGAAGATTCAGCATGGTACGAAGATCTGTTTAAACTAAATTTAATATTAACCGTTTTATTTTGATTAAGACTAAGTTTATTAGCGTCACACAAGTTTTGTATTTTTATAGAAGTTGTTTCAAGTTTACTATGTAATTCATTATTGCTTCCATCACATATGTTCAAGGCTAGATCATCCGCGAATTGATAGGTTTCTAGGCATTCATCTCTTATACAATCAGGAAGATCGTTTATATATATAAAAAATAACACAGGTCCCAGAACAGAGCCCTGTGGGACACCATACTTCACATGCTTGAAGTGGGACTGTTTCCCATTTAAATACACTGATTGCTGTCTGTCAGATAGATATGAATATAATAAATTGATGCTGTTAGTGTCAAAGCCGTAGAAGTCAAGTTTACGTATAAGAATTTCATGAGAGATTGTGTCAAAGGCTTTTGTGAGGTCGAAAAAACGACCACATGTGATTTTACCACATTCAAAAGCATCTAGGCTTCTCTTAATAAATCCTATTATGGCGTCAACCGTACTATGGCCAGCTCGAAATCCAAATTGGTTAGTTGAAAACAGTAAGTTGCTTTCAAAGTATTGAATAATCTGTTTGTTTATCAGCATCTCAAAAGTCTTCGACACAATAGGTATAATACTAATGGGTCTGTAATTTGAATAATCTGATTTACATCCCTTCTTGTGGATAGGGATAACTTTAACTATTTTAAAAGAGTCAGGAAAGATACCACTATCAATACAAGAATTAAAAATATGTGTTAATGGTTCACATAAAAACGTAGCAGCTAATTTTAAAATTTTAGAGTTGAGATTGTAAACATCAGCACAAGAACTATTACTGAGCTTTAAAATTGTAGAATAAACCTCCTCAACTAGGACATGATCAAAGCTGAAGATGTTACAAGGTTTACTTTTATTGTCATGCATTAAATCTATGGGATTGACGCTGTCTTTGATACTGTTGACAACTTCGTCAACTTGATTGATAAAATGTGAATTCATTTCCTCAGTATCCAAGTCAACATCAGTCATATTTTGGTTAGAAGAGTTATTTAATAAATTTTTTATCACAGACCAGGTAGCATTAGCAGCATTTTTTGAGTCACTTATTATTTTGGAGTAGTAGTTTATCTTTGTGACCTTGAGCAGGATCTTATAATCATTACGGAGCTTATTATATGCATTCTTGAATTCTGTCATCCCGTATTGTATATACAATACATAATAAAAAGTACATCTTTCCTTTAAAGTTTGGAGCTCACCTGTATACCACTTGTTGACTTTGCCCCTCTCTACAGGTCTAGGTTTAAAAATAGTATAAGGAAAAGCTTTATCTGCAGCATCTGATAAGACTGACATAAAATAGTTAGCTTTCTCATTAAGATCAACTATGCCATACATTGTTATCCAACTTAATTGCTTTATCAAGAATATAAAATAATAGACACTTAACACATTAAAAGAACGTTTTAGTTTTGGTTCAGAATTATGACCAGTATCACACTTTCCTATATCGGTTTTAAGAAGTATGGCATTATGGTCGGATACTATAGTTGGCACAACATTAGCAGAATAAATTTTATCCGCAGATATATTGGTAGTTACATTATCAATACAAGTGCCTGTTAATCCGTCATTACTAGGCCTTGTAGGCTCATGAATCAAAGGACGAACACCAAAACTATAAAACACATTTAAAAGATCTGTGACCTCGATACTATTTACAATAAAATCAACATTAAAGTCTGCAGCTAAAACTACATGTTTATTCTTGTAACTTATGTAGATATTGTTTAAGAACTCATAAAGTTTGGTTAGAAACGAGTCAAAGCACTCCCTGGTGTTATCAGGTCTTCGATAAAGCGAGACGCATAAGATATCATAGGTGTGTATGTAAGTAGAGCAAACTTCAAATGTAAATAATGAGCTTATATTTGGGACACTGACTTTACTTGTTCGAAGTGAATTGCACACATAAATTGCTGAGCCTCCATGCATAATGCTGGTAGGTCGACAATAAGAATCAGATAAGTAGTATCCTGGAATTCTGAGTAGATTTAGATCGTCTGCATTCAACCAGTGCTCAACAATACACATGGCCGAGTGCACGATTCTCCGGTTTTCTCAGCCGTTTCGTTACCGCGGTAAACGTAATACCGGGGTATTCTCAAAATCTCTGTGCACCATTGCGAAAATACCGCGGTTTGCTAATGCTTGGAAATATTGCTGTTACTCTGCTCCGAATCCATTTTTCTTTGATGGTGTCTTCCATGGCCGCTAGGTTCTCTCTCTCTCCCTGCACGTCTGCCAGTCACGGTGGCTCTGGTAGGCTATTGGGGTCCCGAATTCAATGTATTTGTTCCCTTATTATTCAATAAAAAGATGTTCATAAGGATAAAAGGGAATATTATATTGCGTATATATGTCGTCTGGATTCATACTTCGAATTCAAGCACCATAGATACTGTACCAATCGTTTAATGAGTTCGTTTCGCCTACTACTGGTTTGGTTGAGGTGAGAAAGGAAGGTCATTTCAATCGATGTTACAGCACAGTATTTGCAAAGATATGTACCATCGTTCATTCTTCAAATAGATCCCACCTGTCTGTACATTTCAATAAAATAACATTCATGTTTTAAAGAATAATTCTCACACGTGTGCAATCCAAGGCAAAGCAACACCACGAAATCTCTGCTCTGAGTTCGACATAGCCTCGCTTTTATTCCCGTACAACGAGTAGAAATTTTAGGTGCAAAATCATGTGCATAGCCAAGAAAGGGCTGTTATAATTATGTTCGTATATGTGCAGGTGTGATAAATTGCTTACATATACCGATACACGGGCTATATCGTAATGCATGCAGCCATTCACTTAAATTTGGCCTAGGACCACTGTTATCCATATTTCATTTATTTTTTGCCTTATTGTTCAGTAATAAATGTTCATAAGGATACAATGGTATATTATATTGCATATATAAGGCCTTTGAGTCCAACCTTTGAATTAAAACACCATAAATACTGTACTAATCGTAATAATCGTGGTTACGCCCACTAGCCTACTCGATGGACCTGGTTTGGTTGAGGTAAGAAAGGAAGGTCATTTCAATCGATGTTACAGCACAGTATTTGCAAAGATATGCACCATCGTTCATTCTTCAAATAAACCCCACCTGTCTCTAATTATTCTTTATGTTCAATTAGCTTTTGGCCTAGATATCATAAATATGATACATTACGCTGATCTCCATCTTGGAAAGAAAACCGCTGTTTTCTCACTTTACAGCTCCTTCACGGGCGGTTTTCATCTTACCGCGGTAAAAGTCGAAACCGAGCACGATGCAACGAAAGTATGACTTTACCGGGGTAAACTAAGCAACTTTACCGCGGTATTCTGAATACCGAGGTCGGTGCACTCGGCCAACAATATGTGAACATCGTGTTCATTTAGTAAGACTGTAATATAGTCAAGTTTATTTGTGAGACTTTGAACGTTCCAGTATAGTATATTTAAGCCATATTGTTTAGTAATTTTAATATTATGTCTATATATATTAGTCTGTATTGCGTTACTGTTAGTTTCAAGATTTATCGAACTTAAAGAATCGTGCGTCACTTGCTCACTACTAGATTGGGACGGAAGTGTAAAAAACGCTTCACACAGGCATTCGTAGGCCAAATACTAGCATCCAGTGCAGCCTCAAAATTATCCTCATAGATATCAACTTTGAAGGAGGAATATTCTTCCGGATGTCTTGATTTCAATTGTTCACACTTCACTTCCGGAAATCTATTCTTCAAGAAATTTACAACATGATCAGGTTTCGTGTTAGGCAATAGTCTGTATACATGTAAAGGAATGAGTTTTGGAACACCTTTTATACTTGATGTGTTACCTGCATCCAATTGATTATTTGTTCCTTTGATTGTTTTTCTTTTGTTTTTGCTGACTACTACAGACCAAGGGTCTTTCATGGTATTATGAGCTTGTTTGCTAGGTAGGCCTACTGTGGCAGGTTCTGCGTTTTTCGTAGACTCACTCTCTTCTCTATTGAATTCCACATTACGAGGACAATCTTCTTTATCCAGCCCATTAGAATCAGCAAGATTCATATGGACACTGTCGGTTTTAGCAACAGACTTCGATGTAGCCGAAGTAGCCGGAGATGGCTGGGAATCAGTCATTTTGGCGAGTTTTCCAAAGTCATTTACACACATCTCTAAGTTTCTTATTCTTTCTTGTAACTGATGGATCAAATTATCTTTCTGTTTAATGACGTACTTAAATATTCTGAAGTCCACTTTATTATCTTCATCACTAATTGCACTCATGGCTTCGTAAAAAGCCTCGTCAACAACATCCTTAACCTCAACACTACCATTACCTTTTGTATCACTGATACAGCACTCGATTTCATTTTCATTTAGGTATTTCACATTTCCCATACGTTTTGCGCAACTTACATGAGAATAATTCTTGCATATTTTGCAAAATAAACCACTAACCACTTTTGATTTACATCGTTTACAGTTGGACGGAGGTAGATCCAAACTCTCAGCCGGCGCCATCTTCGTAGGTGGTAGGGGTAGTCTCGTCGGTCGGTGGCTGTCGACAGTGGAGGTCTGTGCTTTGTCGTCAAGTAGAGTATTATTGTTGCAACCTTTTTAGGAGTGTATTATGGTAGAGTGGCGCCAGGCTGATGTGTTTAGGCTCATCGAAGCATATTGTGAGCACCGTTTGTTGTGGGATCCATTGGTAGAAGATTACAAGAACAAAAATTTATTCATGATGCTTGGGTGAAACTGGTTGGCCAATTCAAGAGGGCAAGAAGGTCACAAAGACGGGTAAGGGTGCAATAGACGACAAAAAGTGGACTATAAGCATCTCTTGTTCTTGAGGGATAAAATTTCTGCCTCCAGTGAAGAAGCTGGAATAGTGCGGGAAACAGAATCAGAAGTTGTTGAAGCTGCGAATGACCAGGATTGCATGCAGGTATTTACTTCTTTTGGTCATCTCAAAATTTTCTGGTTACATTAATAGTTTTTTACAACAATTATTAACGTAACCATTGATTAATTTTAACCACTACGTAGAAACAACTTCTTTGTCAAGTTTCAGGGAAGAGTTCTCCTTGTTAAAAATACTAGTAAAGGTGAAAAAATTAAGCAAAATTCATACATAATTCTACTATATTGTCACAAAGCTAAGGACTCGCCCAGAAATTGCCAGAACGACATAGTCTAGAAACATCGCGGCCTCCTAGTGGACGGGCGGCAGACGAGCGCTAGTGGGCGTGACAACGGAGCAGCGATTGGGCCACGCTCCGTGGGGGAAGGCCTGTAAGGGAGGAGCTCGCGCTAAGGGGTGAGGACGCGCGCCGCAACATGCATTCTAGATCATGCGCAGAGGCTTCCAGACCTCGACTCTAGAACATTCGTCAAGACTATATAAGGGGGCGAGCAAGCCGACGAGGACAGTCAGAAAGTCAGATTTGAGAGTCAGTCAGACAGTCAAGGACAGACAGTCAATGAATGAGAGTAACAGCGGTAGACAGTCAAGGAGAGACAGTCCGTGAATAGCAACGATCAGTCAGAGGGAGTCAGCCCGCGAGGAGGGATGAGCCAGCCAATGTAGACAGAGAGCCTGTCAATGAGAGAACAGTCAGTAACAGTCAGTAACGGCGAGAGAGAGTCAGCGTCGGAGTGTGAACTGGACGGAGAGCACTGATCAGCGCGACCTCAAGTAAGCGTGACTTGAGGAGCTGAGGACCTGGGCGGAGTGAACCGATCAGCGCGGCTTCGAGTAACTGTGACTTGGGGAGCTGAGGAGCCAGTGACCGGAGGGACTAGCCAACGGAGGGACCAGCGAACGGAAGAACTAGTCAACAGGGAACTAGTGACCGGAGGGACTGGTGAACAAAGGAGCTAGTGAACGGAAGAGCTGATGAGCTGATCTGGACTGGACTGGGACAGTGCTGTGACGTGGAAGTGAGCATCGAACAGAAGAGTGATTTGGAGAACATTCAGGAGTTTTCTGGCTGTATTGACCACTGTTGTAGGAAATAAAGTAACCTCCATCCTTCCATTAGAAACTCGGTGTTCTGATTTCGAACCCCGACGAGCCCTTGTTACAATATTATAATGATATTTACAGATTACTTTAGGTTGAATGAAAAAATACAATTACATTTAAAGACAATTATTAACACCCTATTAAAGAATAGTACAATTGCATAGCCATAAACGAGTTCTAGTATTTGTGTTGCCAAGAAACTTCATCAATTTCACTAACAAAGTGTGCCATGATGACTTTTTAATTTTTTTGGCAATGGTACTTGGTTTCCTGGGTACTTTTTTAAGTTTTAACAGTGTACCCTGTGGTAATCCTTCGCATCTGCAAGTAGGTCTACGTGGTATTAGCTCACCGAACTGTTCATTATAAAAAGTTCCTGCAGGGTTATATGATTCAAATTAATAATTTTTTTTATCATAAAGTTATGAAGTAACGTACTTGTTAGTACCACCTTTATGGCCTCATGCGGCTCAAAAAGCATGGGCTTTCTAAGAACTCTGAAAACGATGGACAAGATTCCGAATGCATTCTCAACAACTATCCTAGCTCTGCTAAGTCTTCCATTGTAAAATCTTCCTTCTGATCCCTGAACATGGAGTCCAGGAATAGGTTTCATGACGTGTGGTAAAAGAGGAAAGGCATCAGCAGCAACAAACACAAAAGGTGACTTGGTTTGAATTCCAGGTATATTTCTAGCAACAGGTAAGTTTAGCACTGCTTGATCCATTTTCATTTTTAACAGACAATGTCCAAAGACACCTCCATCAAAAACTAACATTGACCTAGGTAAAACAGTAGTTTGCTTCAACCACTGCCATTAGTACGATACTGAAGAAACCTATGTAGATAAGATATTCACTGGAACTTCCGATAGGAGCCTGTAGTGTTACGTGTTTCCCACCAACATTTCCGATGCAGTTTGGGAAATTCCATTAATTTTTGAAGGCCTCAGAAACCACCATCATTCTTCGGGTGTGTGAGGATTCTAAGAAAAATTGATACTCATTGTAATCCTACTAATATTGTAAATAAGAAAGTAATGATTGATGCATGGATGAGTGAACAAAGGGATTTAGTCCAACACACTGCGAAAATATAAGTAATGAAGCTGGGCTGCAAATCAAGTGTGCCATGTAAACAAGTTAAGGAGTAAAAGGTAGTACTGAACATAACTGTAAATGGGATACAGTTTTCTGATACAGTTTACTTTCAGGCAGCAGATGACAATGAAGATCTCGATGGACCACTTGGAGGAAATACAGAACTCCTAAACCTCAACCCACGCACCCAAGAAACCTCTATCTTCCAGATCAAGACCAATAACAAATAACAAAAAGACTCGCAAAGATGAGGAATATGTAGTGATGAAAGACCTCATGAATAAGTAAAAAGATTCCTATGTCATTTAGGCTATGGTGCCAACGTAGCTGCAACTTTACGAAATTTAGATAAGGTTCAGGTGCGTAATCCTGCCAAATTTGAAATCAAATTTTCTTTTAATGCTGAGGTAGGATTGTACACTAGCCAATCAGGACGTATTTCTCCATACGGTACAGTACAGCTGATTCATATCCAACCCACACCCAGTATGTGGAGATTTCACATTCGATTTCAGTTACTCAACAACATCCACCTTATGCGCAACAAGAAGACAATGACATGCAAAATAATGAAAACATGACATTAGATGATATTACGAGGAAAATGGCGGTAATAACTTAAAAAAGCTTTTATAAATTTATAATAAGATAATAGGACTTTTATGATTTCCTGATTGTTTCGTATATGATCTATTCTCCAAGTACTTCTATTGTTTACTTATACAGTATTTCTATTTTTTATCAATCAACTGTATTAATATTAGTTATTATTTGGTGATATTGCTTACAATTGTAAATTGTGTAAGAATTTATTTTAAACAAACGAGACCTATAAGTCCAATGGTGTTATTTTCATTTAAACAGACAATTCCAATTAATTTAATATTATCATGGTAAAATAATATACCATCACAATAGCGTAGGCCTATAGGGCTATGTCTTGTTTCTAAGAGTAGAACTCGGTACAATAGGTACCGTACTTCTACGATTTAAATTCTACTACACATGATTTAAGCTTTTTCCACAATTTTCAGTCGGCTGCTTGGAAACAGCACTCGAGCTGCCCACAATATGCAGTCGACATTGAGGTTAGGGAAACATTTTACAGTACAAAAATGTGGAGGAATCTATTAAAATTATGTAAAAACTTTGTCAGTGTTGATGAATATAATATTTTAATTATTTTCTGTTTATCAAATTATTTAAATAAAACGTCTAGCAGTAGAGTAAATAATCCCGGGCGAAGCACCTGCTGGTATTTTAACATTTTCCGTAGTCCACAGGCTCCTACTATTCTTAAAATTACTGCATCATGGGTAGTTAATAAAACCGGATTTACTTTAGATAAACATGCAATAAAATTACTTAAATAAGTTAATAGTATCTTCCAACTAAGCAGAACTCGTGTGAAAAGGGATCTGATTGCCTGAAAAACTGCACTAAAATAAAGTGAAGGGGTATCGTTGTGGTTTTTAGTTAGACATATATAAAAATGGAATAACAATTTTCGTTGTACATAATGTGGTATTAATAATACTTCGCTGCTAAACCCGGATAGCCATGATAATAGTGATCTTATACAATGCTATTGCTAGGTTCAGGTAGACCTTCTATAATTTTCTCACTTCTTTTAATTATCTGGAGTACTTATGCGTTGCTACTTTTGGGTTCCTAAATATCAATGGCAAACATTCTCTGTTAAAAAAAAATACAGAACATGCTGCGGAGCACGGTTACTGCTTACGGCCAACACAATGAACATTGCAGTGTTTATTCTGGCACGTTTGAGGCAACATTTTCTCTCCTGTTTTACTTTATAAATTTATTTATTATTTTTTTTCCTTTGGTATTTACTTACCGACTGTTTTAGTTTAAATTCCTCCAGATACATAAATTGTAAATTCGACTTCGAACTGGATACCGGTGCTTGAAGTTGTTTTTACAGTTTATGGCAGAGGTAGAGTATTGCACTGTATAGAATTTTGCATCAAGGAGGAAGAAGGTGAAAATTCTATTTTCCGCATTTCTAAAGCTACACACTTACTGCGTTGTAAACATTCTCATGGTATAATGGATAATGTGAAAAGTTTCATTCTTGTCACTTTGAGTTATTCAAAAATTAATACTGAAAAAATTGCATGGTGGTACTGTATTTCAAAATTAAACTTGGCAAATAATTTCTTAGTAAAATGATATGTTAGATCACGCATTTATTTTCTTATACGAGTACCTTTAATACGAAAGAATAAATAAATAATTAACATGCGATGCATGCTTAACTTTTAAAAAATGGTCACCATAATGAAATAATAAAGAAAGAAAATGAAGAAAAAAGAAGAATGGAAAGACACATATACGGGAAAATGAAGATAAATAAAGAAAAGATAAGAAATACATGCAAAGAGAAAGAAAATTATAAGAATTAATTATCAAAGAAAATTAACATAAAAGTGTAATATAGATGATGAAACTAAACTTAAATAAGTGACGAAGAAAGAAGGTCGAAGGAAAGTGTAAAGTAAAGTTCGTATAAAAAAAATGTTTGTGTGTTTAGGAATTTGGAAAAGGCGATAAAAGCAAGTTGGAGGAGCATAATGACGTCGGGTTGGCAGAAGGTGGTACACATGCTTAATACAAACAATTTGATGCAGTGGGCATTTAAGGGGGATTTTAAAGGAACATGAAAGAGTCGTTACCGATACGGAATGGGGTAATATCGCTGCAAATGTCCAATAAAGTATACAACAGGGAGGTCAGTAATCCAAGGGATTTACAAGTACCCGCTAGTTCCTAGTACGGGCTACTCAAGTAACTGTGAGATAGAAGCATTACATGGAAATCGTCTGTTGAAAACTTCACAGGAATCGTTATTGTCACACTGCTACCAACTTAAATAATTAATATTAGTGCTCAACTTCATCTGTAGGGGTCAATAATTTACTAAGATCTGCAGTGAGATGGTAAATTCACCTGAGATTTGAGAACTCTCTCGTCTTACAATTCTAGGCATTTAAACATGCCTTCCTTCCACTCTCATTAAATTTGTAAGGCATTAAAGCTGTTCAAATATTTATTATTCTCTCAAAAATACAGTTCAGCCAGTCTAAAATACAGAGATCTGCAAGGTATCAAAGAACTTCTAGAAAGCAAAGAATAAAATTGTGCATTGGTTTTAATAACATATCATTGGAAAGAAGATGGTATCGAATTTTTCCGAGATAATTTTCTATTTTGGCCAACTAGCGTGAAATGACATCTATATGAACCATTTTCCTAAGTTCTGTGAGCTGAGATTTTAAAGCAAGTCCCGTAATCCCATTCGTTGACAGACTTCATTCTTGCAATTTACTTCGCAATTCCCATGTTTGTACACAAGAGGGCAGATGAGGTCTTAAAGAAAAAGGAAGTCCATCTTACTCTCTAGTGTATTTTACCTACCAGCAAATAATACATGATAATTTTATTTCATGAGAATCTTTGAAGTCGATTTCAGCAAGTATGATTTCCTCACAATATATGCAAACAATAAAATAATTCAGCACTACTGCACATAAATTAACCAGTCTACACGGTTTTTCTTATCTTTATTTATTATTATTTTTTGTTTCAGAAGAAATTGGAATTTTTGTATATACATGGAAATAATATCCAATATCCTGACCTTAAAGAAACAAATAAGTCTAAGTTCACAAGCAGGTAGTAAATTATTGCAGTAAAAATGTGCTAAGCCATTTTATCTACGAGGGCCGTCCGGAAAGTAATACACCACATTTTTTCAACAGTTATTTATTGAACACAATGAAACTTACACACAAGAAGGAATTATGTTTCTTCTACACTCCCTATTTTTTCACGTAATCTCCGCCCCGTTCTATGGCCCTCCTCAGCGAGACACAAGGGCGTATATACCCTGTCGGTACCACTCCTTGTTCTGGTCAACGAATCCATTTCTGCACTGTGCGAATCACCTCTTCGTCATCCTCAAAAGTCTTCCGCGAATGGCATCCTTTAATCGCCCACCAAGTATAAGACTGAGGGAGTTAGATCGGGGTTATGGGGTGTTTAGTGTAGTGTTCCGAAGTCCTGGGTTGTTATGGCGCCGAAGTCGTTGGAAGCGCTTCTTGAGTGTGGTTAATGTCTTCACATAAGATTCAGAATTAATGGTGCTGCCTCTTGGCATCACATCAATGAGTATGACACCCTCGCAGTCCCAAAACACAGTGATCATGACCTTACCGGCGAAAGCAGTTGCTTTGACTTTTTCTTCTTTGGAGATTGAGGATGACGCCATTCCGTCGACTGTCATTTTGTTTCGGGCTCAAAATGGTTCCATCGCCTGTCACAATCCTGGTCAAGAACGATTCCCTCTCAGCTTCAAAACGCTTCAGCAACTCAGAAGAAATGTTTTATTCTGAGAGATTTGTGGTCCACCGTAAGACAGCGCGGAACCGATCGTGCACACGCTTTTGAGTAATCAAGAGCACGTATGACTGTATCCACACTTCCTTTGTAGATTACAGCTTCAGCGCCAACTGCCGAGTCGTTATGCGTCGGTCCTCGCGAATAAGCACATCAGCAAGCTGCGTCTTGTCAGATGTGTCAGCCGTGGATGGCTGCAAATCTTAGATCTCTGCGGAACTGCCTTCTGATGGCCTCACCCCCTGTGCTCAGCGACTAACCGTACTTCTGTTAACTGTATATTCCCTATAAATTGCACACAAACGTTTGTGAATTTTCCCAACAGTTTCTTTCTCCGCAGTGAGAAATTCAATGACGACACGCTGCTTGTAACGTACATCACTTACAGACACCATTTCGAAACACTGCTGCAGTTACGCTATGTCTGAAGAAACGCAAAATTTGCGCGCGCACTCCTGAAAATTCAAATAATGTATAGCCTATCTAAAGTTTCGCATTCGTACCATTACTGTAGGCTGAGAAAAAAAATGTGGTGCATTACTTTCTAGGCGATCCTCGTATATTTTGTGAATATAGTGGTGAAAGAAGTTTCAAATTATCTTAAAAATTTGCTGAGAAATATCAACTTTAACGAATACATTATCGGAGGGGGTTTTTAAAAATGTGGGATCCCCTTTAATGTTCAAACATTTTTGACAGTAGATTTATTCTTTTCCTTCGGTGACTATGAAGTATTCCACAAATAAAATCTAAGCTAAAAACATGGAAAAGCATCAATTTCACCATTTCCTCTTTTTCTTTCTCGCTTATACGTAGTATAGAGAAAGTATTGTGATCGTGACAAAAAATCGAAATCGAGTTAACACCGGGAAAGCATGTTTCATGAAGCGTCTGTCCGTCTGTCTGTCTGTCTGTCCGTCTGTGGACAAGCACAGCGGGTAAACGGTTCATTGTATTTACTTAATTTTTTGAATTAAGGACTTTTTAGAAATTTTGTCGAGCCGCCCAGAAATTTAGTTTTACAACTGAAATATTAAGGGGACTTTTCATGAAAACTTTTTTAAACATTTTGATTTTTTTTAAAATGGCTCTAACGTTTTTAATAAAAATTTAAAATTGGAAACTCTTATCTATGACTAATAAAATGGCTATATCTGTATTTCTGCAAAAATGACTTAAGGGGTACTTTACTCGTATCCATTTTCAATTTTTCTAGATTATATACATTACAGTTGGCGATACACGAAAACCTACCACAGTAAAGTTGTAGAGAAAATTAAAATGAACATTTTTTGTTTAACACATTTCTTTATACGTTTAATAGATATCAAGATAAAAACGAAATAAGTACGGCTTAAATGCGAATTTCAGAACATACATGTCAATTAAAATATGAATGACATTTTGTTGCCCCTAGTAACAAGAAAACTATAGGCCTAATGTACACTTATTGTTGTGAAATGCAACCAGTTTAGCTCAGTCGCAATGAACACACCAAAACCAATTACAGCAAGGTGATATGGGCTAACAGGGAAGAGGTCCTGAGTTCAAATCAAACCTTGTGGCCGCCCAAATTGACTTGGGTTTTTCATGGTTTCCTCATTCGCAAAGGCAAACGCCGGGTTTGTAGGACATGCTTACTTTCCATAACTCATCGCCGCTACGTGACTGGATATTATAATAGTTTAAACTGAATATCACAAAAGAAGACATCACTAAACAATAGAATCAGATGACACGAATGAGTTGCTACTATAGACTAATGGTTCACGCAACCATACTAAACACGTGATATAACCTACATGCAGTTGCGTGCAATATAACCTAAGTAGTAGTAGTAGTTGTGGCGAAATTCAATTATAAGTCGCCCCTTAAGTTCCGCCCATTCGATATTCACATTTGCACGGACTGTGTGATGTATTTTGTTTCTGAGCGAAGCAGAGTGACCAACTGTCCTTATTTATTGCTGCAAGTGCCTTGCACCTACTATCCTTATATATTGTCGCAAGTGCCTTGTATTCACCTCTACATATAGCTAAATAATGCATAACACTAACCACATAGTTAAGTGCGCGAAGCGGAGGCGGCAGCCGTAGCGAAGCGCCCTTGCATTTTCGAATAATGTACGATACACTGTTTGTAGGTTTCGAAAATGTGGCATATTATATCTCCCACGAAGTTTGTCAGCCTGTCACCTCTCGTCTAGTGGTATGACGTCACACCTCCAACGTCCAATCACGAGTTTCTTCATAATACGAGGAGAGAAGAATTCGCTAGATCGTGGTATAAAAGAAACTGCATTGGTGGGTGGGTTGGGTGGGGCCGATTTATCCCAAGGTGCGACTTATATTTGAATTTTCGCGTTGTAGTACTAGTAGTACTAATAATTAATATGCAGTTTTACTGTCATTCATTATTATTATTATTATTTCACGGTAAAAGTATTAAACATGAAGATCGACTCTGATGGTTTCCGTTCTAGATACTTCTTAGTTTTATAAAAATGTAATAAATAAAATTTAATTGTCCCTATAATTTAATTTTTTCTGTGCTAGCCTTTAACACGTATGTGCGAGAAAGTTTGTGCAACGTATTTTTGCACCATTTATTTAGATTAAAGATTGGTAGCTTATATGGATAATGGTTTAAGGTTTGGAGAGAGAGTGTATCAAAGTAAGAAATACGATCAACAGATTGTACCTCTTATAAATTCGTCGCAAAATGTTCATTTTTAAAATTAATTGATGAAAGACGAATTTACCGTGTCACCGTCATTGACATACGGCAACGATATAAGGCTTCGCAAGTGCACTGCTTGGATGGGAACGAATTCAGTTGATATGTAGACTTGTTGATACATTTAAACTTCATAAGCACAAAGTTTTCGAATCATACAGATTTGAGCTTTACTTATTATTTGTGATAAGTTATATTAGGATTTTATTCCGTAATTTTCATGTTAAAAAGAACCGTAAGACAGTTTTCTTTGTGTTTAAGTGTTCCAAGTTATTTTCTTCAATGATGAATATGAATAATGGAACATTATCGTCTTCATCAGAAATGTCAACAACCGCAATGATCTGCGATTCAATTGCTTTCGTATTGCCTCACTAAAAACTCCAATAGCTTCTGAAACACCCTGTATTAGATATCGTACTTGCAATGGTTTAGAACCAAAGCATTGCGATCTTTTACCAAATTACAATATTAAAAAAACTAGATTTTTTTAACTTTTACAGATAGAGAAAAGATTACAATCAGTGAAAGAGTGTTATTTAAATTTTTTATCAGTTTTAATTGAGATTCTTACATGTTCTTGACCTTGTAGGCCTACAACCATAACACAAAATCACCTACTATTTTTAAAGGAATTTTTAACACACCACACTCCCATTTCTGCATCACGCGACTCAACTACTCCCACCCCTCGCGGCTGCGCAGACGATTCTTGTGAATACGCATCAGTTTATAGAGCCATTTTACGCTGATCTTGTCTTAGTAATTTTACTTATAGGCTATTTACAATATTCCTAAAAGGAAAAAGGTGCTCCTAATGTATGGATTCCACAGGTTTTGAAGTACAGAAAATTTGGTCTTTTTTTCCGAAAAAAATATTAAAAATAGACCCACATATTAACAAAAAGGAACTGAATATAAAGATATAAAGGAATATAAATATCTGGTTAGCAATTACAACTTTACTGTGTTCGCCGTGGAGACAATGGGACCTTGGTGTACAGATGCGAAGATCCTGGTGTCAGAAATAGGAAGACATCTGGAGGCCCTGACTGGAGATTCACGGTCTACAGATTTCCTACGGCAGAAGATCAGCCTTGCAATTCAAAGAGGAAACGCTGCTAGCATTTTGGGACGTTTCCTGAAACACAGGCGCTAGAGGAAATATTCTATATTTTCTAATTAGTAAGATCTATGTAAGGCTCGTCACTCCAGTCTTCAGTTTATCTGTCATCCTCTTAGGTCCTCCACATCTGCTGAGAACTCCAGGAACTTACGAACTGCTTTTAGAGCTGCCCGCCGAGCTGCTGCAGCTTCTTTCACTGCTGCATGTCTGTTCATGTTTTTAAATGTACCTATATTTTAGTGCTTCTTTGTATTGGCACATATTAACTATAATTTTTCCGAAGTCGGTTCATTCGCGATATCTCACTACTAGTTTCTGCACGAAGAATTAAAAAATCAAGAGTTCAATCTGAAACCTCTTTGCAGTGCGCATAGAGTGCATGTTTCACTGTTGATAGTCACGAACAATGATAGCCCTTCTGATAAGAGTAAGATAATGTCAGCATCCTGATTTCCCCTTCACTCTTCCCTCTTAAGATTAGAATAACCCAAACATCACGCAAGACTACAAAAATGTTCAACACATAATGTAGCCATATGTTCAACACATAATGTAGCCATATACTATTACACATAATCCCATGGCTACGTTACAAACAATCACGTCACATAATACTCAAAATGATGAATATTATTAACAATATCCTATGCCCCACCCTTGCCATCTACCACGAAGTGTAGAGACTAAGTACTGTAGGTGAGGTGTTCGTTTAATGATATGTCCTTACGCAGACATTTCATACACACAGCCCTGAGAAAATGCGTATAACATGCTGACAAGAAGAAATCAATTAGAACTATAGTGACTACGATTGAAATTACTGAATAAGAATAGCTAAAGATACCCCCAAAATTTCCTATGATAGTTAATAAAAGCTAAATTCGGATTCCAAGGCAAACAAAATACAGTCGAGTACATGGAATCTTTCCGATATAATGCCCAGAGTTTTATGTTTGTAAGGAAATACATAACCGGCTGCGCCAGGCCCACTCTCCACCCCTGAGCACACCTTTTCTTCGGGTTGGCGGATATGCAGCAAAAGCTAAGCCTCCATTTAACCTTTGCTTTATTCTCCTCACTCCTTCGCTCCTGAACCTGAACCTGACCTGTATTTATAGATTAATGTTTGAGTACCAGACGTTTGACAACAAACCAATATGAGTCAGGATCATTCAATGGCTGGTGTGGGCATTCGTTGTTAGACAAGATTCCTAGCTACACCGATGAAATGTTTTTATACTTCACTCCCATTTCACAGCTCACCTAGACCTGGGCGTTATTTATAGGCTATTGTATGTGTCGGGACTTAAATTTAAACTAATAAGGGCTGATGTGGGACACAGATGATACGGAGATTCACTGCCAACTTCAAATGAAGAAAAACAATAGAAGAAACCAGAAGCTTCGGAAAATTTCCGTGCACTCAACTGTAGGTATATCTAAATCATGCCAAAACTGTAAATACTGTGAAGGCTGATACGTAACATAGGTGATTTTGCGTATGCAGAAAAGGATATTTACAAATAGCAATTAAATTTTGAATTAACACCAAAGTTATAATGAACTGTATTTAAGTATTAACAACAACAAAATTTTAAATGTATATATAAGTATTATGTAGCTATTAGATTACGAGAAAGTGTAAGTTAATATCTTCTATTGTAGACCTTCTCGAAAACCATGATACAGTCCGACGGATACAGGCCTACAACACGACCACCAAAGAGGATGTGCTGCTTTAGTAAGCCTACAAAAGTCTACTGACTAATGAGCCTCCCTGCTGTATTTCACATGAAAAAAGGAGAGTGCACTTCCTAACCAAAATGATAACATTCATAAATTATATATATATATATATATATATATATATATATATATATATATATATATATTATCCGGTTTTACAATGTACATCCATTTACATTTTCCGGTAACCAAGATTACACCTTGCATTTAATTTTCATTCTCCATTTCTGTCTATCTGCCCTTAAATTCTCTTCAATATTTCTTCTTCTAATTGATGTCTGAATTCCTTGTATTCATGTGGTCGGCGGTCTCCTCTTTTCTTCCTTCCTTGGTGGTTCCCATTCCATAATCCTCCGTGGTAATCTTTCCTCTGACATCCTTTTTGTATGTCCATTCCATAAGAGCTGTTTTTCTTCTACAAAATCAGTGATCGAATTTGTGACATCCATTTTCTTCCTGATGACTTCGTTTCTGACTCTTTCCCGTCTAGATATCCCTGCAGACCGCCTCAAAAAGTCCATCTCAGTTGCCATTAATCTTTTTATTACTTGGGATTTAACTGCCCAGACTTCTGATCCATATGCCATAATGCTTCTAATAATTGTGTTAAAGATTTTTCCTTTTGTTTCTTTCCTAATCCGTCGATCCCACAGAAACCCATTTAATGTTCCAATAGCGAGCATTCTAGCATTTATTCTTGAACTAATTTCTTTATCTTGTTTGCCATCTTGTGTTATTTTTGCTCCTAGATATTTGTACTCTTCAGTGTGTTTAATAATTCCCATCCCTTCTTCCAGTGTCAAATCTTGATTTAAGTTTCCTATTACCATGTATTTTGTTTTATTCTTGTTGGCCTGAAGTCCCCATTTTGTATACTCCTCTATTAACTTCCTTGTCATGTATTCTATGTCTTCTTCATATTGTGCCAAAATTAGCTGGTCATCAGCAAACTGTAAGGAATATATAGTGCTGTGGATTGGAAGTTGCTTGGATAAGAACCCAAACCTGATGTCCATGTGATGTCGTGATGTGAAGTCCTGGGATGATGCTCAATCCAGCGACGTCGAACTCACCTTTCTATTGTATTGCCCGGCTAGAACTCCTCTTTCAGGGACAACGCGTTACAGGATAGCAGCTATTAATTAAAAGTCTCAAAGTTAGTCCCTCTCAAAGAGCTGATATTTATTATTATGCTTTGTTGCTTCTTACGTCCAATACAATGTCTTACAATGAAATTCTCAACTAGTAATCTACTACTGTGAAATAATGAGTTTAATAAATGCTCGGTTTCTTGGACGGTTAGTTGCTTTACTCAGATACTACTGATATATTTTGAATAATTAACTCTTCCCGATTTTACTATGAACAAACTTAGCCAGTCACTCTCGACCTGGACTTAGTAAATTTTCGAGACAACTACAATCAAAGCTGGCCCTCTTGGCCTGTAAGATTTTCAGCCCTACTAGTGAGGAGTCCCTAGCACTTCTGTCTCTCCTGAATTTTCCTCCTCCCAAGAAACCTTGCATTGACGTCAGAGACATAAATTAGTCCCTCACCCTTATTGGCTATTGACTTTAAGTATTATTCCGCAAAGGAACTCTTTGCGGAGTCTGATTGGTTATCAGGCCCACGCTGCTAAGGGAGTCCTGACAGATTGAGTTCCTGGAACTCAGACCCTCTTATTGTTCACTTGGTACGAGAGCAGAGCTGATTTATCCCCTTCAAACAATAAAATCAATCCTTATCTGATTTTCTTTTGTATAAGTTAACTTTTGAACACAATACTAATACACGGAATTGGCTCTAGTGATTGACAACCTCCCTTTGTTCACTCTGACTATGTTATTGTTACAGTTATTCGTACTTACTTTATTCTGAAATATAATTGCTCTCTCTTATTGCCGTGAATATTACTCCTAGTTCTTAAGCTTTTATTACTTATGATTTTATACTTAATTCTCCCACTGCTTAATCACTTTCCATAAAATATAATTTAAATTCAAAATGTTTTCATTAATTCATATCAAAGTAATATGAAATACTACCGAAGGAGTATTTGCCGCAGCTGTCATTTACTGGGATTCCCATGTTCTTACATTTCTTTTTCCAATTTTCCAATGCTTTTTCTGTATATATTTTATATAGTGTCGGTGATAAACTCCATCCCTGACGTAATCCTTTTGTAACTTTAAATCCAGGTGAGAGGTAATTTTGCAATTTTATTCTTGCTGTAGAGTTTTCGTATAAGTTATGAACTGCTTTAATTATGATAGGATTAATATTAAATTATTTTAAAGCTTTCCATAAGTTGCATAAAGGTATATTATCATAAGTTTTTTCAATGTCTACTAAATGCAGGGCCTGATTTCGAATATTTTTCTTTTCAAGTATTTGTTGCAGGCAAAATATATGGTCTATTCATAAATTTAAATAATTATTTCCATATTCATATGGATAATTTGACTGAGGGCTAGATAATAACAAGGGTAAACTTTACATACCGGTAACCTATGTGAACAAAAACATGTCTTTCCTAAGGATATGTGGCTGATGGCCATATTGTTTACTTACAAAAGCACTAACAGTCATACATTTTACATATTAAAAGCAATAATTCTCCTCTCTCAATCCCCACAATAGCTAGCCAACCTAAGTTAGTTACAAAAATTTACCTAGGTATTGGGTAAATCCTTTTCAGGTTTTCTTAGAAAATATTCTTAGGAGAGTGCAGATGTTCCTTTCTATAAATATGTTTAGTATACACTAATGACTAGACTATAACTTAGTTATCATAGGTAATCCCACGAGAGATTACAAGTTTATCGATATATTTGCGAGCACGAACTTCGAGCAAAGTTATAAATAATAAATAGTAAATAATAATTTATTTCTTACTTTGTTGTCAATATTCTGTCAGACTGTGAGATCACGGCATACTAAATGTAGCCTATGGGTAGTCGATGAATCGATTCGATTTACTAATGCTGCCAATAGTGCGTACCACAAGGTGTAGATTCCTAACATCAGAACGCAATAAAAGCACACTAACTGGCTTGCTACGAATCGAAATTGTGTCTTTAATCAATACACATTTACATTATTTCAATTTATACACATGTTAGGTTGTATAAAATAAAATGTTTTCATTCTGTTCACTGGAAGCATGTGACATATTAATCACCGCACGTAAATGCCTTGTGTCCAGTAAGAAGCAGACGTTTTACCAGATAAAATTGCATCCTTGCGACCCTAAGAAGCATATTGTAAGATAAACGATCGTGATTGGTATATTTCCGAGGAATTGCCAAACATTATTGGTCAATAACACTTGGCGAATGAATGGAATAATCGTGGAAATCTCTCCTTGTTCAAAACAGTAAATAATAAAATATTTACACTTTTAGGTCTGTTGTCTTCACTTTCTATCACTACTCTGTTATATTAATAGTCTTTACTTTCTACCACTACTCTGTTGTAAGTTATTAATAAAATTATATTGTCCGTTTTTCACGCAAAAAAAAATCGTGACACAAGTCTCAGAGAAAACAACGAACCTAAACTACTTCTTTAAAAAATAATTCTATTTTGAAACAAAAGATTTAGAAGATTTAGGCTTGTGGTTATAAGCTCTAGAAGAAAGACATACATTCTTTGTGAACAGTAAATAGCACTTGATAACTAAGTACAGTATTCACATATCTTTTATTCTTTAAATTAACCATCTGGTGATTAGTCTCGGATTCAACTCATCTAGTTGTCATAATCTATATCACCTGTAATAATCGAACCTCCAATATGTTTATCTAGACAAACTTTACGTACTGTATATCACCTTCGTGGCAACCCATTACGTCCTAGTCACATTCCATTAAGTAACTGGCGATGTAAGAAGAAATGAGCTGTCGAGAAAAATCAGCAAGGTTTCTTACGGTCTAAATTCTTGCCTAATATAGGTTTCTCTACGGTCTATATATAGTATAACACATACTAGGCCTATGATATGAAGCATACGACTGCATAATGGACAAGTCGCCAGTGTGCAATTCATAATGCAGCTCAGCAGTTGCATTATGTGACCACTCTGCGTTATTTGTGGGAACACACCCCGCAGCGCGTCTGTGTACATACAGGCTAACTTAGGTAAATTCTAATTCACAGTTTAATCGTGGTATCAGCCCATTTATCTCTTTAATAATTCAGTACTCTGTCGCCATGTCTGTCAATCATCTTTAATGTGGCCATAAGCATTCTGCGAATTTCCCCCGCGATTTCATGTAATTATACTGTGCTCTAGTTTATCTCAATAGCAATTATTTTTAATCTTTGTCATCACATGGACTACAAGGTAAAATTGGGACTAGGTAACACAAGTTTTCTACGACCTTCTGTATATAATAAATAAATTGCAGTGATTTTGATAAGTAAATTTCATGATACATTCGGGAGTTGTGAGTCCAAATTCCTTGGTCGAACAAACTGAGTGTGGGTTTTTCTCGGGATTTTTATCACTCGCATAGGCGAATGCCGGATAGGACAGGTGCCACTGACGTACGTAATCGCAAGACTTGCATACAAGCAGAGGTATACGCTTAATAAATTAATGATTTATCTTAAAATATGACGATATTTATCCACGTATTAAAAACTGTCATCCGTAGAAACCAGTCAGTCCACTAAGATTTTCCTTCTTGATTTCAAATTTAAAACCCACCAATGACTTTACTTTATGAATTCTCAGTCTATATCAAATGTAAAGTAAAGTGTTCCCTATTACAGGCCATGGAGGCCCAGAGGGTTCCAGGAGGTTGAGGCTCCCAGATTTTTAGACATCGGCACATGAAGGTGGTAAGGTTGTCAGCCTTACGCACCGGCCGCCTTTACCCCCAGGATTGCTCCTGGTACTCATTTCTGTTAGAGGCTGAGTCGACCCCAGGGCCATAGTGCCACCAGAAGGATTAGGCCAATTGAAAAACTCAACGACCTCATCGGGAATCGAACCCGCGACCTTCCGGTTTGTAGCGCAGCGCCTCAACCACTACGCTACGGCGTACCCCCCTATATATATATATCAAATAAAATAAATAAATTTAGCTCTGAAAGAGTGAATAACCATCCCGAACGATCCCTGTCGTGAATGTTATTGAATGAAGCTACAAGGCGAGTTTCTCAGAAAGCAAAACAGCAGATACAAAGACAGTAATATTAACTCTCGATAGCACATAACACAAGAGTAATAAAATACAACACACCCGAAAACGAATAATTTTTCCAGGATGCCATACTGGTCGACGCCGAAACCTAGATTCTGGCTTAGTTTTACAAAAAGGATCCCGGTGACATTTTTCACCTGCAGTGACGATGAAACGATTGAGGACGCAGAAGTCTACTGCATTCTTGTAGGAGGTGAAGTACCGGTATGTTAAACGCATTTTCCCAATCATAATCATAAAATTAAAATCTCGACTACGACATTCAGCAGGTACTCATCAAGAAATATTTTCTCACAGACGAACGAATAAAAACCGTTATGTTAGAGTTAGAACGTCGATAAGTGAGGACCTGGAAGAGTACATGTGTACCTTTGAAGCTGTATTTTTAACTTAATTTTAGCTTTTAGTTATTATTGTTATTATTATTATTATTATTATTATTATTATTATTATTATTAGATTTATTATCATTATGTTTTAGGATAAATAGTTCGGATGATAAATAGTAGTATGCAGTTGCAATTCTTAACTATGCAGTAGGCCTATATGCAGAGGCCCTTTATAGTTATCAAGAACAAGGGTCAAGGGTATTTAAAAAGTAAACAAACAAATGAATGTTCCATGTCCTTTTTTTTTCCATTGTCTTCAAGGCAAGATCTGCGTCATGCTGATCACACTTCAGGGATCTTCTCTGTATCAGGACGGGGAAGGACGGCACTGGAAGTGTAAAATTACCCTCCCTCTCGTTCCCACTACTCTCTTTCAACAGCAGGTAGAGACAACTAAAGCTATTGATTCTGGGCCCAGTCACGTGACAGGTAGAAGGAAAAAGGGCCGAATGCAGGAGTAGTGCATTTCGCACTTCAAGTGTCTTACTTCCTGGGCCTGCTCTATATCCTCTCTGAATATCTGTGTGATCCAAAAATCTGTCCCGGCTCTATAAGTATTGACTGTGCGATCCCTGAAAGGGAAGGCAAAGTGTTTAAGTGTGAAACAAACAGAATGTTAAAAATATGAAGACGAATTCAATTTTACACCACTGGAAAACGATTGCCTGAACGGGAATCAATAAACGCTTATAATATATTTAATTTTTTTCCTAGGATATTACACAAGCTAAGCATACGCTTTTAAACCCTTGTTAAAAATCACTAGAAAAATTATATTTTGCCACAAAAGTATTTTACCTTTATTGTGTTAACGAGGTAAGAATTAAATTGCTAACTCCAATGACATGTTTCTCAGTTCAACAATTTTACAACCTTGGTGCAGATTCCTTCCACACTAATAACTATAAAGATATAAAATATGCATAGCACAATCGTGTTATGAAGCCCAAAAGAAAAAAAAAAGTTTGTTTAGAGCATCAGCGTTTAAAAACAAATTGGTTTAATTAACTTTTTCCTAACATTATAATATCAACTAATAGCTAAAATTAAGCTATAAATAAAGCTTGAAAGATACGGCCGGCACTTTTCCAAGTCCTCACTCACCGACGCTCTACACAACGATTCTCACTCGTTCGTCTGCGAGTAGGCCTACCGGTAAACATTTCTTGAAGAATAGCCTACCTGCTGAATATCACACTCCAGATTCTGTGATTTTATGATGATCATTGGTAGAGGTCGCGCCTGAACGTACTTCAACATTCTGCAAGAATGCGGTAAACTTCTGTGTCCTAAACCATTTCATTAACACTGCTGTGAATAATGTCGTCACCGGGATCCCTAGTCTGGAAGCCAAATTCTATGTTTCCGTGTAGAGCCAGGGTGTCCAAAGAAATTTCTAAATAAATTTCCCTGACTTTCCATGACAAGAAACTTACATTTCCCTGATCGCAAGAATTAAAAGTTATCTGTAAACAAAACAAACAAAAAATCCAGCCTCCTCCATCCCCATAAAAAAAAAACAAGTAATGATTAGCTCAAGCAGTGAAAAGAAAATTGCTTCCACAGTCTGAGTTACACCAGACAGGAGCAAAACACATGCCCCTCACATTTCGATCGCTAGGGCTAGTTATTTTCCCTGACTATTCTGTATGTTTTTGACAAATTCCCCTAATGTTTTCCTTTACTATATAAAATTCCCTGACTTTCCCTGACCGATTTCAATTTCCCTGACTTTCCAGAATGTAGGTCATCCTGGAAAAATTGCACTAGACTTTTTTAAAGTATTTCGTAACGGCTGTTTCGTTTCCAATGTTACCGGAGTTTGTCAACAACTGAAGCGGAAGGGACTTCGAGAATCTTACGCTTCAGAAGAGAGATCAATTTTTGGTGTGTGTGTCATAGAGTGTACATAGTCTATTTCCATAGTTCTATCACATTATTACAATCTCACGCGTTTGTAGCTCCTTTACCACTATCTAAAAATGTGTTTTTTTAATCGGCATCTCACAATAAGTAGTTATTTCGTATATGTACTAACACAAACACAAACTCATACTCGTATATACACTAAGACACTTATAAAAGCCTGCATGCAAAACGAGAGGCTAGTTCTCTATCCTGGAATTAATACATTCATTTTGTAGTGATCAGAAGTTGCAATTATAAGGGATGCAAAGGACATGGTCACGAGTAATTCACAGAGGCTCATCAGAACCGCTCAACCGGACTCGGAAAACTCAAGCAGGTCTACGAGAGTAGAATAACGAGTGGAAAGTTTCATCTTCTCGAAATCTAATATATTAACAGCAAGGTAACATTTATTTTATCATTTATATCCATTACACGTACCCTTGATTATCTTAAGGTAAAAAAGGGTATTTACAATAAATCATGCTTGAGGCACTGATAAGTTAAATTGTTTCGCATGTTAGCTGAAATATCTCGTGCTTAAAATACTTAAAATGTGCACGCTCCTTCAATCCTGACGATATTGTTATCCTAAAAATAAAAACTACATACTCCATATTGGTCTCGTATTAACCATAAAACGGTTAATGATTTTTTGTTTAACTCTTAACCATAGACGTGACTATTATGTTACATTAACATGGACGTGAGGTCTCAGTGACCACTCACAGTTATGGGGCTTTTTAGAATGCAAAGACTTACAAAATGTGACTTTTTAATATTATCCAATCAAATTTATTCCTAAATGTGTGATTAACGAAGCAATATTCTTACACAATCATTTTATGGGGGGTTTCAAGGCACACATTTGGTACTGCCATCACAAATGTAATGAAATGCACAGTTTCGGAGACATGTTAATATTTTTCAAATGAATAGCTAATATACAGTGTCGTAAGTATATACAGCTAAAATACAATATTTAGTATCGTCATTCACATCACTCCCAACAACACATTAATCTGAGTTCACCATAATAAGTTATGTTCCAAATTGCAGTAGCTGAATTTACAACAATTTTCACGTAGGAATGAGACAGACATTTCCTCAAAACATTCAATGCACAATTTTACCAAAATAATTTCATCATAACTGTCATCAGATAGCCCTAAAACTCTCGGCCTAACAGTTTTTGATGGTCCCTGTCGTTCATTCATTGTTATTCACAAAATATTTAACTGAAAAAGCTCAAGTAGCCTTGCTCGTGAGGTCTCAAAGACCGATACAAAAATTAATGATTCACACACTTATGGGTGACGATAAGGGTCTTGAGAAGGGACGGTAGTGTAAATAATCTACTTGTGAAGATAATATCCAGACATTAGCAGTGGTTTATGTTTTACTGCGGTCATACACCTCATGTCCATGATTAAGGGTTAACTAAGTCTTTTCCGTAAATCTACAAAAGCCAAAGTTAGAGCGAAACAAAAAATTAATCTTTAAAAAAGATAGTTTATTTAGAATCCTCACTAATTAACTAAATCGGACACTTTAAATATAAGCACACAATATCTGATTTAATTAGTGTAACAATAAATATATATTATATGTCTGATAGGTATATAGGTATATATATTACATAATATTCTACATGTGAATAATACTAAATCAAAAACATTACATTAAAATTAGGGAAAGTTTAATTTATACATGACAGCAAATTACGTTGAACGTAATATTATACTGATCAATTGCCAAATAAGGGTATCAAAACTTTATGAAGTTTTAAGATCAATTATAAGTCCAGCTATGTTTTTGGTTTAGTTAGACTATACTAATATTTTGTATGGTGTCAGACTAATAGCTCTGAACCAGAAATAGTGTATTTAAGACTTCAGTAACCCGAAAGTTGTTAGGAATGGACTGACTATATTATGGCATCTGAAACAACTCTATGTTTTTGTGCATTTGCAAGTTTCCTCTTGCAAGGTAATGTCAGGCGGGATTATAGGAACATACTGTAACGCAGCCTAATTCGTCAGGTACCTACGTAACTTGATCCTCCCTCTCCCTGTAGAACTTCTGGGTCTCTGCCAAATTTCCATCCACACCCTCGACAATCCAGGATGTCGTGCTTTGAGTGATTGTTATTTGTTTTGTAGATCTTCTGTACTAGCGCACTTTGTAATCTACAATCGACCAGCGTCAGCAGAACTACAGATTTGTGATACATTGACAATCGCGCACTCACATAAAAATAAAAAATAAAATTAAAAAATCCATGCCAAATCGGCCGGTTCCGGGATTTGATCCGGGGACCTCCAGAATACGAGTCCAAGACGTTACCATTTGGCCAATTCAGTTAGTTTGACGGTGTTGTTTGATAAGCATATGTGAAGGAATAGTGTTAACTGTCAAATTATACCGGTAGACAAAAATTAAAAAGACATGTGACATTTAATTCGTTGTTACTCTGGTACTGGTCAACCGACTAGGTCCAAATTAATAGGCTTCTTGCCACGGACGTTATAAATGCTTATACCAAGTTTCATGAAAATCCGATAAAGCATATTTGAGTTACGGGGCCTTTTGTTATATACCATAAAAATGCACTGGGCAATATTCCGGTACCGGCGAACCGATTTGGTCCAATATCAACAGACGTCTTCCCACGGACATTATAAATGTGTATACCAAGTTTCATGAAAATCCAATAAAGCTTATTTGAGTTATGGCGCTTTTAAATAAAAGCAATAAATTGGGTTTGACGCTGATACCGCTGGACCGATTTGGTTAAATGTCAATAGGGTTCTTCACATGAACATTATAAATGCGTACACCAAGTTTCATGAAAATCCGATAAAGCGTATTTGAGTTATGGCGCGTACAGACACACGGACAGACATACAGTCAGGCAGTCAGAAAGACAGACAGAAAGACGGACAGACATTTTTCCGTCCTCCACACACAATCTCATAAAGCACCATACTGGCACTTAATAATTGGAAACAAATAGTAACATTGTTTTTAAATAACTTGGGTTATTTTCATTGGTAGTCTACTTCTGCCTTAAGTATAGACTTCGTATGTGGTATTATACTCTCCAGCATGCAGCACTTCATCTTTTAACTCTCCATGGTTTTTCTTCTTCTACCAAGTTTTCTTATTCCATTTTTCCTTCAATTACATCCAACAAAATTTCTCTTCGTCTCGTAATGTTAGCTTTTTTTTTTTCTTTCTTCTTTACAACCTTTTCTTATCCACTCTTCGTAACACTTCTTCATTCATTATTTTGTCTGTCCACCGAATCTTCATTTTCCTTCAACACCACATCTCAAAGCTTTCTAAATATTTCATTTCCATTATCCTCAGCGTTCATGTTTTACTCCATTTGTAGCATTTCATAAGTTTCTTCCTTACCTGCAAATCTAGTTTCCGGTCAGCAAAGCTACTCTTTCCCTAATTTCTTTCGTGTAGTAGACTATCTCTTGTCCTAAATAACGAAATTACTGGGATATATAATCTGTTATCAATGAGACACCTCAATATTTCATTTTTCGAAATCATCACTTGTGACTTTATTCGTATTTATCTCCTTTTCATATCATCTTCTTGCCTCCAGCAGTTGGTTCAACAATCCTTTGTAAGCAGATCTATATCTTAAGATTGTTTTAGTATTACTCTTTGGTTCAAAAAGAATTATGCGACAGTAATAATTATTATTGTTGGGTTTGCAGCTATTTATAACGATTATGGTAAAATCTAAGTTAAGTGTATTTATTTATTTGCTCATTATGTCAAATTCTTTGCATTTAAGGTAAACCTTGTAATAATTTTTAACATATATTTATTAATATTTTTTGTAATATTATTGGCATGAGTGACGTCTGTATCTTGAATCAATGGGAATAGCGATTGCTAAGTCAAGCTAACATCATGCGAGAACCAAATTGCAAATCGGTTGGAGGCCACTGGTTTCAAAGCTAAAAGCCTCTGTGTTATATTCACTGCTGTTTGTTCTGTCTTGGTTTCTATTTTATTGCGAGAGTTAATTAACTTGTTGGACCCCACGCCTACACTTGTGATGCCAGCCTACAAAGAGAGAATATGTTTCTGATGTCCATTTCCGATTTTACGCAGAACAAATATTCTAATTTATACTAGTTGACAATATGAATTTAAGCTCTCTTTCTCTTTCTCTGCTCCTCTATCTCTCTCCCCCTCTCTCTCTATGTTACAACACAAATACCAGGTTCAGATCAAATCTGATTATGCACCTTTTTCTATCAAAGCAGTGCAATAATATGATCTCATTTTAAGTTATGAAGTATTATTCAGCCTTTGTTTAGTTTACGTTTTATTAAAAACCTTTAATGAAAAAAAGTTTAAAAGTGCGCAAAAATAGATAAATTATGTGTTAACTTTGAATTTAAATGGAGAACTAACATATATGCAATATGTAGCATTTCAAACTGATAAAGGTTTATATTGTACAAAAAAATAAATAAACTAGGCCTATGCATTATTCTACATTTTACTTATCTGATTTTAGGTAGATTTCGAAGAAAAATCTACCCATTGCAATGGATACCATGCAATGATTTTCGAAAAATTCTTTCATATCTTTACGTTTCATGCTCCCCTAAGTACGAAACCACCGCCCGCTCAAAAAAAAATGTTGTGATATATATATATTTATATCATTACACGATAGCGGCCGTAATTTTGAAGATATTTGAACCAAATTTTAATATGTTATTTCTAGGCCCAATAGTTCAGACAAGTTCGTTAATGAGCAAAATTGGCCCAAGGGGGTGGTCGGAGGAGGGGGTTGAAATTTTTAAAAATGTATATCTCGGCCCCTATGAAGTATAGAGGGAAACTTTGTTTGAATAAATTAGAGTACTTCCTATGGAGTTCACAGTGACACCAACGATTCGGGGGTTCGAGTGAGGTTGGGGGTGGGGGTGGGGGATGAAAATTCGAAACTTTTGAAACCACGTCTTGTGGGGTATCGTTGAAAAGCTCTTGATGAGTACTCTACAAATCAATAAATAGTTTCTTGATAGCTCTCATATGACGCGAGATTTTAATGTTTGAAAATAATAACACTTAAAAGAATTATTATAATATCATAATTTTGTCATGTTTAGCGGCTTTGCTAATTTTATTCATTGCTGATCTTGCGCACGGCCTCCCAGAATATTATATCCTATTCTTGTTGTCAAAACAAATGATTGTAGGCTCTTCCTCTTTACTGCAGGTTTGCCATGCCAAGCCTAAAAAAGAAGAGTGCTGCGCAGCGATAATAAATTAAACCAAAAGCACTTTGAAATCTACCTCAGCCTGTAGGCCTGCCTAAAGGGATTTTTATTTTATTGCAAACCAATGGTAATATAAGAACGTTTTAAACTAATAAATATCAATAAGAAAATACGATTATCGCGATTAGAATCATGACGATTCCTTTCTTGATCAACTGGTACCATCTAAAGCCTTTATTAATAATAATTTTAAAATGAACTAGAAACATGCTTATAAAAGCTGCCTTGAAAATCATGTAAGAGTAAAGAGGAAAGCACCCGAAAGAGAATTTCAATCTTGGCTTTACCAAAAATACAAAGGTAGAGATGTTCTTCTTTAATAAGTATATAACATTAAACATAGGGATTGTCAAAATTTCAGGAAATTCGACTAAAGCTGTTGGCATACCTACCTCACCCAGACACATAACTTTGTACATGGATAAATATTAGAAAATATCATGTTTACTAAAGTCAATTGTTTTATTATTGTATAATGTTAAATTTTAATTTTAATTGTTATTATTATTGTCATTTTATATCCTAATATTAGTTTTAATGCAATTTTTTTCTTATACTTTCTTTTTATTTTACTGTAATTTTTGGAATCCTGGTAGAGAAGAGAAGATATGACGGTCTTATCTCTAACAGGTTAAATAAATTTATTATTATTATTATTATTCAATGGTCGCTGCAACTACTAGTAGTTAAGCAGTCCGCTTCAATAACCTATTGCATTTTACGTAGGATGACCATAATATTTTGAGCTGAAAACGGGACAAAATTTTAGATTATTAATTTATTGTTATCATTATTATTATTATTATTATTATTATTACTATTATGATGAAAATAATGCATTTTAAGAAACGAGAAATAACAGGCCTATAGATTGTACAAACCTAATGCTTAATTTAAATTAAAATCTCAGTCGTTCATAAGAGGATGCACAAAAATATCAAGCCTGTTTTACGAGTATTTTACACAACAGTTGCGCAACACTTTAATCGCCGCCGTACACGGTCAAAATTATTGCGCGACATCGCATTTTGCGCAAAATAATTGATCTTGTGTGGGACACTAATGTTCACGACATCCAGAAAACACCTGTCCAAACATAAATATAATTTTTTTGTTAGTATGCACGGTTGCCAAACTACAGTATATACTTATTAACTTGACTGAAAAAACACGCTACAATTAAAATTCCAGTAACATATTTCAGGCATTCAAAGTATCAAACTATGAATTCTAATAAGGTCTACAGATGTAATTTTAAATGTATGTTCTATTCTCGAGCTCGTTTATGAAACGTGACAATTGCGTCTATTTTGGAGTATCGACTGGACGGCCAGGATAAACGGGTGGGTACCGACTGCGCGCGAAAGGATCAAATTTTTTCCCAACTGCGCGCAAGCTACTGAATTGTAAACAGCCCAATGCGCGGAGCTACTATATTGTAAACAGCCCAACTGCGCGCGCGAGCCTACCACAAATACGTCAAATGCTTGTGAGTCTTTCTCATCTAAGTAACACTAGTAAATAATGTTTTGTCATTTGTTTCGAAAATATTTGTGGCTATAGGTTATAGGAATGGTAGCACTGTTAATGACTATCGATTGTTCCGATAGTTCTGGCTGTAGGCTGTGGGGGTGGTAACACTGTTGTTCCGAGGGTATATAATGGCGTGCTGTTTATAAAACGATGTACTCATCGTGTGTGTTTCTATAGAAAACAATGGACTCAAACGCTTCTCTGCAAGTTATGAAAAGTCAAAGGGGTCAAAGGGGACAAAGTTTGATTATTATAGATGGATATAAATTTTTAACCATACCTATGAATGGCAAATAGGCCGGCATTCATAGAGAGTCCTAAGTCTCCAAAAAATGGGAAGGAAAATGATGGAATAATCGCCGAGCGCAGTTGACCTATAGGCCTATAACAAACTTACCGTCGCGCGCAGTTGACCTATACGCAAAACGGATCTCCGTCCGCAGTCGGGCACTAACAGTTAGGGCTGTGTTCACCAACGCCGATAATCTGTCTGATCCTGTTTTTAGACTGTAAAGCTGCGATATTGTTCATTTTGCGTTTCACCAGCTACAGTAACTTGGTTTTTCGATAATATATAAGCTAATCTTTACCGGTGAAATATCGTCCAGGAAAACAGGATAAACCAAGCTAACTGCGACATCAAGATGGCGCGTAGGCGATTGGAACATGTGATCAACATGTGAGATGATCACAGTGTTGAGGAATATGAAGCAGAACACAGAATAAGGCACCCTAATGGATAAAGGAACGTATGCCGTACTTGGACATTTATGACGGCATTAAATTCAGCACAAGATTCAAGAGAAAAACGAAATTATCTGCTATACGCCACGCCCTCAAAACAGTAATACATCTAGCGACCATTTGTAGAACTACTAGCTAGAGACAGCGTGAGAGGAAACTTTCCGTTGCTATGGCAACGTTTACATTTCACGTCCGGACGTAGCCAATAGACAGTCTTCCCCCCGCTGTTTCACACAACCACCGCCAGAGAACGTTGGTTCTCGTATGAAAATTTTAAGGGTCAGACAAGTAGTAGACAAAAACCAAGCGTTTGAAAACCAAGATCACAAACTATATGGTGAAACCCGAAAGGTTTATTATTTGAGATAATGGATTAATCGTAGTTTTTATTATCGACGATAACGAGAAAATTTTATCCGTGTTGGTGAACGCAGCCCTTAGAAATTTATCTTGCGCGGTCGGGGTCCTCCGGCTGGACAAACATAATAAACGGGACTGTCCAAGTCGAAAGGGACGTAAGGTCACCCTGATTTTACAAAATATGGCAGCTTTGAGTCTACGTTGACTACAGGAATAAGTTATGAGAATCAGACAATTTATTTAATATGCATTATATTGAAATCAAATTTTGATTTAAAGAACAGCAAATAGGCCTATTATGTTCACTTTCACACATTTAATCAATTAATTACTCTGACAAACTGACCGAGATGTCAGTTACAAAGTTCCATCTCGCTCAGGGGAAAGAACTTCAAATTGTCAAAAGAACATAAAAATTAAGAAACTTCTGCGTGCATCGAAGGCATGCTTTTTAAACCAGCCATTATGCTCTCTGTATATTTTCTTTCTAAAATGGCGTGAGTTCTTCAGAAGCGGATGGTTTTGTGTGATAAAGGAAGTTCTCACTCAACAGTTGTCTTGCACTAATTAGGCTGCAGCAATTTGTGGTTGTAGCGAACTGCCTGCCATCTGTCTGCGGTCTTCTGAATTGTGGGAATCCCACACTGTTACCCATGCAATTCGTCAAGGATTTTGTAAGACATTACCACATTATAATTAGTAAGACTCCTACTATAGGTAGGCTAATGCCCAGAGTAACGTGAGAGATACATCGAAAACAAGTGAACATAAAATATTCAAATTGCTTTCGGCACATTTTCTTGGCAAACTAGAAAATAACCGACTTCTTGTTTTTACTTCGTCTACCCGTACAATACGTAGAGGAAGTATTGAACCCTATTCAACCCTGAAATTCACCCAATCTCAATCCATGGATACTTATGTGTGGAAGCACCTGAAAGCCATAGGTCATTCCACGATATTTGAAATGAAAAAACGTTTCAACGTGTTCTACAAGCGTGCGTTTCCGTTTCTCCTTTTGTAGTAAAGCTTCAAGAAAACTGACTCAATGCGAGATATTGTTCAAATATCTCTATGGTCCTATTTTTAAAAATTCAGGCATTTTACTGCAAAATTGTGAAACAAGTTTCATTTTGAAATATGAAAATATTTTCATTTAAATTTTTAATAACTCAAAAGTGAATAAACAGACAGAAATGAAACTTCTTCACAACATTATCTGCATGAGCACGTGCACAAAGCGACAAGTATGTAGAAGATACATAAAATAGAGGTTTTACTCACTACACCCTCTTTATAATAAACAGAACATATATCACCTAGTTTGATAAAATCTTATCAAATCTGTTCCCATACAAAGGTCACGTATGCGGATTCAGGTTCAGGTCAGGAACGACAGCCTGCATGCTTACAGTCTTGTTGAGTCCCCGCGGACATCAAGTTGGGCTTTGAGTATCCACGATCAATGAGATTATTTATATAGAAGAGGAATTCATGAAGAACTGCAAAAAGCAAAGTCAAAGAGCATGACATAAAACTAGTCAGAAAGGAAGAGAGTGCATTACAAAATATAATATCATTCGATTTGTCGGATCCTTTTAGAAGCTATATGGATCATATTACTAATGTTCTCTTCCTAACTTTACATAGGCTGTCTATTAATAGGCAAAAACAGACATACATTAGGCTATATTATGAAGAGCAGAAAACTTTTTCGTTGATTGAAACATTTGGTGAAACATAACAGGATATGGGTTATAGACAAAAGCCTACTTTAATTCATATAACATATATATATGTGTGTGTGTGTGTGTGTTTCAGATGTTATATTTTCATTAATTATATTTAATTCAAAATAAATTAGTTCTTTATAGTGCCTACTTACTTACTTCGACGTTAGTGAGACGTTAATTATAATATTTTTATAGTTTGCTATAAGTTAGGTCCATATCCTTTATTTTTACTTTTTTCTCATTTTCATATTTATTTAAGTCAAAGACAAGGTACATAAAATGCAGAATTTAAATTTAACACTCAAATGAGTATTGCTTAAGTGTTGGTGCTGTTCAGTATTAATTGAATAAGTTATGAATACAAGTAATAAACGATAATATAAGTAATAAGTAAAAGTAAGTTACTTTTTTCTCAATTTCATATTTATTTAAGTCAAAGACAAGGTACATAAAATGCAGAATTTAAATTTAACACTCAAATGAGTATTGCTTAAGTGTTGGTGCTGTTCAGTATTAATTGAATAAGTTATGAATACAAGTAATAAACGATAATATAAGTAACTGTTATTTAAAATTCTATTTATATTAGAAGACACTTGGAGAAAAACGAAAATCTACAAATTTATATAATGATCACTATAACTACAACAAAAGGATCCTTAAATAAAATATTTACATAACATTCACCTTAAGATAAATTATGCAAATAATATTAGGAATTAGAATGAAGGAGAGAAAGACATATTACAAAATATAGCTAAATTATTCGCTTCATAAAATGTTTGAAATAGTTTTTCAGTTGAGCAAATTTTCTCACTGTTGAATTCTGTCATGGTATTTACATTTAAGAGAGTATTTTTCTTATACAGTATAATTAGGGCTCGGAAGTTTATGAAATTTCATTTTTTTCTGTGACATCACAGGTAAATGGAGAATGTAGGCCTACTGTTAATTCGTCTCACATCAAAGCGAAGAAAAATAGACTACTTTTTAAAAATTTATATATATTGCATTTATTGGCATTTTATTCTCTACTGGTCATTTTTTATGAAATTTTCATTCTTTCTTTACATTTCCCTATTTTGTCTACAGAATGGAAATTGACTTTCCCAACAATACTGACAAAGCGATCTCACAATTCCTTAGCTATGAGGCGACGTAATTTATGACCACTAGGCGTCCACACAACCCACTAGCAAGTTACCTGTTTGCCGCTAGTTTTCAATATTTTCAGACAGTTAAATGAGTATTGATTTGGCATCCTTATCGTCAGACAAAAAAGTACAACATCCATTAATAAATATAGTAAACATAACATTAATAACAGAAAACATAATAATAAAAGGACTAATATAAAATATTTAAAGCTTGCCCTTTGTTTAATATTATTTATTACTATACGAGTACTGTACATTCCCCTTTTTAAACACATATTTAGCCACATAAGTCATTTTTACAAATTTTCACGTATTTTTCATAAATTTAAGGTATATAATATGTCTTTTGCAAGAATTTTAGGTCATAAACTTCCGAGCCCTAACTATAATATTTAAAAGTTCAGACAGCTAAATCTATCAGAACAGACAGCACTCCGTTCCTGCTTGACGTCTTTGGAAATTCCAGCATCTAATTCTAAGCTCTTTTGCCTGGTTTGATCCTACTCATTTTCTAGCACATACAACATTCCTCTGATTTTTCATCGAATATATCATACTATACATACACATGTATGTCAAATATTGAAATAATATTGAATTAATAAAACTGATTCGCATGGAGTTAGATGCAGACAAGCATCACTCTCTAAGTCCTGAAGAATGTCAGACTCACTAAAAGAACGAATTACGGATAATTAATGTGAAGTTCCTCGGATAACGCTAAAAATCATGCAAAATATTTTTCACCCGAACGAAGATCGGGTAACCAGCTGGTAACACATGAAAATACAAGCAAATTAAGATAACGATTTGTTTCCGATATTTTGGTAACAGGAAAACGACGATTTGAAAACGGGATTGTAAAAGTATTATGCCAATATCATTGCGTAATAATAAACACCAAGAAAACAGTAGCCTTTATACAGAGTACAATCTCTTCCAAGTTTTATTGACCGAGCTGAACAAGAAAAATATTGATAATGCAAAAAGCGGAGATCGAGGTAACACTGGAAAAACACTTGCATGATACCTAGTATTACTTGTAAAATTTATCCCCTCATAAATCACAGATAAGGTAAGCAGTATAAGTGGACTGTCTTCTTTTTCTATAAGTCTAAAAAGACAAGCAACTAATGTACAAAATATAATTAATCATAAACATATATTTTAGGGATAAGAGATGGGCTTGAAGCAAATTGTTTGAAGATAGGGAACTCTGGTTTGGAGTTTCGAATTTCCATGCTATAGCATGAATCATGTATGGAATTTCAACGCAACTTCTCCGTAAGATAAATCCATTGCCTAATCCATTACACCACATTGCAGCCCAGCTCAACTTATAAAGTAGGCCTATGTAGTGTGCTGCCGTTAGAAGTAGAGTGCTGCTGTTAGAAGTACATTTTTACAACGGCTGTTTATTCAAAAATGAGCTTAAGCTAACCGTTCAAACACAGTATGTCCAGAAATTAAGTATCTACTATTTTACAGAAATAGAGCATTCAGGTGTAAGGTGTACGCTGTACATGGTAGCTCATGTCAGGTATATTGTATATGTTTACTGTGTAATTTCTGCTGGTGTTCGTGCACTAACTTTGTGAAAGCAGTTGAACAAATTATGTTTTGTTACTCCTAAGTGAATCTACATAATGTTCAGCATCCTGGAGAGGCTACGTATTGTAATGTGTAAGATAAGGCTATGATGACATTCGGAAGAAATTTAATTGCGATTCCATCAAAATGGATTCACAGACAAAAGAAAATTGCATGTTGGATGGGTAGACCCCAGAAATGGATGGCGCGTTCCCTGGTCCTTATGCTCAGAGACTGCTTTGTGTGGGAATTAAAAAAAAAATGTTTAACTGACCATTATCACATTGCGAGAGCTAAAGATTTCTAAAACTAAAACAAACTCAATGCTCCTCAAGGGGAAAATAGGAAATCACCCTCCAATCATCAGGATAGGACAAGACTAGATCCCATATGTTCGAGAAACAAAGTATTTGGGTATAACTTTACAAGAAGGTAATAAATTCACCGCTCATATTCAAAGAATCAGTGCTACAGCTAACAACCTATTTCAGGCCCTAGCCAGACTTTCTGGACAGCAGTGGGGATACAAATTCACTAACTATCCTATACTTTACTCTGCTATTTTTGAGGCTATTGTCTCGTATGCTGCAAACGCTTGGGCCACTAACTTAACACACATCACATCCGTAAACTCTAATCTGCCCAGCGACATTCTCTCTTGCGAATAACTAAAGCCTACTCCACTGTTTCGAATGATGCTCTACCAGTCATAGCTGGTGTTCTTCCTGTTGATCTTCTGCTTGAGGAACGGATAGCCAGGTACAAAGTGCGGAAGCAAATTAATTTTCAATTAGGTCCCTTCAAATCGGACCAAGGGAATTTGAGAGCTTAGATCGATCACATCTTTATGAACGCATTCACTCACAGTTAATAGATATTTGGCAGCAAAAATGGGTAGTTGCCCAAAATGGTAGAATCACTCGTGACTTTTTCCCAAATATCAGAAATAGACTTAAAATGCCATGGATTAAATTGGACCACTTCGTCACACAGGTATTAACTGGCCACGGCAACTTTGCCGCTAACTTAATCCGTTTCAATCTCACAGACGACGATCTATGCGCTTGTGAGGACAGCGAACCAGACACCATGTATCATATGCTGTATACTTGTCCTCGATATCGAGAAGCTCGACTACTCCTCCACGAAGCCGCTAGGGCAGAAGAGGAAGCCTGGGCACCGGACCTTACGTTCTGGACGCGTAAAAACACCTTCCCAGCCCTTAAAACCTTTGCAAAAACAGCACTTCTCGAAAAGTCTATAGTAAATTAACACACCAAAGTAGACGGTCATTTGGCCACTGCTCCAGTCCGAACGAGGTTTTTGAGGGGTTTCCCTCGTTCTTAGGCGAATGCCGGACTGGTCAATAATCCCCTCAAACAGATACACGCACTACAAATCTCTAGAATACATAACTACATGTCACTAAAAAGAAACACAATCGGAAATATTGCACATAAGACCTATCCGCACTTAGGTCTATCCTGCGCCAAAGTACAAAGACACAAGTACTCAGCCCAAACACGTCACACCATCAACATCCCCTACGGATGTACATAAGGGCACAATAGGTATACACACATCACATATGGTTACCAAAATTTGGTCTGACCGGAGGTTTAGGCTTAATTGCTTGGCACTCCGGGGGTAAGGGTGGGCACAAAAAAGTCCCGAAACAGCTGCAGCTGCAATAACACCCGCAATCCTTCAGAACTACTTTCTAGTCACTATCGAAAGATGAGAAGTGAAATTATGATGTAAGGTGGCGAATGTTTTGATTACAATGTGTAACAAACATATTCCATGAAAAGCTTTGCCAGTAAAATCACTCTTTTAACAAAATAGATACTAAATTTCTGAACATTCTGTACAATGGGAACCTGGTTACAAAATCACTAAAACTAACGTGTTAAATAATTAACTAAATAATTAATTATGGTCGACCAATAAAAATAATCAAAAGAAGATAGATTCCATCGGCCACGTTATTATGCACACTGACTAGCTCATTTGATAAACCGTTAGCACGGATAGCTGAAGGTCCCAATATAGGAGTTTTTATTTTATTTTCATGAAAATTTCATGTTTAAACTAAAAATATGGATACGGTAATGGATAGACCTACGGTAATATGCTTTATAACATGTTTATGTGAGAAAGTTTGTAAAATATATCCATTAATTTTAACAGAGATTTTTATACGCTTACTATACAGACATTTTATATTTAATTAAATGAAGCAGATACATGTCAACTGTCCGACTTCTCTCTCATTGTAGTACTGAACAATGTGTGTGCACGTCACATTCCTGAGACGCCAAGGACACACATATTGGAAAGCTTCACACAGAAAGGGCTAAGCATGTCCAATACCCTGACAAAAGGATCTCATATCCTGTAAACTCGGAACAAGGAAATTCAATAACGTGAGCAAGAATCAATTGTACGTTTCCTACATATTTGTAAACTATACGACCTCAACGCGACGCAGGAATTCTCTGAACAAAACCAGATCTTAACCACCAACAACTTTAGCCCGCTGCCTTTGAAATTAGACTTGGAAAGTGAAACATTTAATGCACTATTGCACTAAGCAAGAGGAAGAAGTCCGAATGTGTCGACTATTACAATTTTTTTCAACTGGACTAGGATAACATATACGGACTATGAATCATTGGCGGATTTCCTCTTCTTCGCAAAGAAAGGTGTGCAACACTTTTGTCGTGTAAATTGGATATCTGCAAAGAAATAACAATCCAAGTCAAGTAAAATGGAAATTGATACTTTTAGGCCATTTTTTAAGAGCCTGAACTATACTAAAGCACATTAAAGTTTACAGAAACCAATTCTGCTCCCTTAAAATTTATTTAGAATTGGCTTCCAATGGAATAATTACATATATGAAATAGCAATCTGATTGAACCTTTTAGCTGATGAATCATGAAATACATAGAAAACTCTCTTTTGTGTGGATACTTTTTATTAAGCACACACGGTGTTGTGGAAAACTCAAATCTATTCTCGCAATACATTCGTTTCCAAAACCTTGACGAGAAACAGATTTGGGTAGACACATACTCCCTTTATTTAAATAATAATTACTATTATGGTAGAATAGTTATAGACCCAAAAATTAATGTTGATTCGAGAATATTTACTCTCACACAAATTTGTTTTGCTTAGACGAAATGAATGATTCTTCAATAACCACCCATAGTTTCAAACAATTTTATACGTTCTAGAATTTATATTAGTCACAAACCACCATTTATATTATATTTTATGATGTTTGAAGCCCCAAATATTTTGATTGGCTCTCGACGGACATCCAATCAGCTGCCGAGCTACCAAAAACATTTGTATCCGTAAATAAGGTAAATAAGACAATCTCAGATGCATCACTTTTTGTCGATAGAAATAATATACGAAATTACGTACTAAAATATATGCTTTCAATTCCAGAAGATCAATTCAGCTGGTACTTCACATAAACATTATTATTTGTCCACTTGACAACAGTGCTGAAACTTACGGATTTCATTAGCTCAATTATTTCTGTTGGTTAACAGCCAAATTATTCTTGCAGTGGACATTTCAGTCCCCAGAACTTATGACTGATTTCTCTGGCAGCACACTTCCGTTGGGAAATCTCACTGGAACGTAATTTCAACCGAAAGAATAATGGACTCGCGCTGTTGGAACATCTGTAAACGAGCATTTACAATGTGCGCATGCGGTCCGGAATGTGATGACGGTTTCCGAAGTAATGGGACAGTTCTTATATTAATCCGAGGCCCATGGGAGTTCAAGAAAAAATTAATTAACCTGGCACTACTGCACTATGTTCCAAAATTTCCCGAATTGCACTCGCAACAAACCATTAATTAGATCGATACTCATATACTGCCGGAACAGAAAAAATCTGAGAATTCCACAGTGGCTTGACAATGGAGCGGTAACAATAATGATTGCTTCTAGCTGCTATACAGTGGATGTATACTCCGCGCCTTATTTCTCCGAGCCTTGCCTACGTAACAGAAATCTAAACGTGGCAGAGGGTGAATAGAGGGAAGAAAGAGATAGAAGATGGTTGCTATACAACTAAGGAAAAACTAAAAACATGCATGTACTCATAATTATACCTACTACAGTATTACGATACTATAGTCTACACTGATAAGAGATTAGCTACAGGACTTTTTTTATAAAACTTATTTCAAATCAATTTATTATAGAAAGAAAATGATCGGTATTGTGGTTTAGCTTCTCGTGGAAGCTGAAATCACCGTATGTTTTTGCACGAACAGTAAGGGATGATTTAATAATAGAAGAAAAGCACCCAACGGGCATTAAGTATGAGAAAATTGTGCACAATGTGCGGCTTCTTGGATCCTTAGAGACAAAACTGCGTCAGGGATTCTCGTCTGTATGCACCGGTCATGGCCTGTTAAGGGATGATTTCGCACCCAGTTGACCTTCCCCACCCGCTAATGCCACTTTCTCCTCTGGAATTTTCAGAATTCTAACGGCCGCCAAGGTCGGAGAAATAAGGCGGGCAGTAATAGTGCAAAATGTGAAGCGTTACTCCCAGAGTGAGAAAAAAGATGATCTTGTACCTAAACCAACAGGAGAGTAACTTATAACTAGGGTTCGGATGTTTATGACATGTCATATTTTTATCCTGACCTCCATTCTCGCCGCAAACAGAAATGAAATACGAATTGCACGCTTGTTATCCTAATCGGAACGTTTTTATTTTGCATATAAAGTCATATTTTGGTCATTTTTGCGGTCTTGGTCATATTTTGGCCATATTTGTAATTCAACGTCATATTTCAATGATATATTCGGCAAAAGAGCACAATTATACAGCGTATGTACTACATCAGGGGTTTCCAACTAAATGCTCAGTGACGTCATAGCGAGCGTCTCTGGTGCTCCCTAGCAAGGCAGGTAGACAACACGGAGCAGATGGATCAGCTTCACCCTGTCAGAGCAGTGGCGTATAGTAAGGAAATACAACGTAGTGTAGTAGTGATGCATGCTACTATAATAATAATATGTCTAATAGGCGTAGTAATTCTTCCCTTATTTCAAGTTCACTGTTCACCCCTAATAAAAACAGTTACTTGGCTGTATCTGTGATGTCTGTGCTTACATCTATCGCCTAAGAATAACATAGAAAGTTGTTTGTTATTTCTTTTAACTGGCAGATTCACTATTCGCTTGGTCTGATTCATCTTCAGTGCCATGTAACAGTTGTTCTTTAAGTTTCATGATAATATTAGTACGTTCTTCTCCTTGATATTTACCGTATTCAGCAGCATGGCACGAGTAATGTCTCTGTAAATTGATTTTTTTTTCACATACTGCATTTCTTTAGAACACACTAAACATTTCCCTACTGTTCCAGTATCCGTAAACATAAACAACTCTTCCCAAATAGAAAGAAATTTAGGTTGAGTAGATGGCTTTTCAGTAATACTACTCGTTGAAGCAAATACCATGATACACTGACTAAACACACTACCGCGCCACTGCTGTGTCCAGGGCTCTCGCATGTTGCTCCGTACCGGTTTTATGCAAGAGAAACAAGCTCTGACGTCATTCCTCAGTCAGTTGGAAATGCCTGTACTACATGGTCAAGTTAAATTTGAGCTTTACTTAATTAATTTAACGTTTAGCCTATGTCAAATGAATAGGTAACTTACATTTATAATTAATGCAATTGTTCATATTTTATACGGATACGCAAGATCTACAAAATATTACGAATATTTGGACCTGATTAAGCGAGGAAATAGAAGCAAATTCTTTCAACACAGAAGTTAATTACAAGTAAAACTGTAAATCACCAAAATCGTTAAAAAGTGATAATCTTATTGAATTCATGTGAAGTAAGAATTTAGTGTCTTTAAACGTTTTAAACCGGAACATTTCTTTTTTGGAAAATACGTTATTTTATTAGGTCATATTTAGTCATTTTTAAGGGCATATTTACAGACATTTTTTCCAAATTTTTAAAGTCATAAACATCCGAACCCTACTTATAACAAATGAATGGGAGATACTGATACTTAATGAAAATGTGACTCGAAGGCGAATTAGCACTTGCAACAAGAAATGGCATTAATGCTTATTATCCTGGTTGATAGATAAAAGTGTTCACAAAGACTCGAATCTGCAAACACACCATGAATTTAAATGCACCTTTCAACTATAGCATCATACCGATGGTAATGATGTAAAACTAAGACGTAATATAACTTTATATTATAACTTATACCCATACGGCTCTCGCTGTACGAAGGAAAATCGGGAAGAGCTTTAGCGGGACCAGCCTGTGCGCGTAGCGAATGATAGCGAGGCAACGTTGCCCTGTTTAGATGTCTCCGCGCCTAACAGCAGCTGTAGGCCTACATTGTGAAATTTCAATTACATGGCAAGAAACTATATACAAACCAGAAATTTCAAGTATATCATGAGAAAGAAGAAATGTTTCTGAAGCCATACTTTTACGACACGTGGTTGTTGAGCTATAAGGTTTTGAATGAACAGTATATAACACTGTTGATCAATCACGCACTTCCCGGGAGTTGTCACAGGAAATCTACGCTCTCTTTCTTTCTTATGGCAAATGCGGCATCAACGCACAAAGAGTCGGCAGGGATTGGCGGTCACCATTTTCCTTCGTATAGCGTGAGCCGTATAATTAAATATAAATCGTTCATAAATAAATACTTATTATTAGAAACACAACTTTATCTTTTGTTTGGACCAATCATTTTCACGGATTATACAATTAATAGCACTCTATGTCTTAGCATTACCATATTATGATAACATCTTCTAACGACGGAAGGGTATGTTGCCAGTTAAAATAACTTGAATGGAATCTACAAAAAAATACAATGCATTTTGGGGGGGGGGGGAATAATTCAGATCGCTGTGAGTTAGTAATAACAATAGGTAAGCACGTGTTTATTTGAAGGTATAAAGTTTTACTTAGGTTTGTATTTTAGTTCTATAATAAGGAACTCAACTTTTCAAATGGGCAATAGTGTGAAGTTAGGTTGTGGACGCCGGCATTTATTATCTGACATGTACGAATACAATGAACCATAAAATAAACTAGTTAACACATAATGAAACAAATTCTTTAGCTTAATGAGTTCATAAAGGATCGTTGGAACTCTAATACAGGAAAATCAACCGGGTTAATTGTAGAATTTCTTGGGTAAAAAAGAACTGTAATAGTACTAATAATAGTACTAAAGATATATTCTATTCATTTCAAGCATATATCGCTTGTACACTGTATACATTCCATTCAGAAAATTAATTCTAGAAAGTAATCAACAAAACAAGAGAATCAATTACTGAATTTGCATATTTAACATTAAAATAGATAGAATAATTATGTAATACCTTTATTCTGAACAATGTTTATTGTACCTCGACCTTTCAGTTTCACTGAACTATCATTTAACGAATATACCTTTATCTGTTTGTGGCTTATAATGTTTCATAATATTGCAAATTTACCTGTATTAATTATTTTAATATATAAATCTACATTTTAATTGCTATATAAGACCTATAATTCACTTTGTTAATCAATGTACAGTGCATATTGTTATAAATGTAGAAACTACAATATATAATTAGGAGATAACAGACCTGTTGGAGTTGGCGATTTGTGATTCGTCGTTGAATATTATTAGGTTATATCTACATTATATATTTTACAAATGTTTGTAGCCTTTAAAAGTTTCAGGTGAAAATAGATTTAAATAGAAGATATTTAGATATTAGTTTGTGCGAAAACCCGAGCTTTCTAATTTTATCTATACGCCCGCAATTAAAGTTGAAATTTCCACACATCCCGCTCCTAAACAGCCATGCACAGAAGTGTCAAGCGTAGTGACACATCAGTCTGTGTTTATAAGTTCATTGTTGGTGTCGTATCGTGACTTAACATTACTATAAAATGTATTAGTTTCTCGAGTCATGTCTGGAAACAGGTCAAATCAAGCCCAAGAAAGGTCTAAGAAGAAAAATGTGGAAATTCAGACCGAAGAAATACGCACAGTAGGCTACTGGCTGGTGTAGCTGCGGTAGAATGCATCATGAGTGCTTCTGATGTTGTAAAGTGTCATGATAAGAGTGCTGAGTATATTAATCGTATATTACATCATTCCAATCTTGATTTTGTACTAAACAGACACACACTGAACACTGTAGGCACATTATGATGGTGAGCGCAGAATAAGTTTTTCGAAACTAAAACTAATTAAAACATACCTGCTTAGCTCAATGAGCCAGGAAAGATAACGCATGTTACCGTCTATACATTACCATATCCTTATTTTTAGTTTAACATTAGATTTTCATGAAAATAAAATAAAAAACTCCGATATTGGGACCTTCGTGACCTTCAGCTATCCGTGCTAACGGTTTATGAACTGAGCTAGTCAGTGTGCATAATAGCGTGGCCGATGTAAACGATCTTGTCAAAAAGTTTGCTAAATTAAAACCTTTAAGATTTTAGGCTTTGTTTTCCAACTCCTGTCTCCTGGGGGGGAAACTCAGCTATGTTGTAATTTCTTGTTTGTTTAATGTCAATATAAAAAGGTATAATCATTACAATTAAATGTTTTTTTATTTATTAATCCCCATACTATCTAGATATATTATAACGTCGTCATAAATACAAACCCATTTTTATTATGCGAATTCAAAACAATTTTATTTAACCATTTACCAGTACCAGGCTAGAGAACGTTAAATTCCATGATTAATCTCAAATGTTAAAAAATGGAATGTTTGAGGTGGCAATTTAAGGAGGCGTCAAAATTATTTCTCGCCTAGTAGTAGTAGTAAGTATTCTGCCTTCCGGCAGGTTTTCAAACTTGGTACGCGAATTTTGTTTTCCAAAACTGTCTATCCTCTGCTTCCTCCTTCAGCATCCAATATTTCCGCTTTTCCCTTAAATCGTCCAACAGCTGAATTCTTCTTCTTCCAAGTCCAGTTGTACCCTCCAGTCTTCCTTCTACGACATCATGTAATAAGCAGTTCCTTCTGAGAATGTTCCCAACCCAGTTTGCTTTCCTCTGACGAATTGTGTGTATGATTGATTTCTTCTCACCCACTCTACTCAGAACCTCTTCGTTTGTCACCATGTCCATCCACTTTATATTTTCTATCTGTCTCCAGCACCACATTTCAAAACTTTCTAAATATTTCTTCTCTAATTTCCTCAAAGTCCATGTCTCTGATCCATACAAAGCAATACTCCAAATATAACACTTCACCAGGTTTTTACATAGCTCTAGGTTCAGACTACTAGTTAGCAGAGTTCTCTTCTTCATAAATGCTTTCTTGGCCATGGCAATTCTTGATCTTATCTCCTTGGTGCAATAGGCATCTTTCGTCAGTACACTTCCAAAATACCTAGAGCCGGCACTGGAAGAAATTCATACCTTTATGCGTAATTAAACAAATTCGGCACGAATACCCTGAGCCTAACAAAGAGTACAGACACTTTCAAGCTGCTGAACAGTGGTGATATTCAAACAGTTTAACAACCGGTTCTCATCAGGGTATTTGATGTTGATTCAAAAGAGCCCAATGTGCTATTTTGTGAGTCTTTTCATACTCATACTAAACTTACTCAGCTTCCTTAAAACATAACCTTACACAACTTAAGAAGACCACAGTCCGTTTTATAATCGAACATCGAAAGCAAAGCGAGCTAGTTTCGAGACGATCGGCCGTGCGCAAATAAGAGAGTCTGCCAACTTAACCGCACGTCCGCTACCTATGGTGGTAGTCCACCGCTAGCGAACATAAATGACGTGTTTTGGTTCTAGCAAATTCATATAATTATGTATTATCACTGTTGTGGATTGGCGTGAATCTGATCTTGGAAAAAGGCAATCACTCATTGTGAAGCTACAAGTTATTTAACAACCGGTTCTCGCGAACCGGTGCGAACCGGCTGAATATCACCACTGTAGCTGAAGGAAGAAAAATTTCGTACTTTGATTATTTGAATATTTAACCCTGTATCCACAACTATCCTGAGGTTTAAAAAAAGTAAAATACAGGATTTCTAAAGTCAACTAGGTCTTCTCTTTCAGTAATAGGCTTACGTGTATTAAATACTTAGTCTTGACCATTTATTTGCATGCAGACTAAAAGAACAATCAATTTCGAGAAAAAACTTTTACGATTTGAACTTTTGCTATAAAGAAAACTTAAGTTTAAAGTAATTACATTAAATTTAAACTTGTAATAGACCTTGGGTGGACTCGAAATTACGCCGATTTATTCTCTTAAGCCAGGCTTTGAATCTGTTTGGTAATCTATCTCGATCTGGAAACTTACGAACACTTATTTCTAAATCTACATTTATGGTGTTAGAGCACCCAAAAATACATCTAGGCATTTCCGACCGATTGTCACGGAAACTCACGCATACAATAATGAGACAACGAGAGACAAGCCATACGAAATTCGATTACTGCAGTGAACGGCGGACAACTAGGGGATCTGTGATGTCACTTCGTCGGTAGCCGCATCAGTTATTCTTCGAATTTGCGAGAACGAAGCATCGTAGATACATTGGGTTTTCACTGCAACATTTTAGAGTCACTTGAGTTTGAGTTAACAGGGTCCTTATCTTATTATATATAAAACAATAAAAGTTTATATAGGCTATAAACACTTTGGATTAAAATGGGTTATTTGACGGGGGGGGGGAATGATGTAACGATCTCGCCCTATTTACGATCAAGGCATTCCTGCAGTACTTTGGAACAGTTTGTCACACTGCGATGGCGCCAATTATTATAGTAAAACTGATAAATCGCATGTGATGAAGTTTCAATCTCAGGGTTATTTATGTTGGCATGCCACAACTTTTTAAGGCTCTCCCAGGGAGCAGAAGAGATGAACGAAATCGGAAGTCTCCGAATAACTGACTGGAGTAATTTAGTCACAATTTATTCAAAATATTTATCACTCACAAAAAATAATCAGAAATATTGTATTAATCTGTTAGCAAACACATTGTCTCTCTCGTTTTAAATTACAATATTTAAAGTTCAGCTCTGGTACGCGACTGATTAGTATTATAGTAGGCCTATACTGAAATTTTATAAGTATTCGATATTCGATGCGGATATGTAGACTAAGTTCAATTATTACACGCCTTGAATTTCCTATAAGAGCCGATTGTATAAACATCGCTGACTGGAGATCAATTATGATTCAAGTTCAGAAAATGATCTGAGAGTATTGTTTGTTTTCCTTCGTATTCAGATTGTGTGCTGTGAGAAAGGAAGGGAGAGTACGATCGAAATTAAGTAGAAAAAGGATCGTCCCTTAATTTTTCCCAGGAGGACAAGGAAGCCCTGATTGAAATTATCTTTAGAAAATATAAAGACATTATAAAATCCAAAAAGATGGATGCGATATCATTCGTGCAAGAGCAAAATGCGTGGAAAAATGTTCTGGTAATTTCAGTTCTGATATTATAAATCGGCTTAACATTTTCAATGCTACTGATGTATAAATGCTTCGTCGCTAATTGTATAAAAGCGGAGATGTAATATTAATAGAGCAATGCTTTATGTAAAACGTGAGGTTTTTTGTTCATCTTTTACAGTAGGCCTATGTTTGTCATTCATGAAAACCAGGTATTCTACTGAAATTTTCCCTATCGATTTTAAACTTAGAAGCCGAACGGAAGTTTTTACCTGATGGCTGTCTTATTACAATGTAATAGAGTTAATAGGTCACATAAAAAAAGAGAACAAAGAAAGCATTATTTGCTCACATGGGGAGCCCGACAAAATTAAACATTTTTATCATCACAAGATAGCTAAAAATTGGAATGAGTTAATAGTAAGGTTACACTGCATTATAATGAGCCTAACATAGCCTATATGCACAACTACCGTATAGCTAGAAATGTATGAAGTCTTTTGTGTATTTTCTTGGTATTTATCGTAACCACGCAGGTAGGCATAATATTATGTTTATAATGAGCTGATCTTGTGTCTCAAATAAGAAACAACTCCTTGAACTGAGAACAACGAGTTTGATCGGAGAAATTTCTCCAGTCAAAATTGATCCTAGTTCAGTGCGAATTGATCTCAGATTAGCGTTTATACAATAGAAATTTCCGAGTTCAGCGTGAACTGAGATCAGTTTAGTCTCTGATCCGAGATCAAATTGTTTATACAATCGACCCTAAGTGTAATAAATGCCAGCTGCTTTTAAGACTTAGTCGGAAATTATGTCAGCCGAAATTGTATAAGTCCAATAGATTGTCGGACGAGAAATCCCAGTCTTTTGTGAATTTCAACCAAGTGTTATCGCGACATCGGCGAGAGAGGCTCTCTTGCTAAATTTGCATCCCATATTAAGACCTTTCTAATTTCATATTTATTGAAAAGATGTGATTGAATTGACTTTTTTATATCAAGGTGCCAATGATTTTGACTTAAAACCTTATTGGTATATGGGCAGTTTTCTTGGGACAAGCAGGCCTACGACATCTCCTATTCTAAGAAAGTCCGTTATTCTCTTCATCACAAAATCTTAGGAGGTCCGATGTAATTCACAGTTAGCACAATAATATTTTCTGACTTTCATACAGCCTTTAGAAATTCACTAAAGTTTGTATAGCCTAAAAAGAATTCTCAGTAATCAGCTTGCTAGACGTCAATCACCTCATTGTCCATCACAAAGGGACAAGGCTAAATCTCTTGGTTAATACCCATGTATATCTGTGGTATTCCGTTTCCGTAAAGTTGCAATACATGAATTCCGACATTACTGAATACCCAATATACTTCTAATATTAAAATACTAGTAATTAATCTAATATCCTAAAAAAAATATATAAGCATTTAAATAAATTATCTATATTAATAAAGATTACTTCTTTTTACAATCTGTGCAATATAGATAAATAACGAGTGAATTATATGAAATGAGCAAGAATTTAAAGTATCATCGATTAAAAGTTAAATTACTATTTTCACTGAAAATACTGGCTTATATTTTGATACGTTGCATTAGGGTTACGGTATTAATGATATCTCGTCGGTTGTTAAGTGTTCAATTCAGCATCAATGATGCGATTTTGACATTTATTGGTACGTAATAACTTTATTCTCATGCGAGATTAATTGTGCTATTACAATTAAAACAATACATACCAATCATTCAGTTCAGCATTTGGAATATACTGTAAATGGATACTTATAAACTAAAAAAATTGTTATAATTGGTCAGCGAGTACGATAGTCAACTGGAATTATAGCCTAGTTGGCCTGAATGGAACTTAAGTTCTGTATAACAAGCAAACCATTTATGCTTTTGAGACTTCAAAACGAGGTTTGTCCTTTTGCTGACAAATTACAGAGTGGAAGAAAAAAGTTATACTATAATTGTACAAAACCATCAACCAAGAGTTAAAATTAACAGTCTCACGTGAAATCATTTTGATAGTCTGTGTTTGTTCATTATATTATCAGACCTCACAGTAAATTGGGAGTTGCCAACAATTGTTCCAAACTCAGTGTTGCCTTATATTAATTAAACCTTACTTACTTACTTATTCAAATGCAAACCGATACAGTGAATGAGGATAAATAGGATGATGATCGGTGTAAAGGGATGGAGTGAGCGTGTGTTTAGGGTGTGATGAGAGGACAAGTTAGGGAAGCGACTAGATAGATACGAGTAATTATGATGGTGATGAAAGCATGTAGAATTTTGAAGACAAAGAGAGTGAATTTTTCTTCGATCAATCAGAAAGAACTTTGACAACATTTCGAAGGAAGACGATAATATGATCGAACAGACTTACATTACAAAGGAAACGTACGCACACTTTATGAGCATGATGCAGCCTTTGTGATAAGTTAGAGCTCATGTCTGTAAGCAGGACATCACAATAATTGAAGTGGGGCGTAACCAGGGACTTAGTTAAGTCTTTTTACAGCAGTGGGTAAGGGCATATTAAAACTTGTAATCTATGTAAATCTCCCTGTCGCAAAACGTACTGTTATCAACTATCCCCTTGGATACTCTCAAAAAAGGTGTCACAAGATGCTAATAGAAGTGCTGATTTTAATAAAGGAGGATCTAGCCTACCACTTCAAGATTAATGGAATTTACATATTATAGCAACATCACTATTGCATACCTTATGAGGTCAATAGCACTTCACAGCTAATCACTGTACGTCATACCGACCATTAGCATGGAGAATGTTAGTACTATCAACCAAATATCCGCGATAAACCTCTCATGATTTCCGGAATGAAGTACTGGTTTGCTTTCATATAACTTAGAGCTGATTAATGGACGATACTTATTCCAGGTATAGGATATGGAGAGATCACCTTGCGTGTTAGTTGTTAGTTTTTTTTTCTTTTTTCTTTCTTTCTTTCTTTCTTTCTTTCTTTCTTTCTTTCTTTCTTTCTTTCTTTCTTTCTTTCTTTCTTTCTTTCTTTCTTTCTTTCTTTCTTTCTTTCTTCATTCTACTGATAAAGTGGGGGTACACACACATTAAACAAGTTTGGGATGTTATTAAGAAATTTATACTAAAATTATCTGGTCATGATGGAATTCCTCCTTTGCCCATATATTTAAAGGCTGCGGAAATGTATAAGAATTTTCTGTTTTTAATCTTTAATCGAATACTTAGCTCTCACATATTTCCCTATATGCAGAAGATAATTTAAATAACTCTTATACATTAAAATGTGGCGAGAAAAATAAAATAAATGTATTCCAGAACAATTGCCCTAATATGTGCACCAGCAAAATTTTGGAAAAGATTCGGAATCACTAACCAAAAAGGTCAGAGTTGATATTTATACTTATTTGCATAATAATTTGACAAACGAGATCATGATATTTTGTTGACAAAAATGTTTCTGTTCGGTTCTAAGTATTTTTTAACTTATACCAACATTAAAGATCTAACAATGTTATCATTTTAAATCACTGTCCCAGACTTCCCTACACACACACATACAATATTACCTAACAATAAATAACTCCACGAGGGCTGGAAGTTTTACGGGAATTCAATGGACCTTCGGTCTCGAAATAACTATCTCATCACAAGAAACGAGTTCAAAAGCGAAATGAAATTACCCGAATAAAACTTCACACATGCGGTAATGGGGTATTATTTGTCCCATGCTATTTTGGGCCTAATCAAAAGAAAAGGGCGGCAGAAAGGAAGGTTATTTATCTGGAGAGTGACTATCGTTAGGTCAGAAGACCAATCTACTTAGATGCTGCGTAATTATTCAATTAAAGTTTAAAAGATTCTTAACTTTTGATTGTATCTATGATACACTCTAATGAAGCGTGTGCATTTAAATATTCATTGATGAGTAGAGTGGCACTACTTCTCGAAGATGCATACTAAACATGCATAGGTATAACGGTAGCTGTACAATCATAATGTAGGCCACTCCCCTCTCTATCGCCCTTTTGTTTTGTTTAGGCCATAAAGTAGCATGGGACAAATAATATCACGCGAAGAAAACGAAGTCATCATAAGATTCTTTCAAAGCAAAGAATTACAATAAGGCTATTTACATACCGTGAGGTTGAGGCGTAGTGGTTGAGGCGCTGCGCTACAAACAGGAAGGTCGGGGGATCGATTCCCGATGAGGTCGTTGAGATTTTTCAATTGGCCTAATCCTTCTGGTGGCACTATGGCCATGGGGTCAACTCAGCCTCTAACAGTAATGAGTACCAGGAGCAATCCTGGGGGTAAAGGCGGCCGGTGCGTAAAACTGACAACCTTACCACCTTCATGTGCCGAATGTCCAAAATCTGGAAGCCTCAACCTCCTGGAACCCTCTGGGCCTCCATGGCCTGTATAGGGATCACTTCTTATTTACATACCGGTAAGATATCTAGCATTATATCATATTTGGTTCATACTGTAGGTTAACATGACGTATTCCTAGGTATGGAAATAATTATCATGACAAAAACATTTGCTAAGGTAACCATTAATAAATAATATAATTAATAAATTACCAGACTAAAGCTCAATATAAGGTATTCGGCTAGATTCTGCGAAGAAAAATAATTCCATTTTGAGATAAGCAAAGATTATAATACAATAAAGGTAAACTTACATACGTAGGCCTACATTTCGGTAAGATGTTCAGTCTTTAATATGAAGTTCTTTGCATTCTCGAAAGCAGAGACTAGATCTCGGGCTTCGCGGCATGAAGCGAAATCATCGCATACATCCTAAGTGTTGAAAATCATGCTTGAGCTCGATCAATAAATGTGATGATAAAATATTATTAAACAGAGAGATTATTTTTCGATGTGCCGAGAACGCACGGTCCGGCGGCCCGGAAGCAAGTCGCGTCTACTTCTTGAAAAGAAGGTAGGCCTATTGTATAATCATTTTATCATCACATAAATGATTTTACTATTAGTGTAGTACGATTCTCGTTGGCCTATTTTACATTTTTACGCATTTTTATTGGTCAAGAAAATTTCAAGGGGAATTATCAATACATTATTATCAGTATCACCACATATTATGTGTCTAGCGAGGTAAGATGTTGTGATCTCAAAGCCATTGATAACCTTCCTGGCAATCAAGTTATAAAATTCGTATTTATTTATATAAAAAACCAAACTTCAGAACCGGTAGGGCCTATATCACTTTAAATTATAATCTCTGAGAAAATCACATCAGTGTTGAACTTGTTAAAGCTATGAAGTAGCTTTGTGAGGGAACAATATAAAAGTGAAAGTAAACTTATAAGAGGATTTAATATTAAAAAGGTCTCAAACAGAGACTCTGCCTACAGCCCTCTCTATTGAGAATGTAATTAGAATGGATATTAAAAGAGCCGAAATTGAAGGGAAGAGAATGGAAATACTGGTACTCATACATTATACAGTGTGTCCTAGAATACTGTCCTCCAAACAGGCAACGCAGTGACATCGAATGGATTGGGCTAAGCTATTGATTAATACATTTAACGTGCACCGGAATTTAGTTCCGCGGGAGTTCTGTTTTACAGCCCTATAAATATACAGACGTGGACTTGTCGCATTTATGCATAGGCTACATAAATGCCTTCGACCTAGGCCGAAGAAGTAACTTTACATTCTTTCAAAGTTTTTTGGTGTCAATTTTTATGCTGTATCATAATTATATGGACATAACAATTTTGAGGATTTTACCAGATAATTCCAAAAAATTCTTACCAGATAATTGTTTAACCTGTATGTGTATTATACTGTCAATGTCACGTACGATGTACGAAGGTACTCTAATAAATATACACTCTATATATATATACACACAGATGTACAGGACATATACATAAAAATAATATAATTTTGACATACAATGTGGGTCTGCACTCCCACAAAAATCTGATCTTTTTCGTCCACTACCAATCTTTTTCTACAGATAATTTGAAATTTTTATTAAAATGGTGGGCACACTCTGATAAATATGAACTTTGCAATATCTTAATAATCCATCCTATAGTAAAAACTTTTGGAAGATCCTCAATTGTTATAGAATTAAATGGAGCGATTCTTCGCAAGTTTCTCGTTCCTTCCGCTGTGCGGCAGCAGCTGCAAGTCATTTCCTGAAGACGCCCGTCAAAGTGTTTACATATGGAAATGATTCCATTAAACTCTCGACTCCACTCCGCATTAATTAATAACAAGCAGTTCGGGATAGCAGCCATCCCTCTGTCAGATACTTTAACTGATCCACCTCTGTTTACACGATTTATGTTTGTTGCTTCCAGAAAAGTAGTTTGCAGATCGTTTAAATGTCAGGCTGTGTACAGAGTTCATTAATTTGTAGACCGTGAAAAATAATTATTACCCTGCTTAAAAATGGATGAAACCGCCTGAGGGGACCAGGCGATAACATTGCGGACCTACTTTCCCGAAGCCGCGAGTTAAAATCTCGGGGTCGACCTATTTCAGTATGGGCTTTTCGGGATTTTCCCATTACCAGCATGTTGAATGGATTTATATTATGGTGTTTCTGTATCATCACCTGCAAATCCACCAGAAAAAGATAAACTAAGTTATTTGACTATTCATCGACAAAATATTCGTTCAAACATAATCTTTAAGGTGCTGAAATAATAAGTATAATTTATATACTATCCTATATGTGCCATTAAAATATTAAAAGTCATAGGCCTACTTACCGTTATTGAGGAAACGAATTAGCCTACATTTAAAAAAATTGTATTAACATGTTTATAATGTAGCCTACTATTTTCAGATGTAAAAAGTATGGAAGTAGTAAGGATGTTTACAGTTTTTACAGCCTACAATTTATTGTATTAGAAATCAATATTCTCGTACAACAGTTAGAAGTTAATAGGTTTTGCACCATCAACATGCATTTAGAAAATGTCCCGCCTTTGGATTGTGCATTAATGAGTTGTTTCTGCACTGTGCTATATTTTCTATTGCTTTCTATCCTATACTCTCGAAAAATATAAGCATTATTTCTGCTCGGTAGCTGCTTTGACCTACATATCCGCAGTTGTACTTTGGTAAAAAAATGTTTATAGAGTAGCAGGGTTCTAACAAAAAGGTTTCGAATCCCGCTCCAATTTGCAGTTCTTTTACTCAATTCTCTACCCATTCTGGGGCGATTCGAGAAAGATTCTCTTACTAGTATAGACTAAATACGTTTCCATATGTTCCTTTCGGGTACCAGAGCATCATATGTACAATATCAAGGCAACGAGAATCGCTTTCATTTTTCATTATTCCTCAAGGGATCGTCACAATATTTTCTAACAACCACACCGTTTCTCTTCAGAGCCACTACTCGTAACCGAATACAGCATAAGTTGTATCATCCCCGAGGCCCTGTAACATGCAACCAACAATACCGGCGCGCCATGCACATTTACGAGATATATCTTCAAGAACTGGACGGCTATTAGGGAACACTCTGTGTATATATACACACAGCTAAAAATATAATAAACATCGAAGGTTTCCGATCGCTAATTTAGACCTATATTTATTCTTTATATTTGTTACCAATTAATGCTGTTTTTCAGGCTGTCTTTTTTATATGTCTCGCCCCTTCAACTCTGGGCGGGTTCACGGAGAGGATAGCGCAAGAAAAATATTATTTTTAGTGTGCTTAATTGGGACATGAGCGCAATCGAGTCAATAAGTGTCATCATGTTGTACTTCAAACTTCAGTCACACGACATTTGATATTTTACTTCTGGTAAGAAGTTGTAGAAACACAGAGGCAACACGGTGGATAAGACTCTCAGGTTTCACGTTTGCTCTCACACCAGAGCGAATCAAAACTAATTTCAACACAACAACTCTCCTGTAATCACGTTACGTCATTTCAGCGAGACTGGCATGTGAGTTGTGGCGGATCACTCAAGCTTGTATGCCTGCAGTTTGTGTTGTTCACAGGCTTCCTCTCCAGTCCCATTGTTCAAATTATTTCAAGCTATCACACCGAAATTCTCTGAATGCCTTTATTACATAACTCTTCAGACTGAATAGGGGCATATTAATATTTTTTTTAAATATAGGCCTACATATTTATTTATTTACCATTTTACTTCGAAAGATTTATATAACAATAATGACTTAGTTACTATAAAATTAAGAATTACTAAACATGTTAGTTAATAATCCATACATAAAGAGAAATCGGGACTAAACAAAGATTTGATCTAATAACTTCACAAACAGTTTAGAAGGATAAGATCAATAATAATGTAAGAATATCTAAATAATTTTAACGTAACCGAAGTTATCAACTCAGCCAAAGACAGAAATGTACATTTACATGATATATCTAGTCTTAGCCTTCCATTTTCTAATACCATGAAATTTAATTTTTCTGGAAAAATTTCATGGTTGAAAATCAAATGATTTTGCAAGGGCACAAAATTCCACCTATGTGAAGATTACTGTCAAAGGCAGTTGAAATTTCAATTGTTAGGTCATAGTAGTACCGTATTATCATAGGTACCGTATTATCATAGGTACCGTATTATCATAGGTACCGTTGATCGTTGATTTTTTTTTTTTTATCTTGATAAAATTCGGACCTCGAATTATATTTATTGTGACTATTTAGGTTCACCGCTATGGCGAAGGGGATGAGTTTGCTCTCCTTGCACAACGGGCCCGGATTCGATTCCTGGTCGAGTCAAGTTTCCTAAGTGGGATTATTACGGGTTTTTTCCTCACCCGTTAGACGAACATTGGGAAACTTTAGGCTCTCGTGGTCCCCGGACATCATCTAGGTATCATTACCACATTCATCTCATCCTCGCCTTGTTCGGAATGAGTGTGTGTGAGTGTGTGTGTGTGTGACTGGTGTGTTTCGTGTTACGTATTCCTATTGTCTCGAAGATGGCCCCGTCATTGGGCTGAACACTCATCCGGGTAGGACCTCCATGTCTTTGTCTGGTCAAAAACGTATGAATGTGATCCATATAAACTCCCTACCCTGACGGTGCGCGGTCCTGTAAGGCCCGGAAGGCGTGGGCCGCGTTCATATACCTACAACGAGGAGAAAAAACTTGGGGAGAAAGAAATGACTAATTAACGAATGAAAAGCCAAAATTATTGTTCTGTTCTATCCAAATATTCTTTATAATCCTCTCCAAATGCTTCGTATATACCCTAGGTATGTATCTTCTTCTTCTACATCATGAAATTAGGCCCTTTGGCCTGTTTTCACATCAAGTGGGATTTAGTGAGTCTTCCCATCTGGTAAGTGGGCGTCCAACACTTCTATGTCCTCTTGGCTTGTACTTTAACAATAGATGAGGAATTCTATCTGTAGGCATTCTTTGGACGTGTTTGTACCAGTCATTTCTCATATTATCAATTCTATTTGTTAAATTGTTAGGTATGTATGTATGTATATATATACCTTCTTCTTCTTCTTCTTCAATACAAGGATTAGGCTTCCAGCCTGTTCCGGCTTCACATTGCATCTGTCCATCTTTTTCTAGGTCGTCCCAGGTCTTTCCTTCCTCTTGGTCTATAGTTGAGAATTTTTTTTGGAATACTGCTAGAGTCCATTCTAGAGATTGCTGAATCTATTGATCTCTGTAATTACAAATTTTTTCTTCTAATGATATTACTTGTAAATCTTCCCGTATATCTTCGCTATATATATACCTATAAACATAATATATATAAGGGGTGGGTCTCTGTCACCACGGCATGGCATGTCCTCAGGTTGCGGATAGAGGATACGGCCTCCAGATATTGAGGGTAGCTGCGAATATGTTGAATGAGCAGTCGCGGACAGACGACATGAGGTGCTCCTCCAGCTTGGGGGTTTGGCCTGAGGTTAACAACCTCTTCCAGTCAAAAAAAATATTGTTAAGTAACGCTGCCTGATTTATGGATCCTATCACTGAAAAATTTTCCAGAGGTAATTTGGGCCCAAGAGGGATGAAAATGGGGACTGGAGAAAACTGCATAACGACGAGCTTCAGGACCTGTACGCTTCACCGGATATCTATCTATATCTATCTAGTACCCTATGATCCCCAGGTGGGGCGAAGGGGCCTCCAAGTGGAGGTTACATTACCTATACTAATTTTGATATGCTTATTTTCCGAGAGAGGGTAGAGGGACAGGTGGTAAGCCCATCGCCTCGCAACCCCCCTCTGGAAACTAAGTATTTCTTGGACGTGAAAGGGCCGATAAATTTTGTCCAGAGGCTCTAATTTAGGCTTCTTCACCGGATATAGTAACAGTAATTAAATCGCGAAGAATGAAATGGGCTGGACATGTTGCACGCATGGGGGAGGAAAGACATATCTCAAAAGTATTGACTGGGAGACCCTAAGGGAAAAGACCACGTGAAAGACCTAGACGTAGGTGGGAGGACAATCTTAGAACGGATTTATGGGAAGTAGGATTTGTGGGGGATGATTGGATGGAGTTAGCACAGAATAGGGTTGAATGGAGGACTCAGGTAAGCGCGGCAATGAACCTTCGGGTTCCATAAAATAGATAATATTCCTTTAGCTTGCTTAGGAATTTTCTATTTCCATTAGGTAAGTAAGTAAGTATTCTTCTCTAAAAGTTTAGAATTGCCCGCCATGATAGTTTATTGCTTTCCAGTGCACATGGATCCTGTCCCAATGAATTCAATTGTTTCCAATAAAAATTAAAGATCACAGAACTTTTACAAGAAAGTATAATGTTTTATGCTTAACTTTAAATGAATGCTTTGCCATTGCACAATCTACTGTTTTTAATATTATAGGCCTTATTATTAGACGAGATTAATAACGCTCATTACTTATAAAATTGAATGTTATTTTGAAATCTCTTTTTGCTAGCATGTCTACTTAACGCTGCGTTCAATGATCAAGAAAGCTATAGATATGAGGATGTTTCAGTGTTCAGTCATTATTTTACACCTTGTCTGAATAGAAACTGATTTTATAATTATTTTACTTTAATTTCATCAAAACCTGATGATTTCTTATTCTTCAGAGTTTTAAATGTGCTTAATATTTAACATTCAGTTATCGTGATTAGCTGATACCAAGTAGTCGATTATTGCATAATGGGGTAAAATGGGGTAATGATTGTACAGTAAAATGTATTCTTCCTGATACTGGTGAAACGCGGGGTGAGGGGAAGAGCTTTAGGAATTGGGGTAGAATTCAGAGAGACAAACCATCTTCCTCTCCCGCCAGTCATGACATCCGTAGAAGTATACCTTAAGTGAGCGCGATGCGACTCCCTTGAAGACTGACGATATTTCAATAGTGGCCTCGTCCAGAATACTGAGTATCTTTCTAAGCAGGTACAGGAAAAAAAAATCAAGTGAGGTTATCTTCAGGCTAACAGCAATATTATGGAAATAGGTAGTTATTAATTTCACTTTCACTTTCGAAATCCGGTCGACATGCCTCCAAAATTAGAACTTATCATGCTTTCAGTTGTAGAAGCCGTTGTTTATTGTTGGTAGAAAGTCTTTTTGGAATATAATGGCAAATTAAATAAAGTGACTTAGGCCTGTTATGTCAATACATTATATATATATCATTAATTTACTTCCTCCAAATGCATGTTGTTATAGGACATCAAAAATAAGTATAACTAATGCTCACAGATATCATAAATTTAAATTTAAAAAGTCTAATAAGACTACAAAGAATTGTGGCAACGACTACTGAACAACTGGATACTTCCTTGCGAGTTACAATTGCTATTTATATTAAGTCCACCACCTTTAACTCATATCTAGCATTTCACTTGATAATATGTAACATTTGTATTATAAATACTGTATAGTTTTGTACCTTATTAGAACGGTTGTAATTTGAATTAATATAATTAGTAAGTATATAAGGAGTGGAGGGAGAATTAGGTATGTTTCCTACGTGGATTCCCGTATTACTTTGCAACTTTCTCCAAAATTCGCACGTTTATATTCTTCATCAAGAGTGGATTATCAGATATACAGAACCTAAAATCGCCAATTCATAATTGGATAAATTTTGTAACAGCTAAAATATAAAACCATCCTAGGTAGGTATGTATGTCATGAATACTGTGTTATTATGAATGAGCCTCAAAAAAGACTTCTCTCTTTCTCTCTCTCTCTCTCTCTCTCTCTCTCTCTCTCTCTCTCTCTCTCTCTCTCCAGTATTTACGATCATGAATTGGTTTTAAATTAAACGAATAAATTGTATTTTTTAAAGCTTGAACATCATGGGTTCGAATTCCTGCAGGTGTTGCTCATTCCCTTCTAGCTAGGGCAGGGGGTAATGAAAACTCAGAAATCGTGAATGTAACATCTTCTTTACCAATGTAGACTGAGTATACAAGTTTTAATTTTCAAATTAAAACATTAGTGTAAGCCCACAGTATACGTGCTGAAATTATTTTGTGTTTCCAGCTCCACTCAGACATCAGCACACGTGTGTGGGGTAACGCAATCCCTGGCGGCACCATCATCAAGTAATCCAGTTTAGTCGCTTTTGTTCTCAAATTTGTCATGTACTCGTGTATGTTTCAAATTACCGGATGCAGCGAGGCTTGTAATAATAACTTATCACAAAGGGAAGTGTGATGATAATCTCACATTTTAGATGATTGAATAACTGGCACTGCACTTTCGTTCCTCGACACATTGCAGTTTATTAAATTGCGACTTGTTCACAGCCTCCCAAGGGATGTCCCGACACTTCTTCAGCTTCATAGCAGAATCGAATCAATGTGACACGTGACCTGAAAAGTTAAAGTGACAGGAGGGAGACCGAAGGACTGTAAGTTTTTAAGTAAGAAAACAAAATAAATAGACACAAGGATCGTAAAGCCATTATGAGAACACTATTTATGACGCAAGCTTGTACATTATGCAATGAGCCTAATGCCATTTATTAAGACATAAGTACAGGTATATTGTTTATGAAACTCACTTCGCTCGTTCATAATATTCAATGGCGTGTGTTAATTACCATTATAGGCAAATTGTATACGACTGTTTTTGTTCGACCATAATTAAATGTTAAATGAGTTTTTAAATTAATCAAAGTTCTTGTTTCTTGCGATAGATGGCAGGTGATGGCTTGCGGGGAACGACTCTCAGCGTTTAACCTCAAACAAACGGCTCAATTTAGCATAATATTAAAATTAACACGAACAGAATTGATTACTTTAAATACAGGTATTTTACAATCCAGTTTGATTTGATGTTCTGTGTTAATCGATACCACAACAGTGTTATAATGAAATTCCGTACTTTAATGGATTTCATCAAGATATTGCTACGTCATATGTAATAAGACTATAAAAAACTACAAACAAGGTTTTGGGAGTTATATGTCGCGTATTTTGTGACTATCAAATAACGAGTAAGACAGATTTCTCTAGTGGGCGGTCAATTAACAATCTACAACATGAAAGTAGCGTATTTGTAACGTAATCTGCTTCAATCCGTTCTTAAATTATAAATTTTATACAATAAATTTCACTTCATAGGCCTACTTGAATCATGGAAAACAAAAGTAATGTGCTATAAAATATAAATATAGGCCTACATATATATATAAACTTACGTGATTTATTTAGTTGATCCATGTGTTAGTACATATTAATCTTCTATTGTATAATACAGTGGTTCCCAACCCTTTTCAGCTAGTGACCCATCTTTCCTTATCGGAATACCTCCACGGTCCATAGGTCCATGGTGGAGTAAAAAACCTTATTTGTATCGTATCCCTTCCTTATGTACCTATATAAGCTTATATATGCTTTTCTGAAGATACAGATTGATTATTGATAAACAATTTGTCTTCTGATTACTAACAAGTGTTCCTAGCTGAAGATAAAAACTGATATTATACAAGTACACAAGATCATTTTAATTTTTCAGGCAAAATTGCTGTTTTTAAGTAAGAATACTATAGTAATGAGATTTCTGAGACTGTCTCGATTGAACTAACACGTCAATGTCAGGATTGAATGAAGATGTTTTTAATCTTAAGTCACTTTCAACATTGAGTTGATTTCTGTATATATATATATTTTTTTTTTAAAGAAAAAAACATAGTTGAAAAAGTACGTTCACATAAATACGTAGTGGTGAATACCATCAGAAACCTCAATGCAGTTATGGATATTGTTGGATATTCTGTCCTCGTTTCATCTAAAATGTTGTTAAATTTGATTTGTTTCGATTTTCCTTATTTTTCTGATGGTTTATTCGATGGTTTCTGATAGCTTTAGGATCGAGTCGCGACCCACCTGTAACCACCGGTTGGGAACCGCTGGTATAATATATATCTGATTAGTTTAAACTGTATAATATTGTAAAATCTTAACATAATGACATGTGGTTTTATTGTATATGACGGAGCAAACTGCATATTGTATACTGTATACGAGGGAAAGGGTGGAATTCTTTATACCTTTGCCTGTGTGATTATGTGTATGTATATATATATATATATATGTGTGTGTGTGTGTGTGTGTGTGTGTGTGTGTGTGTGTGTGTGTGTAATAGGCTAATTCGTGTAATTTCTATTAACACTTTCCCCAATTAGGTTTTCGGAAAGAATTTGATGCAATTAAAAAATATATAATTTTATGCAATTAAAACATAAGAGTAATTTATTTTGGAGATTTATTAGAAACCACGTCTACCTAAGCGTTTATTATATCCTAATCCTTCTCGCATCGTATATGTTAAAACTACTAATTGAATCAAGAATGTAATACGGAAAGGAACTATAAAATAAAGGATTATATAAAAACATACCGTAGCCTAGACTATACAAAAAGAATAATCAGCTAGATGCTAAGACAAAGCCTAGTCTGACAGAAAAAGAACAGACAGACGAATAAAAAATGACGGCGGTAACTAAGTAATCTCGAGAAAGAATAGCAGAGAGGAAAATTAAAAGCAACAGAAAAGAGCGTGGATAGAAAACACGAGATGAGAGGAGCTGAAGAGAAAAAAGGTAATGGAAGTCGCCTCACTAGCAAAAGCACACTCCAGCATCAATAAGAGGAATCGTGAGTGGGTGAAATAGCGAGCATTGTGATGCGGTAGACAAAAATCCATATATTACAAAGTGGAGGCTCGCTTTCTGACAATCGTATTTCTCCATACGTTTCACAGTAATAAAAGACTTCAAGTGTTTACTTTGATAATTCTTCGTATTGTATCGTTGCCTAAGTATTCCAATAATGTAGGAGTTTACTTTCTTTCTCATGTGCTTGTTCAAACGGAGACATGAAATTTGTACAGTTCAAAATTTCAAATCGATCCCACATTTTCAGTAAATAAAAAAGCGGACATGATGTATGCACCATCCATCGTATCGTATATGTGAATGACCAATTTTGCATACTAGAGTTCTGCTAACCAATCTTAAACTTCTTTTCAGTGTTTGAGTTTTCATTCAAAATTAGACTTCAATGTGAATATTATCGGATTTGATTAATTATTGTTTTGTATCCTCCCTTCATTTCATTTCTTCTAAAAACATACCTCCACAGACTTTGAATCTTGTCAATTTCCGCTATTAATAGCCATTTTCCATAAGGTAGATTAGTTCAATTTGGGCAGAACTTTAAGCGGTACTTTCAGGTGTGACCGTCGTGACTCAATTTGAGTCGCAGTCTTGAACAAGCTACTGTGCGGTGCGGAGAGATACTAACAGTACTCTACTTCAAAACAGTCAACAAGCTGTGTCGGATTGCCATTGACAATGGCTTTCTCAAAACCTGCAACCTCTTCGAATAAGCGCAAATTCAAAGGAGAAAATGCTACCTGTCTGCTTGCTCCAAAACGCTAAGAATCTCCTTAATTAAACAACATGTTAAATCAGAACGTAGGTCTCGGTTTTAGCAATGAAAATTTGTTAGCAATACTAAATATTGCTCTCACGGATATAGAACCAAATTTTCATGACTCTGCAGACAGTAATAATGATGCTAAGACTGCATACAGGAATACGAGTACAACTCAGGACATTTAGGAATACCGCTGGACAAAGAGCGCTGCTGTCGATGTTTACGTCCGCTTATAGGTCCTTGCAGGAAGTGAAAGGAGGAAAGGAGAAGTAAGGACCATTTGTGAATGAATGTCATTCACAGTAGTGTGTCCCTATTGGCCTACCATTTAATGCTGAAGTGGAACTACTGATCCCATGAATTACGTATATTAACACTTAATGATGCTGTCCGCAGCACGACACACTGACAACTTATCAGGTTATAGGCGATTGATTTTCGTGCAGTGTACTGCACAGTGCAATGGCAGCGCTGTTGAGGTATGCCGGTCTCCTTAGGAGCGGTAGCTAAGGCGTGCTGCCTTGGAACCGTGGGTAAGGAGTCTGTGAGCTCGAGTCCCGCCTCGGGCATGGGTGTTTGTGTGTAATAAGGGGGGAAAGGAAAACAAGGGAAAAGGGGAAAACATGGGGAGAAAAATAAGAAAAGAAAAAAAGGGAAAATAGTTCGTAAACACGACATCGGCATATATATTTGTCCTGAGTTATACACCACTGAACGGTGCTCGCAACATGTTTCTGTACTGCTGGTTGCTGTGCTTTGAATAGCAAAGGGGGTGCCCGCCCATGTTTTGCAGTGTATATTGTGCTGTAAGTTGTTCTCGGTAAACCTTGTGTGTTGTGATAATCTGCTGTTATATGGTGGATTTAGGCCTACTCAAACTATTAGAGGCTAAACATATCCAACATGAAATTTATCAGTCAAGGCATTGAGCTCAGGGGCATCAGTATGCATCTGGTTTCAGGTAGATTTCTCTGTTCTAATATTATACTCCTGAACACTGACTGCTTCATGATGAAATCAACGAATGCATTCTTTAAACTCGCAAATACCGGTACTCAGAATCATCATCCACAACTTAAAATAAAGAAATCACTTATAGACAACTATTTTTACCTTGTACTCGTATTAAAAAAATAATCCTTTTTAATATAATTATCAATGGTTAATATTAAGTACCATTGAATATTTTTATTTTCCTAATTTCGATATCTGAAAGATATAAAGTGATTATTATAGGTAATAATATTGCAATTTCGGAAAGTCTAATTTCTTGTAATTGGCCTTGTTTTATATTAAAAAAACTTGTTTCATCTATGATTTACCGTATACAGAGTGCAACAAAAAGGTAGGCCAAAACTTTGGGGAAACATTCCTTGCATATAAAAGGCAAAATTATGTTATAGGAAAATGGATCCGAAAATGCTAATTTTCTTGTTAGAGCCCTCTACACCTGCACCACTTAGCAGAATAATCCAGAACAGAACTGTGGAAAACAGAAAATCATATGAAAAGGCACACATGAACAGAACTGTGGGTATCATAACAGATTAAATTATTCAAAACGCCCTCCGTTAACACGGAAACATCTGTCAATTCGCCGTCGCATGAATGTGCTTATGTATCCCTGGAGTATCTCGTATTAGCCTATCTGTGGCAGTCTGGCAGAATACGAGCAAGGAAACACACCGGTGTTGCATTCACAGGTATTTTTAAATGCCCCCACATAAAAAAAATCAAGTGAATTCAGGTCTGGCGAGCGTGGAGGCCAAGGAATTGGTCCACCTTCACATTCATTTATCACGGAACCGTATATTCAGAAACTGAGGAACAGAAAGGCTGAAATGAGAGGAGCTCCATGTACACGTCTCGTTGTAGGCTAATCATAATGTTCCAACAGGACATGTAATTATTTTTATTATTATTATTATTATTATTATTACTATTATTATTATTATTATTATTATTATTATTATTATTATTATTTATGAACGCTCTTTAAACCTTTGAGACTATGTGGCAGTGCATATGGTCTCATCAAACAGTCACCCAGTCACCCTTAATGCTGGCCCAGAGCTCCCAGAGTAGTAGGCAAAGAGCTCTAACAAGGAAATAAGGCGTTTTCGGACTCACGTTCATATAACACAATTTCACCCTATTTATGCAAGGAATGTTTCCCAATAGTTTTGGCTGAATTATAACGTTTTATTAGGTGCTACTGAATTACACAAAAAGGAGCTTAGATGCAATTAAATTTTAGAAAAGATAGGCCTACTACATTCCTGTTTTCAGGAAAATGTGCTACTTTTTCCCGCAAAACATTACATTTTTAAAATAAAAATATAACTTAAGTTTATTACTAAATATCACTGAACTTTTCTAATTACAGACATATACCTGGTACTTAGTCAATTGCAACTTCATCTACCATAAAACATCTCAAAGAATGGAAACGGATTGTTTCTTAAATTAATGAAAATATTGACTAGTAAACGAGGTAGACCGAGATACAAAGAGAATGTACGAAAGTTTCCTGGTACAAGGTTTCTTTTGTAATGTCTTCCTTACTTCCCAACTTTTTCTAGTCGATTTTCATTAAAGATGTCGGTCGTGCAGTCTTCTCAGGGAGGGAAGTGTAAATAATTGTTTAAATGAAATTCAGGAGAGCGCACGGTGTACAAACAACAAAGTACAACTTCAAAGCTGACAACGAAAGAAAATTTCCTTAAAGCATTTGTAAATAAAAATACTGAGCATCCTGGAATCCCGTGAAATCATGAAATATTCAGTACCCAAAGAGATAAAACGTGTTAAAGCCTGGAAACTTGGGAATACTGAATATAACAGGAAGGACGAGCAGACACTGTAATTGTGACACATGTTATTATGCATGACTGCACTGCTTTCTCCTCTACAAACATACCAATGTTATACCACAATGTATGTAGGAATTTGGTTATTGAATGAGAAAGCCTTACCATACCATCAGTAAAAAACGAAATTCATTAGGTATTTCAGAAAGGTCCTACTACGTACATTTATCGGAGAACAATATGACGGTAAAGGCTATCGCTATGTATTATGCTTTGAAACCATATAATTGAAATGTGGTATTTAGTTTGAGTGTGGAAAGGAAGGTTTATTGGCTAACTCAGAGATGAATGAAATTCAATTCAAATGCGTCGGTTAATGAATATATCATATCCGAACCACAAAGCTTTCTCTAGTGTTATTCCCAGGACTATTACATGCTAAAATGCATCAATAATAGAAACGAATTTTGTGTACAGTCGGTCTCCAAATATAAAGCAGATATTCTTGGAAATCAAACGATAATGAAAGACATTAACATGTTATTTTTGGTACAAAATTTATGCCGGCTAAGGCGATAATAGCAAATGTCAATATTTAATCCCCAACCATGGGGCTAAGTCGGTAAAAAGGGTTTGCGATGAAGTGGTCATGCAGTCATGCATATGATACGATCGGATCAGGTCCAATTCTGGAAGAGACCTTCATATTAAATAAACCTTAACGGCAACGAAGCTCGTAGCTCTCTTGACAACCCAGTATAGCCTGAGAATCTAAGCTCATTACTAAAGATAGGATTCCCAAGCAAATGCAAAAACTCGTTACAGTTCTCAAACTTATTAAATATCCATTTTATGACTGACTGGTTTCAAATAAATACAATTTTCCGTGCATATTTGCTTGTTTTTGTCTTTTTTAGACAAGTTCATGCATAACGTTTTTGGGTTTAACGTTTATTAAAGCATGTTCTGTCACTGCATCTAGGATCTGCATATGGGGATTTGGGTCTGGCAGTAAAAAAAAAAAAAAAAAAAAAAAAAAAAAAAAAAAAAAAGGACAAAGCTATTAATTGAAATTCTGATTATGGATTAATGCGTTCCATAAAAAAAGTAATTAGCTGTGAAAATGTTTTAGACAAAGAATTTGGCCTCATTTTGTCTTAAGTATCATCGTTTAAGTTTGCACTTGTCATTTCTTGTGACATAGAAAGGTCATTGTCCGCGTACAAAAACATCTTGGTAGATGAAAGTTTGGAAAGGCCTGTTGGTAGTAGGCTACATTCTGCTACTCGAAAAAGAATTATTGTTAAGTTTGAATTTTGATAGTGAATGTCTGTAGTGTTCTTTCCTTCATTGTACATATTTGGTCATTTGATGGTGCATGAATGCATGAATATTTTAAGATTTGATAGTGCATTGAATTCCTATTTTACTCATTACCCTCAGGGGTAAGGGGTAAATTATTCCAAACGTTTAAACCATCTCCGAAATTTTTAATGAGTACGCCATGATTCGCTTGATTAAGACTATTTTGCTTCAAACCCCTACGAAAACATCGGGATTTTCCTGACTTATTCCTGTGGTAGTATCGTGGTTTTATGTTCGATTTGACTCTAACTGAAAGGAGTGTCAGGAACAATCCTGGGGTAAGCATACCATTGAGCAGACTTACCACCTTCATGGATCAACTGTCAGAAAGTTCGGTAACAAGATCCACTTTACTTTATAAAGGAATGTGTAGTCAGCTTTACCATTCCTGGCATTTCGCAAAAGTAATCAGAGAATTAAACCAGCCCAAAAGAGAAACTTCCAAGAAAATATGCCAAAAGTATGTCGAATGCTAACTTAACTGGTACCGTGCCCAGGTCTTGCAGAAGTTGAGCCCATACGATCTAGATCAGGGGAAGACAGAAGGTTGCTCTGTGACGTCACTGCTTTCTGCTCTGACTGCTCGCGTTCTTCCTCTGCGAGGAGTATGTGAAATGGCGGCATTAGTGAACAGGGGGGAAGAGAGGGGCATTAGTATTGCGGGCAGCGGTAATTTAGGGGGTTAGAACTTACGTAATACGTGTTTCCGAGTTAATGAAATATCAGTCGATTTTCTTGATAGTTTATCAGTTAATTACAACACAGTAGTTTAACATATTATAAATAATTCTATTTTTCTATTCTGTGAGAACAATTGCCTTTCCACAAAATCTATGTTCTTTGACAAAAATATACATTACTATCATTTGAGTTAACATAATTCACTACAGTAAAAATAATAAAAAATGAACTGAATTAATTACCATACAAGCTCGTCTGCACCTTAGATGATAGGCCTACAAGATTACAGTAACAATTTTCTGACTTTCCTGTCTCTTTTTTCTATAAAAAGTTTATCAATGTGCGGACGTAATCTTTGAGCAATATTTTATCGAAGACTACATTTAGGTTGTGATCTGACAATGTACTTCTTGATTTGAGCTTTGCACATTTCATTAGTGAAACAAATTGTTCGGCCACATATGTCGATCCAAAATTACATAATATTCGTGCGGCAAGTGCATAAGTCTCGGGAATCTGGTTTCAGGGAAATTTCTGTAAAAGTTACCCAAGACCACTTTACGTTCGTATTTGTCCTTTAACAGATTGTCGCATTGTAAGTTTAGCAGTTCCAACTGATACCGGCAAGGAACGTATTTGAAACTGAATACGGGGTAGCAAAAAGGTTAAACATTGGAGACAGATTTTCCACATCCTGAAACCTCGATTCGAACTGAAGAAGAATGTTTTGCAGAACTAACACATGTTCTGCAGAGAGAACACTAACAGGATCGTGTATTTGCATTAACTGTGAAAAATGCTCCGTATTTCCAACCAGAAGTTGTTCTACCCACAGAACTAAAGTGAATAGGTCCTCTAGTACCTAGCTCTAGCGAACTCTAAACACCCCTACTACCGTGCGCTCTTGCCGACGTCACACACAAGGGATTCGTGTGCACTTGCTCCACAAACGTCATCACAAGACGTAGTTGACTTCCACTGATCTAGATAAAGCTGGGAGAGCTTACCAAGCGGGTGACCTCACAGTTTAATAAGAATGTATTATGAAACGTGACAGAGACAATGTGATTTCTAAGATTACGTTAGATAATATTTCGAATAGTCGGTTATTCGTGACCTCAAAACTTTTAATATCATATTACCAACCCACAGATGATCGAAATTTAATAGAAAAATCCTTCCCTGTTGTGATATCTCAATTCTTAGAATCTCATCATAATTTTATGTTCAAGTTGTAGGAATTTGTAACAAAATTATGAATCCTATTTACAAAACAGTTAGAGTTGTTCTCAAGAAAACAGCAAATTATTTTTTAGGTACGATAAAGTATTCCTTTTGTTAAAAGAAAAATCCTTCAAAGTCGACAATTTCGCTATAATTTTTTTTCAATCCATGTAGTTCATATACAACAAAGACAATCGTATTTAAATTTTCTCAAAATGTTTATTTTCTTCGACTTCTGGGGCTTGAAAATATTTAAAGTGAAAGTGAAAGATCAAACAGAAGTTTTCAAATTTCAGTTATATCTAACTATATCCTCAATGCATCCGCATGCATTATATATCCGATACTGAGTAGCTAACAGTGTCAGGCAACACTTTTTCATGAATAATCCATTATTAAAATATACGTGTTAAATATAGGATAAATCGGTGATAAAAATACAGGATAGAAACTATATAAACACAGTTGTTAATTCTTGCTATGTCCTCCTACAATAAATAATATAGGTAGAGGAAGTATTGTATTCTTTCTGAAGCTAGATGTCGATAGGCCTATTTCAGTAAGAATATCATGCTTTAAGATTCCCTAAGTTAAAAATACATTTTAAACCACTTATTTGTTTCTGTCTGCCTTTTCCATCTGTCTGTCTGTCTCCTTGAGTTTTCTCCCGGTGATGTGATAGGGAGCACGTCGATGACTTTGTCTTACATTTACTGCCACTTTTAGGCTTACATGGAAAAAAATTATTTCATTCAGGATTTTCAATTTAGCTTGAAGTTTCTACAGGCCAATTGACTGAATAATATTTCATTTTTTAAATTATTTTCAAAAATTATCTGAGAGGTCACTTCCACAAAAACTTAGTCATTAAAGTCCTGCCTCGCGAACAATATTACTTTGCATGAAACTGACAGACAACTGAATGCACATATCTCGCATTGCAGCCACTTACTTTATGAAAGTAGGAAAGTGAAGCGAGAGAATAACTTCTTTGCTGTTTTTTTAACCCTTATAACTTAGATGTTTCAGTTTTAAATATCTGCGAGAAAAGATTAATTTTTAGTGCCGCTATTGACCAAATTCTTACCTAGAAACTTAGGTATTATATGGAATGCAGTCGAGACTGTACCCTGCATATTGGAGCTCCCAGCTCTCACATAAGCTTTTAGGGATCTGGCTATTCTCCGCTCTATCTTTCCCCAGACCTCACTCTAGCTTTAGAAAATCTGTGGTAGAGATAGACTAACATTGAGTATTGACTGCCTACAGTAACTGGTTAAAGGTTCACTTACTCGAAAGGAAGTCTAAGGGGATTACAGTCACTTTCTGTTAGCTGACGTGGCAATCGAACAACTCCAGTAACTGGACTTATCTGCCACCAGCATGCCTTGCATTTGTGACGGGAACCAATATTATTTCTGTTACAAGTGCAGAAATAAGAAAAATCATATAAGCTACAGAGACAACTTAAGATGGTCTATTAATGGAATTTATGATATTATAACAATAATAATAGATAACGGCTACAGATAAGCACCATTTCTTTTCCATCTTAATGATAATTAAAATAAATAAATAGGGTAAATCTACCAAATTTCATAACATTTCATATTTCTTAATGCATCTGAAACGCTATAAGGTTACGAGATTAAAATCGTATTTATTTAGGCTAGTTTCAAACATCCCTGATGAGTATCCAATCTTAACGCCTGCAAGGATTTTTCTACGTTAAACAAATTGCCAGTATTCATTGTTGGCAAAGCGGTGTTTATTTTGTGTGTACTGCACTCATCATACCTTATACTAGCTTAAAAAGCCCGGGGTCCCCCGAGTTTTGTATTTCGCTGAAGAAAAATAAATTTAAAATGTCAGATGTTTCTGTCAGTCATTTATGCAGAAAACATTGCGACAATTAAGTCATAGAAATCAAAATGGGACAGCACAACGGAATATGAAATTTATAATATTTGCATATCTGAGTAAGGTAGGTGTTCCATGCATAAGGCCACCTTAAGCCACCGTGATGATTTTTTAAAAATTATTATGGTTGATGACAAGAATTTGTTTAGTTTATAAAATATATTTTTTTACACTTGTTTTTGCACTACTTACTTACTTGCCGGTGCTACAGTCCATGAAGGATCTTGGCCTTGTTTTTGCATTAATGGTATCAAAATCTAAATTTTGTGTGGCCAATGAGACAAAATGCACTATTAAATCAATTTACATATGGCCTTACTAGGAGCTAGTGTTCCAAGTAAGGCCTCCTCACTTTTGTTGATGGAGACAACAGGAAAAATAAATCTACAAATGGAAAATTATTCATTTAGGCATTACAGAACATCAAAATAAAAATAATTACAAGTACGTTGGACTGGAAAAAAAAAACTCGGTGAATTTTTTTGCACTGAATATAGTCGAACTTACATCCATGAAATCCACTCACGAACACAGGAAGTTCCGAGTACAGCTATTGTCGTGTAACAGTGTTATATAAAAGTATAATATAGAGACACTTTTGTAATACATTTATTTTAGGAAATTTCAAGTAATATTTTGTGACGATTGAATGTTAAAGTTAATGTAAGAGTGCCAGTTTTGCACGCATTGATAAGTAAGCGAGTAGCTTCCTAGTGTCTCATATGACCAGGAAAGCGGATGCAATACCATGCACAATATCACATTACAGCAGACCCGATTCATCAATTCTTTTAGTAATGTCATTTTTAAGACAATAATACTAATTATACAAGCAGTTTTATTGCTGATATGAAGGTTAATCTTCTCCCATTTCTCTAACAAAGTAGGAAATACTGTCATCAAAGACGTATTATTTAGTATAAAAACTCTGGATTTTTGTTATTCAGGGGGCACAATGTAACTTGAACGTCGACAGTTGACTACTGTCAAATCTTCATTACTGTATACTTTGATTGGAATAAACTATAGAACTACTGTTATTCATCACGTCAATACTTCGTATTTATTTTAGTAATTAATTACTCTCCTCATCTAGACTTCAGTGCTTCAAATAAACAACTAGACTACATCTACAAGAACAGCTGATATTCAAGAGCTTAGCTTTTCTCAAGGGGAAAGCCGAATTCACAGAAGAAATAAATATTTGACGTAGAAGAAATGATTATTAGCGGTACCGTACTATCGCTAGCAGTACGATTACACGTCACTATCGTTTTATATCTGTGCCTCTCGCCGACCGTTGGAATTCTGTTACAAGTGCTTGTGCGAGAGCAGGTAGTCCGTGTATTCCAATACAAAAGACATCCAGTTCCCCTTCTAGTCAGTGCTTGTCCGAGCTCAAATCTGTTTACATCTGCTGCCCATTGTAAATTTAAGAAATGTTTCTGTGCACGCTAGTAGAATCGAGCCTCTCTCTCTCTTCTCCTACCAGGAAATAGTCACGTGACAGACCGGCAGAGATATAATACGATGTCTGTAGCTCTGTTGTGTCGGAACTACTTACCCTCGTAGTTTTTTTAAAAATTGATGGGCTTATTTGAGACATCTACCTTACATTAAACTGAAATAATTATTACAACAAAACGGGATATTTATTACTTTCATTATACTCAACAATTTATTAAATTCTAATTATTTCCTTTCTCTCTGGAAGAAGAGCTTAAAACGTAATTGAATATTTGATTAAAGTTTCTATACAGAAGAGAGCTGGGCATACTCATTTTTAAGTACAGAAAAGGAGATTTTCACAGATCCATTCCACCAACTTGTTAATTAAGAGTTTATAAGTGCCTTGACAGCTCTTGGACTACAAAGAGCTTTGGTACTTGTTGAACTTGTACTCCATGGAATTTCAGGGTTCGCCTGCAGTAATGTTTCAACCGTAAAACTTTCGAGGCAGAGAACAGCCGACCATAAGCCCGCGGCTGTTCTAGTTAAACGCGTCTGTCTGTCGGTCTGTAACTGTGGCTATGTCAGGGGACACCATCCGTCCCTCTCTCATCTGTGAAAATGGATTGCAACCAGAAAGCCATGCCGCGGTGTTGCCAATCCATGTTCCAGGCATTGTATTCTGCTCTAATCCCTCCACACATTCAAACTCCTATACATACTTCATACGTACATTCGCATGCAAAACCGACTACATTATTGTAACATGAGGAATACCTGAATAATATAGGAGAAAATTTTGCCAGAATACGAAATTATTTTCGTTAAGATTTACACGGTCATTACCAGGGCCCGGATTTTGATTATCAAAAATTCTTTAAAAATGAGCTACAAAATGACTGCAAAAATACAAAAAATTGTATGATAATATTAGTTTATTCATCAGTGTTTTGTCTATTCTATATTTATGTTATTGACCCAATTATAGGTTTGTAATTAGTTATTTACATACGGTTAAATGAAAACAGCAAACACAGTCTTTAAATAACCAAGTTGAAATTATATAAGATCTATTTATTTTTGCTTATTTATAGTTCTGATAATATTCAAAGTAGGCCTAAGTAAATGCACAAAAACTCTATATAAAGCGAGAAACAACACAAAATAAAAAATAATTACTTTATATATTTTTTAAATTACCTAAAAATATGAAATGTGAAAAAAAAGCCCGTAAAATGAGGAAAAGTTTACCAGATAATAACAGTGAATTCTAAAAAAGACCTAAAAGTAAAAAATGGGGAAAATGACCCTAAAAATTGCTTTTTTTATATAATCTAGGATCTATGATCAGAATATCTGCTCTACTGGGCAACGTCCACGAGGTTCCAGTTAAAAGATGACATGTCGTCAAAATCCGGGCTCTTTTCATTACAGTTTTTCTCTAAAGGAAAAGTAGGTGCTTAAGGGGAGGTGGTATAGTATGGGACTCAGCTTAACTGCTCTGGAATGTGGGGAAAGTATTCCAGAGCAATTAAGTCTCATCTCCACTATATTGATTTGGCCACATTTAGATACGTATTATTAGAAAATTTAAGGCTTAGGCTTATGAGACGTGGTAAGCATATAGCTGCATATATTTTGTACCATAATTGTATTTTTTGTATTTTTAATACCTTTCAGAACAACTTTTTTCTTTTTAATACATTCCATATTTTATTTTTATGACTTGATTCTTTAAGTCAAAACTATTGGTAATAAAATATGATTGAAAATAATCATAGCCTATACCCTTATAATCCTGCTGTATGAGTGGTAAAATTTCATCACTTATGTTCAATAGCGTATGGGGTGTATTGAATTTTTCATGTTATGATGACCTCTTTTCTTAGAACTGCTACTTATACTATTCTATATACTCCACTTAGACAAGCTGGTCGTCGTGTGGATATCTAACAATGCAGAATGTATTCAGCTGTGTAGTGCTTAGTACTGTCCACAGTAAATACCTCAATTCAGAAATCGCAAAGAAAAGAACTATCCGCACTATAATCAGTAGGCTATAGATTTTCGGTTTGCGGAAAAATGCCTTTATACTCGTATTTTGTACGAAAACGATGGTATGGGAAGAAGTCGTCTTAACTACTATAGCCTAATGTCAATCCGTCCTGTACCGCCATCTGCTATATGTATGGGAGACTGAATATTTTCTTAAATAAAACGACTGATTTCGGTGATTCTTCCTCCTATTTCGTTTAGTATTTGGCGAAATGTTAATTTATAGACTACTTCATTTGACATTGAAACAGTTTACTCCTATATTGACATTAAACCTCAAATATAGCGATGAGAAAATATAAAACCAACATTATAAAAACATTATTTGGCAATGGAAATAAATTTTATTTTCACAGTTTCTGTGTTGAAGGATAAAACATAATAATTCCCAGTATGCCTTATTTAGGACTTTTTAAAAAATTGTTTGATAATTGTATCTGTGATATTTTAATATTAATCTAAGTTTTATTGTTTGTATAATCTTGTGGACATTAGAGGGTTTAGCAATCAACCAGATAAACAATCCTTTGAGTGCTTCTACAATCCCTTTTAGTTAGTTATTATTTATTCGTCCGCCGCTGTAACAAGCCTGCCTTCAACTCCAGCGGCCCGAGTTCGATTTTGGGTTGGGAATTTTCAGTAGTGAAAAATCCCTTTCCAGGGTTCAGGACTGGGTGTTTGTATTGTTCCTAGGTTTAAGTGTTAGGTAGGGGACTGGCACACCCCAGAAACAAATCCGCCATGAATATCCCCTTAAGGGATCTCCAGGGATCGTTCTCGACCCGGTAGCACTACTACCATTGTTTATTCACACAGTTCAGTGCTTTAGAATTATTTTGTAAAGAATTCCTACATTTAACATTTTTATACAGTATGCCATATACAATAGAACAAGAAAACACTGATGGATTTTGTACCGACTCAAAATTAATATTAGACAAACAGCGGAAAATAGAAAGAAAATAGCTATCTAAAATACGATATAATAAAATGTATAATACATAACTTTAATCGTTAACGAAAAACAATAAAGCTTTGTACTTTGAATAAAAGAAGAAACTTTACGAGTTCAAAGATTAATGTACAATATAGAACGCTGGAAGAAAGTAGGGACAACACTAGTGAGATAACTACTGTTATGCATTCAAATAAATTGTAATAGAAATATCATGCTGGTTTACCTAGTCATGGGATTTTTCTAGAAAGTTATGTAAGTCATAGAAACAATTACTTAGTAATAATTTTTCTAGGGAATTTTTAAAGAAAACCACAGAGGTTTAACCAGATATGACAATAATCTTTCTCGACATGAAAGCATTCGACTCAAGTATTTGAGTTTGGTTGTAGTAGTTCAAGAGGTAGCTTCAAAATTAAGAGAGTTGATAAATAAATAATTTAAAAAAAACTGACTAATACGCATCATTACATAAGTTGATACAATAATGGTAACACTATACCTAAAACCACCGGCCGCGGTGGTCTAGAGGTAGCGTGCCCGCCTCTAGATCCGCAGGGCGCGGGATCAAACCCGGCCGCGGTCGATGGATTTTTCAGGAAGTAAAAATCCTGGGCACGGAGTCCTCCGGGAGGGACTTTAAGCTGGGGGTCCCGTGTCGTAGATTTACGGCACGTAAAAGAACTCCAAGCCTAAATTAGAGCCTCTGGACAACATTTCTCGGCCCTTTCACGTCCAAGAAATACTTAGTTTCCAGAGGGGGGCTTACCACCTGTCCCTCTACCCTCTCTCGGAAAATAAGCATATCCAAATTAGTATAGGTAATGAAGCCTCCATTGGAGGCCCCTTCGCCCCACCTGGGGATCATAGGGTACAGATACAGATACCTAAAACTATACCTACACATATATGTAAGGGCGCTATGCAGGGCTTTCCAAAGGTTCATAGATATTCCACTAGATTACATCCATCAGCATTCTATTCGTGAAGTACCGGTAGTCATCATAGATGCAACTCATACCTTTGAGCTTCCTTAGACAAATGGCCGCGCGATTGGATCGCTTAAAAAACTTAAAAGCAATTCCAAAAATACTCGTTACATCTCTATGTGAATCAACATTAGTCGAAAAAGAATACTATTAAACCTATTGCCAAACAAATTTGGTAATTATTCATTCTATCTACTTACTCAGAAGAAAGCACAACTAGTCACAGACTTACCTGGGAAAAGAGAAAAAAACACGATTAGAAAATCTACAATTATCTATTATATTAGGGTATTATATTGAACTAATAGTTATTTAAGTATTTTATATATATTTGCTTATTTGATTTCAATATTATTAACATACTGAGTAAGTAATGGAATGTTGGTAACATTAAATTTAGTTCAATAGGTCTATAAATTAAGAGACTGAAAATTAAATTGGAGATCTATTTACGTTTATAATTTATTGACAACAATTACCGGTACTCATTTACTATCACATCTGCAGAAATACTTAATCAAATTTTCAATTTTTCAGCATTTTGGCGTAAAAGAGTATCTTTAGACAGTAAGAAAACGCATCTTTATTCCATATAAGTATTCCATCTTAAGTATTTTATAAAATATCACGTCCTTAGAATAAAAAGGTTCTATCTGCAGAAAGCTAATTTCATAGGGGGGGCGAATTGGAGTTAAGATCTCGTTATACATGAAATTTATCATCAAAATGTAATATTCTTTTGCCTATTCATTTATATCGCCATGATCTCTGACATCTAAAAAATTTCAGCCCTACATATTAAGTGTTTATTATAAAATAAATAAAAAAACAGGATTTGCAGAAAGGAGTTTCTTAATTCCAAATTGAAATTTCTAATCAAAATTATACAGATAGAACTTATTACCAAAAATACCATATACTTGAAAGTTATCTGAAATTCAATTAATGGAGGAAAATTAAAAAATAAACCAACAGTATGAGTTAAAATTTTATTGAGAGAAATTTTATTTAATACTTATATTGAACAATACAGAATAGTATTCAGGTATTAGAGCAATGAAAATTTTTTGTTGCTGTAAAACTCTGACTCCATGGTATTTTCAGTCCTGCTATGGCATCCATTTTAATATGTATTTTATATCAGAAACTTTTTCTTTGCTCACCCTATGTGTTTTTTTTAGGACACAGGTACGCACTGGAGGATACACATTAGGAGATGATTGTGCAGAACGCCTTGAGTTAAGTAGCCTACTTGAACATTGCGAATATGGAAATCCTTGTAAGTATGTTTTAATTTGACACCCATTATGCTCATCTTTCGTTTAAATTTAAGCTGATACACCTGGGAAAATTATTTTCTTTATTTAAATATTTGCTGTTGTTCAAGTTCTTGAAGTCAGAATTAGGTTGTAGTTGAATAACATTTTGAGCAACATCCTGATCAATTAAATTGGATACCAAAATTCACACAAAGACATCGTCTTTTCTATTTGAGAATGAATACTGTCCACTTCTTGAACTGAATAATGTCCTGCAATAAAGTATTTCATTTCTATGGATGTTTGGTCATAAAATCCATCATTGCTAAAGAAATCGTCTGATTTCTATTCTGCGGAACGCAGCTATCACTCCATGTTATTATATGGGTCATTCTAAAAAAAAATCCGTTTTGGTGTCTCAGGCCTGAAAAAGATATTTCTAGTTGAGATATCAAACAATTAGTTTTTTTCTTTTATCTCGCCCAAACCCTGTGTCACCCTAAATAATTTCTATGTAGCCTATCTGGCAGATAAATATGATATCAGGTGGTCGTCTTACAGGCCCTTAATTCTGCAAAATAAAGCCAACATGATGTTGGTTGTTAGAGGTAGCGACTGTTTGTGAAAGCGCGACTAGTAAAGAGGAAATAATATAACTACACACATAACACAAATAATATAATGTATGACTTGTGACCCAAAATTGTGTATAAGGGAACTTTAATCGTGTAAAACATCAATGTGTCGCAAAATTTTCAATGAGGAATTTAATTTAGGCTTCCTTCACAAAAAGTCTGACATTCGATCTATGTGAGGGATATAAAATCAGAAAATTAGAGAAAAATGTCAGTTAACAATTAGAACTTATCCCTTTCAGAGCAGATTTTATGCACTGATAATAAGGCAGTCATCAAGTGAAATCATTAGGAGGCTGTAAGTTTTAAATTGATGAGGAAAATTTCAGTGGAATGAAAATATATCATGTGAATAAAAAACCCTCATATTTAACATAAAGCATTACTTTAGTAATCTCATATGTATGCTTTTATACAATTTTTGAGGCAACACAATAATTATCCGTCAGTAGCAATGAATAGGTTACTCAATATGCAGAGAACCCAGAGAAGGACAATACTGCAGCGTTAATCTGTTTTGACTGATAAAAGTAATTGCCTTGGGGAAATAGAAATTTTCTTCTATATGTTCCGCCCTCCAAGGAAGCGTATTGCGCAATTTGGATTAAAATAGATACTAGTAGTTCTGGTGGTTTCCAATCCCAATGTGTATCATGGGTCGTTCTCAATAATATTGCCGTTTTATCCTCAACAGGATCCCCAGATTGAAAATTTAACTTCTGTTTTCTTGAACGATTGGTTTTCCATGGCATCATACCACTATTGTAGTTTACGAAACTGCATAGGAATCATGAGTTTTTTTCGTTTGTGATTGTATATGAGTTTGAAGTTGAGGGAACGTATTGACTTTGTAATGAGTGTTACCATTTTGCATGTCCCATTTCAACATGTTGTTTTCAGGTTTTTGAAATAGAAATGGACTGAGCTGTTGTAAGGTAGCAATACCTTTGTCTTGAAATGCTGGAGACGAATGAAAATAGTTTACAAAGAAGTGACACAGCAATTTCAGTAAGGAGTGTTACCCAAACAAATTGATGTTAAATGAATCCGCTGCTAAACCACTTAAGTGCGGCGTCTACAACAAAATCTGCAACAGATTAAAGTGCTTCGATGTATAATTAATTTGATATTAAGGATGAAATTAATGTCATTGCCAGAGTAATACTTTGCAACTTTTGCAATTAGAATAATGAAGTATATAATTTCACACGAAAGTTAAAGACGTCTTACTTTTCCAGAAATGAAAATCTATAATTATTTGTGTCGGCCTTAGAGTCGCTTAATGAGAAGGAGGTGAGTGGTCCAGTTATTGCAGAGATTTATCACCAGATAGCGCTGGAAGCACGTGCCTCACATTAAGCCTGTGCGACTAATGGTTCAGAAAATAAGCCGATAAGCAAACGGTCACGTCCAAAGCTAACGATACGTAGCGGGGAGATAAAACTCTTTATACTGTCACAACTAGCTCTAGACAATTATGTCTCTTTTACTAGACTCGAACTGTCACGTGTGATTAGGAGGCTAATACACTCCTGTCAAAGTTTGTGTCACTCTATATATAGTAAGTTATATACTATAGGACCAGATTTAAACAGTATATTGCATTCATCTGGAGTAAACGTGAAACCCATTTTACACTGCAATAGAGCATTCCATACAAAATAAATATACGTTCGATAGACCTCCTTTAATGAAATGAGCTTAAGTGAGCATTACATTTTATACAAACTCCTCTTATGACGATAATGATTATGATTACGACGACGATGATGAAGAAAATGAGTAAACAGCCCACGGGACAGTGGGGTGAGAACCAAGGCCCGGATACTAGGTAGAATAATAGGCCTACTACAGCTATAACCTTCCGTGAGATGGAGCTGAAGGAGCAACACAACACCCAGTCCTAAATCCAGGAAGAAAACATTAAATTCCCAACCCGGCCGAGAATCTAACCCTTGCCACCGGAATGGAAGGCAGGCGCTCTATCAACTCACCCTCGGCGCGGCGGCAAAATGGAAATAAGGTATTCTATTTCTGGTTAATATGAGAAATACAGCACTAATGAATTTCATATTTTCCAGAGTGGGGTTAATATTAGCTAAAATTAAACTAAACTCCGTGGCGCGACATCCCTGGGGGGACAAGGCCTACCACCCGACCGCTTCGTCATCTGCCATAGGCAGACGGCAGGATTGGGGGGCATGTGGTCAGCATGCCGACACCCACGGCCGTTAATGGTGGTTTCCATGACCGGAGCCGCTACTTCTCTATCAAGTAGCTCCTCAATTTGAATCACGAGGCTGAGTGCACCCTTACCAGACCTCCCTACCTCAGAAAAATCAGAGGAGGTACCGGGGATCGAACCCGGGCCGACGGATCTGTAGTCAGCTACGCTAACCACAAGACCACGCCGGCGGTCATTAGCTAAAATTTGAACCTAAAATATGGAACCTTTTACCCCGTTAATATAGAATATTTAGGTTCAACCTAAGAATTCTAGGCCTAGGAAATAGTAAGTAGTCACAACACATTTACAAAAAACTTCTCTTTACACCGTTTAATTTTTGTGTTAATAGGGTTGAAAATTTCTTAACTTAACCAGGAGTGACTTTTATTGTTTATTCAAGAAAAGTGTAATTTTAGTATCTATTGTAAGCTTACGTGTACACATTCTATGAAGAGATTTTATCAACGGACGTCTGAATTTTCAGCAAATTATTGTGAACTTGAATGTGATTTTTTAATCACATTAACTTTTAAGTTTTAATTAACTCTGTATATGAGGCCTACATTTAGCAACATTTTAAGTTTTAAATACTTCTGCAGGTCAGTGTACAGATCTTTTAAATGACTTTGGTTTAAATTACAGTTTGTTAGCAATCATAAGGTGATACTAGATATAATTAATTTTCATATCTGATCTTCTTACTACTTCCTAGGCCAAGACTTCTCAGGTTAACCTAAATATTCTATATTAACGGGGTATAAGGTGGAGCTGTTCATATTTTAGCTAACGAGAAATACAATCACTCAAGGATACATTATTTAAATATAAACCACGTTTACACATTTATATATTTAATTTTACCCAGTGAAGTGACCGCAGTGGTAACATCGTGAAATGATAATCGGTTAGGTCACTAGTTCAAATCCCATGGCCCGCAAATCTGAGTGTAAGTTTTCCGGGAATTTCTCCATTCGCTAAGGTGAATGTTGGATTGAAATTAACTTGTCATCTACTCCGAATATTCCTGTCCGTTGCTGTGTTATCCTAGCAGAAGGTCCTATGTCGGTTTGACCCCAGGGAGTCAATCCAGAAATCCTGTCGGGGACAGTACGTTTGTGGCAGGACAGGAGGTTTAAATCACAGCCAGGTTGCGTTGGTTTTGAAGGACCCGATTACTTTTAAGCCTGGTAAATTGAAAAGGTATCCAAAAAGTAACAGCAACACTTACATCGTAATGTTCGCTTAACGATAAAAACAACACAGCATCAATGAAGAAGACTGTTTATATTTCTGAACTAATCTTACAAATTAAAGTTGCCACCACTGATATCGTACCTACAACTACTCACTAATATTTTCTACAGCAACGCGGACATAAAAATTGTTAAAGTTAATGGAACCAAAAGAAGAAGTGAGTGTTTAATTGTAGAAAATCCTAATTTTGGAAAATTGAACTGTTTAAAAACTGGCAATATTTGGTGTTGTTGCACAAATAAGTGTTGGAATACATGGATACAATTATCGATTTATTTGCCACACCCCAACATTTACAATACCATCGATGTTCTACTGGAAATGCTAGTGTCCGCATCAAGATAAATCCTGTAAACTCTGGACAATACGAGTACAACACGAGGAAAAAAGTACGACCGACAAAATTAATTTCGTCGTGTCTCTATGGAAAAAATATCAGGATGGCGATTTCGGTCTCTTGCAGTACACTAAAAGGTTGGGGATGAAATTCCATGCACAAAGTTGTGGGTTTTTATGAACATCAAACGAGGTAGCATTACTGTCACTGAAGTAAAGCCATATTTTTAAACAAGCCATGGACAGTTCTAAGCCCGTGAAAATTGGGAAGGAAAATGTGCTATGTGTTATAACAAGAATTTACACACCCCTAAGTTAGTCACCACGTGTTGCTGAGTCTTGCCGCAAACATGTCCTTGGAACTATAAAAACCATGCTGCAAACGGATTGAATTTTTTAGACAAAAGCTTACGTTTCTTTAAAATCACCGCAAACGTGCTTCCCCGATCCTATCTAATGCGAACCTAGAAATTCTACCCTACCTTATAGGACTTGTGTGTAAGCCCTTCAAAAGGGAGATAAACAGATTTCTTTAAATATTTAATTTCAATTTCAATTCCTAAGAGGGTAATAAAGTTTATGCAGGTATATCTACATATCTACAGAAAGTATAAAGTAGTAGATAGTATGCCTATATCTACAAAATTTCTTTTTCATCTACAATATATTTTATGTTTTCTATTATGCACTTTAAAATATTTAAAGCCAGCTAGTGATTCGTTATTTAGTAAGGTTACAATATTCTCATTAAAAGAAAATCATATGGTTCATTGGTATAAAACTACATTATTATATTGACTTTTCAACGGAAAATTCATTTCGGCTTAATGAGCTGATAACTGGCAGGAAACGTGACTTTTTGCCCTATCGACGCACCAGTTTTCGTACTTTTCAATTTGTGAAATTAATTGCATGTGGCCTTAATCTGTTACCACAGCAACTGGGAAAGAAACGCATAGCGGCAACAGAGCAATTGTAATAATTAATTATTATTTAGTCTTTAAATACATACTGTGGTTAATGCCATCTGGTAAAATAGGGTTCTGTATTTTTGGGAATTCAATAATAATAATAGGCAAGGTAAAAGGTTTACAATAAGAAAATATGTAAATCACAGAGTAATATGATTTTTCATATATTCAGATTGTAAAAGGGATTATTGCACAGCCAAGTCTTACATGAGATTTAAAAGAGTAATAAATGAAGTCTTTGATCTGAATAGGCAATTCTAGAGTGATAGGGAAAAAGCGAATAAGTCAAGTGGCCAAAGGTTTAGGAGAGACAAGTAACGATTTATTTTCACAGCATTGCTAGAGTATTTAGATCATTCCACCCAGATATTTTACATAGTATAAGATACCGTGTAAAAATATCTGGTGGACTGAACTAAGTAGTGTAACAATGCTGTGGGAATAAATCGTTACTTGTCTCTCCTAAACCTTTGGAATTTTGACTTATTCGCTTTTTCCCTATCACTCCAGAATTTATACCCCCACAAAGTCGATAAGGACAATCAAAGTTGTAGGACTCTATCTTCGGGCTGTTCAAAAATTGTAAATGCAAATAATGCAAACATCTTTGCTCCATATGGAAAAATTGCTTTGATTTTTGTATAATTCGGGTCTTTTCAATTGTTTCATTATTATTTCGCTACCATCAACCCGGTATTCTGAACATTGAAAGTAACAGTGTAATTAAACATATAATGACGTAGTTAATGCAATTTATGTAAAAACGATGTCAGTGTTAACAAATATAATGTTCTAAATATTATGCTGTTAAATAAATTATTTAATAAGCATCTGAGGTTGGATTAACAAACTATAAATAATAAGTGTATAATTTAATTTATGAATATCTGAAACAGAACAAAATAGGCCTAAGTTTTTGGAAAGAAAGCGTGGATTCGATTTTCGCTCAGGACAAATTTTTCTCTATAGAGTGTAAGTTAATGCAAGTCTTATCAGAGAGATAAAACCTAAAATTTGTCAGTTACTAATATGCAAAGAGTTACATTTGCATTTACATTTCCGCTTCCTCCATCTTACACCAGACGGGAAGAATGACTATTCCAGATGCAATTAGAGAAGTTGAATGAACACATTTCTCCTGGAATGCATCACAAACTTCACACTTTTCTTTTGTCTTGTTTTGAAAAGTACGTATTGTATTGCGAAAGTTCCGTTTAAAACTCATCCATAAGTTGGTTCTTTGTCTTTGACGAATTAACAGAATTTATGCATCTCTCTGCTTCTCATTAAGAATGTTTGAAGAGTATAATCAGCAGGTGCAACTTCGCAGTTTTAATCAAGCTTTGCCTAAGAAGATATTGGAAGAGAGGTAATTCATTTAATGTTTTACAGTGCAGAGACTTAAAAAAGTTATTGAATCTGCAAACTGTAACGAGCTTTTCAACTTGACACTGATAATATTATTCTCCAAGATCATCACATTAAACGTGTATAAACAGATATAAACAACAATTTATAAAGAAAGTATAAAAGGACCTTAAACGGATTTCATTTGGTTTCACTCTGAGCTGAACAAAACTATTTTGCATTCAAATGTACTATGCAGTCCATTTTACCACATGGAATAACAAAACTAAAGTTTGTGGTGAATATATGATTTGTAGGATTCTTGCTGTTCTCATAATCTGTGGCTTGGTTCTAAAAGGGCCAAAAAGACTTGCTTTTGAGATAACTGACTTTGAAGCCTTTGTACAAGTAACATTTTTTGCTGAGAACTTCCGACATTGGCCTCTAAGGTTTCTGTAATATGTATATTAATAGCAACATACATTGCCACTTTTATTAAACGAAAGATAAAGACTAGCCGAGCTCAATAATGCATAGATCTCATTTTTGCAAGACATTAGAACCAAGCCACAGATGTTACATTTTGTATTTCAAATGCTAAAGTTGTTATTAAGATTCCATTTGCTTGGTTTTTACTTTTATTTATACACTTTTTAATACAAATGGCTTAGAAGTGTTTCTATTTCCCTGTGTTATCATATTTCATATTGTTCCCAGTGGAGGTTACTGTTACCTATTTGAATTTTGTTACTCTTATTTTCCGATACAGGGCAGTGTGACAGGTGGTAAGCCTATTGTCTTATTTCTGGTATTATGGCTTCTGTTTATTTTGATATAATGTGAAAAAGCGGCGGTATGATTGATTATCCAAACAAGCAGTTGCCTTTGTGATACTACGGTATAACTGATTCAAAATAATAATATTACTTTTCCTACAATATTTCGACAACAGACTATTAGCAAGTCAAAGTTAGGATGAAGTACAGGGTCTTATGGGCTATTACATTAACACACCCCCTGTTATATTTACATAGCAAAACCCCTCTGTAAATTAGTTGTTTTCAAAATGCATTATGATAAAACATATTTATTGTAACAAATATCAAGTCATGAGTTCTTATACATGAGAATAAATATTATATTCAATGACATAACTAATTATTTTATTTTGGAGTACTTACGGCAGGTATAATCATTGGCAGAAACGGGAGACGGTCAGCTTCTCCACCCTACCCCGCTACTAGGTCAGTCAGGTATATAGTCCCTTGCTGTATAGTGCGTTTCAAAGCTTCCTCAACTATAACAAGTGTGGCTATCTTTACGGCATATGTATTAATTTTATTCTTTATTTAGTGCAGTTCTTATATTAATCTGTCTTTCATTTTCGTAGTTCTACCTCTCCCTTTTAGGATTTAAGCGACCCAACACGAACACATAGGACGATACACACCATTCACACACACACTCACTCAGAACAAGGATGAAGATGATAATGACGGCCAGATGATATCCGGGGACCACAAGGGCCTAAAGTTACCTGACATTTGTCTCATAGGTGAGGGAAAACCCCGGAAAAAACCTCACCTAGGTAACTTGTCCCGACCAGGAATCGAACCCGGGCCCGCTGCGTGAGAGGATTGGACGCATCCCCTAAGCCACAGCGGTGGACGAGCAATAATCACAGACACAAATAATATTAAGTGCAGACCCAAATCAGGAAGTGCCTGCTTTTATGCAGTTCAGTAACTCTTATCTTCTCGTCTTCTGTCTAGAAATCTAAAAATAAAAATTTATAACACAATTATCCTGTCGGTGGTGCTAATAGATGTGAGGCATGGTCGCTTACTCTTCGGGAAGAACATAATCTGAGAGTGTTCGAAAACTGGGTGCTTAGGAAAATATTTGGGCCTACGAGAGATGAAAATGGGGACTGGAGAAAACTGCATAACGACGAGCTTCTTAACCTGTATTCGTCAACGGATATAGTAAGGGTAAGTAAATCACGGAGGATGAAGTGAAAAGACCACTTGGAAGACCTAGACGTAGGTGGGAGAACAAGATTAGAATAGATTTAAGAGAGTAGGATTTGAGAGGGATGGTTTGATGGAGTTAGCACAGAATAGGGTTGCGCGGCAATGAACCTCCGGATTCCATAACATAGATAATATTCCTTTAAGCTTGCTTAGGAATTGTCTATTACCATTGAGTAAGTAAATAAGTAAGTAAGTATTATTATTATTATTATTATTATTATTATTATTATTATTATTATTATTCGTGTTACGTTTCATTTTTCTAGTTGGTTTTTTTCCGTGCTGCGTTTGTTTTTCTTGTTGCCTTTTTTTCTTTTATTTTTTATTCTGTGTTGAGGTTGTTGCAATGGATGGTAATCAAAGCGCTATAAAACGTAAGTGCGAGCAAGTGGCGACAAGTAAAGAGAGACAAATGGTACTCAATGCATTTAATTATATAAAAAATAAGAATTCCTAAATCCCTGTGAACTGGATGGTTACCGAAACAGCTGCAGCTCTAGGCATTTCAGCGACTACAATGTACAAAATCAGAAAGGAGGCTTCACGTGGTCCTGTGGTCACTCCAAACAAGAAATGAAAAAACAAGGCTTACGGAAGAACAGTAGAAAAATTACTTATATTAAGTTCACTAGGAGCTGTATATGGAGAAAGATCCATGAATATTATTTAAGAAATCAGCCACCTACTTGAAGTTCTGTCCTGGCAAAAGTAAACAATGATCTGGATCTTCTTAACTTTAAGAGAATGACCTTAATTACTCTCATTAAGGAAATGGGATTCGAATATATGCGACAGGAGAACAGATCCATAATGATTGAGAGAAATTACATAGTAGTGTGGCGTCGTGATTATCTCGTTGCCTTGAGGAGATACAGGAATGAGAGAAGAACTATTTTCTACACCAGTGTCCGGCAGATGCTGCAGTTGTGACGTAAGAGCCAGTCATCCCGCAAGAGCTTGGAAGAGCGAGCAGTTGAGTTGTATTGCTGTTAATACGCACCAGCGCAGTGGCGTTCAGTTCCAGCAGTAGAATTGGACGTGTTAAGGTGAGCCGTGATGGTGTATTAACCATGGCAGAGATAATTTAGAGCATTCAAAGTAAAACTAGACTTATGAAAACGTCAGCTCACCCTCTGAGACACGTCACTTTTTCCAAAGTTGTCTACAGCATGTCATCCAATTACAGACATGAATAATTATGTGCAAATATTAGAAGAACTGTATCAAGAATTTTATTGCAAATTTCAAGATTTTTCAAAACTCCAATCCGATATTTCCATATTTGCGACACAATTTTCTGTGGATATTGACAGTGTTCCAACGTCATAACAACTAGAAGTCATTGATTTGCAACATGATATTGAAATGAAAGACCGCTTTCAAAACAAAAAGGATCTATCTATATTTTATAGAAGATTTCCCCAGGCAAGATTCTCTCGATTACATATATTAGCTGCTAGAATGTTGAGTATATTTGGATCGACGTATGTATGTGAACAGTTCTTTTCTTGTATGAAGATCTGCAAACCACAAAATAGAAACCAGAACTTGAAAAATGTTCTTAGTTCGTGTGTTCGCCGGACAAAATGACTCCTAATATTACAAAATTAGTGCGCGAGAAAACAGGGAAAAAATCTCGAAAATGCCTTGAGCTTGGGCACGATAGTGACACAAAGTAAGGGTGTGTATCAAAAGCCTGAATAGGCCAATACTTTGCATACTGCTCACAAAGGTGTATAGTTTAATTTGTATATTTTGTGTATTTTGTTTACTTTGTATATTGTGTGTAGTTTGTATATTTTGTATACTTGAACATTTTTCAGTTTCCGAATAGACAAGTTTTGCAGTACTGCTTAAAGTATTCTTATGTTGTATGTATTTGTATGTTGATAGCAGTTTCGGAGCCTCATTCAAATATGCGGACGCTTCCGCACCTGGATGTATTATGCATTTCAGATTACTGTAAGTAGGGCCTACATTAAATTTCATTACAAACAAAACTGTTCTGTTACATTGATTTATTACAGTTGTGTATTGTAATTGTGCTATTCCCATACTATCTACGGAGAACGGAGCGCACTCTGTCAATGCATAGGCGTCGTACCGCCACTGGCCAGTTGAACCCTTTCTCCACGCTGTGCTCAGTACGCAGATATTGCCGAGCAAAGAGCGTGGCTGCTCTGTAGTATGACGTAATGGAGCACGGAACATGCCGGTCACTATTCTACACGGACGAGACTTGGATAAATACAGGCACTACAGTCAACAAAGCATGGCAGGGCACAACAGTGAAAATGCCAAAACATGCATTCTTGGCAGGTCTTTCTAAAGGGTTGAAATGACCTACAGCTCGCGGACCACGGTTTGCAATAGTAGACACTGGAAATGAAAATGGTTTCCTGCCAATGCCAATCTAGTTTTCTTTTGAAAGAAGAATACTCTAGACTGCCACGATGAAGTGGATGGAGATGTGTATGAAAGATATTTTCGAGACCAAGTCCTCCCTAATCTACCAACGAACTCCGAAATAGTGATGGTCAACGCCTCTCTTACATCAGTCGGAAACTTGAGGCAATACCTACAATGGCATGGAAGAAAGAAAAAATACGGGATTGGTTACAGCTTCATGATCAACATTTTGAACCATACAAGCTGAAAAAACATTGTTGGATATTGTGAATAGGATTCGCCTCTTGTATGATAAATACAAAACTGACACAATGGCAGAAGAAATGGGTCACAGTGTACTTCGTTTACCACCTTACATTGTGAGCTGAATTCAAATGAGCTTGTATGGTCTCGAGTTAAGGAGCATGTTAAGGCCAATAACACCTCTTTCAAAGTAAACGAAATAAGCGACCTCATTTTTAAGCAAAGGTATTAATCTCGTGTCGCCAGAGAGGTGGAAAAGTTGTGTAGATCACGTGAAAAAGGTGGAAATGGATATGTGGAAAGCTGATGACGTACAGGATGACATAGATCCCTTCATCATTAATTTAAATGACACCAGTGATGACGAGCCTTCCAAGAGTGACGAATGTAGCGAGGAAAATGATATGGACGGCGTTGAACCTCTTCAAGAATAATGAAGGTAAGAAACCACATTAATATTATTATTGCTCTTGGTATTTAGTTTATTGTAGTGAGGCGACACTTTGGATTTATTACAGCATCGATAATATGAATAATAATGATAAATTAATGTTGTGTTTGTCTTTAATAATGCAATTTTTATAATTTTTTTCTTTCTTTTTTCCTTTTTTCGTATGCCTAAATACAAAGAATAAACGAGGTGATTATGTTAGATAAAATATTCGCGAGCTATTACAGGTCAAATAAATTCATTTCTTGTCTGTACATACTTTTAATTTAATTTAATGATTGTTTCTATATACTTTTAATCTTAATTTGTTACTACAGAAGTGTGAAGCGTTCAACTGCAATTAATGCTTCCACTACTCCTACAGTGACAATGACAGGGTTGCCCTCCTTTTGGGACAGCTTATACTTTCGCAAACCCTGCGGTGATAACATACTTTCATTCATTGTTCCTTTTAAACGCGTTCTCTCCTTGTCTTCGTCTTGCGATGGGTAGATACTGCAACCATGCACCCATTAAGGCATGTATATACTTCACTCTTAGCTTGACCGGCTAATAGTAATAAATGAAGTTATATTTGCTTAGGAAGTTTTTCCAAGAACTTGAGTTATTTAAAATGGAACCCTGGTGTGAATACAGCGGTAGTGATAACCCGATTTAACTTACTTACGTGTTATTATCATTCTTGTTATTACCATTATTATTATTATTAATATTATTATTATTATTACTATTATTATTGATACTTTAATCAACCCATCACCCTATACCGGGAACATCGTGCTTCCTGGAGGAGATTTCATTACAGAAGAGAACACAGTGGCAGGCGGTGGGCTCACCGTCTCGACAGCTCTCTCTAAAGAGGCTGTCACACTGGATCGATCGAGCGACAGCGACCAACCGACCGATATAACGAACCTATAGACAGCAGTGGTACCAGTCACATAGCATCGATCGCCAGCGATCAGCAACGAGCGAGAGGGATCAACTGGTCTGTGAAATCAAACCTGTCCGTGTTTCAATCGACGGTCGATGGCAAATGGTGGCAGCACTCGGAAGCTTCGTACACACCTGAATTTTAGAATTGATGCTGGAAGATTTAACTTTCACAATAATGTCGTTTTAGACTCACATTTGAATGAAATAGAATTGCAGGAATCCATTAAGGCACTTAAAACGGCATCTTCTTATGTAATTTAATTGTACAAATACAAATATACATAGAGTTGTAGCACCTAGCGGTGGGCGATCGAACTACAACAAACAACAAACCTCTTCGCTCGGCCGAAGCTTGAAGTAAACAGATGTAGCCTCAGATAGTAGGCCTAATATTTAACCCTACATCCCAACACATGTAGTATGATATTATGCAGGAGATAAGCAGACGTAGGCCTAATAAGGTAATATACTTTACCTCTAATATACAGTGATGAGTAGTCCTAGTAAAATCATAAAGGTACATAACCTATAATATTTTCGTTGATCGATGACGCTCGATGCTGTGTGATAAGGAACTGAAATGTAGTCGAGAGCGCTCGATGGCAGTCGGTTGGTCTTGACCGATCGAAGCTCAGTGTGACAGGCCGCTAAGAAGTGAACTGTTCGGGAAATTTCACTAGAGGCTCTAATTTCGGCTTTCACTTAGATAATGCAAATTATTGAGCCCTTCTGTCTTCTTCAAGGATTCAAGAGTTGGCTGATCCAAGTTCCACATTTGCAATCGATAATTACAATAAACGCTCAATCTGGCAGGATAAAAATTAAATAACGAGAGACTTGTGTAATATAAAAAGTTCAAGAACACATATGGGTAAAAGTTTGTACCTCTCCCGCATTAAAACTAATACTTACTTACTCAATGAAAATAGACAATTCCTCATTTTCTTGGTTTTAATTATTCATTATATGCTTAATCCTGTGAGAATTTGCTAAAAATCACAAGAAATGTAACTTGAGGTCCGGATTCTACCAATAAAATCTCGATCTCCCTAAAATTTACCCACGAGAAAAACACTGCATGAGAAGATACTGCCGTGTCCTAAATATGGAGCAAACTAATCTATTTTCACTCTAAGAACAAAAACCAGTACATCTGCCTCACTCTAGCATATTCCTCCAATAACCTAAGAGTGAGATACGAGGGTTTTTTTTTTTTCAAGGTCCGATCGGTCGCGAAATGAAAACCTCGGTGAAAATCCGATGACGCTATGCGCAGATGTGTTGCGCAGTGTCTCTACTATAACCGTCGATCGCGTCAGGTCGCAGTTGTCAAATCTGACTGAGCGCGCAGCGAGCACGTCAACATGCCTCGAACAATAGAATCTCCCGCCAAGTGTGAAGAGCGTGCTGTCGTTCGATTTCTGCATGCTGTGACCTGTAGGGTGCAATGCAGCCGAAATTCATCGACGAATGAGTAATGTGTACTGTCAAACTTGCATGAGTGACAGCAAAGTATGGCAATGGTGCAGGAACTTTGAAGCAGGAAGTACATATGCAGGCGGTCAGGGAAGGAAAGCGAGTGTCTAACCGATGATCTGGTTCAGTAAGTGGATCAGGCATTTCGAGAAAATCGTTGGTTCACAATTTCTGTGTTGAGTGTTTCGGCCAGCTGGCTCTTTACACTTGGCGGGACACTCTATAGTTCGAGGCATGTTTACGTGCTCACTGGGCGCTCAGAACTAACAACTGCGACCTGACCCGATCGACGGGCATACTAGAGACACTGGGCATCTGCGCACAGCGTCATCGGATTTTCACTGCGGTTTTCATTTCGCGGCCAATCGGACCTTTCGGATTTCACCACATAGTTGGTAATCTTGGTTTTCAAAGCTTGTCTGACCCTTAATTTTTTCGTAAGAGAAACCTCTGTCATCGGGCGGGTGTTGTGTGAAACAGCGGGAGAAAAATGACTACTAGCCTGCGTTCTTGTGCTGAATTGCGCTAAATGTACACGTTGCCATAGCAACAGAAAAGTTTCCCCTCACGCTTTCTCTCTCTAGTAGTTCTACAAATGGCCACTAAATGTCTCACTGTTTGTGGAGAATAGCAGGTATAATTTCGTTTTCCCCCTTGAATCTTGTGCAGAAATTAATGTCGTCATAGATGTCCAAATACGACGTACGTTCCTTTATCCACCTAGGGTGGCTTATTCAGTGCTCTGTTTCATATTCATCGTCACTGTCATCATATCTCATGTTCATCAGATGTTCCGATCGCCTACGCGCCATCTTGATGTCGCAATTAGCTTGGTTTACCCCACAGATATAGAGGAATAGATCGGCAGCGTCGTATCCTTAACTGCAGGTAGCAGTGAAGCCGAGTCAGGGGCGAAGAGGGGCAAGGGAAGCAGTGCCGACGCCATATTGGTATCACCAACGTGTCCGCTTAAATACCACGTATTCATTACGGAAAATTGTTTTTCTTCCTACATAATCCCGAATTTATAGTGAAATGTTGAATCACAGTGTTGTTTGGGAATCCCTGTAATTTGAAATACATACTATACCACTATATTGGCGGTCAAATTAACATTCACTTATAAATTTTTTTCAAATTACTATTGTTAAACTGGGCCTATTACATCTATTTTCATTCAATACTGGTTTGAGGAATATTTGTCTGGGGAAACTTCAGCGAATGGGAAAGCAACTTTAAAAAACAAAATAAAAAAATATATAGAAATATAAAAAAACATACGAATTTTGACCCATTCATTTTACAGGGAATCATGAAGGCCACTCTTTAGAAATCTACAAATATTAACGTTTCTTTCAATATATTTACTAGAGCTTCTAACTCATGTACACATTAATTTTGACCAATACAACACACAACATACTCACGAACACAACACCAGAAACAGAGTTGTTAAAATTATGTTCCCATAGATTAACCCTCCTAGAGCATACACCACAATACATGGGCATAAAAACGTACAATAAAATGTCAAACGAAACAAAAGCATTACATCAAGCATTCAAAAATAACAATAAAACTGGATTTGCAAAGACCATATTACTCAATCAGAGAATTCCATGAATATGAGGTTAACATATAATTATAATAAATAAAAAAAAGTGTGCGTGGAACGCCACGCGACAGAAGTGAAACTAGTTTTAATTTTTGGATTTTTTCAATTTTGGATTATTAGATTTTTTCAATTTTGGATTGCTGAACATTTTTAATATTGGGTTTTTGGACTTTTTAAATTTTGGATTGTTGGACTTTATTAATATTTGGTTTTTGGACTTTTAGGTAGATTTTCGAAGAAAAATCTACCTATTGCAATGGATACCACTTTATGATTTTCGAAAAATTCTTTCATATCTTTACGTTTCATGCTCCCCTAAGTACGAAACCACCGCCCGTTCAAAAAAAAATTTTGTGATATTTATATATATATATATATATATATTTATATATATATATATTTATATATATATATTTATATATATATATATATATCTTTACACGATAGCGGCCGTAATTTTGAAGATATTTGAACCAAATTTTATTATGTTATTTCTAGGCCCAATAGTTCGGACAAGTTCGTTAATGGGCAAAATTGGCCCAAGGGGGTGGTCGGGGGAGGGGGTTGAAATTTTTAAAAATGTATATCTCGGCCCCTATGAGGTATAGAGGGAAACTTTGTTTGAATAAATTAGAGTACTCCCTATGGAGTTCACAGTGACACCAACGATTCGGGGGTTCGAGTGAGGGTGGGGGTGGAGGTGGGGGTGGGGGATGAAAATTCGAAACTTTTGAAACCACGTCTTGTGGGGTATCGTTGAAAAGCTCTTGATGAGTACTCTACAAATCAATAAATAGTTTCTTGATAGCTCTCATATTACGCGAGATTTTAATGTTTGAAAATAATAACACTTAAAAGAATTATTATAATATCATAATTTTGTCTTGTTTAGCGGCTTTGCTATTTTTATTCATTGCTAATCTTGCGCACGGCCTCCCAGAATATTATATCCTATTCTTGTTGTCAAAACAAATGATTGTAGGCTCTTCCTCTTTACCGAATTCAGTTCTTATTACTGCAGGTTTGCCATGCCAAGGCTAAAGAAGAAGAGTGCTATGCAGCGACAATAAATTAAACCAAAAGCACTTCGAAATCTACCTCCGCCTGTAGGCCTGCCTAAAGGGATTTTTTAATCTTGGATTTTTTCGAATTTTTAAATTTTTGATCTTTTACTTCTTTAAATTTGAAATTTGGGATATTTTATTTTTGAAATTTTGGATCTTTTTTATTTTTTGAATATTTTAATTTTGGATTTTTAGATTTTTTAATTTTCGATTGTTTAGTTTTAATGTTTTGATTTTTTAAATTTTGGATTTTTAAATTGTGGGTTTTTTGAAATTTTGGATTTTTTATTTTTAAAATTTAATTTTTTTAATTTTAGAATTTTGGATTTTTTTATTTTGGATCTTTTAATTTTTAATTTTTTGCATTTTTTAATTTTGGATTTTCGATTTTTAGTTTTTGGATTTCTAAATTTTTAAATTTTGAATTTTCGATTTTTTATTTTTTAAATTTTGGATTTTTAGGTTTTTAATTTTGGATTTTCTAAATTTTGGATAAGCCTAATCATTGAGTTGATTGTTTTCTTCCAGTCTATTCCGTCACAGACCCACTAATTTCGTGACGATTTTGAGCGTAACAATTCCGTGACGATTTTGTCCATAACGCGACTTTGGGTTAGCTCTCGATTTACTCCCACCGCGGCTAAAGAAGTTTCACTTCAAAATATAGTAAAAGAAATCATTCCATTTTCAAGCAGTCATTAATAGCATTAGAAAAATAATTACATTAGTGTTAGATTTTCCTTATTTGTAATCGTGATTTACAAGTAATATAGTGTAGGCCTAAGCTAGAATATTCCTAGTTAGTAACTTTAGCAAGTAAGCTCAAATTTACGAGTCACCAGTTTACCAGCCAAAGCTGAATAAATGTAAAAGATATGTGACTATAAATTAACATTAACATCAATCCTATAGAAGCATCTTCTGTATACAGACTTAAGACGAGGAATAACATGCACTTTGGCACGTTTGTTACATCAGTTTACATGATTTTATTATAAGTTAGTACATAAAGGTGACGTCTACTGCTGTTATGGCCGAATCACAATAAAACTGTATTTATTAATTTATTTACTGGATTGTGAAGTTCCAATTTAAACAGCTTTAAAAAACATTTCTTGTTTGATTCCCGCGCCCGCTTCCCTTCCTTTCGTCAGATTGTTGGTGATCGCAATATGGCGACGCAGCGAACGCGTTGGCTTCAGTCTCTCCCCTTACGCTGCCGATCTATTCCTCTATATCTGTGGTTTACCCTGTTTTGCTAGCCGATATTTCACCGCCAAAGCGTTAGCTTGGTTATTATCGAAAAACAAAATTACTGTAGCCTATGAAACGCAAAATGGACAATATCGCAGTTTTTCAGTCTAAAAACCAGGATCAGCCAGATTATCGTCGTTGGTGAACACAGCCCTTACAGTGAAATTATAATAGTTAAAATATTCTTCTTCTTGAAAACTGGATTTTGTTTGACTATAATAGTTAAACGCGTGGTCTTGTGGTTAGCGTTGCTGACTACAGATCCGTCGGCCATGGTTCGATTCCCGGTACCTCCTCGGATTTTTCTGAGGTAGGGAGGTCTGGTAGGGGTTCACTCAGCCTCGTGATTCCAAACTGAGGAGCTACTTGATAGAGAAGTAGCGGCTCCGGTCCAGAAAACCACCATTAACGGCCGTGGGTGTCGGCATGCTGACCACATGCCCCCCAATCCTGCCGTCTGCCTACGGGAGATGATGCAGCGGTCGGGTGGTAGGCCAAGTCCTTCCGGGGATGTAGCGCCACGGAGTTTAGTTTAGTTTATAATAGTTAAACGCAGCTCGGAAGGCGGCTTGGAGCTGGATGCGCGTGAACCAAGAAGCACAGTAAGTGTGGGGGCCCTAACCTTCCATTCTTCACCAATAGTAGCATTTTAAGAAAAGATCGTAGCTCGGAATACGGCTTGTAATTGGATGCGCATGAACCAATCTCTTTCTGCGCAGTATTAACAGACGAAACGCCATCCGAGCTGCGGTCTAGTCTAACCTTTAAGGAGCTAATTTATTTTCTATATAACACCAGAAACATATGAATGAATGTATTGAGAAGTAGAGTGTAGATAATCTGTATACAGTATATACAATTCATTTCATCGCAGCCCCGCATATCTGTGCTGCATCGTTAAAATGTAAACATGATTATTTTTCATACACCGGAGACTCAGTTGTATGGCAGATAGCATTGTTCCTAATAACACAGGCGTAAACTCTCTTCCATAATATAGCGGTTTATTGATTCACGTAAGTTAGGTAGCCATGGCAATTATTGTAATTGCATTTTTTGTCGTGTGGTCGCCATGGTTTTGCCCGCGGTTTGAGAAATGAGCATCACCATCAATATTTCACAACAATAGCCTCTAGCAGGATACCACTATGCGGTAAATTTACTTATGAGCTACATTAACAACGTGAAAGCTTTACATGGTAATGTATGACTGGGCTACAGTAACGTTTAATATACTTCTTGTGAAGAAACCCCAAGCGCTTTATCGTAAACTTGAGAATAATTAAAAAATGTACAAGATACCAGGTGCACAGGCATTGATTACGGAGACTATTTAGCTCATTAATTAATTACCAATCCAGTGAGAGAATATGTGGAATTTCAACCAATAGCAAATGCCTATCGTCATAATTTTATAATTTTATTTTTATCGCTTTCGTTTTATCCCGCTTTCGGCAATTATTTTCATCTAAAATCATAAACATTAAATACTAAAACATATTCATAGCTTCTATCGTTAAAAAATTAATAATAATATATAACTGCGATTGGGTTTATAAAAGCTAAATATTAAAAGCTCCTTGAAGCAAGGAGATGCACTATCCCCTTTACTTTATAATTTCGATATGTAATATGCCATTAGAAAAGTTCAGGAAAACAAGGTAAGCCTTGAATTAAATGACAGTCACCCGATTTTAACTTATACAAGATGATGTTTGTCTGTTGAGCGATGACATAAACACAATCCAAAGAAATGCAGAAAGTCTTTAGGCCTACGATGTCTTCAGGAATGTTGGATAATAAATTAATACGGAAAAAACTAAATACATGGTCATGAAATGTCAAAATAATGCACTACAAAATATTAGAATATCCGGTAAATCGTTCGAACAAGTGGAGAATTTCAAATATCTGGGAGCAATAATTACTGGTATAAATAATATTAAGGTAGAAGTTAAGTGCCGACTCAAATCAGGAAATGCCCATTTTTATGCGGTTCAGAAACTCTTATCTTCTCGTCTTCTATCCAGAAATCTAAAAATATACATTTATAAGACAATTATCCTGCTGGTTGTATTATTTGGACGTGAGACATGGTCGCTTACTCTTCAGAAAGAACATAATCTGAGGGTGTTCGAAACCAGGGTTCTTAGGAAAATATTTGGGCCCAAGAGAGATGAAAATGGGGACTGGAGAAAACTGCATAACGACGATCTTCATAACCTGTACTCTTCGCCGGATATAGTAGCCTAAGGGTAATTAAATCACGGAGGATGAAATGGACTGGACATGTTGCGCGCATGGGGGAGGAAAGAAACGTCTCAAAAATATTGACTGGGAGACCCGAAAGGAAAAGACCACTTGGAAGACCTAGGCTAGGTGGGAGGACAATATTAGGATAGATTAAGGGAAGTAGGATTTGCGAGGGATGGTTGGATGGAGTTAGCACGGAATAGGGTTGAATGGCTGACTGAGGTAAGCGCGGCATTGAACCTGCGGTTCCATAAAATAGATAATATGCTATTTATTTAGCCTGCTTAGGAATTGTCTATTGTCATTGAGTGAGTAAGTATGAACAAAAGAAGATATGCAAATAATATATAATTAAACTGGTCGATAAAATTTAACTTTCTTTTCTTTTACAAACAAAAAAGTAATTATTTCTAGAAGAATTTTTTAATGCAGAATTCAGATTTCCTTTCTGATTCTTTTTTCATAGGCAAGACATTTTTGTGATACTCGTTTGAATTTTTAAATAAAATTAGTAACTAGCTATCTAACTCAAAATAGTATATTCTTCATCCTGGTTTTACTAGAAAGTGGTAGACAGTGATTTTCGGGCCTGTTTTGCATCTGAAACATCTCTCTTCCTAACCCAACAATATCAGTCAGCATGTTATAAAAACCATTTGACAACAAGCCTTAAGGACAAACTTGACTCAATCGATGTTGTCAATGCGATGGCATGGTCACTGGTCACCGAAATTCCCAATAGCATGGTTATAGATCTTTCAAAAACTTTTGGCCCTCTCTGTATGTCACATAATTGAAACTTCTTCTTTTTTCGCATAAAACGGACATATACTTATATAATTATACTGCGACTTTTAATTAATTTCTAGACAGTATCTTATGTGTGTAATGAAAGGCTAATGTTAGATTATTTCAGGAAATCCTTCTTCTTCTTCTTCTTCTTCTTCTTCTTCTTCTGCTGCTGCTTTTACGGCCTCATTGGACCACTTCAGTCAATCATTTCTCGGTGTTCCTTTCCGATTTGCCCAGTAGTTTTTCATGCATTCCGATCTTCTCTCGCTCTTCACCTGTAAATACCCTCTTTATTGTCTGGCGTCTGTCTATTTTTGGCTTAAATCTTATTTTAATACTTTTAAGTTTCCTTGAATTTCCTGTTTTGTTTTTCAAGTCATCCAAAGTTATTTCTAATTCTGTCATATCCTCTCTAATTTCTGTAATCCATCCTACTTGTTGCTTCATATTCCAGAGTTTCTCTATAATTTTTCTTGTCAGTCGAGTTTCTGGTGTCCTCATAATGTGACCAAAAAAAGAGATCCTTTTCTTCCGTATAGTATCTGTGATAGGTTCTAGTGCTCTGTACACCATTTAATTTGGTATTATCCGCCACTGTCCATCTTTTTGGTATTTTTTTATTTATGCATGTTCTAGCTATTCTTCTCTCTACTTTCAGTGAGACGGAGGTAAATTTCTCCGTCTCCAATTTCTTTCTCCTTGCTTGTGTGGCTATCCTGGCTCGTATTGTGCTGCCCTCTGGCTCAAGGTTGGGGGTGTGAGCTGGAAGCCGTTCCGCCATTAAGTTAGTACCGCTTGAGTTTTGTTTGTGTGTGGAGTTCTCTCCAGGATCTCCGGCTGGCTTATGGTGAGTTCGATCTATCCGTCATTTCATGCTTAATAAGTGCTTACTGATTAATCGAGTTAATATTCCACCATGTTAAATTAAATTCCAAGCCAACTACTACGAAACGTGAAACCTGAATATCCCCATTTGTATGCTTGTTACCAAAGGCATTAACTTAGCTAATGTAAATTTAAAAATGCCTTTTTCAAGTTAAACTTAATATCTGCCCTTACAAGTTTTTCTAGTAATTGTGTAGGCGTTTTACCTTGAAGAGTTGTCTCTGTAAGTTTGCCTTCAAAGATGGCATGTATTTCCGTATCCATTTCGTGTTCGTCAGCTAGGTGACGTCATACCTGTTTCCTTCTGAATATTTCGACAGATATATATATATATTTTGGGGCCTCATTTCTTATTCAAGTTATTGCTATTTGTAAGGTTCCTTATGTGGAACGAGAGCTCGAAGTATTTTTCTAGTATACCTGGTTTGTGCAGTTTCTGCAATGACAGGCTAATTAATCCTGTTTAATCTCTACCCCTTCCACCCTAGTATACGATGCTGGTATCTCACTGGGGAAAATTAAGCTAGAAACAAGCTATAGTAATCATGCACCTTCAAATCTCAGTATTCCACATTCTTAATATCACAGTGCTAAAATTCTTATAGAAGCCTGGCTTGGCCATTTACATTTTGCTTAGCCTGTTTGAAATGGATTTCACATTTTCTAGGGCATAAATTAAATTAATGTATCCCTATAGGACATTGCAAAATTCTTATAAACCCTGGCTTGCCCATTTACATTTTGCTTAGCCTGTTTGAAATGGATTTCACATTTTCTAGGGCATAAATTAAATTAATGTATCCCTATAGGACATTGCTAAAATTCTTATAAAGCCTGGCTTGGCCATTTACATTTTGCTTAGGCTGTTTAAAATAGATTTCATATTTTGTAGGGCATAAATTAAATTAATGTATCCCTATAGCACATTGCAAAAATTCTTATAAAGCCTGGCTTGGCCATTTACATTTTGCTTAGTCTGTTTAAAATAGATTTCATATTTTGTAGGGCATAAATTAAATTAATGTATCCCTATAGCACATTGCTAAGATTCTTATAAAGCCTGGCTTGGCCATTTACATTTTGCTTAGCCTGTTTAAAATAGATTTCATATTTTGTAGGGCATAAATTAAATTAATGTATCCCTATAGCACATTGCTAAAATTCTTATAAAGCCTGGCTTGGCCATTTACATTTTGCTTAGGCTGTTTAAAATAGATTTCATATTTTGTAGGGCATAAATTAAATTAATGTATCCCTATAGCACATTGCAAAAATTCTTATAAAGCCTGGCTTGGCCATTTACATTTTGCTTAGTCTGTTTAAAATAGATTTCATATTTTGTAGGGCATAAATTAAATTAATGTATCCCTATAGCACATTGCTAAGATTCTTATAAAGCCTGGCTTGGCCATTTACATTTTGCTTAGCCTGTTTAAAATAGATTTCATATTTTGTAGGGCATAAATTAAATTAATGTATCCCTATAGCACATTGCTAAAATTCTTATAGAAGCCTGGCTTGGCCATTTACATTTTGCTTAGCCTGTTTAAAATAGATTTCATATTTTGTAGGGCATGAATTAAATTAATGTATCCCTATAGCACATTGCTAAAATTCTTATAAAGCCTGGCTTGGCCATTTACATTTTGCTTAGCCTGTTTGAAATAGATTTCACATTTTCTAGGCCATAAATTAAATTTATGTGTCCCTATAGCACATTGCTAAAATTCTTATAAAGCCTGGCTTGGCCATTTGCATTTTGCTTAGCCTGTTTAATATAGATTTCATATTTTGTAGAAATTAAATTAATGTGTCCCTATAGCACATTGCTAAAATTCTTATAAAGCCTGGCTTGGCCATTTACATTTTGCTTGGCCTATTTGAAATACATTTCTGATTTTTGGTAAGGCATTATTTAAATTAATGAGAAGTTCTACGGCTCATTGCTAACTTCTTATAAAGCTTTCCTTGCCAATTATATTTTGTCTTGGCGACTTAAGATAGGTTCAGACGTATACAGGGCATTATGTATATTAAGCCATATCTGTTTGTATTCTCTGAGACGTAAGGTTAAGAATTCTATATGGGGTGTACCGTCCCTTTTTATACATTTATTTAAATTGCTTGTTGTCATAGAGTTGTCTCTCAAGTTACATTTATATAGAGTTTATGGTTATTAAATTGTTAAAATTATTTCAATTTGATTTATGGGTGTTCACTCCATTCGCTTTCCTCCTCCCCGCGTGCCTGATATGTGAATTTATTCAAGTGACGATCTCCTCTGGTGTTCCCAGTTTCCTTCCCCTATTATCTCTCGTTATCAGCGCTTGGCATTTAGGGTGATCTATCATTCTAACCTAACTTTCTTAACCAGCGCCCCTGGATGCTTTGTTTGTAGTTTAGTACTCTTGAGTTCTCGTAACTGTTCCCCCCCCACTCTAACAATACATACTTATCTGGCCGCAGTTGGTAGCAGTAACCTGGGGAGAGAGGAGGTTGGATGCCCTGCATCCCATTTCTTAAGCTTTTCTATTCGCTCCTATTTTTGCATACTTGCATCATGCCTTTAAGAACTCAACTATCGTGGGAGTTTCTCCGCAAGGAGGAGTTATTGTTTGAGATTAGGTCTAGGGGAGTCAAGGTGGAAGACTCTGCAGATGTACCCTCGCTTTTGGCCAAACTTAAACAAATTGCTACTTCACATAACCCCTCTTGCTCTTTCATTTCATCGCAGGATTCTGTCATGGAATTTCAATTGGTTAGACGCTCGGTGTCTGAATTACTAGATTTAGCTTCCGAATTGTTGCTGGATCCTGAGGCATCTTATCGACAAAAACGTCGATTGCGACATCGTGCTTGGCACTGGGAAAACAGAATTTTCCTTCTGTCGCAGATGCGGGATGCTAACCTGGATTTGGGCGAGTTGGATAAACTTACTGAATTATTAGTCTCGACCTTTTCATCCTCTGGGATGGAAGAGTCTGAATTGCCTGTTGTTGCTGGGGCCCATTGTGTTGGACTACCCTCCACTTCATCCCCTCCATTACATGTTGAATTACCATCACCTCAGGATGTTTATAATCAGCCAACAATTTCTAATACTATGCATGAGGGAGTTTCTTCGCATGGGGTTCTGTCGGTTCAATCAGCATTGGCTGATCTTCAATTTGCGCCGTTAAAGATGCCGCATCCCTTACAAAAGATGCTGGAACGCGAAGGTACCTTTGCGATTTCTAAATTGCCTGATGTAATATTTTTCCTTCGGTTTTTGGTCAAATTTGTTGAACTTGCTGCATCATTTCGAGTGAAGGATCTCGTGGCTTTACAGTTATTACTTTCCATTGTTTCTGGTCGGGTGTTGGAAATATTGCAGGGTGTTTTAAGTACTTCCAAGACTCTTTTAGATTTTCACGCTCAACTTTTGGTCCAATTTATACCATCTAGACCGCGTCAAGATTATTTGCGCAGATATTATTACCGCCCTCAGCGACTAAATGAACATTTCTCAGAGTTCTTCCTGGATATTAAATTGCATGCTGCAGTCTTCCAGGTTCCCGATTCTGAGAAACAAGTTGTAGATGTTATTATATCTGGATTAAACCCTAGCACTCGTTCTTATCTGACATTTGCAACTAGACCTGTCTCCTATTCTGATTTATCTAATCTTGTGTCTGTTATTGCTGAAGCAGAGAGTGCTGACGCTTGTCGTGCCTCTTCCGCTCTTACACCGTCTCAGGGAGTCCACTGGGTTCATGATCGACTGAATGACAGTCATGCTCGTGAACAACGCTCTTGCCATTATTGTTCTAATGTAGGTCATTTGAGCAGAGATTGTCGTAAAAGACTAGCGAACCTTCGCCAGCGTAATGCTAATGGCCAGGATGGGAATAGAAACTCTCGCCTGTGTTCATATTGTCATAAATTTGGTCACCTTGAGGCGAATTGTAGGAAAAAAGAATTTGATGTTCAGCGTCGGGCCTCTGCCGGTCCAGCTATTGGGCCGTCACTTTTGCCTCGGGATTCCTGACTAGTACCTGAATTTTCTCGGTCCATTCCTGGCATTCATCCTTCAGAGCGTGACCGGGTCTTATTTCAGGCTATGGGTTGTAGTGGGCGCGTACAGCAACATCTCCCTTTGGTTGAGGTCTCTCTTAATAAGTCTCCCTTTCAAGCGTTGATCGATTCTGGGGCCAGTAAATCTTGCATTCGTAGTGATGTTTTACCATTCTTGGGTATTTCTTTATCTAGTATTCACCCGTTTCAAGGCGCTGCTCTTAATGCTGATGGTTCAGGAATTAATATTTTGGGATCGGTGCAGTTGTCTCTTCGTATAGCAAAGTTCTCTTGGAAAGTTTCTTTTCTGGTCTTGCAATTTTTGATTTGCCCGGTTATTTTGGGGGCTGAGTTTGCTTCATTTACTGGATTAACCTTGGATTTTCAGTTACGTCAGCTTTATTTCAAGTTTAATACCCACCATAAAATCCCATTTGCTATTTCTCCTGGTTCCGGTGCCTTCCCTCCTTGTGCCTCTCTTATTGATCACCATTCTGGAGTTAATGATACCTTCCCCACTAAGGAGATTTCTCTAGATCATTTGCTTCCTGAACAACGTAATCAAATTTTGGAGGTTGTTAACGCTTACCCTGATGTTTTGAGTGAGAAGCTGGGAGTAACAAATGTCATACAGTATGAGATACAGGTTACTGATCATGTTCCAGTCCGTCTTCCCCCGTACAGGTTAGCCCCTCCGAAACTTTTGGTCATGCGACGTAAAATCAATGAGATGTTGAGTAAGGGCATCATTCGGCCCTCGACGTCACCATACTCGAGTCCCATCTTCTTAGTGCCGAAAGGTGAAGACGATTTCCGCCCTGTCATAGATTATAGAGCTCTAAATCAGAAAATTGTTATTGAGTCCATGCCGTTGCCGGATATACATTCGGCAGCCCATTGGTTTGCGGGTGCTAAGGTATTTTCTTCACTTGACCTTAACAGTGCCTATAACCAGATCTCTCTTAAGGAATCCTCCCGCCATCTGACTGCCTTTTCAACTGATTGGCAGCATTTTGAGTTCTGCCGCCTGCCATTTGGCCTTGCTACTGGGGCACAGGTTCTCACCAGGCTACTTGACACCATCTTTTCTGACATCAAATTTGACTATGTATACCATTATCTTGATGATTTGGTCATTTATAGCAAGGATTTCCAGTCTCACGTTGGTCACCTTCGGGAAGTTTTTCGTCGACTCCAGGAGGCCGGTTTGACAGTCAAGCCAACTAAGGTGCGGTTCGCGAGGCCGCAACTTAGTTTCATCGGCCATATTATCTCTCCAGATGGGGTTGCTATTGACCCAGAGAGGACTGTTGCTATCAGGAACTTCCCGCCTCCTACCAATGTTAAAGGTGTTGCTCGGTTTATAGGCATGGTTAACTTTTTCGCTAAATTTGTTCCCAACTTTGCTGTGCGGGCGGCTCCCTTGAATCGCCTGAGGGGCAAGGGTGTGCCGTTTGTTTGGGGTGATGAGCAGCAACTCGCTTTTGAGAACCTTAAGTCTGCCATCACTAATCCGCCGATTTTGGCCATGGCCGACTTCTCCAGGACGTTCATTGTCCAAACCGATGCTTGTTCTGTTGGGTTGGGCGCGGTGCTTCTTCAAGAGTTCCCAGATGGACGTAAGCCGGTTGCCTTTGCTTCGAGATCTTTGAGCAAACAAGAGCAAATGTTTTCCATTTATGAATTGGAAGCTCTTGCCGTCATCTTTGCTCTGGAGAAATTCCGGATGTATGTCGAGCACGTCAATTTTATCTTGGAGTGCGACAACCAAGCGTTGTCTTGGTGTTTGGCTCGCCCCCGTAAGACGGGCAGACTGGCTCGTTGGGCCGTTAGGCTCTCAGCATTCAAATTTCTCCCTGTTCATATTAAGTCATCTCAAAATATCCTTGCTGATTCTCTTTCTCGCATGTTCGAAGGCTATCCGTCTTGTTCTGAACAGCCCTTGGATTCCTCCGCCCCTCCTGTGGTGTTGCCTGCTCAGGAGACTATCGCTCCTCTCTTGACTAACTTTCCTTTGGCGTACGCTGACATTTCTCACCATCAGCGTATTGACCCTGATTTGGCTAGTATTATTGACCAGCTTGGCAATCGTGCTGTTGTTAGTAATTATCGTTTGGTCTCTGGTGTTCTGCAGATTTTGGTAGGTAGGCAGAAGCGGCCTAAGATTGTGTTGCCAGTCTCCCTTAGAGATATGGTATTTAAATACTTTCATGTCTCTTCCATTGGGGGGCATTTGGGTATTAAGAAGACTGTGCATAAGATCAGTGTTGCCTTCTGGTGGAAACGCATGTTCGTGGATATTCGTGATCGTGTTCGATCATGCAATGAATGTGCTATGTCCAAACCTACTCTGAATTCACGTATTGGTTTTCTGTCATCCACCGTTCCTCAGCGTCCTTTTCAGAAACTGTTTATTGACTTTCTTGGTAAATTGCCTCGTTCTCGCAAGGGCAACACTTTTATCTTTGTGGTTGTGGACGCTTTTACGAAGTTCAATTGGTTGTTCCCGCTGCGGGATTCTCGCACCGAGAAAGTGATTTTTTCTTTATCATCCATCTTCCAGGTTTGCGGGTTTCCGGAGTCCATTGTTTCGGACAATGGTCCCCAGTTCACCTCCCGTATATTCAAGGATTTCTGTTTTCGCAGGGGCATTGACCATATCACCACCAGTCCATACTACCCGAATCCCAGCCATGCTGAACGCGTCATGCGCAACCTTAAGAATGCTTTAATTGCGTACCATAGCAGTGATCATTCCTTGTGGGATAGTAATCTGCACTGGTTGCAGTTTGCATTCAATACGGCTGTCCATGATAGTCATGGTTTCTCTCCATTTTCCCTTCTGTTCACATTTACGCCCAACCATCCGCTCAGTAACCTGTGGCACCTGGCTGATTTATTGCCTGACGCTGTTACCCCTTTGGATCTTTCTCAGACGTGGAAAGCTGCTAGACGCAATCTCTTAGCTGCCCATGGTAGGAGAGCTACGGCTTATAATAGGGGTAGGGTCCCTTGCCAGTTTAAGGTTAATGATTTAGTGATGTGCAGAAACTACCCTATTAGTAAGGCGTCTAATAAATTTGCTAAGAAATTAGCGCCCCGTTATGTGGGCCCCTTTCGTATTATTAAGCAACTCCAGAACGGAGTCTCTTTTCTTTTGGAACATGAGCAAGACTCTTCAAGGCGTAGATGCCATGCTTCTCAACTCAAGGCATTGTAGGTTGTATTTGAGTACTTATTTATTTGTGTATAGTTGGTGCTTTTCTACCATTTGTAGTTCCTTCAAAAGGAAGGGTTATTTTAATGCAATTTATTGTAATGATGTTAATATTTACTTTTCTTGGTTTCACGTTTGGTTTAGTTGGTAAATTCTGTTGGTGGAATTATATAAATAAATTTTGTATTTAACTATTGTAACATGTTTGGCGGATGGATCGGTACTTGCTGGGTCGGTCGGATTTCCGGGCTCCATTCACATGGTACTCAAATTGTGGGGGCCCCTCGTCTAATTTACTAAGTCTTACTGAGGCCTCAGTGTGAAAAACAAAAAACCCTCGGTTTAAAAAAAAAATCTCGGTGTTGACACAAAAAAACCTCAGTTTAAAAAAAAAAAAAAAAACCTCAGTGTGAAAAATAAAAAACCCTCAGTTTAAAAAAAAATCTCGGTGTTGACACAAAAAAACCTCAGTTTAAAAAAAAAAAAAACCTCAGTGTGAAAAACAAAAAACCCTCAGTTAAAAAAAAAATTTGGTGTTGACACAAAAAAAAACCTCAGTGAGAAAAAAAAAAAAATAAACCTTAGTAAAGAAAAAAAAACTTTAGTAAAGAAAAAAAAAACCTAAATGATAATACATGTATTAACGACACCAAAACGAAAAGAGAGACAAATTATAATCCATTTTCATATAAAAGGAACAAAAATAAAAGAAAAATAAGAGATAACTATAAATTCTACAAAGTGATAAAAGAAAGACTTTTTAATCAAAGTGATCAAACCTCCAAAGATAAATACAATGAACATTATCTATCAAAAAGTGACTTGTTTCGACTCTTCAACACTCTCCCTCAAGACACAGTTTAATATTGAATTTAATAATTTCAAAGCAAGAAAGTCTCTTATTAAAGACATTTGAAATCATCCTTCTTGAAGATTATTTGTGACTCAAGCAAGATAGCTGGAGTGTGAATATTTCACCTACACATATATTTATTCACTCCAGAGCTAATGGTTACCACTCTGTTTCATGTTTGCCTTCTGGATCTACTTCTGGATGGAGGGGGCCATCTGCCCCGTCCTTCTCTTGGTTTGGATACCAAGCTGCTCCTGCTGTGCGTTCTTCTGGGCATGTGAGTACTCCATGCTCAGTGAATCCTGTACGTCGCTCATTGGGGACTGCAGCCCCTACTTGTTTTTGCCACTGGACTCTGGTGGCCGGAGCCTCGTACCATCGTTCTCTACAGCAGTCATCGATCTTCGAGCTGTGCTGGTGTTCTACAGCATATTCCCCCCCCCCTTTTCTACGCACCTATCTTCTTCTGCTGTGCTATTGCATGTTCGGCCATAGATGGACCTTGGCTGGGCTTTGATCTTCGGCCAGCGCGCCTTCCCTCATCTGGACATGTGGGTGTTGGCGTACCTACGTATGTATGGTGATCTATTATCAATGGTGATCATCTGCTCCTGTAAGTGCGATATAATAGTGCTCTCTCCAGTATTCTCCCCAGTGTTATTCAAGTTTTTTTTGGTAACCCAAATATAGTGCTTCAAAAAGAAATATGGGGATTTTCCCTCATTATCTTATGGCAGAGTGTTGTATTTGGTGGCTTGCTATGTCACGTTCTGTAGACGTGATTAGATCTTGGAGTCACAAGAAATTAAAGGTAATCAAGTGTAAGTATGGGTATATCTTAAGTAATGTCAAGCATAAACTTTCAACCTCAAGATTTATTACCCTCAAGTTACTAAGAAGGACGATCCCTCAAGAGAACTTTTTAATATAAAAACAAAATTTTCTATGTAACAAATATGTGAAAATACGGTGCGTGTTGATGTTTTATTACAGGGACATATTCAGTAGATCACACACGTATTTCACCTATATCAAGGACATATCTTATATATAAAAAATTGTGCATCAAGATATAGACGTTTCTCAAGCATTTTTTTACTTATGGTATACTTATTGCTATTAATCATGATTGATACTGAACTATTTAGTTTAAGTTGAATGGGTATAAGTGTTATTAGTACATATGGTACTATATTAACTGATTATGGCTCTTGATTGTATGTAATTAGCTTTAGCCTTTCAGGTTTCACGTTTTCCCTTTTCCATTTTGGGGTCTTCTACCCTTTAAGTTCTAAAAATTTTGAGCCCTCCCAGGGAGGAGGCTGAGACGGAGGTAAATTTCTCCGTCTCCAATTTCTTTCTCCTTGCTTGTGTGGCTATCCTGGCTCGTATTGTGCTGCCCTCTGGCTCAAGGTTGGGGGTGTGAGCTGGAAGCCGTTCTGCCATTAAGTTAGTACCGCTTGAGTTTTGTTTGTGTGTGGAGTTCTCTCCAGGATCTCCGGCTGGCTTATGGTGAGTTCGATCTATCCGTCATTTCATGCTTAATAAGTGCTTACTGATTAATCGAGTTAATATTCCACCATGTTAAATTAAATTCCAAGCCAACTACTACGAAACGTGAAACCTGAATATCCCCATTTGTATGCTCGTTACCAAAGGCATTAACTTAGCTAATGTAAATTTAAAAATGCCTTTTTCAAGTTAAACTTAATATCTGCCCTTACAAGTTTTTCTAGTAATTGTGTAGGCGTTTTACCTTGAAGAGTTGTCTCTGTAAGTTTGCCTTCAAAGATGGCATGTATTTCCGTATCCATTTCGTGTTCGTCAGCTAGGTGACGTCATACCTGTTTCCTTCTGAATATTTCGACAGATATATATATATATTTTGGGGCCTCATTTCTTATTCAAGTTATTGCTATTTGTAAGGTTCCTTATGTGGAACGAGAGCTCGAAGTATTTTTCTAGTATACCTGGTTTGTGCAGTTTCTGCAATGACAGGCTAATTAATCCTGTTTAATCTCTACCCCTTCCACCCTAGTATACGATGCTGGTATCTCACTGGGGAAAATTAAGCTAGAAACAAGCTATAGTAATCATGCACCTTCAAATCTCAGTATTCCACATTCTTAATATCACAGTGCTAAAATTCTTATAGAAGCCTGGCTTGGCCATTTACATTTTGCTTAGCCTGTTTGAAATGGATTTCACATTTTCTAGGGCATAAATTAAATTAATGTATCCCTATAGGACATTGCAAAATTCTTATAAACCCTGGCTTGCCCATTTACATTTTGCTTAGCCTGTTTGACATGGATTTCACATTTTCTAGGGCATAAATTAAATTAATGTATCCCTATAGGACATTGCTAAAATTCTTATAAAGCCTGGCTTGGCCATTTACATTTTGCTTAGGCTGTTTAAAATAGATTTCATATTTTGTAGGGCATAAATTAAATTAATGTATCCCTATAGCACATTGCAAAAATTCTTATAAAGCCTGGCTTGGCCATTTACATTTTGCTTAGTCTGTTTAAAATAGATTTCATATTTTGTAGGGCATAAATTAAATTAATTTATCCCTATAGCACATTGCTAAGATTCTTATAAAGCCTGGCTTGGCCATTTACATTTTGCTTAGCCTGTTTAAAATAGATTTCATATTTTGTAGGGCATAAATTAAATTAATGTATCCCTATAGCACATTGCTAAAATTCTTATAAAGCCTGGCTTGGCCATTTACATTTTGCTTAGGCTGTTTAAAATAGATTTCATATTTTGTAGGGCATAAATTAAATTAATGTATCCCTATAGCACATTGCAAAAATTCTTATAAAGCCTGGCTTGGCCATTTACATTTTGCTTAGTCTGTTTAAAATAGATTTCATATTTTGTAGGGCATAAATTAAATTAATGTATCCCTATAGCACATTGCTAAGATTCTTATAAAGCCTGGCTTGGCCATTTACATTTTGCTTAGCCTGTTTAAAATAGATTTCATATTTTGTAGGGCATAAATTAAATTAATGTATCCCTATAGCACATTGCTAAAATTCTTATAGAAGCCTGGCTTGGCCATTTACATTTTGCTTAGCCTGTTTAAAATAGATTTCATATTTTGTAGGGCATGAATTAAATTAATGTATCCCTATAGCACATTGCTAAAATTCTTATAAAGCCTGGCTTGGCCATTTACATTTTGCTTAGCCTGTTTGAAATAGATTTCACATTTTCTAGGCCATAAATTAAATTTATGTGTCCCTATAGCACATTGCTAAAATTCTTATAAAGCCTGGCTTGGCCATTTGCATTTTGCTTAGCCTGTTTAATATAGATTTCATATTTTGTAGAAATTAAATTAATGTGTCCCTATAGCACATTGCTAAAATTCTTATAAAGCCTGGCTTGGCCATTTACATTTTGCTTGGCCTATTTGAAATACATTTCTGATTTTTGGTAAGGCATTATTTAAATTAATGAGAAGTTCTACGGCTCATTGCTAACTTCTTATAAAGCTTTCCTTGCCAATTATATTTTGTCTTGGCGACTTAAGATAGGTTCAGACGTATACAGGGCATTATGTATATTAAGCCATATCTGTTTGTATTCTCTGAGACGTAAGGTTAAGAATTCTATATGGGGTGTACCGTCCCTTTTTATACATTTATTTAAATTGCTTGTTGTCATAGAGTTGTCTCTCAAGTTACATTTATATAGAGTTTATGGTTATTAAATTGTTAAAATTATTTCAATTTGATTTATGGGTGTTCACTCCATTCGCTTTCCTCCTCCCCGCGTGCCTGATATGTGAATTTATTCAAGTGACGATCTCCTCTGGTGTTCCCAGTTTCCTTCCCCTATTATCTCTCGTTATCAGCGCTTGGCATTTAGGGTGATCTATCATTCTAACCTAACTTTCTTAACCAGCGCCCCTGGATGCTTTGTTTGTAGTTTAGTACTCTTGAGTTCTCGTAACTGTTCCCCCCCCCACTCTAACAATACATACTTATCTGGCCGCATCAGGATTTTGTCTATTCTATTTTTCTGGGTGATTTTATAAAGAGTTTCGCTTCCATATGTCACCTCTGGTTGAATCACCGTCTTGTAATGTTTTAATTTCGTTTGGACCGATAGACATTTTTTATTGTATGTAGACCAAGACCATGTTAATTTTTGAGCTTTTATCATTTCATTAGTCCTCGCTTGCCATGCAGGTTTCTCGTCCAAATTATGTGTTATAATTTCTCCTAGGTATTTAAATTGCTCTATTAATTTTATTTTCTTGTTATTTATTGTTATGTGATTGGTTACTAGTGGGTCTGTTACCATTATTTCGTTTTTTTTTTTCAAATTATATCTGAAGTCCTATTTTTTGTGATATATTTTGTAGGCTAGTTATTTGATTTTTGGCTTCATGAATGTTATTAGCTAGTAACGCTAAGTCGTCTGCGAATCCCAAGCAATTTAAGTTTATTCCATCCTTTTTGGTTCCAATTCGTATGTTTTTAGGATTTTCTTTGTACCATTCCCTCTTCACATACTCTAGAGCGCAGTTGAAAAGTAATGGTGATAGACCATCTCCTTATCTTAGCCCTGGTTTTATCATAAACGGTTCTGATATTTCTCCTCTAAATTTTACTTTAGATTTGGTGTTCGTTAGAGTCAATTGTATCATTTTTATTAATTTGGGATGAAGTCCAAAATTCCTTAGTATCTCCAACATTGAAGAACTGTGAATACAATCGTAGGCTTTTTTGAAGTCTACAAAGATTTCAGGAAATCATAATATTAAATTATATATACATATTAACATGTTGCTCCAAGTGTATTAGGCCTACTAAGGTCATATTATGCTATATAAAGTGCAATAATATTAATACATTGATAAAATTAATAAAATATTACAATTGTGTTAAAATTACTCATCGGAGAAAAACACTGAAAGTTAGGTCTCGTTAGTCAAGGGGCTTGGATGTCCATTTCTGGTCTTGAGATACGCGATTTCCATCTCGGCCAAGAGCAATGAAATGTTTTCGGGCGAAGAAAATTTGAGGATATGCCTACTTTCCGAATGGGAAGTAAAGAGGTTCTGTGTTAAGCAAACCATTCGTAGAATATTAAAAACTCCTGCACTAGGTCTGTGGAAGCATACTCAGTGTGTGCTCACGCCTGGCGTCATTGATTGAATTTTGATTGCGGAATATGTGGTCATTAACTTGAAAATATAAATAAATAGGGTGGGAAATATGTGATGCCATAAGTAAATTATTACAATGAATAAAATTATCAAACTTTTGCATTAAAATTAATTCGATCTTATATCATTAAAGAAAAGCAAAAAAATAAATAAATAGAGCCTACAATAGTTCTACTTACTAAATTGCGAAACTACATTTACAGCCTTTCTTGAGATAGTAGACCTATAGTTGTTGATACCGATGTCGAGGCCATAAACATGATTTCGTAATGTTGCTTTTCACGTCGATATTTCCTCTTCCTTTTCGAATGGTGTAGATAAATAGAAGAAGGTTCAACACTACCCGCCATCAAGTCGATACCAAAACATATAATTAAAAATTTTATAAATTCATAAAAAGGAACTAACAAAGTATAACAGATATATGAATAATAAAACAACAAACAGTAAAAGGAAACGAAAAAGTATCCATGCCGATGAATATTCACTTCTAACAAAATCACTAAACACCACCAAGATTTCTGACAAGAGACTGATAATTTTAAGATGAACAGTAGCTCTCTTTTAAGTGAATACCTTCTTTTGGAATGTTATGACGGGGGCAGCGAACCTGTTTCATTGTATTAGAATGAGAGGGTTTGGAGGGTGTAAGATACACCTGTTCTGCAAATCGGCAACATAGTGCTAAATTTTCAGACTTGAGGAGTAAGAGGTGTTGGTGGTAGCCAGTGACCTTGAGGCCTCTATTCAAGGGCCGAGGAGTATAGAACTCCACTTGGCTTGGAACTTTCTTTTTCCATTGTCGAAATTTGCTTATGCCAAGGTTCGCAGTGTTAATCGTTGACTGTTCCAAGATTGTCCGGAAAAAAGTCTAAGTGAGAATCCAAGAAGTGTTTGTTTAAATACATATTGCATTCCACAGCTTTGTACGAATTCAGAAGATCACCCATTACATCACGATAGTTTTCCGCTTTATGGTTTCCAAAAAATTGCAATATAAAGTTTTGAATCACTGCCAGGCTGCTTTATCCAGTGAATTTAATAATATAATCCATAAAAATTTTCATCAGTCATTAGTGATCGTATTTTTAGCATATAAAAGCCCCTTACTTTAGTTTAGCATCATTGAGTTAGGGGAATTTCGATTTTAAGTACAAGAATCCATCAGATTTCTTATTCATCGCTTTTAAGAATTTTTTGTACTCCCATTTTAATAAGCAATGAAGATAAATATACGTTCTCAGAATTCACGAGAAACTCCTGTATCACTGGGGAGAAAAATGTCACATGCCCCTTTAATGAATCTTCTTTCTGAAACTTGAAGGTCAGTTCACTGCAAACGTAGCAGAAATTATTTGTATTATTTATACACTTTCTTGGCATAATGAAAAACCAAAACACTTATCTACACCATACCCAATACTCTTCTAAATAAAAAATAAGGAAATATTTCACTAGTGGTATTGGAGCTAACAGGCTCACATCCAGTTGAATATTGACACTTGTGACCATAGGCGTAACCAGGCCGACCATATGGGGGGGTTATAATATCCGCGGGGTCTGGGGGAGAGGGGGGTCCGAGGGTCCTCCCTCGAAAATTATAAAAATTAAGACGCAAAATAACGAGTTTTAAGCTTCCCACGCTTTATACTTACTTGTATTAAGTAATTTATGGGCAGACTTAAAAAAATTAAGCAATTTTCATTTTTTTAATCAATGGGGGGGGGGGTTCAAACCCCCAAAAACCCCCCTCGGTACGCCTATGCTTGTGACACAGCACAATGCAACACAATTCCAGATAAAATCTGAACATTCCTGCACAGTGTTGTTTTTCATGCTTCTGCCCAATACAGCATATTATTTATTTAATTATACTGAATAAAAAGCTAAATATAAGTTAAATGTTCCTATGACATTCCTAGCCAAAGAGGATGCTAAAATCCGATTTCGAAAGTAACTGTCACAGGGAAACTATGCCTAATGGGAAAATTCTGATTAACTATCTGAATTTAAGATGAAACATGGACATTTTCACTTGTGAAAAAATCATGTTGACCAGCGTTATTTATGTGTGTAGTGAAGCATTTAAAATCTCCTATAATAATACAAAATTAGTCTAATAACACGATATTACTTTAGCAATGATGTCAATCTAATCAGGCGATGAAGATGAAAACATTATTTGCACGAGAAAATCTGCACGTCGCGCGACTATCCACGATGTCGCGATTATCCATACAACAATATATCGATTACTTTGCCATACGCTCTTTCTCTTACAATGACCAAAACAAGCGTAGTTTTATTCATTATCGTAGTTTTATATTATTCATTACATGCTTAATTTATGTAAATATTCGCTAAACAGTCTCAACAAATACAACTCGAGATACGGATTCTCCCTAGAAAAATTTATGGACAAAATCCTAACCTCTCGTTACATTACCAAATAGGATTTAGCTCCCACGTCTTTTTTTTTAAGGTTTGGAACAATAACATGTAAAATTAGCATAAAATGAGCCAGATCACAGACTTGATTCACTCAAGCCTTATCAAAATTCCTTTATCACCTACAAAAGTGTCCCATTTTCGTTATATTCTACTCAGGTCGAGACACTGTAGGCAGTGACATGCATAGTGATTTGGAAGTCCCTAGATAAATTTATCGGTGATTTCCAAGTCACTCGTGGCATTAGGCCTATCTATGAAGATAAACATCAATCCCATAAGAACGAATGCCAAAATAAAACAAACACACATGACGCAAATAACGACACACCTCACAGTAAGAAGACATCAAAAAAAGAGTTGAGTGTGTGGCTTGCAAAAACGCCCGAACTATAATTTATTGTAGGCCTAGACAGCGTTCATTGTGGGAGTAGCTTGAGTGCAACAATTTGATAAACTTAGATTAATTAATTATATATATATATATATATATATATATATATATATGTATATACACGAAATAATATACTATATTATAAACATCTACGTCCTTTTCTGTTAACTTATATTAGGTAAGGATTTTTACCTATAGACTTTGGGACATATTTGGACATTTTGTGATTTAAAAAAGGCAATTTGCATACTTCGTGCTCAGAATATTCACACTTCTTTTTTTTAAATAGTTCATCTTTACTTTTTAATCTCCCAAAGTATTTTTAATTTCAAGTTAGTAATTTTAAGTCCAAAATAAATATTAGTCCCACCAATAAATATGACATTTAATAATTGTGCAAAATCTTACTGAAATCCAACAAATGAAAATTGAGACATTTTGTTTTTTGTATCAAAAATTCTCCTAAATGAGAATTATCGGAATTATTACTTATGACCGGAATTAATGATAATGACCAGAATTATCTGAAAATTTAGCATTATCTACAGAAAACGATATATCGATTGGAAAGATAAAAAAAATACACCATATTACAAGTACATTTTTATTACATAAAAATGGTACTTTCTGCTTAAATCTTTTTTCTTGGAAATTGAAGGATAAGACGTTATGAAACGACACTGTTGCATGGCATACCGCTCCAGTCATGTACAGTACAGTAGAAGTAATCAGTAACCACAGTGAAGTGCTTCCCTATCGGCCGAGCCATAGAGAAGTTCGTAGTAGCTTAAGCCCATCCGTTATACTGTGATAGAAAGTTCCTGAGACAAGCATTAAGCATCCTTTTGTAGAAGACAAAAACACGAGCTAATGCAATGATCCAGAACTCTGTGTACCGTTCTTCATCACCACAACAATTAATCACGCTGCTGCCCCCTGTTGGATTAAACTCGCATCAATCAGCGCTGGCAGTCATTCAATAAATATTCGGAATTAAAGTTACCCTGCACTCCCACACGACATTCTCATGCTCAGCTTGGTTTATACTCCAGTCGTCAGTCTTTATCGTCATCTTCTCTCTCTCTCTCTCTCTCTCTCTCTCTCTCTCTCTCTCTATCTCTCTCTCTATATATATCTCTATATATATTTCTCTCTCTATCTATCTATCTCTCTCTCTCTCTCTCTCTCTCTCTCTCTCTCTCTTTCGTTCATTCATTACTGTGAATACGAATAAATCAAAACTTTGTAACCACGAATAGGGCCGTATTAAGACCCTCAGATGCTTTAAGCACTAATTAATTTTGCTGTAATTCAAAATATCAAAGCAATGTTAAACCATGAAATTCGAAAATAAACTGAACTTACAATAAGAAGAAAATAATATTTATTACTATGTGCTTCCATTTCGTTTATGCCTTAATGTTCTCCCATTCTTTTCCTTGCAAGGATTTTGATCAAATCTTCATAATCAATATTAAGTTTACACAACATACCTCTTTTATTCATAAAACAAATAAGGCATCCAGCCTGCTATGTTGCATAGGCCTAGTTGTCCTGAGGAAATTTTTAATATAATTAAACCGAGAGAACAGAAGGGTTAGGTGAGCAGTTTTTGACCATTTATGTCAAAAATATACAAAAGGCAATGTTTAATTTGGTAAGGCATTTGTCTTCTAAAATTGCATAAAGTTCATCACGAACAGAACAGAAACTATTCATTTTTCATTACTTTTGAAAATCCCTATAAATTTAATTAATGTATAATTTAAATGATAAATTGATCTATGAAAAATTTATATGATGCCCCCTACCCTTGATGCCCAAAGCACATACTTGTTTTGCTTATATGGTGATTCCAGCACTGACCATTTGTATACCCAAGGCTATAAGCATAAAATGACAATTTTGAAAGGCTAGGTTCTTCTGACGTCAGATCGAAACATTAAACCTATTACCTGAAATAGTTCTATAAGGTATAACTTCATCTGCTCGGAAGGAGTGCAGTTCGGCATTTTCTGTGGTAAACTCTCAAAGTGGTTTTGCACCAAATGACTAACCATCCACTCCTAATTTATTTCGGAACTGTAACATCCAACGTAAATGATTTCTTTCTAAACTGGCTACCCGTTTCTAAACAAACGCATGAAGTGTGCAGAGAACATAAATTCTTGAGTTAAGAAGCACGAAAACTCATAGGAAAAATTAGAGTAAACCTAATAAAGTTATTCCTCTGGGTCGCGAGCGACCCCTGGTGATCCCGTAAGGGGATATTCACAGCGGATTTGTTACCGGGGTGCGCCAGTCCCCTACCTACTTAAACCTAAGGACACATACACACACCCAGACCTGAACCCGGGAAAGGAATTTTTCACTACTGAAAAATCCCCAACCCGGCCGGGAATCGAACCCGGGCCGCCGGAGTGGAAGGCAGGAGCGCTACCGACTCACCCACGGCGGCGGACAGAGTAAACCTACCCAGTGTGAAAAGAGGAAATCGCACATCCACGTGGAGCTGAGGAATAGTCATCGTTCTTTGACATGTGCGGGTTGCGATTCGATTTCAAGACCAGATAGTGTCAGTTTCCCTACTCTGACGCTGATTTATGTCACAGATTATCAAATGGTCATGTCATCAATTCTTTGAAAAGCAACTGCCCTTGGATGCAAACAGTTCTCAGTAGCGTATCTTGGTTCAAAGTAATTAATGAAATACTTAATTTTTAACGTACCCAAACTACATAGCTTACATTACATTGCATTTTATTACATTACATTACATTACAGGTAGTCCGGGGTTTACCAAGGTAACCTAGCACCACGCGTTAATTTTGAATAAAACAAGGAATTAACTGAAATTTAGTCTGGGTTTTACAGGTAAATGCGCAAAATATGTACAAGAGTACAAGAAAACCTTCCGATGCTTCTGGTTTCTTCTAGTGTTTTTCTTTATTTAAAGCTGGTATTGAATCTTCTTATCAATTGTGTTCTGGACCATCCCTGGGTAAGGCAATCTCTTATTGGTGTTAGTTCAATGATGCAAGCATTATAGCCTATGAACAACGCTCAGGCGTAGGTGAGCGGTGAAAGGGGTGGCGTTTCATTTGAGGGCTGTAAGATGTTCGTCACATCGAATGTCTAAACCAGCCCCTGAGGAATGGCACAATAATTCAGTGGAAATGAATAAAGGACATGGACAACAAACAAAAAAATATTTCCCTTATCGAAAAAGATTAAGATTAATCCTGGAATCATTATGTTCTATCGACGAATTTAGAGGTTCTTAGCCGTATCCACCATCGCGAAAAAATAGGTGAAAAGCAGGGGGAGTGTGCATGTCGGAGCCAGTTTAGAATTCCCTTATCAACATAAACCACTGCGTAATATATCGAAAAGATTCCGTGCACTCGAATGTCACCACCCTATGAAGAGGTCAGAAATTCACCTGAATGAATACCTCGATAAGTCCTACTTTAGTACATCCATTTCACACAGTACAGCCTCGTAAAATTTCTCAGAAGTATTTCACCAATGCAAATATCATGGAACCAGGAACACTGAAGGAGATACTACAGTTATCAAATGACCTTCAAAATGATAATATGATGTATGCTGACACCAAGTGCAAACGCTTAAAATTCGTTTGTTCAACATGGGAAGTACATATTCAGCATATATAAAATAGTATATATAAACTAAATAGAAGTTAAGTGACCACAAAGGACTAGTTATTTTCAGTGGGTGGGGTGGGGTGTTCGCTTAATAAGCGATGATTTCTTGTAACTTGGGATTCCAAGAGCAGGTTATGGCTATAGCGAATGAGTCAGAGTGTAGGGATGTACGACGTGAGGATCTGATAACAGCAAATTATGCTGGGATCGTATACTACGATTATGATGGGACGATAGAAACGCAAACCGAGAAGCTAAGTAAAGAGGTACAGAAAATCTACGGATTTAAAATAACAAGCACAGAGATTGTACTAAATGTTTATTTTGCATGCCAATCCAGGAAAATTGTTGGAAATATTCTGGTTCTTGATCGCGGTAATTAATGCTAAAGATCAAATGCACACATGTTATGAACATTATTATTATTATTATTATTATTATTATTATTATTATTTACAAATCAACACTCAGAATTCCATACTAGATGATGCAATAGTCGACATAAGGCATTAAGTTACTAGAGTCTGTTTTAGAGTTTGTTTGAATGTAATATGACCGATATTTCTCAGTCAGACCATGCATTCTCTTTTTACCACACACTTAATATTTTAGTATACTGATTTGAGAGTTCTAGCTCATGCTTGAGTCAAGATACGCACAGAACACGATTATTTAGCTGTTCAACGTCACTGATGATCACAGTGTAGTTTTGGATTTGTTAATGGAAGGTAATAGTCTTGTATATTTTTAAAGTATATTTCGCCATTCAGTTGTAAACTGTGTGAAAATAAAGCGAAAAAAAGGTGGGCTTATATGGATTAATCTGGAGACGGTCCGGATATCTGAAGGTCTGGATATTAGAGGGATGAATATGAGACGCTGAAATGTATTCCTATTACATATTTCCGTAATCCATTAAGAATACAATTTTTGTAAGATACTACGGAAGTGGAACCTCATTAACATTCATTAGAGTAATTACCAGCTGTAGTGCCAGAATTTATGGTATAACTGGGCTCTTCAACAAAAAAGCAGTGTTAAATACATTACATGGTGAGCAAGTTGTTTCATTTTAAAGAAACAAGAGGCGGGAGTTCCAGTTATGTCACAATCTCCGTTATTTACAGCAGTGCAGTCTTATTTATACCCTCTTGTCCCGGGGGCGCAATTCACAGAGAACAGGAAATGTTTTCAAATAATGTAATTGTTTTAACCCCGAGGATCGATTATTATTATCATCAAGCACGCTGTGAATACAAATACCCCACAACTACGCAAAGCACCCTCTGTATATTAAAGTTAAAGTGACTTACGTTCTCGACTTTTTAATATCACGCAGTTAAGGAAACCCCAATGGCATTCTTTAAGAGGAACTTTACAGACTCTTTCCTGGATAAGAAAGTGGAAAAGGGTCATTCATTTTAGAATGATGTCTGTTTCTGTCTCAGACGCCTTCTAAGTGACTGCACCGATTTCAATCGCATTATGTGAAGTAGTGCGGAACAAACGAGGATATATTTTCTTTCTTCCTGGAGGAAATATCTAATAGTGCGGAAAAATTGCCTAAATGGAAATTACATGAAAAAATGTTAAATGCCCACAAAATTGCTGTACCCACCAACCACTAAACAGTGTTCAATTCTCTTCAAATCTACAGCACACGTACTTTCAGACAGTGTAACTCCTTTCGTGATTAATTCACACATCTAGAGAGGTTATTTTATTCATATTATAAGTTTATTGATTATGAAGACTTTCTAGTTTACCCCATATAGGCCTAATGTAAGTTATTATTTCAGATTCATAACTGTGTTTGTTAACACCAAACAATTGCAGTACCACATTTTTAAACTGATATTTTAAAATACAGTACAACCTCAATTATCCGAGCTAAAGTGGAGCAGTTTTCTTCGTATAAATGAAACTCAGATAGCACATACGGTTGTTAATTATTTAGTTGTTTCACACAATTGACATATATATATGCATAATGAAAATGATAAATACTATACATCCTACATTGTTGGTTACTTACTTCACATGAAGTACCGATAACATATCTCGTTTATCTCTGGGCGTAGAGGCATAGTTGAAGCTACTTAGAATTAGGCCTAAATAAGCCTACAAAAAATCGCGCCCCGTAAAAGAAGACAAATATATTGTTCGACCATACTACAATTCGCTTATTATATGTAACCTAACAGTATTATAATGATATCCATTTCACTATGACACTCTTGTCCTACTATCGATTAGTATCGTACACGGAACAACATTCAAGCCTTCAAAGCAATAACTCAAATTGCACAATAAACAACCTGTATTTAACATATTTAAAACCTGTTCACGTTAATATTGATATTATATTAAATTAAGTTCATTTCGTGTGCTTTAAAATGCGTTGTTTGAAGTTAGAACATCAAGAGAAGCCCTGTGGTCTGCATGCCTTATCGCCTGCCATCTATCGCAAGAAACAAGAACTACTAACAGCTGATAGTCGGGAGTCATTTGCTTTTATCAATTATAGAGTATTCTAGAAACCCATACTTAAGACATTTTACTATGGCTTATAACTGTAATTAAGACATTCGTATGAAAATTATGAAACTTGCTATCCTCGTTTCATAAACATACTCGTGTCATAATAAATGCCATTATAGTCTCGCTGAATAATGTACTATTATATAATAGGCCTACTACTATGCCACCAAGTTAAATCTGCACGGCGATAGGGGAAGTGTTTTAGCGCTAGTGTCGTCCAGCTACCACTATACGGAAGGGATGTAGGGGAAGCAGGTGGCGAAAGATCATAACATGGTTGCCAGATTATTCATTTGGACAATGACTGTCTTAGGTGTCAGGTCATTTAAAAACACAGTAATTCTCAGCGCCCCTCTTCCAGCCAAATAACCCAACACAGTGGACAGGAAGTGGCAGCGTGGCGGCGGGGGTGAAAGAAGGGACAGCTCATGTTCCCCAGTTGGGACATGGTTGCCAGAATATTCATTTCGACAATGACTGTCTTAGGTGTCAGGTCATTTAAAAACACAGGAGTTCTCAGCCCTCCTCTTGTAGCCAAATGACTGAACTCAGTGAAAAGGAAGTGGCAACGTCAAAGGAGGGAGATCGAGATGTAAGGCACATTCTTAACATATTTTCTGCATGCAAAGATAACTTGGTGGCGTAGTAACTTATTACATCAACCATTACTAATTGTTACATGGCATATATGCGATATTAGTTTTACTATGTATAGTTGCTTTACGGATTAATCAAGACTTGGATTATCGTGGTTCTAGTGATTTCCAAGAAAGTAACTTAATGCACTTAAACAAAGTGCGAAAACTTACAAGAATAGTTAATAGTTAATTATTTACGAAACAAGTGTCAAAAGTGGAAAATCGTTTTTAACATAAGTGTCATAATTTGTATACAACTCTTAATACTAAGAATAAGTTAGAAATTATAAAGCATTAAATTCATTTCGGTAAACTAAACCTTTACGAAAGACGTTCTACTAGCAAAACAATCATGTTTCACGAATAACAGCTACAATGAGAGCCTGTGTCAATAATCGATATAGCTCTGACATGACAGAACACTGGAAACACTAATGACGAAAGCGATTGACTTTAGTATCAACATGGCATAAATCCCCATTATGAAAATCTATAATTATCTGATTATAAAGTGCTAGCCATTCCAGTTGAGCGGACTTCCGGATGCCATGGCACTCAATTCGATTCTCAGTGATACTAATGCAGTATTCGAAGTGAACAAAGTCGAATACTTTCAGTAATTTTCGGGTTTTGCCATTTTCATCAGTATTTCATTCTTCCTTTGTCATCTTTCATTCACTATTCTTATCCTAAGGCAACTTACACGTGAAACTTCAATGATAATAGGACTGCATTTGGATCTTACACCCTCTTTTCTCATTGAAGCCTTGAAGCACTTGAAGCACTTCGAATGGGTTAAAAAATATATTGCTGGGTTTTAGACGCTATTCCAGGGCTAGAATTGAAAATTGAAGCCCCTCTGCATCTAACTCCGCGCGAATCAGTTTACTTGATTATTTGTGTAGTGTTATTTCAATATTTGACCTTGTGTGTGAATGCATATATTATCAAATACTTGATCGAAAGCCAGAATAATATGCTACAAAATGAGTCTGATCAAGCTCGGTAACAAAGATTACAACTAGATTCTGCAAGGCACATTGCCCAACGCTCTAGCACCACATTACTTCCTTACTTCCTTGTGATGTTTCTCGGGTAAGGCTAAAACCGTCCAAAATACTTTTTCATCCGTAGAAAGAACGGTTCATTAGGCCTATAGGCAGTTCATTTTGGGCAGTTCATTATAGGTTCATTGTAGACACAATAACACAAGAGCTAATAATCATGTAACAAAAAAAAACATAACTCTTAATGGATGTTTGTCGAAATAATTATTTCGGTACAATAATAACATACAGCAACCAAGTAGGCCTATCTACTTCTATCGGTCTTACCAGCAGGCCTTGAAATATGGACGTTCATCTGTTCATTCTTTATTTAGTCATGGCTTGTGATCATTAGGCCTATCAAATACTGAATCTATTGATTATGATATTAGGTGAAATAGCAGAGAAGGGTCAACGACTATAGTCTTACAACTTTTCCAGGTAAGTTATAAAATCTATATTCATGCAAAATTTCAGCTCTATCAGGTTATTAGTTTTTGTGATAAATCGGAACAGACAGAGATGAACCATTCGATTTTTATTCAAATATAAGATACGATTTTGCCGGTGTGGCAGCGTATGTCCGTACAGTCTCCCTACAACAGCAGGCCAGTCCGTTGAATTTTATAAGAATATAAGGTAGTTATTGGTGGTCTCTACATGTTCCCATGGCCCCGTAGGGTATCCTCATATTAATTAATTCAATATTAGTGAGTCAGAACACATCCAAGTAGTCTTGATACTAAAGCGGCTGTTTGCATCCCTCCCTCCCTCTTTCCTACTCAAGTCCTTTATGCTCCAATCCTCTTGTTCTCATTCTCTATAGGATGCGAATACAGTACTACTTGATTAATTTCACTGGAAGGCGGTGACGATATTCACTCTTCACAAAAACTCGGATTTTTTTTCCTATTCACGAGTGGAACAAAGAACAAAAGAATGAAACGAAATGTCGCCTCCATTGAGTTCGGGTTGCCTTATCTCACAGACAGATACAGAGGAAGAGCGGTCATTGCGGTGGACGATGGAGTTCCAGGATTTATCAAAGTTCGCAATGTTACCACCATTAGCTGAGCCGTGAATAATTCCCGGTTCTTTGGTGCTGACAGTGATAATTTCTCAGCTCGCACAGTGGTAACAGTTGCCGGTCTCGCACAGGATTACATTGCCCATGCTAATATTTTATATAGCAACTGTAATATTTCTGTAAAGTGATAACACGGTCTTGTACACGATCATAAACTTTACGTAGGCATACATGTTCTTCGCTGATAACTTTGCATAGAGTGGGTATTTATGAGGAACCTAGAAAGTAAAATACAACCAAGCCACGCACTATTTCCGCAAGCCAGTGTGTGCACTAACAAAATTATATGAGAGTAGTCCAGAAAGCAAAGAACGATCTGACATAACTAAATAATAATGAAAGATATAAACATAAAACTTCATTTAGGCCTACAAAAACACAGTACCTTACTCTATTTCTCAACGTAATCGCCATTGTTGTCAAGTCATTTATTATTTAGTGGTACCAGTTTTTCAATGCCGACGTTATACTCTACTACCGCTAAAGACCACAGCCATGTCACTGCCGCTTTGGGGTCTTCATCGGTTGGGAACCCTTTACCACCTAAAAAGTCCTTTAGTTTCGGAAAGAAGTGAAAATCGCTGGGTGCCAGGTCAGGGCTGTAAGGAGGACGTCCAAAAATATCTTGCTTTAAACGTTGAAGTTGTGCCTGTGTTTGAGCAACCGAATGAGGCCGAGCGTTGTCATGAATCAAAAACGCCTTTTCAGACAATTTTCCACGTCTATTGTTTTGGAAAGCGCGTCGTAGTCGTTGAAGAGTAGCATAATAGGCATATGCGTTTTATTCCTTGTCTTCTTGGCAGAATCTCCGGGCTCAGGTCTTTGGCGTAGACGAGTATAACATCGGCATTAAAAAACTGGTACCATGTAACAATAAATGCCTTGACAACAATGGCGATTACGTTGAGAAATAGAGTAGGGTACTGTATGTTTGTAAATAAAGTTTTGTGTAGATATCTTTCGATATTGTTTAGTTATGCCAAATCATTCTTCACTTTCTGGACGACCCTCGTAAAAATAATAGTTTATGGTTCTAGAAAGCAAATTTACATTTTATTCACTGAATAGACCTAACTCCTATTTATTTTCGCACCAGCAATTTAAGTACTTTCTTCAGTAACTAAATAAAGATTAGAAAGTTATTAAAACAATGGACCTAACTTCGCCAAAAGTAGTTAAGTGGCAGTTTCTAAGACCCATACAATATAATAATTACAGTTACAAAATACTGGAACAACTAAGTAGTTTTATTCAAAATAACACGATTTTAGTCAATGTTTCAGGTTTGTGTACTGCCGTCATTCAAATCAGTCAAACAATCGAAATATAATATTATCGCTATAATGCGGTCGACTCTCTAATTAAAGGCGATATGCTAGAACTTGAACATCATCAATTCGGATCCTGTGTACTGACTTTTTATAAGCTACAAAATAAATTTTCGTGGGTATTCCCACGAGACTTTACGAGTTTATCGATAGATTCGCGACTGCGCAGCAGGAGCGAATTTATCTAATGAAACTCGTCAACTCAAGTTGGATTTATTAAGATTATTCCATGAATAAAAGTGTAACGGATTATACAAATAATAATTACTTCCGTGCTTTATTATATAAAAACAAAACAGCTGCGCGTTCACGACATAATATGAATCAACCATCCATGAATCAATTCGAGTTACCATGAAACCAGAGCTACCAATTGTGCATACAAGATATAGTTGGCTTAATTTAGGTAAGCTAACAGCAGAACAGAATAAAAGCACACGAACTGGCTTGCACCAAATCGAAATTGTTTTAACCAATGTATATTTATATTATTTCAATTTCCAAACAAGTTATGTTGTATAAAACAATCTGTTTTCGTGCTGATTAGTGGCAACATGTGACGCAATAATCACGGATGCTTGCATGTCCAGTAACGAGCTGACCATTTTATCAGGTAAAATCCCTTTCTCGTATTAACAGCAAGCATTTTATAAGATAAACGATCGTGATTGGTCTATACCCGAGGAATTGCTAAACGTTATTGGTCAATATCAAACACGCGGCATAGCCTATGAGTGGAATAGTCAGTGTAAACAGACAATAATATGATTTCTCAACTGAACGACTGAGAAGAAAAGTGGTACAAGTAGTAAAAGCTGAAAATTTTAGTTCATGTGGTGTAGGCCTAAGTACTCTTAGTTGTATGAGGAACTCAGGGGAAAATTTTAAAATTTGTCTTTTTTTAATTAAAATATTTTTTCCTTGAACTGACAGCTGACAGCTCTTTCATAATTAAAAAAATCACTTTTACCACTAAGAATAACTTGTGTTTGAGCTTCTCGCTATGTTGCTCACATAAAAAACCGCGAGTTAGTTATTTTATGACATAGAGTTAAATAATATGTTTTCTAATGTAAATTTACGTGAAAAAAATGTAAGTTGGGTTTTTATCCAGTACACTTTTCTAGAAAACTAGAAAACATGCAGGAAATACATTTAAAAAAAAAATACACCGTAAAAATTAATGTACTAAGGATTTAGGCAATAAAATAACTTACTGTTAGAATTAAAAAAATCAATATCGTTGTACATATTTTGTCTCATGCTTCAAATTTACTATAATTTTATTTGTCTTGAAAACTTAGGATTTTTATTAAAAACTTGGAATTGATACATAAAGACAAATAATACTCAGAACTAAAAAACTGGCACTTTCTGAATTGAATTGTAGTTAGTGTCTTTAAAATTCCTTACCTTTCAAATAAAAAAAAAACTAAATTAAAACTAAACGATCACTTTCTTCCGGGAATCGAACACGTGGACTCCATCGCCCGTACCAGAATGAAATAATGAGTGATTCAAGAGTTTTGTAAGCAACTTCAGAAAAAGGAGCTGCCATAATTTCCATAAAAGAATTTAACATGCATAACTAACATAATGGAAAAACGCTGCGTGAATTGTTCAGGCGTATAACATAACTACTGTCCGTTCCAGATGTCCTGAGAGTAAAAGATGCGGATCGATAACGTAGGTATGCGACCTTGGTTTGAATGCCCGCACACTATTGGGCAGCGGCCAACCTCGTTATGACACACCCCCTGCAGCCCTAAGCCCAATTCACATTCTTTCGCTTCAACAGGTCGACGTTTCTCTTGTGATTTGTGAATGTCTTAAGGTCAAAGGCGAGCGAACGTAATTTTGAAAGTATTGTGTGCATCGTACTCCAGTATTACCGTAATTAATTTAGAAAATAGCACTTTAGTCCTATATATTTTCATAAACTTCAACGAGAGTTTTGCTAGCTGGTGAACCGCGCTTTTCTCCCGTTACAACCACTGTATAGGCCTACTACATTTCTCAAGACATCTGGAACGGACTATATAGTTGTTTGAAAATCAAATTCAGATTTATTGTGTGTGTTTCAGATGCTATGCTTAGGAATTCAGGCTTCATGCCTGTTACATTTTGTATCGTAATTTGAACTGATATTTACTACGCTTACATGGATACATTCAGCTTGAATCTAAAGTCCGCTATCCGTATCAAAACGGTCATGTTAAAAGTATATAGGTCGGATCAACTTTTGGATCCGATCCTGTAAAAACGGAGCCTTTCAGGGAGAGAAGTAGCCCATATTATTATTTGTATTAATGAGTTTCATTTCCTTACCATATAATAATTTATCATGGCTATTTACCAACGGATTATATTACTACTTAGGCCTGTTATCGTCATGCGCTGTGCTGATATTTTGTCCCTCCAAGAGTTCTTTTACGTGTCTGAAAATCTTCAAACATAAGTCTGTGGCTTTTACGCCCAAATAAATATTATCTATCTGGGCCTTGATTGAACACGTGAACTTGCCTTACCGGACTGTTCCACCCTGGTTGGCAACCTATAGAATTATCATAGAATCTCGAATGGGATTTATTATGACTATTCCATGAATAAAATCTAACGGATTATATAAATAATAATTATTTTCTTACATTGTTATTATAAAAACAAATCGGTCAGCTGCGAGAACACGGCATAGGCCTACTATGGATCAAAAATCGATGAATCGATTCGAGTTAACAGATTCTAACCAACATTACTAATAGAGCATATGAGAAAAAGTAAACCTAATTCAAATAAGCTAACATCAGAACTGAATAAAAGCATACGAATTGACTAGCCGGTTAACCGAATTAAACCTGTGATTTTAGTAAATTTACATTCATATTATTACAATTTACAGACAAGTTATATCATAAAATAATGTGTTTTTATTCTGTTCACTGGCAACAAGTGACGTATTACTCACTGCATACTAATACCTATATTTCTAGTAACGAGCTGACTTTTATCAGTCGCATTCCCGTGTTCATAGCAATCATATTATTAGATAAACCAAGCCATGGATAAACGATCGGTATTGGTCAATATCCGAGGCATTGCTCACCATTATTAGTCATATCAAACTCGCGTCGTATGAATTTTATCTTGTTAAGATTATCATATATCTACACTATTTTTCCGAAATTTAACTTGTTTGTTTTGTTTTTCTCTCTTCTGATAAGAAATTTCATGTAGTTTAAAAAATGTCTGGTTTATGTACATGTGACTCTAATACTTCCATGTAAAAATAATTATTCTATAGGAGCGTTCAGCTGATACATCCTTCTGCATGCCTACACATCTTTTCCCGAACAAACGAATTATCCCACATTTTGATTTTTCCGTCCATTGTTATGAGTAGGGGTACCTCCGCTTTAGCCCGCCGACGTCTAGCGCCGCGACGCCCCAACTCCATCTTAAACTAATTTCAGTAACGCCATCTTGACCATCTTGTCTTTCATATGAAACCACCCCCACCCCTCTATCATCCCCCTAAACAAAGTTATAGCAAATATAAGATTTGGTCGGTAAAACAGAGACCTGCAATACCAACCTTGAAACAATCAAACTAAAAACAATTAATAAAATTAACAAAAATAAATAAATGTTATACAAATGAGTTAGGCCCTTATGAATTAATTTTCAACCCCTAGAGGGGTATTTTAAGAATATATTATTAATTTGTATATCTGACAGAGTAGTAACAAAATTAAATAAATAAATGTTATACTTAGAGGAGTTAGGCCCTTTTGAATTAATTTTCAACCCCACTAAAGGGGTAGTTTTAAGAAATAAAAATAAATATAACTTTTAAAATCTAGTAGTATAATGTTTAGGTGATAGAATTAAGACCCGTAACAAGAGGGTAGTTTTCACCCCCACAACCGTTCTAACCTATTTAAAATTGTATTTTCGACATATAAACACCTTAAGGAGTGATATTAATTATCTGACATGATTTACACCCCCAAATGAATTAATTTTATGAAGGGGTAGTTTTTCAAGGCCATTGCAGATATGGACAACTTGAGCCACTGTAAATCGTCTTGAGGGTAGTTTTCACCCTCACAACCAATCTAACACATTAAAATTGTATTTTTCAACAATAAAAAATCATACTGAGTGATATCAACTATCTGACATCATTTACAACCCGAAGGGGGTTAATTTTATTAAGGGGTAGTTTTTCAAGGTCACACAAGTTTTTCCACAGACGAACAAGATAAGCCGTTATAAATAATCTAGAGGGTGTTTTTCACCCCTCACAATCAATCAAACCAAGTTAAAATTTATTTTTTAGATATTGATGCTATAACAAGTGTCTAAGAACAATATTAAACCCAGGATCTCAAACGTTTTATTTTTGCAAAAATGTACATTTTAAGCTATTATAAATGTTTTTTCGCCCCTAACAAGCTTGCTTTGTTACGTCATATGTATGAATAAGTACCACTATAGTCAAAGTTAAGCTGGGCAAATCCTAAAAATAAAGTAATTTATGACAGCTAAGAATTCGTCACAGTTCCAAAGATCTGATTGGTTGAACTTTTGGTAGTATCCCATATCATTGGAGAGTTATATTTTATTTGTGAATATCTGTTCCCTCGTTATAGGATAGGATGAGAGGACACAAAATGTCTGCAAACAGAAAAAACCATCTGTAAGAAAGAGTATGTTGGAAACATCAGGACAAACACAACTCTAAAAAAACCCTTATCAATGCAAACTGCTTGTAAAATAAAAAAGATGTGGGAAAACACAAGTGAAAACAAAGCAGAAGATGAAAATAAAGGCATCCCGATGGCAGTAATGTTTCCCGCCTTTTACTAAATTTTGCCCCTTTTTAATGATTGTTTGTAGGCCTACATTATATTTTCCCCGGTTTGCTTCGATTCTGTCCTTATAAAATAAAGCCATCGTCCCTTGTGTCATTTTACGGAGTAAACCCCTCCCTTTTTCTATTGTAAAGTCCCCTTCTTCTGTGTGTTAATATTTATTTAAATTTGTTATAATGGTTAGGTTGCTCTTTCAGCTTGTGATTTTGATGTAAACAGAATAATTATTTCACCGGAAAGTCCAAATTGTTGGATTATCATTCAAAAGTGTCAATGTAAACAGTGCTGTAAATTACTCTTGTTTTTCTATTTCAGGCTATACTAATTTTGTAATTTCCTTTGTCTTGTAAACATCTGGTTCTAAATTATATATTATCTGTTATTGTTTTTGAATCAGGAACTTTTACATTCTGTTTTGTGCCCCCTCCGGGATGTCCTACTATACCTATGGGTGGGCCCGTTTTCAGGGAATAAGCTAACTTCCCTGGGGTTGGTTTCCCAAGCTTCCTTCCACACGTTTTATCCCTTAGGGCGGGGTTGCAAGGTGCAGAAGAAACGTCATCATGTCTTCGAACGCTTGTCCTCGTACAAAGTGGCATGCTCTCAATATGAAAAAGGAAAGTGATCGTTTGAAAACATATGGAAGATGGACTGTGTCTTTCATGAATCCAACGCTTTTGGCCTCCGAGGGTTTTTATTACACTGGATACGATGATATTGTTCGTTGTGCTTTTTGCAAGGTTGAACTTGGACAATGGAATGAGGGAGATGATCCTCGGAGGGACCACGAACGTTTCTCACAATTTTGTACATTTTTTAAAGAAAAGTTAAATAAAACTGTATTCTAAATATTTCAACTTGTGTTGCAATCCTTTCTTAGTGACACATATTCATGACTCAACAAGTATGACATGTAAGATATGATTAATAAATACCTACATTTGATAATTTACAGTCTTTCTCATATTATTTTATAATACGTTTGGTGAACCTGAGGGAAATGTTAAAGCAAGACAAAAGTTATCTGTCAGTTTAGTGAAATGACAGACATTTTATTCGGATTCTAGTGAATGAAGTTAAGGCGTTAATGCACTAAAGTATAACTAGCCTTGATCGAGTATGATCATACGTCATGAGGAAGATGGCCATGACTGTGCATAAAGGTTTTGTGGCGTAGTTTTATTCTTGTAACAAGGTCGTGAAGGTATTTTTCCCCCTTGCCAGGATATATATATATATATATAAAAAGGCTTGTTGCTTTTGGACAACGATCAGCTACGATGGAACGCTGGCAAATGTTGGAGAGCGAGGAGCGACCTATCACCTATCGTGTGTATGACAACAGAGGTGTTGTTATCAAGGAGGTGGTTCATCCCTTTACATTTACCAGAATCAAAGGGTATGACCAAATTCACGAGGAATTAGTTCAGGTGTTTCCATGCGGGCGATCAAACAAAATGATTGCTGGTCAGCAACGGAAATTTGATCATGACTTCAATCACCACGAGGAAGTGTGCACGGGAGAGGAACATTTCACAACTTGTTTAATTCCTGCCAATCCTCTGATGGGAATATGGAGCAGAAAATGTAACACCAAGTGTGCAACATTTAAGAGGACATCACAAAAGGTATGACACAGTTAAGTTTACGTATGATAACCAAATATAATTTCCTTTCTTTTCTCTCAACACTTATTTGGTTTCAGGCTGTAGATATGTTAATTGCTACGCATCAGAGGAAAATGGAGAAGGGAGGTGTCGATTGCAACAGCTTACGTCATCGACAGGGTATATAAGCGGCTACATCACTGCCGAGACCATGTTGGTGGAACTTCAAGATGTTACGGCTTGCAATTATTTTAACGATTGCCCTCTGTGGCTGGGCGGAGGTTATGATGGTGGACGACGACGATCAAGAAATGGCAATTAATTATCTAAAACAGTATGAATATCTGTCGTGTAATAGCAACACACTACGAGACAAACGAACTTTCGAAGAAGCTCTTGCCATGTTTCAAGCTAATTATGAACTTAATGTATCTTCTAAGTTAGACAATGACACTTTGATTTTAAAGAGGACACCGCGATGCGGAGTTGCAGATATAACGTACTCTGAAGAGTTGAACAAGTGGAACAAAACACATTTAACATGGAATTATAACACCATGGACCTAAAGGCTATAGAAATTGCATATAAGGCTTTTGAAAAATGGGCATCTATATCTGGTGTCACTTTCTCAAGAGATATAAAACAACCAGATATCTTAATAACTAATCAGAGAGGATACCATACACTTGAACTTCTCAATATGGATTGTTCTGACGATTTCGTGTCACATGACCATGTTTTAGCACATGCCTTCCATCCTGTTGAGGGTCTTCGTCCTGAAATTCACATTAACGACGACTTACAATGGTCTACGAAAACGAATTTCTCTGGTGATGAAAAGGTCAACAGTCTGTATTACGTACTCATTCACGAAATTGGACACACGCTGGGAATACATCACTTAAACGATAAAAACGCTGTAATGTATGCATTTTACAATCCCTATCATCCACCACTCGATTTGAACGATAATGATATTGCTGAAGCTAAGAAACGATATGGTCCTCCGTCGTCACGACCTAAACCTCAGCCATCACCACCGCTGCTTCCTTCTTCGACACCTCGGCCTAAGCCTTCATCACCTAGACCTGCGCCTTCATCGACTCGACCTACGCCTTCATCACCTCGACCTACGCCATCATCACCTCGACCTACGCCTTCATCGACTCGACCTACGCCATCATCACCTCGACCTACGCCATCAACAACTCCTCAGTATGAATCTGGTAGACCTGTGCCGAGTATTGTTCCTGACCTCTGTAAACTGAAAAACGTTAACACATTTATGGTAGTTAATAATGCATTATATGTGTTTTATAGAGAATGGGTATGGATTATAGATTTAGTAGATATGGAAATAAACTCTCCCTTTTTCATACCCACTTGGGTAGAGCACTTACCTAAGGAGTTTAATGTGACAGCTGTTTATCAAAAACCAAATTCCTACATCGTTATGATAGTTGGTACTAAACAGTATCTCGTTGAACATAAAACATTTAGGCTTCAATCCGGCTATCCTAAACCTGTTCCTACTTTTGATAATAGAAACAACTCTTTGACAGCTGGTGTCAACACGTATCGAGGAATAACATATCTGTTTTATGATGACGGTTTAGTTTTAGAGATTGACGATTGTGCTGTAAAACCAGCTAACTATTATTACATTAAGAATATTTTCCCCGCGATTCCCCCCAAAATCGATAACGTGTTTAGGTATACAGATGGGTTTTTATACTTCTTCCATGATAATAAAGTAATACAATATAGTGAATTTAACAACACCGTTGTTAATACCTTTAAGAATAGTCTTGAACTATTTGGAATAGATTGTCCACCTAAAAAGGGATTGATTAATGAAATTAAATCACTTTTATCTAAACTTTAATCGTTGTTCTTATTACTAATTATGTGAACATCTGTGCTCCAAGCTATCCTACAGATTATGCAAATAATAGACTATGTTTGTATGATTCTCCATCTGTGAATGAAATAAACTTTCTTATGATACATAAAAATGTACAACTTGACAATCTGTTAATTGGTGAAGGATAATTTTGAAATAAACAATATTTACTAACATATTTCTTTGTCTTTATTTTAAAAAAGGAACGATGTACCATTCGGTATGTCTTTCCTTTTACGTTTAACCTCTCCTTTCATCCTGTACGTCATTGTCATAAATTAGGAGTTGCTGAGCCTTCATCCGGTTATGGTGGGTATAACATTTTATTATTTTTGAGGGTTTAGCTTTAGTGGGGATGGGGCTTATTTTTGCCCTGTTTAACATTTGCTATAACAAACCAATAAATTCTGAGTTTGTTAGGAATGATCGTTTCGTAATTTTATTGTATAAATGGCTTGATTTCCTCTGTCTATGTATATGTTCAATCACAATTTGTGTATTTATTATGTGATTTTTTAAATTTTATTCAAAGACGACAATATTTTCATCTTCTGCTTTGTTTTCACTTGTGTTTTCCCACATCTTTTTTAATTTACAAGCAGTTTGCATTGATAAGGGTTTTTTAGAGTTGTGTTTGTCCTAATGTTTCCAACATACTCTTTCTTACAGATGGTTTTTTCTGTTTGCAGACATTTTGTGTCCTCTCATCCAATCCTATAACGAGGGAACAGATATTCACAAATAAAATATAACTCTCCAATGATATGGGATACTACCAAAAGTTCAACCAATCAGATCTTTGGAACTGTGACGAATTCTTAGCTGTCATAAATTACTTTATTTTTAGGATTTGCCCAGCTTAACTTTGACTATAGTGGTACTTATTCATACATATGACGTAACAAAGCAAGTTTGTTAGGGGCGAAAAAACATTTATAATAGCTTAAAATGTACATTTTTGCAAAAATAAAACGTTTGAGATCCTGGGTTTAATATTGTTCTTAGACACTTGTTATAGCATCAATATCTAAAAAATAAATTTTAAATTGGTTTGATTGATTGTGAGGGGTGAAAAACACCCTCTAGATTATTTATAACGGCTTATCTTGTTCGTCTGTGGAAAAACTTGTGTGACCTTGAAAAACTACCCCTTAATAAAATTAACCCCCTTCGGGTTGTAAATGATGTCAGATAGTTGATATCACTCAGTATGATTTTTTATTGTTGAAAAATACAATTTTAATGTGTTAGATTGGTTGTGAGGGTGAAAACTACCCTCAAGACGATTTACAGTGGCTCAAGTTGTCCATATCTGCAATGGCCTTGAAAAACTACCCCTTCATAAAATTAATTCATTTGGGGGTGTAAATCATGTCAGATAATTAATATCACTCCTTAAGGTGTTTATATGTCGAAAATACAATTTTAAATAGGTTAGAACGGTTGTGGGGGTGAAAACTACCCTCTTGTTACGGGTCTTAATTCTATCACCTAAACATTATACTACTAGATTTTAAAAGTTATATTTATTTTTATTTCTTAAAACTACCCCTTTAGTGGGGTTGAAAATTAATTCAAAAGGGCCTAACTCCTCTAAGTATAACATTTATTTATTTAATTTTGTTACTACTCTGTCAGATATACAAATTAATAATATATTCTTAAAATACCCCTCTAGGGGTTGAAAATTAATTCATAAGGGCCTAACTCATTTGTATAACATTTATTTATTTTTGTTAATTTTATTAATTGTTTTTAGTTTGATTGTTTCAAGGTTGGTATTGCAGGTCTCTGTTTTACCGACCAAATCTTATATTTGCTATAACTTTGTTTAGGGGGATGATAGAGGGGTGGGGGTGGTTTCATATGAAAGACAAGATGGTCAAGATGGCGTTACTGAAATTAGTTTAAGATGGAGTTGGGGCGTCGCGGCGCTAGACGTCGGCGGGCTAAAGCGGAGGTACCCCTACTGTTATGAAGCTGGGAGTTTGTTCGACTTTATACTGCACATGCTATAAGTCAGATATTAGCACCTGTTAGTGATTATGCAGGTTTAAAACTATTCCAGGGCTTTATAGCTCAGTCCAATTTCGAGTACATAGCCTGAAATGTCTGCACGCGATTTACTGCAAAGTAATTATCCCAAAATTGTCTTTTAAACAATGATAACTTGTAAAAGAAGTTATTTTTTAAATAATCGTCTGTACAGTATTTTTAACTGATTTGAATTGTTTACAAACTTTTTTTTATTTAGATATAAATTTATATTTACAACGTGCGTTTTACCATGAGGGTATATCGCAGGACATTTAGTCTATGTATAGCCTATATAATATTTATATTGTATAGTATAAAACACAGTGGCTGAGTTAGTAATCCAGGAAATTAAACAAAAAAAACATTTTAGATCTTAGGTTTTAAGGTAGAGTCTTGTAGATTTCACATATAAACTTGATTGTTTGTGGAGATGCGATCACTTTTCGCAGAACTATGTTGGAGTTCCTCACATAAGGTAGCCTAATTTTGTCTTGTGGTTTGCAGTGGAGTAGTAGGTGTAGAGTTATTGAGTATGGGTGTTGGGTACAAGAGCGGCTTATGACCCTGCCGTAAAGGGAAAAGATGGGAAAGGATGTTAGAAAGAATCTCTGGAGCTGGAGGACCAATTATTGCATTAAACAATAATAAAATGAGTAGAGCGAAGTGGACTTATAAATCTCAGGTGCTGGAACAGGGATCTTCGGATGTAATATTGGATCACAAACCTTTTCATGTAATAAACTATGTGACATTTATTCTCATAACATATAGGTAAAGAATGCACTTGAAATATTAATAGAAACACTGAAACAAGATATATATAATTTGAGATAGGTGTACTTGCACTGAACAAAGGAATGTGCTTTGGCGCGAACTTGGTACACACGTGGCGAATAATTTCTCTAATTATGCCAGCAATATAATTTATATCTTAAAATGAGCGTAATGATAGCTGAATTAATTCTAATATGATTTCACTCTGAAATCTTTACTCTACTGAACTTTATAAACGAGCTATTGCGAACGCTTGGTTGCGCAACGTTGCCGCACTGAAACACGAACTTTTAGACTGATCTAAGAAGCCGATAACACTGAATCTACTGTAATTAGTGTAGATTAATTAATAACACAAGATAATACTTTTAAAAGGAAGTATTATGTATTTATCCGCTAATTAATAGAAAACCTCTGTTCTATTGTCTGAATTAGGCGGGATACTAGACTGAGCTCCAGCACGTCTATCACGCATGGAGGCTCGACGCTAACTGACTCTTGGCATGACGCTATGATGTCACGCTCATGCTAAGCCTGCACCTGTCGCTAAACGGGGATTCACAAAGAAAAGGGCGGACTTACACTAATATCAATGCGCTGAGAGAGGGAAATGCACTGAGCGGAACATTTGAATATGCACTGTTACTAGACATGTAAAATAATGCTAGTAGAACCCTTAGCTTTCTCCAACAATGGGCATTTTGGTGATGGTGTTTTTCCAATTTGATGCAGGTATTGGAGGAATTTTCCATGGTTTGTAAGGAACTGTGAGAGTATGAATGTTGGATTTATGACTGTTCCCTATCTGATATGTTCATTCGGAAAAATTAGTTTCGTGTGAGAGGCTTTGTGTGATGATATATAGGCTACAGCGCTATTGTAGACCTACTAAAAATGTACAACTATAAAACTATAAAATGTTAATAGTACTTTTTTATTTTCTAAGTTCTTAAAGATATTACTGTACTTAGAATCACTAAAGTAAAATGAGGTTTTCTTCTCACCTAATAATTGATTCGGGGGACCTCAAGATGAAATATTATGAAATTTATGGTCAATACCAGCGCTTTTTTTGTATTAAAAACACCGGATCTATGTGCATTAAAGTATATGTTGTCTAAGTTTAAACGCCTTCAACCACCATTAATTCTCCCTAATTATCGATATTTAAAAGAGTGCATTCGTTAAATATTTGACTGTTTAAATCTACCTATATATTCTTTACAAAAATTAATCCACCTTTGACAGATTATCCTTAAGAAAAGTCTTATGTGAAATACATAATTTCCTCTGCCAAAATAAGTTTTCCCTTTTATAATAAATTATGTATGATATTCTCTTCATGTTAAAATAGTTATACCCACGAGAGTATTACTTTACAAACATAAATAGGTGTAATCTGCAGGAGCCGGCCCGATGCAAGTAGCCCGGATAAAAACTGTAGGCGGTCTCTGTATTAATTCCAGCTTTCCTGTTTGAATAAAGACGCAAAAATTAGAGCTTCTTCTATGGTGTTTACATTGTACATAGGTCTATGGTATAGAATAAGAGGCTATATTGCAAAGAGCGCATATTCAGTTATTTCAACATGATGCAAACAGTGGGTGGCTTATAACCACCCTTCAGGTAACTCTTGAGAGAAAAAAAAGTTCCAAATAAAAGTGTTAGCTCCTACTATGTGCAAAATTTAAACAAAATCGTTTTCGAGAAAATCGCGAAATACGAAATTTTCTTCATATAAAGTGGCATAAAGTAAGAAAAAATCGTCGCCAATCTTTGTATCACATCCCCAGAAGATGCCTAACCCAAATACATAATGCTTTTTCATACTTTTTTTTGTTGCGTTTTTGGAGCTAAGCTGCTCACAGACACACACACACACACACACTATGGATGTAGGGGAGCTCAAAACATGCATTTATTTAAAATCTGACCTTCGAATTTAGGGGTCGAACACAATAAAAATAAAAAAATAATATAGAAGTTTTTTTTCGATGGCAAAAATTGATTATCAGACTGGGCCCTTCAAAGGAGGCTGTTAGGGCTATGTACACATTTTTTATTTGCACTGTTTGTTTCCCAGATCCTGTTCTTGTTATTAGTTGTGCGTTCCTGATAACGTTCTGCATATAAATGTTATGAAAGCGTTTGAGAAAGATTAAGCTGTAAGTAAAACCAGCAGACCTCGCGGTCCTTTTTCGTCGTTTCAAGGGATCAGGGGACCACAATTTGGGAACCAATGACCTAACACCGGTATTTAACCCCTACTATGAGAAAATCCACTAAAGCGGGGGATTTTAATAATCCAAACGTGACTATTGGGGAATTCATTGTGTAAACAAATCTTCTTATATTATTTTTGCTGTAAAAACACAGGAGGTTTTAATATATTTGTTTCCCTTGCAAACAAGATTTTAAAGGGGTCGGGACAGCAGCAAGTTGTAAATAACTTCACGGTGATAAGCCGTATATTGCAGGAAAGAGGGAGCGTGTACACCCTCGAGAATATTACTTTACATAAACAGGTGTTATCTTGCCGGAGCCGGCTCGATGCAAGTAGCCCGGATAAAAACTGTAGGCGGTCTCTGTATTAATTCCAGCTTTCCTGTTTGAATAAAGACGGAGGAATTCCAGCTTCTACTACGGTGTTTACATTGTAGATGACTTCCATACGCCCAATATCCCAATTCCCTTCCATTTCCACTAGTAGCTATTCCTGCTCTCATGCTTAAAATTAATGAGTCGTTTTGCATCCTGTACCTCCAATAAATTGGAAAGCTGGGTTTTGGATCTTGTTATCCTTCAGAAGTTTTCTTTTTCAGTTAACTGGTTTGTAATTTTTACTCGTGGAAATTACCGGCAGCAAAATATTTGTATAAAATTTCACAAAGCTGTCTTCTTACCAATTATAATGTCGTCGAAATATCTATTTACTCTAAAATAAGCAGTAAGATCCATTATGGTAATTTGTAACAAGTACTGACTAGATTACAGGCTTCAGAATGGTCCCCGAAGTTATGTGTAAGGAATAGCATAAATTAATACAGCAGTGCATAGTTAGTATTTCATCCGGACTCTAGTTTTAGAGGCCCCCGCTAAATGCCATTAAACATCCCTGAAGGGACAAGGCCGCTACGTCATCTACATCTAGGCAAATGGCAGGATTGGGAGGCATATGGTCAGCATGCCGGCACCCACGGTCGTTAAAGGTGGTTTCCATAACCGGAGCCGCTACTTCTTTATCAAGTAGATCCTCAATTTGAATCACGAGGCTGAGTGCACTCCTACCAGATCTCCCTACCTCAGAAAACTCCGAGGTGGTACCAGGGATCGAACCCGGGCCGACGGATCTGTAGTCAGTGACGCTAACCACAAGACCACGCCGGCGGTCCGTTAAATGCCATTACTAGGTCGTAATATTTTTGTACATTAGGCCTATACACAACAATTACACTCAAGCACATTAATGAATTTGTGAAATTCTTAGGAACCGTATATTTTGCAAACGGCGGTAAGCGTAGAATTTTAACAAAATAGCTTTCCTTAGCTATATTTAGTTTTGTACATGCGTAAAATACCACTATTAAGCAAATTGAATTTACGAAATATCGCGAAATTTATTCTACTGTGCGAAATGTATAAATAAGCACGAAATACGCCCCTTCCTTACGTAAATGGAGAAATGTGTACAGCAATTTGATTCAAAATCGTAATACTGTATCTTTTTTATTTAATTCCTTATAGTGTGTTTTCTTTTCAGCTACTTCTATGGGAGCCGAAAAGTTATCGATACATGGGATCAACCGATCAATTACAGAATAGACTCTTGTTGGCGCCTTTGTTTGTGAATCGCAATCTGAAGTTGTTTCATATTAATTTCGATTATATTTAACACTATATTTGTACATAAATCATGAAAAATCTAAAGTCATGACGATTTGTCCATTTTTGTTCTCCGTTTTTATTTATTTAGTTCCCTTCCACTCTCTTGTCCATCGATAGATATTTTTATTTGTTTAATTTCCCGCACATCCCACTCTTAGCTATTGACATATATGTTTAATTTAATAACAGCAATGCAATGAAGAGTTTTAAAAATTTGAAATGATATAATCATTTTATGTTAACAATACAATGACGATCAAACAAACTACATAATCATATTTTGTGGAGCAATCCAATTTGCCTCCCCACGGGTGCACCCCGATTAACCCAACTGGGATATATCATTAGTTGCTTGAAGCAATCGGACTAGGGGTTTATCAGCAGAAAGATCACATTTGATCGAGGGACATAGTTGGGGTCATTATGTGACCCTACAATTGAAACTTTGCAATGAATTGACTTTATTTCTCCATATTATTTCCCCTATGAACTGCAGCATTAAACCGGTTAAACTGAAGGGATTATAGGCAATTTAAACAACAGAAGAACGTTCAATTTCCATGTCAAAAGATGAAGGCCACGTCACACCTGAATCAAAACTAAGAAATATGTATTGTATGGGACTCACCTTAACAGTCCTGAAAAGAATGTGAGTTGGGTTTGTCTGAAGAGTGACTAACGGAATGAGAACAGTTAAGGGAACGACCTAACTTGCATTATGAAAACACTGACTCACCTATTGCATGAGGCATTATAGTCTGCGCTCGAGATGAGAGAAATGTGTTTGGAACTAACATAAATCAAGAGTATATTAACCCCAGTAGTACCACTGACCTTCCTCCAAGCACCAATACGTCTCCCTACTTCCCCCACATTCCAGAGCTGTTAAGGTGAGTCCCGACTTCGAATAACAACACACCACACAAAAAACTGGAAATGAAAAATTCATAATGGTTTTATAACACATGGCAAGATGGTAATACGCGTCACGACCTGCTCCCCCTTCCATCAGCGCGGCCGCTTTGCCCACATGGCCGCTACCCCACACGCCTTCCCCGCCTGGCCGCTCCGCCGGCCGCTGCTCAACGGCTTTCACATTTAAAATAAAAATTACCCTTGCACCAACGCCAACATAATAATTCACTATTATAAAAAAACGGTATAATAGAACTTTGCGCCCCATGCTGCTCCCCTTTCCATTCGCCACTCGCCTGGCAGCTTCCACCCCTCTCGGCTCTTTCCCGCGTGCCGCCTGCTCCACTTCCCCGCAACGCATACCTTCATGCCTGTAGCCGTTGCTCAACGCCGGTAATGCACAATTGCAATTGATATGTCACCTAATATTTCACAATAAAGAAAGCCCCTTGCACCTCCACATAAAATTCCACAATTATAAAAACGACCCTTCCAACAAAATAGGTTATTTCACAATACAAAAAATACCCTTGTATCATACATAATATTTCATAATTATAAAAAACGCCGTTATAACATAAAATGTGGCTTAATTGATGCAGGAAAATTCCCTTGTAGCCCACCAACACTACTTATAAAAACCGATTCTTGCGTTAAAACTTATGAAATCCCCCTAACATAACTCTAATATACTAAAGCTTCATTCACTCGTAGCGTAGTGGTCAAGACTCCTAACTATAATGCTAGGGGTCCCGGGTTCGAATCCCGGTCGATCCAAAATTCACTATTAGGAATAGGTCTCAAATAGGTAGGTAGGGTGAAGAGGAGGAGAGGAAGGAGACGGGAAAGGAAGAGAAGAAGAGAATAAAGAAGAAATAAATTATTTTTTCTGTTTCATCAGTTCATTAAGAGATGGCGCCACCGCCGCTAGGGGAGGGAGTTAGAGAGTTGGAGTGAGGGACTCGCATGGGGCGCAAAGTTCGGTTTTCCCAAAAAAAGATTATAAAAAAAGTAATATTTCACAATAATATTGCACCATATATAATATTTCACCGCCGCTAGATGTCTACTGTTTTAAGTTTCTCCCCACCCAAAACCCCTACTTTCCAAACGGGTCCCGTTAGAGAGTTGGAGTGGGACTCGGTTGTGGCGTATACTACCATTTTCCCTAACACATATTTGGGGAGGTTTTGCAGAGGAGCTTCCAAGCCAGTACAGTACAATAATTCCTACAGGAGGTTTATACATTCAAGAAGATATTATTTTCTTCCTCTTCAGCATGGCCGACAAAACAAAGTTTCAAAACACTATAGTCTAATAATTGTGCAAAAGCGAACTAGTATAACAAACGACTAGTTGAAGAGTATGGGCATAACCAATGTACAATTTGCTATCTTATACCTGAGAGAAGAAATGCATGCGACGCCAGTTGTGAAAAATTATCCCATCTTGTCTGAATGGAATAGCAACTGTGTATGCGGGAATTGCAAACTTTCGCTAGTATTGGCAAAACAGCACTTCAACTTAAAGTTAGAAAGTTTCAGGAAAGCAAGGCCATAAAGAAACGGAACCATGACACTTTGCGCTTGGAGCAGTTCCTGCAATCTTACATCTAAATCTGAAGGATATCCCAACTCTCAGGTACTGTGTCCAATTCTATGACTCATCTTGACCTTCATCATTGCTATTTAACTTCTTAAGGAAGCACATACCAAAGAAATCGTAAAAATTGAAAAAAGATATCTCGTGCAACCAAAGATGGTACCGGTAAATGCATTTAGTTGAACCTCCGGTCAAACCATATACATATTTTTTATACCAGAAGCTAAAACTTTACTTGGAACAATTTTAAAATTAAATTCTCTGAAATGTTGTTATAGCCTAGTAAACAATTCGTCACATACTCAAACTCAAGTTTTAAGTTTTGCCTCGCGAATAATGCGACTTTGAATGAGGCTAAGACAACTGAAAGCGCATTACTGCAACACAGCTGTGTACTTTATGTTCTAATACAAAGGGTAAAGGAAGTAATGTGCTTCACGTCAGATTATTAGTATAAAAACATTTACGAAGCAGCAACCACACATGTATGTTAGAGCAAAGTAGCCTAATCGTGTTCAGAGAATACATTCCCGTCAGCGGCCGCATGTGGGTGCTTCTAGCCCGGCAAACGCAAATCTACCAAATTTTGCAGTGTGATTAAAGATATGGAAAAGTAAGTTAATATGCATCAAAAATCTAACTAAAATCTGTGACATATATTTAAGATCTGTTGACATCCTCACGGCCGCATTATGGTCGTCTCTCTGTCTCCCTCCCTCTCTCCCCCCCCCCTCTTTGAGACAAGGAATAGTTTACGGCTACGTGTTTGCATAAGATGAATGAATTTAAAGATTCGCATAATTTAATGCAGGAACTCTTTGTAGAAGTGAATACTAAACATTTAGCTCTGTAGAAGAATCGGTAATGTGGCAAGTATAAATAGTGTATCTAAGTATTGTGCGATCAATTTTGCTTTTCGCCATAGTGTTTTGCCCATGGGCGAATGTACCACTCATCAGCCGATTAGCCAGGAAACCCCCTCACCGCGAGGGAAGCATCTCTGATCGCACTGTATAAGGAATGTATGCTGGAAGCAACAAACCGCCCGATTAGATGAAAATATTTCAAATATATAATAAACTGTACATTGGTGATTTAGTACAATTCTCTCTTATTTATAGGGCGTATTCTTTCTATTTTTACGAAACACCGGCAAATCTCTCAGAACTGTGAATAACATTACATATTTTTAATGCACAACCTAATTACATTACTGATATTATGGAATGCATCACTTGATTTTCACACAAGGTGGGATTAATTGTTGTCTCTCAATTATCACATATTTCAACTTTAAGCTAAAAAACATTAGCAATGTCGCAATGCTAGTACCATAACGAAGCGATAACAATTAATAAGTAAAATAGAATACTAATTTTAATAATTAATTTAAGTATAATTAAAGCATAAACAATAATTAATTAAATTAATAATTTAATAATTAAAATAAGAAACAATGAATTCATAACGCAATCCAAGTTATATAACCATATTATATCATTATATGTTGCCATTTCAGTACGTTACAATATGCATGAATCGTTGTTATAATAACTATACAGACGAACCAAGTCAAGATAATTAAATCTTGAAATCCATCAAATTAATTGTGCTAATTTTAGTAAGTGAGTTAATATAAATCATAATTCGAAACAAACGGATTCAGACTAAACTATATAATATTTATGTATTTCAATTATTTTTAATGTTGGATAATTTTATATAAAATTGTCACTTTTGTAAACAATCATTTGTACCGACAACCTTTAGCACACATCATCGAAATCTTTGTAAAATAGTCATCTAGAAGTGAATGATGCACCATTACTAAACATATTACTTTCTGGACCTATCTAATATTTTTACTTACAGGGATTGTCTAATATTTTTGCATTGAAATTACTTTTTGCTTTTTGATTGTCTTAGCATATTTTCCTTTTAGTTGCCAGTTCCTTACCCGAAACGTTTTGCCTAAGGAGTTCACGGTGCCTACTTGGAGGAAACTAACGCTTAAGTAGCGAAAAAAAGTTACTAGTTCATAATATTTTGTGGAACTACCGCATCAAGAGCAGTGCATGCTTACCAGATCCACAATTTGTGCATTCTGTGAAGATGCACTGCGTCCACTGCTGGACTTTTAATGCAGAAGTTTCCCTGCAATGTAACATCTGCTGCTAATTACAATATCATTAGTTAGCCATGCTCGAAAACAATGTTCCTTCCCAATTAGAAACTTTAAAGAATTGGTAATTTACGAGGATCAAGGAAAATTCTTCAAGAGAAAAGAGATTATCATTATCATTATTCTCCAAATTAGCTTACAATGGGAGAAACGGAGATACTATCATTATATAATATGCTTTTAATTAACAGTTCCAAAAAAAATGTAGATTTCAAGATATAGGAAGCAAAACCAACGCTTTTACAAAACAAAAATAATCTCAACACAATGCAATAATATACCTTAATACAAAAACAGGCAGAAACGTGATTCCCTTCAGAGTAAACTGCTTTTATTCAACAATAATATCTGACTCTGGAGACTCTGGTCAGATACCGGAAATCTGTTATAACTCATTTGTAGGTTATACTGTAAACTGTCGAAACATTAAACGGGTCGGAGCTATCACTAGCAATCAATTAAAATATTGTTTCATAATTTGCGCATGAAACGCTATCAAAATGAACGCTTTCCGCTTACAGATCTCCAAATCGCGGACTAACTAACCCCCTGCACACAGGGACAGTAGAGGCAGACAGTACTGGCAGCCAGTGAAATATCTGGATGTTCTAGTGGCAGCCAGTAGGCAGTACAGTATGGTCAATTATTTAATTATGTATGATTATTATTAATATAAACAGTATTTACATTATATTATAGAACTTGTATTAATATTGTCAAAGTAGGTAAACTTTTATAAAAATTGTAGACTTGTAAATAGATTGTGTAATAGGGGTAGAAAACAGAATCGGTTGTAAAACCTTTCGAATAATATTGCAGAAATCACAACACATGGGTAGAAAATAGCTAAGATGTGGATTCTTCTGTTATTCAAGCTGCCTAAAATGTTATTTTGGCTTTTACAGGATTTGTCTGCAAATCGCGTAAAATTTGTCAAAAAACGTAGTTTTGTGTAGAGATTAAAACAGGTAAAAACAGCTAGGGGTGATTTGATCTAATATTTTGTTGGCTAGAAAATATTTCTCATTCTAGAGTGTACGTTAATATACTTTGAGGAAAATTTGTTAAAGAATGTATACTTTTATAGGAATTACGCCATATAATAAGGGTAGAAAACAGATAAGGGATATTTTATACATTAATATTAATGTGGTACTAATATTAATATTACATTGTGTAATATGTAATGTGTAGGCTAATAATTTGTATTAATATTGTATTAATAGTAATATACTTATATTAATATTAATTTTTTTTTCCTGGTTATATGGAGAAAGTTTTGACATAAATGAACAAAAATAAACTAAATATTCCAACAAACATCTAAATAAAAATAGTGCAGATTTACGAAGACAGGAAAAAGTTTGATTCGTACATTTTCACCAGCGGTCAATCTTTCACTATGTGTACAAGTAGTAAAGTTAATAAAGTTTTATTATTGAGTCCACGAATAAAATATTTAAAGATTTTTACGTTATTGCTGGTACATAATTAGCACTTGTGGCAGTGTACATCCCCATCGTGTATGACAAGAACTGGTGGCTAGCTTATATGATGGAGAAAAATGAATACGTGGTGAAATGAAATTAACACTCCTTTCAGCTGGACCATCACCATTTTGAAAGCTTGATATATTATTGAATACCTCTCACAGATGTATTACGTACAGTAAATCCTACGACACCGATCAAAAGGATTTATGTGCTATCTTAACACTTTGCAAACCAATAAGGCATTAGACAAGAATTTTCATTGAACAAATTTATTTGTCGACATTTTTTTTTATTATGCTTTCCATTGGAGCATGTAAGTTATTTTTACCTGATTTTTTTTATAAAGTGATACTTTTTAAATTTTTTAACCATGAACCCATTCCCATCCCATTTTCAATCTTGGTACATCATTTAACTTTGGTATAACCTATTTTCTAGGATTTAAAAAAAAATTCACTTTGAATTCTGAAAAAAAATCATTAGAACTATTATGTGTTACGTGTCATTGGAAAGCTCGTAAAAAATGCTAAAAAATGACACTTTCCCCACCTTTATAGGTTAATTAGAAGAGTTGCTATATTATAACCACCATTAGTAATGATAAATGTTCAGCAACTGTAATACCTACATTGGTATCTGATCATAATGCAATATTTTTTAGTACCAAAGTTGACGTTGAGAATAATATCTCGAATAATTATTTTATATTTTAGAGTCAAGAGAACAGTAGATTATTTTGGTAAATGGCATTTTATTAATGCTTTGAAGAACATAAATTGGTTCGATATGTATAGTCTAATATGTATAAATTCGAAAGTGGATTCTTTTAATGATATTATTTTAAACTGTATTGACAGTGCTTTTCCAACGAATGTAACTGAAAACAAGCTACATAAGAGGGTCTTAAGTAATAAGTGGTATAACGACGAGCTCCGCAAATTCAAACAAAAGTGTTTGTCTTATTACGAATTATTTAGACATAGTGGTATGATACAATTTAAAATCAAGTATAATGAATTAAGAATGCAGTATAGGAATGCCGTCCAGGAAACTGAGATGCATTATTATTCGAACTTAATAAATAACTCAGACAATAAATCTAAATCAACCTGGCTTATTGCTTCTGAATTTAGGCTATTAACAATAGTTCTAAATCAGATAGTGTGCTGAGCGAAATGAACTCAGAGGAATTTTAATTCGCATTTTATTGATAGAGTTGAGGAAATTATTCGTACCATAGACTGTAATAATAATAATGCATTAACATATCTGAACAAGTTAGCCAAACCAGAAACTCAGTTTACATTTGAGCATATTGCTGTAGAAGATGTCTATTCCGCTATCCTAACACTTCGTAATAGCTATTGTAATGATGCATATGGTATCAATAGTATGTTCATTAAGCTGGCTGCTCCTTTTATATGTGAACCTTTGACACACATTTTTAATAAATGGTTTGATGATTGTGTTTTTCCAAATAATTTTAAATATGCTAGAGTTGTTCCTGTTTTTAAAAAGGGGAACAAATCTCAATATAACAATTATAGGCCTATTAGCATTATACCTACAGTGTCAAAGGTCTTCGAAATTCTACTACACAAACAAATTTCAAAATACTTTGAAGATAATAACATATTTACACAGAGTCAGTTTGGATTTAGAAAATCTCGTAGTACCGTTGACGCAGTTACATCATTTGTAAAGCGGTGTTATGAAGGCCTGGAGAAAGGCGAAGATGTCTGTAGTCGATTTTTCGATCTTACGAAGGCTTTTGACACTATATCACATAAAACTCTTTTGCAAAAACTTAAATTTTATGGTTTTGATGGCGATAGTTGTAAATTTTTAGAGTCATGTCTTTCTTCTCGCTATCAATTCGTTGTCTTGAATTTTAATAATAAGTCACAATATAAACTGGTGAAATATGGTGTTCCCCAAGGTTCTGTTTTGGGACCCTTACTATTTATTGTATATATAAATGATCTTACCATGAATATTAAAGTAGACTGTTCGGATGCTTTTCCTTATGCTGATGACCTTGCTGTCAACGTCATAAATAAAACTAAGGAAACTTCAATTTGTCAACTAGATGGTATAACCCAGAACATTCATGACTGGTGTAAAGCCAACACGCTTTCAGTTAACAATGATAAGACAGAGACAGTAAATTTTAGTTTGAATAGAATGTTGACAGTAGACAACACATCTATAAAATTTTTAGGGATTGACATTGAATCAGATTTAGGCTGGAAAAAACATACCAGCAGAATCCAAAATACTGTCAGTAAAGGTATCTTTATGTTAAGGGTTTTAAAATCTTATGTCACGACTCAAGTTCTACTAACTGTTTACTATGCTCATATATACAGTCATCTGAACTATGGAATTTTATTATGGGGGAATCATCATTCAACAAAGCAACTTTTTATTTTGCAAAAGAGGGCAGTGAGATTGATTTGCGGAGCTCCGTCTAAAGCACACTGTAAACCACTTTTTATAGAATTAGGGTTAATTACTCTACAATCAATGTATGTTATGGCCGCCCTCCTTTATGTTAAGAAGAATTACAACAATTATACCTTATGCAAAGACATTCACAGTTATCATACACGCTCTAACACAAATATATACATAAATAAATGCCGGTATAGTACAATAAAAACTAGTTTTGAGTACACATCCTTAGAGTTATTCAACAGTCTTCCATTACAAGTTAGGGATCTTTCCTTCGAAACATTTAGGAGGACGGTCAGAACTGCACTGACAATGTACCCTCTGTACAGTGTACATGAATTTTATAATTTTAATAGTTGGTAAGAAAGCTATTGTGTAATTTCTTATGTGGCGTGGCTATACATTATAAATGTTTACAGCAATACAAATCTATCTATCTAGTTGAAAGATGTGTTTTTGATGTGATTTGTTATTTTTTTAGTACTCTACATGGCTATATTTTCAAAACGGATTGAAATATTTAAATAAAAGTTTGTATTTGTATTTCTCTTAATATACATGAAAATTACCTCTCTACAAAATTTCATCCAAATCTGGTATGGTCAGGTTAAATGGGTGTGTTCTGTGATGATCTGACACGGAATTGCCCTACTGGCTCTCTAGCGTCCACTAGACTCAAACATGCTTGAGTTTAGTGGCCGCCAGTAGTCTGCTGGACGTTGTGGGATAATTACTGGCGGCCACTACTGGCTAGTACTACTGGCTGCCATTACTGTCCCTGTGTGCAGGGGGCTACACCTGCCTTGAGTTTAGTGGCCGCCAGAAGCTACTGGACGTTGAAGCGGAAGTACCCCTGCACACTGGGATAGTAGAGGGATAATTACTGGCGGCCACTACTGGCTAGTGCTACTGGCTGCCAGTACTGTCCCTATGTGAAGGGGGCTTTACATTGATCTCTCAGGCTAATAAAAATTCTGAAACAAACGTGAAAACTTCATATCGCACGAAATTCTTTTATGGTCCGAAGAAATGTACGCTCGTTACTTTCAATATTTCATGTCAACAAGAATTTTAAAGAAAGAAATCTAATGTCAGCTGAGACAGCTTTGCAGCATTAACAGAAAAGGCTAAGTGTTCCCCCTTTTTTATGCTACAACGGGTTTTAGTACGACAAGAATATGAAAATTGCGATCAAATAAGATCTGCTTTTAATATTTGACAACAGTCAACAAATGTCTGAAAAACATCGGTTTTTGAGCCCTGCTTATTGAAAAATTGGAAACTGGAGCATGAGTGTAAGTGTAAGAATGATAATATTATTATTAAGAGAGTGAAAGTGATGGTGAGAGAGTGATAGCGAGAAAGTGACAGTCAATGTTGAATGTCTTCTAAAATCGAACATATTTTGTAAAAACTAAAAATAATTTCTTCAGCTTACAATGACAGGCAAGTCTAGGCAATCAATTCCAGCAAATAGTAATAATGTTTTCTTATCTTTAAGGATAGGGTACGTTTGAGTCACGTATGGTTTAATACTTCCAAGTAAAAGTTTCTGTAAAAAATATAAAGGCATTTTGGATACAACGGTAGTAGAGCGTAGGCTACTGTATACCCCCCTCCCCCCCCCCGTGGGAATTTCCGACACATGTTTTTTTGTTGGTATTGCCATCTAGTTTCAGTTTTCAGTTGTTTGCCCCTTATCAATTACAGCATTTACCCGGAAACCCCGGAAATCCGGAGAAAATGAGTTTGTTTTAATTTTTCTTTGTTCTTTGCTCCTAATATGCCCAGGGAATTTCTGACTCACATATTTTTTGTTGGTAATGTCATCTAGTTTAAGTTTTCAGTTGTTTGCCCCCTTACAAATTACAACATATCTCCGGGAAACCCGAAAAACCACTTTTATACGGAGAAAATGACAATGTTTTATTTTTTAATTCTTTGTTCTTTGCTTCTAATATTCAAAGGGAATTTCTGAATCATATGTTCTTTTGTTGTTATTGTCATCCAGATTAAGGTTTCAGTTGTTTGCCCCTTATCAATTACAGCAAATCCCCATAAAACTCCGAAAACCACGGAAACCCGGAGAAAATTACTTTGTTTTATTTTTTTTAATCTTAGTTCTTTACTTCTAGTATTCAAAGGGAATTGGTGACTCATATGGTTTTGTGTTCGTATTGTCATGTAGATTAAGGTTTCTGTTGTTTGCCCCTTATCAATTACAGCAAATCCCCAGAAAACTCCGAAAACCACGGAAGCCCGGAGAAAATGACTTTGTTTTAATTTTTTAAATCTTTGTTCTTTGCTCCTAGTATTCAAAGGGAATTAGTGACTAATATGGTTTTGTGTTGGTATTGCCATGTAGATTAAGGTTTCAGTTATTTACCCCTTATCAATTACAGCAAATCCCCAGAAAACTCCGAAAACCACGGAAGGCCGGAGAAAATGACTTTGTTTTAATTTTTTAAATCTTAGTTCTTTGCTCCTAGTATTCAAAGGGAATTGGTGACTCATATGGTTTTGTGTTGATATTGCCATGTAGATTAAGGTTTCAGTTGTTTGCCCCTTATCAATTACAGCAAATCCCCAGAAAACTCCGAAAACCACGGAAGCCCGGAGAAAATGACTTTGTTTTAATTTTTTAAATCTTAGTTCTTTGCTCCTAGTATTCAAAGGGAATTGGTGACTCATATGGTTTTGGGTTGGTATTGCCATGTAGATTAGAGGTTTCAGTTGTTTGCCCCTTATCAATTACAGCATATCCCCGGAAAACTCCGGAAACCTCAAAAATCCGAAGAAAATGAGTTCGTTTTAATTTCTTAAAAACCTTTGTTCTTTGATCCTAATATTCCCAGGGAACTTCTGACTTACATATTTTGTTGTTGTTGGCATTGTAATCTAGATTAAGGTTTCAGTTGTTTGTCCATTATCAATTACAGCATATCCCCGTAAAACCCGGAAAACCACGGAAATCCACCGAATTTCTAGAACTCGGAACTTGTGATCTACGGTCACTGAAACCGTTATTGCAAAGTAATTCTTCTGCTTCAAGTGTGTCCCTTGCAGGTTCAAAAGGGTGAGTATATGGACTACGAGATATCTGCCATAATTGTGATGGTCACATGCAAAGAAAAGGGGAATCATATCTTCTAAACATGCCAAGTGTAAGTCAAAGTTGTTTTCTTTAGTTGCTCGCTGAGATCTCAAAATCAATGACACTTTGTCCATATTACCATTCCAAAATTGTGCTGTTTTACCGAATATCCCTTCTCTAACTTCAGTCAAGAAAGTTTGGTAGTGACTGTGGAAGGTTCGGTAAGATAAATTATCATTCACAGATGTCAAATTAGAATATGAATTGTGTTCTGCCAGGTTTTCAATCGCCTTCATCCCTTCAGCATCAGGATTTTTTCCAGTATTCTTTGTCATGCTGTAATTGGTAAGGGGAAAACAACTGAAACCTTAAACTATATGGCAATAGCAACAAAAATTATGTGATTCAGAAATTCCCTGGGAATATTAGTATCAAAGAGCAAAGATTTTTAAAAAATTAAAACAATCTCATTTTCTGCGGATTTTCGTGGTTTTCAGGGTTTACGTGGATATGCTGCAATTGATAAGGGGAAAACAACTTAAACCTTAAACTAGATGGCAATACCAAAAAAAAAACATATGAGTCAGAAATTCCCTGGGAATATTAGGAGCAAAGAACAAAGATTTTAAAGAAATTTTTAAAAAGTCAATTCCTCCGGATTTCCGTGGTTTTCGGAGTTTTCTGGAGATATGCTATAATTCATAAGGGGCAAACAACTGAAACCTTAATCTAGATGGCAATACCAACAAAAAAACATACGAATCAGACATTCCCTTTGAATATTAGGAGCAAATAACAAAGATTTAAAAAATAATACATAGTAATTTTCTCCGTATATACGTGGTTTTCCGGGGTTTCCGGGGATATGTTGTAATTTGTAAGGGCAAACAACTGAAACATTAAACTAGATGCCAATACCAACAAAAATGTGTGAGTCAGAAATTCCCTGGAAATATTAGGAGCAAAGAACAATGAAAAATTAAAACAAATTCATTTTCTGCGGATTTCCGGGGTTTTCCGGCTAAATGCTGTAATTGATAAGGGGCAAACAACTAAAATCTTAAACTAGATGACAATACCAACAAAAAAATATATGTGTCGGAAATTCCCACGGGGGGGGGGAGGGTTTCATATTGGTAGCCCATGGTCTATAGCAATAACGTGTAAACTTCAATCGTGAATAGTATACCGAAATAGAATAATTTTGTTTTGAATCATTTAATTAATTTGCATCTTACATTTTATTGAATACTGGGAAACGGTAGGCTACAAGTAGGATGCATATGGCATTGGAATTATTTGAATACCTCTTGTATATGTCAAATCAATTTTGATCACCTCGCCGACGATCCCTCAACTTGATCCTGCAGCTTGCTTCTCTGCGTGTAAGGGAGTAGCTGTGAAATCAAGCGTTCAACGGATCGAGATTGGACAGAGGTAGTCTGGGAAATACAGACATACGACAGCATTACTCCAACCATAGCCCGCTAGTGGGTCCGGTGGGTCTCGGTCGACCTCCATTTGTAGTCTCCATCTCGTCGGCAACGAAATCCACATCCATACTAGACCCAGGCTCGTCAGTTCAAGCCAGAGTTGTTCGAGCGCGTTTACATTGTCTATCTTCACGGCAGTACTGCGGGTTGGTTTTGGGTACGAGCTCGACGTTTTTGGTGTCATCATTCTTTTGAATTTTTGTAATTCTAATTGTACGAGACCTGTGTCTTCAAAACAAAACAAAACAACACTTGATTCAATCAGATCGGATAATTAATGTATGAGAGATATGATCCCGATTATTTACACATATCGAATCCGAAAAGACGAAAATCGTGGGTACACTTTGCGCGTCTGCAATTCGCGATATCCGGCCGTTAAGAACGCGAACATGATCGGCAAAAACAGGGTTCTGTGGTTTCATGAATACATAAATGTTACTGTACTACAACAGAAACACTAAATTAATGAACCTCACAATACTGTATATGGCGTAACTTTCATTAAGGTTTATCAGTTTTAGGAGAGGGATTCCATCTGGCGCTATGAATCGAACTCTGGCCAGCTCAGTTGGTAGAGCATCGGCACAGAAAACATAAGGTCATGGATTCGAATTCCTGTCTCATAGGAATTTTTCTCCTACAATCTTCAGTTGAGAGTTTGCTAGTGTCCTCAGATTGGAGTTAAACTTTTAATGGTAATGATCTGTATATCTGGCAATGTGTGACATGGATGTGTTTGTGATAAGTTATGGAGATGTGAAAGTGTCTATAGATGACTTATTAGTATGTGATCTTCCAGCCTCAGAAAAGGTTGGAACTTATGAGAGGGGTATATACTGTTTTGCGTCATCATTTCAGGTGGATGAATAAGCCTAATTGTTAACAGAATTTGAGGATGAAGAAATTAGCCGACAGCTGAATGTTCGGATGAACGTATTATTTTCAAATAAAACAGTTCCCGGTTCTACTCTCGAAAATATTAAGGTGTGCAATGTTTTCTCTTTTGGACAATTGTATTTAATTTCATTCATAAGAGATTATTTAAATTACTGAACAATGTGCTAAAAATGTGTTCAATGTGGTCTAATTAACTATACAAAAACAAAAAATAAAGCCTTTTACTGCTTAATATAATAATGTTTTTCACATTTATCAATTTAAACCATCCAAAGCTGCCCCATTTTACGGAACACACAACAAGTCCTATCAAATGAAGTCACGAATTGCAGTATTTAGAAATTACGTGTAAAATAAGTGAAATAAGCTTTAATGAAGCGGTTATAGATGTATACAGAACGTATCATAATTAGAAATAGCGCAAACCGAAACGGTTGAAAGTATACGATAACAGAAGCAAAAAAGTTCCAGCAAACATGGGTCCGCAAAGAAGCCGTGTGCTACATTTATTATTGCAAATGTGTGGTTATGAGCTGCCACTGATGTCCTTAGTTGTGCTTCACTCCTTGGGCAGTTAGAAGCTGTCCGCGATGTGCTCTTGAACATTCCCACAAGGTGGAGTTGTAATCAAACCATACACGACAGACAATGGATGCAGTACACAGTCGTAGCAGTCAAATCACCGAACAGGCATGCTGCAATCTACGTAGTCAAATTGGAACCATACAGCAACTGCAAAGAATTGTACGTGCTTGTCAAGAATTCCGAGATGATCCGGGGGTATTTGAAAGAATTCGAAACTCACTGCAGAGACGAATGCAGTATTGCATCCAGGTGCATGGACGACACTTTGAACACCTCCTTTAGCAGGAAGAGTATACAATATTAATAACATGTAACATACTAAAGCAGAATTGTATTCCTTATCAAGTTAAGCTATGACAGAATTGTGAGGCAACGTAGAATGGCAATTGCACGAAAAGTCAGTGGCGACTTATAATCACACACTCATAATAATCTCGCAAATGGCTTGTTTGCGGGCCCATGTTTGCTGGAACGTTTTTGCTTCTGTTATAGTATACTTTCAGCAGTTTCGTTTTACGCTATTAATTATGATAGACCCTGTATAGAACGGCAAGACGAACTGCACTCACAGTCAGAAAAATGTCGTTGAAAATTATTTGAAAGGGTTCAGATATTAAATAATTTCAAATATCACAAGTTGAGTTGGTTAATATCACTACGCTATCAGCAGTTAACGGTTCTTTTATTAAAAAGTTTGAAAACTATCTTAATTACTGCACAGGCCTAGATGATTACATTCATTTAGTGAGGAACAAAAAACAGGAAGAAGCTTTCCACAGCTTGCCAGAGCAAAACTTGTGTTAATACAGTTTCAACACTGATTACTATCTGGACCGTGTCCAAGGAAACTTTAAGCTGCAGGAAGTGTCGTTATGAATACATTGCTCGAGTCCTGATGCTGGACTTAGCGTGTGAGACTTAGCAAACTTACTAAGACTTGCTCATAGGGTGAACCTCAAGCTACGCGGAGACTGACTTTATGAGAAACTGCTGGGGTTTGGGGAGGAATCTATCAAAAATAGGCGAAAGAAAAAATAGTAAAATATCCTTTTTACGATTGTATTATATGTATAGATCATATTATTATAGCCTACTCTGCTTTCCAACCAATTTCTGTTAAAGAGAATTTTTGTCCTTCAAAAGTGAGAAATACACACATTTTTTTAAGCTAAGTCCCTGGATTCCCGTAAGCCGTTATTGAAAAAACATAGGATTCTTCCTATACCATGCATTATCATTCTACAGGCCGCACGTCTTGTCGCCAATTCACACAGTAACCTTTCAAAATTCATTGTGATTATCACTCCTGTAACACATGGAACAGCAGTATAATTTTCTAAGCACACTTCTCAACTCTTCCAATCGCCTCCTTATTACTATCTTTCTTCACCTTAGTTTCACATCTCCCTTTTAGGGACATTTAAGCGACCCAAGCCACCCGGGCCTTAGAGGGCCGCGACCTGTCGGAAGAGGGATTATCTATGGATCACATACATACTTTTTGACCAGACAAGGACATGGAGGGCCTCTTAGGATGAGTGATGAGCCCAATGCCGGGGCCACCTCCGAGACAACACGAACATATAGGACAAGATACACCACTCACACACACACACTCCATGACGGACAGATGATATCCCGGGACCACAAGGGCCTAAAGTAACCCGACATTTGTCTCACAGGTGAGGAAAAACCCCGGAAAAAATCTCCACCTAGGTAACTTGTGCCGACCAGGATTTGAACCCGGGTCCGCTGCGTGAGAGGAGCAAACGCATCCCCGACGCCAAAACGGTGGACCCTCCTTATTACTTGTGTCCAAAATATTAACTTTCTCCTAACTTATTTCATGGCACGGAAGTCAGATATTTCTTTTAAAAGAACTATTTTTTCCCTTTTAAACAACTGCGTTTACAGTGTAGAAAATCTATGTTGCACTGCATTTTTGTGTGTGTGCATATGCCTAGACGTATTTACGTATGCATGAACATATGAAAATCTGTAATGAATGTATGTATCTATTATGTATGTAAGTATTAATAATATCGTTTTAATTTGCCTGGAAGAGTTAAAACCATAGGGCCCTTTCTTCCACTCAACCAGGTTGAATACAAAATACATAATTTGCACACCTTCGAACGATGCAACAAATACAATAGTAATACTAGCAATAAAATAATAATAATAATAATAATAATAATAATAATAATACAGTTGGTGTAGCCTACATTGAAACATAAGACAAAAATGTATCCAGTCATCAAAGAGTAAAAATTAGGAGAGAATATAGAAAATAAAACAGAGTTCATTAAAAATTATATTTTTGCGTGTGAGTGTGTAGGGCCTAGAAAGTATATTTTATCCATAGTATTTAATCGCACTGTATTTACCTCGATAAACTTCTGGACGGCCATTTTGTAGGTGGTGTCCCTGTATCTTCAGCAGTGTGTCAACTGAGATCTTCGGGAACAGGTGTTGGTGATGGTGTGTTATGGTGGGGGTGTAGTGAAGTTGGAGTAGGTTAGGTGGAGGGGCTTGGGTTTGAGTGTATGTGTATATTACTATGTCAAATAATGTGTGGGATTTGAAATTGAGTTGGTTGTTTAAAATCACCTCCACTATACCCCCACCATAACACACGCCCTCACCAACACCTGTTCCCGAAGATTTCAATTGACACACTGCTGAAGATACAGACACACCACCTACGAAATGGCCGTCCAGAAGTTTACCGAGGTTAATACAGTGCGTTTAAGAAATATTTTTAATTCAGTGACACTACTATACAACGCTTAAGTCAGACACAAGAATGAAAAACTATACACAAGTAAAAATAAAACTATGACAAAGAACGAAATCGAAATCTATGCAGATCATAAATACACATATTATAATATACACTAAAATTGAACCTAAAACTAAACTAAAAGTAACAGATATAAGCAATAGGCCTATAAGTGACGAAAAAACATTACATAACATGAAGAAACCTGGGCTAGATGATGAGGCATTGCGTACAATTAGTAACCTCTGACTATCCTGTTAGAACTGTTTTGTAAATATTTTCATTCAAATGATTATTCTAGTCTTTCCATTAATTTGTTATACTTGTAAATACCGAACTGTGTAAACAATAAAGTACTACTTACATATATCGGGAAAGTAATTTTTTTGTAAATACCTTACTGTGTAAACAAAGTACTAGGGTAAGACCGCCTGTACTGGACCACATTTTAAAAAAACTTGTTTTAGCTAGGGAAAAGTTATATTTATTTAGAAAAAAACGCTCTATATACTAACTGGCATCCCTCTCAAATAACAAGAAAATATTTTCTTTGATTACACAATGTGGTTAAAGCAGAATTTTTTTTCGAAAGACTGTCAGCGGTCCATTTTTTAATATAAATTCCTAATTTGAACCGGTGGTATCCTAAATTGGACCACAACAAAAGAGATCTCGGAAATATTAAGGATTCACAAAACATTGTGTAAAGCACATTATTGGCACTGTGAATTTCAATAAATACTACAAACTACATACTACCAGGTACCGCAAATTGGGTACCCGGAGGAGCACCTTTTGATAATTCGACCTTAAAGCGAAGACTATTGAAGATCAGCATTTGAGGAACAAAGGACCCTGCTGCACTCATGCAACAAACGCACGTAGTAGTAGTGCCCCTCTCTCCACTGGTAATGGCACCAACCTGGTGTTTACCTCGCTGAGTCAAAATCTTCTGTGGTTTCTGGAGAGTAGACAACGCAGTTTCATCTATGTTATACATATTGCAAGGGGTAATTTCGTTCTCAGCTATTAAATTACCAAGAACGGTAAAAATGCAAGATACTCGGTCCCTGTTATGGTACTTCTATAGAATTTGAATTAATAAACCTAAATAAGCAACACCCTATCTCTGTTTCATTGCTCAATTTCAATTCAGTTATGTTTATTTATTTTTCCTCTCAACTTTGCTGTACATATGGACAGGTAGACGTAAACGGAGTTGATAAGAATTTTAAAATAAATTCGTAGTAAAAATATACGTCGTAGTGATGTAGGTCTATATTTCTTAATGTAGTTAATAAAGTGAAAATTTAGTAAAAGAAGCAGAGTTATAGTTCACTGCTTTTTCCTTATTTTACACTTGATTAACTTCATCAACTAAGAGTACATGATTTTTATTGCAATTAATACCAGCAGTAATTAATTTCCCTTTCCTTATTACTCTCTTTATGTTTATGTTTCTTTTCTTATTTATTGGGCCATTTCAGCACGTACACATGCTAATTATTGTATTCGTTCGTAATGATCCTAACATCATATAAACCTTAGCTCTCATATGTCTTGAACAGTAAAACAATGTAGCCTAACGAAGCAGTAAAATGTTTTCTATGAAAAATGAATATGCGTTTATTGATCAATAATATTAACAACATAAAAGCCCTTTGGTAAAATGTTTTCAACACTGTTTGTGGGTAAATTAGACACTCCTATATCTAGATTTTCAGGCAAAAAAAGAACTACGGAAAAAAATTCAACACACAGGCCGCAGTTACGGCTCATAAGTATCGGTAATCATAACGCTGTTTCAGCAATGTCGAAAGTCTGGTATATTCATAATATAATCGTTAATTGCAGAATGTAGATTACAAAAGAGGAAGGAGAAGAACAACCTAACGCCACGTTTGCTTTTTTGTACTGACCCAAGCTTGAGCCAGGGTCAAGTTTTCGAGGGCGCAAATCAGATTTTAGGTTTAGCTCGTTTTCTGCCTATATATCACCACCCCAAAACAAAATGAACTGAAACGTAAGTAAGAAGAGAAACACTCCACCAGATAAAGTAATTTACCACTACAAATTACAGACACATTAAAATTACAACAATTATCTTCTTTTAAAAGAAGTCTGGAAAGATGAAACACTTATTTACGAGTGAAAATTACGAATAGACAAGCGTAATACTATTATGCTAACTTTCTTGACTGGTTTTACAAACTGTAATACAAATTGTTCCACCTGAAGGGTCTTTGTTAAGTCTTTGTTATATCTCAAAAGCACAAGCTTCGCCTTCCTTTCATGTGACATGGAAAGTCTTGGCGGTCGTAATACGGATTTGAGTATAGGCCTATATTTATATATTTTATGTATCTATATCTACAAATCAATTCTGCTTATTTTATTTTATTCAAATGTCCATTTTGAAGTCATGGGCAGATAAATTCCAACCCAGCGTTCGTCTTTGCGAGTGGGAATATCCTGGTGGCATTGTGTTTCTGAGATCGACTTAACCTCTAAGAAAAATGGGTACCAAGAACAATCCTGAAGTGTTAATCTAAAAAACATGCCCCTTTGAGTGCCGTCTATAAAAAAAACCGAGAATCTTAGTCTACAGGAACCCCAGGACCCCAAGACCTGCATTATTTGTTTACCCCTTCGAATGTAAATACTAACCTACCATTTATACGTTAGAATGCAAGTATTATCTCTCTATAGTTATCCATGTTAACGTTCGATTGAAGCAATACCTTTCAGCATACAGTTTTCACGATATAATACCTGAGATAGACAGAGTATATACACCGTAGCAGAGGGACTTTCTCCCCCCCCCCCCCCACCTCAATGAAAGAACCATTTCTCATGCAGGCAAATAGTATGAGGCACACTATTCCGTATTTTATATTTTTTATTCAGGTTACTCTAATGTAACTTGGAATATTTGTAATACTTCGATCGTATCCTGATAAATTACCATTCCTTTTACGAAGAGAATAAGATTAGATAGGCAGTTTTATAAAAGGCAAAGAAAAACTTAGCTTCAGTCTGAGCTCCTTATTAGATCTGCAAAATCCTACTTCACATAAAATCTTTTGGGATGGCGCGCCAGTGGATTAAAAATGCTCTCCCGTTTAAATCAAGATTAAAGCAGCCTATAGTAGAAACCCTAAGAGATAGCAAACTGAGGTAATCCCATTTTCGCTTTTCTGTTTTGGAGGACAAGGAACATGTTGGTTTGCTGGAATAAGAAAGCAATTAGGGATGTGTAAGAAGAAACAGAAATTATATGAATTTTTAATGTGGCTCTTGTTCTGTAAAACATGTAGAATGAAAGGAGATAGTAGATAGCCAGGCTAAAGTAATCTCAAAAGGTAAGTACGAGCAGCCTCAGTAAAATTCAAAGCGTTATTGATAAGGTATATTAGCCTAAGTCTTGTTTCTACATCTGGGTATACATTTAACTTATCTGCTAATTTTAATATAATTACATTAAGTCTTTGGATTATAAAGGTAAATTTAACTGCATTATGCAGTAGACTTAAGATTCATTAATTAGGCTACTTGTAATAACCAATTCAAAATAAGCACGTGAAAAGAGTATTAAAATAGCTGCCAAGGACGAAAGAGAAACAACATTTAAGTCATTGGCAAACTACAGGAGCTAAGTCTGTTTGGCATATTATATATAAACAAATAGACATATCAGTGTTAAGAATGGTGGGGTCATCCCTTAATTTAAAAAAGTAACTAAGAGGTTTCAATAATCTACTACGTGAAATGAGAGAACATGATACGATGCAATTGCTTCTCCTGCCACCTGGCAATAAGTTTAACAATTGAGTACTGAGTTCTGATTGGCTGTTTCGTTATAAATGTTGATGCGAATGATTGAAGTTTATAAGGTATTGAATTAACATTTAATTTTACGTTATATTTAATGTTTATGCAATGCATTATGAATTATTTAATTGAAAACATGGTCACTAGGTTTTACGGATTACGTTTAGGGTTAATGTTCACTTCCCATATTTGTGCCTCGCGTTAATTAAACCATTCATTGCGAATGGTATAGTGGGTCTTAGATGGGGAGGGTAATTTTAAATCGACTTGTGTTAATGCCATATAACATGGACATGTCATTTGTTTGTGTCACACTTTAAAGTTCTCATTGTGAATGGTACAGGGGATCTTATGTTCATGTCATATTTTTATATCTCGTTTTAATGTCAAATTTTTAAGCGTGAATGGTGTAGCGGATATAGCGTGTCATATGTTTGTGTCTCGCTATAATGAGAACGACCTCATTGTGAATGACAAAGTGGTTTTATGTTCGTGTCATATGTTACTATCTTGCCTTAAAGTCCTCACAGTAGCGGACCTTACGTCCATGTCATTTATGTTAGTATCTTGTGATAGATATAGCGGGTCTTATATTCATGTTACATGTTATTGTATTGCGTTAATGTTATCGTTTTCATTGTGAATGGTATAGCGGATCTTACGTTCATGTCGTATGTTTGTGTTTCGCTTTAATTTTAACGTTTTCATTGTAAATAGTATACCGGATCTTATGTTCATATGATACTCATATCTTTGTATCTCGCGTTAAAAGTGAACGATTTCATTGTCAATTATATTACGGACCCTATGTTCATATCATACGTTAAAGAAAGGGTTTTCTTTGTGATTGGTGATTTTATGTCCATGTCATATGTTTGTAGCTCTTGTTAAAGGTAACGTTTCATTGTGAAAGATGATGTTATGTTTATGGTATATGTTTGTGTCTCATGTTAAAGACAACTTTTCATTGTGAATGGGGAGCTCGTGTTCATGTCATACGCTTAAGGTTGACGCTCACTTGCCCGAGCAGACCGACCAGACCGACACGGAAAATAATAGTTTGCATGTTTCTTGATGGGTGAACGCTTACCTACCCGGCCAGAAGCACCGTCCTTCCGCGGAAGACGGGAAGCTATTCTTTGGGTCCGATTCGAGCCGAAACTTCCGATGCTTCGGATGGGGTTCGATACTATTCGTATGTTTTCGCTAGCGTTCGGATGACCACCCCTATTCATTTTACTCATTTAACCTTCAAGACTCGAGCTGGTCGCAGCTCGCTGCCCTGTCAGTGACACTGGGCACTCAGACTCAAGAAAGCTTCCTTGCTCTAACATGCATTTGTGTGATTCCTGCTTCAGAAATTGGTTATTTACACTAAAAATCTTATGTGAAACACTCACATTACTTCCCTTACCCTTCGTATTAAAGCATAAAGTAAACGGCTTAATTGCAGCAGTTCGCTTTCAGTTGTCTCAGCCTCATGAATGTATTATTCGCGAGGCAAGACTTAAAACTAGAGTTTGAGTATGTGATGAATGGCTTATAACAACACTTCAATCAATTTAATTTTTAAAATGTTCAAAATAAAGTTGTAGTTTCTAGTATAAGAAGTGTCTCGTGTTACAAAATTTAAACAAAATTGTTAGACCCGTTTCGAGAACAGAAATAAATTGCTCAATCATGTAAAGTGGTAGCAAAAGTAAGAAAAAGTCATCGTCGATCTTCATATCACATCCCCAGAAGATAAAACTGAAAAATAGAATTTTGTTTTTATATGAGTTTTCATTCTCCAGCTGAAGAGTTCTCACAGACTTACAAAGGCGTATTTCTGAAAATTGTATTTTTGAATTGAGGGGATCTACAAATGTGTATTATTGTTGAAAACTCAACATTCAATTTCATGGTCGAGCATAATACTTCCTCTATCTACAGTATTTATGGTATGGGTAGAGGAAGTAAATGGATGGAATAGCACAAGCATACGCAAAGCCAAGTCGTACAACAATAAATTTAAAAAAAATTCAATTACTGCGAGAGATGTGTTAACGAATCGGAAGTAAGATATTTCAAAACTTTAAAACCAAACATTAATATTTATTTGTAACGGTATACCTACTAAGAATAATCCTGGTTACTTTCGCATGTGTTTTAAATAGGACCATTAAAGTAATGCACGTGTACAATACTATTCAATATTATCTTATTACATATTTAATTATTGAATAGGGTATCCATCATACTTCATCACCTCTAATTCATGCAGAGTTTACTTTTGCAGTTAATGTTGGTATAAAATAAAGCTAAATTTTTCAATTTTTATAATATCAGTGTTGCTTACCATTTATTAGATATAACTAGACCTGGGATTTTAAGGCAAATGCCTATTTTGTTCCTTATGAAATAACGTGAAAATTTTTAAATATGTGGACGTTCCATGAGAAATCACTTATATTTATAGAGTTTTATAGTGCCCTAAAATGCCTGTTTGGACCTTTAGAGCCTATTTTACTATTTTAGTGCCTAAAATGCCTATTTTGTACATATAAAATAAAATTCAACTTAGGAAATTTTTACAACCTTATAATGGACATCCCTCAGTGAAAAGCAGAACAGCAGAGGTTGGTTTTTCACAGAAACTTGATTATTCAGAAAAATTGTCGCTAAAGGAATACTGACTGACGGGAGAGGGGGAGGATTAAGGAGGAAGGACTACTGTGTCAAGTCACCAGTGTTTAAGTGAATATAGTTCGTGATGCCTAATTTTGCAGTTAATTCGGTTAAGAATAGGTATACCACGTTTCTTGCAGTAAAAAATAGAACATGTTACAGTTTATATGTATATTGTAATATGTTAAAGTCTATTTTCTATCTATTTACACATTTTTAAAGCCTATTTTAGGTGCCTATTTTCTCTTTTAAAAGCCTATTAACTTGTTTTAAAAGCCTATTTTAGGTGCCTAAAACTAATTTTTTTAGAGCCTAAAATCCCAGGTCTAGATATAACATGCTATATCAATATTATAAACAGAGTGGGCCTACAATGGCCATAATAATATTAATAATGAATTATTAACTAATGTGAAATAGCATAGATAAAACTAAAGGTAAGTCAAGTGATCCCTGTATGGCCCAATCAGAACCATATGGTTTCCAGGAAGTTAAAGCTCCCGGATTGAGACATACCGCACATGAAGGTGGCAAGGTTGTCAACCCTATGCACCGGCCGTTATTTACCCCTAAGAATACTCCTGGTACTCATTTTTGTTAGAGGCTGAGTCGACCTCAGGGCCATAGTGCCACCAGAAGGATTAAGCCAATTGAAAAGTCTCAACGACCTCATCGGGAATCGAACCCGCTGTTTGTAACGCAGTGCCATAACCACTACACCACGGCGTACCCCAGCATAGATGAAAGCTTGAAGAAATTAGTCTTTACGAAAATAATTAATAATCACCTCAATGATAGGAACAATATCATATGAGAGGATGTATTAAAATATTAAAGATGTGGAATGGTTCAATACTATGTAATTTGCAAATTTATATGAAATATTGAAGAAACTGAACCATTGCTGCACCCCACTTAACGACTGGCGCTTGAGTGATTGATGACGGACCAGACAATTCCGCATAGTGAGCGTTGAAACTGCCGCGGAAAACGGACGGCTACTGATTTCTGTTCGGTCTGCTCGGGCAAGTGAGCGACAACCTTTAAAGGGATATTATAATGGGAAGGGCAAACTCAACATAATTAAAAACACAACGAATCTTGAGAATATGTGGACTACATGAACAAAATACCTACAACTATTCTTATTTATTAGACTGAAAGATAAGGTAAGCTTTCCTCTAGCTCCTCCCTTGTTCAGGGAAATGTTTCCGCATTCTGGTCAGTCCTAAGCCAAGAACTTCGGCGCCACGTGTGCTCAGTCTACTTTAAATCCTGATTCTGTGCAAGTGAAGTGCTGTTAGTTGTATCGTATCTACAATGGCACTTATGGTTTCAAAACATAAGTGTAAAACGCTACGAAGCCAATCGAGGGAATTTGTTAGCCCAGGCCAACATTTACCAATGGGAAGACTGGGTAAATGCCCAAGAACGCACGACTCTGGGGGCGCAGAATATTTAGAAATATGCGGCATGGCGGTATTTGGCACTGGCGTTTTATATGCAAAGCTTCAAGGGATACGTCTTGGGTAGTTTCAATTACAGTTTAAGGAAAACCTGGTGTGATTGAACGTCAGTCGCAAGGCAGTGTGACACAGTCTTGAAGTTTTCAACTTTGTGCCAGTATTCGGCGGATCCATAGATGGTGGATAATGGAACAATCTTCGTTCAAAAGAGAGTTAGAGGAAATTTCCCTCCAGAACCAAAAGTGGCAATATACACTATTGTTTGCTGGATGTAAGGGCACCGATGACCCTAATCGCGGCCAAGCGTGTGGCCGGTAGCGGACAACGGTAGGAATGTTTGTAGGAACCCGAGTGGAAGCAAGTGTACACTTCCCCTCTCGCGCACCGTGCGGTACATTTATTATGATACATGTATAATTTCTTCATTTTACGGATTTAACACTTTTGATTTGTAGCATTATGATGCACGCACAGTTGCAGTTTCAAATATCAGGAAACTATTTTCATTTTGATATAAAACGTAAGCGGTGGTTTTCATTATTTACAATTTTTTTAAATTAAGAGATTACATTCTTTCGAGCAAGAGCCTTGAAGACGGATTATTATAAATGCATTGATGCAGTTATAATAAACCTTGCTAAACTCATTCTAAAATATTTATATTTTTTTTAATCTCCCTGCAATAACTGAAGGTTGACAGGTGCATAGAGTACCCAAAAAAAATGATGAGCCCATAAGACATTCCGGAATCCAAAGGGGGCATGTGCCCCCCTTGCCCTCCCTTTCCGACGCCCATGAATGCTTATCTCTCGCATAAATGTGAACGATTTTATTGTGATATGTACTACAGTGGATCTAATGATTATGTCTTATATTTATGTCTCATGTTAAAGATAACGTTTTTATTGTGAATGGCGATCTTAAGTTCACGGCATACGCTTGTGTCTTGCGTTAATGTGAATGATTCACTGTGAATGGAATAAGGGCTCTTGTGTACATATCACATGTTTGTGTCTCGCATTGACGTTAACGTTCTCATTGTGTATGGGCCACAATATTAACTATGAATGTTTTCCTACACCATAGGCATACAAACTTTCAATATAATCTGAATGATCGTCAGGACTTTATGAGCAATTCAAAATGAACTAATTTACTTTGGTATGACACTGATCAAGTCGATAGCCATGGCAATTAAATTACTTCATAACAAACTAGCCTATTAATAGATAATACTCAGTTTTTCTAAGGTTGTAATTTAAACAAACTAGCCTATTAATAGATAATACTCAGTTTTTCTAAGGTTGTAATTTAAATTTGACGTTCTATAAAGGGGTTCAACATCTCAGACAGGGATTCAAACATAAGGTTCTTTGCCCCTAATATCTTATTGTATTTAACAGGATTTGTATCCGCTATTAGACTATTGTTTATAGGCGGGTTTATTCCATGCATATGTATGTATATATATATATATATAATAAACGTTGTTATACAGCGAATTATGGGCGGTAATGAATGAAATTTTGATTGATATTGTTAAAAAGCGCATTGTACTTTTTTTCACACAAGAAACTAAAGGATGTTTCCTAATACTTAATAAGTTGACAAATTTTTGAAGCGTCATTATGTGGTAAATGATATGCTGACTGGTTGCATTTTGCTCAAACCATTTTATAACATTTCTGCACGTTTAGAAAGTAATACTACTTCACCCAATTTTTCGCGTGAAAGCCTGTTATTATATGTTCACTAAAGCATCCTTAATTATCTTTTCTAGCTCAAATGCATACAAAGAACGTCATATTATATTTTGTAAACTTAAGAACGGGAGCTTGTAATGTTTTCCTTGCATTTAAAAAGATGAAATTTGTAATCAGGATTAGTCCTTTCTCCCTAAGAATATCGTACACATAACTCAAAATTTGTATGAATAGTAGTATTTTGAATATATGCATTTTTATTTTTTAAGGCCTACTAAAAAACCATTGATTACTAAGAAATGAAATTATAATACAACAATACGTATGCCGCACATTCATCAAAATTAAATCACTATCTTACAAAATGTAGAAAATATAAATTTGATCCATCGCACCCTAGAGGGAATAATTAGCAAAACGTAAAAAATATTGAAGTTTCAACTATAAGATTTATGTTTGATGAAAATTTATGAATCTACCTCGGGATCTGAAATCCATATGCATGCTTTAGATCCGAGCCTGTGGGGCTTTTGTTCAATGTTGGGTGAAAGGTCAGTATCGACTAAAATGTATAGAACGTATACCTCGGGCTTATCCAACTTCTAACTTTAAAATCTGTATGCAAGGGTTATGATTGTAAAACTCAGCTTAGAGAAGTTTAGGTACGACTTTGTAAAGACCTGGTGGTTATCGACCAGTTGTTCACTGGGTGCTTATGCTCAGATCTGAAGTTAATATCAAATATCTTTCTTGAATAATGTCCCAGTTCTTTCCTATAAGTATTAAACAAATAAAAACTTATTTACCCTTTAAAAATAAATGTTGCGAATTCTCTCACGTAATTTATATAATTTCTACGGCAGCTTGATTTTATCGCATGAACGAGAGATATTATAAATATTATTTTGGATCCTGCGTTAAATTTGTTTATGGCTTTGAAGGATTAACTTAATGTAGGTATGTAAATCTACAGACATGTACAGTCGCATTTACACATACATAAATGCCATAGACCCATACCAAGATTGAACCAGGAAGCCAGTGCCGAACTATTACACCCAGACCGACACATATACGATAAATGCATAATTTTTTTAGTTGACAGAATATTGAATGGGTTAAATATTAAATGCATAAACGGAATCTTTACCTCCTATGATAAAAAAACATGACTCGTTAGCGATAGAAAAAAAGTTGAACGAACAAACAATAAAATTGAATTCTAGATTACAAGTATTCAATTCGCCACACTGTAATACTGACATACTATTGCAATATTACAAATTATCAAATATAATTGAACTTTTTAGCATATTTATGCGTAACGACGACAATGTACGTGTAAAAATACGCGGCAAACTTGCTTCCATTCAAATCACATTGAAGTCAAAACAAATGAAAGAAAACGCATTCTAGCGATAGGTACCGGTAACGAAATTAACAGATCGAAAGGAATACGCACAACGATAAAATTCCGTTAAATCACGAAACTCGAGAGTAAAATGCATGGAAATAGTCAAAATACGGGATTCACAATTTTTGAAAATTTCTGAATCCCGTCATTTGATGGGATTAGCAGTCAAAGTGTCAAAGTGTTAACTGAGACACAAGAAGCTGTACAGTATTATACCTTGTTTTTAAAATAAAATACTGAGAAAAAATAACAAATAAAATATGTATAAAATGAAATAAAATACCCTATCATTGATGAGCAATGCAATCGCAAAAAAAAAAAAAAGAAAAAAGAAAAAAACTTTTGTTATTATTGTAAGTTTCAAACATGGGGAGCGCATTAGATTCGATGGCGCATTAGGCCTACACTAGAGTAAATACAATATTTGGTACAGTGTTTCACATAAATAACACCAATAGGATGATAACCTACATAAATTCCAGGAATGCTAGCCTTAACATTTCTCTACCCTATATAATATACAAGTATAATTATATGTGTATAAGCTCAAATTATTTTTCGAAGCGTCAAAGCAAGGCTGGATTAGTCAGGACCTGGGTGTAAGTATGAATGCTAAGTAGATAAGTATGCCTAGCTGTATGAAATGGACTTAGCTGAATTCACGGTGAAAGTGTATCATGCAGTATCTATGTGCAGCCATTACGCGGGATTTATTCAAACCCCCCGGGCCTTGTGGCTTTCTGGATTTAGCGTCCCCAGAGATCCGGCAACAGTGGTTCGTGTGCTTACAAATTAACTGGTCCTACCTGCAGCCCACCCGCAACATACAAGCATAGGAGAAGTTGCCGCACCTCCAGGCGCAATCAACCACACATACTAGCAGTCTCTCTTTGACATGATACCCTGTGTTATCTTCCAGTACACATTAGTATAGCTCAAAGGGAGCAGTTTGCTATCTTGTCGATCTCAGTTCGAATCCTAGCTGAATATTAGTTCTAGGAACATAGCCCATAAGAGTAGCTAGTTTGCCTTTTATGATGTTAAAGTGGAACTCCGGTTTCCCAAATCCAAGCCCCATTCAATCCTTTTCAGATACCGCCCCTTTCAATTCTGCTTCCCTCAATAGTCTCTTTTATTGATTCCAACCTTGATTTCATTGATCTACTCTTTCCCTGATGGCTCTGCTATTCCTTTGTGCTCTCGTATCATTCATTCTCATTCGTCTGACTGTAAGCCCACATCATCTCAAACTTTGCAGCCCATCTTCATCATTCTCTATCATACTAATTTTATGCATAAGGCTAAATAAATATGCTGACGTTTAACACGCTAGATATAATTCCGGGCAAGAATTTTCAAATCTGAAGAATTTTAATTCTCATTATTGTTGCATATGAAATAACATTACAACCTTTTGGATATTATGAAGAACTATTCCTTAACCTATTTGTTCTTTTGTAGGCCTAATATAAAATATTACAGCATATAACCCTTTTAAATATGAAAAGTCTAATAGATAATCTAAAAAACACAATAATTGAACTATCCTCTATTTACAAAAATAAAGAATAAATAGGCCTACTAGTATGTATTTTTTGTATGGAACCAACTTATCTGTTAATTGTAAGACTTAACAGCCTAAAAACTCACACAAATTTCCAACTTCGCTACTCATTTTGTTAGGCTTAGAATTAACAGCTTAATACCACATGATTATTAATTTTTATAAACATAATAAGAGGCAGTATGTTGTTTGGTTTTAAAATTGCTTGAATTTTATGTTATACATTAAGATATTACAAAATTGAAGTGCTGTAACTTACTATAGCCTTCAGTGAAAATTTAAGTAATGACATGAAAAATATCTAATGTTGTAAAGTCTCGAAATGCCACTTTATTTCTTGTGAACATTCTTGAAATATTTGACTTGTCTACTATATTTAACGTTATAGCGTTTTATATAAATTTCAGTTTGTGAACTCTTAAAAATTTATAAAAAGTCTTCTTCTTCCAAAACAAGGTTTGGGCCGATGACCCGTTCCGAGGCTAATTAAAATTCATGTTGGTCACTCCATCTTCTCCGAGGCCTTCCTAAATCCCTCGTTCCGTCTGGTCTATATAATAAAGTTTGCTTAGGAAATCTGCAAAATGGCATTATTATTACATGTTCTTTCCATTTTTTTGTTTTTTGGTAATTACATATTTCCTCCACTATATTCTTTTCCCCAATTGTGCACGAACATCTTGATTTCTGATTCTATCCCTTCATGTTTTCCCAATCAGTGATCTCATAAAATACATACGTGATGTCTCGAAACGTCGCCGATCTTGAGCTCTTTTTTTTAATAGCCTAATTTTATTTTTTATTTTTATTTTTACAAATACAAATACATATTATTATACAAGTAAAGTAAATCAGAAAAAATACAAATTTCAAAAATAACTACAACTGCTATTTAAAAAAGGGAGAGAAAGATAGGCTAATTTTACATAATTAATCATTATTCCAGCACAAGAAATATTAATATTTAGAAATACACCCGAATGAGCAAGACTGCTCCTGCTCGAGTGCAGTTTCGAAATTATAAAATTAAAAGAGAGACAAAAGAAACAGAGTGTATAAAAAATGTGATTAACTAAAGACCCATGTTTCGCAACCATATTTGAAAGTTGGTTTGGAGAATAGGCCTATATTATATAATTTTTTGTTTTACTTCAACTCTCATGTTCTTACCCAAATGCTCTTTATACAAACGTTTAATTTGTTATATTTTGTCATATTTTCTTCCAGGTCAATATTCATGTGTTCTATACTTATTCTACACCCTAAATATACAAACGATGATACCAGTTTTATGAGTTCATTTTATATTACTATTTTTACTCTTCTTTGATTCCTTCCCCACACAAGCCATTGCCTTTGTTTTTTCAGGCGATATTTTCATATCATACTCTTTTGACACTGAATTTAACATAGTCACAGACCTTTGCAGATCCTCTTATGATTCTCCCAAAAATACTTGGTCATCAGCGAACAGGATTTTTTTAAATATATTGACGTACAATTAAATTGATACCTTTAGGGTTTAATAATGTCCATTTTTCAATTATATTTAGGTATAGAACAAACTGCAATGGTGATAATCTATATCCTTGTCTAAGTCCTCTATTCACCTGGAGAGATTTAGTGCAAGTATTAAATTGATTACTATTTATTGATATTTTGGTGCAGCTATATAATGCTTTTACAGCATTAATTAAGCTGGAGTTTATTTTATATTGATTTAGGATATCCCATAATTTCTGGCAATTAATCCTGTCATAAGCTTTCTCGTAATCTAGAAAGAATAAATATAGGGGCTTATTATTCTCTTCTCTTTTCTATTATTTGCTTCAGGGTAAAGATTCCATCAATACAAGACCTTCCCTTCCTAAAGCTCTTCTGATAATATTGTTTCTGCAATTGGTTGTAATTTTAATTTCAATATGCTGGCGTAAATTTTATAACATGCTGGCAAAAGATATATACCCCTGTAGTTCTTGCAATTGCTTTTATTCCCTTTTATGGATATTTATTATTTGCGGTGTGTTCCATTCTTCTGGGATTTTAGCTGCAGCCCATATATCATTAAACATATATCATTATATATAGGCCTATATATATATCATTAAATTGTTCGGTTTCTATACAGTCTGTCTTATTTCTATCTACTAATAGACTTTCATAATATTTTAACCACACTACTTCTGGTGTATTATCTATGTTTGCGCTATCCTCTGTTGTCTGATTTAAATTTTTGAGAATCTTAAATCCATATCTTTGATTCCATACCTATCTTTTCTAGCCGATTCATAAATCGATTCCATGACTCCCTTTTTGATGCTCTAGATAGCCTGTTAACTTGGGCTCTTTTCTGTTTATAAGTAATGTAATCTTCTTGCCGTTTACTACTAAGCCATATATGGAATGCTTCTTTTTTCGACACAATTGCTTTCTGAAAATCCTCATCCCTTATTTTTAATATCTTCAATTTACGTCTCTTTTGAACTCCTAAACTTCTAAAAACGTAAAAATAAATTATATGGATGAGAGCTAGTGAAACTGTTATTATTGGGCGTGGAATGCTTCACAAGCATTATCTGCTTTATTTTCTGATATAGATTTGATGCCCACACCACCGGGAGAACACTGCCCTCCTAATATCTATACATAACTTTCAAATGGGCTACATAATCGGCGGAAGGTTCTGCTTCACTCGGCGCATATTTGGCTTAAAAGTTATAACTACAGACCCTAAACACGACCTTTGCTCAACTGAGGCTTTCAAGTTGAGTACATATGTATGGGCCATTCACATGGAAAATTAACCGTAAACGTAATGTGAACTTGGAAGAAGAAGAAAAAAACTGGGGCCATGTAATTCAATGGGACCATTCACAATCCATTACGTAAACTTTAAACTTAACGTAAAATTAAACGTTAACCTAGAACCTTGCAAACTCCAAGCCTTCACGTTAAGTTCATGCGAAAAATAACGATTGGCAGACCTACAACCAACCAGAGCTCTCAACTCAGCAGAACATGAGACGGAAGTGAAGTAGCTAAGAGATGGCGTCTATGGATGAGAAATTCGTAATGTATCCTATCCCTGTCTGTATGATAACGGCAATCCATTATACAAAGATCCGGCATTGAAAGAAAATCTGCTCTTATACAATTCAACGGCCCTAAATAGCGTGCTTGCTCGCCCGCTTCGTGAGACATCGGGTATACTCGGCGATGTTCGTCTCTCGCAGTGTAAACTTTCATGACGACTACAAAATTAGGAAGGAAACCCGTTTCTTTATTATATAAGGCCTAAGTGAAATGAACACAATGAACAAATATTCTAATTTTATTTTTACTTACAATTTTCATAGCTCTGAACCACAAACATTTTTAATAATCTACCAGTGTAATTTTCTTGAAAATCCTGGAGTCAATGAATAATGGCGGGCGAAGCCGGGGGCAACAGCTGTAAAATATTGATGGTTTTATCTCTTGAAATATCGCTGATAATAATAATCCAAACAAACCATTCCTTCCCTTGAAACATTATATAATTTCTGAAAATTACACTGAATTGATAAAATAAAATTCACATCATATTCATGTCAATAAACAGCTGAGAAGCAATACGTATTATGTGTTCACAGGTTCTTTGGAACTGCATAATCGATTCTGATATAGTTTTCCCAGGGGGCGCTTTCATGTCGTGGAATGTACTCTAAAGCAGGAATTTTAGCTGTTTCATTAATTATTAATGGCTTAGTTTATGAATTATTCGCATGCAAGTGTTAATAAATATAATGCTTTAATAATTATTATACTCTTAATTTGTAATTTTTAAAAGAATTATCGTGGCGAAGCCACGGGCACCTCCTAGTAAATTGACATTATTTTCTCAAGAAATGAACTACTGTAGTAAATACAACCCATATCATATGTTGTTAATTTGTATAAGTTATGTCTACATACACTTGTATGATATCAATTTTTAAAGGCCTACACGTGTTTAATAGATACATGAAAGTATTTTCGTTTGTGGGAGCCATTTTATCAGCTGTTCACGTTCTCATTTGTGATTGGTTATTAGTTATTACCAACGTTAAGTTTTCTTTGTGAATGCTCAATGCCGTGCTAAAGTTGGCGTCACGTTTTATGCTCTACAGTTTACGGTTCATTTGCTATGTGAATTCGGCATACGATATTGTAATGTTTGATGATGTTGATGATACGAATAATAATAATAATAATAATAATAATAACTTAATAATAATTCGCTCGTAAAGGAGAAAATGTTCTATCTCCGTGCACAATTATACTATTTCTGAGATATGAGTAACGATTTCTTTATCTCAAATAAAAACTAGCTCTTTGGGTTCCAGCTTACAGTTAGACTAACAGGCAATCTACTTCTATGGACTTCAACTGAATTTACGGCATAAAAAAAGTTGAAAGGGTGGTTTTAAATCATCAGTTTTCAGAATCCGTTTGGCTTTGTAGCAACGCTATTCCTTAAATGCGATACTTGAAAGCAGAAATCGCTGCTACAAAGCTCACTCTGAAAACGAGGCAAACCTGGACTGTATATTTTTATTACAAACCCCCGAGAAGCGAAAATTTTAATTAAACCAACACTTCAACAGCACACTTCAAGAAAACATGTACTGAAATACAAGTTGAAATAATATGGGGAGGAAACAGTCAGTCCCCATCACTATTAAAATTTTATAAACCACGGTGTTCCACAGCACAACAGCCTTAGTGGACTAAAAACGCCTAAACCGTGCTTTATAATATAATAGGCATTCGGCACTATTATAACTGAGGGTCATTTTCTTTACTAAATTAACTGGTACCGAACTAGTTGGATCCTGTTACCCAGATGAAAACACTGGTATGAAATATATACTGGTACAGTATATAGAAATGCTCCCTGCAAAAGTTCCATGTAAGCAATTGATTGTGCTGAATCAAATATGGCAGCGATATTGCTCAAGAAACTACAATTTTTGAGAGACATACATTTGAAGTGGTAAAAACTGTTGTATTTTAACGATAAATATAAATAAGCTTATCCCTTACACATGATTAAAAAGTGTACAAGACGAAAATGATTTAAATTTTAGACATTAGTTTTGGTCAACGAAATCTATCATGAAGAATTTTTTTTTCTTGTATTAGTGTGTTTCATTCAACAACATTCCGCTAATATTATTTGAATGAAAACCGCCAACCGACTTTTTTTTTTCTATTGGGATACATAAGCTAGGTGAAATGTTTCCACATGAAACTAAAATTTCATCAGTCTTGAATCTGAAAATGCACCCTTACTTTTTTTTTGGGGGGGGGGTGGTAAGTTTAGATTAAAGTGTAGAAAATGCAATGTTATTTTTAGAAGAAGATGAGTACAATTCATCACACAGATGACATAGAAATAGAAGAATTCAAAATTCAAAAAGTTGATAATTTCAAGTATTTGGATTCGGTCGTACAACTGGATGATCTCCATAATTATAAGTTATGGTTAAAGGACTCCTGAAATTATAAATAGGTCTAGTGCCACATAATGCATTACGTGATACAATACACTCGTACTGCAGAGGAAATTCCAAGAATGACAAGACTCTTCCACCCAAGAGATAACCTTGTCAACGTAGATATGTCAGGAAATGAGGGAGCAGAGAAGGTGCTCATATACACCGATTGTTCCAAAACCCCGAACCATGTAGGAGCAGGGGTAGTAGCAATGGAAGACCGAAAGGAAATCTTCACCAGAGCTCAAAGACTCCACAGCGATTGCACTGTTTTCCAAGGAGAACTGTGCGGCATTCAAATGGCAGTAGACTGGATCCAAAACCTAATCCATAAAAAATCTACATTTTCCATCCATAACGACTCCAGAGCTGCACTATCAGCCGGTGCAAATAAGGAAGCAACTCACCCCTTACATTGTTAGCAGCAGAAATAAGAGAGAAACCAATCTTACTTAGCAAATCGACTAAGATCTCATTCCACTGGGTCAAGGGTAACTCTGGGCTTTCAGGTAACGAAAGGGATGACTACATAGACAGAATACTGGCCAACCGGAATGGCAATACTGAATACAACGCAATCCCCCCTCTCCCGAGGCAAACAGCTTCTGAGGGGCTATTACAATAAAATCTGGAACGCAACTTACATTAACTCCAGTGTGGCAACACATACAAAGCTATTCATTCCTGACATTCCACACAGGCTTTCCATATTTATTTGGCCAAACTTTATTCTATCTTAATTCCTTACTAATCATGGTAGTTTCAGAGAATACCTCTTCAGAATTAATAAGGCTCCTTCGCCAATCTGCATTTGCTCCGAGGGAGGCAACCAGACGGCCCTTCACCTTCTGAAAGAATGCTCCATATTCTCCAGAAAACGTCCAGCAGTCCTGACTTCGCTACCCTTGCCACAGGTTATGAAGACACACATAACATCGTGAGTGTAATGAACTTCCTCAGAATAGTTCACAACAAACTCCAGTCGCAATAAAACGCATTGTAAATAAAATTTATTAAACTCATCCAATACTGTAAATACCTCGTGACATACCTGCAGGTGAAACAGGAGTTGTAATTGAAAATAATAAATAAAAAATAAAAAAGCCTGGTCAGGATATTATATTATTTTATGAAATACTGTAGTTATATGTTCACAGGCCTATCCAAAATCACTAACGGAGACGCTTTGAAACCCCTTTTAATAATCCCTTACTTCATTCTGTTAAAATGTATTTTGTGAACTGAGGAATTATTCAGGTGCGTTTCTTCACATTTTAAGTATCTCTTTATAGTTAAATTCAACCTTTCAAGTAAGGCACTGCCCTTTATTCAGTTCCTCGTGTTTATGGCACGTTAAAAAGCGCCATAACCTCAAAAGTGTTTCGAGACAAAACTGCCGGATTAACCTATTCTTTCTACCTCTAGTACCCTTCCCTAGCAGACAGATCGAGGATTAAATTGAAAGGGTTGTGGAATCTTCCTATTCAAGAGGTCTCATTCGAAACCAGCACCCTTACCTTCAAATAACCCATTATAAAACAAGAAGCAGAATTCATAAAGGCCTCTCCGCAAAAATAAAAAAATAAAAATAATAATAATAATAATAATAATAATAATAATAATAATAATAATAATAATAAGACTTCGGATTTTAGGTACAAACCTATTTTAATCCTTAAGTGATATATGGACTAAAATTTTTATATGCATGTTTCATAAGTGACTATGCCTAAATCTGATACTTTTATAGGACCTAAAACAGCCTATTTTTACGTTAGAGCCTAATATTGCCTTTTTGCTTGTTTTTCTTCTAAAGTTCAAAATAAATCATTTTTTGTTATAAATTCTAGCATTTATTTTCAGTTCGTACTTATTTTTTAGCTCGGAATGTGCAGTACATGACACATTTGTGACGTGGTTAAATAGCAGCATAATGAATGTTTTGTCTTCAGTAGAAAAATTCCTTGGAATTCCCAAGAAAATGTAGTGTTTTTCTCCCGACTCCCACATCCAGTTAAAAAAAAAGTAGTACCGTACTCTGAATCACTGAGAGATACAAGGGGTTGAATATGGTAGTATGATATGCGTAGATTCTGGGCGCAGGGATTAGGTTTTCACTGTTATGGTAGTAATACAGGCCCTAGTAATAGGTCTATATAATGATGTGTACCATAGGCCTGTATCTGTGTTTTATCATGATTATTGATTATTGGTGACTTCAATGCACATATTATTCTGCAACAAATTTAGAGCCCATTTTAGGTGCCTAAAACAGCATTTTTAGCGACCTAAAAGTCCGAAGTCTAATAATAATAATAATAATAATAATAATAATAATAATAATAATAATGTGGACAGTGTAAACATAGTACAATCAAAGTTTTAACTCTCATGAAGCAAACAAAGTCGTAACGCGACAAGCCTCACAGAAAACGTATGATAATACATTTGCTATTAATCTCTGTGCAATAAATATGAAAACTCGCCCTTCCTCTGTCCTGTTTTATACTGCATCCATACAAAATAATTTTCAAATTCACACGCTCATCAATGGCTATCATATGTTAAACTGGCTGAATGGCGACAACTGACAAGTTGAGTTTTCAATCATTACTGTATGCTGTCGCAGATTTCCATTAATATACTGTATATAAGTATTAACCAATCACCATTTCCAAAGTTCTCACTGCTGGAGTATGATGCTGAGAAAGATTCATAATTATGCTACTTTGCTATATTATTGCAGTGGTTATCTGGAATATTTTAACACATTAAGCCAGCATGTAGAACGATTACATCTGCTATCGATAAAAGCAACATTTTAAAATAAGCAACTTGGGTCCACTGCAATAAATTTCTCTTTAAATGAAAACAGAAACTGTAGGCCTAATCTCGAGGTCGATAACGGATATGTAAATAGATGGTTATTGTAGTTACGATTCCAAGTAATCTGAAAATGCAGGGAAGTTCATATTTCAGTTCTTGTAATAATCGGACATTCAAAGTTACTAAAGCTATCATCAGAAATGACAAAAAGTAAACACAAGAAGATCGTTTGGAATATTTATCTTGTAACAGTAGCAAGATGATAATATTTTGATTAATGTTTTTGAAATAATAGTCAGTTCTGTTCCTGAGGACCAATTGGATAATCTTTAACCTTTCAATTATTGTCACATTATAACAACAGTGCACATGAAGCAAATACACAAAATATTTCAAGCCATTATTAATGTTTTTAAAAATTCAAAAATATTTCTATCCTGCAGTATGCAGCATGATTAAGGAAGACAATAATAATACTGCTACTAATAATAATACTAATAATTATAATAATAATACTAATAATGATAATAATACTAATAATAATAATAAAGTATTATTGTCTTAATGATTATTGCCAATATTGTCAATATTTTTACCAAGTCTCCATCTTATTTATAAAGAGAAGGCAGAAAATCTTCCCCAATAGCTATCTCCTGGTGTCGGTTGGGTGGTTGTATAGTTATTTAACGACGGGGATGTATTGTAACTTAGACCTGTGACCATCGCCGGTGTGCCGGAATTTCGTCCCTGTAAATCTACAGGCATGGGCCTGTCATAATTATGCACACATTAATGCCATCGACCTGGGCCGGGATCGAACCCGCAACTTTGGGCACAGGAAGCCAGTGCAATACGACTGCGACACCCAGGCCGACTCTCTCCTGCCTTGACTTCCAGCATTTGTAAATATAAGTCATTGAATCAACGTCCTTATTTTTATGTCGGAGGTAGGCTATACAATGTGAATTTAAAATTTATTTCTTATATGATAGTTTTATAATATTTTTAAGAAACTTTTGGAACTGCGAATACTTGGCCCCCAGCTTGCCCGGCTAGTCTCTAGTGAACGTGATACGCAGTCCAGCTGTATAGTTGTCTAGAGTGCAGCTTTGGGAGAGGGGGAGACAACCAAGTTTGTTTACTTCTGAACATCGTGTCACTACTCACTAACACTGAAATAAATTTAACTCCCATTGCCGTTGTTTAATATTATGTACTGTTTATGCTTTCGTTACTAATAAAGAAATACTCGCTATTTAGTTTCTAGCATCACACGACTTATGAAAGTGTTTTGAAATTTCAACATTCGTAATAAGTACTATTAACTAAATTCCGTGGCGCTACATCCCTGGAGGGACTTGACCTACCACCCGACGGACGGACCAATAAGTACTATTACTTCAGTAAGTTTCAAATTATAGTTTTCACAACAAGTAATTTTCAAAGAATAATTGTCATTTCAACGTTTGCTTAACAGCACTGAGAAAATTCTGAAGCTATAAATTAATCCCCTCCATTATAAAGATATAATGAGGGGTTTAGTTTCCTCCATTACGCACCCCACACATTTTCACTCCTCACTACATACCAATCTCCGATTCTAGGTAAGTGGCAGTTAAGTTAAGAAAAGTGATATTAACATTAGTGACATGTAGAGCTAGGTTTGTTGCAGTTAATATTAGTGATATTAATTAGTGACATGTAGAGCTAGGTTTGTTGCAGTTAGGTTAGGAATATTGATATTCGTGTTAGTGACTTGTAGTTAGGTTAGAAATAGTGATAATAGTGTTAATTGCCATCAAATTCACAATCCCAGCCTTGTTTTGAATCACTAAATGCAAGACGTATTTCTCATCTTCCAACGACCCTTTTCTGTTCAGAGACTTTCCATTTACACGTTAGAAAAGTGGCATTTCCATTCTCATTTTCCCAGTGTTTCGGATACTTTCCAGAAAAACTTCTTCTATAGTTTATGAAGAACACAATAAGCTAAAATTCATCGATTTTGAACTATTTTTTCTGTGAATAAACATAGTGTGCAATCATGGAAACCATCCCCATAATGAGTATTCAGTAATTATACTAATCTTACATATTCTGTAAAATATTTGTGTAATAATTTTATTCTTAACTAAGGATAAATTAGGAAATTAAAAGTACTACATAATAGCTCGAACTCAAGGATACCGTAAACTTGAAATATTCTGCATCACACTTCCGCAAGATAGTGATATAAACATTTATATTTATATTTACATCCGTAAATACGAACATATCACCCCCTCTTTTGAAATACTGTCCTGGGCTAGACTAAACGAACGACGATTGACGCATTCCATCACACTACTATTCAACATCCTGAAGTCCTCTACACCAACTTATTTGTATGAACGTTTTCAACGGTTATCTTCTCACCATAATCTCGATACTCGCTCACAAAGAAACTCTATTCTTAGTGTCCCTCGTCACAAAACAGCCCATAATTCTGGCTCCTTTGTCGTATCCATGTCTCGATCTTGGAATGCTTTACCTGAGAACTGTAGAAACTGCCAAACACAAATACAATTCTTACGCAAGCTGACCAATGATGCCATAGTTAGGGACTTGGTTACACATTAATAATAACAATAAATCATCACCTATCTAACTACTGTAAGCATTTCCAACTATTAACAATTTTTCATTTTTCTTGCATATTACATTTATTAGTAATAGGGTCAATCCATTAGAAATGAACCAAATTTAATAAAATTTGTTGCTCGACATTTTTGATTTTCCTAATTTTTTTACCAGTTATTTCCCAACTAAAGGTGAGTTCAAAACTATGGTAAAAAAAATTTGGGGCTCATACTTTTTTTTTGGCGGCCATTTTACGTTTGCTTTTTAACCATATTTCAGTCGAAAACATATTTTGCACAAATGTATGTAACTCCGTTAATTTTATAGATAACAAGACAAAATAAACACCAAAATTATCAGAATGAAATGCTCTACATTTTTGTTTTAACACAATATTACCTAAGTATTGAGGAAAGTGAAGAAAAAAATTCAAAACTACAAATTGAAAATTGACTCAAAACGGGAGTTTTAGTGCCGCAAAATTATTAGAAGGAAGAAAGACTCGCCATTAATTGTTTTTTCTGGTGTAGATCTACTATAGGACTACTCGCTGTAGAAGTTTAAAGCTTGAGAACTTTGCGGTTTTTTTTATACAATTTTTCAAAAATGCCCAAAACCGTATTTTGGCAATATTTGAAGTAGAATATCTCAAAAGGGACTGAGTGAAAAATTATGAAATTTATACAGATAACACCTCTTTATGATATAAAGATGTGATAAAAATTTGGTGACTGAGACTCAACTGGTTCCCGAGTTACAGTGCATCGAATTTGGCCAAAAATTGCGTTATAGGCACACGAAATTTAATAGTAAAAATTCACTTTGTAATTTTAAATATAAAATTTTTGTGAGCCTAAGTTTGTTACACAATAGAGTTGTATATGTAGGCTACATTTCATCAGTTAGCATGACAAATATTTGGTTTCCTCAAAGCTTTGAAGAGTGTTGAAATTTCGGTGCATAGTTTGCAGTTATGGCCAACTTCGATGCACTATAACTCGGGAACCAGTTGAGTCTCAGTCACCAAATTTTTAACACATCTTTATATTATAAAGAGGTGTTATCTGTATAAATTTCATAATTTTTCACTCAGTCCCTTTTGAGATATTCTACTTCAAATATTGCCAAAATACGGTTTTGGGCATTTTTGAAAAATTGTATTAAAAAAACCGCAAAGTTCTCAAGCTTTAAACTTCTACAGCGAGTAGTCCTGTAGTAGATCTACACCAGAAAAAAAATTAAGGGCGAGTCTTTCTTCCTTCTAATAATTTTGCGGCACCAAAACTCCCGTTTTAAGTCAATTTTCAATTTGTAGCTTTGATATTTTTTCTTCACTTTCCTCACTACTTAGGTAATATTGTGTTAAAACAAAAATGTAGAGCATTTCATTCTGATAATGTTGGTGTTTATTTTGTCTTGTTATCTATATAATTAACAGAGTTACATACGTAAGATTTGAGGCTTTCCTGGCGAATCTTATGTAGAAAATCTTCTCGGGTTTGCAGCCAGGTGAGAAGTTTGTTGTGGTCCAACGTTTCCGAGGCTGACGCTGCCTCCATCCTCAGGGAATCACTTCAGATTCCCTGAGGATGGAGGCAGCGTCAGCCTCGGAAACGTTGGACCACAACAAACTTCTCACCTGGCTGCAAACCCGAGAAGATTTTCTACAGAGTTACATACATTTGTGCAAAACAAGTTTCCGGCCGAAAAACTGATACAAAGAAAACTTAAAATGGATGCCAAGAAAAAAGTATGAGCCTAAAAAATGTTTTACTCTAGTTTTGAACTCACCTAATATTGGGGAGTAACTGGAAAAAAATTAAGTAAATAAAAAATGTTGAGCAAAATTTTTTATTCAATTTGGTTCATTTCTAATGGATTGACCCTATTTTGGCATTATTTGAAGTAGAATATCTCAGATGGGCCTGAGTGAAAATTATGAAATTTATACACATAACACCTCCTTACGATATAAAGATGTGATAATAATTTGGTGACTGAGACTGAACTGGTTCCAGAGTTACAGTGCATCGAAGTTGGCCAAAAATTGCAAACTATGCACCGAAATTTCAACGCTCTTCAACGCTTTGAGGAAATTATAAATCGGTCATGTTAACTGATGAAATGTAGCCTACATATACAACTCTTTTGTGTAACATACTTAGGTTCACTAAAATGTTGCATTTAAAATTACAAAGTGATTTTTTACTATTAAATTTCGTGTGCTAATAACGCAATTTTTGGCCAAATTCGATGCACTGTAACTCGGGAACCAGTTGAGTCTCAGTCACCAAATGTTTATCACATCTTTATATCATAAAGAGGTGTTATCTGTATAAATTTCATAATTTTTCACTCAGTCCTTTTTGAGATATTCTACTTCAAATATTGCCAAAATACGGTTTTGGGCATTTTTGAAAAATTGTATAAAAAAAACCGCAAAGTTCTCAAGCTTTAAACTTCTACAGCGAGTAGTCCTATAGTAGATCTACACCAGAAAAAAAATTAAGGGCGAGTCTTTCTTCCTTCTAATAATTTTGCGGCATTAAAACTCCCGTTTTGAGTCAGTTTTCAATTTGTAGTTTTGAATTTTTTTTCTTCACTTTCCTCACTACTTAGGTAATATTGTGTTAAAACAAAAATTTAGTTCATTTCATTCTGATAATTTTGGTGTTTATTTTGTCTTGTTATCTATAAAATTAACGGAATTACATACATTTGTGCAAAACATGTTTTCGACTGAAATATGGTTAAAAAGCAAACTTCAAATGGCCGCCAAAAAAAAGTATGAGCCCAAAAATGTTTTTACCATAGTTTTGAACTCACCTTTAGTTGGGAAATAACTGGTAAAAAAATTAGGAAAATCAAAAATGTCGAGCAACTTGGCCTGGTTCATTTCTAATGGATTGACCCAATAGTTAAAATTTTAGTAATAGTATAAATCTCAGTAAGTAGTAACATATTTAACATATTGGTTTCTGTGTATTGCGTTATCTCTAGAGAACTAGTTCTTAAGCCTTAAATGATAATAGTATAATCGTGTTTCTGTATATCTTTAACTATATTGTACCCTTATCATACTCCCTATTGCATTATTGTAAAGTTCAGTTGTAATAATCCTGGTTGAATGGAAGAGAAGGCCTAATGGCCTTAATTCCACCAGGTAAAATAAAACGATTCTAATTCTAATATAATCTTACGCATACAGTAGCGTATCCAATTATTTTTTTTTGGGGGGGGGGGGGCTATGACAAATCTAACACACAATTATATTGAACCGTCACATTATTGGAATAAAATCGAGTAAACTGATATAAAAAAGTGCCAGTATACTTTTTTTAATCAGTGATAAACGCAATTATGATAGGCCCATGCAGAAAAGTTATTTTTGTAGTAGATCTCCGAGTTAAATTCCAAAAACAAAATGCGCTGGCAATAAAAATAATGCAATAGGCGTACGATTCGCTGATATGTCTGTTTCAAGTTTAAAGCAGCCCTAAAGGTTACGAATGAATAAAAAGTCAATATGAAATCTGTCAGGAATTACATTAGGTAGACCTATATTGCTGCAAAGGAACTAATAAGAAAAATACTCACATTAAAATATAGCCTAATGTAAATAAATATCGGTAGTCTATATATCCATAGAATGCACACTATAATATCAATATTCAACGGCTAGTTGTTTTAAATCTTTCATTTACATTATTATTTAGCCTACACTGACATCATTATGAAGAAACGAATCAATCAAGGCTGCTATCAATATCAATATCAAAGGTCTAAAGTTTCATACTTAACCTTAATTCAAACTCGTATACACAGATATAAGACATTCTTAAAATATGTGAACATTTCACAAAATACACTGGCGAAGAACTCTACTTAATGTGTATGTAGGCCTAATTATTTCAGAGTAATATATCTTCTGTTTATAACAGTATTCAACTTGATGAACGAAGTAAACATCTGACTAGATTGATAATATAATCAATGTGTCATGGCTAGCTATTGCAAATTCCAAAGCCGTAAAGTCAGAATAACAGATTTGCGTTTGTTAAATTCTTTATAACATATTACCAAAAATAGGCACTAAATTGGGCATTACCCGATACCGGTCAACCGATTTTTTCCAATATCAATAGACGTCTTTCCATGGACATTATAAATGCGTATACCAAGTTTCATGAAAATCCGATAAAGCGTATTTGAGTTACCGCGTCTTTAAAATAGACACTAAATTGGGCTTTACTCCGGTACCGGTCAACCGATTAGGTCCAAGTTCAATAGGTTACTTTTCATGGACGTCATATATGTGTATACTAAATTTCATGAAAATCCGATGAAGCTAATTTGAATTTTTGGCGCCTTTCTAATATAATACTATTAAAATAAGCACTAAATTGGGAATTACTCCGGTACCGGTCAACCAATTTGGTCCAATGCCAATAGAATCCTTCCCATGAACATTATAAATGCGTATACCAAGTTTCATTAAAATTCGATTAAGCGTATTTGAGTTATCGCGCGTACAGACGCACGGACGGACGGACAGACAGACATTTTCCCGTCCCCACATACAATCTCATAAAGTACCATACTGGCACTTAATAACATAACTAGCCTATACAACGATACTGATACATAGTATACAGAACTAAGGTAAAGATTATTTAGTTGCTGAGTCATCATAAAAACAAACTAATTTATCAACTAATTTATCAAGCACCATTTCAAGCACTGCTCGCTTTGTCGCTGTGGCTGGCAGCTTGATCGACTGTTGGTTAGCTAAGCGAGATATGCTATTCGTTCATGCCAACTCGAGTCACGTAGGCCAAAATTCAATGTTAGGCAGAATTTTGTAAAACTAAAGACAAAGCATTAACGGCGTTTCCATTTCACGATTCGCCTTTCGCATTTAATAAGTCAGAATGTTCAATTAAACTGTCTATTATCTGAGGATATTATATCCTCATGTAGTGTCCAACAGAGACAATATTCTGTGGTTCATGAAAGCTTATACAGTGTGTCCGGCTTAAACGTATAACATTTCATTATTTTATCACTTGAGAAGTATTGTTGATATTTACACCAGGTTTGCTTCTACGGGTTAGGTAACTCAAAATGTTTCTTGTGTTTGCATGGCAGGAGCGTACATCAAATGCGCGCATGCGCAGAACGTGGAAATAGCCATGTGGACTCCACAGCAAAAGGCATTCTGTGTGCTTGTTCTCGCGGAGTTGAAATCTGTTACGCAGGTAGGCCTACAACGTCGATTTCGGCGTGAATATCAACTGCGACCAACTGACGATGTTCCAACGTACGTAACAATCATGAAATATGACAGATGGCTTCGTGATTTCAAAGTCGGGTCACCACACCAAGCGCGCTGTTCCAGTGGCTGTTACGAATTAATCCATACGTCTTTTCAGAGGAGCCCCCGTAAATCCATCCGACGAGCAAGTAGGGAGGTAATTTTACCTCGTTCGACAGTACACGATGTCGTCCATAAAAGGTTGCGCCTACGGGCATACAAACTTTAACTTCGTCACCAAATCAATCCTGAAGACAAGCAGCGACGGAGGGCATTTGCTGAGACAATTCTGGCAGAAATTGATGAAAATGAGGCATTCCTCGATATGGTTTGTTTCTCGGACGAGGCTACATTCTACACTTCCGGAAAGGTTAACAAACACAATTGCCGCATATGGGGGACGGAACATCCCCACACAGTGGTAGAGTATGAACGAAACTCCCCCAAAACTCAATGTGTGGTGTGCACTGATGGACAGAATCTTAGGCTCATTCTTTTTCGCGGAGCCTACTGTTAATGCAAGAACATACCTAGACATGTTGCAGTTGTACGCTGTGCCACAACTTCCTCCTAACGTGATCTTCCATGCCATTATGCGGATATTGTGGGAGAGTTCTTGGGTAATGAGTTCCCTCAACGATGGATTGGGTCCTTCGATTGCTTGGCCCCCCTAGAAGCCCAAACATTACGCACTAAAATTTTTTCTGTGGGGGTTCGTCAAGAATCAAGTTTACCAGACACCAGTTCGTGATCTACCAGATCTGTGCTATCGCATTGTTGCGGCTGTCGCAAATGTTACACCTGCAATGCTGCAAAACACATGGAGAGAGGTGGAATACAGATTGGACGTCTGCCGCGCCACTAATGATGCTCATATCGAGGTTTATTAGGTTATTAAAAAAACATTTTGAGTTACCTAACCCGTAGAAGCAAACAGATTGTAAATATAATCAATACTTGTCAAGTAATAAATTAATGAAATGTTATACGTTTAAGCCGGACACACTGTACATCTGTCTATTATCTATTAAATTAAAATGACCTGATATGAAAATATTACCACGTCTTAATATTTCCGGAGGAGGGGGGATTGAATAGCCCCAGTATGCACGTATGAAATGGATATTTCATAATAGATAACCCAAATTCTACCATTTTCTTTTTGCAGCCAATACACATTCGAATCAGTTTATTTTGGCAGTTACAAAATGGTGTCAAAGCTAGTTTTTATTATATTTTAAGGTCGAAACTGCAATAAATGTCCGCCATAAACTTTAAATTGTCTTGCTATTACTTTTTGATAAGAATTTTAAATGTCATCCTTCTAACCTGAACTGATCTTTAACTCAACAGCTTATGAAGTAAGAAGTAAGAAGTGATTTATACCTGCTTAGTTTATGCCAAGGAAAACTTAAAACAGTATTACTTTAAGACAATCGGTCCATTCATATGGAACTAGAAATAATTACAAAATTGACTTGAAATACTATAGACTGGCCAAAACTCATAACAGCTATGTATATTTAAGTGCTGACCTGTTTAACTGTCTTCCAAAAAGTGCTCACGCTGTTAGCTTGGATAGGTTTAAAATAATTATTGATAAATGGCTTAGAAAAATGTTTTTATTCCATTTCAGAATTTAAATGAACATTTTATTTCGAAATTGTGCACTGTAGAATGTGAACTTAACTCATTACAAGTTTGTTTTTGGAACCCCTTAATTGCTCAGTACCGGTACAGTTATTTCTAGACTAGTTCTTTGTTCTTGTGGTATAATGTTCATTTATTTATAATGTTATTATTGTTATTTTATTGTATTTACTTCATAGTTTTGACGATGCTCATTGTATTAAAATGTAGGAATAATATATAAAATCAAATAAAGACTCAATACTCAGTCAGGGCTTTAGAATCTGCTCATCCGTCGATCCAATGTAAGGAAATTAATAGGCCTATACTGTACTTAGTCTCACAGCCGATAGAAAGCATTAAGGCATAAAGATAAGACTGAAAAGATATGTTCAAACGTTGAATGATACACACCTATTAAATCTCATCCGAGTAGTTTTTTTATTGTTACAGTAATATTGGTACGTACCACATTACACCATTTATTAGTTTAAGGTTAAGCTAGATATCCGTGAGTAAATATTATGGAAATTCAGAGTTTATTTATCTTTCACCGTGATTATCCATTAAAATTAAAGCTACCATGAAGAAAAACATTCGAAAATGAATATCGACTTCACACACTGATACATAACTACACTGAATTTTGTGTAAGCTTTTTTATGAACGACATTACATCAGTGGCGTATCCTGATCTCTGATAAAGGGCGTGCTATGCTATCGTCCTACACAGAAAATGTACTTTTTTTTTTTTTTTTTTTTTTTTTTACTACATAAATTTATTTATTTATTTATTTATTTATTTATTACAAGAGATATTACAAGAGGTATTACATTTAGTAATACACCCGAATGAGCAAGACTGCTCGTGCTCGGGTGCCGTTTCAAAAATATCAAAGTGAAGAAAGAGGAGAGACAAAGAAATAGAGTGTATAATGTGCTTAACTAAAAAAGAAAGTAAAACAAAAACATTAAAACATAAAAACATAAATACATAAAAGGAGTGAAACAAAAATTACTTAAAAGCTAAAAAATTACAAAAAATTCTTTACATATCTTTATTCTTTACATATTTACATATCTTGATTCCTAAGTTAATTGAGAATATAGATTAACTTTAACTGAACAGTTAAAAATAGTTTACTTTATTAAAGTAGGCTTATTCTTTCTTTTAAAACATGAAGGATTTGTACTTATAAGATTTGAAGCTTTCTCAGGTTATCAGCCGATTCAAAATTATTAGGCTCGAGCTTACGGCAATTTTCACTCTGTGGCCTTCCTCAGGAATATGAGACTGAAAAATGTTCTGTATATTCTACATTCTTGCCTTTATGTATTGTAGAAAGACTTGTTAACTCAGAGCAAGGCCTTACATTTGTCACAATTTGCAATTTATCTTGAAAAGTTTTGGATAAAAATGTATTTATCAGAAGATCTTCCAAAATACAGCTGTGCTCTTTCATAATGTTTTCAGAATGAAATAGGCTACATTAACTAAAAATTAATTTAACAGATTTTTTAACCACTAAATAAAATAATATTTACAATATTTGCCTTGAAATTATTAAAATTGTAATATACTTAGCTACAACTCTATTGCGTGCGAAACTTCAGTAGCACGCAAACTACCGGCAAATCTCCCGCCGCGCTCAGAATAACAGTAAATAAAGTAATACCGTATTTACAATTATTTACTATTGAAATTCTTAAAATAAAAGACCAAAAATTAATTAAACACTTTTGATAACATTAAATAAAATAATATTTACAATAATTTACTTTGGAACATCTTAAAATCGCAATATACTTCGCTACAACACAGCTGAGTGCGGAACTTCAGTAGCACGCAAGGCACTCAAGATACAGCCAAATCTCCACCGTGCGTAACCTATTCCCTTCTTCACCCCGTGGTCAGGATATCGCCCTTCTTCAAAACTCATAGCACACAAGTTCTAGCCTCGAGGAAAGTCCACGCCTAACGTACCGCTCAGAAACTCATTCTCATTATGGAATCGTAGCACACGGGTGACAGCCTCGCAGCGGGGCCCTTGTTTTCTCATATCAGCAATGAAAATGACACTGATTTTTCCAAAATTTACTGAAAAAATCAAATATTATGAATGAATATATTCCATCTAAAATTAGGGCGTGCGGCGCACGCATAGCACCAATAGAGTATACGCCCCTGCATTACATCGGCCACAATGGTGGAAAAACAGCTTACTGCAATATTATCTACCGGGCTATAAGAGACTCCAAAACTCTTAACAGATTTTTAAACTCTTTGTATATGTAGGCTATATAATACTTTAGATTAAGTTATAAATAATTTAGATAGCGTCTGTAATTATAAATTAGTAAAATATAAATTGTACAGTGTATGTACCTGCCTCTGATAGGAATCCAGGACGGGGCCTATAAAAATTCAAGTATTAAATGCATAGTAATAGATATACAGATTACACTATACGCAGACTATTGATACCGTAATGCGCTGCTATATTCATGTTCACAACATCCAAAATCATTATTTGAAAAAGAGCATGTGGTTACTCATTCCGATTGGATTGTTCTACTCAGTAGCTGTACAGTGAAATGTTTTGATCCTGGTTTTATGGCCACTTTAGGCTTTAATTTGTGTTGTAAACAGCGATATTTAATAGAAGAAGCTTGGTTATCTTCGGATATAGAATGCCCAATAGTCCAATGCCCATTAGCAATAACAAGTTGCATGCGGCGAGATTGAGCATCCAATTACGCATCCATGCTACATTATTTTGATATTACGTACTTATTCTAAACTTAGCTAAACACTGAGTTGAGTTGTTGGGTATGCGACTGAAAGAATTTGGTAGCTGTTTACGATACTCTCCTAATATGACAATGTTCTCACCCAAGTTGAGTTCGATTAGTGCCGAACGATAACCTAACTTTTTCGTGAAATAGTGAAACTTGCTCCATTCGTGCGGTGTGTTTACATTCCACGCAGACTACTTTAACTGAGACTTCTAAGAATAAATTATTACCGTATAATACATTGCGTCTTACTTGTCACGGAGGTTGACCACTCCTGAGTTTCCAGGTGCCAAGTGAAGATGTTGGGCCAAAGCTTCGGCACCCTTGTATACATTGATGATCCAGAAATATGCAGAGTAGGAGTCCGGGGTCGAATCCGAATAAGATGCGATTGCGAGCCCATGAAACACGATTTGGGCTCGTCGTGCACGTTCTTCGACGCTCACCTGTTTCAAGTCGTCGAGCTGAATGCAGCCAGTAACGGCCGACGCGAGCGAAAACAACAACACAACGCGGGAAGCCGACATTGCGTCCAGTCACTCAGCAGGCAGCCGGCAGACTGAGCCAGCGGCCGTCGCCCAGACCCTTACCACGCATGCTCCATCCCTTAAGCCTGATTGTTCAAAATAAATTAAATTTTGTATGGAGCTTTATGAAATCTTGCAATTAAACCAACTTGCAAGTTTATACGAATGTAAAGTGGAATAATTAAGTACTACATGTGAAGTTCGAGGTAGTGTGAATTAATTTCCAGAATGAACTAACCGTGAGAACCATTCGAATTTAATTGTAGGCTTATGCGAAAAGCATACAGAAATATAATTATTAGATTACGGCACTTTACTTTTTTACTCAATAATCCACCTCAAATTGCAGTTAAGTAAATGTCAGTAAGTTATAATCAAAGTGAGTTTTAGTCTTACTACTTAACCGCTTTATAACTCACTTCCGAGGAAAGCTGTTCTTTATTCGTTCTGAAATTGCATTGGATATGCATTTATTTTTTATCACTCTTTTTTTTAGTTTAACCTCTCCCGTTGCAGGGATCTTTATGCGCCCCACGCATCCCGGGTCTTTTAGGACCGAGACCTGTCGGGACAAGGATTACCTTTGGATCACATACATAATTTTTTTTGACCAGACAAGAACATGGAGAGCCTGACCAGATGAGTGATCAGCCCAATGCCGGGGCCACTTCCGAGAAATTACGAACACAGGACGAGACATACCAGATGCACACACTCGTGCCGAATGATTCTTATTCGATGCAATCAAATTAACCAAAAATAGTTCGCATTACGAATTTCGCTAATTTAAATTGTTTTTATTTGTTTGTTTATTTATTTATTTATTGAAATTACGATGAAATATGAAGTGACACAAATATCTGAATGCAGATTCGAATTCAAGGCATTTTAGTTAGCAAGAGCAGTCGTTTTATTCAGGAAAAAAAATTGAATGCTTACCAGTAATTGGGACCATACATTTGATTAAGCTTAAAACCAACAATAATATTGATATTACTTATTACTTCTTATGATGTGATTTAAGTACGTTTAACTATGTTTCAGTTCGTGGAAATAATTTATTGTTTCTCATTATGGTTTAGTGCCGTTCAAATAAGAAATAAGCACTAGTATAGATGTAAAACGCAATCCTTGTAGTCTATGGATTCAGCTACTTCACTTATTCTTTGTTTGTTGAGTGCTTCGTCGTGTGATGCCCTCCCAGAACCAGAAATGAGACAATTATTCGTAGGGCTACAGCCAAATCATCACAAAACAAATGTATATGTGATGAGAACCTTGATTTATCTGAAGGAGGCACATACCCGTGAATTGACCGCTAAATTGTTAATTACTCCATCGGCTACACTGAAGGCACAAATGGCTCTTATGGAGAATCTACGCGGTGTTGCCAAGCGCTAACTTCTGTCGGTGCGGCGAGAACACCGGGCTACATTTCAAATTATTATTATTATTATTATTATTATTATTATTATTATTATTATTATTATTATTATCATCATCGTCATCATCATCATCATCACCATCGTCATTATTGCTATCAATATTGTTATTGTACGATATTGTACACAATTATTGTTGTTATTATTGTACGGTATTATTATTGTTACTGTACACAGTATAAATATTAAACATGTGTTATAGTAGGTCTGTCTTAAGATGGCACAGTTCAGAATAAAGAGACAGAAAATGTTTGGCAGAAGTCAGGTATTGGAAAGAAAGAGATAGAAACAGATACTATTGTAAAAGGTTACTCGCTCCAAAAATGTGCTGCTGCCACTATGGCGAGGGTGGAAGGGGCGAAACACCATCCGTGTATAACTACAAGAAGCAGTGGTTGTCAGTGAAGTTGAGGAGTCTAGATTATTTTCATCTTCTGATCCTACGTCACTTTCATCAGAATCTGAATCGTCTAAATTTATAACGAATTTGTCCAACACCTCGTCCACAAGACCGTCTTTGACCCAATAAAATTCCTCAATTGTTTTTACATGATCACACGCATTTTTCCACTGGACTGAATTAACGTTTTCCACTGCATCCCTGAACAGTTTTTCTACGTCACTAATTCTAAAATTAATATTCGTTTTTGCCACGTGACCCTTAACCTGTGCCCATATTAGTTCAATAGGGTTTAAGTCACAATGGTATGGCGGTAGACGTACAACAGTGTGCCCATGTTGTTGCTCTATCAAATCTATCTCGTAATGCCTGTGCTTATCTTTTACTGATTTAATTATGTCATACAGTACCAGGGGCGGATCCACGGGGGGGGGGGGGAAATGGGGGAAATTCCCCCCCCCCCAAATTTGTAACATTAAGCAAAAATTATTCAAAATTGATTAGAACATAACCCAAATACTTAAATTAAAGCAACGACATTCATTATTTTGAAATACCTTTGTAAGAAAATGCTGAAATGTTCATTTTGTTTTCAATTGTGTACTGGGAATAATTGATTTTTATGAGTAAAAACTTCCCTCTCTACTTTGGTTCCCCCCCCTCCAAAATGTCTCGCTGGATCCGCCCCTGTACAGTACTGGTTTTGTTGACATGGGATCAAAATTGATATCTCGTTCACTTAACCATTTTTGCATGTCTGCCTTTAACGTGGAGGATGTTGGAGGTTTGTTTAGTTCTTTCGAATGGTAGCTAGCGTTATCCATTACTATTACAGAATTTGGAGGAATATTAGGAATTAAATTTTGAACAAACCAGTTCTTAAAAACGGTTGCATCCATCTCTTCATGGAAATCTTTGGTGGATTTAGACTTGAAACATAATAGAGCATTGGGGATAAAACCAGATTCAGATCCCGCATGCACCACTATAAATCTTTGTCCTTTTCCTAAGGGCACTCGCAGAGGTGGTTCAAGCAGAGGTGTACAAATCTCGATTTTAGCTTGCCCAAACCCGCTTGAACGCCAGGCAAGCAAGTTGCCAGCGTCATAGCTAGGAAGCAGGCAGGTTTCTTTAAGCCCGATGGGTCAGGTCAAACCCAGCCTAGGCAAGTCAGAATAAGCTTGCGACATTCCTATCAGCTAAACAACTGTAGTTACTGAGTGTAGGTAATACTTTCTTGCTTTTCTACATGCTGGTAGAAGAAATTCACCATGCAGATAAATAAAAGGTGGATAAAGTATTAAAAATCGTTTTAGCGTCTTAACACAATTATTATTTTTATTATTAGGTAGATTTCGAAGAAAAATCTACCTAATGACTTTCAAAAAATTCGTTCATATCGTTACGTTTCATGCCTCCCTAAGTACGAAACCACCGCCTGTTAAAAAAATTGTGATATTTATATTTATATACAGTATATGTATATGTATATATATATATATATATATATATATATATATATATATATTTATATATATGCATATATATCTTTACACGCTAGCGGCCGTAATTTTCAAGATATTTGAATCAAATTTTATTATGTTATTTCTAGGCCCAATAGTTCAGACAAGTTCGTTAATGAGCAAAATTGGCCTAAGGGGGTGGTCGGGGGAGGGGGTTGAAATTTTAAAACATTTATATCTCGGCCCCTATGAAGTATAGAGGGAAACTTTGATTGAATAAATTAGAGTACTCCTTATGGAGTTCACAGTGACACCAACGATTCGGGGGTTTTGGGAGTACGAGTGGGGGTGGGGGTATGGGGATGGAAATTCGAAATTTTCGAAACTACGTCTTGTGGGGTATCGTTGAAAAGCTCTTGATGAGTACTCTACAAATCAATAACTAGTTTCTTGATAGTTCTCATATAAGGCGAGATTTGAATGTTTTAAAAAGTTCCCTTTCCTCTTTTTTGCAGTTATTATTGCGGGTTTGTCATGCTAAGGCTAAAGAAGAAGAGTGCTACGCAGCGAAAGTAAATTAAAACAAAAGCACTTCGAAATCTACCTCAGCTTGTAGGCTTGCCTAAAGGGATTTTTGTTATTGTTATTAATGATTTTATGATGTTTTCTCGAAAATGTTTGAACATTTTTCCCATGCCGGACTAGTACTTTTGTTCATTGATAATTAATTAAAACTGTCCACATTTTAGTTTCTCCTCGGCTTCCTTCAGGGTAAAATTCTCTAAATACATCTGAAGTTCCTCAACTACGTAACTGCACGACTTACAATACCAGTGCACTGCTATACCCAGTTTCATATTCTTTCCGCCAGGCCTTGCAGTTTCCTTAGGTCCTGAGCAACCCACCAAGTTATGAAGAGCTTATGACTCATAGCGACAGTATTTCTTATCATCGTTGTAATCTGGCTTGCTTTCAAGTCAAGCAAGTTAAAAGCTGTGACTGGTTGCAGAATTTCAAAGGGGCAGGCAAGCTAAAATCAGAATATGTACACCTCTAGGTTCAAGTCAACGCCACCTTGGAACAAGGCCGCAACACGCATGACCAGAATAGCAGTGACGTCACTGCTAGGGGTCCTATTATGGCGTTCTGTTGTATGTGTAAGCTCGTGTGTTGAAGAGTTTTAATTGCATTCGGAGATAAAAGAATTATCTAAAAATTAAGTTGGTCGATTCCTATGCATTCTTAATAAGTATATATTTACATATATACATAAAATATATGAAGAAGTATTGCACGGCAGCTTGTGAAGGAATTGAATCCACGTCCCAATTCTGTGGTGAGTTGAACATTTGAAGTGTTTTTAATATTTGCCACATTTAGATGCAGATTGTGCATTTTGTACTTGAATAAGCCTATTTAGGCTTTGATGTATCCTCAAAATAGGCATATTTTCTGATTATTTTAAAACTGCATTTAATATTAACTGGGAACTACCGTAGGCTATTTACTTTAGGTATGTAACATAACCTAGAATTGTTCCATAGGCCTATTACCGGCACTTCTCGATTCTTTTCAGGTGTGTGAATTACATTTCAATCCATGTGATATTGAAAGGACTACATCAGTATACGACCCAAAAACTGGAACGTTATTAACTGCACCATTGGATCGGCCACGCTTGAGAAAAGGTTGGTTCCTTTTTTTCAGCTATCCTGTTCAGATTACCAAGAAGCCTAGGAATAAGAGTAGAATCGGTCTCACCCTAGTCCCCTAGAAAGGCCTAATTCCCAAATACAATTGTGTTAAAAGGTTCATTATCTACTCCTCGCTCTTGTTAAGTCTTAGGACTTCATTGCCGTTTTTCTGCCTAAAGCTTCTGTTAAGGATAAAACACAAATTCAGAATTCTTAAGTTTTTACCAGAACCTGTTTTTGATACATTGTCTACTACAAGGTTATGTAGGCCTATGCTTAATCTTTTTTTTTTTCATCAGGCGCAGTACCTTCTATCTTGCCTGGATGCCCTACTTACTTGTCGACTCCATCAACATCCAGAGAAGACCCAGAGGATCGTAGACAACGATTGGAGAATGCTTTCCTGAATGCAGCTGTAGCAGAAAGTATATTGAACCAGGAAAATCATATGAAGAAAACTTCAATTAGTTCACTTGATGAATTGTATAACATAATCAGTGATTGTGACCTGAAGAAGGAATGGATAGTGGTGAAGAAAGACATGTCCCTGTGTTTTATATGTGCCATATCCTATAGTTCTTTGTCATGCTATAATCGATGACAAACTCAGCCTGTCAGTGCATGTAAATGACATACAGATCAGTCGGATACAAAATGTTACAATGCCAACCACTGTAAGTACCACATCTGATTTATGTTGTCTTTTAAATAATGTTTATTTAAAATTCATGAATGTGGAAAGCACAAGCATTGAAGACAACATTGTTTTTGTGGCTGATATTCTAAGCGGTTTAGCTTTAAAATTGCCAGATAATCAGGATGCAATCCAGTTTTTGAAGAAACAGGTTTCTCTCATAAACTGTAAAAAATCGAAGGCAAGATATAGTTGGGACCCATTAGGGCTCAACTTTGGAATAGGTCCCTTAAAAAAAAGTTTCTGTTTCCTGCGTTTTTCTTGTATTTCAGAATTTTTAAGGTCTACGCGTCATTAACATTTTTTTCTGTTTTTTTTTTTAACTACACAAACGTTTATATCATTTATTAATATAAACAGATTAATTGCACATTCGACGAATTCTTTACTTACTAGGCACGCGCCATTTTGGATTGGAGACTTCATGTACTGCTGGCAACATTGCTGGAATTGTGTACCCTAGGTCACGCTGCCAATTTCCAACGTGAAGACACTGACTCTAATGCGCAATTTCGTAATGCTACAAGTGACGCTACGGGTGAAGCTGCAGCTAGCACTTCCAATTAAATTAAATGTACCGAAATGTTTGTTTGTTTGATCTATTTGTGATGGAAATGAATGCATGCAATTCTAAAATCAGTAGGCCTACAATACCTCAAACACTAGTACAATATTTACAATAATAATAATAATAACAATAATTTATTTACAAGTAAAGGCGCTAAACCTACTTAACTTTAAACTCTAGTCTACAGGATAAACAGTCCTGATATCTTCCATTTCTTGAAATGGATCTGCTAGTCGGTGCTCACAGTCCAGACGCCACAAGTATTCTACCAAATGGGTATCTACCTGTTCGAGTCTGATACCGCCCCTGGCTAGGCGTGCACGGAGAGATCGCCAACGTGACTCGATATTGTTCGTATGAACACCAGTCACCGGATTTACGATTTTTACATTTTGGGACTTGAACCAATCTGCAGAACACATGTCTGGGGTTTTGGTGCATATATTGGCAGCAGTGACTTCAGATGTTGCCTTCATTCCTAGTCTCGGCACTTCGGATAAAAACTTCGGGAATCTTCGCAGTTCATAGCATATCAACGTGAACTTTCGGACTTAGAAAATTTTCGAGGGACCTAAACCAAAGTTTATCCCACATTGGTATTCTAGTCACTTGTGCACTCCATATCACCCCAGTGGTCTCATCGCTATGCCTTGTCCTAAGACTATATCAAGGTTATGTAGTAAACTTTCAACTACACCTATACTGGAGCAGATCCCAGAACATTTGCTGAAGTATCTTGCTAAAAAATGACATTACTAAATGGTGACGATAAGATTATTGTTGTTCTGATGGATGAAATTCATTTGAAACCACAATTGGATTATAAAGGGGGAAACATTGTAGGTCATTCATACGGTGGTCCACCCATGTCTCCATTTGTATTGTATGTGGGCATATTGGCTTTCAGGGCCTTTGTGTTTTGAAAGGGTCTCTCTGTGCTTCCTCTATTATCTTTGCTGCTTGTGTTTCCATGTAGTCTTCCTTTTTATTTATCAGGAGGGCTTTGTATTCCCTTCTTGATTGACTGTATAGCGACAGATCCTCTTCCCTTCGGGAAACATGTGCTTTATGTAAGTTGTTTATTACTGCTTTTCTCTTATTATAACAAGCTGAGTCGAACCATGATTTTGCTCTTCGGGACCCTAGTATCTTTGTTACTGTAGCTTTCCGTATCAGGCATTCTATGGACCTCATTGCATTATTCAGATCATTTTTTCCTATCTCTTCTCCACAGGCTGTTTTTATGGTAATATGATAATTTAAACTTATAAATTTACTATATAAATTTTACTAATTGTACCATATTTCTAAGCACACCTGACATCTTTGTATTAAAGAATAATGACATTAATGTTGTGTTATATTTTTATATCATGTGATGTTCCCTTTCCTTGTCTTTCCTTGTCTTTTATATACTTCAAGGCAAAAAAAGTGTACAAAATATATTTTTAATTAGGCTGTAAGCTTTTATATATTGTGCAATGTACTGTAGTGTTGTTTTCCTTTATTTTTATTTTCATTTTGTCGGAAATCCGACAATATAGTTAGAAATATGCTAAAAATTCTAATAGCTTAAAAGAAATTGCAAAAGTAAAATTGTAGGCCTAAATACTGAAAATGTTTTACTTTGATGTTATGAGGATAAAACTTGCAGAATATTTTATATCACGGCAACAGGACAGGTTTTTTTAGTTTATCAAGTTATAATTTTACTAAATGTATTTGTAAGCACACCTGACAACTTTGTATTAAAGAGTAATGTTGTGTTATTTTTTTAAATCATGTGATGTTCCCTTTCCTTGAGTCTTTTATGTATTTCAAGGCAAATAAAGTGTACTAAATATATTTGTAATTAGGCTTTAAGATTTCATATGTTATGCAATGTACAGAGTGTTATTTTCCTTTATTTTTATTTTCAATCTGGCGGAAATCCGAAAATATAGTTAGAAATATGAAAAAAATTCCAATAGCATAAACGAAATGGCAGAAGTAAAATTGTAAATAACTAAATGTTTTACTTTGATGTCATGAGGAGGAAACTTGCAGAATATTTTATAACACGGCAACAGGACAGGTTTCTTTAGTTCCTTAAAATGAAAACGAAAATTGCCATGCATAGGCCTAAATATACAAAAGTGCTTCATTTATATTCAACATGCGAAAATACTAGTAAAATAAATCATCCGCTGATTAAATATTTCCGTACGAACTTGGAGGATATCGCGAAGTAGTCGGACCCCTGCTGTGACGTCACTCGTTCCGTGTTGCGGCCTTGTTCCAAGGTGGCGTTGTTCAAGTTCGCCATCAGGGTTTTCACTAGGGCTGTACCGATTAATCGATTAATTGAGCTGATTAATCGATTAAATATTTAATCGTCGATCAATTACATTTTCCGATTAATCGGTTTAGTCGAATTCTGAAAAACGTGTTTCGAGAAATGGGTCAAATGACCAAACTCTTGTCTCAGTGCCGAGTGAGAGAGTTTTTAGTGCTACCGGTATTATTGTAAACAAGCTAAGATCGTCTCTTGAACATTCAAATATCAACAAACTCGTATGTCTCAAGTCTTGACTGAAAAAGTAACCGGAAATGTAAGTTTTGTATATATTCTTTCACTAGTTAACTAATAATGGTATTCATTAATTCAGGATTTCTTCTGATTATCTGTAGTGTAGTAGTTATTAAACGTGTAAAACAATATTAAATGTACACTTTGGTTTCGTCTAAAATACCGACCTATTTGTCGATTAATCAGTCGATTAATCGATTAAAGTCAAGCGTTAACTCGATTGGAAATTTTAATCGATTTTCAGCCCTAGTTTTCACACATCCAAACCTTGCCTTTGGTGTGGTTTATATTAACCTACGTTTCGTCTAAATAAATAATCGGACGGTTAGAATTGCGTAAGACTTTCAGTTCATATGGGGCTTTGGACACTACATAATATTGGACTTTAACGAATTTTGATGCTATCGATGTAATACATTTGTAAAAATAATTCTTGAAGTATAAAATCCACGAAAATAAAGCACATTGTGATGCAGTCACATAACTTTCTCTACCCTTGACATAAGAAATATTTTCTCACTTCACATTTTGATGTAGAATAAGAGGTCGTATTGCAGGGACAACTTAAGTATGTGAGTATGCTATATCAGAAGTCTGTAAATAATCCTTTCCGCTGATACGTTATCCATAGCTGTAGGCTTTGTATTAGTTGAGAAATAGGGATGTTTATCATAGGCCCTAAGCATGGGATGGAACATTTTGAGTCCTATGCTCGCAGTATATTATGTCCCGGGTTTTAGGGGAGGAAAGTATGAAAGTTTCTCATTTCTCTTTTATTTCAGCCCCGAAACGATTGTATGGTAACATGAGAATGAGAAGTAAAATTTTCCGTCAAGTCAGTACAATCTTTTGTAATTTATGTTTCTTCTTATTTCAACCCCTCCCAAGCATGATGTGTAGAAGCAACGGAATGCAGCATTCGACATCCTCTATGAACCATAAAAAGCTATACCTAGCGTTTTCTAATGGAATAGTTTGAGTGTGATAAATCTTTTTCTTCAATTCAAGTTCTACATACGTACATATTATATAAGGACCTAGAGTTTCAAAATCGAAAGTTCTCCATAAGTTAATTTCAAATTAAAAAATACAAAGCCCGGGCGACGCCGGGCCTTTTCAGCTAGTATAAAATAAATAAATATTTAGTACAACACTCTTCACAATAACAAGCCGCCACGTCTGCTTTTAAAACGACAACTGAATGACATCTGGAAATACTTGGACTACAAATTTCTGTATTACCCCACAACTTTCTCTACCACTCTGCCAGTGGGGGGTAGTGGAGTGAGTAACTTTCAGCTACCTGCTGTATTCTGTGCCAACTTAAAACAGCCCTACTATAATCTCTGAGTGCCTTTATTGCACTGATGACTTTTTTCTATGAATTGGAAATTGTATTGTTGATAAGGAATTTATTATAAGCTTAGTTTTGTTATTTTGTATTACGTCGTGTTCTATAATGTAGATATAACTTATTTTATATTATACAGGGACCGGCAGAATAATCTGACGATTTTGAAATGCATATAAAAATAATACACATCACTGTAATGCAAAGTTTAACGATCACATTTGTTAGAGCAATAATTGTCATTTACAATTCTTCCGTTAGTTTTTGTTTGTTTTGAAAATTGTGTCTGATAAATAGACCTGGGATTTTAAGGCAAATGCCTATTTTGTTCCTTATGAAATAACATGACAATTTTTAAACATGTGGATGTTTCATGATAAATAGAGTTTTAAATAGAGATTTATAGAGTTTTATACTGCCCTAAAATGCCTATTTGGACCTTTGAAGCCTACTTTATTATTTTAGTGCCTAAAATGCCTATTTTGTACATTTAAAATAAAATTAAACTTCTGTAATTTTTACAATCTTATTATGGACATCCCTCAATGAAAAGCAGAACGGTAGAGGTGGGTTTTTCACAGAAACTTTATTATTCCAAACAATTGTCTCTAAAGGAATGCTGACCTCCGGGGGAGGGGGAGGATTAAGGGGGAAGGACTACTGTGTCAAGTCACCAATGAAAGAACATCTGTTTAAGTGATGCCTAATTTTGTAGTTAAATCTGTTAAGAGTAGGTATACCACGTTTCTTGCAGTAAAAAAAAGACCATGTTACAGTTTAAGTGTATATTGTAATACTTTACTCTATTTTCTATCTATTTACGCATTTTTAAAACATATTTTAAGTGAATATTTTCTCTTTTAAAAGCCTATTTACTTGTTTTAAAAGCCTATTTTAGATGCCTAAAACAAATTTTTTTACAGCCTAAAATCCCAGGTCTACTGATAAATGATGACCACCATTTTGTAGACATTCATGTAGCAAGGTCCTTGAAGTTTTCCATCGCTCTCATGAGCATGTCGTTCGGTACTGCCGCTATTCGTCGTGAATTGCTTTTTTAAAGTCGTCCAGTTTATGAGGTCTTCCAACATACACTTTTGACTCGAGATAGCCCCAGAGGAAAAAATCACACATCGTCAGATCCGGTGAGTGAGCAGGCCAGGGGAGATTACCATTTCTTGACAGAACACGTCCAGGAAACAGAACCCCGGACCAGGCCCATTTGCTGTGCGTGCAGTAGCACCATCTTGTTGAAACCAAATGTTTGGGGCATTAATTCCACGTCTAACCAATTCAGAACGAAATAGCGGCAATACTGAACGACATGTTCATGAGAGCGACGGAAAACTTCATGGCAACGCTACATGAATGTCCACATAATGGTGGTCGTCATTTATCGGACACAATTTTCAATTCAAACAAAAACTAATGGAAGAACTGTAAATGGCAATTATTGCTCTAACAAATGTGATCGTTAAACTTTGCATTACAGTGATGTTTAATATTTTTATATGCATTTCAAAATCGTCAGGTTATTCTGCCGGGCCCTGTACTTACTGTACATTATCTTGTAATTTTATTTGACGAAGTCCATGTATTTTTTGTAAATACTCAATGACGAATAATTCTTTCTATTCTATTATCGTTGTTATTGTCGTTACTATTATCGTTATTATCTTTTTTTTTATAATAATCGTCTGTTTGAGCATAAAGCCATAAGACTTGTCACTCTAAGATTAAATATAAATCATACATTACCCACATTTACTTCATTAATACTGTATGGAGACAGTTGAATTAAAATCTTTCTGATACGTCTTTTAAATACTTTCAGGTCATTAATGACTCTAATGCTAACAGGCAGATTATTGTACATCTTCAAACCATACACCATGATGGATTTGTTGAAACTGTTTAAATTATGTTGAGGAATGCTAAACTTATTTCTATTTCGAGTATTGTAGGAATGAAAATCACTATTGCAACTAAATTCATTTCTATGAATATGGACAAATTCTAATAGTTTGAAGACGTACAACCCATAGACTGTAAGTATCCTAAAATGTATGAAATAGTCTCTACATGAGGTACGATTGTCAATACCCGCCATACATCTGACAATTCGCTTCTGTGCAATAAAAACATCATTCAACATAGTAGATGAACCCCAGTAACAGATACCATCTTATCTTATCGGCTCAGGGGCTGAGCCCTTACGGGCTCGCGCACGTAGGCCTCATAGGCGGGCCCATTGTACACCCCCTAGGAAACGAATGATGTGCATGCCCTAAGGCCCCCCAGTCAACAGACTCCACCACGAGCCCCCACGGAGCTCCCCTACATCCAACAAGGACCAGGTACCACTCCACGTGCACCGTACCCAGGGTCCCTCGTACAAGAGCCCCATAGGCGCGGCACACCCTGACGTGCGCCACTAACCCAGGGTCCCTCTGAGAGCCCCAAAGGCACGGTACACCACCAGGAACTCTTGACCACAAGCAACGGGGCAGGACGGGGGAGGCCCGCAGCAGAGCCTGCAGCAGGAGCTGGCCCGAAAACCAGTAAAGGGGAACGGGATGATAATGAGGGGGGAAAGGAAGTTGAAGTGGAGAGGGTTGGTGGAATGAATGAAGGGGGAAACGGGAGGATCCCCGAGAAAAACCCCCAAAGGTCACGGCTTTGTCCACCACAAATGACACGCCCGCCAGCCCCAAGATTTGAACTCGGGACCGCTAGCATGCCAGGCCCACGCGCTAAGCATGAGCCACCGTGACGGCAACAGATACCATACGTTGGCCTTGACTCGGCTTGAGCAAAGTAAAAAGATAAAATCATATTGCTACTAACATAGTATCTTAAAATTCTAACTTGATAACAGACAGAATGTAAAGTACGGACAAGTTCTAAACATTTGGGCGCCAGTTCAAATGTTCATCAAATGTTATTCCCAGAAATTTAGTTGCCTGAACACTATGAATGTCATGATTATTAATGCTTAAATTTAAATTATTTATTGATTTGTTTTTTATGTTGTGAAATTTCATATAACAAGTTTTATTTATGTTTAAGTATAACATATTGATATTAAACCATTTCTGGAGATTATCAAGCAGTGCATTACAGTCTGTCTGTAACCCTTGAGCATTCTGAGCATCAACAACAACCGTTGTGTCATCGGCATACATCGTAATAAAATAATCTTTCAAGTGATTAGGCAAGTCATTAACATAAAATAGAAATAGAATGGGTCCCAGAATAGATCCCTGGGGAACACCTACTTTGACATCCAGAGAGTTTGATTTGTACAGCCTCTTACAATTATTAATCTTATACATCACTTCAACATACTGAAGCCTGTTACTTAGGTATGAAGAAAACCAGTCCAAAACAACGCCACGAATGCCAGATTTCTCAAGTTTAGAGAGAAGTATACTATGAAAAACACAGTCAAATGCCCTGCTAAGATCACAAAAGATCCCAACAGGACACCTACCCGCATCTAGTGATAACAAAACCTTATTAAAGACCGAATAAATTGCTGTGCTAGTTGATTTTGATGGTCTAAACCCATGTTGATTTACATCCAAAATATCATGTCTATCGATAAACTTGAGAAGCCTGGTCAACATACAATATTCAAAAATTTTAGCTAGACTATTACACATGGCTATAGGCCTATAATTTTCCACATTGTTTTTATCATGCTTTTTAAATACAGGAATAATTTTATTTAACTTCAGTTCACTTGGAAAGACACCACAGCGAAACGATTCATTTATAAGATACGTAAGAGGCTTCAGAATTATATTTTTACATTCAATTAGAAGCATGGCAGGAAAATCATCAGGGCCAGAGGACATCTTATGTTTTAGTTTCTTATTTATGATATCCAGTATCTCACATTCTGTAAATTCGTGCAAGTAAATAGACTGAGTAACGTGTTTAATATGATTAGTTGTTGAATTATGGTTTGAAGGATCTAAATTTGAAATCATTTTCTCTGGAGCTTCTTTAAAAAATACATTAAAAGATTCAACTACTTCCTGAGGATCGTCAATTGTACTAAGTTCATTTTTGAGCGTTATGTTAACATATTCCTCGTCGGGTTTTGTAAGTTGATGAATAATTGTCCATCCTATCTTGCCTTTGTTAGTTGCATCATTTAAAATGCTTTCATAATATCTCTTTTTTGTTTCCTTTAGAAGTCTTTTATGATTACGCTTAGATTCCTTATACCTATCATTAAGCTCAGGATAAAGTTTACACAAAAAATACATATCTTTCAAACGTGAACTTGAGCATTTGTTTTCATTGTTTACCCACGATTTATTACTATTGTTATTATTATTGTTGTTATTGCTAATATTATTATTGTTGTAATTACAAATTTGTTAGTACTCTGAATAAATGTTATTGGACATATAATTGCATATTTATGATCATTTAAGTAATTGTATTATACTTTACTAAATACTATATTTATTTGGGGCACGCCATAGCGCTGCGCTACAAACTGGAAGATCGCGGGTTCGATCCCCGATGAGGTCGATGGAGATTTTCAATTGGTCTAATCCTTCTGGTGGCACTATGGCCCTTGGGTCGACTCAGCCTCTAACAGAAATGAGTACCAGGAGCAATCCTGGGGATAAAGGCGGCCGTTCCGCCTTACCGCCTTCATGTGCCGAATGTCTAAAAATCTAGGAGCCTCAACACCAGGAACTCTCTGGGCCTCCATGGCCTGTATAGGGGACACTTTACAATTTGACTATATTTATTTGGCGTATTTTAACGGCTTAAACAGGATTTTTTTATAAACGAGTTATTTTAGTGAAATGGGCAATTATTTTTTATTCCCAACAGAAACAAATAATAAAATTAGGATGTCGCTTCGTACTCAGTTCAGACAGTGTCACTCAGGTAGGAATACCCTTAGCAAGCAGGGATGACGGTTGAGGCCAGGTAGGTTCCTTCACCCTCACATTTAGAAGGGCAGGGGATTAGTACCGACCGTAAATTCCGCCCCATGAGTCACCTAGTCTACTTCAATCATTCAATCTTAGATTATTTTTAATATGTCATTTTATCTTAAAATGTTTGTTATATATCAATTCTACACATAATTACAAGAAAAATGACACCAAACAATGTATAATTTACTTTAATAGGAACATAGGACTTGAAAGCAGTTCTCGTAAATTTTATTTATGTATTTGTTATAAATGTTCCTATTAAAGTAAATTGTACATTGTTTGGTGTCATTTTTCTTGTAATTATGTGTAGAATTGATATAAAACAAACATTTTAAGATAAAATGACATATTAAAAAATCTAAGATTGATTGACTAGTTGACTCATGGGGCGGAAATTACGGTCGGTACTAATCCCCTGCGTTTGTAACTGTGAGGGTGCTTGTTGGTGAAGGAACCTACCTGGCCCCACGCGCCATCACCATTTGCTAAGGGTATAGTACAGATGGCAGTATTTAATACTGTAAGGTAAGTGACAAAATATTGGGAGTGAAAAAAATGTTTCTGGTCAGTTCAAATTAATACAGTACCACGAAACACAAGGAAATGAATGCAAAAATTGTGACAGAAGTAGAACTATTCAACGTCTATTAGTCGAGTGTACAGTGGAAATTGTAATTCATCCTTTATTTTGTATGTTGAGCCGTGTTTACCTACTTCTCAGCAATAAAGTTTCGTGGGTAAATGTCTTGTGTCTAGGTCTATGTGAAAACTTTTAATGCATAATTTTGTGTACATTTCGGATATTTTAAGGGCATATTTGCATGCATATTACAAGAGTTTCTAGAGCATGAATTTCCTTACACTGGCTATTAGATAGACTATGTATTAGTATTAGTTAGACAACTTGGCAACTCAGTCATTCGGTCACAGGAATACGTTTAAAATGAATTAAAGATGTGTTCTGAATAATTTATAAACCTAATAAATATATTCAGTTCAAACATGTAGCCTACATTAAAACATCTTCTTAAAAGTCATGATTTAATAATGTCTATCTAGACTCAGCTCCTATGTCATAGAAAGTTGCACAGAAATTTTCAGTCCTTCATCCTCAATATTATCTCCGAAGTCAATATTAACAATATTTTATTTTCAGCCCGTCCGCTTTTATAAATGTATGGGTCTTTGATCTGGCGAATTTAAGGGCTAATGTGTCGAAAAAATGTTACCGGCCCTGCATTTTGCTTTGTATGGCAATGAATAGGAAAGCTGAAATTTCTTTTGTTAAATAAATGTTATCTGATTTCATGTAACTTATATTTTTTACACAGTTAGGCTATTAAGAAGCTTCTATTGTTCACCAATGTAGAGCGAAGGATACAAAAAAGAGGGTCAGCACAACAGTGGTTTAAACCACTTTTTTAAGTTTAGAGAAAAAGCAAGTTCTACACTTGTGGTTTTTCATAGATTTTTAAAAACACTTGTTTTTGTAGTGGGGTATTCTGTGGTGCTTTTTCAGCTTAACTACAATGTTACATAGTCTACTGTTCAGATTTTTCAGAGCTATTATTTTTATGAGACCCTGCAACACTGTTTTCTTTGTTAGATCATTGTTACACTGACATTAATTTCTACTTGACTTGAGTTTTTACATGTAATGAAACACTATTTTAAGAGGAATGGACTTGTATTAGTCTTTTTTATAAGTTCAATGATTATTTCAGTTCACTCATTTTGAAATACATGAAAAAGCTCACCGTTTTCTGCAGCACCTGCCTTAGTTACAGAAAACAGAGTGTCATAAAATTAATGATGTATGAACGGTACTTATTTTAATAGCCTTTAATTTCTTTGGATTTATTTACCTTGGTTTTCAAAATTTTGGTTGCCCTTATGCAAGAGTTCTATTTCAGGGAACAGAGGCCGACTTCAAAAATACCTAAACCAGAGGTAATAATAATAAAGCTCACCCCTACGTCATTCAAATAGCATCTCTAGGTTATCTAATTTTCCATGTCGGAGACGTTAGACCACTGTTACGCTGACCCCCTCGATACAATTTTATTTATTCTTATACTCCTGTATATCTGGAACGATACTAATAGGCTATCCTATACACGCCTTTTCCATGAGAATAAAGTTCATCACAAGTTATTCTGTTTCGGTAATCTTTATTCATATTTTGAAGGATGTAGGCTATATTCCTCCTAATTCTTATTATTTTAAAGTAACTTATAAAAAATATCTCTAAATTTTCGCAGGTAAATCTTTCTTTCGTTTGTAAGCAAAAATTATTTCTAAACAGAAAACGTAGGCCTACTTCTCCTTCATGGTTTCAGCGGGCAGTACTTGAAAGCTGCCAGTCAGCCTCTGTGGTGCAGAGGAAGTGTACGTGCCTCTGGATCTAAAAGTCGCGGTTTCAAATTTCACAGAGGCCGATAGATTTTCAGGAAGTAAAAAATCCTGGGCACGAAGTCCTGCGGGAGGGACTTGTGGGTCCCATGTCGTAGATTTACGGCGCGGTAACGAACTCCAAGCCTAAATTACAGCCTCTGGACCAAATTTCCCTGCCAATTCACGTCCAAGTAATGAATTAGTTTCCTCTCGCTTGTTCCTCTAAGGAAAATAAGCTTAACGAAACTAGTTTCGGTAAATGCCCTCAAATTATACCTTATTTATAATCAATCTTCCAGTGACTTTAAGAAGAATAATAAAGTTCAATCTTGCAGCTACTTTTTTTTTATCTATAATGTTAAGATACAGCAAATAAATTACTGGTAGTAAAGTATATAATGAATTATATTAGCTGTAACATTTTATGTCGAAATTGTGCATTACAGAGTATGAACTAACTCATTACAAGTTGGAACCCCTTAATTGCTCAGTACCGGTACAGTTATTTCTAGACTAGTTCATTGTTCTTGCAGTGGCGTTGGAAGGGGGGTGCGGGGGGTGCGGGCCGCCCCGGGTGCCGTCACCCAGGGGGTAACAAAATAAAAATGTGTCTTTGTAAGTAAAAAATCGCTCAAGGGAATTTAAAGGAAATAATATTATTTAAAACAATTGAATAAGCTTAACAACTTTCTATAAGTCAACATGCGTATTGAAACTTCTTTTAGTTTTAAATTATGTCAACAAAGGTAATAAAACGCTGTGTTGATACGAACAATAATATTATGGTTAGGGGAGCAGTGGCGGACGCAGAGGGTAGGATTGGGGGGATAGATCCCCCCCCCCCGAAATTTGAAAAAGGGCTATATATGCACCCTAAGTGGCCAGTTTTATAATCTAATTATGTATGTAAGTCTTTCTACCTATTCAAATCCCCCCCCGAAAAAAAAATTCTGCGTCCGCTACTGTAGGGGAGGGGTGTTTATTTCTGTCGATGCTTGTCTCTGCAGTTTTATACTTGCATTCATTCCTTTACTACAGGATTTTTTATCTGTTTCTGCTACAATAGAAATCGCTATCAATGGCAGTGCAGCGATACTGATTATGAAAATTATTATATAATGATGATGGTGTTAATGATACTAATAATAATAATAATAATAATAATAATAATAATGATATTAATTATAACAATAATACAGTACTACTGCTAACAGTACAACTAAAACTACTAGAACAATAACATTAATCATTATTTTTTTAGTGAAGTCAGATGCGTGGTTAGTGTCGCTGGCTACGGATCCGTAAGCCCTGATTCGATCCGCAGTAACTTCTCAGGTTTTTCTAAGGTAGGGGATCTGGAACGGGGTGCACTCAACCTCGTGATTGAAACTTAGGAGCTACTTGATTAAAAGTAGCGGCTCCGGTCTCGGAAACAGTCATTTCCGGTATCGGCATGCTGACCACATGCCCCCAATCCTGCCATTTGCCTCTGGTAGATGACGCAGAGGTCGGATAGTAGGCCTAGATCCTCCAGGTATGTAGCGCTACTGAGTTTAGCTTTGGTGATGCCCATTTCAGAAAAAGAAATAACACACTTTTATTCGAGAGTTCGCTTGCCTCTGAAATGCTCGCATACAATTTAGCCAAGCACATATTCAGAATTTAGTTTCTGGGGGTCCTAAACTGATTGACCTTAATTTACTGACAGTGGTACAAATTTATATGGGCGTGTGACTCAAACCCACCTAATAATTTGTAGTGTATTTTTATCATAATTATTATTATTTATTGTCCTGTTTCTGTTTCTTTGCTGAATTCCACTAAAGCGAAAATCAGGCTAATGTTGATTTTGAAACGACTGAAGTCTGAAGACATTTTTGCGTTCAGAAAAAAAAAATAATCACAATGTTTTTTTTTTCTTTCTTTGTTCTTTTCTTTAAAGTAGGTCTACACATAAGGAGAGGGCGATGAAGTTAGATAATAGAACTTAGATAATGCTTCTGATATCACAGGGCAAACCAAGGAATTGTGATATAAGGCAAGAGTGTGGAGTACAAGACATTGGTGACTGGCATGGGCGTACGGTGAAATTCTGTTTGGACGGGGTTGAATATAATGTTGTCTCAGCTCCATGTCCTTGCACACATTGTAACTTAAAACACTGTTTTTAGTAACTAAACAGTTGTATTGTGATCATTAGTACACTATAAATAATATGATGTTAGTTATAGAGCACAGTCTTTAGGTATCTGTCCAGTTCTTGTTTTAAATACTTTATAAATAAAACCTTTGTTTTGAGAAGCTATCACAGTAGGCTACCGTAGGATGTAATACACACTATGTAGCTATATTCTATTGTTTCTGTATCGGCAAGTGCATTGCAGACGTAGTAATTTTGTTTTACTACTCCTTGTGCTAGTTTCTGGAGCTAAGTCCATTCCATAAAATTGGGTTTTACATACTGAAAGCTGATATCCATTTAATTCCTGAGATCCAACCGATCACACCACATAAATATCCAGGATATCGAATAATTTATGAGAAATTCCGAAGGAAATTTTGTTTATCTGTTAAGCATCACTGTTATAAGAAGTAAAAAATTAAAAACCCACCAGTATTAATAAATTATTTAATAACAATAGGCCTATGCTTTCCTCTACAGTAGAAGATATTTCAGATAATTTTCTCATTGAGATCAAGTATGTGCATTATTATTAAATAAATTACGAGAGTATAGAATCATTCATGAGAAATTAAAATTTACAAGTGTTTTGTAATAATGGTATGTTATGTAATAAAATATAATAAAATAACCATTTTTTAAAATTATTCAACATCGCAGATATTTCGGGAGGGGTCTCAACCCCCTCAACCCTCTCCCACCGTACGCCCATGGTGACTGGTACTCCATACCATAGAACAGTGGTCTTCAAACCGCGGCCCGTGGATTAACTTTGGGCGGCCCTCAAACAAATACTAATTTTAACCACATTACCAATATTGTGACAAAAAAACAGGGTCAGGTTTCTTATGAGTTCAAGAATGTTACTGTGCTTTTTGTTATTCATTAACATTGCAAAATGAAAGACAAAATATAAAACACACTCATAATGTATAATGTTAAGTAATCCTTACAGACATTGCAATAAAATTGATATATTTGTGTTACATAAGTAACGTGTTATTAATAATCAATAAATCAATGCGGCCAAAATGAAAATGGCCCTTTGGTTAAAAAGTGTTGAAGACCACTGATGTAGAAGGAATGAATTAAGAAAGATTTGTTAAAACAACAAGGAACAATAAATCAGAGGGAAATAGGGGCTTTGGTATATCGAATTGGGACAACATTACATAAATCTTTCACTTCTAGTTGAATCAAACATCGGTAGAAAAAAAATATTTAAGGATGCAATTAATAAGTAAAGTGTTAGATCAAGAGTCTATAAGTTTTAGTGTTTTAAATTAGCCTCTGTGTTATTTGGCGCTACCGCCAATTAATTGGCGCGTGAATTACTCATATCCTGCAGGTGTGTGCTTGCAGCGTTAGGCACGCCACGCCAGCGCGAGTTCAGTTGAGATCGAGACGTGACAGTGTATAGGCATGCGTTGCAGCTGCGTCTGTTTTAGGCCAGTTTTCGCTCTATATTACTAATATTCATCTGCAACTCCGCGTATATCATGCTCCTATAGTGTAGGCAGCTTTACGTGTGAAATTCAGGAAATAACATTGTATTTTAGTGTCATTTACAAGTATTTCCATTGTCTCTTAACCTAGAAGCCACGTGAAGTGAACAGGCTTTGTCTAGCGTTACATTCTCCAACGGGCGGGAGAATAGTTTTCTACGAGAACAGTAACTGTATTTATTCTTATATTTTATTGTGTAAAAGTGTTGTATCAAATAATTCAGAATTCAGGCTTCTTGAATATATACCGTTGCAAATTACCCAGGTTGAAATCTCTGTCCCAGCTACCTACAGTCCTAGCTCTTCCTGTGATTAGTTATTAATTGGCGTAATCGCCTGGTCCTCCGAAATTACCTTTATTGTACCTTTATTCCTAGTTGCCATAACTAACATGGTCCTCCGGGCCGGATCTGAGATATATTTGCAATGGTTTCTGAATTATTGAACAGTGTGCGACTCGTACTTGATTTTCATGTGTGACGCGTTCGTGCGGACTTCGTGTCAGATTCGGCTCGATTCGGCTACGTTGACCTTCCTCGGCTACAGCGAGATCCGGACATCTGTACTTGCTTCTCTACGCGCACAGCTGGGCTGCATCTTAACGTGTATTTGGTGCCCGCCTTCACGCGAGAAGAAGATTACCACCTCCGGCTTGCCGCCCCTAGCGTGTTTACAGTTGACTGTCTAATCACTTTTCTGTCCACTGCAAAGTTAATTATTTCATTTCAACATGGAAAGTGAATTACGTGCTTTGATTAAGCGTCGAGGTATAATTAAGCGTGAACTAACTCACATGCAAAAGACTCTTGCTACAGTAAATGAAGAAACAAACGTATTTCGATTGAAAGTGAGATATGACAGTTTAAACATTATTTGGGAAAGGTACGAAACAGTTCAGTCTCAAATCGAATCGCTTATAGAAGCCGAAGAAGATTTAGATGAACACGCAGAGCATAAGGAAACAACAAGAAGTTGATACGAAGAGCTAAAAGCAAGGTTAAGTGAATTAATACATGCTCATGAACCTACCTCAGTCAGTGTCAATTCACACAACAGTGACACACGACAATCAGTGAACTCTGGTGCTTCACAGGCAAGTAATGCGATAAAATTACCTACGATTCAAATTCCAGTATTTGAGAGTGATGTAACTAAATTCAAGCATTATTTTGACACTTTTTCGAGTTTGATTGTGAATAATAGCAGTTTATCACCTATTCAAAAATTCCACTATCTCATCGGTTCACTCAAGGGTGAGGCTAAAACATTATTGCAAAGTTTACCAGTCACGAGTGATAACTTCCAAGTTGCATGGGACCTATTGTGTGCAAGATATAACAATAAGCGGTTAATTGCCATATCCCACATTAAGCATCTGTTGTCCCTACCTGTAGCGAGACAAGAGACAGTTGCAGACTTGAGAAATTTGTTGAATCAATTCCAGAACAACTTGCATGCCATTGAAGCGTTAGAATTAGAAGTGCCGCTTCATGAAGTCATTCTAATGCAATTGTTATTAGAGCATTTGCCAGACAGTGTGCAACGTGAATGGGAATCTAGAATCGACTCTCAAACATTTACTTCATTAGGTGAACTTGTGTTATTTCTAGAAGCAAAGTCTCATTCTCTAGAGGTGCTGTCGAATAATTCCTGCAACAGGTCCAGCCCATCAAAACCTAGAAGTGAACGTCGTGAGCCTAGAAATCAACATAGTAACAGTCGTCAGTCATATGTGTCGACAACTGAACAGTTATGCCCTCAGTGTCAAGGCGGCCATAACCTGTTTAAATGTAAACAATTCCGTCAGCTGAGTGTTGAACAGCGATGGAAAGTTGTGAAGAGTAAAAATCTGTGTTTCAACTGTTTTTCTAATACTCATCGAGTAAATCAGTGCAACGCATCTTCCTTGTGTAGCTGTGGTAAAGTTCATAGCAAGATGCTACACAACAGTGATCACAGGAGAACGGTTTCGCACTCGAGTGAAAGCAGTGAGACAGTAAATAGCAACAGAACTGAGGCTCCTGCAAGTTATTGTTCAGTGAAAATAAAGCCAGTGCTTCACGTCTTACTTGCGACTGCAAGAGTCGAAGTGCAAGACAAGCATGGTAACTACATACAGTGTAAGGCCCTTCTAGACTCTGCCAGCCAGGCCAGTTTCGTGTCTGCGGATCTAGCTAGGCGTCTGCAACTTCCTACAAGGACAGCTGATACGCCTGTCAAAGGAATAAACGGTACTTCATCTAATGCTAGTCATAGTGTAAACATAAATGTGAGATCTATGGTTTACAACTATCGAAGGAATCTAGATTGCCTAATCCTTCCTCGCATAACAGGGAAGCTACCTGCAGTCCGAATTGATCCATCCTCATGGAACATTCCTTCTGAAATTCCATTAGCCGATCCTAAATTTAATATTCCTTCTGAAATTGATTTACTGATTGGAGGAGCACTATTCTTCGAGCTTTTCCATGGTAAGATCCTGACCAATCCTGGGTTTCCTACACTTGTTAGTACAGAACTCGGATGGATATTGTCTGGAACCATTCCTAAATCCTCTGTGAAAGGCAATCTAGATACTGGTTCCCAGCACAACTTCTTCATCTCTACGGACAATGTGGACGAGCAGCTACGACGGTTTTGTGACCTCGAAGACTCTCCACAACACATGTTAATAGAAGAAGAGAAACGGTGCAAACAGCACTATGCAGAGAATACCACTCGCAATGACGATGGTAGTTCTACAGTACGTCTGCCAATGAAACATGATAAAACTTCATTGTGTGAGTCCAGACAACAATCAGTTTCACAGCCTATTGAATCATGGCCCAAACAGCCTCAGCAACTTGAGCTGCAGGACAGTAGTGAGCAGCGTGACACAGTTTGCCTAGTCACACATGCTGAAGAAGACTTTATGCTACGTTTTTCCAAGCTAGCGCGTTTACAAAGAGTAACTTCGTATATGCTACGCTTTATAAACAACTGTAGAAGCCAAGTTAAACGTCACGGCTCTCTCACAGTTGAATAGTTACAACAAGCTTTGTTGCTTTGTATAAGAATAGCTCAGCAAGCAGCCTATTCACATGAACTGTCCGATCTTCAGAGTAAGATGCAAGTGAATAACAAGAGTTCGCTCCACTCCTTGGTGCCTTTTGTGGACAAGGATGGCCTACTCCGAGTGGGTGGACGTCTGGAGAAAGCTGAGTTACCACATGATGCACGACATCAGCTTATCCTCCCTCCAGGTCACCATCTCACCAGATTGATAATTGAATCCGAGCATCTGCGACTGCTTCATGCATCACATCAGCTGCTTATATCTTCTCTGCGAGAACGATATTGGATTCCTAGTGTACGTAGAATTGTGAAGTCTACGCTACACAGATGTTTAACTTGTTTTAAGTTGAAAGCCAAAGGTGCTCACCAGCTGATGGACAGCCTACCTAGCTACAGGGTGACCCCTGCTAGAGCATTTCTACGTTCTGCGGTTGACTACGCCGGACCATTCTTCATAAGATACGGATCCCCCCGCAGCAAAACTCAGGTCAAAGCATACATTGCTATCTCCGTATGCTTGGCTACGAAAGCAGTTCACATCGAGCTGGTTTCCGACCTTACTTCTGATGCCTTCATCGCCGCCCTGCGCAGATTCACATCTCGTAGAGGACTTTGCAAGGAAATATTTAGTGATAATGGGACGAACTTTGTTGGTGCTAACAACAAGCTGCGTGAACTGCGGCTCTTGCTTCAGTCTAGTACCCATCAACAATTTCTCCAAGACTACGCATCATCTAATGAATTCACATGGCATTTTATCCCTGCTTCCTCCGCACATTTTGGAGGACTCCACGAGGCTGCTGTTAAATCCATGAAATTTCATTTACGACGAGTGATGGGTAGCCAAGTGTTTACCTATGAGCAGCTTACTACAGTTCTCACCCAGATTGAGGCCTGTCTAAACTCTCGACCTCTCCTACGCCTAAGTGATGATCCTAGCGACTCATCCTATCTATCTCCTGGACACTTTCTCATTGATGAAAAACTCACAGCCCTTCCTTCTCCTCCTATGGCAGAGAATGTCTCTCATGTTGCTAAATGGCATCAGCTACAAACATACATACATCACATATGGCAGCGTTGGTCAGCTGACTACCTACATTCACTGCAGCAGAGGCAGAATTGGTCTGCGTCCAGCGAAAACATTCAGATTGGTACTCTTGTGATCCTGAAAGAAGATAATTCTCCACCGCTCCAGTGGAAGCTGGGAATCATCTCATCAGTGCATCCTGGTGACGACGGTTTAGTGCGTGTTGTGACAGTGCGTACGTCCAATGGTGAATACAAGCGACCAATTGTAAAAGTGTGTCCCTTGCCTATTCAGTAAAGTGTAAATCTATTAGTAAAGTAAATCTTGATCTATCCGCAAAGTGTTATGTAAAATCTGTCGATTTTAGGCGGGAGTTATGTTAGATCAAGAGTCTATAAGTTTTAGTGTTTTAAATTAGCCTCTGTGTTATTTGGCGCGTGAATTACTCATATCCTGCAGGTGTGTGCTTGCAGCGTTAGGCACGCCACGCCAGCGCGAGTTCAGTTGAGATCGAGACGTGACATTGTATAGGCATGCGTTGCAGCTGCGTCTGTTTTAGGCCAGTTTTCGCTCTATATTACTAATATTCATCTGCAACTCCGCGTATATCATGCTCCTATAGTGTAGGCAGCTTTACGTGTGAAATTCAGGAAATAACATTGTATTTTAGTGTCATTTACAAGTATTTCCATTGTCTCTTAACCTAGAAGCCACGTGAAGTGAACAGGCTTTGTCTAGCGTTACATTCTCCAACGGGCGGGAGAATAGTTTTCTACGAGAACAGTAACTGTATTTATTCTTATATTTTATTGTGTAAAAGTGTTGTATCAAATAATTCAGAATTCAGGCTTCTTGAATATATACCGTTGCAAATTACCCAGGTTGAAATCTCTGTCCCAGCTACCTACAGTCCTAGCTCTTCCTGTGATTAGTTATTAATTGGCGTAATCGCCTGGTCCTCCGAAATTACCTTTATTGTACCTTTATTCCTAGTTGCCATAACTAACATAAAGATTTTCACAAAAGCTGATAAAAACAATTATCGGTATTAAGGAAAATCTTTCCCTGCCTAGTTCCATGGAGTACTGGATTTTTGGCAGCTTGGCAAAATATAACACAAAATAGTTCCGTGACGATAGCAATACAGAGTATTGAATGATTTGGACAAAATTCACTATACGGGGTTTTTTGGAGGGGGGGGGGGTAGGGAACTCGATTCTGTGGTCGTTTGTTCCTCGGGCATCGCAATAATTCGTGAAATGCACAGGGAAACCGGGCTTTTAGCTTTTTAATTTTAAAGTGTTTTAATTGTTATGCACGATTTGGGTGAAGTCTGTGTTAAGTTTTAATCGTTTCATTTGGAATATGTACGGAAGCACAAGATTCGTTCTATTTAGTTAAATTATATTTATTACGAAAAACAATATAATGAAGACTAAAAAAGTGATAATAAATATAACGTTTTCATTATTATTCTGTTAAATAAATTATTTAAATAAAACATCTAGCAGTTGAGTAAATAATCGTGGGCGAAGCCGCGGTCGCCTAATAGTTCAAATTCTTTAGTACAGTACTTCTATTTAAAATGATAGCCACATTAGCATTGATACCAAAACCTTCTTTACGGTCTGATTTCTACTTAATAAGAGAATATGTCCGTTTTAAATTTACTAATTTTGACATAAACTTCTATTTTAACTTGTATAGATTTTGCTCAGGCATTATAAAGATGTACCAACAAATGGAGATAGATCATTTCCAGTCATAACAGTAACCATAGACCTTAGTGAACCATGTCCTCAAGAGCCAAATGTTTCGGGTCACTAACTTCGGATAATCAGTGGCGGCTCGTGGCCGGAAAATTAGGTGAAGAGAAAAAAAATGCCACATGCTTATGTTAATAATGGAATTCACCCAATAGCGGCTCGTGGCTCAAAACGAGGGTGTGCTGCAAATACCATTTCATACAGCAAACTTGAAATATTTTTAAAAATTATTAGTAGGCCTATCTAAACTGCACGTCTCTTAATCCATCTCTGGGAATTCTCACGCGATTTTCTCTACCCTAATTATTTTTTTGCTAATTTCTCTCGTCTCGTCGAACGTAGCGTGAGTTGTGTGACGAGAGAAAATAGCACAAAAAAATCTGATGTGAAAATCACATAACTTCCTCTGCCCAAATAATTCACATATCCTTGTACAGAATCGCAAGACACAATTTTACGCTAATTATCCTATAAATACCTCTTCTTTCAACGATGCGACTAAAAGCACAGGCTATATAACAAACTTAAAAAAAAGAACAAGTGACTGCAGACGTTTATTGAACTTTCCGCCGTAAAGAATAATTTCCGAAATTTATCGAATATTTCCTTCAGATACTTCTTTACTCTATGCATGGCCAACAATACATTTTTATCACTTCACATTCTTATAGAATAAGAGGCCATGAAAGAGCGCATATTCAGTTGTTCATCACGCAAGACAAACTTTCTACAAATAGTGGGTGAACAGTGGGTGGCTTGTAACTACCCTTCAGAGAATTTTTTGGAAAAAAAAGTTTCAAATATAAGTTTTAGCTCTCAGTAAAAGGAACACATGTGCAAATTTTAAAGAAAATCGTTAGAGCCGTTTTTGAGAAAATCGCGAAAAACGAAAATTTCTTCATGTAAAGTCCCCTTAAAAATAAGGGAAACTTATCGCCAATCTTCGGCTCACATCTTCAGAAGGTACCTTACCCAAATACGAAATTTTGATTTCATACGATTTTCCGTTTTGGAGCTAGCTTGTTCACAGACTTTTCACACACAGACAGACACACTGACACACAGACATGTTTCTAAAAAGAGCATTTTTGGATTCAGGGGGCCTCAAAACGTGCATTTATATCAAAAACTCAACTTCGAATTTGGGGGTCGAAAACAATACTTCCTCTATGGTACGGGCAGAGGAAGTAAAAATAATAATAATAATAACAATAATAATGATAATAATAATGATGATGATAATGATAATAATAATATTAATAATATTATTAATAATAATAATAATAATAATAATAATAATAATAATAATAATTAGGGCAGGGAAAACCGCGTGAGAGTTCCCCGGAAATGGAATAAGAGACGAGAAAATAGTATTTTTAATTATCGAGGTAGAGGAAGTCGCTTAGTGTTCCCAGTGCGACAGAATACTTAATCGGGGTTGTGGAATCCGTGCTTTTCTGAATTTAACACATTCGAATTTGGCGGCGTCAGACCATCAGACTGTGGAAGATCTAACGTGCCCACCTCTTTCTCCGAGCTAACAGTGTGAGCTGCTGAACAAGAGGGACGGCTTCGTGGGTAGTCTGTTCTCGTCACCTAGCGGACGTGGGATAAGCGAGAAAACTGCTGCTTGCCATCCTTAGTGGATCCTTAGCTAATTTTAGTGGAACAGACTACCCAAGCATCTGGGAATATTCAGCTTCAATGCTAGGAGGACTTGGGAGCTCACTGCCTCCTAGCGTTGACACCAGTAGTGGAGGGAAATTCAAAATTGTAGAAATACATTATAGTAAGAACAAACATTCGTGATATGGAAAATAAACTTTAAAAATACGTATTGTAAAGGAAAAATACTGGTGAAGTGCTACTTCACCTACTTCCCCTGAATAGCCGCCACTGCGGATAATATAATATAGATGTTATTAAATAAAGAGGGTCTAGCTAGGATATACTTTACTACAGTCATGTGTTTGTGGGCAGAATTTCGTAATCATTACAAGCGAACTTGGCATCAGAAAGACAGCCGACCTATCTAACCAAATTATAAACTTATCTTCACTACCTGTAGTATTTCTCTGCCACTCGGAAAGTTATTACTATTTTCATTACAGAGTGGAGTTATGGGTAATAGACCATAAATGCAGTAAGCTGTAGAATATAGCACTAGATGAGAGTGTGTGTAATACTCACGATTCGAACTGTACTTTACTGCAGTCATGTGTTTGCGAACAGTCTTTTCGTTTTCATTATAAATGAACTTGGCAGCAGAAAGAGAGCCGATCTACCTAACCCAAGTATAAACACATCTTCACTACCTGTAGTGTTTCTCTGCCACTCGAAAAGTTATTCCTAATTTTATTACAGAGTGGAGTTATGGGTAATAGAATACCAATACAGAAAACCTCAGTAAGCTACAGAACACAGAACTAGATGAAGATGTGCGTAATACTCACGATAACGAACCAGGCCGGTGTTGTCAAGACGTAATCACCACATGAGATTACGAGTGAAATATAAAAACACAATAATAACATCCGTCAAGTTATACCACCGTCACTACTGAATATATAACATGAAATATAAATAAAATACAGCTTTACACACTAGAACACCCACTGATCGCCATTTCCATAGGCTAATCGAAACAAGATTCTTTAAATAGATCGATAAAGACTCGATGGACAACAACTAATGCCTTTTAGTAATAAATGTATCGAACACTATGCAAGAATGGCGCTGATCCTCATTATTTCCAAATTCGATCATTTGTCTTATAAGTTAGTTGTTAAGTTATAGATTTCATTGTAGCCTTTTTTATTCAGCTGCATTTATATTCCTTTCAGCTTCCAGGCCATTTTAGGAGTTCAGGATCCGTGTCTATACAGTATGCCATGGCTCTATTAATTGTCAATTATTTTCTATTATTGGTGTATTTCATGGAGTAAATTTCAGCTGTTCCTTTTTTTCATGAATATTATATAGGGTGAAATAGCGAGGATGATTCATGGTATGTAAATATCCAATTCGGCATTTGCTTTTACGACTTGGGAAATCATGAAAAAATCCCATGTTTAATTAGCCAGCCTTCTATGACTTTATCGTAGCCAAAGTTGTACTCAGAATACTACAATCTTATAGTAAAACAGAAATAATCAAACCTAAGCAAAAGAGCCCGTTCTTTTCATAGATGATAGTGACGTTCAGTTGTGTCCATTCTCTCATAGGTAATTTGAGAGGACACCAAGACATTTTATTGTACAACTAGCTTGTTACCCGTCTTTCGTTCAGGTAAAACAAATATTTTGCACGGTTCTTAGCGCAAATCCACACAATAATTTGTCGTGTATTGTTATCATAATTATTTATTGTTATTTCTAAAAATTATGTTTCTTTGTTGCATCCATGTAAATCGAAAGTCAGGCTATTGTTGACATACGTAGTACGATCTCCTCTTGTTCTAATTCAATCACGATCGTTTGAAATCGTTCAATTCATTAAAATTTTACGTATCTCAATGCAGTTTCCACAGCGACAGCCGAAATATCTTTTTGCACTTTCAAAAGACTAAATAGTCTACTTTTTTCGTTCAAAAAGGACTTAATCACATTGCTGTTCTAAATATACACAAGGAGAGCCCGGAAAAGTTAGATTTAGAATTTAAACGATGCTTCAGATATAACACAAGTGTGTGGGGTACAAGACAGAAAGTTAGAGTGGAACGAACATGTAGAAATAATGAATTGGTTAAACCAGCTAGGGACAATAAACCAGAAGGAAGAAGGAGTTCGGAATCGTCCACGAAAAAGATGGTGTGATTAGGGAGAACCGGCTACTGGTCTGGGGAAAGAAGAAGGTGATAAAATGATGCTTGAGACGAATTTTTTGGGAGAACTCCTGTCAGGAGAAACACATTTTGCAACATGCCGTGTTACATTATTTTGTTTTAGTAGTTACCAAAAACAAAATATATGAATTAAACACATATTCCTATACCCAAATAAAAGTTTTGGGAATTAATATAATATATTGTGTAGGGGACTGGCGCACCCCGGTAACAAATCCGCTGTGAATATCCCCTTACGGGATCACCAGGGGTCGCTCGCGAATCTGAGGAATAACTTTTTTTGTTTAAACAGCCTACATAATATACCATATATAGTGCATTGCAGTGGCGACTCCTGGTTTTTTAGTTGTGTAGGATGGTGTGGAGAGATCGAATTAACCCATTCACTGCTATTGACGTACATATGCGTCGCCGTAAAAAAATGCATAAAGGCTGAGATGTAAATTTAATACAATAATGCTTTATCGTAAAATATGAAAATATTTAACCACATATGAAAACTGTAGTTTACGGAAATCAGCTATTCCGCTATAATTTTCGTAGTTGATATCAAACTTGATATTACTCCAGGAATAGCCTACTTATATTGAAATATAAACAGCACTGTAAAGTTTAATAATAGCTAGGCCTATAATATATACCAAGAAATGAAATAAATAAATAAATAAATATGAATAAAAATATGATCACTCCCCTCTTAGAAAATAAGCTATCGAACGTGAGGAAGGACTGTGCTGTAAGACGTCCTCAACTTCTTCCATATGAAACTGGCTTCTCACCGCCCTTTTCTCTTCCCCTCCGACCCCTTCACTTGCCAGAGTTTTAACAACGGCATCACAGATATATAGAGAATGGCAAGGATACACTGAGGACATCCTCAGGTTTTATACCAACCTGCTCAAAACAGAACCGCTTTAACTTCCTTCCCGAGTGATCTACAATAACGCTGTTTTGTCATTTTATTGTTTTAATTTTGACAATGAATGCTAGTAAACATTTATGTAGATCAATTATGAAGTGTAGGATGATCCTCACATCCTATATGGAATAATCGCCACTGGTGCATTGTGCATATTATGGTATTCAGGTAGGAAATTTAAACAGAATTTTTAGAGCCTTTTTTTAGGGAATCGGAAAAAATTGTATTCTCTTTATGTAAATTGGTTGTAAAAATGAAGAGAAAGTAGTTATGACATCGCATTGCATCCAAGACAAAACTGAGTTTCAACAATTCAATTCAAATCAATATTTTATTCGAGCAACAGAGAATTCTTGGGAATAAATGTTTCAAATAAAAAGTCCAGGCTCTTAGTATAAGCACCTCATGTACAACATTTAAATAAAATCGTTAAAGGCGTTTCCGAGAAAATCGTGCAAAAAAAGAACTAATTTTTCTTCATGTAAAATGGCAATCTTCGTGTAATATCCCCAAAAGTTACTTAAAGCAAATATAAAATTTTGTTTTATAAGATTTTTCGTTCTCGAGCTAGGCTTTTCATAGACACACACACAGGTATGTTTCTGAAAATAGTATTTTTGGATTCAGGTAATCTCAAAACGAGTATTTATGTTAAAAACTGGACATCGAATTTCAGGGAGGAACTCAATACCTACAGTAGCTATGGCACGGGAAGAGGAAGTACAAATGTTTATATAATATCATAAACTCTAAATAATTTCCGTTAACTAGGCAACAAAACACTTTCCTGTGATTGTTATTAGTTAATTACAAACAACGAAATCGTTTCTAGTGCATTTCTATATTTATCTCTATTTTGGCCTAAGCCCATTTCACGAACGAAATAAGGGGCGGGAGTATGGGAATTTTAAAATCTTTTGAGCCTATCTAATATTTTCAAAAGTTGACGCCACTGATTACTGACATTTTCCCTTCCTGAATGACACAAAACTTTTTTTTCTAACAAATGCCTTAAAAAATCTCATATTTGGGATGTTCGGAAACCCCATGACACCTCTTAAATACGTCCATGCATTTGGTCAATTTCAGGTAGTACTATATATTGAAACCAATGCTAAATATTAAATGCTAATCGTACATAAAAAAAAAAGACGAACGAATGTCAAAAGGTGACTTGACCCTTCAAACGAAGCGTATGACCTCCCCACTTCAAGCTAGCTTCTGCTTGCTGGCCAGCGCTTCCACTCTGGATGCTGGGCTGCTGCGTCATCAAGGATTCCTTCCCATTTCCCATAATGCATTTCGCGTTTATCATATGGTGGAAATGTCAACGGAAGCAAGAGCTGAAGGAAGATTGAGATTTGAGAATCAGTTTGTCCTGAACGCTATGACTGCATAGACTTCTGTTATGATTAATACTCCAATTCAGGTCTAACATGTTTACTGCACACGTAGAAGTTAGTTGTTCATTTTAGGAGTGTCGTGGTGCACATTTAGAGAGTCGTAGCAGTGACTCCAGTGACTCAAACACCTGCTGTGAGCGCGCGAATTTTTCAAATCCAGGTAAGACAATAATTAATTATTGTAGTGCATGTCCAAATTGCCTAAATTATTGTTGGAAAAATAAAATGTTGGAGGAATTTCCGAGTACTATCAGTACAGTGGTATTAAAGAGAGGCGGCAGTCAGATGCGCGTGAGAGAGGAGACGCATGTAGGGGGAATCATGGGGAGGGGTAAGAATGTTGTACTGCACTTCCGAGAGAGAGAAGCGATTGTAACAAGGTCTCTTGTTTCTTCACTGCATTATACGATGTTACCGCACTGAAAGCAACGACACAACTAACCCATACACCCCTCCATGCAGTACGAATGTTTATTGGACTCGTCTGCATCTACTGAGCATCCATGCTTGGACTGCCACGTCTCATTAATACCACTGTACGTCAATATGGCTTAGCTTTATTAACATTGTTCTTTTTTCTTTTCTTTTTTTTTAATCACAAAATAAATGCTGGCATTTCTCAGAAAAAAAAACTTGGGATTTATTTACATCACTCATCACTAAATTTTCTAAGCCAGAGTCCCACTTTGCGATCATTGGCTTATAACATGATAGACCTACTATTATTGCTATATAACTAATGTTTTCGTGGAAGTTAATATTTTTTAACAGAAATCTTATATTAGGAATGAGGAAAAGTAAAAACCTCCGTGGCGCTACATCCCTGAAGGGACTAGGCCTACCATCCGACCGCTGCATCATCTGCGTTATAGCTATTCTTTAGAAAGTCGAATAAAATTAAATATTTTCTATGTAAAGCGATAGTAAAAGCATACCATATCCCAGGAAGATATACTTAAATCAAAACACTTGAATTTTATACGATTGTAGTTTTCGAACTATACTGTTCACACACACAGACACACATGTTTCTGAAAATTGTATTTTTGTATTCAAAGGGATCTCAGCACATGTATTAATGCTGGAAACTCGACATCGACTTTCAGGATTGAACACAATAATTCCTCTATGCTGTCCTAATTACATTGCCACAAAGTATTTGTTATGGACAAAGCATCACCACCTCCTCCCAATGCACAACTTGAAATCTTTCTGCAGGTATTGCTGTTGGCTCCAAACAAAAGTAAGCTAAGATGAATGCTTACTTGCAAACTGGAGACGGCAAGTGTTGCATGGAACTGAGAATGATAAAATCTGTGTACTTGCAGCTCATTAAGTTACTGTAAGCAACGGTTTAGATAAATTGTCATATGACGAACTCAAAGATTAAGTTGACCACAGTTGCTAATAGCTATCATTTAATGTGTGACAATTGAGGCTTTCCCGGTGTTGAGAAACAATAATACTGTATATAGCTATCGTATGTTTCAATTGTTATGAAATAGACTATGTATCACATTTTTTAACTTCTAACAAGAGAAATTACATTATGTTAATTTTAGTTATTTTGTTTTTATTTTATTCTTTTTTTTTTTTTTGTATTTAACAAAATGCTGAAAGAATCTGAGCTATTATCAACATTGGGAATGTATCAAGTCATAACGTAAAGTGGTCACTATTCAGGCTGTGAAGGCCCGTAGGGTTCCAGGATTGCTCTTGGTAATAATGTCTGCCAGAGACTGAGTCAATCTCAGGACCAGAACCAGAAGGATTATGTCAATTGAGAAATCTCAATGACCTCATCGTGAATTGAACCAGCAACTTTAGGTTTGTAGCACAGTGCCTCAATCACCCATGCCCTTCCATACAAATAAGTATGTTACTTGACTAATTTCATTATTAAATTTGATAGTGCTTAAATAATGGGATGAGATGATGGAAAATCCCTCTTAACATTGCTTTCCAACCCTGGCCAATATTCCTTCAATCAGATTTAATGGTGTCTCCTCTTGTTGAATGCATGGGAAAGAAGTTACCTATAAGCATTTTGTCAATGGTAGAGTAAGAGTAATCTTTTTTTCTAAATAAAATACTACACATTGTTTGTCCTGTTCGTTGTCTTATGGCCTCTTTTTATTAGTGGTATGTTACTACACAAATGTGAAATGCAGCATTCATTATTCTGCAGTTAAAAAATATTTTAAAAAGCCAAAAATGTATCGTTAGTAATTCAATGTGTGGTAATAATGATGAGTGATTTTCATTTGATATTCCAATATTTAAACAGAAACTACAAGATACTGTTGGAGTTTTGTTGATTTAAAAAAAAAATGTGTCCAGTAAGCCTATTAATTATTTGATTTTATGTTAAAGACTTTAATTGTTAGCTCCTACATATTGTAGGAAATGGAAGGTAATAAAGCCGTTCATTCCTGTAAAATAAATTTCTTCCATAAAATTTTTAATCATTGAATCATTGAAAAAGAATCTGATAACTTTATTATATATTACACTATCATGGTATACTTTCAGTATTTCTGAATTAACATATGTTCCTAGACATGATGTTGCGGAGATGGCACAAGAAAAGGATCATGTATGTCTGTGTCCTGGGTGTGTTCCTGTACTTAATCTTGAGAACTAAACAGTACAATGTAGTACATGAAGGAGTGGTTCGCAATGTGAAACCAGCTGATGTGTGGGAGTTTGTGGCCGATTTCAGCAACATGAAGCATCTCAATCCTACTATGTAAAGTATTCCTTTCAATATATTTATCTTATTAATGCATGCTCTTTTTAGTAGTGCCAGTGGCATACCGTCCATGGAAGCAAGGGAAGCATTGGTTCCCCTACCTCATTACACCAAAGGAAGAAATTTATTATAAAAAAGTAAATTTTAATAATTTTAATTGTTCTACATTCTTAAAAATTTCTTTTCAAGAGCAAAATTCTGTAATAATGCTTGATGAAGTTAAGCTAGCCAGCTGGTTGCCAGTTAGGGAGCGGGAGACAGAGGTGGATGAAGTACTTTGTGTATTTTTGCAAAACCTTCAAAATTAAATTTTCAAATTGCATGCTGGCGGGTTTGCTTGCTTAACATGCTCCAAGCCATGGATGTTTTGTAAAATTGTTTGGTCTATTTCTGTGCTGTAAAAGAATCACATATGTTAATATTGCTGGTTTATTGGAAAATAATGTATAACTGAGATTTGTGTTGCTAGATAGGAAGTAACTACCAAACGTACAGTTGCTCACCCATTGCGTTGGAAGAGTGATGAACTGTAACTTTCTGGGGAGCAATAATATTATCATTGTACAGTAATATTATTATTAATCTCAACTTTCTGTTGTAGTTATAGTGTTTTCTGAAAAGGCCCCTGTTAGGAATGCCACTGTCATTATACAACCATGACCAGTGGCATAGCCAGAAAATAATTTTGGGGAGGGTCAAAAAAGCAGGGGTGTTTGGGGGTATGGAATTAAGCCCCCAAGAAAGGGGAGTTTGGGGGCTCATCCCCAGAAAATTTTTAAATATTGAACTACTGAAAATCACATTTTAAGCTATTTTACCACTGATAAACTAGTTAGCAATTTTATTTACCATACTCTAAGACATGCCAACTTAAGCATGAAAACATTACCAAAGTTATAACTTATAACATTTTTATTTATAAGAAAACTTAAATAACACATGGAAAAATGGAAATAACAGGCCTAAATTTACAAGTTCAGTATTTTATTATAAAGTCAAATAATTAAATATTTGGCAAATTAGAGCTTAAATAACAAGAAATAATATAGAATTTTAGGTTTTGATTTCGGGGAGGTTTGGACCCCTCAGACCACCCACCCTAGACCACTAGCTTAAAGCATCTATTTCGTGTCACAACCCACTCAGCACACATATGTAAAATATATGTAAAACTTACGTTATCCCTAGATCTAGGTAATGTAGATCACACATATGGGTTAAATAGAATCTACGTATAATATACGCTCAAATGTCCCACTTTTTTATGTATAGTTTACGTCAATTTCATGTCAGTGCAGACATTAATATATATCAATTAACAATCGCATACATACTATTGATGTACAATATCTATACGTAAAAAATTTGTAAAGATGAACTATCAAACGTATATTTTATATATAATTTATGTATATAGGGCCTTTGGTTCATAAATGTACACTGCTTACATACATTTTACGTATACTATCCATACAAGAGAGATCCACCAAATGTATATTTGATATACAGGGACATTCTTTCTCAGTGCCTCGCGTAATGGGCAGCTGCGTGGACAGCACCTCATGCTGCAACGGCAGATATATGGACCCTTCATAGAACCTGTATCCTTAAATGTGTTTGCAAGACGTATTATGGTACTGCGGTCGGATAAGGCCTATCTGGAAACTTCTGATTAATTTTTTTTCCTCTAGCACATGACTTATTTGTCCTCATGTATGTGATGTGTATATCGTCGTCTCCCCGCAAAGGATTATTGTACTCTGGACATTACACCACACAGTATACAAATAAATATTACACTGAAATATCACAGAGTTATCGACTGGACTTCACAGTACACAAAGAAACCCTGCACTGAGAGCCTCATTGTCATAACATAACAGTAACAAACACACTCCGCTCTGCCAGCCACATAAACTCTGCAATAGTACTGTATGTGGCAGCAAATTTGGAACAATTACAGCATCTTCTATATGAGCATAGCAAGTACAAATTCTGAGACTTTGGTTAATGCAGGGGGGCATAAAGGATCCATGCATTGGCCGTTGCAGCATGAGGTGCAGTGCGTGCGACAGCCAGTTACGCGAGGTGCTGAGAAAGAATGTCCCTGTATAATTTATGTAAACAACGTTTCTAAAATTGCATCTCCCATATTGTTTTTGCATTTTGAAGCAGTAGCTTTTTTGGAATTACTAAAAACAAGCTAGCTGTGAATAATTGACGAAAAAGACCCCAAAAATTGCATTTAATACAGATTGCAGGCAAGAAATTAAATAATAGCATCATAACAATATGTATTACAATATTTTATTCTTAACAGATTACAAAAACTTAAAGAAAATACAAATAAATATTCAAAACCTCAAAAGTTTGCCCTGTATTTAAAAAAGGTGACTTTAGTAACATCGAAAATTACAGACCTACCTCACTATTACCAGTTTTCTAAAAAATCTTAGAAAAAGCTCTTATCATTCATAGTAAAAAACAATATCCTTTCCAAAGAACAGTTTGGTTTCCAAAAGTGTAAAACTATAGCAGAACAGTATTTACCTAACTTATTGGCAAACATTTTACATGAATTGAAAAGCAAACACATCAGCTGATGATCATACATGATAATAGTTGTATGTGCGTATAATTCCGAGCTCAATCTTGCTACAATGTTATTGATCTCGTTTCTCTTTTTTCCCATTTATTCTGGTCTTTGCCTGGCGAAACCATTCCCTTCAACGGAATTCGAAGACCTTGTACGTGAAGGTGTCCTTATGAGGACCATTACATAGAACACCTGAAACATTACGAAAATATCAATAACTGGAAATAATTTATCACCATTAGAGCATAAATTAATATTATGCAAGTGATTGTCTTTAATCTGCCACAACATATAAGTTACACAAGACTAGGTTCTAAAAGTTAATGCAGAAAATCCCTCCCATCATGTATGGGGGTAAACAATGTTCTATGTCAGAGCGCAACAGAATTTATATAAGCATACATTAATACCAAGATTAGTGATGGTGTTTGAGCTGCCACAAGATCTATCTGTAATTGATTAGCATTTTATACAAGATTAGCTTCATGCTTCAGAGAACTGAAAATAAAAAATGAAATTGTGTTCTAAGTCTGGGAGTAACAGAACTGTTGGCACATGAGGTCCACCGCTCATTTTCCCCTCACCCTCATAACCTACTTTACAGAGTTGCCTCATGTGGTAGTGAGGTATATTGTTTTCATTGGAATCTCGCTGAGTACGCGCAGGTTTGATGCGACGGGGGTATTGTTTAAATTATCCTTTTGTATAGTAAATACCGGTAATTAATTTTATACTGTTAACGTTTCTTTACCAGCATGGGAACTTTAAAGTTAAGTTATAGGGGTGGAGGCCAGAGGTCAGAGTTCAGAACAGTTTATAGTACGTATCTTTGATCACCGGTTGGATCTTATTTATAGTATCGCTATTCCCATCATTTTCAATGAAAATAAAACTGGCTGGGAGTTGTGCATAAGGTTCTGGAAGGTCTCTTTGGAGATCCCTAGAAATATTTATGTTTTTATGCCGTTTACTCTGATGTGCTAATTGTTTGTATAGTTTTCACTTAGGCATTTTTTACTCGATCTAAGAAAACAAGTGTTTATTTTCATTAGAGTTTAGACTGTTAATATGAAATAAGATTTGGGGTAGTCTTTGAATATAATACTGTCTCTCTCACATTGCTGCATCCCACTGCAGTCTAGAGATATTTCTTATAACTTGCTTTGTAACTTACAAAACACAACCGGTTACAAGTACCATAATAAAAAACAAGCTAAACTGAAGCTCCTGCCTAGGGTATCATTTATTGTTTCGTTGACACTGCCGGTTTATGAGCATGGGGGGGGAGCTAAAATAAGACACGAGAAAATTGTAATTTTATTGATCGAGGGAAATAAATTATGTGAGTGTTCCAAGAGCCGGAATCAGATATGCGAGAAAATAGTAAATTTAATGATCAAGGTAGAGAAGCTTAACACAAGCTTGCAGTTGTGAAAGCAGTGTTTGTGAATTTAATACATTCAAATTTAACAGTGAATAATTTCATACATTACAATCATTCCTGTTTTGAATGGTGGTGCACTCAAGCAATGGAAAACTGTAGTGGGATGCAGCAGTGTGAGACACAGTATTATATTCAAAGACTACCGTGTTTTGTTAACTGTGTGTGTCTGTTATTTTTTTTACTATAGCCTACTGCAGAAAATCACGTAAACTAACTTAGCCCTAACTTAATCTCGCTGTAAATATCAAAATTGCTCATTTATCTAAGTTAATATACCAAATGGCAGTTCTCGGTAACCTATGATTAGCTCTAACTTAACCTCACTGTAAATATCAAAATTACTCATTTATCTAAGTTAATATACCAAATGCCAGTTCTCGAATTAAGAATTAAGAATTAAGAAGAATTAAGAATTTATTTATCAACAAATAACAAGTAGAACTTGTGTAGTTGACGTCAAACATTAAAACAGTACACATTAAAACAGTACACAATACACAATACCAAATACAATACAACTTCAACAGAACAGTACAGCAATCAGAAAAAATGTGTTAAAAACATATGTCGATGGAAGGGATGTTGAAAAATTCATCTAAATTATAGAAAGGATTAACTGCTAGCCAGTTGTACAGAATGAATTTAAATCGTTTGAAGTTAACCAGATGAGCTTCAGGGGGTAGCTTATTGAACATTCTCAGGCCAACATATGAGTAAGATTCTTGAGTTTTAGAGAGCCTTACACGTGGTAAATCTATTAAATTCATGTTTCTGGTAAAGTGATTGTGCTTGTCACATCTTAAGGGAGTGTTATTTAAGTCACCTTTCACATGTTCCAGACATTTGAATATGAATAAGTTAAACACGGTAAGAATTTTTTCGCTGACGAATAAAGGCTTACAATGAGCTCTGTGATTAGAAGAGGTTATAATTCTAATAGCTTTCTTTTGAATCAGTAGAATCCTATACAATTCATGACCACAACCCCAGATTAAAATTCCATAACTGATTATGCTGTTAAAAAATGCAAAATAGGCCATTCGTATATAGTCTCTCGGTATATGTTTCTTTAAATTTCGTAATAGAAATAAAATTCTTGACAGTCTATTGCAGATCTTTTCTATGTGTGCGCTCCAATTTAGTTTAGGGTCAAGAAGAATTCCTAATAAATTGATACTAACACTCTCATGGTTATTAAGACTAAAAAGAATTGACTGCGTTTTGTTATCATTTAATAATAGGCCGTTACTTGCAAACCACTTGTTACACTCAGAGATGCAATTATCCATCTGTGATTTTAGTACATCAATATTGCTATTGGTACAATAAAACGTTGAATCGTCTGCATATAATAATGATCCACAAGGTGCTGGTATATTGGTTGGCAGATCATTAATCATAACCAAGAAAAAGAATGGTCCCTGGACCCCTGGACCCCTGGACCCCTGGGGGACACCGTTCTTCGTAACCACCACCTCTGAGAAATTGTTGTTGTAAAAAACTTGTTGAGTGCGGTTGACCAGGTAAGATCGAAGGAATTCGAACTCCACATTCCGTATTCCATAATATTAGAATTTCTTGAGAAGAATGTCATGTGGAACACAATCAAACACTTTGGAAAGATCGCACAGGGTGGAAAGTGTGCTTGAGTGAAGCCAAAAGCATTCAAGGCCGTGCTAACCAGGCTTCTGACAGCGTCTATTGTTGACAGGCCAGCTCTAAAGCCAAACTGAGATTTAGAAAATAGATTATGATATTCGAAAAAATAGTTCAGCTGTAGTAACGCTATTTTCTCAATAATTTTTTAGAATAATGGCACGATAGAAATTGGGCGATAGTTTTCGGGGCACAACACATCCCCTTTCTTGAATATCGGTATAACTTTTGATAGTTTTAGGAGATCAGGAAAGGTACCAGTCATAAAACTTTGATTGACACACAAAGTAAGCGGGTGGAGTATCTCGGGGAGCACTTTCCAGATCAGTTCACTATTAATATCATAAATGTCTCGACATTTACTATTTTTGAGACTGTTCACCACTTTAAAGACTTCCTCGTGTGACACCTGCCTCAGTTTGAAATCCGGTATGTTGATACCCTGTTTCTCCAACAAGCTGGTAGCAACGGTAACTGAAGAAGGTACTTGTTTGCATATGTCCTCAATTGAAGTGACAAAGCTGTCACAAAAATGTTGCGCTGTCAGCGAGTCAACTGGGTAGTTTGTCTTTCCCACTTTCAATTTATTGATTACCTCCCACGCCTTTTTACACTGATTGGGTGCTGAAGCTATGGCATCTGCATAGAAATTCTGTTTAGCTTGTGTTACAGCTTTCCTGTATGAAACTTTTGCTTCTATATATCTTTTCTTCATATCATCTTCAAAAGTGTTATAGTGTTGAGCCCACTGCCATAAATCATAACATATGGTCATATCCTTGCGCTTTTCATAAAGATCATGGGTAAACCATTTCAGTGAAGTTTTATTGTAAGTCTGCGTAGCTGCTCTTGGTTTAATAGTCTTGTAAGGAAAGCATTCTTGCATTGCATCTACGAAAGTGGTTACAAATTTATTGAATGCATTATCTTCACTTGAAAGTACTTGAGACCAGTTAATGCCAGACAACACCAATTTGAAATTATCGACATTGGATTGGCTGAAATTCCTGATAAGCCTGGGTCTTATTTTTTCGGGTGTAGATGTACCGTCATTACTAGGCGATAATAAAGTTAGGAGAGCATTATGGTCCGACAGTGGAGGTGAGAGAACTATTGTTCTTATGTGAGACCTAGGTAAGTCAGTAAAGACATTATCAATGCAAGCTTCATGGCGTGTGGGCTTAAGATTTAGGCAGTGACAATTTAGAGATCGAAGGGTATCCAGAAAAAGGGTGGGAAAGTTTTCCTTGTGTCTAATGTCAACATTAATGTCCCCACAAGCGATTATCGGAAGTCCATATCTAGATAAGTTGATGAAAAGTCTTTCAAGGCCATCCAGGAATACTTCCTGGTTCCCATTAGGAACTCTGTATAGGGAGACTATAATCACGTCCATTAAGGGCGTAAGACTCACTTTAGCACATACCACTTCCAGGTCGTTTTCCACACAGTATTTCACCGAGTCTATAACTTGGTAGTTGAGACCTAATTTGATATAAATAGCCACTCCACCCCTCGTTTTGTTCGTTCGACAAAACATTGAAGCACACTTATAACCTTCAATGAGAGCATTGTCTTTGGTTGCCTCCAAGAACCAATGCTCACAGACACAGAATATAGTTATATTGTACACATGAAGTAATAATTCTACTTCGTTCAATTTATCCCACAAGGACTGTGTATTGGCTGATAAAATTTTAAGATTAGTTTCTGATATAAGGTCAGAGTCTTGTGTAGGCCTACTGTCAACTGTAGGTGCGGAGTTAATCATAACATTCCTGGAACTTTCCGAGTCAATATAGTTCAGACCACATCCTTTATAGGGTGGTTTGCTCCATAATGAAGTTGATAGATTGTTTGGATTACTTGGATTTGGCATAGTTAGATGAGATTTGGCTACAATTTCCGGTCTTGGCCTAATATCCATCATCAAGTTGAGTCTCCTGTCGCTCCTCCCTTCTTTAAAAAATATCTCGTTACAAGTGCTCCTTCAGGCCATTCATTCACATTTAAGGCTTTCTCTAAGTTTTCTGCATTTAATGTTACTTTAAAGGAACTCTACGAGTCTGGGTATTTGCTCTTTAGTGATTCACAAGATGCTTCTGGAAAACTGCTTTTTGCATAGTTTTCAATCATGTCCGCAGATATGGAGGGATCGATTCTCGATATAAATAGATAGGCTTTTTTGGGAACAGTCTTTATGTTGATATTTCTTTTACTACACTTACTTTCACCTACAATCACCTGTTTCTGTTGAGTTGTTCTGTTGAGTTGTTCTGTTCTCGGTAGCCTATGATTTGGATAATCAAATCTACAAAGTTAGATATTATACACTACAGTACCATAACGTATATTCATGGTTTTGCACCTGTTAAGCATATTATACTAGCACAAACCATGAGAGGAAGTTATGCGGGATTAAAGTTTGGCTCCCGAAAGTTATTATATTAACCTTTCAGCTGCACTATCATAAGCAGTGCAAAACCATGAATATGTTACAGTACTGTAGTATCTAACTTTGTAGATTTGATTCCCCCAATGGCGAAAGATAAGAGTAAGTCGCCCCTTATGCTCCGAACAATGCATTGCTATGGTGACCACACGCTTGTTATCGCGGCACTCCCGACCGTTCCTTCTCTCCAAACTCCCAATCATACCAAATACCAGCAGGTTGCACAGAAATGACAACCCGCTAGCTCACTCGCCACTCCCGATCAGACCACAATCACCTCTGCAAATAGTCTAAATAATGCATAACACTATCCACATATAAAATAAAACAAAATGAAGCAATTTGTATACAGTAGAGCATGTCAATAAGTTAAAATCAATCAGAAATAAAAACACTTGTTGCTCCACTTACTTGCCTAATATTATGTAAGTGGAGCAACAAGTGTTTTTATTTCTGATTGATTTTAACTTACTATCCACATAGTTAAGTGCGCGAAGCGGAGACAGTAGCTGAAGTGAAGCGCCCTTGCATTTTTGAATAATGTACGATACACTGTTTGTAGGTTTCGAAAATGTGGCATATTATATCTTCCAGAGGTTAGTAAGCCTATCACCTATTGTTTAGCGGTATGACGGCACACTACCAACGTCCAATCACAAGTCTGTACGTAATATGAGGACAGAAGAATTCGCTAGATCGTGGTATAAAAGAAAGTGCATCGCGAGGGAGTGGAGGGCTGGAACAATCATCCAAGGTGCGACTTACATTTATTTTTTCCCATCCCAATCATACTGAGAACTGCCATTTGGTATATTAACTTATATAAATGAGCAATTTTGATATTTACAGGTTAAGTTAGGGCTAGTAATTTAAGTGGTTTTCCACAGTAGTAAAAAAACACAAACACACAGGTAACAAAACCCTATCCTTTTGTAGCCTTAAAAAAACTGGTCAACCGTCGGTTTTTGCGATGAAAACTATTGCTAAAATGGTTTTAGCCACTTATGAAATTATAGGTTAAAGTTTTAGGTTAAGAACCAAAATTGATAGAACAATAAATTAATATCGGCTTTCCTAGTGCATGCCTTCTTTCTTATGATAATTGCTTGATATAAATAAAATATTCTCTTAAAGAAAACACAAACACTGTTTGAAAGTGAAAAAAACAACTAGGCCCTATTCGGTTGCCAAAACGTGTTATTATATCTACAAAAGTTATATTACAAATATTAAAAAGCACTTACCTCCTTTCCAAATTATCAAACAACAAAGAACAAACAAAACGTATAATTATTCTTCTGCACAGTGAGTCAAAATAACAAACTCAAAGAACAAACGAAACTTATAACCCCGCGTGACCGTTGGTGTTCTTCAGAATTCCGACGGAGCGCACGGTGGTGCAAGCTTATGTTTGTGTTCTGTGCTTACCAAAGAAGTCAGAAAAATAGTCCTACTGAGTTTACGGATGTAATCATTTTAAACCATTTTTTTATTAATTTCTTATTAGCGTGAGTAAATTGTATTGCGTTCCCTTAATTTAACCAAATCGATTTACTAGAGTAAAACACAATAAACAGGTGTGTTTACAATGTCAAATTCTAGACGTAAAATATATGTATAGCTGCCAATTTTTTTGTACGTTATTTTGATATTAGCAAATGAACAATAAATTCGATTTTTTTAATAATAAATTGCTTATGTAACAGTAACTTAATTTTGATATATTATGAACATAAAGCAGGATTAAATTACAACGGTTTTTATACATGTATATATTGGATATAAAATATTCGTATAATTTACGTTTTGAATTTGACCAAACGTATGATATATATTATGTAGCTCTAAAACATATGTATATTATACATATCGTGCTGCGTGGGAACACTACTTAGATTGGCATTGGTTTGTATGACATGGTGTAACTCAGCATAGTGTTACAGAGCTTAGCTTTCTGTGTGTGTTAGCCTGTACGTTTGCACCCTCTTCATTTTATGGTCGGTGTTACTTGGACTCATCCTTGACAACTGAAAGTGTACATCTTGTCGACACCGGCCACCATGAAAAGAACCAAACAGTATATGTTCCACCCCATAACATACAGTACCGTGGTATAGTTAGATCGTCCAATGCCACCATCTACTGAACCTAACATAACTAATATGTTCTAGCAAAGGAGAATAATTAATAATACATACCAGCACTAAAGTTGAAGATTAACCTTTACCACACTTATTGTTTCAAAATCGCTAAGAATAAAATAATTTGGTTTTATGTTCCTTGATTGTATTGTATAGGCCTACATTGGTAACATAATAGGCTATGGGTGGTTTCAAGGTTACTGTGAGCGAATGTCGGGCATAGCTATCTCGTAGCTTTCGTAATATTACTCGCCAAGCTTTGACTCCAAACGTCTGTGAAATCTTGGTGTCTTCCGTTTTATAGCAATGTCTAAGATCACTATCAAATGCTAAATGTGAATTAACACACAATTTAAATATAAAAACACACGACTTCGCACTTCCGCATTAGGCATTTTGCCACACTATGCTACTATCAGTCATCTGTTCCCTCTAGGGAGTTTCATACAGTGCCACCTGTTATTAATACCGTTGCAATGCAACTATCACATGCCTCCCTTCTTTTTGTTGTTTGTGTCGAATGAACCCTTCCTGTATACTGGACATCTATAATGAATAATAATGTCATGTGAATAATGTTAAGAAATTTACCAGATGGCCAAAGGAATCAAACTGGTGTGGCTTCATTCTTACAGTACTGTAACTTGAAGTTTTCAGACTAAACTAAACTCCGTGGCGCTATATCCCTGAAGGGACTAGACCTACCACCCAACTGCTGCGTCATCTATCATAGGCAGATGGCAGGATAGGGGGCATGCAGTCACCATGCCAACACTCACGGCCGTTAATGGTGGTTCCCACGACCAGAGCCTCTACTTCTCTATAAAGTAGCTCCTCAACTTGAATCATGAGGCTGAGTGCACGCCGTTCCAGGACTCCCTACCTCAGAAAAATCGAGGTACAAACGGATCTGTAGTCAGCGACTCTAACCAAAAGAACACGCAGGTGTGATTAATTAAACATATTATTTGCATAGATTCATCCTACATTAATCCCAGACTTTAAATGGATATATTTTTTACGTGCACAAGTGAGCTCCATAAATCTCACAATGCCATCAACTGAACCTTATGTGCATGGCTTTTAATAATTAATTATAAGAAACTTGACCATTCTTTTTTGTAGCCTACTACAGGTTTCATCAATATACTGTACATATAAAGTATGTACAGGCCATAGGCCAAGTATACTCTACCACTACTGAAAACATACAACCAGTGGCGTAGCCAGATAATAATTACAAGTTCAGTATTTTATTATTAAATAAAATAATTAATTTTTTTACAAAATGAAGTTAAATTACAAATAGAATTTTAGGTTTTGATTTCTGGGGGTACTGACCCCCCAAACCCTTCGCCACTGACCAGGACCACTGGCTCTAATTAGTGTCTTATGTAGTTCTTCCTCTAAAATAGGTTCCGTACGTGGCAATGTATTCTCAATATAGTTCTCAATATAATTCAATTTCCTTCTTTTCTCAAGTAGGGATTCAAACTGTTTCTTCCACTGTTCCATATTCACATGATTTTCTGCTGGTGATGGATTATTAAATTTCCTCATCCTCCTTATAACTCCTCATGTCTCTGCAGTTCTTCTGTATCCTATTGAATGGTCGATTTCAGCACAAACCTTTTCCCATGAGTCTTCTTTACACTTTATTAACAATCTTTACCTCTTTCTTACATTCTCTATACTTTTTTTTAGGTTTTCTTTGCTCATAGAGTTTAACTTAGTGTTGATAGTGCAGTCTCTTTTTTTTTCTTCTTTCTTAATAATTTCCAGTGCTTCTGTAGTCAGCCATTTTGTCCTTCCTCCACTTTTTCTCCCTTCCCTAAACTTCCTCAGCTAAACACAATGTTTTAAAAACCATACAAATCTTCAACATTCCAGTCTTCCTCTACTGCTTTCAACCTATCATTCAGCCTTTCTCGATATATAAATATCATACACTTTCCTCCTGTAAAAGATGCACAGTATATCTGGTATCATTTATGGTAGTCATTTCTTCGTTTCTTCGAATTTTAGTTGTTTTTTATTTAGTTTTCCTTGGGAACGCCATTTTAGATACAACAATATAGTAATCTGATTCACATTCTACCTTCCTCCATACTGCAACATTCTGTATTTTAATCAAGTGCTGCCGTCTTACTATTAGATAATCGATATAAGACTAATGAGGGGTTTACCCATGTATATTTGTGGACAGGGGCGGCCGGTGTTAATGTGCTACTGTGCTATAGCACACTGTTCATTTCGTTAAATAAAATCTTGTTGATTACTTAAACAAATATTACCAAAATTCTGTTAAAAATACTTTTATAAAATTTCGATCATCTTAGATTTTCAACCGCTATACAATATGCGATATCCATTACAACGTCGGGCGGTCAGCTTGAGTTGCTAAGCATTATACTGCAGTGTGCTCTGTCCCCCAGTAGCGCTGCTCTCCTTGATGACGAAAGCGTGGAAAGTGCCCTGAGGCGAAGTGTAAATTTGTCGCTGTTAGCACAGAAACCGCCTCGTTGGAGCTATTCGTGGGATAGAACCCGGCCCCCTATAGGTATGCTACATGCCGCACAAGAAACTGGCTGATTCGGGGTGGAGGGTTGACGACCTTTTGTTTGGTATGGTTGGGGGTGGATATTTTGAAGACTGTTTTTCAAGTCTATAGGGACAGTCCTTGTTAACACATCTTATTGATGGCGGCTTTTCTTGACGTGCAGTTTTAATAGAGTTCAAATCCGTGGCTTGACATTAAATTTTATGAAAATATGAGACAGCTTAGCTTTGAGAACTAAATATATACTTAATATTAGCCTCATAGATTTGTTTGCTGAATTTAATGAGTACATATAAATACATAAATACATAATAATAATGTAAATACATAAATACGTGCAAAGCTAAAATCCAGGTTCCATTCCTGCCCAAGATAAATTTTCCTCCATAGATTATACAGTGGAGATGAATTGCAAAAACTTTAACAATTACCTAGGAAAGAAGAAACTGAATACTGAAAACTACTCATAATTATTGTAAAAAAATATTATTTAATTGCAGTATAAGGATTAATTTTTAGCGCCGAGGAAAGTGAATTTAACGCGCACGTTAGCTCAGCGCCTGATGAAGAGAAGTTAGTAAAATCTTATGTCTGGGGGACAGGACATTGTGACCAGACACCCTCTTAATTCTCAAACTGCATTCTGTTTCTGTGCAAAGTGCGACAGACAGAACCGACAGTGGAACAAGTACTAAGTATATTTTGTGGTGCGTGTGTGTTCATGTTCAGAATTATTGCTGTGAATGTGAAGAATGAATACAGTAGATAGTTTTATCTATTTTCTAGGAGTAAGGAAGAAAAAATCGAGATAAAACAACTAGGAAGGTCAACACCCGAGTTGATATGATTCAAAAAGCGAAAAAGGCTGTGTATGAAAACAGTTGGATATGAGGTTGCGAAATTAGGAATGCTCTCCTCTCTTTTCCTTGCCTTATATTTGGTGATTCTGATTCCTGGAGTACAACGGGATTAACGGATTTAGGACACCTTAGTACGTTGACAAAACAGCATAAAGATAACATTTGGCACATGCATAATGTATTAAATATTAGTTCTCTAGGCAGTGTGAATACTGGAGCACAGTTAAGTTAGGTACATATCACGACGAAAAATTGAAACTCAACCAACAAGTGGGAAAAAAAAGGTACGTACTTTAACAAATTATTGATTGCATTAAGTCCTGTGGGGCTTTTGAACTTGCTTTGAGAGGTCACAACGAAACCGAACAATCTGAAAATCCTTGCATCTTCATAGGACTGATAGATTTCATTTCAAATTTGGACACTGCTGTGCGGGAACACATGGAATTGCATGGACATCATTTTTCGAAATAGGTGAATGGCATGTGACATTTTATTTTTTGCATGTTCATACTACAGCATACACAATGTTTTTGTCACCGGCCGCCACTGTTTGTGGATATCTTTGTGTTTAAATTTTGTATTCATGATGACACATTCGTGTTCCATTCATCATTATTTTTCCTACCGACATGATCATTAAAATCTCCCATTAACAAGAGCTCATGTCCATCCAGGCATTCATCAACTACTTCACTCATCTCTTCATAAAAAGCTCCTTTTTAATCAGCATAAGCATCATTGTTAGGGGCAAATACACTTATTATCCCTGGCAGGGATATATCACTCATATTCAGAGGTTGGGATGGTTCAAGCCAGTGAAGGGGAAATTCCCCACCCCCGCTACAAATTGCATATGTCAAAAAGGATATGGGCAGTGAGAGAAACAGAAAGACTATTGTCTCAAGCTTTTGACATAAGGTCAGTTCACATTTCAGAAAAAACTATCTTTGCTGTATTTTGTACATCATATCGCATGCACTGCCTATCTGTATGTCATGCTCAATATTGTGCCAAAATGGAAGATGAAAAAACTACAGATAATTTCACTGATAGAAAGGTACCAAGAAAAATACCAAGTATGTCAAACGTTCGTTGAAAAAACTGAAAATACATTAGTTCATCAGTTAACCTCCTATTTTCAACATAAGTATCATTTGTCACATTTTTCTGACAACTGAAAATGCAGAAGTGATGAAGGCAAGCTATTACAGGGAACACACTCCACTTATAATAAAGGGTGCGGCAAAACATCCTCCCTATTTTAAATATCAAATAAAAAACACATGGATCGAAATAAAGAAACTGTTTTAATATTAATGGTATCTACACAGTGGGAGTTTAGGGTTTTCAGTATAATACATTAGTTCACCTCACTGCGAAGTGTCAATAGACCTTAATCCTGTCTCCGTGCTCTTATAGCCAGATTCACCATATCAGTTGTGTCAACGTGATTATGAAAATCGTGTGAGGTCATGTGCAAACATCCTTGAAGCTGTACCAGAAGATGCTGTGTCCTTTTTAGCAATGATCACATTTTCACTTATCTGGATGTGTTAATAAACAAAATTTCTGTTATTGGAGTGACCCTCGTGAACTTCATGAAAAACCTCTGCATAGCGACCGTGTTACTGTATGGTGCGCAGTTGGATGAGTCGGGATAATTGGTCTTTACTTTTTTGAAGAGGATGGTGCTACTGTGACAGTAATCTCTGAAAGATACACTCACATGATCAACACTTTTTTAAAACCAAGACTCAATGCACTGCTGACTGAACAGGTATGGTTTCAGAAGGATGGAGCCACCGCTCACACAGCTCGGATTTCTCTCCAAGTGCTGAGACAGATGTTTCCCGGGCGCTTAATTTCTTTACATGGCGACATATCCTGGCCAGCCTGATCACCAGACCTTACACCCTGCGATTATATTCTGTGAGGATATCTTAAGGGTGAGGTGTTTAAACATCGGCCGAGGACTTTGCCAGCCCTAAGAAATGCAATATTGGAAGAGATTGGTCTTATTCCTGAAGAAATGTTTGTTAGAACGATGGAGAATTTCCGAAGTCGCATTCAACAATGCATTGATAGTGAAGGACACCACTTGAGTGACTCATTGTTCAAAACATGAAACTTCCCACTATGTAGAATCATTCATGTTAATACAGCTTCTTTATTTTGATCCATGTGTTTTTTATTTGAACTTTAAAATAGGGAGGATGTTTTGCCGCACCCTGTATATTATGTTCCATGTTATCCATCCTGTGAGTGCTACATGTACTAGCCCTTCTGAGCAGTTCTTGGAACATCCTCTACAGCAGCACTTACCCGTATTCATGGAACCCACACCACACCTGTGAATAATAATGTTATTGTAAATATTCTTTCTTTGTTTACAGTCTGGATTTTAAGATCCTTGCTGAGAGTGGAAATTTTGACGATTGGAAATATACTGTAGAATATACAGAATTTCTGTCATCTTTTCCATTTATCCACAATTTCCTAGTTTCTCACATCAACGTGAAGCCAGATAAGCAAGGGGCTTTTTTGATTCAAGCTCATCATAGTTCCTGTTTCTATACTAGACTAGCTTGCTGTAAGTATTATATATATTATTTCCATTATCAACATCCATTATTCTCAACTAATACAAAACCTATGGTTACGAATAAGGTTTCAGTGGGCTGGATTTTTTACTCAGACTTCTGACATAGCATATTGAGTTTATGTTAAAATACATTGTTTACTTGACTTTTTATATCCCAGCATCATGCAATTTCAAAAGCCAGCTGTGTACAATCCAAACAATAGTGTTGTCATGGATACTGCATATTGGCTGCATTAACATGCAGTACGAATTCCTTGTGGTGACTTTGGTGTAAGTTTTTGTTATTCTGTGTATACATTTCGGTATTTTGCTGAATATTTAACTTCAAAAATCCCCAATTATTCCTTTTTGGGGGAGGGGAAGCTAAGGCTGAAGATGCAACATTTTTTCACGGGTTTACTGTTATGTAATGAAGTTATAAACATAATGTTCAATAAAACCGTCAGAAGAGACCCATAAGATTCTCAAGTATATGTTTCTTAATTCATGGTTAAATATATTACATACTTAGGCCTATTAAAAAACAATAGACAATTCCTAAGCCAGCTAAAGGAATATTATTCATTTTTTGGAACCTGGAGGTTCATTGCCATGCTTACGTGAATCTGCCATTCAACCCTATTTTGTGCTAGAGCGATGAAAACGGGTACTGGAGAAAACAAGTAACATTCTCCATGCACAATATAGATAGCAACATAAAGTGCGGGAAATTAGAAATTAAATGCAGAAATTCAAAATCTTGCACCTGGTTTTATCCATATTCTGCTCGCAAAGGGTTGACATTTTTATATAATAGGCTACACTTCTATTGATAATGAAAAACTCTGAGTACGATCAAACCTCTGTATAACGAAGATCGATACAACAATAAACCCGCATATAGCAATATGAAGCTATTTTAGAAATACCCTTTTATAATGATATTTGGAGGTTGAATTGTTACTGCAAACCAGTAGCTTATCCCTGTGGATGGTAACTGGTATCAGATCAGTATTCTGCCCAGCCACCAATATTATTTTCTGGGTGCCTGAAATCTGTTTCATTTCATAGAAATTCCTGAAAAGAAAGCTTCATGAGGAGGTGGAAAATAGGATCACTGAGGCCAAAATCAACCCTTATGTGTGCAAAAATAATTGTGAATTAGGTTGTTACTGCAACATGTACATAATGTGCAATTAAAACACCACAAGGAGTAACTATTTAGTTTTACCTTAGCTAAGTGGTGAATTTGCTTCTCATTTTCTTCCCTCTTCCCACCATTTATGTGTTTAAAACTTTTTACGCATGGCTAGGCTCAAATCATGCCACAGTTTTCTGCATGCAGTCTTTCTAACGTGTCGTAAATTACAACCCCTCAATATAACAATAACCCTCACATAACAGTACAATCTGCTAGGGCCCACAAATATCATTATAAGGAGGTTTCACTGTATAACAAATGACATTATGACAAAGTTAGTAGCATTTACATTAGTAGCATCTCATTAGATTATATGTGTAGCCCATAACTACAATGCCTGAAGTTCAAATACGGTAGTACTAATTCTCATATCTGGATTATCCATGTTTTTTAATTACTTGTGCATGTCATAGTCCCAATTAAATGGATAATTGGGGGTTTGTAGTACAGGAATATCCTGTGATAATTTGTTTTTCTTAAACACTTGTGCAAACTGTTGTATATTATGAAAAAATATGTACATTTTGTTCACAGTATCTTCAGAATCTGAGTTCCGGTTCGAGCCTAATGGCACTGGTACAAAGTGCATAGAGAAGGTATCTTTTGAATGTCCACTGGCATTTTCATGGTTGTGCCACCGAGAAGTGATGTTTCAGCGCAAAGCAATAATATCAAATCTGCAGAAAATGCTATCTACATAAAGAATACTTTTACAAGCAGTATTTTGTTTTAAAAGAAAATTAAATGGTAATCCTGTATTTGGACGTTACTTATTATCCATGGGAGTTTGATGTAACCTAGTATTCAAGGGGCAGTGATATAATGCCAACCTAAAGGGAAAATACACATGCACATAAATAGAAAGTAATTATAACTAGTGATAACACAAGACTGTTGATCTGTTAAAAAATAATTTTATTACAACGGATTTCACTTACATAGGGTAATTCTCGCCTTGTACCCACTGTTCTTGTATAGGGAAAATTCAAATATAAGTCGCACCTTGGTATAAATTGGTCCCCCCCCCCTCACCCTCAGTGATGCAGTTTCTTTTATACCACGATCTAACTAATTCTTCTGTCCTCGTTTTATGAAGAAACTCGTGATTGGACGTTGGAGGTGTTACGTTATACCACTAGACGAGCGGTGACAGACTGACAAACCTCGCGGGAGATATAATATGGCACATTTTCGAAACCTACAAACAGTGTATCGTACATTATTTGAAAATGCAAGGGTGCTTCGCTATGGCTGCCGCCTCCGCTTCACGCACTTAACTATGTGGTTAGTGTTATGCATTATTTAGACTATATGCAGAGGTGGGTTCAAGGCACTCGTGACAATATACAAGGTCAGTTGGTCACCCTGCTTCGCTCAGAAACAAAAATACATCACACAGTTCGTGCTAATGTGAATATTGAGTGGGCGGAGCTTAAAGGGCGACATATATTTGAATTTCGCCCCTGAAAATTGTTGCATATTGTCTAAATAGTGCATAACACTAACCACATAGTTAAGTGCGCGAAGCAGAGGCGGCAGCTGTAGCGAAGTGTCCTTGCATTTTCGAATAATGTACGACACACTGTTTGTAGGTTTCAAAAATTTTCCATATTATATCTCCCGCCATATTGTGAAAAGAGTGTTTGTCGCAAGTGCCTTGTACTCACCTATGCATATAGTCTAAGTAATGCATAACACTAACCACATAGTTAAATGCACGAAGCAGAGGCAGTAGCCGTAGCGAAGCGCCCTTGCATTTAAGAATAATATACGGTACACTGTTTGTAGGTTTTGAAAATGTTCCACATTATATCTTCCGTAATATTGTGAAGAAAAGCGTGTTTGTTATATTTGTAACATTGGCTACGTGTTGTACCAATGCATACTGAATACTAGGCTACATCAAACTCCCATGGATAATAAGTAATGTCCAAATACAGGATTACCAATTAAACTTATCATTAGCATATGTATCATATAAGAAATTCAGAATAATTATAAACATTATAATTTTACTCTGATTTATTGTGTAGCTGGATAGTGTCCAAAAAACTGTAATGTGTATCATTAATGTGTTTTGATGACTTTTTGATAGATGATAAGTAGAATAAATACAATAAATTGATAAATTTTTGGAAGCTTGGTTCTATTTTTTCATTTTTTACATATCAGTTTCAGTTTCATTTCCCAGCTCCATGCAACATCAAGATTCATTAATAACTAATGAGTAGTGAAGCTTAGGGTAATCTGATAACCTAAGAATACCCAATATTTTCAGGTAAAACTGTGTTTATATTTTCTACTTTTCCCTCATATTTTTTTTCTTTAAACATCAAAAGAAATTTGAAATTTTCTCCCCTTGTCAGTAATACTGTAAACAACTGTGGCATAGCAACAGTATGGTACACAATAGGGTGGGTCAAAAAAGTTAAGATTTATTTTGAACCACTATAGTCTGGGAAAGTCACCTTCTGTAACAAGAAGAAAAAGGATGTAAGAAAAATTAAAAATTGTTTGAAATCTTCCTGTCTTGCATCGTTTATAAAAATTGTTCCCTTTTGTTTCAGAATAAGATATGCGAGATATGAAAGTGTGTAAATAAATGTTTCAGCCAGCATATTTATTTAGTACATTAATATTGTCTTAGCTTGGTTTCTAATCATTGTAATTCAGATGTAATTTGTAGTTTTTTGCATTCTTTTATAATATTTGCGATACTATCATAGAAAAGTAAAATCTCTTAAAGAACAAGTAAGAGACCACATCTCACATCTACATAACTACAACCGACAAGACAAATATCTTATAATTTTTTATTTTTAGATTTCTGTCTTAGGGCATAATAGTTGAAAGATATAGGGAGACACAAGCAAACTGTATTGTGAGCAAAACGCTCATGTGGCACCACTTACACGACATTTTACCTAGAGAATTCTTATGGGTTAATTAGATAAATGGTCACGGAATGCCTAGAATATCTTCCTGTATTCTTAGAAACGCTTAACCCATGATGACTTTAATGGTCAATCTGAGCTCTGCACTGGCATGTATGTGGATGATAGATTTTACATCCAAGTCACAAGCTACAGTGATCCTAAAAAACGTATCATAATTATAGTATCTACCTTAGATGAAGGTATAGCTCTAAGCCAGGAGCCACCCTCATTTTCACAGATGGCAAGAAGATGTGATTGAACTAGGTCAGATGGAGATGCTTAATCCATATATGTTTTAAACATTCAAGTGACATTTTTAAATTACATTTTTAAATTCAGTCTAATGTAGACTTCGAGAAAATTTACTTTTAATGTGTAGTTTTTAATATACATGGTGAACCTCTGATAGGGTAAATTATGGTGAATAAGGAAGGGTTGGGGAGTGATGCCCATGTTGGTACTGCCACAAAACAGGAGTGATACGAATAGTACCGGTATTTCTGCATCTCCAATGTGTTGCAGGTTCAAAATTGATGTGAGGATCGTCTTAACTGTTAAAAACAAAATAGTGAGTATGTAGCAATTTACTTAATGCGTGGCAATCATCATATGCAATTAGTCAAATTTTGTCTTCATTTTTAAGACGAGGCTTGGTGCACCCTGGCACCATTACACCCCTGATGAAGACACATTCACAAATGAATAGGAATAATGGCAAGACTTCTTAGAATGCACAAGTGACCAGTATCAATGCTGTATCAGGAGTAACTTTCAGCAGCAGTTTGCATATATTTGGAAAGAACGTAAGTACATAACTGCAGCTCTGTAGAGATACTCAAATTGCTCCTGTAAAAGAAAAAAAATTGATTGAAATTGGAAATATACCAGACCAGAAAAGACATTCCTAAGAAAGAATACCAACACAGTGTAACCTCAATTATCCAAACTAACATGGGCTGTGGTAAACTCATATAGGCTTAACTGAAAATGCAATTACCAGTAAATTACTGTACATACCTGCATTACAGCTGTACAGTTTTTTAAAGAATAGAATACATACACAATAGTGGCACAAAATTGTACATGACTAGGAGATGCCCGTGGCTTCGCCCACGATAATTCATTTAAATATTAAAAATTAAGAGTATAATAATTATTAAAGCATTATATTTATTAACACTTGCACGCGAATCATTCATAAACTAAGCCATTAATAATATTAATGAATCAGCTAAAATTCCGGTTTCAGAGTACATTCTAAAATTAGAAAGCGCCCCCTGGGAAAACTATATCAGAATCACTGCCTTCTAAACTGTATTACTGTAATTCTCGAGACGGCGGTGATCAGAATCGATTATGCCGTTCCAAAGAAACCTGTGAACACATAATACATATTGTTTCTCGACTGTTTATTGAAATGAATATGATGTTAATTTTATTTTATCAATTCAGTGTAATTTTCAGAAATTATATAATGTTTCAAGGGAAGGAATGGTTTGTTTGGATTATTATCAGCGATATTTCAAGAGTTAAACCATCAATATTTTACTGCTGGTGCCCCCGGTGCTTCGCCCGCCTTGATTCATTGACTCCAGGATTTTTAAGAAATTTACACTGGTAGATTATTAAAAATGTTTGTGGTTCAGAGCTATGAAAATTGTAAGTACAAATAAAATTAGAATATTTGTTCATTGTGTTCATTTCCATAATAAGATATAAAATGCTTTGTCCAAACTTTCCACTAAAACTCAATTAAAACTCTATGTAAAATCTATATCACAACACTATTCATTTAGTGGTTAAAACATTAATAAAAATGGTTAAAAACCTTTCACTGTACGACGTTTCAGCCTGTCTCCTCCAGGCCTTTTTCAAGTAGACTGATTGCCGTGATCACTTCCGCTTCTAATGGGCATGTTATCCAACCGTTGTTGTTGATCATTGTGCATATGCTCCTCTAAAACACGATCCCTATATCTGTTGTCCCTTCGGTGTTCCAATATCCATTCTTTAGGTATATTGAAGTTGATTTCCCTTCCTGGGGAAATATTGGGTAGTTTAGGGATAGGTCTCTTATTTTGTAAATTCTTTATGATGTTTATCCATTGTTCTCCCAAATCACCCTCATAATTGTTTAGACACGCTCCCCCGCTCTCGATAATATGAGAGGCCTCGCATATTTTCCTGCGGATTTTGTCAGCCTCTACCTTTAGAATCTTGAATTGTCCTATGTTGTGTCCTTCCCTAACTAGATGTTGGCTCAATCCAGTATTGCATTTTTTGTTTTTTAACATCCCTTTCATGTTCTTGTAATCTTACGTTAAAGGTCCTGCCTGTTTCCCCAATGTAAACTTTCCCACAATCTCTGCATGTGATGGAGTAAACACCTGGATTTTCCAATTTTTCTTTATTATTTCCAAAATGTTTATACTGAGCGAAGGATTTTTCTATTGTGTTCAGAGGTTTATATGCTGTTGTCAAATCATGTTTGCGTAAGACCTTACCTATTTTTTCTCCTGTACCCAGGACATATTTGATAGATACATATTTTTTGCTAGTGGTGGTAGGAATACTCTCTTCTTTTGTGCTGTGCATTGTCTTACTTGATCTTTTCCTTTTTTCGTTCTCCCACAGTTTTTGTATGTCGCATCTTTTATATCCATTTTTTATAGCCAGTTTGGTAATTTCTTCTTTCTCCATATTCAAATCTTGGTTGTTGTTACATAGGTTGAAAGCCCGCGATACAAAGTTGTGCCAAATATTTACTTTAGTTGAACGGTGGTGTGATGATCTGTTGTGTATGTAAGTTTCCCCTTTACTAGGCTTTCTGAAAACCCCCACTTTTATATGCTGGTCGATGATTCTAATGTTCAAATCTAAAAAATTCAACCTATTGTTCACAGCTTTTTCCCAAGTTAATTTTAACCTTTGGTGGGCCCCATTCAAGTCTTCAGCCATTTTTTCGGCAATATCATTTTTTGTTAAGACGAATATGTCGTCGACGTACCTTACATATTAACATACGTTTTGAACATTAGAATTATCGACCAGCATATAAAAGTGGGGGTTTTCAGAAAGCCTAGTAAAGGGGAAACTTACATACACAACAGATCATCACACCACCGTTCAACTAAAGTAAATATTTGGCACAACTTTGTATCGCGGGCTTTCAACCTATGTAACAACAACCAAGATTTGAATACGGAGAAAGAAGAAATTACCAAACTGGCTATAAAAATTGGATATAAAAGATGCTACATACAAAAACTGTGGGAGAACGAAAAAAGGAAAAGATCAAGTAAGACAATGCACAGCACAAAAGAAGAGAGTATTCCTACCACCACTAGCAAAAAATATGTATCTATCAAATATGTCCCGGGTACAGGAGAAAAAATAGGTAAGGTCTTACGCAAACATGATTTGACACCAGCATATAAACCTCTGAACACAATAGAAAAATCCTTCGCTTAGTATAAACATTTTGGAAATAATAAAGAAAAATTGGAAAATCCAGGTGTTTACTCCATCACATGCAGAGATTGTGGGAAAGTTTACATTGGGGAAACAGGCAGGACCTTTAACGTAAGATTACAAGAACATGAAAGGGATGTTAAAAAACAAAAAAATGCAATACTGGATTGAGCCAACATCTAGTTAGGGAAGGACACAACATAGGACAATTCATGATTCTAAAGCAGGTATGGGCAACCTTTGGAAAGATGCGGACTAAACTTCACGTAATTTATGAAGTCGCGGGCCGTAGATAATAGGTAGTTCTGAAAAAATAATCATGATACGGTTTTTTATATTTATAAAGTATAATGCTAGAGTTACATGAATGAGAACAATATCGCACTGATTAGGTATTTACTTACAATCAGCAGAAATTAATGAGAAGCTTGAGTTTGAACTTGAGAAACAAGATAATCAATGTTAGCCTCAGTCCCAATAATACACAAGTGCAGAGAGTTTTCCAAATTATCTGTAAGTCTGGTTCGATACTTTGATTTAGGCCTATTGCAGCATTTTTCTAGCGCTGACCGGAAGTAACACCCTCGTAGTCAGGCTTTTGTTTCCCCCTCTCACTCTCTTGTTGGCGAGAACCGAAAATATTTACTTTTTCGAGCACGATTTTAAAATGGTCCGCGGGCCAGATCAAAAGCCGGGGCGGGCCACATCCGGCCCACGGGCCGGGTGTTGCCCATATATGTTCTAAAGGTAGAGGCTGACAAAATCCGCAGGAAAATATGCGAGGCCTCTCATATTATCGAGAGCGGGGGAGCGTGTCTAAACAATTATGAGGGTGATTTGGGAGAGCAATGGATAAACATCATAAAGAATTTACAAAATAAGAGACCTATCCCTAAACTACCCAATATTTCCCCAGGAGGGAAATCAACTTCAATATACCTAAAGAATGGATATTGGAACACCGAAGGGACAACAGATATAGGGATCGTGTTTTGAGGAGCATATGCACAATGATCAACAACACAACGGTTGGATAACATGCCCATTAGAAGCGGAAGTGATCACGGCAATCAGTCTACTTGAAAAAGGCCTGGAAGAGAAGGCTGAAACGTCGTACAGTGAAAGGTTTTTAACCATTTTTATTAATGTTTTAACCACTAAATGAATAGTGTTGTGATATAGATTTTACATAGAGTTTTAATTGTGTTCATTTCACTTAGACCTTATATAATAGCGGTTTACCTAATTTTGTAGTCGTCATGAAAGTTTACACTGCGAGAGACGAACATCGCCGAGTATACCCAATGTCTCACGAAGCGGGCGAGCGAGCAAGCACGCTATTTAGGGCCGTTGAATTGTATAAGAGTAGATAAGATAAGTTACAATTTTGTTTAACTAAGTAGACTACATTTGTTTAGTTAAGTGGTGCATATAAATGGTCATGCAGAATACTTAAATATCCTTTTAGTGCCAAAAGGTTAATATCTTTAACAATAATACATATTATGGGATTTTAAATTATTTTTTAGTATACGCTCCGCAAAGTGGCTGTTTTTGGACTGCTAACACGTCGGAAAGTAGCACTTTACCGTAAAGTAATTTTATCGGCCTAGTACGGTAAAGTTGCCATGGTAACCCCTAGTGGACGTAGTTCCAACAATGGCTTCTAGATGTCTCCATAGTATCTCCCAGTGTAAGTTCATGTTAAGGGCTTTATTGTTCATTGCCTATTAACAAGCATAGTAAAACTTGTCATTTAGAAATCTTCAATTTAAGAAATTAATTCCATAATAATAACTTTTTATATTTTTCACAACTAGGGGTAGACGTGAATGCACAAACCTTGCATCACGAAGCCATTGCTTAGTCCACTAGACCACCAGTGCCAATTGACGGAAGCCAGTTCAGATGAGCATCTTGTACGATTGCTTCTTTTAACAAGGCATAATAAGTTTCGTTGCAGAAAATGCTAACAAAATGTTGCATAATTTCAATTGAAGTAAATATACTTAGTTTAATTAGTCAACATTACTATCTCAACGATGTCTTTAAGCATTTTTTAAGGAAAAGAAACAATCCACAGCAAGCGAAGATTGTAAACATGCACTACTGATACAATCACCATTATTTTTGCTTTATTTACTTAGAATCATCGAAAAGAACTGAAGAACTGAGCTCATTAGTAGTAAAATTGCAGAACGTTTACTAAAAAATATTGTATGCACCATGTATGCAAAAACTTTAGTGGACTCATCCAGTATTCCAGCCTCGGCTGCAATACTAGATTCGTTCGCTAAAGCCTTATTTTGGGTACTTGATACATAAATACCTATTGTGAAGTTTGTAAAGAATTTAGGAATAGTGCCTCTGGCACCTATCATAAACCCAATCACTCTGACTGAAACTATGTTGTATTTAGATTCAAAATAGACTTCAGTGGGCTAATAAATATCACATTTTTCAGAATCCACACTTTGCGGTTCATCAGCAACTAACTCGAAATGAATCATAGGATCTAAAATCAATGTGGTGTGTGTACTACCATCTATCGATATGATATCAACATGCCTATTGTTTTCATCAGATTCTATGGAAGTTACTTCTGGTCTGGTCTGTGAAAAGTTATGAAAATTATCGGTCTGCACTTTACCTCTGCTGCATAATTATAGAAGAATCACTTATTTGATTATCCGTAACAATAAAAATATCCATGTGAGAAATTTCAACTCATTTTGCAAATTTTGAAAACAGAATGTGTTTGCATTCTGCACATTTGGGGTTTAGCTTTTGTTTACACATTTATCAAAATCACTATACTTACAGATGTTGGAATGAATTGTTCCCTGTTTAGCCGTATGGTTCGGACTGCCTGGCATACATCACATTGTTGTTCGAGTTTTATTTTTTCTACCAAAAATGCTACGGCCACAAAAAATCCACTAGCTGTTGCACCATCTCTGAAAATAATTAAGAAGCACATATAAGATCTACAACTGAAATTCACATAAGGAACTATTCCTAGAAAAGAAGGAATTTTTTTATAATATGTGACAGGATGGCCAAGTGTCTTATTTTATGTGTTTTTCCCTTTCAATATTGACTGTCCATTTGATTAAATTGATCGGGAAAATATTGTGAAATGTCAAAATTACTAAACTTTAAAACATTCAATTTCATATAACTGAAAAACTTACCAAATTGGGATGTACGTTTTGATGGGTTGCCCATCATCATAAGCTGGTCTCTAATGACAAGTTTGCTTCTCTGTACTCCAGGTTGTATGAATTTAAAAATGTTGTCATTGTCCTTATGGATGTCATCCCTAGGGATGTCAGCTGATAATGTTGGGGAACCCATCGGAACATACATTATAATTTGGTGAGATTTTCCTTACAACAGTTATGTGAAGTTTAATGTTTTAAAGTTTAATATATAATACTGACTGTCCATTTTTCCTAACAAGAGTCTAAAGATATGCAACAGTAAATACAGTTATAACGACTCTGAAGGGATTGCCATTTTACGGTCATTATAGTTGACAGCAGCACATACCAAATTTTTTCCTGAACATTTCAAATCCATGAGTTTTACATTCTGAAAGTATGTTGGGAATACTGGGTGAGATGTTTTTGTTTCCAGATGCTGTAGTCAGTATATCTAGGAGGCCTTGGTTACTGTTGAGAATTCAAGAACAAATATGGCATGAGTTTTGTTATAAGGGAAATAAGCTGTGTTCTTTTTTAAGTATATTTAATCTTTTTCCATTCGGTGGAGGGCCAAACACTCGACATTTGGCGCCCAAAGTGACGGCACGATAGTGTTTTTGTCAGTGTTTTGTGAGTACTTCCACAATGGAGAAAATTAAAAGTAGAAGAAAAATTGAAAGAGGTCTGTTTACCAGACATTCCGTTGCACTACAGAAGTTTCTAGAAGAGAAGAAATATGAAGAAGCTCGTGCAGCATTTGCTTCGTTAGAAAGAAATTTTGAAAAGATTAATATGCTAAATGAACAAATTATGGATTGGATGTTGGACAATGGTGCAACTGAAGAGGCATTAGAAGAAGAGGCATTAGATGCTAATGAGTATAGTGATAAGTATGAACTGTTAAAAGTACGGTGCTCAAAAATTGATTCTCAAGATCAACTCTCTGTTGCAAGTGAAGAACCGTCATCTAATGTTCAAACTAATAGGAAAATCAAGTTATCCACTATTGAATTTCGCAAGTTCGGGGGTGAAATCAGGGAATGGCTGCCATTTTGGAACCAATTCCAACGTATACACAATAATGAAGAGATTGCCCGGTAGATAAATTTTATTACCTGATGCAAGCTATTCTACCAAACTCTAGAGCTAGGTCTGTTGTAGACAGTTTCCCAGCTACAGATGATAACTACACATTAGTGATTGAGGCACTTCAAGAACGGTTTGGTAGGGAGGACCTTCTTATTGAAGTATATATATCAGGGATCTTCTCAGTTTGACCCTTCCTGCAAATAAATCATACCGTTCCCTCACGGATATGTATGATAAACTGGAGTGTCATTTGAGGGCACTTGAATCTCTTGGTGTTACAACTGGAAAGTGTGCAGCAATCCTTTGCCCTTTGTTAGAATCATGCATGACTGAAGATTTCTTAAGAGTATGGCAGCGGAGTTCATTATACAGTGATATATCTAATGCAGAACAAAGGCTTAATAAGTTCATGTCATTCATGAAAGCTGAAGTTCAAAATGAAGAACGCATCCATGTTGCCATGTCAGGTTTTAAGTAGTCAACTGATAGACCAAAGAAAGTGCAGAAAGACAGCAGTCCAAAATCATATTCAAGACAAGCCGAAGTTCCTACAGCCATGGGTTTACTCTCATTACAAGAAGATAAACGTTCAGTTTGTATATTTTGCAATGATGTACAGCATAGTACTGCTGACTGTTACAAAGCTCGAGATATGCCGCTCTCAGTGAAGCTTGATATCATTAAAGCTAAGAAACATTGTTTCATTTGCGTTAAGCCAAACCATATGGCGAAAAAGTGTACCTTCAAGCGAAAGTGTTTGATTTGTGACAAACGCCATGTTATCTTATTGTGTCCTGACTTAAAAAGAAACAAGAATGTGGTTACCAGTACGGACGTTACCAAGCCCGAAGAAATGACTGTGCATAAGGATGAAGCTCTTGCCAATTTGATATGTGATAACAGTGTGTTGCTTCCTACGCTACAAGTGAAAGTACGAGGAAATGGTTCAGAACGTATTGTGAAGGCAGTTCTTGATACAGGGTCACAACGTTCTTACCTTTTGAAGAGGACAGCACAAGAGATGAACTATTCACCTGTTGGCAAGGAAACAATTGTCCATTCACTATTTGGAGGTCAAAAGACAGGAAGTTGTGAGCATGATAAGTATAGAATTTATCTGGCCAGTCTCAGTAATGACTTTCTGTGCAATTTTGAGGTATTGGACCAAGACAATATTTGTGATAATGTACCTCTTATTCAGGACAAAGCATTGGTTAATGAAATAGTTGGTCATACTAATAATTTTCAACAATTTATAAGTATTCCAGGACCAATAGAAATCCTGATTGGTGCTGATGTTTCTGCTAGACTATTCACTGGTAATATCAGAAATTTATCTGGTGGATTGGTAGCTATGGAGACTAGGTTGGGATGGACTATTTTTGGTAAATACCCCATTAAACAACCTAGGGTTACAACTGCTATGATTGTAACTTCAATGCTAATTAATGATTTAAATATCTCAGATCTATGGAAATTGGAGCTGATAGGCATTACTGATCCTGCAGATAGGAAAACTAAACTTGAATTGCAGGCAGAAGTTGACAAGCATTTTGAAGAGACTGTGAAGGTAAATTCTGAAGGTCGATATGAAGTCCAGCTTCCCTGGAAGGACAGACACCCTCATCTCCCATCGAATTACATTCTTGCTGAAAAACGACTGGATTCTACAGTCAAGAAGTTAAAAGCTAATTCACTGTACTCAGAATATGAACATGTTTTTGAAGAATGGATTGAAGAAGGTGTAATTGAAAGAGTTCCTGACTCAGAGATTGTTAGTGACAGATGTCATTATCTTCCTCACAGACATGTTGTCAAAGAAAATAGTACTACAAAAATTAGGCCTGTGTTCGATGCATCAGCTCGTGAAAAGAACAGTCCCTCATTGAATATGTACTTGGAGAAGGGGAGAGCATTGACAGAAGAGATACCCCCACTTCTTTTAAGATTTCGTCTGAAGAAAGTAGGAGTTGTTGCTGACATCCGGAGAGCTTTCTTGCAGATTAGTATATGTACCAATGATAGGAATTTCCTACGATTCTTAAGGAAGGATGAAACAGGGAATATAATTGTTTATCGACACAGGAGAGTTGTGTTTGGTGTTGTTTGTAGTCCTTATTTGCTGAATGCTGTTATAAGACTTCATCTAACAAGAGTTCTTCATGAGTGCCAACTTGATGTTTCCCCATATTCCGAGGCCACTATTAGGAGTCTTTCGGATAGCTTCTATGTTGATAATGTGATCACTAGTCTTGACAATGACAGGCAGCTTAAAGCATTCATTCAAGAAGCTACATCAGTTATGGCTGATGGCAAGTTCGAATTACGAGGGTGGGAGTTCACAGATCCAGATGCTCCTCCAGAGACTTGCCTCACTAATGTCTGGGACAGAAGAGATGACATATTGGCAATAAGCCCAGAATGTTTCCAAAATGTTCCAGAGGAAATTACCAAAAGGACTATTCTTTCTGCAGCCCATAAAGTGTTTGATCCAATTGGTTTTTCATCTCCTGTGACTCTAGAACCAAAACTTATCTTAAGAGAATTGTGGAGTTTGAAGATTGGATGGGATGAAGAGGTGGATCAAGGCATTGCAAACAGATTTGCAAGATGGGCAGGTGATGTAGCATGTTTGAAAGTTGTGAAGATCCCAAGATGGCTACCTTCTAACAGTGAACCTGGTGAATGGAGTGTTCACACCTTTTGTGATGCCAGCAAGGATGCCTACGCTGCAGCTGTAATTTTTAGTGATAATGGGACTAATTTTTCTGGTGCTGAGACTGCTTTCAGGCGAAGTGATTGGTCAAAGGTGCTCGAGTACTGTTCGGTGGAGAGAATAAAGTGGAAATTCAACCCTCCAACTGCTTCCTGGTGGGGAGGTTGGTGGGAGAGGTTAATAGGCATTGTAAAAAGGTTACTTCGGAGAACACTAGGACGTTCATCTCTCACATATTCGGAGATGGAAACAATATTATGTGACTGTGAGAGTGTGATAAATTCGAGACCTCTGACATATATAGCTGATAATTCAAATGAGCTAGAAGCCATAACACCTGCAATGTTTATTCAGGATGTTCACGAAGTGTCTGTGCCTGAGATTGATATCATTGAATCCTCTAGCTTAAACAAGAGATTGAAGTACAGATTAAAGCTCAGAGAGAATCTGAGAAAAAGATTCCGCAGTGAATATTTGGGTCAACTTCAACAGCAGATGCATGCCAAACAATTTGGAAGTATTCAAGTTGGTGATGTCGTCTTAATTGGCAATGACAATTCAAAGAGACTGGACTGGCCTTTAGGAAAGGTGATAGAAACTATGCCTGGAAAGGATGGAGTCATCCGCCTTGTTCGCTTGAAGACTGCATCTGGAGAAGCTCTGCATCCAGTTCAAAGACTTTACCCCCTTCTAGAAGCGAAAGTTAGTGGACCATCATCAGAGATTAAGTCTTTTATTCCAGACTGTGAACGGAGAGAGCAGACTGTGAAAGAGGATAGTGATGTGTCTTGTGATAATGTAAATGATGAAGAAGAAGTAAAAAGAACTCTATGTGGAAGAATTATTAATGTTCCAAAAAGATATTTGGACTAAGTTGAATTTTTTTATGTTAATTAGTTCCAATGAGCAGAATTTGTGTTCCCATAACTAGGTTAAGTTAACTCCTATTTATCCGTTAACTTGGTGGGAGAATGTTGGGAATACTGGGTGAGATGTTTTTGTTTCCAGATGCTGTAGTCAGTATATCTAGGAGGCCTTGGTTACTGTTGAGAATTCAAGAACAAATATGGCATGAGTTTTGTTATAAGGGAAATAAACTGTGTTCTTTTTTAAGTATATTTAATCTTTTTCCATTCGGTGGAGGGCCAAACACTCGACACTTGTTGTATGTGCTATAACAGTCATGAATGAAATATTCTCCTTCCAGTTAACGTATTACAGAAACTTATTACTAGGGTTCGGATGTTTATGACCTAAAAAACTGGTAAATATGACCTTAAATATGCCCTTAAAAATGACTAAATATGACCCAAAAAATCGTAAATATGACCTAATAAAAGAAAGTATTTTCTAATAATAAATGTTCCACTTTTAAACGTTTAATGAAACTAAATTACTACATCGCATGAATGCAATCAGGATCGTGTTTTTAAGAATTTAACATATTATTCACAGTTTTGCTTGCAATGGACATCTAACTTTAAAGCATTTGCTTCTGTGGGATTGCTTCACCACTTCAATATAATATTTTGTAGTCCATGCGTGTCCCTATAAATCATGAAAAATTGCATTAATTTAAAAATTAAATTACCTGTTAATTGGGCATAAACATTAAATTAATGAAATAAATTTCATAGTAGGCCAGACGAGAGTCGTTCAGTCAGTACCATACCACTCCTTAAGTGCCAGACAATGGCTTAATCCTCAAAGCATCCCGACTGTCTACATAGGTCTAGCCTCTACTATAGGCTACTCCAATGCTAGCGGTCCCGAGTTCAAATCTCGGGGCTGGCGGGCGTGTCATTTGTGGTGGACAAAGCCGTGACCTTTGGGGGTTTTTCTCGGGGATCCTCCCGTTTCCCCCTTCATTCATTCCACCAACACTCTCCACTTCAACTTCCTTTCCCCCCTCATTATCATCACTGGTTTTCGGGCCAGCTCCTGCTGCGGGCCTCCCCCGTCCTGCCCCGCTGCTTGTGGTCAGGAGTTGCTGGTGGTGTACCGTGCCTTTGGGGCTCTCAGAGGGACCCTGGGTTAGTGGCGCACGTCAGGGTGTGCCGCGCCTATGGGGCTCTTGTACGAGGGACCCTTGGTACGGTACACGTGGAGTGGTACCTGGTCCTTGTTGGATGTAGGGGAGCTCCGTGGGGGCTTGTGGTGGAGTCTGTTGACTGGGGGGCCTTAGGGCATGCACATCATTCGTTTCCTAGGGGGTGTACAATGGGCCCGCCTATGAGGCCTACGTGCGCGAGCCCGTAAGGGCTCAGCCCCTGAGCCGATAAGATAAGAAGATAGGCTACTCCAACTACCTGCACTTGTTATTGTCCCTTCACATTCCAGTTACAGTCAAACCAAAATATTAGTAACTCTTTCTAGAAAAAATTTTAACTCTACGATTTAGTGCCTACAGTACACTGTGCAATTGTGGTCTTTTACCGAATTTATTTTCTGAAATATGACGTTAAATTAAAAAAATGACCGAAATATGACCAAAACTATAAAAATGTCCAAAATATGACCTGTGCAATTGTGCTCTTTTACCGAATTTATGACTTAAATATGACGTTAAATTAAAAAATGACCGAAATATGACCTAAACTATAAAAATGTCCAAAATATGACTTTATATGCAAAATAAAAACAGTCCAATTAGGATAACAAAAGTGCAATTCGTGCTTAATTTCAGTTTGCGGCAAGATTAGAGGTCAGGATAAAAATATGATATGTCATGAACATCCGAACCCTACTTATTACCATGCATACTCTGTACATAATTAACTGTATATACCTATACTCTCCTACAGTCAACGCAAAACTGTAAATTATGAAAGCCTACACTTTCTCCTGTTTCTCTTTTCACACCATACCTTACACATCATTTTATCCAAGAGGAAGAACAATTTTATTGAAGTTGGATTGCCCAACCGACGAGCAAATTCATTGGCTATTGTACGGGCAAGCTGAGAGCAAGCGGACTGTACACAAGATTCATAGGACGTAGCACTTCTTGAGATAGAGACTTAAACTATAAATAGATAAGCCAAACTTGCCCAATACATTTTAGATAGATTTCTCTGGTATGTAACAATTTATTGTCACAAACAACAATACATAAATCATGCTCAGTTTATAAATTCTGGATTCCTTGGACGTATGTAATATTATTATTCATAAACACTGATGAAATTGTAGATATCACAATGTTTAATACAAATTCCTTAGTTAAAGGTCATAAATATCTTTGAGATGGCTTAATCAGTTCGATCAAAACCACACGTATATTAGTTCAATGATGAACTTACGTCCAAATTGTTCTTCAAATAAATTAAGTAGTAAATGACGTACCTTTGAATTAATTAAATACCACCTTTTGATAGTTGTTAAAGATGTTAGCTTGAGATCTTGCGACGCCAACACCAAAAGGAAGAAGACTCGATGAATCACACAATGGGTGATAATAGTATTTAGATCGTTAGTAGTCTTCAGAATCAATAAGGCATATGAAACCTTGTAGTGAATCGAAGAGCTGATTGCTTCAGCTATTGAAAGTGAACCACCAGATCTATCTGATAGGTAAAGATAGGCATTGATAAGCCAAGAAGAAAACTCATGTCTTTATGAGTAGTAGTTGAATTGATTATGAAGAAGAATAGGCATTTAAGGCCTAGAAGAACTAATGTCTTAATGAGACACAGTTGACTTGAATTGATGAAGAAAAAGAATGAAGCTAAAGTAAAGCCTTATTGGCTATCAAAACAATATGATAAAATATCCAGTCTCTGATTGGATGCAAGACACAAAAAGAATATAATTTTGATATTACAATACCCATAAATAAAAAATATTTGAAATTCATTTGTTCAATTATAAATAAAAAACAAGATAGCAAGCAAGGCCTGCTAAAAACGAATTACAGAAGCATGACCTACTACGAACTAAAACATAACGGAACAGCTATCACTTGTAGAATAAGTTCATTGATGGATACATTTATTTTTAGAGGATTATGTTTGAAAAGATACTTTATTTTCTCTCTGTCCTTCTACATTATAGAAATAGTTGAGTACTTGAGTCTGATGCACCCAATTCCTTCATGATGCTGATGTTTGTTTCCCCATTTTCTAATCACCATATTATTATGCTCACACTTTATCTTGAGCCGAAAAAATGCGGGGGTGAGGGGAGCTAATATCGCATGCAGTATAAGAGACTGACTATTGCAGAAGGCGGTGAGTTGAAATTGACGTTGTTTCTGAAGGGTTGCCAATTACCAGAAAATATAACGTGTGTAGTTTATTTATTTATTTAATATACAATTTCATTTAGCCCTATTTCACCATAAGGTACATTAGGGCTATAGTTTTATGTCAATTACAATTTATAATACACCTGTTATCTTGTATACTAGAGTAGCCTGTTTTGCTAAAGTTTAAATAAAATTATCGTAAACTCTTAAATATAAAACATATGAAATAGTGAAATTCTCTACAACAATCCTTGCTAAAAATTTTTAAGAGTGGTTTATCATAATTAACACCACAATAGTTTAAGTGTCCTGTTAAAGAAAATCTTTTCCTTTCAAAGAGTGGGCAATCAAAAAGTAGATGTTCTACGGTCTGGTTTTCTTTACAAATACATAAATAACCATTCTCCCTTATAATATTAAACCTTTCAAAGTAAGAGCCAAAAATTCCATGACCTGACAAGAATTGTGTTAATACAAATTCAGGTTCAATTTTGCTTTGAAGTCGGGATTCAATATTTGGAAAAAATAATTCTTTTGTAACTGTTCCTTTAACACTAGATAGCCACTGATTGTTCCACCTAGTCTTAATGAGATCCCACATCTTTCTTCGTGCATAAGAGTAAGGACAAAGAGAGTAGCTATAGACTCGAAACTGCGGCTGATTTGGCAGCAGCATCGGCTCTCTCGTTACCGGCAACTCCATGATGGCCTCTCACCCATGTTAAGCAAATATGTCGTGTGTATGATAGTAAAACATTCCTAATTTCCACTGCCATCGGATTTAGATTATTTCTATTGTTTATACACTTCAGTGCCGTCTGGGAATCACTATATAAACAGCAGCTAGAATCATAAAGTTTGGCCCAAATTATAGCCTCTTTAATTGCGAATAATTCGGTTTGTACTATTGAGCATTCTGGTGAAAGTCGATTCATCTGTGAGTGGATTTCCTGGCCATTTAGGAAGCATATGAAGACACATCCAACTTGATCCGGTTTTCCTTCTTTAGATATTTTAGATCCGTCAGTGAAGATTTGGAGCTCATGATGTCTAAAACAACTGTCGAAATTTACAAAGTCGGGGACTGCAGATGGGTGTCCAGTTGTTGTAAAATTTGCTGGTTTCTCAATTTGTAGCTGCAGAGTTGGATGTATATCCCTTCCGGAGTAGTGTTAGTTCTGCCTTGGCTATACCAGTTAAATATAAAGGTTCAATGCCTGCGATAACCAAAGCTGCTTCAGTTGATGTGGTTCTGTATGCCTTGGTAATTCGCAGAACAAAGCCTCGCTGTATTCGTGCCAAAATGTTTTGAACCCAACGTTTTGTAAAATAGTTTCTAAAGACAGAAGCACAATATAATACTGAAGGTTCAATTACTCCTCTGTAGATGATCTTCAAAACACTAGAACTTAATCCCCATGTAGGTCGAGAAGCAAAGGCTAGTCGATTCAGTAAGGTATTAGATTTTGCCATTATGAATTGAAAATGTTGTCTAAAAGTGAGTTTTTTATCAAGGATAACGCCTAGATATGTGATCTGGTCTTGTACTTGAATGTACTCTTGATTCATTTTTATGATAGGTGAAGCAAGTTGGCGCCTCTTCGTGATCATCATAGCTGTTGTCTTTTGTGGATTAAACTGGAGTTTATTTTTACATCCCCATTTGTATAGTAAATCTAATGCGGAATTAGTGATTGAGGTCAATATTTGTGTTGTTTTTGCTGTACACATTAGTAAAGCATCATCAGCATAAGCAAATAGCTGACATCCTTCAGGAAGTGTTTCTTCAAGCATATTGTCATACAGAATATTCCAGAAAGGTTGGACTGCAGACGGAACCTTGTGGACAACCCTTGGTGATATTCTTCGTGACAGTGGCATTGTTAATTTGTAGTTGAATCTTTCGTCCACTAAAATAGCTCTGTGTTAGAATGTATAAATTACGAGGACACTTCTTCCTTTTTAACTGATGCAAAATTTTTGGCCACCACGCATTATCAAAGGCCCCGGTGATGTCTAAAGAAACTATTATTCCTATTCTGTTACTGTCAAAAACATTTTGTGCCCATTTTGTAACCGCTAGTACAGCATCTTCTGTTGATTTCCCTGGGGTAAAGCCAAATTGGTTATTGTTTAGTAAGTTGTTTTTATACAGGTGGTATCTGAGTCTATCATTCAAGAGTTTTTCTAAGATCTTTCCCATAACAGGTAAAAGAGAGATTGGTCGAAAAGCTTTAACGTGAAATTTCTCTTTGCTATGTGGTTTGGGTATAATTTTAACAATTGCGGTTTTCCAAACAGCGGGGAAGATTCCTAGTTCCAAGCATTTATTATATAAGTTAAACAGTAGAAATGGTGAACTTTTAAAAATATTCTTAACTATCCTGGCCGAAATACCATCCAAACCAGGCGCCTTATTGTCATCTTGATTCATGATCACGCTCTCAATCTCCTTCATTGAAAACTTTTCATCATTGTTATAATGTGGAGGGAAAATGGAGTCATGTCTTATTATTTTTTGGTACTCATTATCTGTAATATCATCTGGGAAAAAGTTTCGTGTAAAGACAGTAGCAGTTTCCAAAGCTGTTGTTGTATATCCATGTTCGGTTTTTATTGTAGTAAGCACCTTATTATAATTTTGGGGCTTACAGCATATTTTATAGACAACATCCCAGGGGTTTCTCTTTGTTTGGAGTGTACAAAGTTCTTTCCAGCAATTAAATTTTGCTTCACGAATTTTGATTTTATATTCTCTTAAAAGTTTTCTATAAACAACGTCATACTGCTGAAGAAGAGCATCACAGTTACATCTATTGAGTCTTCTACGTGAAGCTAGAACCCTTTTTTGCAACAAATTCAGTTCATTGTTCCACCAATAATTCTTAACTGGTTTCTGAGACAGTTTTGGTAAATGCTTATCACATACTTTAATAATGCTATTCACAATCTGAGAAGTTACTTCATTTAACTCGTGGGCCCCAGAAATTTCTGAGATTTCGGAATATTTGTTCATCTCTCGTGAAATTGATTTCTCAAAATGTGACCATTTAATGTTCTTGGTTCTGTATTTTCGCGTTAGATAAGAACTGGCCGATGTATTAATATTAATGGTATTATTAAATAGGGTAATCACTATTAATTCATGATCTGAGAGTGTTGGAGTTTCATCAATCCTCCATTCGGATACATAAAGAAGAGCTGCAAGCGCTCACATCGAGGAAGCTATTGGAACTACCTCATTTGAAGGTTGGAGTAACCCCGTCATTTAATATAAAGAGGTTATTGGTGCAGAAAAAATCATAAAACAACTTTCCTCTAGCATCTTCTATGGGACTTCCCCAAGCACTATGTTTTGAATTTATATCCCCTGTGAGAAGAAAAAGTTTGCCTCTTAATTCTTCACAGATCATTTGTAGGACATTAAGTTCATTTTCCAGATTGTTTAGGTCGTTTCCAGGTGCACAGTATAAGTTACATATATAGACTTCAAAGCCTCCCCAATCAACACAAATCAGAACCCTGTCCGCTGTGCAATATTGAGCTAACAAGAGAACATTCAGAAATCTTGTGATAGTGGCTGCTCTGATTCGCTCGTTATTTCCAATTTGATCACTGACATAGGTCTTGCAGTTAAGTCCAAATCCTGCTACGCGATTTTGTGTAATGTTAGGTTCTTAGACACATATAATTTTTATGTCAGCGTTAGTAATTGGAGCATAAAAATCCGTTTATTAGCTCGTTCGTTGGAACTATTGACTTGTGCACATTTTGATTAAAGATAGTTAAACTAGCCATAATTAATGCGGGAAGTTAGTATTTCAACAATCTTGATGTAACCTGGGCATTTGGTATCGGTTGCTGCATGCTGAATATTACATGGCATAAAATTAGGCTTACTATTCATTCTGTTGTTGAATCTGACACAATTTGCGCATTTGATTGTATTCTTGGGACATTCTGTTAGCGAGTGATCTTCTGCACATATTTGGCAGTGTCTCCCAAATGTACAATCCTTACTCAGATGACCAAAACCGCAACAAGAGAAGCAGCGTGTGATAGGTAAGTGGTCTTTCACCGGGCAACGGCTATAACCTATGTATAGCTTTCCTCCTTGTATCACTGCTTGGTAGATCCTAGAGGTGACTCTGAGGATAGCAAACTGTTGTGTTGTCTTTTGATATTTTCATAAAACGCACTTCCATCTGGTCAGGGGATTCTAGGAGGCAGTGTCTAATTTCAGGATTCTGGTCAACAATGCATTGAATTAAATCATCTTTTCCAATATCTTTCTCAATCCCATGTATGATTATTTCTGGATTCCGTTTAGCTGGCATCCTTGCAGTTAAATAGTTACCCTTCCTTTCCACATCCTCCACGAATTTTTTACATTCTGCCTCATTACGTAGTTCTACAACAACACTTTTGTTTCTTATCTTCTTGATACTGTTTACGCCGACTTGAACTTTATTTTCACTTTCTTTCATTAGTTTAAGAGTTTGTTCTGAGTCCTTTACTAGATCCGGTGTTCTTGGTGATACTATTACAACAGTTTTGGTCTTTTTAGGATTAGACTTCTCAATCTGACTGTAAGATACATTTGGAGGTGTAGACTTACGTTCATTAGCTTGTGCTGACATATCCATTAAAGAGTCCTTGAATATCACTAAAATCTCTTTTATAGCATTCATCGAATTCATCACTCCTTCACACCACTTACGGTTCGTTCTTTTATCTTTATTTAACACTTCAAAGACCTTTTTAAATTCATTTTCTTATGCTGGTACACTATGGAACTAACTAATTTGTAGCACTTTCAACTCTCGCTACCAAACTAAAGATTTTATATTGATTCAGATATTATAGTATAATATATCGCTGGAGAAATTAATAAAGTAATATATTTAGGCCTATTTAGACGATTTCTCTCCCGGTCTTCAGAATATAGAAAATCGTTTTTAAAAGTCGTAGCATTGTACATGTAAGCTTACTTGAATATGCACTTTCACATGCCTGAATTGATGTAATTTAACTAAATACCTTTCGCGAAAGTTTGTAGGTAATTAATACAACACATTTAATACAACGAAATAATAAAACTTGACTTGTTCTTTTCTCCAACGACAGATTCAGCTTAAAAGACATTAAATTGCTTTTCCTTCCATTTCATTTATTTGGTTTATTATTTCGCTGATTTCCGATACTTCTTGGTTTAAAGAATCTTTATTTTTAACTTCGTTGTCACTTATATCGACCATTTTCACGACACCAGTACTGTTCTTCTAATATCCCTGGATTTATTCTGTCATTTTCAGAATAATATGATGTAAACAAATTTAAAAAAATTGACGGTAGCTCAAGAATGCCGCAACGGGAAGTTTTTGGGTATGGCAATACTGGGGACGGGTCGCGATCTTCATTTTTTCAAGTGAGGCCTTCTTTATATGGACGGTTTTCAGCATTATGGAGTGTTTAGCTCAAGATAAAGTGTGCGAATAATATATGTGACTTCTCTTCAATACTACATTTTCCTTTTTTCTTTAGTGACATCTTCACAGAGATGCTTGCCTAACAGACTTACTGATCTGAATCCTCAAACTACTGAAAAAAAGAGTTTGAAAATAAGCGTTAGGCTACATTGTTGTCATCAATCCTAAAATCATAAAAATTTCAACATTGAATATTATAGCAAATACATTTCTCCAAAAATGTTACAGAAATACGTCATTTTATGTGATATGTCGTAATAAGCAATGTCTTACTAAGCAATGTTTTAAATACAGAGTTTATATAGAATTCAGAGAGGACCATTATATTTCGCTGTTATACCCAGTAAGTCGTTACAAGCGATATAGTTATAAATAGTTTTGACTGTATATATTGTACAGGGTTCCATCTTCCAGAATTCACCAGACATTACGCTTATTTCTATCCTATCTTTTTGTAAATCTTGTTTCTATACTTACTTATGTAATAAGCCAATTATATGTAATCCAATCTATTATCTATTTAGGCCTGCATTGTGTTTATATACATATATTGTGTAGTACTTATATCTTGTAAACTTCTTGTGTAGTAATTATATCTTGTAAACTTCTCTTCTGCCAATGATTGTACTTTGACTGTCCCTAATTGCGAGCCATAAGGCTCACTGTGACCTTTATGAAAATGTAAAATAAAATAAAAAGTCCTGCTCTTTGTGTCTGCATCCAGTGTCCAGCCAGGCATTGTAGAAAATGAAACACTGTCCTGCTTTTTAATGCTTCTCGACTATATTAATACAAATTTTTGTGTGAGACACTTTTTACATAAGTAATGCTTTAGAGTTCATCTGAAATAAATTTCAAATCCACATATGAGTATGACCAAAGAATATAATTTGATTCTACTGAAATGAGTGCTCCAGTAGGTGGTGATCACTAGGTACAGAAGCCATTTTCAATAATCAATTAGGCTAGTTTCCAGAACTTCTGTTTCCTGTTAGCATATGAGTTGCAGATTCACTTCTTTAGCATTTTGCCTTTGTTCCCATTGTTGTTGCAGGATAGCTGTGCTATTTTACTTTCCAAAACAAATGGGTACAGTGTGACAGCCATATCAAACACTGTTAATATTCTAGTATAGGTCTAACAATTATTTTATGAAAGTTAAAAACAATTTCAATTTCTTTTTTTATTAATAATCTTTAAGGTTCATTTTGAATATAGGTTACTGACAATAATAATAATTTTAATAGTTTTACATTAGTGGGGTAATTAGGGACATTAAAAAAGTCTATATGTATAATAATTGTAAGTAACTACACACTGGACTAAATGTTTTATAAGTGAATATTTTCAATAAATACTTTTGAGAAATGTTCAGTGATTGTAGTTAGTCATAAAAATAGATTTAAAAAAATGAATTTTCTTATATAATCTCACCTTCAAGTGCATACCTGAATTACTTCCACCATCTGATTCTTTGCCATCATTATCACTATCACTATCAGTAATGCCATTTTCCAGTATACTAAATTCTATATCAAATTTATCGGAATAAATAAAAGCAAGAATTTATACAATATTATATAACATGAGCTCATGGCACCTTTATACCCTCTACTGATCTTCAGATCAGCTGGGATTCCCTCTCCCTGCAACATATGATTGCAGCCTTCAGATGCGTATGAAATGCAAGAAATGCATTTATTTGGGTTTTAAAGTTAAGAAGAAGACACTGTCATCTTACACAAGTTTTCTTGGGATTTAAAATTTGTTAAGAATATAAAATCCCGAGAATACTCCTGAGAGCAGCTGACATTGTCACAACAGACTAGAACATGCCTGAAGTTAGCAAAAAGTTGGCACTGCGTCCAGGGCATTATGGATTGCATTGACAAAATTCTAAGATGACATAACTTCAAGGTCATCTATAGTGCACCAAACACACTCAGGTGCGAGCTGGTCCATGTTAAAACTTTGGAGACCAGCCATTTAACTATCTACGTGTACCAATTTTGCCATTTTTTATTTTGCTATTGACAGAAATGTACTAGGCATACTCACAAAACAATACATGTTCTGAGTGAGAATACTTCAGCAATGATTTTTGTTGTATACCGGCTAAGAGGGATATGAATTTATAGATGTTCAAAATTAGAAGTAAAAACAGCACAAAATATTAGAACATACATGTTGTCACCTTTGTCTTTCGTAATGCACCATCTATTGAAATGCATGGTAACTAACTCTGCTGTGTTGTGATGATATATTTTTTCTCTAGGGTTGCATAAATCAGGAACTTCATTATATACATGCTGTGCTTTTGTTTCAGATGAAACTGACAAATTATTTGCAGTTGTTTTTCCATTTATAAATCATGATTACAAAAGAAATTTGCAAATTAATTCAGCACCACCAGTTTACACTGGATTGAATCAAATCTAAAACAAATGTGAAAGGCACTGGAAGTTTTCACAAAGAACTAAATATAGAGAGGAAAATAATCAGCACTTATTTTTTTTTAAAAAAAAGGTCTTGCATTTTGCTTTCATTTTTCATTCCATTGGGAAAATACAGATGACAGTAATGAACAGAAATCTTAATGGTATGTTGTCTTAAACAGTCAGCATGAGCAGCATGCATCATTAATTATGAAAGCCCATCACCTTTTTATTCACACATAAATGCCATTGATCTGAGCCACGATCGAATTCATGAATTTGGGAACAGAAACCAGTGCCTAGCTAACTTTTCATCCTTACTGACAATGTGGAAGTTGTGAATGTTTACTCTTACAAATAAAGCAATTTTACTCACAAGCAGCAAACTAGAAATGGTTCTCTGCTGTCATTCAGTCTCTGAGCTTGTTGCCAGAGTTCCAATATTACTTCTGTAGATGGTGGTAATTTCTCATCACTTCTCCAGTTTTTCAGATGCAAGATGGTTAGTGTCATCTCCTGATTCTGGTTCTGCAAATCGAAGGATAAATTTGTTTAAACTTAACTGCTTGTGAACTCTGAAATACAATATAAATGAATAAATATGATACAGTATAGGTCATTCAATTTATGCTAAAAATGGGCAAGTCAAGGATTCGATCCCAGATGAAGTCATTGGTATTATTCAGTTGAATTAATTATTTTAATGGCATTTTATCCCTGGGATTAACTCAGTCCCAGACAGAAATAAGTACTAGGAGTAAATCTGGTGGTAAAGACAGCTGGTGCATAAACTTACCACACCGATGTGCCTCAGAAGTGTCACATGGGTAAAATATTTGGGTATTCACATTGGGCTGAAAATAGAAAAGTAAAATACAGAACTTACCATTTTCATAATTTGTAGAAAAAGTGTAATTTTCTTTCTTTCTGTGCAGTAAACTTCTCAATGACTTAGCCCTTTCATTATGAATTCTGTTTGTTTTTTGTTTTTGTTTTTTTAATTTGTTTTGGCCTGGACTCTATTAATGCAGCCACTCATAACTGCAGCGCCATCATAACTCTGAGTGATTAATTTTTCAGGCTCTCCCTTTTCTTTCAAGGGAATATTCAGTTCTTTCAGCAAACTGTTGGAAAGGGATTCTGCATCATGATTCCAGGGCTTTAAGAACCCCCAAAATAGCTCAACAGAATAGTGGCAGACAACTACCATCTGAAAATGTGCAGAATCATCAGTGGTTTCATCTGCTTGCACCTATAGGAAGTTTGAATTCTTTATTTATTCTTTAATTTCTTCTTGGCTTCCAATATACACTAGAGCAACTCATTCTGGGTAGTCGCTAATGCTCCTTTAAAAGCACTAGCACTTTCAAGATGTTCCTTCGTGCTGTTGTCAAGAGTCTGGACAAAGTCTACAAGTCCATGAAATACTCTTGGATTATTTGAATCTCGCAACTCATCATGTCCTCCCAATGACACTTCAACCACACCACAGAACTTGAGGCAGTCTTTCAGTCTTGACAGTATATACGAGGGTGTATCAATAAATAACCGGACTGATTTAATTTACATAAACCGCCCTGGAGCAAAATTGCTGATAGCCGCGGAAAGGTGACACCTTCATCTAGCAGTGCTATGAACGTCAGCCATGCAGAACGATTCAGTTGGGAGTTAAACCCGGATACCGCAGGTGGTGTTTACTGTAGCCAACATGGAACTGAAATTGCAGCAATGCGCATCAATACAGTTTTGTGTTCTTCTAGACAAAACTCCTACAGAAACCTTAGAAATGGTGCAGCAAGCATTATAAAGACCATGCTTTAGGCAGAACACAAGTCTTTGAGTGACACAAACGGACCTTCAAGATTCTCTGCGCCATGGAAGACCTGTTACAGAAAAAAGTGAAGTTAACATCAACACAATTCACACAACTATGCAAACAGATCATCGCATAACAATTTTGAAGATTGCAGATATAATGAATTTGTCTTTAGGAACCAGATCTTGCCAAGACAGGATGTATCTTGCACCAAGACAATGCACCGGCTCATTAAGCACGTGCAACTCAAGATGTCATCGGAGAATTGGGCATTGAGAACATACCTCATCTACTGTATTCTCCGGATCTCGCATCTTGCGATTTTCACCTCTTCCCTAAAGTGAAAAAGGAGCTACGTGGTCGCCATTTTCAAAATGATAAGGAGTTGAACAACGTTGTCATGGTATACTGAACAGACTGTCAAAAAAGGGGTTCAGTGAGTGTTTCAAACAATGGGTAAAATTGTTGGAATAGTTGTAATTCATCAGATGGAGAATACTTCGAAAGTTTGCAAGTAAATTTGAATTAAATAAAGCCATTATGTGTTAATTACATAATTAGTCCAGTTATTTATTGATACACCCTCGTATTATGCCTTTTTCTACCATCTCATTTTTGCACTTAATTTCCAAACTATGATCCTCATTCAGCTGAACCAGTGTAATGACTTTTCCCACCATTTTCATGTCCATGCTACTATTTATTTGCTTCTGAGAGCATTCATTTTTATTCATATTATTGTTTAAATGTCGTAAGTATGTGATGTAATGCTCTACCTTGTCTATGTGGTATTTTCACCGAATAAAAGGCACATACAACAGAATAATGTGTTAGTCACTGGTGCTCGTGGCTGGGAAGTTAAGAACTAGAAAGTGGTCCAACTAGGAAGACGTCTGGCACTGGTGAGGGAACAGTGACTGCAAGGGAAGGCTACCATTACATTGCACAGTACCAAGAGCGCATGTGTAGGTGAAGTGGCACTGAATAGCCACCCCTAGTGTTTGCACACAATAATATATATTCATTTGTTTACATGATGAAAAATAATAAAATATTATGACCTGATAGGAATACCAGCTAGAAAAATTACATTCTGGTAACTTGGTGCTAATAATACCCTTCCATATAAGTTTTATGTATTTGTGGTTTCATCCTACCAATCTCATATGGTGAGTAACTTACATCTGTTCTGGTCTCTGTAACTGTAACAGAATGAACCCTCCAATTTGCAGAGTTCTCTTCAGATTTCTTTGTCACCATCACATAAGGTAGAGGTCTCATGCTCTGACCAGCTTCCAATGGCCAAAAACTGCAAACACTCTGAAAAATGAACATAAAAAATGAAGACTTATGTGTAAGGTTGGCAGATTTCAAAATATGGAAGGACACTTTACTGCAAATGATAAACAAGCATCCTATGTTGATGTTAATACTGCGTAAGTGTGTGTGTGTATATGTACAATAATTAAGATAACATTTTTTTGAACTCTCAGTGTTTAATTTGGACTATTCAATGTGCAGATTAATTTGAAAAATAAAAAAATAAAAATTAATATACAAAGTACTGTGGTACCATCATAATTATGGGATATTTTGGATGTTTTTCCCTTACTTTTTGCTGTACTTTGCTTATGATCAGACCTAGGCCTTTTATTTATTTTTGGATGATTATGGTAACAATGTAGGAACACAATACATGCTGAGATGTGCAATTAATATTGTTTCCCACTTTTTGTTTTAAAAAATGGTAAGAATTGTTTGAAATTACCTTGCTGGTTGGGGTAACTTCGGACAGGCAATAATTTTTAATTTTTGTCCGTGTATACTCCACATATGGGGTTATTTCAAGCATGGAGTAACCAAAAAATGAGTGTAAGCATAACCTTTACTTATTAATACACACTACAAATTTATTATAGGTCATTAATAAAAGTAGTAGTAGTAATAATAATAATAATAATAATAACAATAATGATGATGATGATGATGATGATGATGATGATGACGATGACGATGACGATGACGATGACGATGACGATGACGATGACGATGACGATGACGATGATGATGATGATGATGATGATGATGGTGATAATAATAATAATAATAATAATAATAATAATAATAATAATAATAATAATAATAAATCCGCTGAAAGTGTTTCTTCTGGTACTCAGGAGACCACCAAAGCAGGAAAACCCCGGCAGCGTATGAAGTGGACTGATGACATGAATATGCATATCATGCGCTGTTATTACAATATAACTCATTTAGAAACAATACACATCTACCGCCAGGAATTGTACAAAGCCTTTACTCAGAAATTCCCAAACCTGCAGGTGACGGAGCAGAGAGTTGCTGATCAGCGCCGTGCTATTGTAACAAAAAATCTCATTCCTGAGCCAAGGTTAGTTGAGCTTAGAGCAGAGGTAGCTAGATCCTTTGATTTACAAGAGGTAATTGATAATGATGATGGGCAGTCAACCTGCCAGAATTTAAATGATTCAAACCTAGAACCTGATCCGGATCTTAACCTGGAAGAAACAGGAGAAGAGAATCATTATCATAATGAGGACACCGAAAAACTTAGATTTGAGTTTAATAAAGCACTTGTTGAGATTGGAGGTACTCATCCTCTTTCCCGCCCTTATTTACCTCGTCAAAATACTTCAAGGCGTATGGCTTCTGCAATTTCAATAATGAATAAAATAATATTGCCTGAATATATAGTGGAAAGTGATTTAGAATTTGAGGATCTCCACACCACCATTTATGTTGCTGCAACTGCTGTGATAAAGGCCACAGGAGGAAATGTCCGCCACATAGTTAAAAGACATGAACCAGAAGAAAAAAGGAGAAGAGTGCCTCCTTGGGAACACAGGTTATCTAGTGCGATTGAAGATATAAGAAAAAAAATAGGTCAAGTGATGCAATACATATCTGGAAACAGAAGCAGTAAGATCCTAAAGTTGTACCAAAAGATAAAAGATTCGGAGTCTAACCACTCGAAGTATGACCCAGTAAACTGCAGCCCAGAACAAATCCTAGACACACTACGTCAGAAGTTAGCTGCTAAGACCAAAAGGATCCGCAGGTATCGTGAATCAAAGAGACGAAGAGAGCATAATTTATCTTTCCAACGTAGTGAAAAGCTCTTTTACCGAAGCCTTAAAGAAGTTCCTAAGGTTAAAAGTGATCGAGTCCCACTGGCGGAGGAAATCAGGGACTTCTGGGGGAATTTATGGTCAAAAGCAGTGAACCACAAAGAAGATGCTGCTTGGATAAGAGAAGAAGAGAAGAATATTATGGATGTACCGACTATGGAAGCTGTAGCTATTTCAGTTGAAGATGTCACAATAGCTGTGAACAAAACCCAGAACTGGAAAGCTGCAGGCCCTGATGGTATACATAATTTCTGGCTCAAAAGATTTACGAGCATGCATCAGTACATCGCTAAATGTTTCTCTTCTTTTCTAAGACAACCACAGAATATACCAGCTTACTTATCTAAAGGCGTGACTTATTTGCTACCAAAGGATGAAAACACTGATGACCCATCTAAATATCGGCCAATCACTTGCCTGTGCACCCTCTACAAGATCTTGACTTCTTGCTTGTCTGATAAAATTTACTGCCATCTGGATGAACATCAGCTTCTAGCAAAAGAACAAAAAGGTTGTATTAAACGATCACAAGGATGTAAAGAACAACTCACAATTGATGCCGTGGTTATGGAACAGGCATCTCATAAGTCACGTAACATCTATACAGCTTATACAGATTATCAGAAAGCTTTTGACTCTGTCCCACATTCCTGGCTACTCAGCGTGCTCAAGATGTATAAAATTGATCCTGCTGCCATTTCCTTACTACAGCAATTGATGTTATCATGGGAAACTGTATTGCAGTTGAAATACGGAGGTAACCAACTTGTATGCAGAAGTGTTCAAATAAAGAGAGGAATTTTCCAGGGGGACAGTCTTAGTCCATTGTGGTTCTGTATGGCACTCAACCCTTTGTCATCTATGTTGAATGCATCAGGATATGGATACCAGATAAAGGGAACGGGTAATTTGCATTGCACGCTGTCTCATCTTATGTATATGGATGATATAAAATTATATGGAGCCAATGACAGGCAAATGAAGAACCTGCTTCTGCTCACAGAAAAGTTCTCCACTGATGTGCAAATGTCATTCGGAATGAGCAAATGCAGGACCCTCAGTGTTGTACGAGGAAAGGTCCAGCTAATGAATTTCACACTAGAAGCTACGGAGACATTTGAAGCCATGGATGAAGAGGACACATATAAATACTTAGGCCTGCTTCAGGCGAAACGGATAGACCATAAAGAAGTCCGTAAACGGGTTACAGGTGTCTTTTTGCAGAGATTGAAAGCAATTTTAAATTCTAGCCTAAATGGAAAGAACACCTTTAAGGCAATCAACACCTTTGCCATTCCTGTCTTGGTGTATACATTTGGTATCGTTAAGTGGTCTGAAACAGAACTGGAAAATATAATGAGATCTACACGTAAGCTGCTGACAAAACATCGTGCGCATCATCCAAGGTCGGCAGTGGAAAGATTGATTCTGCCACGTAATAAAGGAGGACGAGGTCTCATAGACATACCGTGGATATGCCAGAAGCAAATTCAAAGCCTCCGTAATTATTTCCTTAGCCAGAAATCTCTTCTACATCGGGCAGTTAATGAAGCTGACAAACGGTTTACACCTTTGGATCTCTGTCATGCCAATATTGTTGATTTAGAAACAGATGCAGCCCATGTTGCAACTATTATACAGCAATGGACGCAGAAACCATTGCATGGTCGCCATGCACATGATCTGGAGCGCCCACATATTGATCGAGAGGCTTCCAATGCTTGGCTTGGTCGAGCAGATATCTTCACGGAGACTGAGGGTTTTTTATTGGCAATTCAGGATCAGACTGTTGCCACAAAAAACTACCTGAAATACATAGTAAAAGCAAACCTGGAGAACGATACATGCCGGCGCTGCAATCAAGCCCCAGAGACAATCCAGCATATTACGGGTGCTTGCCAGGCGCTTGTGGCGAAAGAATATTTGACACGGCACAATCAAGTGGCAAAAATTGTACACCAGACTCTGGCACATCAACACAACTTGGTGCTGAATACTGTTCCCTATTATCAATATATTCCCGATGTGGTTCTGGAAAACAACTCACATATATTATATTGGGACAGATCCATACTTACTGACAGATCAATAACTCACAATAGACCAGACATAGTGTTGATAGATAAAATCAACCGGACCACATATCTTATAGACATTGGCATACCAAATACTCACAATTTAGAGCAGTGTGAAAATGAAAAAGTAACCAAATATTTACCCCTGGCTGAAGAGGTTCGACAACTCTGGAGGCAAGAAAAAGTCATTGTGCTGCCTTTAATCATCTCCTCAACAGGACTTGTACCGAAGACCCTAATGAAGAGACTGAAATACTTGAAGATCACAGAGTATGTGAGGGATTGTATGCAAAAAGCGGTCATCTTGAGTACTACATCCATTGTCCGCAGTATACTAAACATTTCTGTTTAAATTTAACGGTGTCATCTTGCTAAAAGCCGATGACATCGTTTTAATACCTGTAAAAGCAGTGGAATGAATAAATAATAATAATAATAATAAAGAATGTCTCCAAGCAAAAAAATTCTATTGACATTGTCATAGTGTTTAATTAGGTCTGTATATCTACATGTATATTTAAAAAATTCGTCAACATTATAGAAGGCCTTCTGAGTTAGCCAATCAGAGATATGACTTCTTAATATTTTTCTATCCCATTGATAGATGTTGTTTGGAAACTTGTTGCCTATTTTTGTGGCCATTCCTCTGAAATTACGTAGTGTTTTATTTAGCCTGTACCTGGGTGCCTCACACGTGATGCCAATATAAGTGAAATATAGTAAGTTCACACTTCAATTAAATCAAAATCAAAGAGAACTATTTACAAAATGTCTTTATCAAAAATGAATATTCCTCTCTTCTCACTTGGTTTCAGCAGTAATTCAGCAAGCTGGTCTTTTGCAATTGTATCCTTGTCCTCCATGTCAGGAAACACAAACATCCTCTTACTGCCTTTGTGTGATCACAAGAACTTTACAATATGTTCCATGCTCCTATGTCAATTACCACTCCAATACATTTTCTAGTTAGTGTTCTTTTCCCCAACTCATAATTTTGGTTCACTACAACGAAAATTTCTAAATCAAGGGTAGATACAGGATCCACTGATAACATTTATCGTTATCCTCAAATGCAACGAGTTCTCTCTTATGTCCCTCTGAATTTCCCCGATAACTTCTTGGGGAGCGAAATGAGTACTTATAATGGATTTTCCCAGAGAAATATCCAGCTTGCAGCAGTGACAAATAGTCCTTTTGGCTATACCAGTTCCATATCGTGCTTGAAATAGTACAGTCCTGAAACTGGAGGGCCAAGATGTTGAATTTTCATCAGGATCTGAAACATTTGGAAAATTCTTGATGACCTCTGGATCACTGTAATCAATCCCAAGGCGAGGAATCTGCTTCTTAATGTGCATGCTTCTCTCTTTTCCAGTGTCTCTTTCATATATGCAAGAAAGGCATCTCTAGACATTTTCCGGTTTATTAGCACATTCTTCCATACTTTCTTTAGAGGCCCAAAGAAACTCACATCCAGTGGCTGCAGAATATGTGTGCTATTTGGTGGGAAAAGAACAAACGAAATGTTGTGCTTTTCACATTTTTAACCAGTGCCAGAGATACATGGCTTGACAAATTGTAACCAAGTTTTATTCCAAATCAGCGTTTTTAAACAGGTATTGCCATACACAAGAACTAGTCTTCAAAAATGGGAAGCTCGAACCAACTGCTCTTGTTTCAGTTATATCTTGCATCTGATGGGCCACCTTCCTGCCAAGCAATTCATATAGGCCTATTCTTGAATAGAATGTATGGAGGAAGTAGTTTTCCATCTCCACTAACACACATCATGCTTGCTTGCTTTGGAAAAGTGCATTATCCTCTCTGTATTGCTTGGCACCCCTCTTAACAACGTTTCCTTCCCAGGTCGTCACACAGATTAGTTTTGTCATAATTTAGGGCATTTTCATTTGGAATTCTCTCTAATTAAGGGCACATACAGGTTTGGGAAAAATTCGTAGGGGAGAAGGTGATATTCATTTTTTTTTTCTCAGCAATGAATTGCTCTACAATCTCGTAAACTAACATGCTCTTTATTGACTACTTCTACAATTGCATACTATTTTCAAAATTAATCAAACTGTTGCAGTTACTGGTAATTATCATTACAAATTGGCAGCCATGTTTCATGCACTGAAATGCCATTTCTCTGATAACTCCCACAAATGTTAATATTTCTGAGTACTTTTTCTATCTATTTGTTAATATCATATGAACAACGCTATCTACAATTATTGATTTAACATTAGCTTTTTTTTTAATGTAAAGGAAAATGTAAAAAAATATTCTTTGTGGACTCAATTTTAAAAATGTTTATACTGTAGATATTCCAAAGATTGTAGACAATGTTAACATGATGTTTACAAATAGATGGAAAAAATAATCACTAAAAAATATTGACATTATGAAAATGATCAAGGAAATGGCATTTTTGTGCAATTTTGTAATGATAGTTACCCGTAATCTACTCTTATACAATTCAACGGCCCTAAATAGCGTGCTCACTCGCTCGCCTGCTTCGTGAAACATCGGGCATACTCGGCGATGTTTGTCTCTGGCAGTGTAAACTTTTACGAAGAATACAAAATTAGGAAAACAGTTTCTTTATTATATAAAGCCTAAGTGAAATGAACACAATGAACAAATATTCTAATTTTATTTTTACTTACAATTTTCATAGCTCTGAACCACAAACAGTGTAAATTTCTTAAAAATCCTGGAGTCAATTAATAATGGCGGGCGAAGCCAGGGGCACTAGCTGTAAAATATTGATGGTTTAGCTCTTGAAATATCGCTGATAATAAAAATCCAAACAAACCATTCCTTCCCTTGAAACATTATATAATTTCTGAAAATTACACTGAATTGATCAAATAAAATTCACATCATATTCATCTGTCAACAAACAGTTGAGAAATAATAATTATTATGTGTTCACAGGTTCCTTTGGAACTGCCTAATCGAATCTGAGATCGTTTTCCCAGGGGGCGCTTTTTAATCGTGGAATGTACTCTGAAGCCGGAATTTTAGCTGTTTCATTAATTATTAATGGCTTAGTTTATGAATGATTCGCATGTAATAAATATAATGCTTTAATAGTTATTATACTCTTAATTTTTAATTTTTAAATTAATTATCGTGGGTGAAGTCACAGGCACCTACTAGTATTGTAACAATTTAATTAATTCTGAAAATAGGTAATTGTAAAGGTAGTCAATAAACATCAAGCCAGATTACAAGGTTACAGAACAATTCATTGCTGAGAAAATAAAAAGTGAATTTCACTATTTCTTACCTATAAATTTCACCAAACGTTATGTCCCCCCCCCCCTTAATGGACTTAATCACATTTTGAATCGACTCTTCTCATATACATGAGTCTGTTTCATTAGTAAAACTTTTCACTGAAGGTACAGGTTTCCATCAGAAAGATGGGTGGTGGGATTCACTGTGCCAGCTGTACACTGCAAAGGTTGCCAATTAGATGAATTTTTGTAATTTGAAATGCTGACAAATAGGATGAAGTGTGTTGGTAGAATGAGAACTCAAAAAATCATGATATCAGACCACATTCCAAAATTATTCAATATGTACTTAAAAATGTTCACAGTAAAAGAAAAAACCCTGAGCACCCAATATCCTTAAAGAAATATAATGCAGTTAGCACATGACATGACACGATATATATTAAATCTTAATGTTAGATGCATTCTAAATTTATTTTCTCTCTTACTTTTTTTAATATACCCTCTGCATGCTAAACTGCATGCGTAGTACTACAGGCTCTTAATTAATCTTACATTGTTGAGTAAGAACATAAATACTTTTGAGTAGGCCTAATACATAAGTTAATATTTGCTGATGGCTATTGTTCTTGATTCTTTTTCAGAGCTTTAAAGTCTAACAGGTTTACATATTTTGTGAATGGGTTGAATGCATCTTTATTAGGACAGACTTGTGTGTTGGCCAGTTGCCTTCTTTAAGAACACTGTTCTTCAGGATTTCTCTATCACTTTTTACTGCATTACACTCGAATATTAAGTGGTCCACTAAATGACTCTTGCAAACCATGCTACATTCCAATTGGCTTTGAGATTACACCAGTGGCGTGCGGTGAAAATTTAGGTGAGGGAAGCAATATAGTCTAAATTTTTATAAGCCTATAATAAAAAAAAATAAAAAAAAGAGTGCGTGGAACGCCACGCGACAGAAGTAAAACTTTATTTAATTTGTTTATTTTTTTCAATTTTTTATTATTGGATTTTTTCAATTTTGCATTATTGGACTTTTTAATATTGGGTTTTTGGACGTTTTTAATTTTGGATTTTGGACTTTTTAATTTTGGATCTTTGAATTTTTTATTTTTTAAATTTTCGATCTTTGAATTGTTTATTTTTTATTTTTTAAATTGTTGTTATTAGGATTTTTAAATTTTTGATTTTATTATTTATTAAGTTTTAGATTTTTGGATGTTATAATTTTTAATTTTGTTTTTTTAAATTTTGGAAATTTGTATTTTTTAATTTTGGATTTTTAATTTTTTTTAATTTTTAATTTTTGGATCTTTAAATTTTGGATGTTTTAAATTTTTTATTTTTTGGACTTTTAAATTTTGTATTGTAGTTTTTTAAATGTTTTATTTTTAGATTTTTTCAATTTTGGTATTTTTGATTTTTTAAATTTTTTAATTTTGAAATTTTGAATTTATTATTTATTAAATTTTGGATTTATGTTTTAATTTTTAATTGTTTCTTTAAATTATGAAAATTTGTATTTTTTAATTTTGGATTTTTAATTTTAGATTTGCGCGGTAATGAATTTCCGGGTTCCATAAAATAGATAATATACCTTTAGATTGGTTAGGAATTGATTTCGTGACGGTTTTAGTGTGACTGATTTTCCCGATTCACCCTCTACCGCCACTAAAGAAGTTTTACTTCAAAAATGACAACTCACCCGATTTATTTGAAGAGCAAATCAACTCGGCTATCTTTGGCAGCAAAATCTTCTATAATCTTTTTTTTCTATGGCCAAAAATACCAACTTGGACATTCTGCTTTACTCAGAGCGAAGGACCGCGAAGCCTTACTGAAATACTGAACTGAACTAAATCATGTATGGGGTGCATGGTCAAGGCCGAAGCGAGGGTGGTAAAAGAGAAATATTTGCCAGTCTCCCACCCAGTCATAAGGGGAAGGGAAGGAGATAGCATGATGCTCTTGACAGTTCGTTCGGTGACGTCGAGCCAGGGAACCACTTCCCCTATTCTTCCAATTATGCTTCCCAATAAAACCTTGCTTGTACAGAGGTATATAACACACATAAAAAAGACGATTTTGAGGGCAAACAAGTATCTTGACACTTGCTAAAGTAACCTTATGGTTTTACAACACAACATAGGGCACATAAGAATACATAAAACACTATGGTTTCAACATTATTTTTATAAAAACAGCCTTTTAAATGCGTTCATATTTTGACCCGTGGCTCGGCGGGAGACTGCAAATTCAAACCGCCCTGTCCCTCGTTCGGCGATTTTACGAAAATACACGAAGCACTTCATCCCCTCATCATAACCTCAGGAGGAGTGGAGCAAGCTGGGCTACGGCCCACATTTCAGACTTCCACGCTGTGACGAAATTGTAGCGAGTAAAATTTGCTTCCCGCGAATGAAAGTTAAAATCATAAAATATTATATTCCTGATAATTTAAATTTACTTTATAAAATAAATTCTTATTTTTGCATTAACTAGAGGAAGCATTGCTTCCATTGCTTCCATGGACGGCACGCCACTGGATTACACATCAAGTAATAAAGTAGATGTAGAAAATCTTCTCGGGTTTGCAGCCAGGTGAGAAGTTTGTTGTGGTCCAATGTTTCCGAGGCTGACGCTGCCTCCATCCTCAGGGAATTTGAAGTGTCGAGTTTTGACATGTAGGGGAAATATATACCAACCCGAGTTGGGCGGAGTCGACCAATCAGGGAGCAGCTGTTCTGTTTTCGGTCCTTTTCCGGGCCAAAATGTTCCTTTTACCTTTCAGGTCCTGAATGCATTTGTTCCAGGCCTCGTTGATAGTGTCCCCTACATGTCAAAACTCGACACTTCAAATTCCCTGAGGATGGAGGCAGCGTCAGCCTCGGAAACGTTGGACCACAACAAACTTCTCACCTGGCTGCAAACCCGAGAAGATTTTCTACATAAGATTCGCCAGGAAAGCCTCAAATCTTACATTAATAAAGTAGATGTCTGGACACTGCCTAACTTACCTCATTTCCTTCATCAATTTCATTCAGTACAATAATAACAGAAATGTTCTTCTCAATAATCAATCTCCAGAAGTCACAGACTGTTGACTCCAAAGGAAATTGTGTCACTATGAATTGATTTTTTACTTGAAAACAGTCCACAAATACAGCATTTATATAATTTGAATTTTCATCATCATGAGGAAATGGAGATATGTACACTCGGCCACTAGAACCTATATTGTCAGAACAGAAAAAAATAATATAGGCTTACTTTAAATAAAAATACAAGAAACAAAGTGGATACTTTTTGTTCTGTTACACAAAGAATGAAACAAAAGACACTGGGCTGAGGACATTTAAACAAAATCTTAACCAATAAAGGTAGGAGTGGATTTATCTTTTATAAAAGAAAGGTTCATTTCATTATGATTGTTCATGAATAAAGTGAAATATGTATGAAATATTTTTACCTATGTGTGTATATATATATTTATTTACAGTGCTTTTTCTAGAAAAAGTTTACTGGTATTCTTGTCATTGGCAAAATCCTTATACCAATTACTGCATTTATATGGGCGACTGAAATCGATCTGAATCTGATTCCAGCTTAATACTTTTCGTGTTTGCATGGAAAGTTGTGGGAATGTATTGCAATCTTTGTATAGTTGGCTAACTTGGATACATATGGCTATTTTTGAAGCTAACCTGTGTAAGTAATCTCCATATTTATACAGTGATTAAAAGTATAGGGGGAAAGCGTGGAAGGATTGGACTTTTTTACTTTATATATATATTTTTTAATTTTATGGTTTAATATAGGCAAAAACTAATTGTATTCCTGAAAAATGCTTGGCTTCAGGTTATAAATATGTCATACAGGAGATTTCAAATTGTATTTACCTTGTAAGTAATGTTTTTAATAAAATTATCAAATGTTCCATCCCTCCTACCTGATGGGTGGCATGGGACACAGTTCAAGGAGGTATGAGACAGAACTTTTGAGCCTTATTGACTATGTAAATAACATTGGAAATCCTCATAAAGTTTAAAAATGCCTTTTTTCCAATGCCTTTAAATACAGCATAAAACAGAAAGTTATAATAGGTGACTTGGAACAACAAGTCTCTCATAAAAGAGCAACTTCAAAAGAAAGCAATCTTTGAATCCAGCCCTCATAAAATCGACCCAGCTCACTATGAATATAAGAAAAACACCTTGAAAAACACCTTGAAAAACATTTTAAATTTTTAATCAAATATGTGAGGCAACGTTTCTCATTAAAATGGTGTCCCTTCCCTCCTGCTACAAATGTCCTATTCTTCCTGCATTATAGCTATCACACGATTTAACTTATAACACCCAAACTATCAGTTCTATGTCTTGTTTTCAATTGCTTTACATTATTGAAAAGTCATACATTTTCATCAGTTACAAAATATTTATGGTAATTTTCCAATTTAAAAAATTATAAGGCTATTTAGAAATTCCGAAAGATTGACAAAAACGAAGGAAGTTAGTTTTCTCTGAAAGTTACATCATAACATCCACCATACTTTTTAATATGGCAAACAATTACTGTTTGCCAACTTCTGAGACCAAATTGGCAAGAATTTCAAACATAGTTTTTGTATTATATTTAGTGGCACAGCCATGGGAGGTGCTAGGGGCTAACACCCCCCCCCCCCAGTCCTCCAGATTAGAATGATTCTTCTTTAAATGATGTCTTATTTTCACTGAAGTTCAATTAGTGATAAGAATGCAAGATAGTTTAGAACATTTCACATACAATATTTGAAATTGTTGATTTGGATTAATTTGTTCTCACTGTATGTAAGAGAAATTTGGTAATGATTTCAAATGCAATAGCTTGCAATGTCTCATTACATTTGCTGAATCTAGTCCAAGACCCGCTGCACAAAGTTTGCTGCAGGATACATAATAACAGAATACAATCATCATGGGAATCCCATATTTCTCATCTCTACAAGAAACTTTCTCGCACTAGTTATGCAATGAGAGTCCTAGTTAACTCCTGCACACCGGAAATTTTAAAAATCGCGTACTTTGGCTATGTACAATCTATTTTAACTTATGCAATACCCTTTTGGGGCATCTCGTCTAAAGCCATTCATGTGTTCAGACTCCAAAAACGTATCGTCAGAATTATGAAAAAAGTACCTCTAAGAACACACACCAAACCTATTTTCAAGGAATTTAAAGTTCTCCCATTACCTTGCTTATATATTCTGGAGACAACAGCTTTCATACACAAGAATAAAAACTTATTCCAAATCAATTCCGACTATCACACTCACTTCACCAGAATTGCTAACAACATCCATTTCAACCAGTGCAGACTAGCAAAAACTCAAATCAGTATGTCTCATAAAGGAATCCAACTGTACAATAAGCTTCCCCAAGAGATTAAATCACTGAACTTTGCACAATTTAAGAAAAAAGTCAAGCTCATCCTCTTTGACCATCTATTCTTTTCGGTCGACGAATATCTGAATTCATCCTTTTCATAATTTAAAAAATCCCTTTAGGCAGGCCTACAGGCGGAGGTAGATTTCGAAGTGCTTTTGGTTTAATTTATTGTCGCTGCATAGCACTCTTTTTCTTTAGCCTTGGCATGGTAAACCTGCAGTAATAAGAACTGAATTCGGTAAAGAGGAAGAGCCTACAATCATTTGTTTTGACAACAAGAATAGGATATAATATTCTGGGAGGCCGTGCGCGAGATCAGCAATGAATAAAATTAGCAAAGCCGCTAAACAAGACAAAATTATGATATTATAATAATTCTTTTAAGTGTTATTATTTTCAAACATTAAAATCTCGCGTCATATGAGAGCTATCAAGAAACTAGTTATTGATTTGTAGAGTACTCATCAAGAGCTTTTCAACGATACCCCACAAGACGTGGTTTCAAAAGTTTCGAATTTTCATCCCCCACCCCCACCCCCACCCTCACTCGAACCCCCGAATTGTTGGTGTCACTGTGAACTCCATAGGGAGTACTCTAATTTATTCAAACAAAGTTTCCCTCTATACTTCATAGGGGCCGAGATATAAATGTTTTAAAATTTCAACCCCCTCCCCCGACCACCCCCTTGGGCCAATTTTGCCCATTAACGAACTTGTCCGAACTATTGGGCCTAGAAATAACATAATAAAATTTGGTTCAAATATCTTCAAAATTACGGCCGCTATCGTGTAAAGATATATATAAATATATATATAAATATCACAAAATTTTTTTTTGGACGGGCGGTGGTTTCGTACTTAGGGGAGCATGAAACGTAAAGATATGAAAGAATTTTTCGAAAATCATAAAGTGGTATCCATTGCAATAGGTAGATTTTTCTTCGAAAACCTACCTAAAAACTGGTTGTTCTGTATACACTGTAGCTAATTTAATAAATGTACATATTCTAGAATAAGATTGTTTTCAAATTATAATGTATGTTTTGATCATTATTGTATCTAGGTTAAGGCTTAGGTTAAGATCTGACTGACGAAGCCATGTGTTCTTGTAATACTTAAGGTGGATAATAAATTACAATTACAATTACAATTACAATAAAATCTTCTGTTAATAGCAATAATTTCAAGTCAATTCATGGAAGTCAAAACAATTTAGTATGTTTTGTTCTGTTATAACTGCTGACTGACTGAATTTTTTAACTCTTGTTTGTTACAGCACTTCAGAAGATCAATTTAAAAACCTACGGAACCCAATGCTATCAGCGAGTAGATTCAGTTGTGATTAGGCTTACTGGTGCAATAACTGAGTACTTCAAAAGTAAAATGAAATGTGTTGTACGGTGATGTGTTAAAAGTGGAATATCAAACTATTTATAAACAATAGGTAAGATAGAAAATTGTGACGATGATTGTGATTATGATAATAACAATAATAATAATAATAATTTTAATGATGTTTTCAAAAGGATAATAACTTCATACATTTCCTGTATTGAGTGTACCACCCCTCCACATTCTCCCCTGCTAATAATTTCTACTCACCATATACAAATTGTGTCATAAAAGTGTAAGAAAATAATATTAATATTACAATGAGTATAAGTATTTTTTATTAAATTTGGCAGATCAACTAACAGGACAAATGGTGGACGGCCATGCAAGTGTAAGTGCGCACATCTGGATTAAGTTCAATATGATGTTCATGAAATGATATTGAATTCGACCTGAATCTGATTCATTCCTCCATTTCCAGAGGATCAGGTCGAAAATTCTTGCCTGACTGAGTTCAAGTTTACATGACGATCTTCATACAGGAAGATCGATCTGAATCCTGCATATAGGGCCTAAATATAGGAAATATTACTACTTTCCTGCACAATCAACAAAACGATAAACCATTAAATCTGATTTAAGGATTATTATATAGGGATTGAGAAGCCATGTTAAGTAGGATTTTCTATCAAACACCTCATTATTTAAGAATTGATAATCTCAAGTGTAAATTTAACTTAGTTAAGTAATGTAGGACTACTTATAGTGTTCAGTGTTCTAAACAGACTTAACTTACTGCTGTTAGCATGTTAACATGTCTGCCTTTCAGGAACCAGGTAAAAAAAACAAACGCAAAGGAAGACTGACCAGCTTAGTGAATATAAACAAACTCATGGTATTCAGATGCACAGAAGATCTTGTTGGAGTGAATTCATTTGGTCTAAGGCAAGCTCACATTCTCCAGTAGAAATGCAAGTATATTGGCATGCTTATCTGACCATATCAACAGAAAAAAAGCACTGTGTAAGGTTTACGCTAAAAAGATGTATTGACTCCTTAATGATTTTTCATTTGTCTGTAGATAGAAAAATGGTCTTGTCGACTGTACAGTACCATGAAAAGCTTTGTTTGAAAGATGTACAGTTGGTTGCAAAAAGGATTGGCAGTTTAAACATTATGAATTCCAGATACAGAAACCTAAGCATGTTATGTTGTCATTGCCTGCACACAAGATAGCATATAACTAAACCATTGAAACTGGCTGTAGAGTAGAGAATTGATTACGCCTATCCAAATACTGATCAACCAAAAGTGTTCCAGTTGTAAAATTCGCTGTAGAAATGGTGGTTCCCCCTCCATAAAAAATAATAATAATAAATAAAATAAAAAATAAAATAAATTAAAAAAATAAAACTTCTATTCGTAAACTGTATGCCTACTTCAATGGCCATTTTGAAGTTATCAAACTATGTTATTTATAAGACGCGTGACACAAAATTTATAAAGTTTGTGTTTAATATCAGTCTAAAAATTTATGGTTACCACCATTAGCTCAATTAATTAATATAGATTAAAATCACAATCAGTTCACAATTGCTCGTGCATGCGTATTATAAAACACAAGTCATCTTACATGTAAAATATATAAAATTAATAAAACTTAAAAATATCATTGTAAAAACTTAGACTTCAGGCTTCAAAATTTTAGACTTAAACTCAATCGGAAAAATGAAACTTATTGAAGAATTGAATATCAGTGTTCCTTTGTTTCATTTTGCTTCATATGGGTTATCTGAAAAATCTGTTATCCAACCCCCCCATTCCCAATTGTTTCATATGATCAATTCTCTACTGTAACTGTAAATGTTATTTATTTCAGCTATTTCAGGAAGTTGAAACTAGCATAACATTGTTTATTATCTAATCTAATAGCCTACATCTTCACATAAATTAAAACAAAAAAACACATCTCTCATAAACCTATTCCAATACCCAGTGAAGGAAGTGAGGCGGTAATACCAGCACTAGTTTCATTGTCAATTACTGTGACTGAAAATCAGTGGATCATAAATAAAAAGTTATCGTTGCTTTGTGCCAGCCCTATTATCTGTTTGCATCATAATATAATTACTTCTCATGATCAATCATCCACTGGTATGCTTTCACTGGTAGCTAATGCCAGTATAAAAGGCTGTGTCTGGTAACTTGTGATGGCCTTTGTTGCCATTTTAATGACTACACTGCTTGATCCAATGTTTTTCAAATATTTATCAGTAACAAAATAATGTAACTTTTATACTGTTTAAATTGGTCTTAAATAAATTTAAAACAAATTGTTTGAAATAAATAAAATTCTGTCAATCAACAGTACAAGATCTGTAAGCCTTTTGCGCTCCTGCTTGAAAATCACCTATAAAGCAGGGTTGGTTACTCATGGAGGAAGTCAATTTAAAACACAGCCGAGTGTATATAACAATTTCTTGCATAACACATAATAATAATATGTAAGGGAGGAGTATGCTTTTTTAAAATTGAGGTACGGCAGGGAACAATCTTGGGATAGCATACTGCTTTGGCATTTTACCAGTTCCATCACTTGTGAATAGCAGACTGATGTGATTAATTGTATTATAGTCAGTTATGGTTTACATCACATAAAGTCAATGTCCTACTATCAATTATTTTAAATTTATATATTAGATATATTTATATATTATACATTTGACTGTCGACATGGTCTTGTGGTTAGCACTGCTGACTACTGATCCGTCGGCCCGGGTTTGATCCCTGGTACCTCCCCGGATTTTTCTGAGATAGGGAGGTCTGGAATGGGGTGCACTCAGCCTCGTGATATAATAGTTAGAGAATTCAAGTTTTTCAGCCTTACGCACTAGTATATAGTAAGAATCTAACGGATACTTGAGCTGAATACGTTGAATGTTTATAGATTATTTATTTTACTGCCAATACCATATAATGACACAGTTTATAACTTTTTACAGCAAGCTTTGAAGCAAGATAGTAAACTGTGTGTATTATGATATGATATAATTTATTCTTGCAAATATATTGTATAACAAGTCAGTTATAAACAGTATCATATGATATTGGCAGAAAAATAAATAATCTGTAAAAAGTTATAAACTGTGTCATTATATGGTATTGGCAGTAAAATAAATAATCTATAAACATTCTACGTATTCGGCTCAAGTATCCGTTAGATTCTTGACTTGATCTGGCTTGGCTTGATAATAGTGGGAATATTTTTTAATCGTATTTAACTTATTTGAGTGATTTCAAGGTGTAAGTTACATCAATTACAGTTCACTCTACTATCTGGAGTTTATACAAGTGTTGGTGAGCTTCTTGTTCGAGTAAATATTGGAAAATACTTAATTTTGCATCATGCATTCTTTGGCTGTGTTTTATCAGGTTGTTTATTCCACTTAGTTACCAATTTACATCATGAAATAAACCCATTTATATTCATTTTAAACTCATAAAGATGATGATGAATATCACAGAGCAAATTTATGGAAGCAAATTAATGCAAATTCCATATCAGCAACAGTACTGACGGTCCTACAGCATATTAAAAGAGGATTATTATATGATTTGGATAGATGAATAGAAGAAGATATATATCTTTTGTAATTTGTCATTCCTACCATGGAGAGCCTTACCAATCCTCCTTTAAATACTCCTAGCGGAGTACCTAGCCAAGATAACACATGTGGTCAGCCTTGCCCTCACTGTGGGAAAATATACAAGGGTACTCATGGCGTTAGTATTCATATCAGTCGAGCTCATCCTCAGGAACAGAGAAATAATATTGTGAATAGGCAGTCAAATAACATTAAGACTGCTCAGATAAGTGCTGAATTGCCTAGAGAACACGGAAACAAACAGACTGAAGATGATTACTCTTCAGTAGAAGACAACAATTTGAAGGTGTATAAAGAAAATCTGGAACAATGGAAGTCAGAATTTCTCACAACCCTTAGTGATGAACAATTTTGTAATAGGGTTGAAGAATTCACAACCTTCTTATCTCAGGCCATTCACCTTTTGCCTGGACCAAAACATCCGGCAGTGCGGTATTACGAAGCTCGTAAAAAGAAGAAGGCATACAATAACCAAAGGGAATATAGTAAAAGTAGTAACCCAGAAAGAGCCACCAAACGGGACAGGTTAAAACGACAACAAAGATTTGATTATCAGAAGACGCAATATTTGTATTACAACCAAAGAAGGAAAGCAGTAAGAAATGTTTTGAATGATAACCGCAATGTCTGTCGAGTTGATGTTAATAAAATTCATCACCACTTTTCCTCGCTGTTTTCTATACCAAATGAAAGCGAACGAGATGTATATCCATCCAATGTTTCTGACGCTGCTCGAGTCAGTTTGGATGAAACAGAAGATATACTAATTAGCAAGCAAGAGATATCTACAGCAGTCAGAAGAATTGCAGTCGACACAGCACCTGGCCCTGACCATGTTCTTTTGAGAGCTGTAAAAGATGACACTTGCTATGAGATCATAGCACTAATTGCTACAACAATGGCAGCCCGCAATCTTGTTCCGGAATGTTTAAGAAGAGCAAGAACAATACTAATCTTCAAAGGTGGTGATAAGACAGACCTGGCCAATTGGAGACCTATTACCATCTGCTCGATCGTGAGAAGAATCATCGAGGTGTGCTTGATAGAAGACTTCAAATGTATGTATCGTTTTGTGAACATCAGCGAGGGTTTACTAACTCCCCCGGCACACATATTAACACGTCTATTTTGGAATCTCTTCTCACGTCAGCTAAGAAACGTAAAACAAACCTTGCCTTGATCTTCTTAGACATTAGCAAGGCATTTGATAATATTGGACATGGCCATCTTGAGAAAAGTCTCTCATCACTTAATATACCATCTAAATTATCAGTTATAGTTTCTTTGCAAATAAATAACATTACGCAGATATGGACTAACAATCAAAAGACCAAGCCCATTTCAATAAGAAGAGGAGTGTTACAAGGATCGCCTCTGTCGCCTACTTTGTACAATCTAGTGACAGACCATATCCTACATGAACTGTCTTCCAATGAAAATGCTGAGGATTTTGGTTATTCTATACTGTCAGGTCTCCCTAATATAACTGTCATGGGATTTGCAGATGATACTTTAATAGTAGGCAATAATGAAGAATCTGCCAAGAAACTTGCCGATATAGCCATTCAAAGGTTTCTTGAAATAGGCTTGGCTATTAATATGCATAAATCAAAATCTATTTCAATTACTAAAGGCACTATAAAGTATGATGATTTCGTTCTAGACTCTGGACAAGTCATTCCTTCAATTGCACCTGATGAGACTATCCGCTATTTGGGTGTCAACTATCATCATTGACCCAAAAGCAGCGATGAACGATCTTAAAAATAAATTTGATGCCTTAGCTTCCTCCTCTTTATTACAACCATACCAGAAATTTAACATCTTGAGTACTTTTATATGTCCATCATTGATTTATAAATTTCAGACTACACCATTAAATAGAATACCAGTCAAATTTCTTTCTGACGCTGACGTATTAATTCGAACAACATGTAAAGAGATACTTCAACTCCCAACCGACACCCCTGATAGTATGATGTACTCAGCCAAGAGTTATAAGGGATTAGGACTCTTTAAAGCATCGTGGGAGGCATATTTACAATTCATTAATTCCTGCCAAAGTCTCATGAATTCTAATAACATCCACATAAATCACACAAGAGACTTGAACGATGAAGTTAACAGATGTCTCGAAAAACTTAATCTGCCATCAGATGGAAGGCCTGCCTGGCTTAAAGTTCCTTCCATACGGACGCAACTCCGAAATAAGGAATTTGAAACTTGGTGTTCTTTGCCCCAGAAAGGAAAGGGTGTCATCCTTTTTAAAGAATATACGCCATGTAATAAATGGCTTAGTAAGCCCAAAGGATTGACGAGTAGTGAGTGGAAGGATGCAATTAAGATGACAGTGAATGTATGTCCAGTTCGTGCTCTACCAGGCAGGTCCCAAGACGGTCACCATTGCCGTCGTTGCGGCAGTGAGAAAGAAACTCTTGCTCACGTCTTGGGTGCTTGTCCTTATGGTGAAGTGCTGAGGAACAGTCGCCATCACAAGATCCGAACTTTAATTGCAAATGCTCTGCGGGAAAATCATCATCAAGTAGCTGAAGAGGTCTACGGCGTTTCTGAAGGTGGCTGCTCTAGAAGAATTGACATCATCGCCATTCCACCAGGCTCAACCAATGGATATGTAATCGATCCTACAGTCAGGTTTGAAACAAGTAGCACCCAACCTGCAGAAGTTCATGCTGAAAAATGTCGTATCTACGAACCCACCATTGCATACTACAAAGAAAAATACTCCCTTTCTTCTATTACCATCTTTAGCCTGATGGTGGGTGCAAGAGGAACAATTCCTTCATTCTTTGTAGATTTCTGCAGATTCTTCCGTCTGAACAGCATTTTAATAAAAGAAGTGTCTCTGACAGCCCTGAAAGGTTCCCTCTCAATACTCAGGAATCACTTATATTCCTAAATTGTATATATTTGTTTTCAATGTTCTTTTTTTCTTGTTTCATAAGTTTTCTTGATATATGTGAGTTTTTTCTTTATGTTTATTGTAAATACTTGTAAACACTTCTTTGTGGTGCAAATCATTTTCTTTTATATTACGCTTTGTCTTAGGGCAACCCTTAACTAAGGGAAGCTGAATGTAAATAAACATTAATATATATATACTAGTGCGTAAGAATGAAAAACTTGAATTCTCTATCATACAGCACTAGTGGAAATGAAATTCATTAACACTTGTGATATAAACTGAGGAGCTACTTGATAGAGAAGTAGCAGCTCCGGTCATGGAAACCACCATTAACAGCCATGGGTGTCAGCATGCTGACCACATGCCCCCCAATCCTGCCGTCTGCCTATGGAGATGAGGCAGCGGTCAGTTGATAGGCCTTGTCCCTTCTGGGATGTTAGCTTTATATTATATATTTATACATTATATATTTATATTATAGGCCTACATATTATATTTATATATTATATATAATATGATTTTTACATAATTACTTCTGACTATGCACATAAGTGTACATTTTAGTCCAACGTGAGCTGTTTGCACAAAACAAAAAATTATTGTATGTACAATCGATAACTCATTACAATTGCTACGAGTTCATGTTATTCAGGTCTTGTTATGTGCACAACCTTTTGAATCTGTTCCAGAGCATTTCTCCATTTATGCTGGTTATGATAGTGGTAGTCATAATATTATAATAAATTTGAAGTCTAATCTTCTTTAGTACAATATTCTCAATCAGTTTGGGACACCAAAGAAGTTAGTTAGGTTGGTCAAAATGTGTCTAAATGAAACTATAGCAGAGTCAGGGTAGGAAAATTTATATCAGATAGGTTTGCCATTAAAAACTGCTTGAAGCAAAGAGATGCCCTGTCCCCTTTACTGTTAAATTTCGCTTTAGAATAAAACATTATGAAAGTTTAGGAAAACAAGATAAACCTAGAATTAAATGGCTATCACCCAATTTTAGCTTATGCAGATGATGTTTGTCTTTTGGGCGATGACATAAACATAATCGAGAATAATGCAGAAAGTCTTTCCGATGCCTATGGAGACACTGTCCTTGACACTTACCAGGAACAATATTCAAGTTTCTATTCTTGCGTGGATCCTTTTGTGATGGTGAAGTTACTGTTTCTCCCACAGCAGGTTTCAGAGCTTCATCCTGCCACCTTAGCTGATCAATGCGACAGAACTGATGCTGCAGAGATCCTGACTCACTTAACTCCTGGACTCGTTTCTCAAAATCTCCAGCACATGGGTAACTGGTTGATTCCATTATCAGACACTCCAGAAGCACTAGGTGCACAAGTCTGTACTGATCCTGCAAGATTACAGTTTTCCAGATAAACACAAGATTTTACTAGAAGATAATTTCTGAAAACTATCATATATTGAAAATGCTACATTATAACAGCGAAAGTAACTGTAAAAGAAAGGTTAGTTTCATGAAATAAAAAATAATAATACCAAAAGCAGCATACATCAGTGTTATAACCCTCTTTCCCTCTCTTGTTTCTCCTTTTTTCAAAATATTATTTCAGATGGATTATGGTGTGAAATTCTTTAATTCATAGATTTTTCTTTATTCATTTCTTACAAAACTTGTCATATTACAAGTGCATTAGTGGTTGTGTGTTCTGATTTAATCTAAATGCTTGGTTTTTTTAAAGTTCTGGTCTTGTTTGCCATAACTCTTTTTCTAACAGTTGGTTCTCATAGTTCAGTATTTTAGTTTGTATTTTACTTAATTTATTTAAACAATTTTATTATAATTGACATAATTTAAAGAAATACTACACTGAACAATCAACTTTTCTATCAAAATTAATTTTCTCTGTAGATCATGGCCTCAGCAGGTTTGCTTTCTCTTTCTTGACAGAGACCAAAATTAGAGGAAAACTGCATTTTCACATTCAATTCCATATCTAAATCTGGACAGGTTTAAACTTGAAAACATAAAATATGTATTGTACCCCTTTAAGAAAAAGTAAGCACATAATTATATCTACATGTAAGAAAATATGAAAATATAACTCACGCTAAGAACCTCAAATAGTGGATAAGGCTTCAACCACACACCATTATAGCATGAGGTTTTATTTTTATTATTATTATTATTATTATTATTATTATATTTTATTTTTTTAATTTATTTACTAGCTTAAATGGCCCGGCGTCACCTGGGTTTTGTATTTTGTAATATGAAATTAACTTATGGAGGACTTTCGATGTTGAAACTCTAGGTCAGTCGTGGGCAAACCCCTATCCATTGACAGGCAACCCGCAAACTTGGTGGTCTTACACATAGTTCGAAAAGAACGGGCTAGATGGAGACACAAACAGACAATAAGTGCAGTGGAGGTTGCTTATTCTTAGGGAAACACTAATTTCACTTTATAATATACACTACAAGAAACAAATATTACAAACAATTTTGTATTTTTAATTATTCTTTTACGTGTGCAATTATTTCATTATACAAAGGCTTAGAATGTGCAATAACGCCTTTCCAATTGGAACTACGTCGTGATCCGTCACTGCTTGCAAAGAGAATATGACTCGTACACGGGAATAATCCACCATGTTTATGTTTATGTTTATGTTTATTCGTTCTTCTATGTACAGAGTATCATAATATGGAACGTCAATATAACTTATGCTAATTTTTTTCAAATACAATAATTTTTTACATATACAACTATAATACTAGCCTATGTTAATATAAAATACTTCTGCAGATGGTTTGTGTGCCTATGAATACTAGACAAGCCATTGGAGTTTTCTCTTGCCCAATATCAATAATCTGAGTCAGTGGTATTTGTCACTACGGTCTTTATGTGTGGGGTTTACAGTGCTGCACAAATTCTTCTATAGTGTAAAAACTATTTTCTGTTAGAAACTTTTTTAGTTTCTTTTTAAAAATCATTGCGCTTGTTGACGCTTTAATTTCTTTAGGCAGTAAATTGTAGTATACGGATCCTGCAACGTTTATGTTTTTTTTACCAAATTTTCCTCTGTATGATTGCATGTGGAAGTCATCATGAGTTCTAGTACAGTGGGAGTGAATCTCTTTGTTTATTTGTATGTTAGAGTGGTTGTTTTGCTTAACAAACAGAATTGCATATTGTAGATACACACCAATTATGGTTAGAATCCCTAGTTTAGCAAAAGCTTCTCTACACGAGTCTCTAGGTTTCAATTTTGCGATTATTCTAATGGCTCTCTTTTGTAAGACGAGAAGAGAGTTTCTTTGTGCAGTAGTGGCTGTTCCCCATAACATCGCTCCGTATTCAAGATGTGAGTGAAAAGTGGCATAGTAAACCATGCAAAGTGTTGCTGTAGGTAGAATCTCTTTCAGTTGTAGTATAAGGAATATTGCTTTATTGAGTTTAAGACATGTATTATCTATATGATTTGACCAGTTTAAGTTCTCATCCAACGTGATCCCTAAGAAATTGGTTGATTGTGTCTTGTTTATGGTTTGGTCTTTGTATGATAAGGCGATGTTTGTTTCATTAGTTGGGTGTTTTTGTAATACGAAGTGTAGGTAATTAGTTTTGTTAATATTAGGTATTAAATTGTGTTTGTCACAGTATTGTTCTAATTGGTCTATCACCATTTTCATTTTTATGTTTAGGACTTGTGGTTCTTTTGCTGAAAAAAGAAACGTGGCATCGTCGGCATAAAAGATGCTATCTACCCCTATCTTGGAAGTGGTCATTTCTATGTCACTGATGTACAGTAAGAATAAGACGGGTCCAATTACTGACCCTTGGGGTACTCCGAGTTTTATATTCTGTAAATCAGAGTTGTATTGGGTTTTACACCCGTACACATCTGTTTTATTAATTTGTGTATATTGTTTCCTGTCCTTCAAATAGGCTTTAAGCCACTCTTTTGCATTACCCCGTACCCCGAATCCTTGTAGCTTTTCTAATAATAGATCGTGCTGTACACAATCAAATGCTTTGGTGAGATCTAGAAAAACCCCGACAACTGTTTCCCGATTGTTCATTTGGTCTATGATTCTGTTTAGTGTTGTTGAGATGGCATCTTTTGTGGATTTACCTTTTTGGAATCCAAACTGATTTTGGGGGATAATTTTATGTTTGTTACAAAAGCTAATTAGTCTCTTTAAGTAGATACTTTCAAGTATTTTTGAGAGTGGGGAGATTATCGTTATAGGTCTGTAGTTTTTAATATCAGTTTTATCCCCTTTTTTATATATGGGGGTTACCTTTCCTATTTTTAGGCTATTTGGAAAGGTTCCAGCTGTGAAAGAATGGTTAATGATGTGTACTAAGGGCTGAAGTATATAGCTTTTGCAGATTTTCAATAATTCATTTGACAACCCATCTATTCCACATGCTGTAGACATGTTTAATTCTTTGATAGTTCTTTCTACTTCTATACAGTCAGTAGGCCAGAGAACCATTGAGTTGGTTATGCTATTAGCTATGTTATGACTCCTATAGTTACTATTTACATGCTCATGATTGTTATTTATAGTGGCATTTGTGAAAAACGTATTAAAGATTTCGGCTATATTTTGGGGGTCTGTAATATCTTGTCCCTCCTGTTTTAGTGTTATGCCCTCGGTATGTACTTTCCTCTTTTTCCTGGTTTTGTTTATTAGTGCCCATGATGCTTTAGAGACATTTTTTGAAGTGTTAATTTGTCTAGCATTATGCATTAGTTTTGCTGCCTTAATTACGTTATGATAGATCTTTTTGTAATTGTAAAAATAAATTTTGAAATCATCTGAGAAGTTGGTTTTACTGTGTGTGATAAGTAGTTTAAGTTTGCTCCTGGAAATACATATTCCTTTAGTTACCCAGTCATGGTTTTCTTTGGGAGTCGTCCTATGTTTGACTTTTTTTATTGGGAAAGTTACATTGATGTAATGTGCCAGTGTTTTTTGGAGTTCAATTGTTTTTTCATCTATTGCTGCAGTATTATATACACTGTCCCAATTTTCCTTTTCTAGGCGATGATATAGTTCGGGGATTAGTGATTTGTCAATGATTCTTTTATATTCGTAGGTATGTGTGGTATGCATGTCATTGTCTGCTTTTATGTCTATATATTGCCCTATGTGGTCTGAGATGCCTGCTTCAAAGAGCGAGGTTATGCGCAGGTCCTTTGGTATGTTTGTAAATATGTTATCAATACATGTTGCAGATGTGGTTGTTATTCTGGTTGGCGAGTCCACTGTGTGTGTTATGTTATAGCATTGCAGTAATTCTATCAGTCTGCGAGTGTCGGTTTCATTGTTCAAAATATTTAGATTAAAGTCACCTGCTAAAATTATATACTTGCCTGTGCCCATCGTTTTATCTAGGATTTCCTGTAGCTGTATCATGAAAATGTTTATGTCAGAATTTGGAGGTCGATATATACCTATTACAATGTACGCTTCTCTACAATAATTATATTCGATTGCAGCAATTTCGATAATTTTTTCTATTGATAGGGCTTGTATACTCGGCATGAATTTGTATTTTTCATCTGGTTGTGATAGGATGCATACTCCCCCTCCTCTGTAATTGGCCCTACAGTAGCTGGTGATTACCTGATAGTTGTTATAATTAAGCAATTCTATACAATCTTTTTGTGTTGCATGCTCCGTTAGTATAAGTAAGTTGGGTTTATAGTTTTGCAGCATTGCTTCGATTTGGGGATGCTTGTTTCTAGCCCACTGTACATTCTGGTGTAGGATTCGCAAATTTTTATTATTCTGTTTTACGTTGGTAAGGGGATCGTGCATATTAATAGAAGGTAGATTCAAGTCTGTTGTGTTGGTCTGGGACAAATGAGTTAGTTGTCTTAGTCTTACCTTGTTGTGACTCTGTGTATGATTATTTCTGTTTATGGCTGGGTCCTTTTGTTTATGGTTATATTTTGAGATTTCCGGTATATTTAAAGACTTATCTCGTTCATCCACCACTGGCTTGTCTAGTTTTCCGGCTTGCAAGAGTTAATTGCATCACAGAGAAGCTTGCCTAGTTTAAATGTTCCGCTTTGATTAAGATGTACTCCGTCTCGTGCTATGTCCTGTGGCTCGATCCAGCAGTTCCCTTCAATATAGAGGAGATTACGCACAGAACATAACCAGTCCAGTTCGCTGTTGATGCGTTGAATCCTGCGGTCACTTACACCTCTTCGACGTAGTATACTACTCACTATGATCTTGGTATTGGGAGTTCTTTTTTTTATATTGTCGACTATGTCCATTGTTTCCCCCATGATGGTTTCGGCCATGACACCATTCTGTATATTATTGGTACCTGCATGGATCACAACAACTTCCGGGTTCATAGATTCTAGTGGCAGGTTTTCTACCTTGTGGAGTAGTTCTTCGAGTCTTATGCCAGGGTAACATAATACTTTGTGTCCCTCTTTTTTGCATGATTCCCCCGCATGTTTTAGTAGTGAGTCACCAATCACGATGGCTTTCCCCTTTTCTAGTTGGCCTATGGGTGGACAGGAACTGTCGTTGAGTCTGAGGTTAGGGTTGTCACTGTAGTGGTTTTCCTCTTCAATCTGCTGTAAAATACCATATCGATTTCTGGTTTCCACACAGGAGTGACTCTGAGTCTGGCTTTTATTATTGATTGTCACTTTGGGCTTATGCCAAGTTCCTTGAGACTTATTTGGAGTAGGCCTAAATTGTGCTTGATTTATACAGCAGTTGCTTTTTGCTATATCTTCTTGTGTCAACTGAATATCATTTTTGAGACACTCGATGATTGTTTTGAGTGACTGATTTTCAGTAATTAGTGTCTCTAACATACCATTTATGTTTGTTGCTGTTATTTCACTCTCCTTTTGTTTTGTGTGGAGAAGTTCGTTGGCCCGCATGTTTTCCAGTTCCTTCTGTACACCAAATGTCTGCAATGCCATCTTGTGTCTTATGCGGGAAGGTCAAGAACCACAAGTGGTTCGCGAACCAGTAAATGTCCATGTATGCTCTAGGTCCTTATATAATATCTATGTAGAATTCAAAATTAGGAAGAACGACATATGGCGCTCAGACTATTCCCTCAGAAAACGCTAGATATAGCTTTTTATGGCTCATAGAGGATGTCGGATGTTGCATTCCATTGCTTCTAGACACCATGGCTGGGAGGAGTGCAAATAAGAAGAAAAAGAAATTCTGGTTACATAAGATTGTATTGTCTTGACAGAAAATTGTATTTCTCCCTCTCATATTACCATACAACCGTTTTGGGGCTGCAGTAAAAAAGGAATTCAATATCACTTTCATACTTTCCTTCCCAAAAACCTGGAACATAATATACTGCGCTCATAGGACTGAAAATGTTCCATCCCATTTTGTCTTCTTTTAGATGCTTAGGGCCTCTGATAAACATCCCTAGGCCTATTTCTCAACTAATACAAAGCCTACAGCTATGAGTGACGTATCAGTGGATAGGATTTGTTACCAACTTTCGATATAGCATACTCACTGGCACACACTTAACTTGTCCCTGCAATACGACCGCTTATTCTACATCAAAATGTGAAGTGTGAAAATGATATTTTCCATATCGAGGGTAGAGAAAGTTATGTGACTGCTTTATTTTCGTGGATTTTATTCTTCAAGAATTATTTTCACAAATGTATTAATTACATCGATAGTATCAGAATTTGTTAAAGCCCAGTTTTATAATATAGTTTCCAAAGCTCTATGTGAACACCATAAACAATACTTTTGTTATGTAAACTATTGATAGCAGAACTTTCTAACTGTGCCTCATTTCACATTTCCAACTTTTCCCGTGGATTTTTCAAAAATTTTCTTTCATACAAACCTTGTCCTGACAATAACGAACACAAAGAAACAAAAATCAGCCAAATTGGTCGAGCCGTTCTCAAGTGATGCGGCAACAACCCTTTTGTAAATTCATTTTTATTAATATAGATTTTTTTTACAATACATAATGGAATTAGTCGTAGTTTTGAGACTGAAAACTAGTGAAAAGCTTTGAAACAGCAAGTTTATGTTCAAAATGTGCCCATCTCACTATGTGGCCAATAATGCATAAAACATGCATTATAATTAGTAATTACTAATAAAACAATTAAGAGAGCTTGACAGTTCTCCACTCAAATATCCAGTCCTTAAGCAACAAAACAACAGAATTAGAAGTACTGCTACACACTGACTTAAAACATGTTGATATTAGAATATATGTAATGTCCAACAGAGACAATAATCTGTGGTTCATGAAAGCTTATATATCTATGTTGATATTATTTGCTTTTCAGAACACTGGTTAAATGCTCAAGACTTGTAATATTAAATGGCTTTAAATTAATATCTGCTAACTGTAGGTAAAATCTTGGTCATAGGGGCTATAGAACTTAAACAGTGAGAACAATTTGAGCTATCCTTAACAGAAATAACTTGACAGGAACTTTTCTGCTAAATAGTCTCACCTAATGTTAACAGAAACAACAATCTGTGGAAGCGTGCATACATATCTATATCTTATATGGCACTGTACAATAAACAGTGGGAAACAGGTCACAAAATCTTTAACTCAGTATGCCTCATACTGCTGTATGGATTTTGGAGAGAAGTCAACCAGAGAAAGATTCTGGTTCCATGCCTCAGACTCTGGCTAGTTCTATTCAGGTCTTAGGTTTGAGTACCAATGTTAGAGGAATTTTCTCCTAAATAACTTCATCTAAATATGAAATATCTAAATATGAAGTTATTAAGCACTGAAACAAAAATGCTTGCAAGAAGTAGACTTAGGAATAAAACAATACATGGAGTGCACCGATCTCAAAATGTACCATGTATTTATGTAAAAGAAAGAAAGAAATAAAGAAAAAACTGTATGACAAATTCACAGCACACTGGTGGCAGTTATAGGCCTAAACAGTAGTTCAAAACCATTCTTTAATAGTCATCAAAGTAAATGAATCTTCCTTGCAAGAACATGTTGTATTTATTTACCTCATTATCCACCAAATTAGCTCTCTGCTCTCTGATCTGTTGCTGAAATCTCCATACATCAACACAGCCCTCAGCTGCCGCCATGCGTAGACAAATATCAGCCAATATAATGGTCCCAGTTCTCCCTACACCAGCACTACAGAGAAACATTTGAATCGGCATTAAAAAAAGTAAACACACTTTTGACCTTCATCAATGTGAATGATATTAACATATGTTGCTGGATCACTGTGATAGAGACAAATCATAGACTTGGAGTCTGAGTACAACGGACACCAACCAGTCCTCCCAGCAAGTTGGCATGGGATTGCACAGAATTACAATGGGTGGAAATTTATCTTCAACTCAAAAAAATGTCATCAATCACAGTGGCGGTTTCTCCTATAGTGCTGCAGTGCTACAGCACACAGCTTGTTTTCCGCTCGTCGTATAATGTTATTTTCAAACGCTATACTATATTTTCTTTTACTTAGATTTTGAACTTGGCTGTTACGTTGGAGAATGGAAATCGGTAATGTGAATATTATCTTTTCCGCCTCGTGAATGCATCTGGCAAGCAGCTCATCTTTCGTAGGGTGTGACATCATGCTTACGCTTGACTTTGTGATGTGTAAGCTGAAGAATGGGCTGCCGTTGAATTGCATTCACAAGATTTTGAGGTTTCTTCACATCTCACTGGCGCGCTGTGATCTCGCTGACACCAAACGACACTTGCGACATCTGCTGGAATATAGATGAAACTGTAGTTCTGGTTTTAGCCACTAAAAGCATTATTCATGGAGCTGTTCCACTACTCGAGCTTATAATTAAAAACAATTTGGTAGGAACGTTCTCCGAAATAACAAAGCTTCTCAGGATTATAATCACCAATCCTATGACCACAGCAGAACCAGAAAGATGCTTTTCTACCCTGAAGAGGATAAAGACATTCCTGAGGAATACCTTGTCACAAGAACAGCTCTTGCAATGCTTTCCATAGAGAAAAAGATAGTTGCAAACATGGATGGATTCAACACGAAAGTCATTGATAATTTCTGTAGTAAGAAGGAACGTCGCATGGACTTCACTCTGAGACAGTATTTTATCAGGGCCCGGATTTTAATGACATGTCATCTTTTTATTGATGTTGCATAGACATTGCCAACTTGTAAATAAATCCTAATCATGGCCTCTAGATTATAGAAATGCATTTTTGTTAGGTCATTTTTTATCATTTTATGCAATTTTATATTTTTAGGGCATTTATTTCAATTTTAGGTCATTATTTTGTCATTTTCGTGTCATTTGCTTCCTTATTTAGTCATTTTCATGTATTTACATTGAGTGTATTAACTTTTTTTTCGTCGCTAGCGGCGGTGTCTTTGAAGTGTTGTTTGTTTAATGGAAGAAGGAAAAATTCGGCGTTAATGTGTTGACATGTCTCAGCCGGAAGTGAGAATAAAAAAAACCCCAAAATTTTGTATTATATTACTATTGTTATTAGATTGACTTGGCACCAGAGTCTGCCACCTGCTTGGATCTGAGAGTGCAAACTACTGTTTGCCCTCAATAAACAACAATATAATCCGGCAGACCACAATAGGATGTGCCAAATTTTGACTCACCAGTGCCTCAGTGCCAGTATAAATTTCCGTGAGGAAAGAACATTCACAACATTACTGTTTTTACAATTATGCACAAACTAGTCTATAACTTTGTGTGAACAATAATATTTTTTATAAATAAAATGTCAGTTTTTAGGTCATTTTTTATAATTATTAAGTCATTTTCTTTAAAATTTAGGGTCATTTTATAGGTAATTTTTCAAACAATTTTAGGTCATCAGAATATGGGCCCTGGTAATTATGTAAGTAAGCCTACTAATTTATTAAATATTTTAAGTTTGCTGTATGAAATGGTATTTGCAGCACACTCTCGTTTTGAGCCACGAGCCGCTACTGATCAATCAGAGTTATCCAGTAATAACTGGTATTGATATAAGCTCTGTCCATAACTGTAATCTAATAGTTGACCTCCATAAGCTTACATAAATTCCTATTTAGGCCTACACAGTTTTTCCAGAAATTTCTGTCTTCACTTTCAAAACCCGAGTCTTCACTTTCAAAACCTGAAGATCCTTTCAGGGACAAAGGTAAGTTTAGAAGTGTGAAGTAAATGGCAGTAAAAAAAAAATCAGGATCAAGATGATTTAAGTTTTCTGGAAAGTAGGCCTACTAAAATAAAACTATGTGTAAATAAAGTAAAATACTTAAGGAAATCTTCACATTTCAAAATAAACCTTGTGAAATAAGCTGAGAGAAATGTAGGCCTATTCAATATTACAGTTAATGCATGTGCCATTAACTGGAGGTTCTCCATGTTCCTAAGTCACATAAAAATCTTGAAAATCTCAGTTTCAAAACTAATACTAAAATAAAACAAACACAAGGGAAATGAATAGCCTTCTTATAAAGAAATCTAAGTTACCTAACTTACATAATTATCAGGCCTATTGTTGATCATTCTGGTAGAGAAAGAATTTGTTTAGAAGAAGTAAACTGAAAATGTAGAACCTACAGAACCTATAAATAGGATTATTTGGTATTACAGTATAAGAAAGAATAAATCATTGTTTTATAAGTGAAACTTCTTACTGTTTCAAGTTTAACTTTATTTGCCTAAATAAAACATGTGATGACTGCACCGCTGCAGACATGGGAATCCAGCCTCTAGATCATGTTGTGGGTTCAGAGCTGGCCTCAGTCAATGGATTTTCAGGATGTAAACATTCTGGGCATTCTCAGAGAGGGACTACAGTCTGATGGGTCCCAAGTCGTAGATTTATGGCACACGAAAGAACTCAAGTCTAAATAAGAGTTTCTGGACCAAAATCCCCAGCCCTTTCAAATTGTAGTAATATCTTAGTTTCCTCTAGCTGACCATCAGGCTTGTCATCTGTCCTCTAACAGAAAATAAGCATAACTAAATTATATTGATCTTTGGTAATGAAATCTTCCTCAGAGGCCCCTATACTCTGAGCTCAGAGTGAGCACATCCTTTGAAACATGATGTATGTAAGCAGAGTAAAAGCTAAAATATGTTCACAAAGAACACAATACAACCTACATATTTCTGCAATGGTGAATGGTTAGTCTGCCAAATCTCAGGTTTATAGCTCATCTGGAAATGGGTAAACATTAATGGTGTATTTTATGGAATAAATTTAAACTATTAGAAAAGGATGAAATAGCGAGGATGATTTGTGGTATGTAAGTATCCAATTGGGCATTTGCCTTTACGACTGGCCATGTCAAATTGGCCAACTACAGGATTTGAACCTGGGACCTCCCGAATGCGAGTCCAAGACGTTACCATCTCAGCCACCTTGCTCAGTTTATGGGAATTATAGTGTATTATTCGCACACTTTATCTTGAGCCAAACACTCCATAATGCTGAAAACAGTCCATATAAAGAAGGCCTCGCTCGAAAAAATGAAGATTGCGACCCGTCCCCAGTATTGCCATACCCAAAAACTTCCCTTTGTGGCATTCTTGAGCTACTATCAATTTTTTTTTATTTGTTTACATCATATTATTCTGAAAATGACAGAATAAATCCATGTATATTAGAAGAACAGTACTGGTGTTGTGGAAATGGTCGATATAAGTGACAACGAAGTTAAAAATAAAGATTCTTTAAACTAAGAAGTATCGGACATAGCGAAATAATAAACCAAATAAATGAAATGGAAGGTAAAGCAATTTAATGTGTTTTAAGCTGAATCTGTCGTTGAAGAAAAGAACAAGTCAAGTTTTATTATTTCGTTGTATTAAATGTGTTGTATTAATTACCTACAAACTTTCCCGAAAGATATTTAGTTAAATTACCGGTACATCAATTCAGGCATGTGAAAGTGCGCATTCAAGTAGGCCTACATGTAAAATGCTACGACTTTTAAACCGATTTTCTATATTCTGAACACTGGGAGAGAAACTGTCTAAATAGGCCTAAATATATTACTTTATTCATTTCTCCAGCGATATATTCTACTATAATATCTGAATCAATATAAAATCTTTAGTTTGATAGTGAGAGTTGAAAGTGCTACAAATTAGGCCTACAGTTAGTTCCATTGTAGGGCCTATATTAGCATAAAACTACACACGTTATATTTTCTGGTAATTGGCAACCCTTCAGAAGCAACGGTCACTGCCTTCTGCAATAGTCAGTCTCTTATACTGCATGCAATATCAGCTCCCCTCACCCCCGCATTTTTTCGGCTCAAGATAAAGTGTGAGCATGATATTGCAACTTCCAAAGCCCTATGTTAACACTGTAGGTAGTATTGTTGTCATGAGAACTGAGCAGAGATTTTAAAGCTGCATCCACCATTTTGAAGGTTTTTTTTAGGGGTAAAAATTATAAAATTGAAATTTTTGAAATTATCTCGTTGGTTACAGGCTAAAAGCTATAAGTGTGCCAAATTTAAAGTTTCTAGCTCATCTGGAAGTGGGCAAAGATTAATGAACTAGTGAGTCAGTTAGCCAAGCAGCTTTATAAAAAAGTGATGTCTTGGGACTGATGAATAGCTATAAAGTGAGAGAATCAAATAGTGCAAGCTTAGAAAAAGTCCATGCAAGTGTTCAAATTAGATTTATATATCTCAGAGAACCTCACATAAGGTACTTTTCATGAAATCTCAGCATCAGATTTCAGGTTAGAATTCAATGCTTCTTATACCATAGGTATGAGGAGGTTAATGATTGGTTCAACCACTAACAGGAAAACATACAAAATAAGATTCTTATACCTGCAGTGTACAACTACTGGTCCCCTACCAGAAGGCGTAGCCAGTAGCTTCTTGAGAAATGATGCCAAAGACTGGGTATATCTGGGAACTCCATGATCAGGCCACGAAGTAAAATGGAACTGATGAACCTTTTAAGACAATACAGATTATAAGAAAAGTGGTTTATAAATATTTTTATTAAGACACTTTAATTCTGACTTTTCTTCATAGGAAGAGTGAAGTCATGGAATCTACAACTATTAAAACTCTTAGGCATATTATATTAAAAAGGCTGCAAGTATTATAAGTGGGCAGATTTTAAGATCTTATTCCATCAGTAGAAACAGACAAAACATTCAAATATCATAATTGTCCCAAGTGAATGCATTTCTCAGAAGAAAAGGTTCCTAAACTTTAACTATGCTTTACTCGATAAGTACTGGTATTACCGATATTCAAGACATTTAAATTTTTCACTTCAGCATAGGAAAGAATAAGATAGTTTTATGAGGAAAGTTGCCAGTTTCAATGGAAATTAAATACAAAGATTGATTTGTAGGCTCAAGTCATAACTATCTAGGTCCCTTTTCCTGATTGTTCTATCATTGAAGTGATATTCCCTTTTCTCAGATTTCATGGCAGATTTTAGAAAATAAACATTGAATCTGTACCTTCCTTGTTTCCTCTGCAACTGTTATGTTGAGTAGTCGGAAAGTATAATGAGCATATATCTCTTCTGAAGTGTTCATGACAGTAACAGTCCCATAACTCAGTTCCTCACTGTAATCTGGCCAATATTGTTCACATTTTTTCTGTAACAAAAATACTATGCTTCAAAGCCAAATTACAGTAAATCAAATTTTAATTGTAGAAATAATCTATTTTAGTCAGTTTTGTCTCACAATTTTGTCATCAGGAACATTCGTTTTAATGCATTTTTTCATTTTCAAAATACACTTTTCACAGACACATGTCCAGAGAGAAGAACAGACTAATAAATAAACATAAGTTACAAGAACATAGACAGATGCAGACAAACACAAACAATTTTTTTTTCTGAAAATTCCTTAAAGTGAACAGTTTTGACTTTCTATCTGAACACTGGGCATATTTATTTTTTACCACCATTATAGAGATGGTAATAGCAGTTAAACATCCAACCTGAGGGGTTAAAATATAACAAGGGTACATACTTTTACATTTATGTTTCATTAATTGTCACACTATTGCTGCGAGATTGGCCAATATTAACTATAAATCTCACATACCTTTCCATTTTCAGTGATATTTGCCAGCATTGCAATCACTTGTACATTTTCCTGCCAGACCATTCTCCAGAAATCTGTTATTGTGTTAGGTTTAGGTCCTTGTGTAGCTATGTAAAATCTTGGCGATTTGTAACCCTATAAATAAATAACTGTTAGTATATTCAAACTAAGCATTTTTCTTTTATTCAATAAGTTACATTTCACTTCAGCACCTTACTCTGGTAGTAGGCTAAGGTACATTCTTTAATGTGTGGAAGAAGATTATATAAAACCAATAAAAGAAGTACACCACTAAGAAGTTATCAATTATAAACACATAGTTAGGGTGGCCTTAATTAGCCATGAAAGAGTTATTAAAGATAAACGAGGTGCTCAGAGCACAAGTTGTGTAAGTTTCGCTTACCTCCCTGTATGTGCGAACTTATTGCTAAAGAATTAGCTTGGAAAAAGGTTAAAACTTACGTTTGAGAAAACAATGTGTTGGGGGAAATGTCATTAACGCGCTTAAGGTATCTATATACGTTTGAAATGTAAATTTTTTACAAATTTCCAAAAAAAATTAATTATATTAGAATAAAAGATTGAAGTCTCTATTTTCAGAAAATGTTAAATTTGTTTGGGTTAATAGGTCATAAATGTATTTAAATCACCATTTAAAGGGTTGGCGCAAGCCTTCTTGGCCTGAAAAGGTAATGGCATTCTTCTTCATATTCTGTCTGATCTTTTTAAAATTCCCTTTCCATTCTAGCTGTAATATTTTTCATAGCTGCTGAGGATGTAGTACTGCCTTCCTCTAATAGATGGCAGTCCAATATCAAGTTCCTATGCTGCAGGGGCATTTTGAAAGTTCCAAATAAGAATATTAAGTTTTAAAAGTATCCGTAAACTTCAATTCCCCTTTTCTCAAAGTTCTAAGAATTTTTTTTTTATTATTTATTGTAGGGCATGCTAGCAATAACTTAGGTTCAGGATCTAACCTACATTATGAGGAATCATCGCATAATTTTTACACATAGTTTGCATGTCTTTTAAGCAAACCAGAATTTTTTAAAAATTTGCATATTTATTTTTCAAAATAATTTTTTTAGACCACAATAATATTATTTTTTGGTTAACTAATATTGCATTAACTTAGTTGAATGATATCTAATTCACTCTAAAAAAAATCAGAAATCCTGTTTGAAAAATGCAGATTTTCACTTGAAACGTATAAAGATACCTTAAAGATTTTAACAAATGAAGGCATGGCAACTGTGTCTAGAGAAGATTGGGATGGTTATTGTCGACATGTGCAAAATTTAGAAAAACAATATTGGGAATGTGATGGAATTGTAGAAGAAGTGATTGATTCTATTGTGGTGATAAATCCATTTGATGACAGTAGCAGCAGTAAAGATGAGGACGACGAGACATCTGAATCCGACTCAGAATTAGCCACACAATTATAAGGTATGTAATTACATATTGTTAGTAGCGTTGCAGTTTAAATTTTCAGTGTGAAGTTAATGGTCAGTTGCTTTCTTAGTGAATAGTAGCATGGTATGACGTCACGTACCGCTCCTCGTGCTGCTCAGAGTTTTTCTCATGCTTGGCCGATAGTGCTTGTGCTTTCACCATGACTTTATTTCTATTAAACTACTGTTGATCTACTTTATATGAGAATACCAGCCCAAGCCATGTTCGAAGATCTTTTAGTCTTCAGAAAATTCCAAAATACTTTAATTCTGGTAGGTTCTAGTAGTCTACTAAGCAATTACAGACATTAAAATAACAATAATGATTGCCAATCTATAAGAGTAAAAGTTTTCCCAGTTCATTAAAAGGTTCATGAATCACGACACTTCCACTGATGGAAGCATACACAAACAGCCATAAAATCCAGTGACAAAAATTGGGTACATCCTAGATCCTACAGCCCACTAAAAAAGAAATCTACATCAACCATCTGACAACTTAGAAAAGAAAGCTATCAACGAACTAACTGCACCCCAACTTCTAATTAGAAAGAATAGCAATATGATGAATATGATGATAGATACCAGGGGAACAATTCTTAAACTTGCTAACAACTTAAGAGATTTGGTTTGGACAATAAGCTACTTGACAAGACAGTCCTTAAAGATGTAAAGGGATTTTTTTTTCCATACTGCAAAACCACCTGTAAGCATCTAAGTAAACAGACCCCAACAAAGTCAAGATGTTTGGGTCAACCAGTATTGTAAAGTGAAAACTGTCACCCCTTGTAGCAATCAACTTTTCTAAGAACCAATGTAAAGCCCCATAAAACCAATGCATATTTCACCTCCATTTAAAGACCATCACTCTCCCCTACACCATCAGTCATTAAATAATTTTTCTCAATTTTAAGAGACAATGGGTAAGGTGTCTGAGTAACATATAAAGGCCCCCATCAATTTAAATGGTGACTTTTATTCTAAAGTCTTAGAAAGTTGTACTTACATGTACATAATTTGCATTAATGTAGTCTGAAAATGGGTCACCAGGTAGTTTCTGCAGTTTTACTCGAGTCTCGTCATCTGAAATATTAGAATAGACCTAGAAGTGAAAACAAGACTCCACACTAAAATAAAATAAAATGTATAATTGGCATGGTCAGCTCAACTTTTAATTTATGCCACTTAGGTCTTTCGACATTCATCTTACGATGACATAAGAGAGTTCATCTTATGATGACTTAATGCTACGGTTACACTTAGAGATTTGTTGCAATCACAAATCCTCCATACAAATCCCTGATACACATCCATGATACTTGTATCTGAATACTTATCCCATGTACATGTTCCTTGCATAAATATCCCATGTGAGTGATTACACTGAGGGATTTGTTGTCAAGCACAAATATAGCTTTAAATGCAGAACTTTTGTTCCTTTCTGTTTTAAAAATATTGATGATTCACCCAAAAGAAATTTGTAATTGATCAACACTCAATTTGCAGAAGAAAATGACAATATTATACTGTACTAATGCTGATTAAATCTTCTGAGCGGTAGGATCATGGTCCTACGTTAGTCTGCCCTTAAAAAGAAGGGATTTATATTTATCTGGAAAGTCAGTATTTTTAATAATGAATTTTAAGGTATTATGAATGTGAGGGTCAACACTTCTAGATCTTCTTCAACAATTCTAGATCCTCCTATGTTCTGTTTAGAGCACTACATAGCAAAATATCCACGATTTCGTGAAATAAAACAGGAACTAGGAATAGGAATATGCTCAATAGATTTGCAACTTATGGCAAATAAGTTGCCATACATGTGTCTGGACACATATCTCTGCAACAAACTCCTTAGTGTGAACTTAGCATAAGAGTGTTAAAAGGCCAAGGCAACATAAATTAAAGGTTGAGCTGATGGTGCCAATTATAATTCTTATTTCAAGACTCAACACTATTAATTTGCAACATTAACTTACAACTTTTTGTTTTCCTTCTTAGGATGTAGAAAAAGGAGTTAGGGAGAATTTTAGGTGTAGAAAAGAAGTAATTTTTTCTTAAATCTGGGTAGGTATAAATGACTTTCACTGAAAATACCTTGGTGTAGAAAAGAGAAATGAGGGTAATTATATTTTCAGAAAATTTAATTGAAAGAAATTGTCTCCAAAGCTAAATCCTTTCAATAAAATACCACCAAAATAGGTATCTCATATAAAACAAAATTAGATATGATCAAATTGATGATGATGTTAATGGTATCTGAAAACTGAAGCCCCCTATAAAATTAATATCTTATGATCCTTCACCGAATGAATGAATTATATATTCCTTTTTCGGGAGGATAAAGGTTTTTATTCTTGTTTTTTATTCAGCAAACTGTGTTAAGTAAAGTTGAAAAAAAAAAGTTATTGAGGTAATTAATTAAATATATTTTGTTATTAGTTACCAATTGCATAATTCAATTGCATAAATTTCTTACAAGTGATGGCAAACCAAAATGTTATTATTGTTGTTTAATTTGTAATTATTTTAATTTATTAAGTAATCTAAGCATACTGCAGACAGAAAGATGGCACAGTGTGAAGTTGAGTGTAAAAATTGACTCTATAATATATTTCTATTCATTTAGCTATAAGACAGAGAGAGTAACATGGGTAATATAAAATTATTAGTCACACAAAAGTGTAAGCTGCGAGCAGTCTTACAAAACTTACATAAACTTGAACAAGATTTTATTTTCTCTGTGCATATAAAATTATATAATTCTTTTTGGTCTCCTACAGTTTAGAATGAGGTTTGATGGATTTGAATCATAAATATACAATTTATATTAGATGTACATTTACCGGGCTATGTGGCCGTGGTCGTGGTCCGTCTCGCGGTGTTGCTGACTTTTTGCCTCGATCTACTATTTCCTCCTGCCGCTGATTGGATGGCGCCCAGTTGTATCCTTACCTCCCCATCTTCCGGTACAATTGAAAACACTGGGTTTACATTTGGTTCTTGTGATCACTGGGGCCCAACTGCTGTGAACTCTCGCCATTTCTTCTTTACGATTGAAATTGTCCATATGTTTTTGTATTTCTATGGCTTCCCGGTAAAGTCTAGGGAACCACTGGGAGGTAGTATTAAGTACTTCTGTTTTGTGGAAGCTTATGTCATGTCCGGGTAGAAAAGCGTGCTCAGCTACTGCCGAATTTTTCATGTTGCCTAGTCTACATTGTCTGTTGTGCTCCTTCAGCCTGGTATTGATGCTTCTTTTCGTTGTAACAATGTAGACTTTGCCACAGCTACAAGGTATTCTATATACACCCACTTTTGACATGGGTTCCTGTTTGTCCTTGGTGGAGTTTAGATGCTGTTTTATTTTCGTGGTGGGTTTGTAGATTGTTCTAATGTTGTGCTTGTCCAGAATTTTCCCAATGCGATCCGTGACCGTACGTATATACAGAAGAAAGGCCTTTGCTCTTGGTGGTGTTTTTTCCACTCAGTCCTTTTCCGAGCCAATCGGCTTGGACGCCCTCGTTATTTCCTTTGAACTGTAACCATTAGCTTGAAAAGCAATGTGAAGGTGGTCCAGCTCCTCTCCAAGTAGGCGGGGATCGCAGATCGCAGAAAGCCGACCCACACAGATAGATACCTACAAAAAGAGTCCAACCACCGTCCACGCCAAAAATCCAGAATAATTAAGACACTATCACTAAGAGCTCGGAAGATCTGCGATCCCCGCCTACTTGGAGAGGAGCTGGACCACCTTCACATTGCTTTTCAAGCTAATGGTTACAGTTCAAAGGAAATAATGAGGGCGTCCAAGCCGATTGGCCCGGAAAAGGAGTGATTGGCAAAAATACCACCAAGAGCAAAGGCCTTTCTTCCGTATATATGTACGATCACGGATCGCATTGGGAAAATTCTGGACAAGCACAACATTAGAACAATCTACAAACCCACCACGAAAATAAAACAGCATCTAAACTCTGCCAAGAACAAACAGGAACCCCTGTCAAAAGCAGGTGTATATAGAATACCTTGTAGCTGTGGCAAAGTCTATATTGGTAGAACGAAAAGAAGCATCAATACCAGGCTGAAGGAGCATAACAGACAATGTAGACTAGGCAACACGGAAAATTCGGCAGTAGCTGAGCACGCTTTTCTACCCTGACATGACATAAGCTTCCACAAAACAGAAGTACTTAATACTACCTCCCAGTGGTTCCCTAGACTTTACCAGGAAGCCATAGAAATACAAAAACATATGGACAATTTCAATCGTAAAGAAGAAATGGCGAGAGTTCACAGCAGTTGGGCCCCAGTGATCACAAGAACCAAATGTAAACCCAGTGTTTTCAATTGTACCGGAAGATGGGGAGGTAAGGATACAACTGGGCGCCGTCCAATCAGCGGCAGGAGGAAGTAGTATAAATATCGGTGGGTGGGGAGACAGCGACCAGTACTCAGCCGACCATCATGCTGAACACAGCTTCGAGGATGCCCGATGCAGATCGAGGCGAAACATCAGCAACACCGTGAGACAGACCAAAACCACGGCCACATAGCCCGGTAAATGTACATCTAGTTTTCACCGGCTGTGAAAGCCTAGCTTCATACATTATACAATTTATATTTATCAAAACAACTTAAATGCCACAAGGTTTCCATACCGGTTTTTCACCTTATTTTCTGGAAGTTTACCATAATCCCACGGTTTAGTTTGTCCTCTAGGAAATTGCTGAAAAAATTAAATATATAATAAAACGTAATGAATTATATAAATAATACTTTGTTATTTCTGACAGCGAAGAGATCACAGCATACTAAATGATTGATTAATCACATTCTTATTAGGTTGTAACGAATCCTATCGTAGAGTGCCTATGAGAAATAGTTAACCTAATTCAGATAAGCTAATATCAGAACAAAATAAAAGCAAACGAAATGCTTGCACCGAATCGAAATTGTGATTTTAATCAATACACGTTATATTATTTTAATCACGTAACAAGATATGTTGTATAAAATAAAGTTTTATTATCTTCACTAGCAGCATGTTCCAATAAATGTCCCGAGATTGTATTTTGTTGTCCCAAAGGCCAGAATGTTTTATTATTTGCAGTTACCTAGCAACATGACAGCAGACTTTCATTTAAGAAGTATTTAATGGATTTAAAATTAATTTTTAGTTCATGCGAGGATTTACAAACAAAATGTTGTTTAAAAGTTTAATAACATTCCCACACACAATAAGAAGTTTCTTTGTAAGCGAAATATTTTACTTTCTCTAACCGTAGGGAAAACTATTGTGTTAGATCGGGAACTTTCATATCGGGATTTTCAGAATTAATATACGTTGAATGGTCTCCTGAATCGTGAAAATTCGATACAAAATTCAATTGCAATTCAAGTTGAGAACAATTGCAAAATAAATAAATGCTTACATGAATTTTATTTATCTTCAGGTTCTAAAAAGCTAATTGGAGTGGATTTTTGCCTACAGCGAATGGACTGAAGTTATTCATCGCCTATATTTAAGCTAAGTAGGCCTATTAATTTTCACACAAATGTACAAAATTCAATATCTATCTCTGCTAGATATGCTAACAAGAGCTGATCACAATCACAGTTAGTGCAGTTCCATAGAGTGCTAATTTCCTATCAAAAAGCTGGCACCGGTGAAGTAGCATTCTAGTGCTTGACTCCGCTAGTAAAGCTAGGCTCATGTAAAGTTATCATCGCAAAAGACACCAACAATTGAGGTGAACGCTGACGCCTCAAAAGTAGTTCCACATGATGATTGATCACCATCGTCATGGAGATATGGCTAGCTTGATCTGCTTGTGGATGTTCAAAAGGGTGCGGTGGTGACCATAGATTGGGCTAACTTAACGGTTATCAAGTGCGTGACGGATGCCGAAAAGACGGAGTACTACCTGAAGGATTGGACTGCTTGAAGGACAGTTGTTGTTCTATCATTACCGGTTTGATCCGCACGACAGAAGTAGAAATTTCTGGTTGTGCTTACATGACTTCCAGTTTTGGCTAACATGACGGTTATCTAGTGTTTGAAGGAACTAGTATTAACATGAATGTGTCAGCTGCTTTGACGTAAAAGTAGTATTAAGCAATAAATTCTGTTTAATTTTTCATAGGTTCTTCCGAAGAAAACTATGTGTAACCTAGGAATATTCAGGACAAGATTCCATTGCAACAGTTTGGTAGAAGATGGAAGGACGATGAAGAATACAGAGGTATGGTTTAGAATAACACTCTAGGTAATAGTAAACAAATATGTATTAAGATTATTATATTCATGTATAAATTTCACGTATGACTAAATATGAGCTGGGGGATAACAATGCCTGTTACAGATAACAAAAAGCAGCTGTCTCAAGGAAGAGAGTCCATGTGCCTCAAAACTGTTTTATAAATTTATCCTCAATTCTACTCCATTGACATAGTAATTTCTCTTTATGCGTTTAGTCTATTTTGTCCTTCTCGATCTGAGTTCATTCAATTATCAATCAATTATCAATTATCATCATTGTTTATATTATTAAACTGTCATGGCGAGAAAAAAATTGGTGGGATTAGGCGTATTATAAACTTTACTGGCAGACAATCAGGAAAAGTATACAATGCCTAGGCAATGTACAAAATGTCAATCATTTCATACTTTGACATTCGATTTTAGGCATTCTAAACATTACCTAGGCATTCTATAGAATACAGGATTTCACACATTACCAGTAACATATATATAGACAGAGAGAGTGATAGTAGTGTTGTGTCTTTTTTGTTTGCTTTATAAGAATCTACAGTGAGTCCCAAGCAAGAGTTGGCCAATGACGTGGGTTTCTGTGTCGTGGCGGGCACAGCTCCAACTCCCGAGTGATCGGGTGAAATATCTACGCTAATAAAGCCGCGATCGGTGTAACGATTGAGGTTCTGACATTTACCGTTAAAATTGCAATGAAAATAACCATGCACCTCATCACAAGAGATGTTGGAAATGTTCTCCTCTTGAATATGCACAACACTGGCACCTTTTTAGAGAATTTTCTTTCACATGCGTAAGTTCAGTTTCCGAGATAGAGTTAATTTATTTTGTGATACTATCTTTAAGTTCTTCTAACTAGTTTATGTGACTATTATTTATGGGGGAACTTGAAAAATAAAGTGTATAGGTCAATTTTCCACACATTAGAACATTAGAAGAGAAATTAACTCTATCTCAGAAGCTGAACTTATGTGCATGAATGAAAATTCCCTAAAAAGGTGCCAGTGTTGTGCGTATGCAAGAGGAAAACATTTCCAACATATATTGTGGTGAGGTACGTGGTTATTTTCATTGTAATTTTAATTGTATTTCTGAGAACCTGAATCATTACACCGATCATGGCTTTATTAGCATAGATATTTCACCCGATCGCCCAGGAGTTGGAGCTGTGTCCGCCGCAACACAGAAACCCACGTCGTTGGCCAACTCTTGCGTGGGACTCACTGCAATTTTATACCAATCTCGATCAATTTTTCACACTTAGCCTTCAAAACACGAGAAAAAGTACTGTCTACATATTTTCATTTCGAAGAAAATATTCTTTTGTTCTTATACAATGCCTTAATGGCTTAATATCACATAACATAATGTATGCAGTTGCTATGCGTGGACAAATGATAGTGTATAAACAGTGTTATTGTTGGATATAAATATTTGGCTAGGCTATGTTAGATTGTTCATTATGTAAATCAATACTATTCCAATCACCCAGTGGTAGATATGTAATTTCTAATATTCATTATGGTAAAACTGCATCTATGGGGTGCGGCATTTAAAGTTTCTCATTTTCAATACCATGTAACACATTTATTTAACAAAGAATTAAGCTACATTTTAAAATGTCTTACAGTCTTGGATTTACAATTCTGGTCTTACTTTTGAGTATGATTTCCTTGAGATGCCCTCTATTAACTTTAACACATTGCTGCAATCACCCTTGTACACTGGCCATTACGCGGTGTGTGGTGTCTTGTGTAACATTTGCAATTTCCTGCTGAATTGCATTTTTAAGACTGTTAATGTCAGGGAGGGCATGAGCAAAAACTTTAGACTTCAGATAGTCCCACAGAAAAAAAAATCTGATGTAGTAAGGTCGTGTGATTTGGAGGGCCATTGGATATCACCAAACTGGAAAGAATTCGACCATGGAAAGCAGCATGAAGGGTGTCCATTGAAAGATATGCAGTATGTGCTGCAGCACCATCCTGTTGAAACCACAATCTCTCAATATCCACGTTACGATGTGTCAATTCTGGTAGGAAGAAAGTTTGCAGCATGTGATTGTAACGTTCAGAGTTGACAGTCACCGAAGCACTATTATCGCTCTCAAAGAAATAAGAGCCAATAATACCCTGTGCTGCAATGGCACACAATACCACGACCTTAGGACTATGAAGTGGTCGCGTGTGGATTATGCGTGGATTTGCAGGAAATTGCAAATGTTACGCAAGACACCACACAATGCGTAATGGCCAGTATACGAGGGAGATTGCAGCAATGTGTTGAAGTTAATGGAGGGCATCTCAAGGACATCAAATATTAAAAAAGTAAGACCAGAATTGCAAATTCAAGACTGTAAGACATTTAAAAATGTTCAATGTAGTTTATTTCTTTGTTAAATAAATGTGTTACACGGTTTTGAAAATGGAAACTATAATTGCCGCACCCTGTATATGTATAAAGGAAGGATGTTTGTCTGTCAGTCTTTAATTATTCAGATCTACAGTTTTATTCCGATCCTAATTTCATTGCGATTTACACCAGATTTTCTGAATGTCAGGTATGTAATTTATATTAAGCATTAAGGTAAAACAATTATATATAAGAATATTTCGATGGCTTAGTGCACACATGTGTTAAATACAATTAGAAAACTCCTGAGGCATGTCTTCACTCTATGCAAATGTGACAAGTGAAAAACAGAAGCTTATTATAGTTTCTGTAGGGGTAAAATGTAAATACTTTTCCTGGGTGCACATTCGTGATAATTAGATTTACTAAAGGCTATAGTGTTGACACCATGATTCTGGGGTCAACACAGCGAACAACAGAAACAATTGCCTGCAGAAATCCTGGGGGAAAAGGCGACCAGTGTGTTAAGGCCGACAACATTACAAACTTCATGTTTGAATGTCTCAAAATCTGAAATCCTCAACCTCCTGGAACCATAAGAGTCTCCATGGCCTATATAGGAATTACCTACTTTCTCACGGTTTCAATCCGGTCTTTATTAATTTTTGCACACATAGCCTTCGGGCCCTTCTCCCTTTATTGTCCCTTTATTGCTTCTTTTTCCTGAATTATTAAAATGCCACCGAAGAAAACAAAGAATATCAGTTACATATATCCGTCAATCAAAAGACTGTAACAATGTACCCTCAGTTAAAATTAAGATGCCAGGAAGAATATATAAGTAATGGACCACCTTGGTAAATCTGCTGATGATATTAGCTTGGCATGCTATTTTATTATTAATAAAATCAGGTAAACTGATATAACAAAGTGCCAGAATGTTTTTGTTGAATCAATTATAATTGCAATTATGATATGCAGAAAATAAGTTTTTTTTATCAGATTAAAATCGACCAGCGTCAGGAGAGCTACAAATTTGTGATATCTTGACAATCGCGCACTCACATAAAAATAAAAATAATAAAATTAGAAAAATCCATGTCAAATCGGCCGGCTCCGCGATTTGATCCAGGGACCTCCAGAATACGAGTCCAAGATGTTACCATTTGGCCAACTCATTCAGTTTGACGGACTAGTTTGATAAGCATATGTGAAAGAATAGTGTTATTTGTCAAATCTAAATGTATTGCACCTTGAAATTCTTAAAATATATAAGCAATTCACAAAATTAAGTGGAAAATAACTCTGCTAATTATTTCACGGTATAGTACCTTCTGTATATAACAGTATTCATGTAGTACCAGTACTCAATTTCAACTATCAACGAAGAAAACAAACATCTGACTTGCATACAAAGCCCTCAATTATTAAAAATGCAGCATTGTATATCAAATGTTTGTTGATAGATAAGTACGATATGAATTTGATTTGATAAATTCAAGTAATTTTCAGAAATTATATAATTTTTCAAGGATTGTTTGGATTTTTATTGTCCGTGATATTTCAAGAGTTAAACTATCAATATTTTACAGCTGGTGGCAGCGGCTTCGCCCACCATTATTAATTGACTCCAGGATTTTTAAGAAATTTTCACTGGCAGCTTATTAAAAATGTTTGTGGTTCAGAGCTATGAAAATTGTAAGTAAAAATAAAATTAGAATATTTATTCATTGTGTTCAGTTCACTTAGGCCTTATATAGTAAAGAAACTGTTTTCCTAATTTTGTACTATTCGTGAAAGTTTCGCTGATAGGTTGGCCCATGGCGCACTCTACTCAGGCGGGAATACTACCCCCACTTCTCGGAGTTCCGCTGACGTCATGAGGCCTCGCTTTGCACAGAGCTGAATTGCTCCTGTCGGTTCGTAATCATATAAGCGAGGTAAAAATTCCCTTCTTTTTAACTTAAACAATAATAATGAATATGGTCTGCATTATTGACCCAAAAGTATGATTAAAAAATAACCTGCTTCTGTGTATGGCTAACAAATACAAAGTGGTAACAAATAATCACGAGATTTAAGAGCAGAAGTGACTAAAGATTATCGTCTGCTAAATTCCATAACATTGTGGCAAAGGTGAAATATCATAACAGAAGTATTTTGTAAAAAAAGGACCTAAAACAAGATTTGAATAGGCGACGAAGTTTTATAAACAAGATTAATCCACAGTAGGCTAACTGTAAAATGTTCTAAATTATGGTACATTTAAATCTCTGCGTGTACTGCTGTAAAAGGTATACAGAACTTTGTTTTAAATGTTAAAATGCAACATTTTATAAAATTAAGCGTATTATGTTATATAGTCCAGGAGGCTAAAATGAAAACTAATTTGCATATTCAAGAATAGCACATGCAATTATGTTGTTAATTTGATTTCAAATTACGTTGTCGATTAGATTTTAAATGATTTTAATCTTACAAAATTAGTTTTCTGAGCTACGTAGATGGTAGAGTCTTGGGACCGCATTCGGGAGGTCCAATGTTTATCTCCCGTCACCGGTTTTTTATTTTTTGAAGTGAATCTTCTTTAGCGGCGGTAGGGGTAAATCGGGAACTTGTGTAACGCTAAAACCGTGACGAAATTAGTGTCACACTCAAAACCGTCACAAAATTACTAGGGTGTTTCGGAGTGGACTGCACAGAAAACAATCAACTTAATAATTAGGAGTAATCAAAGGAAATTTTTCGGACCTAGTACGAGGACCTGCAAATGGGCATAGTATCATGTAGTATTATGTAGTAGTAGTAATAATAATAATAATAATAATAATAATAATACTAATACTAATAATAACAATAATATTAATAACTTACTTACCTGCTCAAAGGCAATAGACAATTCCTAAGCAATCTAAAGGAATATTATCTATCTTATGGAACCCGGAGATACATTACCGCGCTTAAAAAAGCCAAACAATAAAAAAATCAAAGATCCAAAATTTTAAAAAATCCAAAATTGAAAAATTAAAAAATCAAAGATCCAAAATTAAAAAGTCCAAAAATCCAAAATTTAAAAAATAAAAAATCCAAATATTAAAAATTTAAAAAATAAAAAAATCCAAAAAATAAAAATTAAAAAATGCAAAATCTAATAATCCTAAATTTAAAAAAACGAAAATAAAAAATAAAAAGTCCAAAAATAAAAAATTCAAAGAATCAAAATTTAAACAGTCCAAAATTTAAAAATTCCAAGATCCAAAATTTAAAAATCCAAAAATTTAAAAAGTAAAAAAATTTAAAAATCGGAAATCGGAAATCGTAAATTAAAAAATCTAAAAATAAAAAATGAAGGAATCAATAATCTAAAATTTAAAAATCCAAAAAATACAAATTTCATAGAGACCAAAATTTTTAAAAATGCAAAATAAAAAATTCCTAGATTACAAAATTCAAAGATCCATAACATTTAAAAAATCCAAAATTAAAAAAATTAAAAATCCAAAATTAAAAAATCCAAATTTCCAAAATTAAAAAAAACAAAATTAAAAATTAAAAATTCCAAAATTTAAAAAGTAATAAAATTCAACATTTAAAAATACATGAATCCAAAATTTAAAAATAAAAAATTTAAATATCGAAAATTAAAAAAATCTAAAATTAATAATTCAAAGATCCAAAATTAAAAAAATACAAAATTTAAAAAGTCCAGAAACCCAATATTAAAAAGTCCAATAATGCAAAATTGAGACCATCCAATAATAAAAAATTGAAAATAATAAAAATTAAAACAAGTTTCACTTCTGTGGCGTGGCGTTCCACGCACACTTTTTTATTTGTGGTTTCTTCTGTGAAAAGGGCAGTTTAGATATTTACTTACCGTGACTCATCGTTCTATTTCATCTTATATCATAATCATAAAAATTCCGTCAGTTCATACATGTATAATTAAGCGAAAAGAATATATTGTATAATTTTGGAACTATTTCAAAGCATTGAACTCTTGAAAGGCCTGTACACTACCTTTTTAAAATCCTTCATCCTACAGGAACCTTGTTCACTTGAGAAAGTGAAATATTGCATGCTTCCAGAAAATAAAGTCATTCAGTTTGGGGTGATTTACAAGGTCAGGTTTCTTTGCAACTTAAGGAACCATCCGGTCAGCTCGGAATTTACAGGCTAATAAAAATATAATTGAACAAAACGGTGTCTTCTTTCACTATACAGAAGAAATGAAAAGAAACTACCCTAAACGAAGAATTTATATTTTAGGGTTGCCATTACACTCTTGGCTGAGGGAATCCAGTCCTTTCTAAGAATATTTTTTCACCCACTCTTTGTGTAATTCCTGTTCTTTTGGAAAACTGAAACATGTTATGTAATCACTTTTAACACCCCTTATCGTATAATTCCTCGTGCACAATTTTTTTAGGCATTTTAACTAACACGATTTAAACACAACACTGCTAGAACCCACAGCCCATGCAGTTTTAAAGCACGTGGAGTAAGAAGGAAGGCCTCGTGACGTCACGCCTCCTTCCACCAACCTTCCCGCCTGAGTAAAGTGCGCCGTGGTTGGCCTCAAGCCAATTAAAATGCTTCAAATTGTCGGAGAACGAAGATTACATTATAATAGACGTGACTGTTAATTACTCATTATTTCGGTACTGGTCAACCGATTTGGTCGAAATTCAGTAGGCTTCTTTCCATGTAGGCCTATGTCATAAATGCATATACCAAGTTTCATTTAACTCCGATAAAGTGTATTTAAGTTATCACACCTTTTTTTATATATTTCCATTAAAATAGGCACTAAATTGGGCATTACTCCGATACCGGTCAACCGATCAGGTCCAATATCAATAGGGTTCTTCCCATGGACGTTATAAATGCGTTTATCAAGTTTCATAAAAATCCGATATAGCTTATTTGAATTATGGTGCTACAGACAGATATTTTTCATCCCCCACACAATCTCATAAAGTACCATTCTGGCACTTAATAATCTACTGCTATACTTTTAAGGAGTGTTATGACATCTATAAAGGCTACAAATAATTATTTAACAATCTCAAGTACTAAGCTATCAGTAATGAATATTTCAAAACAAATTATATGGCTATATTTTGGGTGGATTTCTTTTTGGATAAAAATTTGTCTCTTTAACCCCTCAAGCTGGATATTTAAATGCCATGGAGCCTCTTGTAGATTTATCCTACAGCAGTATTTAAATGCTATTCTTAGCTTTATACTTCAGCATTGTGAATTATTATTGCATCTTTATAATAAAGTGTTATTTTAAAAGTTAAAGAACTTTCAATAAATATGTTCCTACCATGTTATTAGTTTGTGTAGCATACCATTTTTGTCAAACTACACATTGTTTTTGTGGTTCTGAAATCTTCCCCAAGGGCAGTATTTTTTCTACAATATGAGACGAGTAGAGAAGGACTTATAAAAGAATGACCTTGTTTGCAAGAGTTCACTGCCCTTCTACATCTATTGAAAAGGGAAGTTATAGTAAGGGAACAACTGGTTTGCAGAGAATGAGAATTCCTTCACCAATATGGCAATGTGAGCTCTTTCCCCCTCATTAAATTTACAGTTAACAGAAAAAAAATCTAGGATCTAGCTTCATTCTTGAAAAAACAGTTTAAAAATCTGTCTATACATGACTGAGATATTTGTCACAAAACTGCCTTACTCAATGCATTCCTGGAACATCTCAACTGGCAAAGCAGAATATACTCTGTGCTTAGCACATCAAACTTCTCGGGTTAAATCCAATTTCTATGTATTGTTAAATATTATAGTTAACAAACTTTTAGACCTGAAGATGAAAGGTAGTGTACTTTTAATACAACAGACAGCTATTAAATGGAAAACATTTTCTAACATATACTTTATGCTTTGATATGCTTTTTATTAGTATTACATTCTGCTTATAATGAGCTGAAAGCAAACCAAACCATTTAACTAAAAATGCTATAGTTATGTACAAGCAATTTAAGCAAAGAGAACAGTGAGTTATAACTGAATGAAATAAGCTGTGAGGAATCTTTATGGTGAAAGGCTGTATTTAGAAATGCAGCTTGTTTTTCTAGTAAATTTCATATAAGTGCAGTTTATTAGTGAATTTCATATTAGTGAATTTCATATACGAGGGCGGTTCGTAAAGTAAGTCCCGGTCTCTCACAACACGCGAATGAGTGGTGCTAGCATCGCGAACTGTGTTCTGTTGTGTAGCTTGGTTCATTACGCTCACGGCAGTATAACTGTGAGATTGTTTTCGGCCATTTATCTCAACAATACAGGCGTTTGAAATGTGCGCAGTGATAAGAGATCCCGCTAAGAGTGAGGTACGTGGATTAATACGATTTCTGTGGACAAAACAAATGGCACCAGCAGCAATTCATCGTGAGATTACTGAAGTGTACGGGAACATTATGAGTGACACTATGGTTCGACATTGAGGTCGTGAAATTCGTGACCGATGCACTAACGTCCATGATGAAGAACGAAGTGGCCGACCGTCTGTTGTGAATGATGAACTTGTTGCAAAAGTGGATGAAGTGGTCAGAGAGAATCTCTGTTTCACCATGTCTCCACTCTCAGAGCATTTTCCACAAATTTGTTGGACTGTCTGATCGCAGAGGTTTGAAACGGATGAGGAGCTCAAGGAGAGCGTCAACGGGCGGCTACTTGCACAGGTGGAATTATGCAGAAGGAATTTCGAAGCTTGTGAAGTGGTATGACAAATGTCTGAATGTTAGCGGAAATTATGTTGAAAAATAGCTGAAAAGGTGTACTGTTCACTGGTGTGTAATAAAAGTCCCTACAATAAAGGGTTTTCTGCAAAAAAAATATCGGAACTTACCTTACGAACCGCCCTCGTAGTAAAGGTAGGGGCAACACAAAGGAAGTAAGATATACGAGAGAGAAAAAAAAAAACTTTCAACTGGATATAAATATCAGTGTTCACCATACACGAATCTGTAAGCAATTTTAGCAAAGATAACAGCGAGATATAACTGAAAGTAATAAGTTTCTATGAAATTTTGTTTTTAAAGGTTCTTTTCAATAAGTACAGCCAGTCTTTTTAACGATATTAATATGGAAAGGGTACAATAAAATAATCTTGATGGACAGGGACTGAAAACAGACATATGAACTAATAATGATGTCAAGATGGAAACAAGAAGAAACCTATTTATATTTTTATTTCTCTTATTATTATTAAAATTCTTTTTTTTATTGACCATGAACTGTAATGAGACTAATACATATTTTTCTACAGCTCTTTGTCTACACACACTTCTACTAATATGTTTTTGTATTTGATTAAATTAAACTAATCAGGAAACATTGTGAAGTGTCAACATTAACTTAATAAACTTTAAAACATTCAACTTCACACATTACTGTAAGTAAATACTCACTAAATCATTTCGTACGTTTTGATATCCTTGCCATCATCCTCAGCTACTTCCACAGCTAGTTTTAAAGTTTATTAAGTTAATGTTTTTGTATTTTAAGATGTCTACTGGAAAAATTATCAGCATCAGAACTGGTATACTGGTATACTTCTCTTGTAACTTTTCTTAGTATAATACATACAAGTAATAAGTAATAATAATACAAAAATTATACCATAGTTACTTACAGAATACTGACGATGTAGTTCTCCTGACTCAATACTTGTCTTAACATACTGCTCTAATTCAAATACTTTCACCCTACAACTGAACTTCTTGTAACTAGATGACCCTGGTACATCTGGCAAGGGCTCTACTGCAGTTAAGGGAGGATCTGGCAATGGACGTTTTCTTACAATGTTAGCTGAACGGCCACCTGTTAATATCAAAAAAAATTATTATTTCAAGAAACTTTCAGAAGTCAGTACATGAATAAATTTAAAAGTTTCATATCTGTATCATATAAAGAGTGTTTCATAAAGATTTGAGGGGTTACAAAAATTTATCGCAAATAAATTATCAAACTTACATTCATGAAATCAGTTGAGAATGAATGAGGAACTCAAACAGTTTTTTTTTAAATCACCTACAAATGTTCAAGGTGTTTATCCACAAGTGGCAAGGCATAAATCCACAGGATGGTCCAGTTTTTGCTAACACCTACATGGGACTTGGTTCATCATCTTGGCAACATCTAATTCAAGTAAAGATGAAAAGTAGCTTCAACACTGAAATACCTTCTGTGAAAATTCTTAATCTGTTGTCACTTCTTGGAATGAAAAATTTGTGATGCCTAGCGGCAGGACTGTGGACTCGACCAAGCGACTGCACAAAATACAAATGCACAAACTGTTTGAGTTCCTCATTTATTCTCAACTGGTTTCATTGATGTACGTTCAATAATTTACAATAAATTTCTGTAACCCCTCAAACCTTTATAAACCACCGTGTATATCAAGGTTCATAGGGGACATGAACTATACAGACCTGCTCCTGTCTAAGTTTCATCTTCAAAGTTAATACACCAAGTTTTATTTCAAGATGAACTATTGATATATCCACAAACTTATTGTTTTCTCAGTCATGTGCACCTTTAGATACATTAAGAACCAGGAGATTACCCATCCTTCATACGAGTAAAAAAAGTATTTTGCATTGTTTTTAGCATTACCCGAGAAATACTCCAAAGAAGGGACTGTACTTTGTTTCTTAGTTCACCTGACATTCTTCTGGAGTTTGAGAATGATTTTAAAAGCTATTCCTGTTACACAGGAGTTAGATGACCGAAGTCAGACAGGGGGACCCTGCCAGTACCTAACCTTAAGTGTGTCTAATACTCTTCCAGAGTCTTGCTAGATCAATTGATCCATTGTTTATGGAAGCCAATGAAACAGCCTTCTCTTGATAACCATATGCAATATCAAAAAATACCAAGAAACATCTTTTGTAGAAAATTTAATTTTAAATGCTGCAAGTGATCTTCAATTTGACCAATGGTTTGGCAACAGTGAAGTTGAATATCTCTAAAGAACACAATCTGGTTCTTACCCTCACCATTAAAATGGTTGCAGCAAAATATTAGTTTTTGCACGAAAAAATAATAAACAGCCTCGAAGCAACTCCATCAGATTTTTAAAAATAATAAGCAGGTAAATACTTTATTCGACACTATGCAGATTATAGTTTAGAAATAATTATATAAAAAATACAATGCAATACAATTATAAAAAAGCTTACACAGAAACAGTGCAATACTTTCAATAAAATGTCATACAACTTAAATACAATTTTATATGTATTTTTATTTTTATCTAATGTATTTATATCTACATCTTATTTTTCTATTTTTATTTCATGCATTTACATCCATTTCTGAACTGCCTCCAACCATGAGCATATGCTCATTTAGGTGGTATCTTAATGAAAAAATTGTAAATAAATCTTTCTTATGTAATCTGTACAATGTAAATATTTGAGACAGTTTGTAATGGGTGGAACTGTTAACAATGGAATGGAAAATTAATTTGTTCAGCACACAGAGTTACCGTAGTTAAGCTGAAATCTGAAAATGGGATTACACAGGTGATGAATGTTAATAATATGGTGATGGTCAATAAAAGATAAAAATATGTTAGAAGTTGATTTGCACAATTCAGTATGAAAGTGAACACTCAATAGCATAAACCCTTGAACTGTCACCACTTGGAAGCATACTCTCCCAGAAAGGCCAATATTACCGAAATAAAAAAGCTTACAATTTTAAACATAGGCTACTAGGCTATTCAGTGTGCATTAAAAATTCACTTTCCCTCAATTTATATGGAATGAAGACTGTGAAGAGAAATCATACAGCGTATTCCTTAATAATGATTTATCAGTAAGAATATTGTATGCCAAGAAAATGTCAATATACTATAAGTTCCTTATCATAAAAAGTTGGTGGTTTTTTAAAATATTGTCATCAAACCAACATAAAATCTATTTAAGATATTTAAATAAAAACTGAAAGAATCTGTTTTCTCTAAAAATATGAGATTATAAAAGTTGTTTATTTAACTTTTTCTTTTAAAAATAATAAGGACCCCTATCATCCCAGTCATGAAATTTCATAATCAGACCAGCAGTCCTTCATAGTGGTTCTTGCTATTCTGGCAAAACAGCTACATTTGTGTTCTTTTAACATACACATATTTCAATCTATTTCTCATCCTATAATTCACTTATCCCAACCCCAATGGTTGCAAAATACTCGCAGTGGCTATAGCTGTCCCCTACATATGCTGAAGCGTTCTCTAATAATTCAAATGAAGGACATAGCCTACCTGGCAGTCATAAGAAATGCATTGGCCCCATGGGAAAATCAAAATGTGTTTAACAATGCAATTTTGCTATTGAAAATTAAATTAGCAAAATTATTATTTTAAATTTATTTTTATATAGCAATTTATACCAAATTTAATACAACCAAGATAAGAATAGATCTCAATCTGGAGCACCAGTGCTGAAGTTGGGCTGGAACAGACTGGAACAGTGTTCCAGCAAAGTAAAAGTTTACTCTTCATAGCTCCAGCCTAAACGCAGGGAGGAAAAAGTAGGCCTACATATGAAATCAGTGTATATTTTGGAAACACATTTTTAATAAACAACCATTATTAGAATCATGATCTTCTATTCCTGCCTGTGTATTTGTCGTAGAATTAATGCAAACATGACAAAGTTGTTGCATTGGTTGTGATTATAATGTAATCTCTATGTGATTCATTAAAAAAGGTAATTTGACTATGATGTCTGATATAAAATGAAAAATAAATAAATAATACTTGCATATAAATTTATGTATTATCCTAAAAAAAATTTCCACAGTGAATTTGGAAATGTGTGTTTTACATTCTTCTAGGGTACTCTTGTACAGTCATACCATGAAAGCTTCCCTAAAGTTTTTTACTTATCCTTCAGGACAAACCATGCAGCTTAACACACATGTGATTATATAGGTGTAAGAAATATTTGTTACAGTATTCATTTCTATACACCTGTATTACACTTTGAAGCTGAACACACTCCCCTATATGAATAAAACAATATCATACAAATATAATATTATGCTATATTATATGGGGCATTCCACATGAAATCATCCAAATTTTAAAAAAATGGTTGCATGACCATTTTAGAAAAAAATAACTTTTAGTATATGAGTTCATACATGTTTCAAGATATCAAAACAAGTTTTCAAAAAAATTTTGTGTTCTTGGTTTCCCAGGGGTGTCCATTTTTCAATCCTGGTGTAACACATTTTTTGCGAATATAGCTGATTAGTGATTACGAATATTTTCATAACTCAACAACCATAAGAGTTAGAAATTTGAATTATGAACCATTTTGTAACTATTGAAGCGTACTTTCAGAAATACTTTATTGTTTTCTTCAACACAAAATTTTTCATATGAAAATATGAGTTTGAAATTCGGGTAAATTTTTCCCAAAAATTAACTTTTTGGGCCAAATTTTATATGAGAAGGAAGTGATTGTAAACGTTCAAATTTTTGTTATGTTCAAACCTACATGTGATTTGTCTGTGAGGAAAAAATCATGGTCTAAAAATACATCCCTTATTTCTGTTTACTACTAATGCTCAGGAACTTGGATTTCCTCCATTCTCCTTCATCCCTTATTTCTAAACTGGCCTCGAATATTAGCGTTATTCAGATTTTGACTACTTTTGGGCTTAAATATCTCTGGTGGGTACCCTTCAAAAAATCTGAAAAATTGCATAAAAGAAGCCTTTCATGTCCCTAACTCACAGTTAAAATTTCTATTTTTGATTCAACTCCTTCTATTAATTTTATAGAACTGAAATATCACACTTTTTAGGGTAGCGTATTTGGGAGAAACTACATACAACTCAACAACCATAAGAGTTAGAAATTTGAATTATGAATAATTTTATAACTATTGAAGCTTGCTTTCAGAAATATTTTATTGTTTTCTTCAACACAACATTTTTCATATTAAAATATGAGTTTGAAATTCGGGCAAATTTTTCCAAAAAAATCATATTTTGGACAAAATTTTATATGAGAAGGAAGTGATTGTAAATGTTCAATTTTTTTTTTATGTTCAAACCTGTATGTCATTTGTCTGTGATAAAAAAACAGGGTCTAAAAATAAATCCCTTATTTCTAAATTGGCCTCAAATATTACCGTTTTTCTGATTTTGACTACTTTTTGGCTCAAATATCTCTGATGGGTACCCTTCAAAAAATCTAAAAAATTGCATAAAAGAAGCCTTATATGTGCCTAACACACAGTTAAAATTTCTATTTCTAGAAACAACTCCTTCTATTAATTTTATAGAACTGAAATATGACACTTTTTAGGGTAGCGTATTTGGGAGAAACTACATAATATGTGATAGTGTGATATTTCAAGGGAGAGGGAAAAATGTTTACGCCCTTTGAGACACAGTTGCGAAAACTTTGCTTTGAGATAACAAGACCTGCCTACTCTTCAACTCCGTGAACGGACGTACTTTTTAGGGGCTGGATGGCAGAACAGCAAAATCAGGAGTTGTAACTACATTCAGTCAAAAGTGTAGTAGTTAATTATTTAAATCATTATTACCGGGAGTGCATGTGTCAGCTTTCATAATTGCAACATCAGTGGTATGTAGAATCAATACTACAAGTGATTAATAAATCCACGATCCTATAAGAATATCTATTGCTTATTTGTGTGTGTGAGAATGTGTGTCTTGTACCTCCATCCCCTACATCAACCAATTTCAGAGGTTTTAGATACACGAACTGCAACCATCAACACGACCCTGGAGATTGACCCCGAGTTGAGCTGGTGGAACAACTTACACAATGAAGGTACTTTCATTCCAATTACTTACACCCTGTCTACGTGGTTAATACTTTCTGGAGCCCATATTTTACTTATGATTAAATATGATTATTAGCATGGTTATACACACATATCACACTAGGATTCAGTTATACATAACACCCAAGGTAGCTTTTTGTTATATATGATGCCCAACATGGATTTGTTACAACTTTCAGAATGCAAACATATACAAACATGTAACTGTAAGAACTTCTAAGAACGGATCACCTCAATACTGTATGTGTAGAAGTCTTTGCTGTATACTGCATCACCATGCCTCTCGTATGGCTGTTGATGCTGTGAAGTTCTAGTGCCACATCTGTTCCGAACTTGGTATTGAAGTATTATAACTATTATCCAATATCGGAATGAAGATTACTCACCAGCGCTGTTATATGGCTTCCTCAAGGGTTGCAGCTGTTCTTCAAATCTGTTGTTCTTCTTTATTACTCTCCTGTAATGCACAAAGATACAATAAATGTGATTGCCTTCTAGCTCAAAACATAATAACCAAAATACAACAAAGTAGGGTTTGAAGTCATGACTTTAGGTAATGTGAAGAAAGAATTATTGTAATAAGTCTTTTACCACTGACTTTGAGGAGGCAGCAAAACTTCAGTACTATAACAGTCTTCCTAGGTCTCTCCCTAAGTGATAAGCCAACTGGTTACTGGTACGGTAAGTTAATATGAATCAAAATTAAGTAATTTTAGTGCAGCCCTCAAGATACTCTAAATAAAATTGGCCCCTCTGAACTTGGACAGGTCTGTTCTAAACAATTATCTTTTGAAAGTTGAATTATAATTTTCTTAAAGTACCATTAATATTAAAAGAGATTTGCCGATATATTGATTGAAAATTCATTAATGGGATTCAACATTTATGTAGAAATACTCAAGGTGACTGACGATTATTACTGAAAGAGATAGTATATCATCTCACTGACAATTGTTAATATTGTGACGTGAGAAGAACCAAAGATGATCACATTTGATTATCTAAGATAACAGGCATAAAAGAATTTGGAGTATACAACAAGACTGCTTCCAAACTATTAACTTTGATTTAAAAGCCCTGCAGTTAAAACTGGCAGCAGATTTTTTTATATGAATCCACTATTGGATGATTTATATCTGTACAAAATTTGAGGTTGGGTTTTGGCATGACTTGACATAATAAAAACTGTGATAAAACTCCATACCTTGTAAAAACCATCTGCCTAGATGGGTTTTGGACTTTCTCATACACAACAAATGCAAAGCAAACTAAAGAAGTTCTTACAGACATTGTGATATCTGTTACCTTTTTTTAAAGTAGTACACAAGTGCTGCCGATACTAGTAGAAGCACAAGTACAAGTACCAGCCATCCGATCACTGCAGCACTACTACCACCTTTGTCCCCAGGAGGAGTGTATTTCATTAATGTACACACTGGACGCTTCATCTTCAAGATAGTGAATGCATTCTCATTTTCCCATGAATTGACAGCCACTAGAATGACTTGATAGACATGTCCTGGGGTTAAAGGGGTGTTCTTGGGGTGCCATGTGAAGTGGCCTCCAGATGTCACCATGTGAACGTTACCAATTGTGAACACAGTTTCAAGGCCAGGCTGGAACATAAAACTAATTACTGTTTCTAATTGCAGTGCATAATGTACCATGTAATATTTATATTAATTAGGTTTCTTTGTTCGATTTTAACATAGTAGAATCACCTGTAAATTAATTAGCTTTTGTAGTGCAATTGCATTTACCTAGGTAAATGTGCTAAAAGAACCGATGGCCGATTTGTGTGCAGTGTTCCCACCAGGGCTTGATTGCCTCATTCAACTTGGTTAAGTTTTATATTATAATATTCCATTTTCCTTATCTAGTACATGGAAACGTTTATAGTAAATGCATATGAGTGGACAAGAGCTACAATCTTCAGAACTTTATGTTTATTTATTGACTTTAATAATTTGGCTTCCTTACATATGTTATGCACAACACCCAGCAACCAGGAACTAATCATAGCCACACTAAATGTACAGACGCTCAAAACATATGAAAGAGAAATAGAACTTGAACATGCCCTCAGAGAAATCAAATTTGACATACTGGTCCTAAGTGAAGTAAGGAGAAGTGGGGAAGTAATACTAGAAAAAGAGAACGGCGACTTATGGTGCCACATTGGGGTCACACCAGGTCAAGAAGGCATAGGTTTCTTAATCAGGAAGAATGTAAAGCACATGATAGAAAATATAATCGGAATATCAGAAAGGATAACAGTATTAATTCTAAAAACAAAGAGGTCTAAAATAATGTTAATTCAAGTCTACGCACCCACAAGCAATAGCAGCGAAGACAAACTAGAAGATTTCTATGAACTACTCGATTCCACCTTGTACAAAAGCAGATCACCCCATAATATCATCATGGGAGACTTTAACAGTAAAGTAGGCTGGAGAGAAACCGGAGATGAAGGGACAGTCGGCACACACAGATATGGAGAAAGAAACGACAGGGGAGAGAGATTGGTTCAATTTGCGCAATCACAAAAAATGAAGATACTGAGCACCTTCTTCAGAAAGAAGCCACACACAAGATGGACATGGCACCCTCCAGATGGAAAAACTTTCAATGAAATAGATCACACACTGGGAGACGTGGTAAACAATGCAAGAGATATTCGAGTTGTACAAAAGATGAAATTTAGTACCGACCACAGAATGGTCTATGCAATAATAAACCTCAAAAAACAAAGACCACACCACATCAAACCTGCAAGACCACATATAGAGTTGCTGGACAAAACCATATTCCACACACAACTACAGAACATACTATTGCAAGAATCCATTCCCTAGTAGCACACTTTGTTGGCCTAACGGAGGGATTTGGTTGGCATGGTTGGGATATGTTGGGAAAACGTTCGTTGTAATTTCCTCGGTTAGCCCAATGTACGTTTCCGTTGCATCATGCGCTAAGTCCTACCGTTGGGGTTATGACGTTGGCCCATCGTGGGCTCTCCCTACCGTTGGCATTATGATTGCTGGCCCAACAATAAATTTCGTTGTAATGTGATCGCATTTATGTTAAAATTAAAAAGTGTTGAAATAACATTATATGCGTTAAATTTTCATTTCCTATAAAATAAAACAATTTTAATTCATTAATTATTCGAGCTCTTTGTGCGCGTTACATGCTAAATCTCCACCTCTTCCTGCCAAGTCTTCGGCAATTTCCGGCGTAGTTCGGGCCATCACGAAGACATGAAGATACAACAGTTATTCCCCATCTTGATATGTTGAAGAATCCGAATGGTGTTTTTACTTCTATTAATATTAGGGCTCTTTATTTGTTCTCTGAAAATAACGTTATCATATATTCACATCAAATATTCAAAATACGAGATGTATATCCTTCTTACTATTTATCATGTATTACACATCTCTGTGTAAATAGGCTAGAAGAATTCTCGATTTTTATTTCAACCAACACTAATAGCGTAGTGGTTAAAGCGATAGACTATAACGCTAGCGGTTCCGAGATCGAATCCCCATAGGTGCGATTTTAAACGATAGGAATAGGTAGGTAGGGTGAAGGAGAGAAGGGAGTTAATAGGGAAAAGAGGAGAAAAGGGATGAAAGGGAAAATAAAAAATTAAATTTTGTGTGCTTCTAGTATTTCCGCCAGATGTCTCTGCGCTGCGCTGCGTAGTAGTTCCACCATTACCTAATAGATGTCTCTCAACTGTTGGGATTTTGTTGTATATTGGTTGGCTACAGTTGGCAGTTGGTTGGATAAAACGCTCCTTGGCAACCGAACCCCGACGGACATTCATAACCGTTGACCAACGAAACATGGCGATCATTCCCCAACATTGGCCCAACGATCTGTGCTGCTAGGGTTGATCCAGAGTGTGAAACCCTGGAAATGTACCACTCACAGGAACAAGCTATTATTCATGCTGGCCAAAACACAGCTACTACGATAAATACAAAGAAACACAAATGCATACTAAAAGAACATATGCGGGCACTCTTAACACAAAGAGAGAGTCAACAATACTCAAGATTTGATAGTGCAGAGAAACAGGCAGACTATAGGGAATTGGACAAAGCAACGAAAAGAGCACTGCGCACAGACATCGGCGAGCACCACACAACACTTACGAAACAGATACTCGAAAACACTAAATCATTAAAGAAAGCAAGAAGTACTCTAAATAAAGGAAAACAATGGATGTTGGGAACAAAGAAGCAATCCGGTGAGCGCACGACTTCAAGAAGTGACATCATTGCAGAGGCAACAAACTACTACAAATTCTTGTACACAAGCATTACACCCACTCGAAAGATGCTGGAAGATACTAAACATCTCAACGACAAAATCCCTCCGATTCTACAGAGCAAAGTGAGAAGCACAATAGAAGAACTAAAAAATGGAAAGACGCCAGGAGAAGATGGGATATGGCATGAATACCTGAAATATGAGTCAGAGCTTCTAACCTAACAAAATACTAGAGACAGAATTAATTCCCAAACAATGGAAACTAAAGACAATCATACTTTCACACAAGAAAGGCCCCAAAGACGAAAGGCCCATAAGCCTAATGTCAAACCTGTATAAACTCTTTTCGAAAATAATAACCAGAAGACTGACAAAGACACTTGATGAAAACCAGTCAAATAAGCAGGCTGGCTTCCAATCCGGTTTCAGCACAGCCGACCATCTCCAAACAGTAAACCAGATCATAGAAAAATCAGATGAGTACAATCTGACACTGTACATAGCATTCGTCAATTTCAAAAAAGCATTTGATTCGGTAGAGCACACAAGCGTACTGCATGCATTGACCAACCAGTGAGTCGAACAAAAATACATCAGGATTTTGAGTAAAATATACAGTCAAAGCAAGGCCAAAGTGAAAACAGAAAGAGAAGGACAAATCTTCGATCTCAATAGAGGAGTTAGACAGGGCGACCCAATCTCACCAAAACTCTTCACTTGTGTGCTCGAAGACATATTCAGAAAGGTTAAATGGGACAACAAATACGGCATATTGATACACGGCAAGAGACTAACCAACTTAAGATTTGCCAACGATGTGGTGTTATTCTCCAGGTCTCCAGAAGAGCTGCAACAAATGCTTCACGAGCTCAACAAGATCAGCAATTCTCTCGGCCTCTCCATGAACCACAACAAGACTAAACTAATGACTAATGGACCACCAAGACGTGTGGAAATGCAAGGGACTGAGATACAGTACGTCGACGAGTACATCTATCTGGGACAACTAGTCCCATTTAATCACAAAATGGACAATGAGATAAAGAGACGAATAGCTCATGCATGGAAGGCCTTCAGGTCCATCAAATTCTTGGTTCTAGATAAATCTCTAAACAGAAAAGTGAGACTAGATGCATTCAACACTTGTGTCCTCCCTGGACTGCTATATGGATGCCAAACATGGTCTCTTACAGACAGACAATGAAAAACCATTGAAGCATGCCAAAGAAGAATGGAGCGAAAAATACTGAACATATCACTGAATGACAGGATCTCCAACAAAAAACTACAAGCTATCAAAACATCGGACAACGGGCTGCAGAGACAAAATGGAAATGGTGCGGACATGTGGCGAGATTCAAGGACAACAGATGGGCGCGGGTAACCACCATGTGGGACCCCTACACCGGAAAAAGGACAACAGGCAGACCAAGAAAAAGATGGGCAGACTACTTCAAAAAGAAAATTGGGGTGGACTGGTCCAGAGTCGCCTGAAACAGAAGTGCATGAAGTGAACTGGGACAATGACTAAAAAAGAACAATGAACTGTGAAAATGACTATACCCATAGTGACTTGACTCAAAGTACCGCCTCTCTCACGTGGAATAGCTCACCACGTGAGTTATTAACATGAGCTTTCCCTCTTGTAGGAGGCCCTAGCCCTTCAGGGACACAGCGGGCTCATTCATTCATTCATACATATGTTATGATTCTTATTCCAGGAATGAGCTGCTACTGCTAATTTTTCTATTTGACAATACCTAATGTTTCTAATGTGCTCCTTCAATCTTATGTCTATATTTCTTTTTGTTTTTCCTATATATGGTATGTTTCATTACATTCTGAGCAATTTATCTGATAGATTCCTGTCTTTTTTCCTTTGGGTGTTTTATCCATAAGGTTGGTTTTAATTCAGTTTTTGATGCTGTACTTGTTATTTGAAGCCAAAATTGTTATATTCTTTAAAGATTTTTTCGAATTTTTTGAGTTGCCCAAGGATGACATGTGAATTTTTAATATTTTTTTCTTTCTCTGGCAATAGTTGTTATTGTTTTTAACTGCTTTTGTTCTTTTTTAATTTTCATACTTTTTTATCTACTAGTTTCTTACTGAAGCCATTAATTTCTGCAGCATTCTCAATTTGTAAATATTCTTCATCATATGCCTCCTTTGAAAATGGAAGGTTGGCCAAATATTCGAAGATACCGGTAGGTTAATGAATTTTGAAATACCACAAGAAGAAGACTTGATCAAGAGGTTCATCAAATCTACACCAGAGGGCACATCAGTATTCTCCAAGCAAGGATTTGACAGTTACTAGCAGTTGAAAATGTGGGCAAAGCCCATGAAACATATGTTCTGCAAAAATGTAAGTAAAAGTGAAATCTAAAGTGTTTAAATGTCAACCATCTCATTTAATTAACATCCTATAACTTATATTTGGATATAAAGTAGAATTTCAATTATCCGGATTAATTGGGACAGGACCCGATCCGGATAGTCATATATCCAGATAATTGGATAAATCATGAAAAAAGATAATTTCTTTGTAAAAAATTTAAATTGTACAGTAATTGTACTTACATAGTGTGACATCTGGAACATATCGGTCAGTCAGTTGTTTTGCTGACAAACTGTCAATTTTCCCGGCTAAAAGTTTTGCTTTTTTGCAAAGAATCGCCCCTGAAGGAGGGTTTCTCAATGCTCATTGCTGTAAAACCACTTGAATTCAGCCTCAAAGCGATCTGGATAGTTGGAGTATGGATAACTGGAATTCTACTGTATATATGTAATCAAATATTTTAACGTCCGTAAACTTGTATGTATGAGTGTGTGTGTGTGTGTGTGAATGTCTTTGTGATATCTTCTTGACTTGTTCCACATCCAAAATCTATCTAATAAGATTTAAATTTTAGATTCATATATTTTAGACCAATATTCTAAGGAATCGTGAATTCATACCTATGGAGATATGTTTGACAAGGAAGGCATATTTACTTCTTTGGGGACTTGGGAGGGGGAATTCTCATAAAACTTTAAACCTGCATACCTTAGTATAAATTGTTTAAGTAGGAAAATTTAATTAATTGTTTACCTTCATTTCTGCAGCAATCCAAGATTTATTATTCTCAATACCAGCTTCTATCAAAATATTTGCTTTTAATGATTTGTTTTTGAATTCCAGTCTTCCTTCATAATCACTTATTTCTCCTTCAGATGTCACAATTATGACGTAAGTACTGAAATAAGAGAAAAATAAAAATTAAATAAATAGCTAACCAATAATCTGTAACATTTTATTTACAATCAGAGAAATTCCTCTGGGGCTATCTCAAGTCAAAATTGTACGTTCGATTATTCTGCCGGTCCCTGTACTATTTTTGTAATTATTTCTTAGTACAATAAACATATGACCACCTGCATGGTCTTGGGGTTAGCATTGCTGCCTATAGATCTGTAGGCCTGGGTTCAATCCCCGGTACCTTCTCAGATTTTTCTGAGTTAGGGAAGTCATGAACTGGGTACACTCAGCCTCTTGATACAATCTGAGGAGCTACTTGATTGAGAAGTACTGGCTCCGGTCAAGGAAACAATCACTAATGGCCATGGGTGTCGGCATGCAGACCACATGCCTCCCAATCCTGTCATCTGCCTATGATAGATGATGCAGTAGTCAGATGGTAGGCCTAAGTCCCTCCTGGGATGTAGAGCTACATATGCTGGTAGTTTAGTTTAGTTTACAATAAACATACACATGCATATGCTGGTGGGGGAAGAGAGACTGTTTGGATATTGTGCTTCCGTAAGATTTCCCCAATTTAGTTCCTTAGAAAGATCCACAGAAGGGGATATAGAACCTCTTGAAGGGTTTTGGGAATAGTAGAATCTTGAATTCTGATGGTCCTTTTCTGGGCCTGCTTTCAGTCGGTCTTATTCAGAGTCAAACAGCTGATAATTTATTAAGAAATCATTAATTCACCAATAAAAATTCACAAATCATTCATACATATATATAGGCCTATATAAACATACCTCTGCAAAAGTGGCATTCTTTATAAAATATTGAAGAGGAATAAAATCTCCAGTATAAGCTATATGTTGCTTTAAAATAGGTGGAGCTTGGTTTTACCCCATCAGTATGAGCTATATAAAACATGACATTAAAAAAATTCATCCTTTTAATAAATCACATTATCCATCAACTGCTTCAGTATAACAAATGAGTTTCACTTGCCTTATTTTGGTCATAAATTTGGGTGCTGCTGGAATAATGATTTCAAATGTCATATTGGTAACTGAACTTGAAATGAACTGTAGATGTGAGCCAAAGTCAGGAGCTAGAATACTGGTCTTGAAATTGACACTGCTGCATTTCCCAATAAAAGCTGTTGCTCCACATACAGAAAGACTATATTGTGATGCAGGATGCAGATCGTCTACCTATAAACAAAACTTTTTTTAAAAGAACCATCCTACATATAAAATATTTGCAATCTTTCAAATATCATTGTACCTCATTGTACATACCTCAGGTATGTTTAACCTTCATTTTTTATTATAAGAAGGTTGCCCAATATACAAGGTTCCCCTATTGTTAAAAAAATATTAAATTGAATTTATTTGTTGAAAGACTTTTACTTTACATATTACAACTCTTCTGCTTACATTTGCAAACATTTTTGGTAGCATGGCACTATTTTTTCCAAACCACTATTGTACCAAGCAGTTTTCTTTTGATGGCAATTGGGAGTTTACTAAAAAATCACAGTATCACTCTGTATTTTTTGATGGAACAAGGAGGAGCTCAGAAGATTCAAGTGGGAAATTTTCTCATATCCTCCATATTCTCCAGATCTTGCTGCCAGTGATTTTCACATGTTTCCCCAACTCAAGTTGCATCTCAGAGGTGCACACTTTCACACTGATGATGAAGTAAAATCAGAAGTGAAATCAGAAGACAGCTGAACAGTTGACTACAGCAACTGGACACGGCATGGTACAACAGTGGTTTGGAAAAATTGGTGTCATGCTACCAGAAATGTTTGCAAAAAAGTGGGGTTATGTGGACACGAAAGTAGAACTATTCTAATATGTAAAATAAATAAATTGTGTATAATATTTTTCTAATAATAGCGAAACTTCATAATATTTAGAAAGTTTACACATTGAAGTAATTATTATATAAAATAATAATGAGATGAATTGTGACACACAAAGTTCCTAAATATTATGAAGTTTCCCTGTTATAATTGACAATAACCTGGGCTGCAGTTTCAAGGGGTGTCCCCTCTCATCCTCAGCTAAACTCCATCTCACTAGTGAAGTTTGTATGTTACAATTCATCTCATTATTATTTTTATATAATAGGGAAACTTATTTATTGGACAACCTTTGTATCAAGACAATTTACAAATCTAATCTTTTTATAAATACTATTATAATTTTCAGCTTTGTTATAATGTATGTATGTAATAGAGTACTGATACATGCTATGAGTCTAGTCACTTGGCCTCTCCAAATCCGGATACTACTACTGACTGCTTCTCCACTTGTATTTTCCATTTCTTCCCAACTGAGCTCAGCTCCATTTTTACATTACAAGTTCTTCCTTCCAAGTGAATTTTATTGTGTAAAGTACTCCAGTGTAAGGACAAGTCTAATGCACACGGTCTAAAGTTAAGTGTGAATTTTAGAAGGCATTAGAATTTAAAACGTTAATTTTTTTATAGTCTAAATATAATTAATTCTTTCATTCCTTAGTTGTTAAGATTTCATTTGTGTCAATTAACTCCTTTTTAGTGTTACGCACTCACTAAATCGTCATTTAGTATTGATATTGTAAGGTAAGTTCATAGAGTTAGCCACATGACAGATTGCGGTAGTCCCTATCACATGGCAGGAGAGTCTCTGCTGGTTTTCAGGAAATGCGTATGTATGGGATTTAATCTGTCCTCGTCTCATGAAGAACATGTATTTTTCTATGATAAGGAAAAAAAAACAGTTTTGAACTTCAATTAACGTGGATGGTACTTTACAGGGGCGGATCCAGAGAGACATTTGGGGGAGGGGAAACCAACGTAGATAGGGAAGTTTTTACTCATAAAAATTAACTATTCCCAGTACACAGTTGAAATCAAAATGAATATTTCAGCATTTTATTACAAATGTATTTCAAAATAATGAATTTCGTTGCTTTAATTTAAGTATTTGGGTTATGTTGTCTTTACAAAATTTATTAGAAGGCTAACCGTTTGAATAATCTGCTCTTAATGTTACAAATTTTGGGGGAGGAAATTTCCCCCATTTCCTCCCCCGTGGATCCGCCCCTGGTACTTTATCATCTATCTTGACCATGAAACTATGCCAATTGTTGTCTCACTCATTTTCCTTGAATTTCACTCTTCCTGATCAGTACTCTCACCTGATAACCATGGGGACCCTTGGCAACTCTACAGCTTTAATGTAAGACTTCTTGGGATTCCAGCCAGGTAGATTCCTGCTGGAATCCTGAGCAGCCTTGAACTGTTAATTTAATTTATAATAATTTATAAATTATAATTTATAATTTATAATTTATAATATAAATTTATAATTTATAATTTATAATAATTTATAAATTATAATCGTTCCATTCTTGGTTTACATCAATATTTAATGGATCAAAGAGCATTAAATATTGATGTAAACCAAGAATGGAACGAGTTTAAAAGCACTATAGAAAAGGCAGCATTTGAAGTTTTAGGTATCAGAACAAAGTATAATAGAAAGAAAAGAATGAGAATATGGAACCCAAATCTGGCAAAATTAATAGAGGATAAAAAGCAATCTTATCTAAAATACTTACAAACAAAAGCAATAGATGATAAAATAACTTATAAACAAAAGTGCGCTCTTGTTAAGAGAGAGACACGTCAAATACAAAGAACAAACTGGGAAAAATATGTTGCGGATATAGAACATGATGTGCATGGAAATCAAAACACTGCATACAAGATCCTTAACCACTTAAATAAATCAGAAAGGGACACAGCCAAAATACAAAATATCAGTAATAAAGAATGGGAAGAATATTTTAACAGTCTATGGAATAGCCCAAGAAAATGCACGAATGAAGATACTAGTAAACTAGAATATACAGAGCAAGTAGATGATATCACTTATGAAGAGCTGGAAATAGCATTGAATGGTACAAAAAATCGAAAAACGCCAGGGATAGATAATATCAATGTAGAACTTATTAAATGTGCAAGTCATGATGTGAAATTAAGGTTATTGAATTTATATAATATATGCTGGCATAGCAAGTGTATACCGAATGAATAGCTGACAGCAGTTGTGATTCCCATCTTCAAAAAAGGAGACAGACGAAACTGTAATAATTATAGAGGAATAAGTTTATTAACATCAGCTTACAAACTTTATTCAAGAATCATCACAGCAAGACTTAGGAAAATAACAGACTGCTTAATACTGAAAGAACAAACTGGATTTCGAAAAGGATATTCTTGCATGGACAATATATTTACTGTTCAACAAATAATTGAAAAACATCGAGAATTTAACAAACCTACATACTTGCTATTCATAGATTATATAAAAGCTTTTGATAAAGTAGACAGAAATAAATTATGGGATATCCTAAATAAGAGAGGGATACCTGTACATTTAATAGAAGTGATCAGAAGTTTATATACTGGATCCAACTTCAGAATTAAATCAGATAATAAAGTGAATGACAGAATAATATCAACATCACAAGGAGTTAGGCAAGGCTGTTCAGTATCCCCAATACTTTTCAATATTTATTTAGACGATGCAATTAGAATATGGAAATTAAGGGCTGACTGTGGTTTTAAAATAGATGGTTTTGAGTTGTCGACTCTTTTATATGCAGATGACCAGATCCTATTGTCAGGATCAGAAGACTCTTTACAGAAATCATTTTATATACTCGACAAGATAATTCAAACTTATAATCTAAGCATATCCCATGAAAAAACCAAACTAATTGCATTCTGTGGTAAGCAGCCAATAAGAGGAAAAATTGTATTAAGAAAGCATATAATAGAACAAGTAAGGGTTTTTAATTATCTAGGGTGTGATATAAGCTATAATTTCAATTATGATCTGGAAAAGAAAATACACAGATTTCAACATATGTGTGGCACAATTATAAGAACTCTTAAAGGGAAAGCACAAAGAGACACTTTATTAAAATTCTATAAAGTAATGGCTGTTCCAACTCTATTGTATGGCAGCGAGATCTGGACACTAACAAAAAATAATTACAAGCGTATCCAGGCTGCTGAGATGAAATTTTTACGATCAGTGGCTGGATACAGATTGACAGATCGCATGAGGAACGAAGATATCAGAAAGGAATTAAGGATCTTTTCTATAAATGATAAAATATCAGAATATCGTACAAATTGGAAAGAACATTTAAGTAGACAGGCCAATACAAATATAGCGAAAAAAGCACTCAATTATAAACCAAGAGGAAAGAGAGATCCAGGTCGCCCGAAAACAAGATGGGCACAGCAAACTTTTGAGGCCGGAACAGGCGCTATTGATGCCTAATCCCTGTATGTAGATGATGATGAATAATTTATGGACCTTAAACTTTGTGAATTGAGCTGGGATGAGAAATTGTATGAGCAGGCTCATCCCGGCACTTTAAACTCATTGCTGAACAAGAGATTATGTCAGAAAAGGAGTACGTGATCGCCTTATCAGGCCTGCATGGCTGACAGACAATTGCCGTCTAGCACATGCGGGCATAATCCTTTCGATCACGTCAGAACTGGTTAAGATGGCAATCATTGTAGATGTGCATCAAGCTGCTCCATTGATAAAAGGAAGTTAACTGTTATTGAGCAAGTTTACATGTGATCACATTGTGTGTGAGTGCAGACAAGCACATTGAAGAGATTCAGGCAATTAGTTAGGCTGCATAGTAGTTATTTTGTTTAGCATGCGAGTTTAAAATAACACCCGCTGTCAGATTCAAGCTCGTAAGCAGTTATATTTTGAGATTTTGGAATAGGTCATGAAATAAATTTTAATTAAGAAGATAATTTCACTGCCCAATTGTATGTTATGAATTTTAATTGAATCAAAGGTAATGTAAAGTAAAATAAATTAATTTCAGAACAGCTGCACTTAATATTTAATGGGAAAGATCTGCCTCTTGATTGACTTCTCCTCACGGCTTGGGAATTTAGTAAAGAAGGCTTCCCAAGGGTAGGTACTGTATTGTATGTTAGGCCTTCGGTATTTTAAAGAATGGTTTTCAGGAATAGAGAGAGTTATAAATAAATTGTATGAAAAGGAGACAGATTGGCAACTTGTGAGATCACTGGCCGGTGCGGAAGATTGATAAATTGGGGTGAGTGCAATAACAAGTCATTTATTAATGTGTGTCTAGGGAGAGAAAGGCAAAGAGCAAGCAGGTTAATGTAATTAATTGTTAGGCTCAGCAGTGTATTCATTTTCTGTGAATAGATATTATTGCAAGTTGGTAGCAGATTTTTATTGCAGCTTGTAGCTTACTCTCTTGTGATTGTTCCTCCTTCTTGGACATAATTAGCCTCTGGGGTGTAGCAGCTTCCATGAATGTCCAGTGAAGAAAGAGAAGAAGAGAAGACACCGATAAAAGAGGTAATATAAAAAAGGGGAAAGGTGACGAACGACAGGGTTGGGGATTTACAGATTACACTACTTTCTTCAAGCCTTTAAAGAGACATCTTAAACCAGTGTGATTCCATAGTTACCGATACTTTAATTCCACAAAGTATATAATGGGAGATCCTTAGATAGTCAGTTAGTCAGGAAGGAAGGAAGGAAGGAAGGAAGGGAAAGAACTTTCAACATGAAATAGCCATTTTATAAAAATAAAACCCACTAAAATAATAACAACATGACGATGACAATGACAATGATGATGATGACGATGAAGATGAAGATATTGATAATAACTCTTATGATAAATAATGGTATCTTAACTCCAAGGCCATCATCAGAAATGTGGAGTTAGTTAATTCCAACCTCATATTCCTGATGACGACCATGGGGTTAACATGGCCAAAAGCATTATGCCATTATAAATAATCAGTGTCATGAAAGCTTCAAGTCAAAGTAAATCAATGTAAATTGATTAAATGAAATAACTGATATCATATCACAAACCATAATACGTAGGTTTGTTAAGAAGACGAAAAAAATTATTGTAACACCATTAAAGAACAAATTTATGGCATTTGGGAAGTGGAAATAGTAAAATCCCCTATCTAGCATAACCTTAATTTATATGGGTTACAGTATGAGACAAACCTCAGTTGAATACAACTTCTTCTCTTCGTTAACTGTTAGCCACATTACTTTATCATATGTTACAGTATCAGCCAGATCAGTGGAAATAAGATAAATTTGTAATTTAAAACTCCTTAATCTTCCCCTTGTGATACTTGGATGAGGCCACAAAACTCTCATTCTTCTTGGGGATAGTTCTTGGGTGTTGATTCCTAAAGGAGGTTCAGGGTCTGTAAAAAAAGACAGATTATCTTTTTAATAAATGCTCTTTTGTAGTCACTTAACAAAGCACATTTACTGGTAGCTCTTCGAGAGACAAACAAAAGCTATGACAATTATTATCTATACAACCTACACTACAAATTTAGCTGCAACGTACAGATGACAGTGTCAGCTCTTCTTGTCTTTATACCTCTCTATATCTCCTTTCATTCTTTCTCTCTCTCTCTCCTTCTCTCTTTCTCTCTCTCTCTCTCTCTCTCTCTCTCTCTCTCTCTCTCTCTCTCTCTCTCTCTCTCTCTCTCTCTCTCTCTCTCTCTCTCTCTCTCTCTCTCTCTCTCTCTCTCTCTCTCTCCATATATCTCTGCCTCTCTACCATTCTATAGCCAATTCCACCTCTATTTAAATCCCCCTTTTTTCATCCACTTTCTCATCCCACTGGCAGTTCATTTTGTCTCCTCTGTCCCCATCTTACAATCTCTAGCTCTGTCCACAGTCCTTTCAAATATTCCATGTTAAAGTTAAATAACTGAGAAAACGTATGCAAATTATTCCTCACTTGTAATATAGTGCTCTTACTTCATTTTCTTATCTCCCCCATACATCTCTTCTCCATTATGTCTTCCATACACAGTATTTTCTTTTGGCCGGCTGTATATCCCTAATCCCTTGTTCTCTTTCTCTATATCTCTCTTCCGTAATCCATTTTTATTATATCTTATCCAATTGCTCTATATCTGCACTTTAATTTATCCCCATCTATCATACCCTTCTTCTTTCTGTATCTCCACAGTCCTTCTCAAACATTCCCTCTTAATTGATTTGATTAATTTTATCTCTCTTTCCTTGCCCCTCTTTTCACTTTCTCCTCATCTTCCCTTTATCCACCCATCGTGTCCAACATTACTTGCCACAAATAATGTTAAACAGTAAATCCTGAGCATTTTTTTGTTTTGTTTCTCCTATCTTGCTATGATTGAGTTATTGCCTTATCAGGTTCATGCACATCAAAATAGAATTACACTACCATTAAAAATTTAGCAATACTTATTTAACAAGTAATAAAGAGTGCTGTGATGTCTATGAGGATTATTCAAAAAATGTTATTCATGATCTCAATATTTTTGTGTGAAAAATTAACAGAACTTCTTTTTGCGAGTAATAAAAATTGCAGTGAGGTTTTGGTGAGAAGGTGATGTAAAAATAATTGGAGGCAGAATAGGAGGATAAAGTACTCTACTAGAATAGTGCCTCCCAACTCAAGACAATCATGAAATAAAAAACAACGTAAGCGTGGACCCCCAATCTAACAACATTAGGCAACTTAGCTTAAGTATAATTTACTTTTTAAATATGTTTATTAACTTAGAAGAGCTTTACACTACTTAATTTCAAGAAGATAAGTTGTGTCTCCTGTTTGCAGCATGTAATACTACCCATTTTTTTTTTTTTTGAGAATTCAAGAAAAAATATGGCCTTCCAATTAATTTTAGGAATTATATAATAACAACTGTTTTAAAGAAATCTTTTCAAATGAAATCATCTAATATGACTGGTTGTTTAACTGAAAGTATGTGTGTCTTTTTTAGAATTATGTTGTTTTTATACTGACTCCCTAGGGATTACCTCTGGTGGAATAATAACACTGAAAAACAAAAAAATAGAATCAGAGGATATCTTGGTATCCAACACTTGTTCTAAGACAATTGAAACGTGCTGATTCAGAATATGCAAACCGTTTATCTCTATCACCCATGGTTTTTTTTATATACATCTTCAACAATTTATATATCATTAGAACACTTACTGATACAGAGAGTACTAATGAACATGGCGTTAGCTAAGAAAATAGTGTGATTGAGTCACAGGACACTTATTCTGTACATAAATATGTAGTTAAAGGCATAATACACACATGGAATCCAAGAAAATTGCTATACTTTCTTAATGTAAGCTGTGTTTGGTTTGAATTTCTGTGTTTGGTTTGGTTTGAATTACGTTTGTGATGAGCATTTGGTATGTCACGCTGAAGCGTCCAGCAGTAGTCAGCCAATGTTGCTGCACTCCATCGACCCTGATACTGTGACTCCATCACCGAAATGTCCTGATGAAAACGTTCACCATGTTCGTCACTGACTGAACCTATGTTCTCAGGGAAGAAGTTAAGATGTGAATCAAGGAGATGAATTTTGAGGGACATGTTGCAACCCAGCTGTTTGTATGCACTAATGCACTTCTGCACAACATTCACATAGTCACCAGATTTATAATTTCCAAGCAAATTGGCCACGACTGGTTTGAATGCTACCCTTGCATGTCTTTCAGTAACATTCAGTAAATCTTGGAAGTGGCCGTCAGCAAATATCTTCCTTATTTGTGGACCTATGAACACACCTGCTTTCACTTTTGGATAACTCAACTCCGGAAACGTGGTGCACAAGTACCGAAAAGCATCTGAATTGTTGTCTAGTGCCTTCACGAAATAGCCCCAGCTTGATGTGAAGCGGTGGCATGATAACTTTGTCACAGTCAATCAACGGTACACGAAGGACATTTTTATTTCCTGGCTGCATTCTGTCTCTGATCGGCCAATTTTTCTTCATGTAGTGGTGTTTTCTATCTCTGCTGTCCCATTTGCAGATAAAACAGCAGTACTTGGTGTATCCCGTCTGCATTCCCATGAGAATTGTGATAACTTTTAAATCACCGCAGTACACCATTTATACTTGCGATAGCGTTTTTTTTTTTTTGTTCAAGAAGTAGCGACATGGATTCGCGATATCGAAAATATTTTGACATTTTACATTAAGTGTAACTTATTTCACAAATGACACAACAGTGTAGGCCTATGACGTTGCATAAAAAATTACTAAAAACTACATAAAGACTTTGATGAACGGTGTCCAGTGAAAATTATTTTTTGTTGATATCTTCAAAACCTGACGTGATAGAGCGAAACGGTTTCCAGAATTGAAATCAGCATAAAAAACTGCATTAGCATGTCAGATATCTACAGCTTGTTTATCAGTGTAATCAACGAATACAACAATTAAGTGAGCAGAAAATGTCATTATTTACTTGAGATAATTTAATGTGAATTTCTAGCCAAAATTTGTTTAATCGGATATGGAACTCTCTGCTTGATACTTCTCATTGAAGCTAATATAATGTCCAGCACAAAATAGAGGACCTCTATTCAAATATGAATTTCAGGAAAATGACCACACGTTCATCTGTATGATTATGAATGTTATATAGCTTTGAGACTCCGTACACCACTTCTATGCTGTTTGCAAACCATTTCTGACCATTCTGAGAATCATGTGATTACAGAACACAAAGATTTCATACAACATTCTTTTTAATTAAGTTAATCAAATAAACATTTTGCTTTCCCAACATAATATTCACGGATTTATCATGTAATTACAGTCACACAATGTGTCAGTACTAAAAAACTTACAATCCTCTTTGGTAAGAACTTGACCCAAGTTTGTCCAAGGCCCAAGGTTATCAACATCTTTATTCTTAGCAGCAATCTGTAAAAAAAAAATGAAAATAATACATTGTCAGGCTTAAACCCAGGTCTATGAGATGTCTCCCAAGGTTTTGACAACCACTCCGTAGCCACCTTCAATCATATATATTATTTCTGTTGTCATTTCACATTTTAAAACAAATACTGGGTCACTAGACTTGAATGAGGTATTGCTCAAAAGATATTTTCACTGAGGATTTAACTATACTATTCAAGAAACTGTTCCCAAAGCATCTTGGAATTTCAAAAAGGCTGACTGGTCAAAATATACAGAAAACCTAGAAACTCTTCTAGACACCCACGAAGTAGACTTTGAACAGAACCCTGACATGCTATGTAATAGCATAAACAAAATAATTCTAAACACTGCCAGCAAATGTATACCAATCGGAAGGCAGCGCCGCTATAAATATTTCTGGAACCAGAATTTAACCAACCTTAAAAACCAACGTGATGAGCTCTGCAAAAGAGCAGAAGAAACAAACGACCCCAAAGATGTTCAGCAATGGAGACATGCAGCTGCAGTTATGAAACGAGAAATAATGGAGTCAAAACACAATAGTTTTAACAACTTCATCTCCAAAATCAATCACAGAACTGACATAAAGAAGATGCACAAATTTATTGGAGGAACCCAAAACAAAAAAACTATTCCTAGCAGAGAACCAATTCAATACAAGAACAAAACCAAACATTCAGATGATGAAATTGCAAACACTTTTGCAACCCACTTCTCCCTGTCTCAGAAAAAGACAGCATATATAAAAACACATGATCGAATTGCTAAAAAACAGTTAAAAGAACACACTACCCAGCCACCAAACCAAAGAGAACTCTCTTCAGACAGGATCTTCTACGAACATTTCTCTATGCAGGAACTAAATATTGCCATAAGTCAAATCAAAACTAAGAAATCGCCTGGACCTGACCAGATATTTGCAGAATTCATTAAACATACAGGCCCGAAAGCAAGAACTACGCTGCTACTCATGATGAATAAAATTTGGACTACATCAGTGCCGTCACTCTGAAAGAAGGCCATCATAGTCCCAATCCTCAAAAAGAATAAATCACCTAATGACCTCTCAAACTACAGGCCAATAGCGCTAACAAGTATATTGGCAAAAACTATGGAAAGACTAGTTAATAATAGAATTAACTGGTACCTTGAAACACACAGTATAATCCACCCTGCACAAGCAGGATTCAGACAGAATCGATCTACAGATCAACAAGTTGCAATCCTCGCCCAAAACATTAAAGACAACCTGGACCAGGGGCTATTACAACAGCAGTCTATATTGACTTCAAAAACGCATACAATTCGATATGGAAATCAAACCTCCTCCTGAAACTAATGCAATATGGAGTTAAAGGAAACATGCTAAATTGGTATAAAAGCTTCATCGGACAAAGGCATTTTCAAATCCGTTATGGCTCTGCAACTTCCAAATACAAATAACTCCAAACTGGCCTTCCTCAAGGAGGTGTCACAAGCTGCACCCTGTTCAATGTCTATATCAATGACTTGGTAGAAACTCTACACAAACATCAACACATCAATGTTCTACTCTACGCAGATGATCTTGTACTGTGGACCTCTGCACCTAAAAAAGGAGCTAAACAACTATTGAACACTCTCTTAATAGTGCTTTAGAGGATATAAATAAATGGTGCCATGAAAATTCCATGACAGTGAACGTACCAAAGTCAGCCTGTCAGACCTTTTCACTATGTCACAACCAACTAAAACCAGACGTATTCTTTGATGATACCAGACTTGAGAACGTCTCAACATTCAAATACCTGGGTGTAACGCTAGATGCAAAACTAACCTGGAGAGAACACATAGACAACATCTCAGGAAAAGTTCAAGGTAGACTCAGCATCTTGAAACGATTAGCAGGCTGTAAATGGGGCTGCAGAACCTCTACACTCAATACTACATACAAAATGTACCTTAAACCACTTATTAAATACAGTGCAGGTACCTTAATAACAGCAACTCAACAAAATATCCAAAGATTGGAACAGGTACAAAATCAAGCCATGAGACTTATTACTGGTGGTGTGAAAACAACACCCATCTCTTCCATGTTATTCTATACGGGAAATCTTGAAATAAAGTAGGAGATACAAGAATCAGCCTTAAAGCTCCATGAGAAACTAATCCGTGTGCCTGGCACAAACTACAACTACACCACTCAATACCCTCGAAAATTAAAGGCACAGGAAGGCCTTGCTCAGAAAGTACTAAAGGAAAAACAAAAACTAGACCTAATCCTAACACCTGAGCCAATACTACGCCCAGAAAACCCTCTAGACATGTACAACATAGACCATGCCCTCGACTTAACAGAATCACTACAGAAAGGTGATACTGACCCGAATACTCTTAAAACCATCGCATTAGATACCATATATTCACGATACCCGGAAGAAAAATGGATGCATATCTATACCGATGGATCCAAAATAGATACAAATGGAAATACTGGAGCCGGAATACACTGCAGCCTCTTCTCACTCTATTCATCGGTTGGAGCAAACCACACAGCATTTGATGGTGAAATTAGAGCCATCCAAATCGCTTTGAGACAACTCCTATGCAGACCAACATCTCTTTCTAACATTGTCATACTATGTGATTCACAAGCTGCAATAAGAGCAATTTCAAATCACAACACACCACCTAGCCATGATATACTGAACTGCAGAAAACTTATCAGAAACCTACTTGATCAACAGAAGAAAGTAGTCCTGCAATGGATTCCATCCCATTGCGGCATTGCCGGAAATGAAGCTGCTGACACACTAGCAAAGAAAGGGACCCAAATCCATCCCTATCCAGTTAATACTGAATACAGAAGTGCTGCGAGAGTCATTCATCAGAAAATAAAAGCTACTCACCAGAAGAACCTGGAGAACCGCATCAAGGATTATCAGTGGAAAGACACCATCAAATCTATCCCAGACTGGCCAAGAAAAGAGGCTGTAGCAAGCTTCCGCATGACAACTGGACACGACTGCCTTGCAAAACACCTACATCATGTTGGCATTTTCACCAGCCCAAATTGCATCTTATGCAACACGAACTCCATCATGGATTCACATCATCTTACCATCTGCCCTGCCCTCAAATGTACAACTTTGGTGGACCGATACTGGGAGGCAAGAGGGAAGATGACTATACTGTAAACATGTGCCTTCCTTGTTTCCAATGTTATGCTTTGTATTTTATGTATTTTGTATTAGGTGTATCGCTTTGTCATTGTTACTTGTGGCTAATGATGTACATCAAATTGCCCCTGCATTAAATTAAATAAATAAATATTTAATGTTAAACAAAAAGTTTCATTTCGGTTCTTTGATCCAAAGCTTCATAGGCGATTCACGACAACAAAACAAATGATAAATGGTCAACTTTGAAGATGAAATTAACATTAAAATACTCCAACTAACAGATATACCCACAAAGTAGAATTATGAATTAACTAAACTAAACTCCATGGCACTACATCCCTGGAGGGATTTTGCCTACTACGCGACTGCTGCATCATCTACCACAGGCAGATGGCAGGATTGGGGGCATGTGGTCAGCATGCCGACACCCACGGCTGTTATTGGTGGTTTTCATAACTGAAGCTGTAACTTCTCTATCAAATTTGAATCACGAGGCTGAGTGCACCCCTGCCAGAGCTCCCTACCTCAGAAAAATCCGAGGAGGTACCGGGGATCGAGCCCAGGCCAACGGATCTGTAGTCAGGGACGCTAACCACAAGACCATGCCGGTGGTCGAATTATTAATTAAATATTAATTTTAGTTTTATGCAAATTTTGAATATGAAATGTGAAATGCTCAATTGCAAAATATTTCAACTGTAAAGTATGTTTAAAAAGTAAAATAAATTTGAATTGTTAACATATCTGTGGTTGTCAACTGCACAATCATTGAATCCTCATGTAAAACTACTTAAAACTTGATGTGAGTATAGTTAATTTTAAAAGTTTCTTACTTATTTATAATGCATGTATTAATGTATTTGTTGACAGACTGTTTTCAGCTTGAAGATGGTTTCATTGTACTCCTATCCCAACCTGTACATCCATGCTTAAACCATAACCTTCATGTTCAGTGTATCATATATGAACACCATTAATTCCCAGTGTGTTCTGTGAAATCAGCATACATTTTAAGGATTTTCATGTGTATATAACCAACTGTACAAGGATGAGTACTAAATTAATTAGCTGAATTGCAGTTTTCCTGGATTTTATCAAAGAGGAAGAAGTGCAAAAGCTTATCATGGGTTTGCTAGTTTTCTTATTATTATTTTACTACAATATGAATTTTTATTTCACTTCCATAATAAATTCTTTCTCTACAGGTTGGGTTCACTTCTTCCTATTGGCTAAATCAGAAGCCTCTTTAAAACTCAACTAAGCGAGCATTTTAACAGTATACAGAAGAATATATCTTTCACAATGGAAACAAAGAAAGACAGCTGCCTTTCATTCCTGGATATTTTAATACAACCTAGTAGAAGTTCAGGGTGAATGCTGACTTGATGAGAAATGAGGAGAAATGGAGACATGGAAACCGGTAAATACTAGGAATACACTAAGCAAATTAATAAAGAATTCACATGAATGAAAAAATCGGAATAATTTAATTCTTTAAAGTTCTTGAGATATCAAGAATCATATAAAAAATATCAAATGATCATTTGAATGATTTAATGTTATAAGAAGCCAGAAGTGAAGACGAGATCTCAGCAGTTGTATCACTTCGGTTAACTTTGTTAACGCGGTATAAGTTTTGCAGGCAAAACACACAGTTACCATGCGCACAGGACAGTTTAATGTAGCCAGATTGCCAATTCTTAACGACCAGTACTAAAGTTGGGCCGTAAAAATTAAAATCTACTCTTCATCGCTCCAGCGTTGTGAAGAACACAACAATAACAAGCAAACATTCCAGAAAGTGTATCAGTATATTCACTTACCTGAATAGAGTAAACGGTATTCTCTTGAATCCCGTCTGAGCCTAGAATTTTTCCACAGATCATTCCATCAAAAAGATTGCAATATTCATCTCTTTTCACAATTTTAGATTTCCAAGAAAATGTTAACTTATAGTATTCCAATTCACCAGTGGATGGATATGGTTCTTCCCATTTAACAAAGATCCAGTCAGGACCATATGAATATACAACTGCATTTTTAACCTGGTTTGGCACTGAAACATACATAGGAATCACATTATTGTAATTAAGCTGTGTCTGAATCTGAGTTCTTGAATCAAACATTGTCCACATAAGAGCTATCACAATATTTTAATGTTTCATGGAATTTACACTTTTTTTATTGTCTCCTGCTGTGACTGAGTTGGTAACATGTCTGCCTTCCTCAGTTTGGGTTTGATTCCCTTTCAGGTTGGGGATTTTTCAATAGTGGAAAAGTCTCCTTCCTGGATTACTAGATGTTGTGTGTTGTGTTTAGGATTAAGGAACCCCTTGGCTACTCCATTTATCAGATCACCACATCATCTCATTTCATCAGAATAATTTGGTCTCTCCTCTTGGGTGCCCCAAATCCAAAAACAGGCTACACTTCGCCAAGCTGGGGGAAAATCACAAGCCCTAACACAGTAGTTGGATTGAAGAAATTAATGTCTGACACATATTAGGCTTGCTGAGAATATCATTCACAGGTGGATTTATTTATTTTAAACCTTGTGACTTGAGGCTTTCCTGGTGTTAAAAATTGATAATGGTTTCTTGGTGTTCCAACTGAGAGTGTAGGAGGAATGATTCTGAGCTAAGCACAGTTTGCTCTGGAGAAGTGAGTTGGTTTGGGGAAGGTCTATGTCAGTGGCGGCCCATGAAATTTTTAGCTAGCATGCTGCATGATAAAAGTGGGTTTATGTACATACTCGTATATTGCATATTCATTTAAATGGCCTAGGAAACAGGAAAGGGAAAGGAAGCAAGGAGTTGAGGAAAGCAGTCTTTTCTTGGCTGCTTGAACAATTGTTACAATATATTTTTTCTTTCTTTCTGGCACTGGAGAAACATGATTCGGGGGAAGGGCATACAGAGATAGGATTTGAATTCAAGAGACAATCTATCTTCCCCTCCCAAAAGTCATGAAAGCCGTAGCCATAAACCTTAGCGTGATGTGACTCCCTTGAATACTGCCATAAGAATAAAACATCACCCCTTCAAATAACAATATTGCGATATAGACTAATCCATGCAACTGCATATTTCTCTGAGCAGGGCCAGGAAGAAGTAATTTCACTGTAATTCAGGCGTTCCTCTTCTTAAACTTAATTTGAAGTTTCTCTTTGAAAAATAATGAAGGGAACAGCTGCTTTAATAAAGAATCCACAGAATTCATTTTGAAAATATCTCCTGTAATAATGTTGCATTAAATTACAATTGACTACTAGTAAAACACACGGATTCGCTTTAAAAATTACGTGCTTTGAAGCACGTGAAATAGCTAGTACAGTTGGTTCAGAGGGGAAGGACGGGGGAGAAGATACCCCTTGTTCTCACCAAGCATGGCCAAGCTGTAGACTGCCTTCCCACTACTCCTAAATAGGGCACTGGTCTTGAAAATTACCATTTTATTTAATTTTTCCTTCCTGACCAAACACAGCTCTCTGTTCTTTGTTCCCCTTCCTCACTCTCTTAATAGCCCCTACTCCATCTAGCTTTCTTCTTCTTTTCCTATAAAACATGACCTTTTTCCAAACCAGCTCACTTCTCCCAGAAAATATCAGTGGAGTAAGTTGAAGAAGGCTTAGAATCAGTCCTCTTACTCAGCCCATTGGAAGCCCGAGAAACCACTATCTTATCATTTAAAAAAGTTTGATAGATAAAAGATAGACTAGTATGCACTGAAATTAAAAACCATTAAAAAATATACTCTAAAAGATCAGAAACACATGTCTGAAAAATAAACTTTGTAGCTCCAACATTATACAAATTATTTTTTTCAAACTGCCATTGAATATTTAATAGTGATGACTATCATCTCAGCCTGCTCACTTTTTTTTTTTTTTTTTTTTTTGAGATGATAATTGCAAACAGAAAGGGACTGTTGACTGGTAATTTGTTTCTTTTTGTAACATACTTCTTTAGATATCCCTTGCTAATTTCAGAACAAATAGTCAGATCAATTAACTCAGTTTCATTCTTTATCTTTTGATGGAAATAATACCATTAGGCCCTGTCTAAACACCTTATGCTTCCCTCTTCAGCCAGACAAAGAGCCTTGTCACAAACCTCAAGGCTTCTCCCTCATAGAGCAGGTAGCAGTAATCAGACTCTATTCATGTTGCTTGATTCTTATCAGTTCCCTTTGGGAAACTGAATCCATGAATTTTTTACTTTTATTTTAAGAAATAATACGATGTTAATGATGTTTTAACAGTTTCTCAGAATTATAAACTGAACGTTTCAATGCAAGGAGACACAGTCCTTGGTCTACAAGGAAGTCACTGCAGAATTTCACAATCTGATATGTGAAAGGCTTAAGCATGAATTGGGAACATGATTGTTCCTAAAGTACTTTAGAACAATGATCACATGTTTTGAAACAACTGGCACATAGGCGCCAACTTTGGGGGGACAAGGTACTTTCTACCTCCCCTCCCCAATATTTAATTTTCATCCTATTTAAGGCCTGTGTATAACTATTAATGATCCAATTCTTGCCCCCTTAATAATATTTACAAGCTGGCACCTCTGATCTAGCTTCTGACAATCATAATTTTAATTTTTAATTTAACCTTTAGAACTGGTTTTATGTGCTAAGCACACATGGGAATTCTTCTGCTGCTTCGGTGTTTATACATATTGAGCAATGCAGTCTTCTACTCATGTATCTGTCATGCAATGAAAAAAATTTGAAACATTTTGCACACCGATAAACCCAGATCCTCAGTCCATGAGCGGAAATATTTTTTGGTTCCGCTAACTGTAAATTTGAGGGTACGTAAACAGCTGGCAATACATAAGAAATTGGTTTGGTCGACAGACCACTTCTTCAAACCAACTAATTAATAACCTTTTTAATCAACAAGGGAGGCAGTGAATTCTTGCAAACAAGGTCACCCTTCCATAAATCTCCCCCAACTCGTCACAGAAAAACATTTCATAGAAAAAATACCACTACAAAAAGCATAAAAGAATGAAAGGAGACAGGTTATATGTTGGTGTCCTGATTGTCAAATAGGATTTTGTATTTGTTTCCAAGACTGCCCACATAATTGAAAACTTATGGATTTAGACAGTGCTAATAGTTAAGTTACAAGGAAAAGTTTGTGTTATAGCTGTGCATGGCATTTAAATACTTGCGGAGGGTAAATGCACAGTTGACTCCAGTTAAATCCAGACAAAATTCCACCAAGTAAAAATTCAGGCATTTACGAAATTGACTGTAAAACCTGTGAAAAAATGTACATTGGCAAAACGAAAAGAAATTTAAATGCAAGGTACAAGGAGCACATGAGGAATATTAAATACCAACAAATAGAAAAATCTGCACTGGCTCATCATTTTTTGTCTACAGGCCATGATTTCAATAGTGAGGCAAAATTACTGAAATAAATGTGTTCAACAACCGCTGGATTTAACTGTGTGGAAAAAAGTACACATTAAAAAAAAATAAAGACAGACTTATGAATTTTGACATCCCTAAGGACAATGACCTCATTTTCAAATTCCAACAACCTGGAGGATAGAGCAGTGGCGGCTCGTGGCCGGAAAATTAGGTGAAGAGAAAAAAATACCACATGCTTATGTTAATAACGGAATTCACCCAATAGTGGCTTGTGGCTCAAAATGAGGGTGTGCTGCAAATATCATTTCATACAGCAAATTTAAAATATTTTTAAAAATTATTAGTAGGCCTATCTAAACTGCTCGTCTCTTATCCATCTCTGGGAACTCTCACGCAATTATTTTTTTGCTAATTTCTCTCATCTCGTCGAACGTTGTGTGAGTTGTGTGACGAGAGAAAATAGCACAAAAATAATAATAATAACAATAATAATAATAATAATGATAGTAATAATGATGATAATAATAGTGATAATAACAACAACAATAATAATAATAATTAGGGCAGGGCAAATCACGTGAGAGTTACCCGGAAATGGAATAAGAGACTAGAAAATAGTATTTTTAATGATCGAGGTAGAGGAAGTCGCTTAGTGTTCCCAGTGCGACAGAATACTTAATCAGGGTTGTGGAATCCGGGTTTTTCTGAATTTAACACAATCGAATTTGGCGGCGTTAGACCGTCAGACGGTGGAAGATCTAACGTGCCCACTTCTTTCTCCGAGCTGACAGTGTGAGGTGCTGGCGCGGCGAAGAAAATGCCTGAAGAAGGGGGACTGCTTCATGGGTAGTCTGTTCTCGTCACCTAGCAGACGTGGGATAAACGAGAAAATTGCTGCTTGCCATCCTCATTTTTTATTTGAACAGACTACCCATGCAACGGAGGGTGTGGTTTCCAGTTCACCTTCACACGGCCGACTTGAAGCACGGTGCGCTCTCAGGATCTCAGTGTCTCCTAGCTTTGCCACCAGGTGATGGCGTGGCGGGCAATTCAAAAATACAGATACATTTATAGTAAAAACCAATTCGTGATATGGAAAATAAACTTCAAAAATACATATTGTAAAGGGAAAATACTGGTGAAGTGCTACTTCACCTACTTCCCCTGAAGAGCCGCCACTGGGATAGAGAAGCAAACTTGTCAGTTGAAATCAGCTGATGATGAGAAGCTCATCAAAAACGATCGTCCTACATTTTTACTTATAAGAAATGTGTGAAGATAAATATTTTCATTTTTAATATATTAAACCATGTTTGTGCTTGTGTCGTGTTTGCATTTAAGTTTCATTGTGAATGGGTCATAATCTCTTAATAAGTTCGTACAGCAATATTATTTTATGGTACAATTTTTACAAAGCACTATTAGTCTCATCTAAGTCCAAATAGTGAACTTTTTATTGTTTCTTTTCATAAGGTATTGATATGATTGCAAAGGAGAGAAAAAAATGTTTGCACTTAAAACTAATCTAAACTTACCATCAGGTTTTGTTGTAAAATTCACAGTGAGTGGATAATTTGATAAGCCTTCTTCGCCTTCAATCCACACACTAGCACTATAATGTGAATACGGAAGGAGATTAAGAAGTCTTGCAACATAAGTTCCAGTACTCTGATAAAATTCCTCTCCACCAGCAATAGCAATTTTATACCCTTTGATTCTGCCCTTAATGGTATTACAGTCAATAGGGTCAGCCCACCTCAGCCATGCTTCATATTTCTTTGTTGTAATACTCACTAACTCAGGAGCAATATTAAGGATACCTGAAACAGAACTATAAGTGAGTTAAATCAGTTTAACCTCCCATTGGTTACATAGCATCCGGAAAGTGCCAAGCACTCTAGTTTTATGCATACTACTTCAAACTGCATGCTTGTATTAATTTTATTTCCCAGTACCTGATCAGTTAAAAGAGTGACAATGCTTGTATTATAATACTCGGTCTTGGTGTTTATTGGGTGCCATGCAACCGCAAATAGCACATCGTTTAGCCTGGCTTGTAAACAACAATATTCTGATTTAGTCAATCCCAGACATTTGGGAAGACTTAAATTTATTTTGTTATGAATATTCGGTAAATAATAGTTCTAGCTGTCTGGTAAGTACATTCATTTTATACAAGAACTTTTAATAGTGGTGTGGTGAAACTGGGCTCTTTTCCATATCGCTCAAGTAGAAAATGACATTTATAACATTGTTAACATCCTTAGAGTTTCAAGATTGAGTGAAACCTGTAAGACAATGAAAGGATTTTTAAAGTATAATTCTTTTATTTATTTTCACCACAAACAGTAGAGTGAATATTTTTTAGAGGGTGGGCACTAGCGATCATCCTTAAATCTAGTATAACTGTCCTGTCATATTGCTAAAAATAAAAAATAAAAATGAAGTCTAAAGGTTTCACACGTGGGCTGCTACAGCTGATTTCTCACTCTGAATATATTTAATATGTCTTAGATGTTCTTTCATTCATTTCCTGGGTCATGAAATCAAACAGAAGCCTCAGCTAATTAAGTGCATCCAAGGACATAAGGAACTTACAATCTGGGAGAAAATCTTTATTTAGAAAAACGTAGACGAACTTATGAATTTTGACATCCCCATGGAATATTATTTAATTAAGAGGTTTGTTGGATGTCCACAAGAGTTAATCCAAACTAATTGAGACCGGGACGATTCATATTGCTGAATTTTAGATTTTGAAACACACCATCCTAAAGGGCAGTACTCCTTCAAATGTGAAGAATGCCATGTATAACATGTTGATTAGAAGTGTTGTTTCTTTTTTATTATGGACATTTAACAGTTTTTGTGTACTACACACTACATGACTCCCGGGAACTTGCACAGCCTAGTATGCCTCAGTCAGCCACCACCTGTTAGCTCCTCTCAAACTTGGCGACATTAGGTTCTCATTAAACTTACCCTCCTGTCAGGCATGTCTTCCTCTATAAGTATGCTTGTGTTCCTCTAAAGCAGTGGCCTTCAATCATCTTTAACTAAAGGGCCACTTTTTTTTCTTGTGGTGAAAGACTAGTGAGCCGCAATGATTTAACTTATTGACTTATTCATAATAGGATACTTACATAATCCAAATGTATCATAATTATAATACCAATAATAACTGTTGGGATTACTTAACATTATGCAATTGTATTTTTTATATTTTGTTTTCCATTTCTCAATAATTAATAACACAAAGGAAAGTAACATTCTTTAATTTAATATGAGACCTGATATTTTTTTTCTTTGTCACTAAATTGTCTTCATTGCTTTAATGTTGAAAGAAGAAATTCGAAGTCAGTTTTCTAAGTGAGCGTCGGGAAGTCTTTTCCTCAGTTTAAAGATCACGATATTCATCTTGGAGAAAACCTGCCCACTCAATATGTATGTGTTGCCAAAAAGTGATCTATGTTTGTTTGCAGGCCGTCAAAACTTAACAAAAAACAATGGGCTGCATTGTAGTTAAAATTAGTATTTGTTTGTGGGCTGCCAAAAATTAAGCCATGGGACGCATGCAACCCCCCCCCCCACCCCCCCGCTGCAGGTTGAAAACCACTGCTCTAAAGTATGATTGATACATGCCCACATGCTTAGACAGGTAACCAATATGTCACAGAGTTGTACAGCTAAATACCCACAGCCTTGTATCACCTCTATTTGATTTACGATGGGCAGCTTCAATGATAAATTTGTGTTATAGGTTATGCAAAACCTCTGCCTCACAGATAGGTTAGTACTTTATTGTTTTTACTCCAAAAAAATGATAAAATGTGAATATTTTAGAAGGCATATTATATCATTGTTGATCACAGTCCTTAACATCTATCATTTGTTTCAACTATTAAGAATCAAACTGTAAAGCCCCTAACATCAAAATCATGATACTGAAACGAAACCTATTTGATATAAAGAAATCATTTTAATTAACTCCTTTAGCCAAAATATTTGACATATGGACACTATATACCATGCAGTATGTAAATTCTTTCATTAGAGTGGAAAAATCTTGTTAAGGATACCTGTCATACGTGTCATTTTCACTTAGTAAAAGAGATAATGACAAAATAAATCATATACCAGTACATAATGTTTGTTTAGTAGCACCTGTGTTTTCTTTTTATTAGAATAGCGCTTTTTCATCCATTTCCAGTACACGCTATCAATAAAGAGAATCGAGAGACATAGAAAATCTGCTCCAAATGTTTAACTGTAAAAGTGTGGTAAGGGAACCAACTCGCATCACTCCACAGTCTCAAACTCAAATAGACAATGTTTTCATTAGCAAGCTGAATGCATTGGTTACAGTACATGTCTTGGAAAAAGGTCTATCAGATCACAAAAGCATACTAATCCACTTTCCTCTAATAAAACCAATAAGTAACTTAAATAAAAATACTGTTAAAACTTGTAGGAAATTTACGCATGTGGCTACAGAGGAATTCAATCGATTACTTTTAAATGAGCAGTGGGAAGAAATTTACTCAACAAATGACATAAACACAAAGTTCAACTCTTTTCTTAATACAACTTTAAGGTTTTTTAATCACTCCTTCCCAAAAGTAAAAGTGAACAAATCAGCGAGGGCTAAAAAAAAGTATATTACACCAGATATCAAAAGAGAAAGGGAAAATCTCCGAAAATGGTGTGCATTAAAATCCGCTTATCCTCATAACAAAATTTTTTATGAAAACTTTTTAAAGGTGCGACTAAAATACAGGCAAACTTTAAGAGAAGCTAAACACAAGTTTTACGAAAACAAAATTCAAGCAGCACCAAATCAAAATAAAATCCTGTGGAATCTAGTCAAAGAAAACACTAATATAATTCAAACCCACAATAAAAATTTAGAACTGATAATAAATAACAATATAGTTAATAACCCGATTGACGTGGCTAACTATTTTAATAGCTATTTTATAAGCATAGGAAGTATGCTTGCAAATAACAATAACCAAATGAATAACCTCACCACAAATACCAAATCAATCTTTCTAACACCAATCAATGACGATGAACTTGTAAAAGTAATAAAAAGTATGCCAGCCAAAAAGTCAAGCGGGTATGATGAAATTCCCCCTACTGTTATCAAAAATGCTTACAAAGGACTTACCAAAATCTTATGTCATCTGTTTAATGAAGTCTTCATACAGGGCATATTCCCTCAAAAACTCAAAATTGCCAGGGTCAAACCTATTTATAAAAAGGGAGATGTCATGCAAGTGGATAATTATAGACCAATCTCGCTACTACCCACCTTTTCTAAAATCCTTGAGAAATTAATACATAACAGGTTAATCAATTTCTTTAACAAGTACAACATCCTGCGCCCCAATCAACATGGGTTCAGACAAAATAGGTCTACAGTAACAGCCGTAAACGACTTCACAAACACCGTTTTAACTGCATTAGACAGTAAAAAAAAAGTAATGGGTATCTGCTGCGATCTAACTAAAGCCTTTGATACAGTCAGTCATTCACTTCTTTTAAGCAAACTTGATAACTATGGAGTAAGAGGAATTTGCCTAGACCTCTTGAAATCATACCTAACAGTAAGAACCCAACAAGTACAAATAACTTACACAGACGAACACGATAAATCTCAAGAATACATTTCTGAAAGCAAAGTAGTGCAGTATGGGGTACCCCAGGGATCCATCCTGGGCCCCCTTCTTTTTTTGGTATATATAAATGACCTCCCAACATGTACAAATAAAGGGAAATTTGTCATATATGCTGATGATAGTAACGTAATTGTAACAGGTCAAAATGTGACTGAACTAAAAAACAACTATTTAGAAATTGAAAAAAGCATGAACCACTGGTTTCAATGTAACAATTTAACAATGAATGAGAGTAAAACAAAGAATATATATTTCAACATCCACTATAGTAAAACCCAACATCTAACCACTTTAAATCTAGGTACGAAAGAAATTACGCTAGAAAGCTCAGTCAAATTCCTCGGTATCCATATTGACACTCATCTAAACTGGAAAGATCATTGCATACATTTAAGTAAAAAACTAAGCTCTACCATCTACCTGTTAAGAAATATTAGAGACCTAGTATCAATTAAATCATTAATTAATATATACTACGGAATTTTCTACTCTCATCTAAATTATGGAATAATTTTTGGGGGGAATTCAAGTGAAAGCGAAAACATATTCAAATTACAAAAAAGAGCCCTTCGAATTATATTTAAATTAAGTAGAAGGCATTCATGCAGAAATATCTTTAAAAACAATAATATCCTCACTATGACTGGTATGTACTTATATGAGTTACTTAGATTGATAAAAACAAAGGAACCAAATATCAACAAAAATATAGATATTCATGACCATGAGACAAGAACAGCAAATAATATAGCAATAACTAGACACAATCTTCAAATAACAGCAATGAGTCCCATTGCTATGGGAATCAAAATATTCAATAAGCTTCCCCATGAGGTGAAGAATTTGTCCGAAATCAAGTTCTGTAGAACTATACGACATGTACTAGTAACTAATGCATATTATTACTTAAATGAATTTAATCCAAATAACTTCATACTTCAATAATAATATTTATTTTTTTATTTTTAACCCTGTTAATAGTTTTTAATAGATAAACTTGACATACATTTCTTCTTGTTAGAACAAGGGATCGACTTGAACTTAATCTCTCCAAACAACTATTTGTAACTTCCCTGAAGCGAAGTATTTTGTTTGGAAATTTATGACAATGTTCAATAGGAACTCTACTATGTAGAACCTCAATGAACAATAAAGATTATTATTATTATTATTATTATTATTATTATAAAAACTCAAATTTTCTGCACCCAGTGTCTGTAAACTAACCTATCTGTGCCTTTTTGCCTACTTTCAGTACATCACTATATCAAAGCCTGTGCTTTTGATAAAATTATTTATTATAATAATTCATCAGCTAAGTATTATGCAAGACTTACTACATACAGTAGAGTCCTGCAAATTTGGCCTAATATGGACCGGAAGAGCGCCAAGTTTCTGAAATACCGAGTTATTGGCAATAAGAACTTAAAAGTTAAAACTTTCATTATGAAAACTAAAAATTCTTTATAGGCCTCAAATACAACAAACAACATTAATAAGAATCATAAATATGTAATCACTTTCTATGAAACAAAAATTATATCTCTATATATATAAAAGGCTTTGTCCTGACTGACTGACTGAATGAATGACTGACTGACTGACAGGAATCAACGTACAGCCTAAACTATAACAGGTAGAGACTTGGAATTTTGACAGTACCTTCGTTTCATAATGTAGGTGCTCACTAAGAAAGGATTTTGAAAAATTCTGATTTTAACTGCCAAAAATTAAATGTTTTTGAAAATACTTAACCCCTTTTTACACAGAATTATCCAAACAAATTCACAGAACATATTGTTGCCAGTTGTATCAGGTGGGTTTGGATTAAATGAAATGGATGTTTGACAAATTAGAGAAGGTATCATTATAATTCATATTATCTGTATTAATAAAAGGAATTATCCTCGATGTCCAGCGAAATCTACTGAACGCAGAGATCTGAAATTTTAAACATATTTCATATTTTCATATTTATTTAATCCATTTTGACCACAGTTATGCGGTGTAGGATACAATATAACAGACTATTATAGTACAAGGGTACAAGAATGATATTAGAAATACATACAACACAAACAATACAAAGAAATACAAAGAAATACAGGATCAAAACATTACAACACTACAAAAACAATAAATAAATAAATAGGTGGGCTGAAGGGTCGGAAAATGCACCTCCAAGCCGGACTTTTAATTTTAGTTTTCGTTCGTGAGTTACGAGTGAAAAACGGGCAAAAAACGTGCATTTTGTGCGTTTTCAAAACATAAGTTTTCAGTTATACATTTCAATGTCAAATCAATTACAGTTGGCTTTGGCTATTTTTGTCATACCTTGAAAATAAAACTTTCGCGATCGCTTGAATGTTGTAAGCCCTAAATATGGTCAAACGTTGTTTTATTTAGACGAATCTCACTATACAGAGGTTTTCTGGGCCAAGAAACTCGAATCTGAGGTCGCTTTTACCAGACGATGCTATCTAATCGTGGTATGTAGTCCACGTGATTTAGGTGTTAATAAATATAATGATTTTACTATTATGCTCTTAATTTTTAATTTTTGAAATAATTATCGCGGGCGAAGCCGCGGGCACATGCTAGTGTTTCTATAAATTACAACAAAATAATTTACCTCATTTCTTGTCAAAAATTTGTTTAATACTACTGTCATTGCTGCTGAGTAATCCAAACTGCCGGGTTATGAGTGCCAAGTATTTGGGATGTCATGGAATGTAGAAGGTCTTGGTATGATGCACCTGTGCTTTAACTGTTTTGAAGCAATCAATGTAATGATTACCACCAAGCTTAAAGTACTAATACTATTTTTTTAAATAGTGCTAATACTTAAAATAAGTACTAATACTATTAATACTTGTAATGACAATAGCTGTGATTAAGTGACTAATTATTTTCATGTATCATTTTTATTATCATAAGGTAATATAATGAGAGATCCAGACTTTACCGATAAATTCCGTTGCTTGTGAATTTATCTTGGGAGAATCCGGACCTCGAGTTATATTTATTGTGACTATTTGATGAATACTTAAATAATTGATCATGTAAAGAATAATTCAGAACCACTAAATTAATAAAAACACATCGCTATTTGTAACTGTAAGTAAGATAGGAATGGTGATCCAATTGACATATCAATATATCACATTATTGGCACTGTGTATGGTTATTTCCAGTACTAACACTTTCCGTGAATATCAGCTATTTCTATTTTTCTATTTTATATGAGATTTGCAATGCTTCACCACACAAATATATAATTATATATTATGTTGATATCTCCATTTGCTCACATGCAGCTTATACACATGCAATCCCTGTGGTCAGTGATTAATTGTTTTTGATCAAAGAAGGTATGAGGAAGTTTCAGTATTCAATCCTTGTAAAAACAATTGCATGTAGTTGTGATAAAATGAAAGTGATAAAAATAAAACGATAACATCATGATGATACAACACTTGCAATTGGTTAAAATTCCACATATTCTTATATTCGATTGGTCAGTGATTCATGAGTTAAATAGTCAGTTAAACTATTTTCACATAAAAATAATATGAAATACATAAGTGTTAAGTGCATTGGAGAATCTTGGAAATTTAAAAAGACTCACTCTAGCTCATTTTTTCAAACTTTTCGTTTCCGCAATGACACACTTAGCACATAAGTGTCACAATATACTATTGTAAAAGAAATCTAAATGACTTACCAAAACCTGGAGTGGTGGATGTTTCAAGAAATACAGTGCCACATTCTACAGTACAAGCAGCAACTCCTACGCTGTATTTAGAATATGGCTCAAGATCAGTTAGGTCAACAGTTGTAGAAAGTGTTTTGATTTCTTTTAATGTGGGATTACATGTTTCACTGAGACAAGCCAGGTTCCCGCAAAGCTGAAAATAAAAGTTGTAATAAAATATAAATGTTCTTGACAGCAAAATTTACTGCGATAAATCTGTAAAAAATATACAGAGAAATCCTGTTAGTGCAAATTTCAATGATCAGTTAATCCAAATTGGAAGCCTGGACTCACAAGCTACCTCTAGCTGTTGCACATGCATACAACACTTCTATCAGCCTTGGTAGTAAGACACTGGCTTTCCAATCAAATGTTTGATCCCTTTTGGCATTTATCTGTGAATTTACATCTGTAGATTCATGTAAAAGAACTTCTGCATGTCAAATTTTCGGCACACCAGAGATGGTTAGGCTACATGCCAAATTAGGAGGCACTGTCTTTGCTTTGGTTATTTTGAGACGACCACACATCAGTCACAGTTAAAGATGTGAGGAAAGTGGTAAAAGGATCATACCTTGTAAACAATTTGATAATATTTAATAATTCCATTAGGCAGCTCAGGAACATCCCAGCTCATTCTCAATTTTGTCTGATTTACAGCATGTATATTCAGTGATCTCACTTTCGATGGTGCTGAAATTACACATAAAAAATAAATTATAACATTTAGTATTCAAGATTTATTAGCCAAATGTAAAAAGGTTTACAAGGCTTTGTCAAGTAATTGAACAAAATAAATTTTAGTTACACAAATGTAGGCCTACTTAATTTCTAGGTTATAAACTTATATTCAAAATTAAGAAAGATATGAATGGAGAAGTGAAGTAGTGTATTATTTCTCCATTCAAATCTTTCATAATTCTTAACTTCACTGTGTAAACTTCCTTCAATAATAAAATAATTATATTAAAAAATTAAAAAATTGGTATAATTTACTGAATATAGCCTACATATCTCATAATTTAGTCCACTCTGTGGTTTTTTATACTTTTTAAAATCCATCTATTGTGTAAAAGGCATTTTCTACTAGAAAAGATTTTATTTTTCTTAGCTTCAATTTATTATTTGTTATATTTAGGTAAGTGATTGTTTAGGTCCTTTGGAAGAATTTCTATACATTTGTTGCATAAAGAACCTCTCAACGATTTCTTAAAATAGTTTTTATTATTTCTCATATAATGATGATGCATGTTTTGATTTTTATTCTCTTTATAATTTATTATTGCAAATTTAATATTTTCATAGATATATAAGCAGGGCAGTATGAGTATTTTCAATTTTTTAAATATAGTTCTGCAAGATTTTATCTGTGGTATCTTCTCTATAAGACTAAGTGCCTCTTTTTGAAGACTAAATAATCTTATATTTTTATTTTTGCAGTTATCAATAATATCAATTATAATATGAACATCTTGAATTTTTCTGAGTGAATGCTATTAATTACTTCTTCACAGGTCATCAACTGAGTTGTAGTATTGCAAAGCAATCAAAAGACACATTTTGGTCTTGACATCCAGATCCCTGAGGATGGATTCAGAGCTAGAATCTGAAAGCTTGGAGTTTTCCAACACTACAACTCAGCTGAAGAGATACTTAAGCAACAGTAAGAAAGATTGATTGATCCTTTTGGATGATATACTAATGTCATGGTCTGATGGTTTAATTCTGAATATGCATAATTGATCACAAGATATCATAATCCAAGCAGACATATTTTCAGTATTACTGGCCAAAGAATATGTCTTCAAATGGTTTAATTACAATACTGCATACAGCTGCATAGAAAGTCCAGAGCAAATGAATAGCAATTAAGCAAATCAATTTCAGCAATCAGTAACATTTGGCCTAGCTTTATTAATTTTGGCTTTATTAAATTTGGCTTTATTAATAATTTGGTTTTTAAGGGTTTCATTTCTAACTCAACTGTATTGTGTTGTGCTGGAGGTAGCAATACTGTTCCCAGCTCACAGGATGACCAGTTCAAGGGGGTGGCATTAGTAACTTTCTCTTTTAAGCAATAAAACATGTTTCACCCCACAGTGCTCTGCAGCTTTTGATTTATGGAGATAACCATGTTGACAAGCAGTGATGACTAGTGTAAAATGAAAAGACTTGAACAGACAGGCATTAGATGTTTTGCTAAGCAGTGTTTACCAAAGATCAGTATAGACTTTCTAAAACACTCATAACTCGTAACTGAGTATGAGTATTGGGTAATGGACTCCTAAAGGAAAGTAATAACAATTAAAAACAATGTTACTGGTTGAAAAAATAGTTGCTTGCAGTCTATTATTGTATTAGCCTATGAGTGATTCAATGATTCAGTTATGTATTGATTTATGAATAAATATTTTTTTATTATATTTTGTAGTGTATTATATTATACATGAATAAATAACCTTCATTTAATTCCTTCGGCTATAGTTATCAGTTGGTTAATATTATCAGATTAGCTGCATCCTGAAGTGATCACAATAAGCAGCGTTCACCGTATATGGCTGTAGCAGTGAAAGGGTTAAAATACTCATTTTTTTTTCAAGCTATATTAACTGGAAACAGGTTTCTCAAGATCTGTGCAACTACTGAAGTACAAGTACAAGGGGTTGTGCAAAACAAACTAATGTGCAATGTCCTATCCAAGCTCTCAAATGTGATCTCTTTCATAAACCATCATAGCCAACAGTAAACTTTCAGGGTGTATACAGAATGCATTCCATCCAAGTAGGCCTACTGTTTCTTTTTCTATTTTACTTTATATAAGAAGTTACAACTCACCATCTTCAAGGGTAACACAGCTGCCACTTAATACTTCTGATTTATTATAATTTAGTTTCCATGAGTATCTTGTAAATGGATTTAAAGCTGTTATTTGGAAAGGCAGATAAGTCACACTGACTGTACTGACTACTTCATTCTCATCCTCAATGATAAAGTCATACAAATGCAAAGGGCATGAATAATTTGTTTCCTGAAAAAATACAATATACCTGTGATAAATATCATACAACAAAAGCAAGAAAAAACTAAGTTATCCAGTTGGCATTTAGTGAGATTACAACTTGGCATTTGGGATATTCCACAGCTGTGAGTTAATGTTTGTAGGGTTATTTTTCCACTGCCTCAACTCATTTACACTGCTTATAAAGTACTGGTACCTAACTTGCATTAAATCAGTCTGAACTATTACAGCATTGATATAAAATCATTTTTGAAAACCTGTAATCAAATATCAGACATGATAATAAATTAATATTGATCTATTTGAGATTTAATTCCTAGTCAGCTAATGTTCCACATTACAAATAAGCAATAAATGTGCCATCTTAATAAACTGAGTAATATTTCTTGAAAAAATATAATATCTACCATAAGCTAACTCCTTAGTATTCTCCTAGCTCTACAGGCTCCGTACGTAACATTTTGTAAAAACTGGCCAAAGAATGTAGAATTACTGTATAGATATCATATAATAGGGAGTGAAATAAGTGAGGAGTGATTTGTTCAAATATTAATATCATCTAAAAAATTTTCATGGTATTATATGTTCATTTACACCTTGTGAAAACTTGTATACAAATAGATACAGAATAATTTATGTAAAGAATTACGTCAAATCTCACAGGGACTAGCTCTCCCTATGAGTTTGACTAAGGTAGCCCTACCAGAAGGTAGGAGACCCTTACCTGCTAGGGATGTAATGGGCTTATTTATTATTTATTTATATATTTATTTATTATTTTATTGGTCTATATGTAATATTAGGTTTACATCAGTCAAAGCATGTAAATTTGAATCATGAAAACTTTATTCTTAGGGGTTGATAATGAGGGAAAGGATGGTTTGTCTGAATTTTAATGTTGCCTACATTTTTTTATGGTTTGGTAAAATCAGTAAATGCATTTAGATTCATAAGGAGAACAAACCGATCACGTACATACCCACCCACACACTTGCAATTTTATACATTAGAGTAGCTTAAACCAGGGCCATAGAGAAACCAGCATAAATAACAACACAAATACCTAACACTTTTTTAAGCAGGAGAATTTAATATTGAAGGATTATGTTAAAAAAGTCTGATATGATACAGTCAACATCAGGAGTTGAAATCAGGAAGAAACAACTTACCACTGTCAAATTATTCCTTCAGAAAATGCTAGGTACTGGTATTCTTAGCAGTATACCACACACACAAAGCGCACAAAGAGGATTAGGATTTAGCACACAAAGAGGAATAGGATTTTGTACCCATGTTATTTTCTACAGGCTATGCCTGGTAGAGGTTGGGATAAAAATAAACACAAATCGGCCAAAGCATAAAGATTTGTAAAGAGAAGATTTTTCTTCTGGTCGAAGAGAGCCTGTATAGAACATCTGGTAAACATCATTCGAAGCATGTGGATATGAAATAGGGATGAAAGAGTAAGGGGTAGTTTGTTTGAATGTAAATATTGCCTAGATATTTACCTACTTCTAGATGGTCGGCATGTAAAATTTGTTAAAATTGGTCATAGATTGAAGATTTGAATAGAGATTATAAATTCAAGGTTTAAAACCAGATAAAGGTTGTTTGCTCAAATTTTTAATTTCCTAGAATTTTCGCTAAACTCTACAGGGTTAGTGTGCAGAGTTGGTAAAAATCTGTCAATGAATATAGATTTGAACAGAAATAATATAATAGGGGTTGAAAATATGTAAAAGCAGTTTGTTCAAATATTAATGCTGCCTAATTTTTTTCATGGAACTATGGAGTCTGTGTGTAAATTTGTTGAAACTTTATCAAAGAATGTAGGTTTGTACAGAACCCATATAATAAGATTGAAAGGCAGACAAGGGTGGTTTGACTGTGTGTAAATTTTGGAGTACATAGGTCAAAGTATGTAGATTTGAGAAGTAAAAACATTATTCTCATGGGTTGATAACAGGGGCAGCTGATGATCATATGCTAATGTGCACACTGTAAAAATTGCACTAAAATTACTCCTATTCTCTTCAAATGCAAGCCGTTACGCAAACAAAACCAATGAAAATATATTTTGTATTGCTCTCTCTCGGATAACTAGAAACTATTGTAGAGCACTGAATTAGTTTCAGTCACAATGATCTCACTCATGGTTACTGGGAATCTTCCACTGCACATGCTCTGTTGTAGCTTCTTGCTTCCCACCTCTGATTCTGCTGTGGGCTGGGAAGCACTTGATTCACATTGGTTGTAGGATGATGTGCAGTGGATATTATGATGTTGCGCAGGGCCGTGGAGAGAAAGCAAGGGCCCCAGGGAAAATTTTCCCGGGCCCCCGCCAAATATGAAATTCACCATTGAAACCCAACCTCGTCCTTTATAATGTACGCAATAACAAAACTGTGTAAAGATATTACATAATTGTTATATAAAATGTAATATTATGCAAGTAACCTATTACTTGAAGACATATAATTTTGTTAGTCACTAAAAAAGTTAATAATATTTTACAAAAAATAAAACCATATAAGTTTAAAAGCTTTTCAGTTGTGGTCATAAGAGGTAATAACAATATGTGTTTCGGCAAAATGCTATCAATAAACATAAAAATGAATCGCTGTACAACTTGCATCTTTGACTTTTCAACTAAATGAGAATATTATAGGAGAAAAATTCCTCCGGCACTGGGACTTGAACCCAGGACCTTTGGCTATTCGCGCCAATGCTCTACCAACTGAGCTAAGCCGGAGCTCAATTCACAGCACCAGATAGAACCTCTCTCCTATGACTAATTGCCCTAATGGTCTACCTCACAGACAGACAAGTTATGTCATATGCAGTACTGTGAGGCACACTAAGTAGTGATTTTGTGACCGGCGCGAATAGCCAAAGGTCCTGGGTTCAAGTCCCAGTGCCGGAGGAATTTTTCTCCTATAATATTCTCATGTAGTGTCCAACAGAGACAATGATCTGTGGTTCATGATTGCTTATATATCTATCTTGAATGTTAACTGTACAATAACAGTGGGAGCCCGGTCACAAAATCACTACTTAGTGTGCCTCACAGTACTGCATATGACATAACTTGTCTGTCTGTGAGGTAGACCATTAGGGCAATTAGTCATAGGAGAGAGGTTCTATCTGGTGCTGTGAATTGAGCTCCGGCTTAGCTCAGTTGGTAGAGCATTGGCGCGAATAGCCAAAGGTCCTGGGTTCAAGTCCCAGTGCCAGAGGAATTTTTCTCCTATAATATTCTCATGTAGTGTCCAACAGAGACAATGATCTGTGGTTCATGATTGCTTATATATCTATCTTTTCAACTAAAAATAAAAGCACTTAAATTATAGATCCACCTATGTAGAAATAGCAAAACAAAAGGAATCCTGGGGATAACTTTGCACGGGTATGTACCAAAATTAATCTTTTGAGAATTATTATTTTAAATTCTGAACGTTCGTGAGCCTACTGTTCAGCCCAAAAGGATTCCAGCTTCTACTTTTCAAAATTAACAATTTTTCTCCAAGAATAATCTGTTCCAGATTAATTGATTAATTCCGTATCACCGTTATACTACAGGACATTGCAAATAAAAATAAACACATAAAACATAACTTGACCTAACTCGAGTTATCCGCTGTTTGCAATTTTAGTTTGTCTTTTATATTATATTTTATAACTTGACCTGTTTATTGCCTTATAAGTTATAATCCATTTTATGTTACTGTAAATTTAGAATGTAAAACATAAAACCTGGCGGCTGCATCCCTGGCTGCTCCCCCCCGTCTCGTCGGGCCTGATGTTGTGTTATAGTTAAAAGGTGAACATTGTTGAATTCTTTTAATTTTAATAGGCTACATAAATAATACTTATACCCTCTTCATTATGTAAGTAGGCTTCAAAAATATTTTCTTTATTTTAAATTTAGGTACATGCAGCTCACCCTCGTTTCAAGCCACTAGCCATGACTGGTTGATAATAAGGGAAAGGGTGGTTTCTTTGAATTTCAATACTGCCTAGATTTCTTTCTGGTTGAAGAGGATCTGTATAAAAAATTTGTTAAAAATTGGTCAAGGCATGTATATTTCTGTAGAGAAAAAATACACACCCACCCACACAAATGCACGCATACTTGAAATTTTATATACTAGCCAATATTATCATATTTTAATGCATCTTATTTTCTGACCACAATCATTTTAAAATCTCATAAATCTCATCAAAATGCTACACATTCATAGTACTTTTATGCCTCCAGACATTTTGTCTGTCAGTTGTAGACGTTACTGCACCTACATATTAACTTGATTAAATAATAGCACTTACAAAAGATGGCCAAAATATAGTGTAGATTTTGGTTTGGAGGGTTTAAAGTGACAAGCAGTACCACACTCAACACAATGACAGGTACACACAATACTTTAACATATTCATGTTATTAATGATACAAGAGTTCTGTTGGATACATGATTTGCTAAGCTATCTATGTGCTTATGGCATTTCATATGGCAGTTACAATACTTTCCAAAATGATGGTCAACATTTAAACCAATTTTTCAGTGATGAAAAGAAGGTTGGTGCCCATGGCACTTTTACATTTGTCTTATCAAATATACCATAATACATTTTTCCTAAAAGTGGCAATTCGATACTCTCTCTTATAGGGGACTATGAAAAATTCTCTCCAAACTCAACTTACCTCCCAATTTACTGTAATGTTTCTTCGAAAAGCTGTTACAACTATGTCTTCTGCACCTGGAACTGAGAAACAACAGAATGGAATAAACAAGACTCACTGGTTAGTTTCAAACAAATCATTAGATTATGAGACTATATCTGAAAATGAAGTCTTAATAAGCTTCTAGGATTGTCTAGAACAAAATATTGATGATTGCAAGTCATGCTAAAGTAAAAGTTTGATTGCATGGCATCGGGTAAGACCATATTAAACTTTAAAGATGACAACCTTTTAACTGGTCAAGAGGACATTAGTAGTGGGAAGGTATGGGGAAGTAAAGTTAGCTACAAGCACACACTGCAAAATCCTGTGCAATAAAGTAGCACTTGGTGCCTTCTGGATGCCATGTGACTAATGGGATGGCTAATAAGTCTGTATGTAAAATTGGTAAAGAATTTGTTTTAATCACTAAAACTATAAGACTGTGGGGAATGTTTTAATATTATTTTAATAGTATTATTAATATTATTATTAATTAATAGTATTAGTTAATAGTATTTTAATATACCGATACTTTCTAAAATTTGTATTTTTACATTCAGGACTTCAAATCGTGTATAAATGCTGAAAACTGGACCTCAAATTCCAGGGTCAAACACAATGCTTCCTCTATCCATATTACCTATGGTACATGTAGAGAAAGTAAACAAATAAAATAAGGATAATTTAAAATAATGTACCACTCATCACATTCAGCTCATCATCTAGTGGCAGATCTTACAACAAACTGCCATGTATTACATTCTGCTACCTATTGTATCACATCCCATTTTTAGATAAAGGTGGTCCTTTTCTTACTCCTCCCCCCAAAAAACTGATGTCAAATTCTGGATAAATTAGCTCTGTTATACACTGTAACTGGATTATAAACTCCTAGTGTTATTAATTACCTAACCCAAAATTGTGGTAACTTCACAATGTAGATGGTATTCCCCAGATCTATTCAAAGTACAAGCAGTTCAAACTGGTGGAATTTTGTTTAAAATCCAATAATGCTCACCATATCCTCTAATTGCAAAGCATTAAACAAACTTACCATCACATTTTGTTGAGTAAGAAGAGTATGGAACTTTTATGCCTTCATAGCTTGAATTATTCTCATCTATCAACACTGCTCGAAACAAATACACAGTTGCAGACTGAAGACCATTTATATAATGTATATCAGAATCCCCATAATTATATACACCTTCTGTTTTCCAACTCACATTTTCATCGTCATCCAAAAGCTGAAACAGAATTCCTTAATGTTTAGAACACATGTGAGACATGTAGATCAACTGGAGCTATTTATATTTGTTAAATATAATGACATGTAACCTATACCTACATGAGGGCTGTACAGACACTTTTTAAGCTTTGGTTGTGTACCTGTGAATTCAATTTTTAGTCATTTAAAGGATTGAAGAAATGTTTATATTTAACAAAAGTTTTATGTTTTTTGTAATATTATTCTCAGCTATGTTGGAAAAATGCCGAGAATTGCATGTGCATAAAGAATAAGTAAATAGTTTGTTTACATTATTCCGTGTACAATCACTTCTTACACTCACTTGATCATATTTTAGATTTTTAAGATTTAATGTAAACTTTAGAGAAACATTAAATTGAGGTTACATTACATCAGGAGTCTACTGTAAAATGAAATCCTTTGACTGCACTTAAAGTCTCCATGCTATAAAAATATATATATATTTTTTTATTTAGTATTTTACTATTCAGTAGCTCTATAAGACAAAGCATACAAAAGTGAACATAAAAAGTGAAGGAGCAGTGCTCCAATGAACTTTGGCACCACTGCATACTATCAGTAATTGCTAGAAATCCATGAAATTGGCAAGAGACACGATAACACAAATTGTTTAAATATCGACAAATGCTTGCAAACTTTTCTTTTACCGCTGCCTATAACCCCAAAAAACATACTTTTGGATCATGAAATAATGCAAAAAATCAACATAATCCCACTTTTTAAATGATTTCCAGCAAACATTGTTTTATTCAATCGAAATCTTAACATAAAATCATTTTTAAAGAATATTTTAATAATTCCCTGTACTTGTTCCCTCGAGACTTTGCCAACGAATAAATACATCAACAATTTTGCCAATAGAAACAATTCTTTTGCTCCAAAATGAACTGCTCACTGTACATCTTGCACCCGAAGAGAAGAACCACAGGATAAACCTGTGATGTTGTGGCACATTCAAAATACATAGACTCCATCATAAATTGTAACTTTTACGGCTTCCAAAACTTTTTTGGGGGGTGGAGGGTTATGCTGGAATATAAATTCAATTCAGTTTTTAAGAAATGTTTAGTTCCTAAATTCTTGCACATTTCAGTATCCAATAAGAGCGTTCACTGTGAACTTATGAAAAGTTTTAAAATGAATAAATATTTCCTACAATAAACGAAAATACAAGAGGCGGGAAGTTTTTGACTTATACTGACAATAAAAATATCTGGTTTTAGTAAGCTAGTATGTAATATTGCTGATTGGATTATAAAATTTGCATGTATAGATCATATTTTAATAACACCACCAAATAAGTAATAACACCAAAATATTGATATTTTAAAACCAATTTTGCTTAAGATAAAACCATTTCCATGGATCTCTAGTAACTGCATGGCATAAATTGATTTACCTTATACTGCAGAGCATAGTTAATAGGTCTGCCTTCTCCAGTTGCTGTGAAGTCAGTCACTCTGATTGCAACTGATGTGAAGTTGCTGGACACTGGAGCTGGGGGCTTACCAAGAATTGGATAGGCTGAAAAGCATACAAGATAATCATTTGTAAATGCACACTCTTATAGTATAAAGCAGAAACAGCAGAAAAGCATGAATGGCAGTGTAGAGTAGGAGTGGAGTTGGTGGCACCAGCAGTAGCAAAAGGAACATCAGCAGCAACAATGATAACAGCAATAAGAGTGGCAGAAAAGCTGTAGCAGCAATATCAACATCAGCAATTATAATAATTCATGTGATTTGGACAGTAATACTATAAATCTGTACAGAATCAAACATCTACTTTTATACAATTCAACGGCCTTAAATAGCGTGCTTGCTCGCTCGCCCGCTTCGTGAGACATCGGGTATACTCGGCGATGTTCGTCTCTCACAGTGTAAACTTTCATGACGACTACAAAATTAGGAAAACCGTTTCTTTATTATATAAGGCATAAGTGAAACGAACACAATGAACAAATATTCTAATTTTATTTTTACTTACAATTTTCATAGCTCTGAACCACAAACATTTTTAATAATCTACCAGTGTAAATTTCTTTAAAATTCTGGAGTCAATGAATAATGGCGGGCGAAGCCGGGGGCAACAGCTGTAAAATATTGATGGTTTAACTCTTGGAAATATCGCCGATAATAATAATCCAAACAAACCATTCCTTCCCTTGAAACATTATATAATTTATGGAAATTACACTGAATTGATCAAATAAAATTCACATCATATTCATGTCAATAAACAGTTGAGAAACAATACGTATTATGTGTTCATAGGTTCCTTTGGAACTGCATAATCGATTCTGATATAGTTTTCCCAGGGGGCGCTTTAATATCGTGGAATGTACTCTAAAGCGGGAATTTTAGCTGTTTCATTAATTATTAATGGCTTAGTTTATGAATGATTCGCGTGCAAGTGTTAATAAATATAATGCTTTAATAGTTATTATACTCTTAATTTTTAATTTTTAAATTAATTATCGTGGGCGAAGCCACGGGCACCTGCTAGTGTTCTTACATCACACAATAAATATTTAGGGAAAATTTACCTCAAACAGTTGGTATTGTAATGCCATATGATCATTTAGCACATCATCCCACATCAAACCCTGTACCATAATGGTTTATATTAATTATATTAATTATTATAATATAATACATTGTATTATCAGTTTCAAGTAATATTCAGGATTCTGTACATTTGCTGCAGACAGCACTGGAAGGTAAACCCCAAGCTTCCTGATAGCTTGTTTCATTGTCAGAATTGTAATCTTTCTAATATGGACATATTGGTTCATCTCCAGTCATACCTCAGAATGGCAGCGGCAAATATGATTTATAACTCTGAAGCCAGACAACACCCTAAGTGACACACGATGGCGTGACAGGATTTTTCCTGTATGTAGTATAAAAGGTTTTACCCGATGTGTCAGACATCCTTAACTAGCTAAATCTGTTCAAGTAGAGTTGTAGGTTATAGTCGACTGGCACAGAGCGATTATGATTTTCATCATCATGGGTTGAACCCAGGACACCAGGAGAGACACAGCTCACCATGTATTAAAACAGTAAGTTGTAGTATTGCATATTAACATGTTTTGGCACAGCAACTGTCAATCTGATATATGATGGGATATTAAGAAGAACATTAAATATAAGTTTATGTCATATAATTATTGTTTAGTTAAAGATGTAATATTGAATACACAAGAAAGTAGTACTTTTCATTGCTAAAACATTGTTTATGTAAAGCATTGACCGCTGGCGTGGTCTTGTGGTTAGCATCGCTGACTATAGATCTTTTGGCCCGGGTTCGATCCCCGGTACCTCCTCGGATGTTTCTGAGGTAGGGAGGTCTGACAGGGGTGCACTCAGCCTCGTGATTCAAATTGAGGAGCTACTTGATAGAGAAGTAGCAGCTCCGGTCATGGAAACCACCATTAACGGCCGTGGGTGTCGGCATGCTAACCACATGCCCCCAATCCTGCTATCTGCCTATAGGTAGATGACGCAGCAGTCGTGTGGTAGGCCTTGTTCCTTCGGGGATGTCGCACCACGGAGTTTAGTTTAGTTATGTAAAGCATTATTTTATGTATTTGTAGTTGTTAATATTTAAATTCATTAAGTTTTGTTATAGTTAGTTAAGTAAAACTTTGTCTGCCCTTGGCAGGACTTTAGTTGTAGGACCTTTCACTCCTAGCAGGCTTTCCCTTCTATCGCCTGTTGAGGCTTGAGAGTTTCAATACTATAGATAGTCAGTTTAAGGTGTATTAAACTTCCACTTGATTCGGTTTCTTTGTTATTCTGATGAAAATATTTTTTGCATTGTTAAAACTTTACTGGTGGTATAATTCATTACAAATTTGTATATTTTTAAAGTAATTAATTTGACTATTCGAATCATTTGCTGCAATCACGATCGTTTATCTTATAATATGCTTCCTAGGATTGCAAAGATGCAATTTTATCTGATAAAACATCAGCTCGTTATTGGATATGTAAGGCATCCTCATGCATTGATTAATACATCACATGCTGCCAGGGAAGAGAATAAAAACACGTTATTTTATACAACATAATTTGTTTGGAAATTGAAATAATATAAATGTGCACTGATTAAAAATACAATTTTGATTTGTTGCAAGCCAGTTCGTGTGCTTTCATTGGATTCTGATATAAGCAACTAGGATGATGTTCTCCATATTGTGGTATGCACTTTTGGTAACAATGGGAACTCGAATTGATTCATGGGCTGTTCATTCATTTAGTATGCCATGATCTGACAGCTGACAGAATATTGACAACAAAGTAAGAAAATAATTATTGACAAAATCCGTTACATTTTATTCATTGAGACAACATTGTTCACCCTTATTCATTAGACTTGGTCTATTAACTTTTCCATCCCTATATGTTTTATCAGTAGGCCTACTATTACATGTTCACACAAATCTGGACAAATTTCAATTCAATAGTGATATTCATAACTACTTTACGAGAAACAATAATTCGATTAGAACAGAGTTTTTACATTACAGTAAATCACAAAAAAATTGGTTCCATAATTCTAGAAAACTTTACAATTCAGCTCCATCAGAAATTAGACTACTGCCGCTATCAAAATTTAAATCTAAAATGAAAGGTATATTGAAAACTGAGTGCTTATATAAAGCCGATGATTTCTACAATATAGATTACAAAAAACATGATCCTTTAAAAACTATTGATGAATGAGTTTAGAAAAATTAGTTTATCACTTTTAAACCCATTATATTGATTGTGTAATTATTGTAAAGCTATTGTCTGTATGTCTGTTTTATTTTTAAGTGTGTAATTTGTATTATTTTTATTTTAAATTTTATGAGAGGTCCAGATTTTATTGGTAAGTCCCAACAAAGTTGCTCATGAATTTATCTTGAAAGCACCCTGACTTCGAGTTATATTTATTGTGACTATTTAGCAAACACTCGCAGAATTAAGCATGTAATGATTAATTAAAAAACAAAAATTAAGAGAAAGAATGAAACATATCTCTATTTGTGTCACTGTATGTGAGATGGTTGAAATTAAACAGCTGATGCATCACTACTATTGCCGATGGCGAGATAATAATATTCCCCGTGTGGGTGCCGGGATACTTGTAGAATAGCCCCAAGGGATCTCCCCCTGTCGTAAAAGGCGACTAAAGGGAGCAGCTGATCGCTGTCCAAACCAGTGAATCCATTCATACCCACCATGACCACCCCACCCACTGGGGTATTGGGTGGATTGAGTAGCTCAATACCCCAGTCACCATCCTTAAGACTTCCAATCTACATCATCCTACATTTGCCTTTGGCAGGATGGTACTTGGAGATTTGCCGATGCCGAGAAGGTGAATCTGATAAATCCAAGAGAAAGTTGCTGAATAACATCTACAGCCCAACCTGCACCAGCCAGAATGGCTGCAATGCGAAAGTCCAGCGCATTAACGGGACTAAATCGGCTAAGGAATGGTAACCCTAACAGCAAATTCCCTGGCCCTCCAGGTTGGTGGTTGGGCGTAGGGTTGACGACCCTACCTCATAAAAACCAACTGTTTCGAAACCCCAAGTGAAGCCTCGGATGTTGATGGAGCTCAATGGATGACGAACCAAGCTGAAGAAAATGGACATGATATTTGGTATGTGGAATGTTCGATCCTTATGTAATACAGGTTCCCTTAATAATCTAGTGGAACAGATGGAGAATTATAAGTTAATATATATTAGCTGTACAAGAAACAAACTGGAATAGAACAGATATATGGGATATGAAAACACATACTGTCTTTAGTAGTGGAAAAACAGATAAAGGAAGAAATGCTGGAGTGGCTTTCATTATAGAAAAATCTATGAAAGGATCTATTATACAATTCACACCAGTAAATGAAAGAATTTCAATACTAAGTGTTAGAACTAAATTCTTTAATCTAGCACTCATTAACTGTCACTCGCCCACAGAGGATAAAGAGGAAGGTATAAAAGATGAATTTTATGACAAGCTGGGAGATGTGTTTGACCACATACCATCAAATGATATTAAACTCATAATGGGGGATCTTAATGCCAAGCTGGGCAGAGAAGACATATACAAAGGAACAATAGGAAACCATAGTCTACACATGTTAAGCAATGATAATGGCACTCGGCTTATTAATTTCGCAACAAGTAAAGGTATCGTTATCAGTTCCACGTTCTTTCCCCATCGCGACTTACATAAACATACATGGACCTCCCCAGATAAGAAAACAACTAACCAGATTGATCATATTTTAATTGAAAGAAGCAAGGAGATGGTCTGGCACCAATACTTTTTAATATAACTTTAGAACATGTCATTAGGAAACTACAACTGGATACAAACTCAACTTTACAGTATAAGAGCGTACAGATCTTGGGGTATGCTGATGATACTGGAATACTGGCAAGATCTTAGCAGGCAGGGAAAGATACAGTGAGGGCACTCAATGAAGCTGCAAAGGAAGTTGGACTGAATATAAATATCTGTAAAACTAAATCAATGCAATTAATAACTAAAGGGACCACACAAAATCAACATCACCAGCTACTGATAGAAGATCAAGTAATTGAGAATGTAAACCAGTTCACATATTTGGGAACGTGTATTACAGAAAATAATGACGAAATGATAGAGGCACAAAGAAGAATTAATCTAGCCAATAAAACCTGCTTTGGCCTCATAAATGTCATGAAATCCAGGTTGATACATAGAATGACAAAGATTTTATTATATAAGACTATGATACAACCGGTATTACTTTATGGATGTGAGACCTGGACCTTTACCCAGAAAGCTGCAGACATGATAAATACATTCGAAAGAAAGATATTGCGAAGAATCTTTGGCCCTATTAATGAGAACGGTATATGGAGAGTTAGAAGAAATAACGAGCTCAAACACATGTATAGAGAACCAGAATTGGATATAATAGTATGTTTGAGAAGGCTGCAATGGGCTGGACACATAAATAGAATGCAAGGAAACAGAATACCTAAAAGAATAATGAATGCAGCATTCGAGGGGAAAAGGTCCCAAGGAAGACCAAGGAATCGATGGGAGGATGCATTTGGCATGGACACCAAACAATTACTTGGAATAAGGAATTGGAAATCAGCCAGTGGTAATAGGGAAGAATGGAGGAAGAAACTTGGGGAGGCCAAAGCTCGACACGGGCTGTAGCGCCATATGATGATGATGAGATAATAATATATCGGTCTCGCCATCAGCAATAGTAGTGATGCATCAGCTGTTTAATTTTTTAAATTAAACTCCTTGCTACTAGGCTACTAATAAAATAGTGTTATTAATATTGTGTTTATTATTATACAAAATTTCAATGCTTCAAAATTAAACAGTATTTTCATATCTATTTTTGCTCATATTAGCTAATATATACCTAATCAGAGTATTCAATGATTAATTGCTTTGATCAAAGAAGCTATTGGTATGAAGATGTTTTAGTGTTCAGTGATTGTGAATTTACATTTAAAAATGAATATAGGTGCAATAAAATGAAAGTGATTAAAAAGACAATAAAATTATGATAGACACTTGTGATATGTTTAAATTCTACATATCCTTTTATTGCATTGGTCACTGATTCATGAGCTAAGTAGTCAATTTATTTTCTTTAAGAAAATTTAGTGTACTGCTTCACTATAAAAAGATCCATTAGTAAAATAAATACTACAAATTTATTTATTCAAGCAAAATTTAAGATACAGTATTACAGTAAAATCCCATAGGCACGGACCCGTTATTTAGAACCAAGATTCTCTTCATAAAACACTTTATATCACACGAATTACGTTAAAGATAGTTGTGTGGAGAGGAGATGTTGTCTTGGCGAATGATTTGGTCCGACCCACCCGCCCTAATTGATACACTTTCTTATATCACGATCTAGCGAAAACTTGCTTGTTCTCTGCCAATTTTCTGTCCTCATATTATGAAGAAACTCGTGATTGGATGTTGGAGGTGTGACATCATACCGCTAGATGAACTTATGATATTGGGTGAACAGGCTGACAAACCTCACGGGAGATATAATATGACACATTTTCAAAACCTACAAACAATATTGTGTATTGTACATTATTCGAAAATGCAAGGGCGCTTCGCTATGGCTTCCACCTCCACTTCACACACCTCCACTTCACACACTTAACTATGTGGTTAGTGTTATGCATTATTTAGGCCAGTGGTTCTTAACCTTGTTAAAGGTACTGAACCCCACCAGTTTCATACGAGCGTTCACCGAACACTTCTTAATTGCAAAAAAATATATATATATGTTGCGTGATAACTTGCAGCCAATGATGGACAAGCGGGGCGTGTCATCACGAATCATATGATTCGGGTGTGTTTTGACCTCCGCTGAACCCCCGAGACTCACTCACCGAACCCCTGGGGTTCGATTGAACCAAGGTTAAGAACCATTATTTAGGCTATCTGTAGACAACTTAGACTGACAGTTGGTCACCCTGCTTCGCTCAGACACAAAAAAATCACATAATCCGTGGAAATGTGAATATCGTGTGAACAGGTCTGCACCATTGGGAATATGCCGATATTACATTCTTAGATACACATAACTGTTCACAGTTTTATCATGCATAAGCACAGCAAAACCATTATATATTTTACTATTCTATCTGACACAATTTCTTGCAAAAAGACAATTTTTAAATTTGTGTGTTGCTGAAAAAAACAAGAGAGTTGTTGTTTTTACAGAAAAAAGTTACATATATATAGCTTTTGAAGGCTAGTGTTGTTTTTTAAAGTACTTAAGCACTTTGTACACAATATAGGTGATTCCTAAACAACTTTGAATTAAATTACAGATTTTACAATTTCATCTTGAACCTCCACTGTAACAATACTCACTAGTTCGACAAAGTGGCATTCTGTAACCATCCTCACATCCATATTGAGGGTCGCATTCACCATTTTCAAAGTTACAAGGTTTGTATTTACATGACCCACATTCCTGGTTACAGTTCACTCCATACAATTTGTCATGGCAATCTGAATAGAAAAGACTTGATTAACATTTTTCATTTATTTATTATCATTATTTTATTATTATTGTTGTCACCACAATTTTTTGTTAATTTATGTAGAAATAATAATAATAATAATAATAATAATAATAATAATAATAATAATAATAGCAATAACAATAACAAAAATAGTAACATAAATAACAACAATAACAACTATAATAATGATAATAATAATAATAATAATAATAATAATAATAATAATAATAATAATGATTAATAATAATAATAATAATAATAATAATAATAATAATAATAATAATAATAATAATAATAATAATAATAATAATAATAATAATAATAATAGTCTTTTTAGTGGCAATGTGGTCCTTGGATCAACTCAGCCACTAACAGAAATGAATAACAGGAGCAATCCTGGGGTTAAATGCTACTGGTGCATAAGGCTAAAAATCTTACCCCTTCATGTGCTAAATGTCTTAAAATCTGGGAGCCTCAACCTCCTGGCACCCTAAGGAATGGAATTTCTTTAAATCATAAATACTGCAGACTTGAAAGAAAAAAAAGAATTTTCACTTACATTCATTGCAGTAAAACCCTGTGAATCCTGCACTACAGAAACAAGCGTCTTCACTGAACTCTGTCTTCTGGCACAATGTGACGGACTGGCAATTTTGCATTTCATCAAATTCTGGGATACCAAACTTCTTACAAGTGCAATAATTTCCACAGTCTGAAATGAGAAATGTTATAGTGTAAAACTTTCTTGGGTTCCTTTCCATATCACACAATCAATTATGCTATGTTATGGTATGCAGAAGGATATATTTACTATAGTAAATGCACATGAGGTAAGTAGAGTGATTTAATATGTTTGCTGCTGTGGCGGGTATGAATGACCACTGCAAAGGTCAAATCATACTCTTTCTATAGCAGTCATTCTTGTCCATCCTGCATAGCTTGTTAAGTTAGCTGCTTTCGTATACTGCATATCTGCCTATATATCCAAAAAACAAGTGGATGTGTCCACCATGTACAGTTTTTCAGTGTTGCCAATAAATTCCGTCTCCTTGGCGCGACATCCCCGAAGGGACAAGGCCTACCACCCGACCATTGCGTCATCTACCTATAGGCAGATGGCAGGATTGGGGGGCATGCGGTCAGCATGCCGATACCCATGGCCGTTAATGGTGGTTTCCATGACCGGAGCCGCTACTTCTCTATCAAGTAGCTCCTCAATTTGAATCACGAGGCTGAGTGCACCCCTACCAGACCTCCCTACCTCAGAAAAATCGAGGAGGTACCGGGAATCGAATCCGGGCCGACAAATCCTTAGTCAGCGACGCTAACCACAAGACCACGCCGTTGCCAATAAATATGTGTACAAATATTTTGAAATTACACCTGATTTCATTATTTTCAAGCATTATGTAAACGAGTAGCAATAATGATGCAAATAAAATAATAGCACGTATTAACTGCCTCTTCAAAGCTGTAGGTCATTTGATTCTTTTTTTATTAAGTGCCAGTATGGTACTTTATGAGATTGTATGGGGGACGGGAAAATGTCTGTCCATCTGTCTGTCTGTCTGTATGCGCCATAACTCAAATACGCTTTATCGGATTTTCATGAAACTTGCTGTACGCATTTATAACGTTTATGGGAAAAACCCTATTGATATTGAACCAAATCGGTTCACCGGTACCGGAGTAGTGCCTATTTTAATAGATTATATTAGAAAGCTTAATCTGATTTTCATGAAACTCAGTATACGCATTTATGACGTCCATGAAAAGTAACCTATTGAATTTGGACCTAATCGGTTGACCGGTACCGGAGTAAAAGCTAATTTAGTGTCTATTTTAAAGGCGCAGTAACTCAAATACGAATTATCGGACTTTTATGAAACTTGGTATACGCATTTATAATGTCCATGGAAAGACGCCTATTGATATTCGACCAGATCGGTTAGCCGGTACCGGAATAATGCCCAATTTAGTGCCATTTATGGTAATATATCAGAAAGTCGCGATAACTCAAATATGCTTTATCAGATTTTCATGAAACTTTGTATACCCATTTATAATGTAAATGGGAAGACGTCTGTTAGTACTGAACAAAATCGTTGACCGGTACCGGAGTAAAACCCAATTTAGTGTCTATTTTAAAGACGTGGTAACTCAAATACGCTTTATCGAATTTTCATGAAACTTGGTATACGCATTTATAATGTCCATGGGAAGACGTCTATTGATATTGGATAAAATCGGTTGACCATTATCGGAGTAATGCCCAATTTAGTGCCTATTCTATGGTAATATATTCTTAAGAATTTAACAAATGCAAGACCTGTGTAATGCCGGTATTGTTGTATGGTTGTCAGACGTGGGCTCTCACTTCAAACTTCGCAACAGTATCCAAGTGTGCAAAAGAAATATGGTGAGAAAGATCCTAGGCATATCGTCGAGGGACAGAGTTACAAATGAAACACTACAGAAGATGTCAGCAGTTACCGACCCTGCACTGCAAGCCACCAACACCAAATGGAAGTGGGGAGCCCACATCACAAGACCTAAAGACAACAGATGGACATACAAGGCCACAATGTGGGACCCTCGTACTGGAAGAAGATCCCCCGGAAGACCAAGACAGAGATGGGCTGATCTCTTCAAGGAACTTGTAGGACAACAGTGGTCAACCAGAGCAAGAAATAGGAATGACTGGAAAGTCTTAAGAAGACAAGTGAACAGTGACTGAAACCAGTGCATATGCGACCGAAGTCTTACGAAGACAAGTGTACAGGACCGTAACAAGTGTAATGACGTAAACTACAATGAAGTGCACCATGACTCAGACTAATGTAAGTGGACAAAGACCAGGAATTGCATAAAAGCCCAAGAGCACAAATATCCCTCATGTGGAATAGCTCACCACATGTAGGTGTATTCGAGCTTACCCTCTTCGAGGGAAATTTAGGCTAATCATTTCATTTCATTTCATTTCAAATCTGTTATCCTGACAGCATATTGTTTTACACTCTTCATATACGGCTTTGGAATAGTTAGCCATGACACATCTCTTTGCATTTAAGCTGAGACGTACGGTGATAATAACGAAGTAAATTGAAAGATATATTATCAAACTAGTCAGATGTTTATTTCGTTCATTTAACACTAAAGAGAGAAGTTTTGGAGACATGTGTGATGCCAGTACTCCTATATGGCTGCCAAACGTGGTCATTATCCTCCAAGCAAAGACAAAAGATTCAGACGTGCCAACGCAGAATGGAGCGTAAAATACTTCAGGTCTCCCTGAAAGACAGAATAAGGAATGAAGAGCTACGAAATAGGACAGGCATGACAGACACCCTCATCACGGCCAACAGACTCAAATGGAAATGGGGAGGCCACGTGGCAAGACTGGACCATAAGAGATGGACGCACGCGCTAACGATGTGGGACCCCAGAATTGGCAAGAGGAACGTGGGACGGCAAAAGATCCGTTGGGTAGAAGGTTTCAAGAAGACGGCGGGGGCGCAGTGGAGCAGAAGCGCAAGAGACAGACAATTGTGGAAGGATATGGAAAAACTGTATATATAGTGTATAATTTGAGAGTAGTGAACTAGGTTAAGTACATGAACAAACTCCTTACTCTTTAGGACTAGCCCACCTAGGGAGTCAAACTAGAGGGCTTTTCCCTGCAACAGCAGGAGGCCATGGCCCTTAAGGGATTCTGAAGGCTAAAATTCATTCATTCATTCATTCACATTAAGTGGAGTTCTTTGCCAGTGTATTCTGTGAAATGTTGACATTATTATTTTAAGAATGTCTTATATCAGTGTATATGAGTCTGAATTAAGGTTAAGTATCAAACTTTAGACCTTTGTTCTTCCATAAGTCCTGCTTAATGAATCGATCTGAAGCTTAACTCGGAAATGGATAACAAAAATAACTTATTCTCTGCATATCATAATACCAATTAACTTTTTACTGATTAAACAAAAGCATACTGGCACTTTGGTACATCAGTTTATCTGATTTTATTTAGTATGGTATTTACATACTTTTTGTATTGCCCTGTTATTAAATCAGGAATATTAGATGAACCTGTTTTTATTATTACTACTAGTACAGTAGAACTCCAATTATCCGAACTCCAACTATCCATATTGCTTTGAGGGCATATTCAAATGGTTTTGGCAGCAGCAGGGCCGATTATTTGCAAAAACGCAAAACTTTTAGCCTAAAAAATCGACAATTTGACAACTGACTTGGGAAGATATGTTGAAGTTGTGACACTTTATGTAAGTACAGTACTGTACAATTTAGTTTTTCTTAAAGAATCGACCTTTTTTCATGATTTATCCAATTATCCGTATTGGGTCCAGTCCCAACCAATCTGGATAGTAGAAGTTCTATTGTAGTTTATTATTTATAGTCTTCCCATAACTATGGGTTTCCTTCAAAGACAAAAAGTACAAAGAAAGACAAGAAATTATATTAACATTCCAAGATTTTACATCTGTTTGTCCAAATCAATTGCAGTGCTGAATTCACTAAATAGTTGTGAGGGATACACTTTCGCCTGAGCATTTAACCCATTCTACCCCCCTTCCTTATGCAAACTTGGTCATGTACACTATTGTCTGTAATGAATTACTGACAAAATAAAATCACGGTTGCAAAGATGCTAACATTTACCTGAATAATAGGGTTCGGTCAGTGTACACAATAGAAACTTTCTTGAAAAAGAATTTACACCATTGCCAAAAGTCATATTGATGCGTTTCTTGGGAGTGGAGAATATTTGACATAATATTTGAAAATATTATAGGAGAAAAATTCCTCCGGCACTGGGACTTGAACCCAGGACCTTCGGCTATTCGCGCCAATGCTCTACCAACTGAGCTAAGCCGGAGCTCAATTCACAGCGCCAGATGGAACTTCTCTCCTATGACTGATTGCCCTAATGGTCTACCTCACAGACAGACAAGTTATGTCATATGCAGTACTGTGAGGCACACTAAGTAGTGATTTTTGTGACCGGGCTCCCACTGTTATTGTACAGTTAACATTCAAGACAGATATATAAGCATTCATGAGCCACAGATTATTGTCTCTGTTGGACACTACATGAGAATATTATAGGAGAAAAATTCCTCCGGCACTGGGACTTGAACCCAGGACCTTTGGCTATTCGCGCCAATGCTCTACCAACTGAGCTAAGCCGGAGCTCAATTCACAGCGCCAGATGGAACTTCTCTCCTATGACCATTAGGGCAATTAGTCATAGGAGAGAAGTTCCATCTGGCGCTGTGAATTGAGCTCCGGCTTAGCTCAGTTGGTAGAGCATTGGCGCGAATAGCCAAAGGTCCTGGGTTCAAGTCCCAGTGCCGGAGGAATTTTTCTCCTATAATATTCTCATGTAGTGTCCAACAGAGACAATAATCTGTGGCTCATGAATGCTTATATAATATTTGAAGTTATAGACTAGATGTTGTGCAAACTGATGTCACTATAACAGTGTTCTACTGTAGATGGAGCTAGAAAGGTTAGCTGAAGTTCTCCATAAATAGTTTCAATTTTTCATGACTTATGTAGCACAAAACTCACAAATTTGACAAAAAAGTTATTCTTAAGGAAAGAGCAATAAATAAAATGTACTATTAACATTACTATACTTTCCCAGACCACAAAAGTTAACACCTTTTTAGAATTTGCCAATTTACCAGTAGCAAAGACAAACTCAGAAAAAGGTACAATACAGTAATCTCATTCTTAATTTTCTTATCTGGCAACCTTGCCACCCAATATCTTCAGTGTTTCTCTTGTTGTGATACACATTTGGCCCATCTCTCACGAACTCTATGTGCTCAATTACAGTTCTATGATCAAAATTATATGTGAAAATGAAGGTATTGCCTTCAGATGAATTTGTTAGATATTATGAAGCCATCAACATCAAAATAACTTTTTTACTTATTTATTTCTGAGAGGTTGAAAGAAGAAGATGGAGAGATGGGCAAAAATAAAAACTTTGTAGCTATTAATGGTTGGCTCAAATATGATTAACTTAAAGAACTAAAATTTTATTAAACATTTTTCTCCTGGTCCTTGGTCCTAATTAAACAAAATTTATATCATTTAAATGCAAAGTTGAGCCCTGAATTACATGAACTTCAATAATGATTTTCAGTGGATCCACATATTGTGTAACTTTGGAGAGTTACTGGGGGGGCTGCCGGACCCAAGGGACCTGGACCCGGGCCCCAAAGAAGTCCGCTGGATGTGATATAATTTATGGAGAACTGGATAGTTTGATAAAATGTTCTGTTACGCGAGCAATGAGAATGAAGATCCACGGAGAAGGGAAGAGACAACTAAATGAGGATGGTCGGTGAGGGGCCCGCGACCAGTACATGGTCCTGGGCCCAACCCTGAGATGTGGCAGCCCTGGTTACTGTACTTGAAATAATTAATAACAGCAAAATTACCTTCGAAGTTAAAGTCTAGATTTGGCTGGATTTGTAGTTTCTGCCCAGGAGATGATAAAACCTGACAATTCAGGTCTTTGGGAGGAGCATCAAAAATTAATGCTTGAGATCTCACTTTATCACCTGCAAATAAATACAACGATAATAATTATTAATTATTAGAGACTAAATCATTCAAATTCAACACAAAATTTTAAAAACAATTACACTTTTAACTTTTACCTGCCTTTTGAATTGCATTGTTGGATATCCCCTACTGCAAATGAATCTTTTTCTCCTCCTGTGATTATTAACTTTATCGTGCCTGCCTTTTCTCCTAGAGAACGTGGGAATTCTATATGCTCATGCCTCCACTCGCCCTACAACAAAATAATCTTGCTATAACTTATTACTGAAGTAACGTATTCTAAAATTAGAATATCTATAGAGTGAAATTAAACACAAGTATATGACTTTTACAGGGCTGCCTTGCCCTCTCATTGGTTGAGCACTTCAGACAAACTTCTGAACATGGTTCACCTACTGCAGAAATCTGTGTAGTTGGTTTCTTATTCCGAAATTAGTGAAACTGAATGTTTATTGTTTCAGTTTAAATTAGTGTTCAAGATTTTTAGACAGTTCAAAGAAAATTGTGAATTTATTTTGCTTTCAATGGTTGAAATACTGAAATGGAGAAAATAATAAACTTGTCTTCAGAATCAAATACAAGGGAATAGGTGATTGCAAAACTGCCATAAGTCAGTATTTTTTAAAATTAGTTACCCAATGCAAATGGTGAAATAGGAATGTCTTTAAAGAGATCATTAGTGCATCTTCAAATAATACTACAACTGGCCAACATGATCACAACAATTTTGAGATTACACATAGGCTTTTAATTTCTTGATACAGAAGTCACTGTTGAAATAATAAATTTCTGCATCCATCTAAACATACCAATATAACAACATTCAGTTTCAGTAATTCACTATATATGACTGTATATAAAGATCTATAAGGTACTTGTATGTGAATGAATTAGATTCATGATCCCAAGTATTTATATTCAGACACCATGCATACAGTGGCGGCCAAGGCAAAAAATGTTATGTGTGCAAAAAATAAACGTAACATCCATTCACCTATGTCGAAAAGTGAAGTCCATGCACTTCCATGTGTTCATGCACAGTAGTATCCAAATTAGAAAGGAAATCCATCAGCCCTAAGAAGATACCAGGATTTCAAGAACGTTCAGTTTCGTCGTGACCTCTCAAAGCAAGTTCAAATGCCCCATAGAACTTAATAGCCTAAAATCAATAATTTTTGAAAGTACAAAGGCCTACCTGATTTTTTCCACTTGTTGGTTGTGTTCAAATGCCTTGCTTAACTGTGCTCCAAATTTCACGCAACCGAGAGACTTATTACGTTGTGCTTAATGTTATGTTTATGGTGTTTTGTTAATTTGGTAAGGTGTCTCAAGTCCATTACTCCCGTTCTACTCCACAAATTGGAAACACCAAATTGAAGGCAAGGAAAACTGAAGACAGCTTTCCTAATTTCACAACCACATATCCAACTGTTTTCGTACACTGTCATGTGAAATTTTCTGTTGTAAACGCAGTTTTTCCTGCCTTTCGCTTTTTGGTTCATAATCAAATCAGGCATGGGCATCAAACTTCCTACTGTGTAATCTATAGAGGAAAATTTATCCTGAGCGGGAATGGAACCCGGGTATGTAGGTATTTGCATTATTATTATTATTATTATTATTATTATTATTATTATTATTATGTATTTATATGTAGGCCTAAGCATTGAATTAAGCAAACAAATCTATGAGGCTATTAGTATAGATTAGGCTATTAAGTATAGATTTAGCTCTTAAAGCTTAGCTATTTCATATTTTCATAAAATTTAATGCCAAGCCATGGTATTCTGAATTAATACTAATTTCGTACTAAAATAATTAAATTATAGATAGAAACAAACCTGGCTTACATCGATTGGAACTATAAGCCACCGTCAATAAGACATGTTACAAGGACTGTTCCTATCAACTTACAAAACAACCTTTAAATATCCACCCAGACCATCACCAAACAAGAGGTTGTCAACCCTCCATCCCCAACCAGCCAGTTTCTTGTATGGCATGCAGCCTACCTACAGGGGCTGGGTTCTAGTCAACTGATAGCTCTGAGGCGGTTTTCTGCTAACAGCGGTGAGTATACACTCCACCTCAGGGCACTTTCCAGGCCTCGGTCACCAAGAAGAGCAGCGCTATTGGTGGATTGAGCACACTGCAGTATAATGCTTAGCAACTCAAGCTGATCGCGCCGCACTGTGAGGGATACCACATATTGTATAACAGTTGGAAATCTAAGATAAATTATATTTTTAAGTCTTTTTAACAGAATATTGGTAATATTTGTTTAAATATTCAACAATATTTTATTTAAAAAATGATCAGTGTGCTATAGCACAGTACCACATCAACACCAGCCACCCCTGCATGCATATAACCATAAGTTACTGTAGTGAACATTTTGAGAACTACTCACAAGGGCTAGTCCATATCACACACATAGAATGAACAACGAATATTTCAAATTGAGTGCATTTTCAGTTTGACCTCATCACCTCAACTTTTTGAGCTCTTTAAAAATTTTACAAATTATATTGACATTGGAAATGGGAGTTTTTTGGTTAAATGGTTTGGTTAAACAAAATGATCAGTGTGCTATAGCACAGTACCACATCAACACCAGCCACCCCTGCATGCATATAACCATAAGTTACTGTAGTGAACATTTTGAGAACTACTCACAAGGGCTAGTCCATATCACACACATAGAATGAACAACGAATATTTCAAATTGAGTGCATTTTCAGTTTGACCTCATCACCTCAACTTTTTGAGCTCTTTAAAAATTTTACAAATTATATTGACATTGGAAATGGGAGTTTTTTGGTTAAATGGTTTGGTTAAACAAAATGATCAGTGTGCTATAGCACAGTACCACATCAACACCAGCCACCCCTGCATGCATATAACCATAAGTTACTGTAGTGAACATTTTGAGAACTACTCACAAGGGCTAGTCCATATCACACACATAGAAGGAACAACGAATATTTCAAATTGAGTGCATTTTCAGTTTGACCTCATCACCTCAACTTTTTGAGCTCTTTAAAAATTTTACAAATTATATTGACATTGGAAATGGGAGTTTTTTGGTTAAATGGTCAAATAATGTACTCATATTTTTTGTAATGTATTAAGAAAATGCTTGACATACTCACCTGGTATTTTCATCACTTTAGCAATTTCTTTCCAGATGTTGTACCTTGTCTATTGATTACATCAACGAGGATGCCTCAAACTATCAGTGTGGATCAAATATAAACGAAACTTTTTTTTTCTGAGAGCGTAATTTTGAACTGAGCGGGCTGCTCCTTCGTGGCATGGAGGAGGGGGATGTCAGGAGTGACGAGAGCAGTCGGCCAGCCACTTGCGACTAATTACAGGAAAGGACAACCGTGTACGCATGCGTGGGAGTGAGTGGTCTAGCAGCTGATGTGAGTTTTGTTTGCAGACTGGTGGTTACCGTCCATGCATGCACGGCGACATGCACACGTGTTCTGTTTGCACGCAAACGTGCTTCTAAAATGTTTGTTTGTCATGAGTGTGGGAGTCAATATAAAATAAGCAGTAATTTTTTGAAACATGTAAGACAAAAACAAGCTCTAAAGCGAGGTAAACTGGCGCCAAGAAAGCGACAGGCAAATGATAATGGGTCTCATTTATGTGATCAGTGTGGTAAACATTTTTCTTCCCAGCAGAGTCTTCAGTGACATCAACGTGATCAACAAAGCATTGACAGGAGGCAGTCTGTGTTAAAGTGTTCCATATGTAATTTCACATCATTATAACTGAAAAAAAATATTCAATCATCTCATGATATTGAAATCCAACATGAATTTAAACAATTTGAAAATTTTTCAGATTTGATGTCTTGGAAAATGGAAATTAAAAATTGTACAAATTCTTCCTATATCAGGAACTGGGGCAGATGGAACAAAGTACCTTAATTTCTGTTGCAACCAATCTGGTCACTATGTTTCTCGAGGATCTGGTCAGAGACACTTGAAAACACAAGGAAGTTTCAAAATTAACGGTTTTTGCTCATCAGAGATAAAGGAACAGTTGTTTACAGACGGAAAATGCAGTGTTTTATAACTGTCTATGCATGTGGGCCATAAGTGCAAATTAGGTCATTTGCGCATCCAGAAAGACAAGGAACTTCTTGCATCTAAACTTGCTGCTAAAATACCACCACAGTCCATTCTGGATGAGTCTTCCTGGTCTACACCCCCTGTAGGCAAACTAACAAAACTCACATTGGCTTTGCATGCACAATTGTCTTTTCCTGTAACTAATCATGATGCTTCATCCTTCTGTTGCACAATGCATTATTATCAAGTTTCTCACTCATGAGGGCATAAAACCAACTGAAATTTGGCAGAGACTGACAGCACAGTTCAGGGATCGAAAATTGTTGAGGTCACATGTATTTTCTTGGCATGAGAAGTTTGTGAAAGGCTGTGATAAGGTTGAAAATGAGAGCCATGAGTGTCACCCACGGACAAGCATTATGGAACAGAATAATGCCATTCGTGAACTTCTGGAGGGTGACCAAACTCAAAACGAAAGATGATGGCTTCTAAATTTAAATAAAATTGAGGAGCGTCGATTCAAAACGCGTTTAGTCCACAAATAATGATTTTATAGGAATGACGAAAAAATGTTTGTGGCCTAACTATCAAACAAATTTGCAATATTTTTTTCTGATCAGAATCAGTAATTAATAAATAGTTAAATGTATTGGGTGTGTCAAATCATTCTTTTCATTTACATCTTTTATTGATAGTTAAAGTTTTGAAAGTAATGGACTTAACACTTTTTGACCCAACACTGTAATAATAATCATTTAAAAAGATGAAATTTAGTATTTTATTTAAAAATTACAATCACATCTGATCGCACTAATACAAAGTGAACTATTGCCGAAGTACCAAATTGTCAAAATTTAAACAATTTCTGCTTTTTAAGCAAGTTAAATCATGGAAAATCCATGCTTCTCTTCTTTTATTATTGACCGCTAATTACATCTTTTTTGGCATCTGGTGAATACCGCTTTCATTAGAAGAATACCTGCAAAAAATAGACGTAAAGTTCAACGTACCACCTGTTTCGCACATGATCGCATCTAAAATGTGGATTCAACGTAATTTGCACCGAACCAAGTTCTGGACTGAACGCGTTTTGCATCGAACCCCATATTTCAGGCTCAATTTTAACGGGGAAAGTTGCGATTTGGATCAAAAACGTTATATAGTATCATGCAGAACACCTCAGAGAATGCATATCCGCAAAAAACTACATTACGATCAGAGGTGGACTTAACGCGTTTTGAACAAAACTTTGTAACACAAGCGCTTTTTATTATGACGTACCGGACAAACATAATGCAGGCCTACAAACAATTTCTTTCAACGGGGATGAAATTTAGGAAAAGGCAGGAAACAATACTGCCGATTGAGATGCCTTTAAAATCTCAACTGATGGGAGAACGGGCATGGCTTAAAACTAAACAAAATAACCACAGACCAAAACAAATTAAGAAAAAAGAATTTAATATAAACTTACCAAATCACGAACATCAGGTTTGCAAGCAGGCACAAGAGGAATGAAGAGAAAGAAGCAACCGCCATTACAGTGTGCAGACACCGACTAGTTATGCTATCTCAAAGAAACCACCTGCTACTTAAATAAATTGAAAACCCTTTAAATAATTCTTACCAAGCAAAAGAAGATAGACTATATACTTTCTACGAAGAATCTACTCAAAATGCACTACCAAATTAATCTGACGAACTACTAGCTAGCAAGCACAAAAAGAGGGGGGGCATTCTACAATTATTTCATTACAAGACCAAATCAGAAGAAAAAAAAATAACTAAAATCCTGTTGCAAACCTGAAGAATAACTTGGGACTAGATTATCCCCAAAATGGATGCGCCAAAACTGCAGAAATCACGTCATATTGAATGACAAACAAAACAGAGCTACTGAAAACAGGTCTGGACTGGAAGAGGCCATGCCGCATTCAAATCGTAGAAAGAACAGAAACTCACTGGAAGGTTGTCGCAAGAAGGAGAGCCAGCTGCAAGCGAATCTACGCCACCCACAGCACACTCAATTAAGAAAGACCACTCCATCTAGTGACCAACAACCAGCCTGCCTCCAGAATGTGGTGTACCCAGCGACTTAAATAGAAACTAATTGTGCCGGCTTCATGTATCAGCACTCCTAGTGCTTCCCTAGCATCCTTCCACACTTTTTATCCCTTAGGGTGGGGCTCAGTTTGACAGTTTCAGAAATTTGTTCTGAGGTAAGAATAAGTTATGGAAGCACTCATTCCATCATTACCAAGGTCTTAGGGTTCCATAAGGCAGGGGTTCTCAAACTTCCTATATTCAAGGACCTCTTTCATTATTAATGATGTCATTGCGGACCCCTAAAAAATGACCCTTTACTATTTTTACTAATTTTATAGTAATAACCATTTGAAATATATTTAATTCAAAATGAAAAGCTGTAGGATAGAAAAAGAAAGCAGTCTGATTGTTTTGATACATTTTTTTATTTCTAACATTGAATTTAATTGCAAAACGACAGGCCTCTTAGTATTAATTATAAAAAAATTACCAATGGGACAGTTATAAAGTAAAATTCCACTAATTTAAGTGAGAAGGATGGTGTTGTTTTCTGCTTTTGACAATCTCTGAAATATTGGGTTTTATTTTTGAAAATTTCAACCTTAAATCTACTTCAATATTCAATATACAAAAATCTCCCGCGGACCACACTTTGAGAACCCCTGCCATAAGGTCCCTCGTCTTTTGACTGCAGAACAGAAATTGGCACATTTGCAGATCTGTAAGTGGCTCTCAGCAAGGTTTGCACAAGAAGGGGATGCAGAAACAAGCCAGCATGGAGTGGAGAAAGAAGGGAGAAGCTGCTCCTGTGAAGCCCAAATCTAGGCTGTCGGTTGGCAAGGTGCTTTCGACTGTTTTTTGGGACCGGTGGGGAATTTTCCACATTGATTTTTTGCACGAGCATCACACTATTAATGCACCATACTACTGCAACATTTTGAGTGTGGTTAAGCTGGCTTATCGCCACAAAAGACGTAGCCAACTGATACGAGAAGTGATTCTTCTCCATGACATACTGCCCCATACTGCAGGTGTCACACACACAAAATTGATGGAAATGAAATGGACACCACTTGAATACCCTCCCTATGGTCCTGATTTATCGCCCTACGATTTTCATCTTTTTGGTCCACTCAAAGCAGCTCTGGGATGCCAGCAATTCAATGACAACAATGAGGTGGAGGAGTTCATGTGCAATTGGCTTCTTCTTCTCAACCAACTTCTTTTTTTGATGAGGGGGTCAAGAAGCTACCGATCCGCTGGGAAAAATGCATTTCCAAAGCAGGAGATTATGTAGAAAAATGAAATACACTTGGTTTTGTTTTTACTGCAAATAAAGAGAAATTGTAAAAAAAAAAAAATCTTGTTTATATTTGATCCACCCTCGTATATATATACAAGTCTAATGATTAATATTTAGGTTCTAACTTTAATTGTGGCAACTATTTATTTATTACTAGTATATAAGTGACACACCTATGAAACTTCTATAGCCCTTCAATGTAGTACCCAGCATTGTCTAAAACTCGTTGCCAGAGTTGTGGAAGTCGTAGTATCCCTGTAGCAGCCCCTGTTCTGTTGATGTTTCTAACAGACAACCCTACAGCCTGCAGAATCTCGGGAACAGTCTGGAATCGAATGTCATGAAGTGGTTCCTTCAGCTTAGGGATTAAATCATATTCACAGGGGCTTAAGTCCGGTGAATGTGGTGGATGGAAAAGCACTTCCCACCCCCAGCGATGGTACAGATCAGCTACAGGGTGTGTCGTGTGCACCCGAGCATTATCCTGCAAAATGATTGGAGGGTTCTGCAAAAAATGTGGGCGCTTCCTTCGCAGCACTGGTCTCAGGTTATTCTTTAAAAAAATGATGGAAATACTGCGCATTAACATTCTGTCTTTGCGGGACTGCATGCATTAGAATGAAGCCATTGCAGTCGTATGCAAGAATAACCATCACTTTGACATTTGTAGGGGTAGACGCACCACTGTTTTGCGTGGTAACCCCTGATGACGCCACTCATTGGATTGGCGCTTAAGTAGAGGCTCGTATGACCTGGTCCAGGTTTCATCAAGTGCAATAATGTGCCGTAAGAAGGCGTCACCATCATGACTATAATGCTGCAGTTGAGTTTGAGCAGAGTCATATCGTAGCCATAGCTGAGCCTCTGTCAAATTCCAGGGAACCCACCGAGATGCAATTTTTTGCATTCCCAGGCGTTTCTTTAGAATTCGAAAAACAGTCATTTGCAACAGTCCACCTCCAGGGCTAACTCACGTACCATCTGTCGTCGATCCGTGTTTAGAATTGTAGAAACAGTTTCCATGTACTCTTCACTAATACTGGGACGACCTGGCCTAGACATGTGTTCCACGCAGTCATGCCCCTCGTTGAAGGCTCTAACCCATCTCGCCACAGTACTGTATGGCAATGCCATCTCCTGACATGCTTCCACAAGAGCTTCATGACATTGTCGTGCTGTACGACCATGGGCACATTGAATTTTCAGCCAAGTTCGCTGCTCCTGCTTTGTAAACATGACAAAACACAACACAACCCAACAGCTTAGAGCGGCAATTCACAGGAGACTATCTTCCTCTCTCCAAAAACTCATGCGCTTTGAGACGTATGGACGAGTCCATTTAATGTGAGGTAGGTCAGACACATATTAACATGTGACAGAAGTTACAACAATTAACTCCGTCTGGTTTCGCTTGCACAGCAGTGTTGCCACAATTAAAGTTACAGCCCACGTATGTATATGTTATAGAAGGCCATGAGTACATGGTATCCTGAATAATTTGCGGACAGCCAACACTCAGGTGATACAATGTACTGAAAGCACCTGATGCGATACAGCAAATACAGCATTTCTCCAAAATATGAACCAGCCTTATGTAAAATAATTGAGAAAACAGTCTTTATGTCCTCTTCATGCTAATTTAACTAACAGCTGTACTGTGGAATTATTGAAGAATTTGCAAGAAAGAAGAAACACTGACTAGTGAGTTCAATATGAATTTTTTTTTGGCAGCACATTCCTTTGGAAAAGGGATGGAAAGGCTTCCACTTTATAGGAGAGCTAAATTTATACACTAGCATTAAGACATTCATCAAATGAAATCATCAGAGGGCACTAAGTTTGAAATTGATGGGGAAAATTTCCGTGCAATAGTTGTTTTCCACAAATGACAATTTACTCTAACACTTGGATAAAAATCCCCACATTTTACATAAAGCATTTTGCTATTAATCTCTGCTTTTATACAGTTTTAAGATGATGCATCTATATGACAGTAACAGTGAAAAGGTTAACTAAATTTGCCCCTGACAGCCAGATATAATAATTAAACTTTGCTCTATTACCTCTTTAGTGGAAATATCATCAGCACATGAGTGTTTGCAATTTTGGCCACTGGTAGAGAGTTAGTACATTTTACCCTTTAAGCCTACAGACAAAAGTAGATGGTCCAAAATATTGTTATTACTCTTTCCTTAAATGGAGCATAAATTGATTTTATTTCTTGTAGGAGCTTAATTTTATTGCATAGAATGTACTTATCTTGGTGCTGACCTTGGTAGATGGCAGTTCAAGAGTGTGTGAGGTGTTAGCGATTATTAATTTAATTTTAAAACTATATGTTGGTGATGTTTCATTGAAGCTATAGATGATATTCCAACATAACTGTGTGTCTGGTGTCCACAAGAATTCATATGTTAGTGTCTCGTTCTGCTTTCCAAAGAAGTATGTATCTAAACAAAAAGAAAGTAACTCTATTCAGATGGCGACTGACAGTTATACAGATTGACTGGACATTCACCTTGTAATGTTCTTTCAAATATACCATCCTTGTATTCCATCTAAATATACATTTCTCAAAATAAACAAAAATGTTCAAATAAGATTATACATATACCCACCAGATCTGCTAATAATGCTTTAATGTAAGGTGATTGAATCATCATCATCGTCAATCGTCAATCGTCAATTGTCAGTCATCAGTTGTCGGTCATCAGTTGTCAGTCATCAGTTGTCAGTCGTTAGTCGTCGTTGTCATCCTCATCATCATCATCATTATTATTATTATTATTATTGTCTTTTTGTCTTTGTTGTGTTGTTGCTGTTGTTGTTGATACTGCTATAAGCATTATCTCTTGTGAAATGCAATGTTGCAAAACAATAGTAAGTAGCAGATTTCTTTCCTCTCTAGGCAAGTTTTTGAAGAATAATTATTTTTTCTTCTTGTGGCTATTGCTTTCAGTGTATGTTTTTTCGCATCCCCTGAAAGCCACCCCAGTTGGTATTTGAATGAATGGCTGTTTTTTCAGACCGTATTTCTTCCCCTTCTGCATTCTTTACTGCCCAACTGCTTCCAGTTTCTAGCAAGACATTCTTGTAATAGGACACTTCGGTGTTAGGGATGCAAAATTTATAGATTCTAAATACATTGAATAGGGCACAACTTAGCAGCCATAATACGACTTTTTAATTAAATTGCATTTAAATTTAATATTCTCATCTTAGAAGAATTTATTTTATCACTTATGTTTTACATTATCAAAAATGAAAAGCACATTACCCGCAATTTCAGTAACAACAGTAAAGTTATATCAGGGCACCTATAAGCAATAATAGTCACAAAGCATGTTTTAATAACTCCATACTCTAAATCCTCCAGATATCTTGTGTTAAGGAAGCAGTGCACTTACAATTATGAATTCTGAAGTGTCCCACTGAACCATAGCCTGTACAAAAGTTCAAGTTTAGCAGTTTGAAGGGGTAGTCATCCACATAGTAGAGTATTTCTTGATTATTTGCTACAACTGACAACCTGAGAGAGCCTGATTTGGTTTTATCCAGTACAATTTTCACATGAACCCATTTGCTGTAGCTCACCACTGCATTCTGAAATTGTATAAATCACAATTCACAGAAAAAGCAACAAAAATGAAAAAGAAACTCCCAAGATGTGAAATAAGTAATTTAACAGTCACTCTTAATGTTGGCTGTTACAACACATAGAAGAAATCTTGCCAAACTGATATTCAACTTTTCAATAGAAATATTTTCTGGTAAAAGAAGATAGAAAACATGTATTCTGTTAACCCTTTGCATAGGAAAAAATTTATTGAAGTTTTTCACAGTATAAAGAGTCTATCATTATTTTGAAAAACCATCTTTCTTTAATAGTGTGGAAAACTTAATGAGAACAGGAGTTTTGCTATTTTCTCTCAACATTTATGTTAAATGATTTATTATTAATGATAATATTACGCCCAAAAAGAGGTGTTTTTTTTTTTGTCCATAGACTATCAATATATTGTTTGCTCCTTGAGATATTCACAAGGTGTATTGGGGATGCTTTGGAACAACACTTTCTGTATTTGCAACTTGATTTCTTGTAGATAATAAATTTTTCTGTTCCATGATATTAGCAACCTACTTATCACACAATGATACAGTTGAACAGACAACCAGCCGCACCACATGTCACCACATTTCTATCCATAGCAATCTTGTGCAGTGGTTAACTTTTCAACTAATCTTACTGTACAAAATAAGTGGTACTGCACTATTTTGGAGATACAATATATGAAGCAATAAATGTTTGCAAAGTTTGAAGTTAATTAATCTGTTTCTATGCTAGACATTTTAAAGGAGTGTAGGAAAGAAGACCCCCAAGAAGAAGGAAATTTAGCTCTGTAGAAATATTTTCATTTGTCATAAATAGACAATTTTCGTTCTGAACAACATTTTTGTGATTTTTTAGAACGTAAATTATGTCATTTGAACATAACACTACACACTACTGAGTATGACTTGAGTTTCACAGTGTTTCAAGTCCTGTTCACCAAAATGACCATAGTTGATTTATATACAGTTGAATTTGGTTAATTCGACGTTGGATAATTCGAAATATTGTATAATTCGAATAAATACTCATTCCCCTTGAAATTCCTATATAAATGGATGTTAAAAAATTGCAATTAATTCGAAGTTTTTAAGCTTAATTTGGATAAATCGAAGCCAAAATTTGTCTCATGTTAATGTTGTAAGGATTCCAAGAGTTCATTGATTGCACAAATTCCACAAGAATTCTCTAATTCGCTGAAGAATCCTAGTTGCTTGTAGCCAGCAGGTACCGTACTAAAGTGTATTTTTAACCACCGTTATCTTCCTTCTGCTGAATAGATGTTCAATGGAATGCGAAGTTCACCCCCTCTGCTACAGTCTTGGAGGGATTCAACACATCTGTGAAAATTTTAGTGTACATTCTATCCTCAAAGTGTGAGTGTGTTTGAAAATGTCAAAGCGTGGAGCATATACCAGTTTGACACCTGCAAAAAAAGTGGAGTGTTACGAGAGGTGGAGAGAGGGGAAAGAAGTGTGACATTGCAAAGGAATATGGAATTTTACCGAACACTTTGTCCACCTACATAAAAATAAGGACAAAATCTTGGAAAGTTAGATTACACAAAACGGGGGAAATAGGAAACTTATGAGGGGCGGGGAATTTCCCAGTGTTGACGAGTGCACTCTAAAATGGTTTAAGCAGTCATGTGATCGTAACATCCCTTAAATGGGCCATTGTGTTCCTTTATTAAATTTATGGTTACAATTTTAGTGTGGAAAAAAAATGGTTTCAATTATCATCATAACAACAGGATGGCAGTCATTAAGGTAAGATTCACTATACAATAATTATTATTTATTGCAATGAGTTCATTTTTTACATTTTTACAGCATTTTCGTTTAAAAGGTCACAGTTTTGGTTAATTCGAAATTTGGATAGTTCGATTTTTTTCTAATTCCCCTTGGGGTTAGAATTACTAAGAGTCCACTGTATTATTGTTTCTCGGGCTTTTAACTGGGTGAGTTGGAGGATTGGTACCAAGCTTTCGGCAGCTAGCGCCACTGCTATCTTCTTGGAGAAGTGAGCTGGATTGGGAAATATCTGTTTCATACATAGGAAAGAAAGACTATGCTAGAGTTAGTGGGGCCAGTAGGAAAATTAGAAAACAGAATAGTTAAATGGAGAGCTCTGATTGTTCGGGAAGGAAAAATTGAATTTAATGATGTTAGGCGAAATCGGTCCTTCTCAGGACTATTATTTTAGTTGGGAGTAAGAATTGCCAATATTAGCTTCCAGGCCTGGCTAAGTTATGGACTGCCACCCCTATTGAAGTTTCGGCTTTGGATCTGGATTTCCAAGGCCTCTACAACAATGCAGCCCCAGTAGAATCTCTGCCTCCCTAGGATTCTGGTCTGGTCAAATTGAATTTTTTGGGCAGTATCGACACAGGGCTGAGCCACTGCGGACTTGTCTGGGTAATACAGTCTGATGCATATTCAATGTTCGTTGCATCTTTCCTCCATGGTGCAGACATATCTGTCCAATCTAAACATCTCTGCATTTGCAGGGAATTTGGTAGACGCCTGAAGTGCGAAGGCCCAATGAATCCTTCACAGGGTCTACCATTTGCAGTATTTTCGGGGGTTGATGGATGGTTTTGATATTGTGCTTGCCTAGAAGCCTGGATATTTTATTTGAAATGGGAGGCAAGAAAGAAATGTAGGTCTGGTGGGTTGTGGATTCAGTTGATGGTAGTTGAGTTTCAGTGATCTGTTTTAAGGCCCATTGGATGTCCCTCTGGCAGTATGAATTCTGGCAGAAGGTGATTTTCAGGTGACTAATTTACATTGGCAAGCTGAAGGAATCGGAAACTGTTCTGACTCTATGGACGAGGGTTCTGGGTATTCCTCATTTCTGTGTTGGATGATGACGGCTGTGGGCATTGAGGTAGAGATATGTATGCATTGGATTCTGTTAGACACTATGTACTAAGGTACTGTCAGGTCGTTTACTGATGAGGATATCCAAGAAAGTAAGAGTACCATCTTTTTCAGCTTCCATGATGAAGTGGATGTTGTCATGAAAAGTGTTAAGGAACTGAAAAATACATCTAGTTTTTTGGTGCCATGCCGCCATACCATGAATGTCTATGAACCGGAAAGAGTACTTCTAGTTATTGAATATATTCAGTCTAGTACTCGCCTTTCACCAGTTCAGGTTATAACGCTTATAAGGGTCGATAATGGCATAACATGTATGCCGATATGTATCCCCTACATGGTTCCTACCTACGAAGCTATTAGACTGATTATATCACCAGAGTAATAACTAGACTGACAGCAAGAACAGATCAACACCACAACTTTATAGACTTCTAACTCACTGTGTTTTAATTTTTTACGTTATTGACTCATGCTTTGACACGTATTATTTATTGTGGTTTTAGTAATTTTAATGGTAGATGTTTGGCTCTTGGGTCAGCGTGTATTGGAAGACTATCTCACGTATATTTTACCAACTAATCAGTCAATGTTGTGATCTAGGCAGCAATGAATTAAACAACATAGCCAACTATACAGAATACATTACGATAGAAACGCATTCCCTAGAGTAATAGGGGATAAGTTGTGTAATTATAATAATAAATCACAATTTAAAAAGGGGTCTGTGTGAGTTGTCCACTGCAGCCTACGTGATTCACAAGTCACAATGATGGCCGTTCATACTTCCAACTCTGGCACTTGAGAGCAGAGTCCTTGTTTCGACAAAAAAAATTTGCACATAGGGTCAGGCAGGGTAATTGTAAACATATTTACTAACTTCTGCATGTTTACTTAAGAAAGCCTACTGAAAACTAAATTATAGCTTTCCAACTTTCTAAATGAACATTTAGGGCTTTCATAAACATGGGTGTTTAAAATTAGGACTTCAGATTTTGAATTTACAAAAATAATTACAGACAACGCAATCTCATATTTCCTTAGCTATGAGGCATTCGTTAATACAGTATCATAACAATAATAGAAAACATAATATTAAAGTAGTAATATAAAATACTTAAATCTTGTCCTCTGTTTATAATTATGTATTAATATACTACTGTATATTCCCTTTTTTAAAATATGTGTTCAGAAATATTAAGTCATATTTTCAATTTTTCGTTCCATATTTTCAATTTTTCATGTCAAATTTTCAATATTTCATATCATATTTTCATAAATTTAAAGTCATTTTTTACAGGTCATTTTTCAGGCACTTTTAGATCAACTTCTGAGCCGTAGTGATAATAGTGTTAGGCTTATCATAGCCCCTCCCAAAAGGAAATCTTGGATACGCCCTGGACATAGATTAGTAAAGGCCTGGATATACATATAATTTAACTGTGAAATTTTAACCATTTTAAGCTATTTTTATTATAGGGCTATTACATTATGGTATGTCAGATTTTCTGACAAAACACAATACATCTTATTCTAATTTATCTTACATAATTTACATGACATAAAAAAACTATAAATAATTTTCATTACCTGGCGGCTATCTATTTACTCTTATATTATCAGTCCCTAGACTCCTTACGTGGAATGTAATACTATATTTATGAGGGCATCAAATGGGTTTTTTACATCTGTAAGTTATAATAAATCCCTCCTGGGTCAATATTAAATTCATTATTGACAGGTCTACAATATGTTTGGTATATATATTTCAAATATTTTTGTATGATGTACCATAATTTCACAAAAAAAATTAAAAAGTTAAAACATTCCAGCAAGGAGGATACGTCAGCAGTGAGTGAGTTAAACTAAAACAAAAAAAATTCACTTTTTTTGCATTAACATCCAGTTAGCTTTATTAAAATATTGAATAACCAAATTAGTCAAAGTAACTTATGTAAGTTAGACCCTGACGTATTCAAACCATCATTAACATCACCTGCATAAAGAGTTAAACCTGTATTATTGGGTATGTAATTTTCAATATTGTTGATATATAAAATGAACAATAATAGTTAGCTCACCAGTGAATTCCACAAATAGTTTTCTGTTTATGATATAAGATTTTTTTAGTTATGGCTCTCTTCTTTGATATTTAAATTCTTAAATGTTCTAAGTTTCTCAATAAAATATGTAGGCCTACATTATCACAGTGAAAAAGCTTTAGTAAGATCTAAGAGAATTGCAAAATAGTTGCCACTGCCAATGATATGTAATATATTTTCTCCTATACAAATACTCTGGTTATACTTACATAATATTCAGCCACCAGTCTTTTGCAATCATTAATTCCTTTACTGCATCTTCGTATACCACACTTTTTGGGATTAGAAAATCCTCCAAGAATAATCCAGTAACATGGAGTATCCAGTTGTCTATTGCCGCTACAAAGGACGATATAAGCATCATTATTAGCTACTACTGATATTGTTACTTCCCAATGATTTTTTTTATGTGGTATGGGCACATTGTTCCTTACATCAAATTCTCTTCTTCCATATGTGGTTATGATTTTCAGATCTGAAAAATAAAAATGATACTTAGCCACATCTCAAATGTAAGTACAATGATGATTAAAATGTGTATTATATGTTCAAGGATACTTTTGATGACTGGCAAAGTTTATTCACAGGGAAAAGGTGTAAAAGGGAGTAATTAGGTTAATATGTTCTTTACAATCAGTAAAATTCATGAATCAAGTCAGTTTCTTCATAAGATGTATGAAATTCAAGCAAAATCAGAAAACATAGGCTATGATAGTTTTTAGAACCTGAAATTAGCATATAATACCATCATTCATGAGAACTGGCTGCTGGAACACAAGAGTGGCAAATTATGAGACATTGCAGGGAGTAGTATGTCAAGAACAGAGGAAACCATCAGTAATTGAGGAGCGCTTTTTCAAAACACGATATCTACATGGATGACTCAGTGCCAGAGGTGACTAAGTGCCATCAAGGAAAGTGCTAATATTTGTGTGTATTGACCAGCAAAGATCGTATTCTACCTAAGCCAAACCATGACAAACAGCCTTGCTGAATCAGTTACAGACAAAGTAATGACTGCTAGTCATGTTTGGCGTAGATAAAATACGATCTTTGCTGGTTAATACACACAAATATTAGCACTTTTCTTGATGGCACTTAGTCACCTCTTGCACTGAGCCATCCATGTAGATATCGGCTTTTGAAAAAACGCTCTTCAATTGACAATGCTAATATTTAACAAATCTAACCTAACCTGATCCCTGTAATGATAACATAGGTCTGAGAAATTCCTTCTTTTTCTGTGGCACAGGATTTAACAGGTCTCTAAACTTAAATTTGGTGTGCTAAATTCAAATCTGTTATGATTTCTTTGGATCATGAGAGTGTTGGAAGACAACCTACTATAGCCAACATGACAAGTCCGATGACACTTGTACTGTAGCCAGCTGCAAACTGAAATAAACCCATGTCTTCTTCACTTCATTCATTTCTTGTTGACCAAAAAGTTTTACTTCATGCAGACAGAAGATTGAAAAGTCCCCAAGAGTAGTTTTCACAACATATTTACAAAGAGCAACTTAGGGCACATTTACTATGCTGATAACTTCATTTTTCATAAAGCTGGGAATATGAAAATCTAAAATGCTGTTGAAGCATGTTTCATCAAGATCCTGTAAAATACTTAAGCTTATATTACCTTTATCTTTGTCTGGGAAATAAAGTCCCCTAGGATTTGATTTGATTTAGATGTTGAGGATTACCTGAGTGAATCTGGTGAACTATTTTATTAGCTAACTACCTAATATATTTTGACTTCAATTAAGCATAAGAAGTGGAAACGAGCAGATGTGTAGTTGTAAGTTTTTTATACTGTACCATTCCATCTATAATCCATTAAATCAGGCATTGGTCGTTGTAGAGACGTAACTCTCTTCCCACCAGTCCGTGGACTCGTCACTTTCCAGGAACTGAACCCTATAATGAAGAAAAATGTACACTGATGGCTGGTTTCGCTAAGCTCGACTATACAACTGAATTATATATATACAATTTTGCTGTGCTGGCAATCCAAAAATGCTATGACCATCACTTGTGTCCCAATTAAAAGCGATGCTTCTGCAGTGACCATCACATGTGATCGAAGTCGACACTGCAGCGCCACTTGTGACTGGGTGGGTCACCGTTGTGCTCCAGTATGAAAACTCCAATTAAAACTCAAATTCCAATGCATCTCTACCAATGACCATCACAAGTATCCCAGTGTGCCCACATTATTTAACTGGTTGTTTTACATTGCTTATTCAACATTACTAGAATTCAGTTAGTGCATTACAATTAAAAAGCAAGTTTGAGAAGCTGTTAATTACTGTAAGGGTGTTAAGCCAAACATTTAGAGAACAAGCATTTGAATCCTGGTGTACCTTACCATAAAAAAGGTAATGAATACAGTCCCACCAACAAATGATTTATCAACCTAATTGATTGAATTGCAGAGCACAGCAAAATTCTCTAAAGTAATGTTTGTTTTGTCCGCCACCATGGGTGAGTCGGTAGCATGCTGCCTTCCACCCCGGCGGTCCGGGTTCAATTTCCAGCTGTGAAAAATCCCTTTCCTCGGTTCAGGACTGGGTGTTTGTGTCTTAGGTTTATGTGTTAGGTAGGGGACTGGCGCACCCCTGAAACAAATCACTCAATGGAACCACCACAATGTGTGTGTACTAAAAATACTTCTATTAATTAAATAAAAATTTAATATAAATAATATGAACTATTATTTACAGAAAACTTACCTAATGTATATTTAAAATGTTCAAAGCCTCTAGAGATGTCTGTATCAAAATACTGATGGTAAGCTCCAAGGCTGAATATTTCAACATTTTAATTACGTGACTTATTACATGACTAAATTACGTGACTAATTACATGACTAAATTATGTGACTAATTACATGACTAAATGATTAACAGTGAAGATCTTCTAGTTCAGTGTGATCCAACTGTTTTTGGGTGAAGGGCCAGATGACACTTTCAAAATTAATTCACTGGCCGGAATAATATACTAATATTAAAAATTAAATTATTGTAATTATTTAAATAATTGGAAGAAATATGATACTTCAAACTAGGTTGTCTTAGAGGCCCATTTTACAAACTCATATACAGTGCATGCCGCTTATTGTGATAACTTCAGGGTGCAACTCATCTGATAATATTAACCAGTCGATAACAACAGCCAAAGGAATTAAATGAAGATTATTTATTCACATATAATATAATACACTACAAAACAGAATTAAAAATGCTTATTCATAAAATAATATGTAAATGTGAATCGTTGAACCACTTATGGTCTAATACAGTAATAGACTGCAACTATTCTTTCAACCAGTAACAAAGATTTTAATTGTTTTTATTTTCCTTTAGGAGTCCATTAACCAATACTCCATACTCAGTTATGAGTTACGAGTGTTTTTGGAAGTCTATACTGAACTGTGGTGAACACCACATAGCAAAACATCTAATGCCTGTCTGTTCAAGTCTTTTCATTTTACATTAGTTATCAATGCATGTCAACATTGTTACCTTCATAAATCAAAAGCTGCAGCTTAACAGTGGGGTGAAATATGTTTTCTTGCTTAAAAGAGAAAGTTATGTAATGCCACTTCCTTGAAATGGTCATCCTGTGAGCTGGGAACAGAATTGCTACTTCTGTACAACACAATCCAGTTAAGTTAGAAATGAAACCCTTAAAAACGAAATTTTGAATGATGTACATTACCTGGAAATAAAGCCCCAAAATGGAAAATGTGATAACATAAACCGAATCTTTGATCACAATAAAAAGCATTTTTGCAATATATCAGTATTAATCAGTACGAGACTTCATAAAAGTGATAACATTACCCAAGTGATAACATTATCCGTGATTTCATTAAGCGGCGTTCACCATACTACACTAATATTAATCACATACACGTAAAGAAAAAACTGAGCTATGTGTTGGTTTAGTACAGATTCAATATCTACTTCCATTTGAGTGATGGCAAGCCACAGTGACGATGTCAGTAAATCTTGTGACAATAGTTCCTCTGCTAAGTTTTTACAATTTCATAGTAGAAAATGCACACTCAGACATGTATGTTCTGCCACATGTGTATGTATTTTGTATGTGTGTATGTATGTATTTTCAAAGCACAATTTTGCAAGTTTGGATACTGTTCCTTGTTAACTATTCTCCTAATTTCTCATTGATATAAGAAAACTGTCACTCTGTAGATCACATAGCTCCATTTGCATATTTGGATCATCAGTCAAAGATGCATCCATAGGGTTGTTAAACAGAAAAAATCTAGGTTGCATTTGGACCCTGGACCACTCGTTGAACCACACTGTCCTAATTAATCAGTAATTCATAAATAGCTAGGAAAGTATTGTGAAGGAAAGTTAGCTGCAAGAGTGCATTGTGAAGTAATGTGAAAAAAACCAGCGATTGAGGGTTAAGCCTAATAATTTTATTTTATCTCCTATTTTCTGACCTTCTTTCTAGAAATGAGCAGCTAAGAAATGTGAGATAAAACAAAATTATTTAAACTGGTGTGTAAACCAACTGAGAGAAAACTGGGAGAAAATAACCATTCAAAAAAACCATGCAAAACTATTAAACTTGACACTACAGTTAGCAGACAAGGACCTTGAATCAAAAAATTCATCCACCTGCTGGACAGTAAGAATCTGCTGATAATGGAGGATGTGGTCTCCAAAATATGTTCTATGATAAAAATACCTATTGAATGAAGTTTTATGTGAACTTTCCATTTTCTACCAATGACAACACTTCACTGTCCTATTTTCCTATTAATAGGCTATTAGTAAATGAGTTCTTTGAAATCAAAGAGAATGCTCTACTTCAATAACATGTAACATCCTTGTTGTTGAACTGCTTTGTAAGCATATCTATCTATCAATTCAACTGTTCGCTTAAATCAACTTGATGTGTGATGTTGGCAATTCTCAATTGGGCATGGTTACAGATAATAGGGACCGGATTTTTATTTAATTACATATTCCATTCCTTTCAACTTAATGCAACAAATCTTAGCACTTTTATATAATATTGAATCACTTATTTCAGAAAGTAGTCAAGCACCTAAAACTGAAAATATGACACTGTTTGGCTGGTTTCTGTAGTAAACTGCCAGATACATTTTCTGTCTGTGCCGGTCATTGTCGGTTTTGTCACAACATGTACACTCCTGGAAAAGTTATAGTGAAACATATACTGGCGCTCCAGCAAAGTAAAAATCTACTCTTTATTGCTCCAGGATCAACGCAGGGAGGAAAAAAGTATGTATGAAATTGGCATATATTTTGGCAATGCTTTTTTAATAAAGAACCATTATTAAGGTTCTATTAATCACCATAATCACCAACTGTTCTTGTCAAGACAGTTGTATTTTTTTATACAAGTTGTTATTTGTAATGTAATTTTTATGTGATTCAATTAAAAAGGTAATTTGATTATTATGTTTAATAGGCCTATCATAAAATGAAAAATACATTAATTCGCGGGTGCATGGGCAAAGCGAGTTAAGTCCACTTTCTTGTTACTGAGAATTAGAGTGACTTAACACACTTTACCTGCCCAACATCGCTTTAGATATGGATAAACCCATGATGCACACATCCATAACTACTGTCCTTTTTTTAATATGACTTACTGCACTTAACACAAATGTAGAGAACATTTTTATCTATACATAACCCTATGGACATATCTCAATTTTTGAGGATGGTGGACATAACTCTCTTTGCCCACGCACCCGCGAATTTATGCCTGCATATAAGTTTATGTGTTTATTTGAATGATCATTCCAGATTACTCCACTCTTAAAATCATTTGATTCTGCCCATTACTAGATGTTCTATATTTTAGTACATATTTAGCTTATTTTTTTAAAAATAATTATATGTAGGCCTACACATTTTACACCATGATATTACATAAACTCTGATCCCTAATAATGAATAATCATATTTTCTATTGCAATGTTCCATGCTTTGTTAATTTTTACTCTACCTATGAAATGGTGTAATTAATCACCATACCCAGTAAATATAATGTAAGTGCATGTCAGAATTACCAGCAGTGTAGACTGACGTATTTAATGCTGAACTCCAGGTGAGGGCTGAGAAAGCATTATCACCCTGTGCAACACACCAAACAGCATTGTGCTTCTTCAGCAGCACCAATCTTGAAGAATCTGTGAATCAGACTTAGTATTACTATTGGACACAACATCATTTAGCTATAATCTTGGTATTTTCCATGGAATAAGATTCTGTTTGTACAATGCACTCTAAAATAAGTTATCCAACTGGTAATTTTATTTTGCAAATAGGTATGTTTGCAAAACTAGCCCATATGCCTAAGGGTGGGTATAGCCATCCTATGAGCAAAATAAAATCATTTTACCATGTGTATCGTAGGCCTACTTTTTTTTTGTGCCTGTTAAAATTTTTTAAATAATAATAAATGTTAGATTTATTGTAAAGAATTACACACTGTGGCACCAGCCATATAGCTCAGTCAGTGAAGACCCAAAAGCATCAGAATTCAGAAATAATTAGGTAAAGCTGAGGCCCCAAGGGTACCAGCAAGTTGGGGCTTTCAGATTTTTAGACATTTGGTACGTGAAGGTAGTAAGGTTGTCACCTTTCGCACCAGTCGCCTTTACCTCCAGAATTGCCCCTGGTACTCATTTATGTTAAGAGGCTTAGTGCCAGAAGGATTAGACCAATTGAAAACTCCCAACAACCTCATCAGGGATTGAAACTGCAACCTTCCGGTTTGCAGACCAGTGCCTCAACCACTAGTCAACAATGTACCCCCTAAAATTGGCATAACCACTTAAGCATAAGTATTTAAAAAAATTATGTTATATTGTTTATGTCATTTTGTCATTTCCTCTGTAAACTCAATTTAAAGTTGTAGATTTAATAACCATAATCCCATTCATCTACCATACTCCCATTATATCTTGTACTAGTTGTAATCCTAATACAGTTCCCTCATTTACAGCTTACAGGATCAACCATGCCAGTATTAGTATAGTACGTCACACTCCTCGCGGTGACTGGGTGGCCACGTCACACGCTGAACCTTCTTGCTTCCTTCCCCCTCTCAGCATTATCATCCCACAGTAATAACTAATAATGTATATCAGTATATTCATAAAAGTGTCAGCTATAACTATTATAGGAAGGGTTTTTACATAATATGACATATAAGAAAAATATATTGCAAAAATCAAAAGAGTAAAAGTAAAAAACCTATTTTTGCACATATTTTATTAAATTTATGGAAACCTATTACGTTTAACTTAAGCACGAAGAGAATCAATATTGTAGCCCATTTAATAACAAAACAAGAAAAGGTTGAACTTGATCCAATCATTAGTAACAGAGATAAAGGCTGATCCACGATTACTGGCTTTTTACCTACCATATGTGACCAGTTTTGCAATCACCGTGAGAAATTTCACATTTAAGCAATTGCCAACTTAAGGACAATGCTTTTTACCTACCATATGTGACCAGTTTTGCAATCACTGTGAGAAATTTCACATTTAAAACTGCATAGTGAATAATAACATTTTAAATTTTTATCATACTGAGTGTATTTAATAATCATAATTATGCAAATATTTTTAACTAAAAGAGTATGTTCCATGTGAAGCAATCAAGTTGGTAAGTTAACCCTGAAGTGTTATATAGCAACTATACTGTTAAAAGTGTTTCTCTAACCTTCGACTGTCTAAAAATATATTTTGTTTCTAGCACTGCCAGTTAAGAAAATAATTTCTCAAGAGGAAGATCTGGTATTATCCCCTAAAATAAGAGATACCTACGAGAATGATACCTGTTAATATTGACATCAGTTTAACAAGGAATACAGATCACAATATTATCTACAATATTTACAGAAGAAGTGATAATCTCACAAATTCCCAACTGGATTGATCAGAATTTGAATTTCTGACAGCCTACCACAAAATCAGACAGCTTATCTCAGAACCACCAGGCACCTAAACAATAAACAGGCTAACTCTAATTGCATATTTCATTCAAAAGTATTGAGCAAGCTCCCATAATCTGTCTATGACAGTGGTTCCAATCCGCAGAAGTCTGTGGAACATTCAGCCTGAAACTGAATCATGTATGGACCACCCCACCCACACCATACTCCCCATCAGTTGTAACTCTTCCTCAGCACCTTCCCCATGACCAAATTCAAAGGTGATGAAGTAAAACAGTAATTAGTATACAGTACAACTTAACTATAAATTATTTAATAAATGAAAATACTTTTTTATAATGTTGGGTACATCCACTACATAATATAACAAGTCTCAATTACAAATATAGCCTATGTTCAAACAACAATTTTGTTTGGAAAGGACATTAAGAAAAATTTAACTTAAATGTTTTTTCTCAGTGTGACTTTTGTGCATGAATTTGTTTGACAAACTGAAGAGTTCTAGGAGTTATGTTCGTGCTTAGAGCTAATCTTAAATCATTGCTTGTATAGCTAGCCATTTTCTTCGTAAGTTTTTAATCAATAAGAAAGTCAAGATCCCTGCTTACACAAAAATTTTGTCGAAAACACCATGAATGTTGGTGAGAATTCATACCCCACATTTAAACATCTGTCAGTCTGTCTGGAACCCTATAGCCCCCTATGTTGGGGTGAAGGGGCCTCCAGCTGGAGGTTTCATTACCTATACTAATTTTGTTATGCTTATTTTCAAGAGAGGGCAGAGTGACAGGTGGTAAGCCCATTGCCTCTCAATCCCCCCCAGGAAACTAAGGTATTACCTGGACGTGAAAGGTCCGAGAAATTTTGTCCAGATGCTCTAATTTAGGCTTGGAGTTCTTTCACATGCTGTAAATCTACGACATGGGTCCCCCAGCTTAAAGTCCCTCCCGGAGGACTCTGTGCCCAGGATTTTTACGTCGTGAAAAACCCATTGACTGCGACCGGGTTTGACCCCGCGAACTTCGGGTCAAGAGGCGGGCACGTTACCTCTAGACCACCGCGGCCAACACATTTAAACATAGGTTATGAAAATTATTTTGTATCATATTCTATTAATTATTATTTTAAAAATATTTTAATTCAACAGCTTATAGTCATTGGCTCGGACATATTCACCCCATCTTGTTCAATGCATATTGCTTTCACAATCCCTATTTATAGGGACCTTCTTTTATACAGAGTGTTAATGAACAACACCAAAATATTTTACCTGTGTACTGAGGGGACATAAATAAGCAACTTTTATTAGGAGATTTTTCCACTATGGATTCAATTTTTCCTAAAGCATAAAATATCCCAGGGCAAGGCTGCCACCGACTTTTAACATTTTAAATGATGCAAAACGAAGGAATTTTGTTGTCAACACTGGCATTATTAATAAAGAATTAATGCAGTGGCGGCCAGTCATGTGATTAGTCTGTCAATTTTACAGATTATGAAAACTCTTAAATTATGATATAGCTGTTGATGAATGATTAAGAATCAGGTTTTTATCAGTCACTAAGAAGATCTAAAGTCAATTCTCTTGAATGAGAATTTTAACCCTACTTCGCTTCATTATTGACTTATGAGCCCCAAATTGTAGTGACTTTAATTCCCTGCAGCATACACATTTTACATCATAGAGCAAAACTCTCCTAATAAAAGTTCCTTCTCTATGTCCCCTCTATATACAACAGGTAAAATATTTCGGTGTTGTTCATTAACACCCAGTATGAGATGCCTGACTTTACCAAGGACCACTTCTGAGGCTCTTGCAAACCACATGTGGTTTGTGTTTTGGATGGGAACCAACGGTCTATGTTGATAATACATTATCATTTGTCCATCTTGTCATTAAACACTAGTGAAAACTCACTCAACATTTCATTTGAATGGATATGGATTTGAGAGTAACGTCGAGAGTCTTACTCTCAGAATTGGAGTTACATTCTCTAGTGGAGAGACCACCTGAGATTACTCTTGAGAGTTTCTCTCCCTCTCAGCTCTCATGAGTACTCTAAGCTTTAGAGAGGTACTCTCACAAGGCTGTGAACATCCCTTTCCAGATCATCCTAGATGGGAAAAATCCAAGGAGATATCAGAGATTGAACCTGGACCTCCCGGTTATAGAACCTCTTTAAGTCTTACAGGAAGTGAGAGGTGACACTTGCCACTCCTAGACCAGTTAGAGCATTCGTAGCCAACAAGAAGAAGGCTGTTTTGTAGCACAGTTCAGGATTGAAGAAAAAAAGTTGTGTTCTTTGTGAAGAAAAAGTGCAAGGAACAAGGAAAGGAAATTATTCCAGCTGTAATATTCTTCGCACCATTACCTCTTGTGATAAGACATGAGGTTTTCTGCATTCAAGCAGATTTCAAAGGAATACAGAAGAGTTTTTACCACTGAAAATCTGTCAAAATATTTTATATCATCCTTATTTAAGTTGTTTGCAAGAGGTAATGGAAATAAAGTACTGTACTAAAGGCTATACACAATAGTTTGACATACATTTTGAATTTGTTTAATTAACACCTATAAATTCCTAAATGGAACATTTCAAAACCTATTAAATCCTAAACAGGAATTTTGAAAAGAATTCTAGTTTTCAAGACCTAAAAAATATAGAGGGTTGTTCATTTCTTGTTCCGTATCACCTCACAAGAAAAGCCTCAGTATCTTTCAAAAGCCTATCTTAATTACCTGACTGGCTTGAATGGTTTGGTTTAGTGAGCATGACACACTGTAGGCCTACTATTAATAAATTCACATACAATTACATAATAGTGTTCCAAAAAAATTGTTTCTACTACTTATATTAAACTATAGGTTCATGCCTGAGAATATACCATTTGCAAATAGACTACCCATATAGCCCAAGCGGTACATTACTTTATCATAGCAAAGCATTTGAAAAATGTTACATGATTCTTCTTTAAATTATTTATAGCAAACATCATTTTAAACTACAACAGAAGTAACAGGTACTCCAACTAAAAAAATAGTAAAGGCCAATAATTAGTTGGTTATAGCTAACTATTATGACCACTTTGCTTTTGAAACTGATAACTGAATTTGTCAACTTTATCACTTCCAATCTTTTCTTTTTTTAACTAGCAAATAATAATACTAATATTATGTATCACTTATAAATATGATCGCATAAGGGATTAATCAACTTAGATTCAGGCATGTAGAAACAAGAATAACATTAGGTTTCTCCAAGCATTGAGTAAGTAGCAAATAGATATGTAAGTTATATTTTTAAATTTAACTTTGTTATTATTTTTAAAAAAACTTATTCCAAAGGTTATAAGTCAGAGTAAAATCAACACATCAAAAGCTAATATGAATTTCAATTCTTGTACATTTTACAACATACTTAGTAAGTTTCAAGATATCTTATTAAAAATTAATCTGCAAGGAAAGTACTTTACATCAGAAAAATGCTCAAAATTTAAAAAGCAAGTAAATACAAAGAAAGCCTGATCTGGACCTTCAAATTAGTACTTTCAATTTATAAAATGTGTGAATTTTATCCCACAGGAGTTCTTTTACATGCTTTAAATCTACAGACATGGGCCTGTCACATTTATGCACACAAAAATGCCATCAACCTGGGCCGGGATCGAACCCGCTAACTTGGGCACAGAAAGCCAGCATGATACTAACTGCGCCACCCAGGTCGACAATGCTATTTTTCTTAAGAATCCAAGCTGCAAAATAATATATTCAAATAAAAAATTGAATTTGTAAAGTACTATACATAATACATCAGAATTATCTTCCACACATTTTGTGCATATATGAATAAGAATTAACTTACATAAGTTAAATGTACTTCAGTTTGTAAATTAATTTCAACTGAAGAACTATAGAGATACATTGTTAAATTCCAGATATTATAGAAAAAGAACTTACCACTTGAACCCAAACAGTGCCCAGCAATGCAGCATATTCTGAAATTTTAAACATCTTTAGTACCAGCACCAGTACGTCTATAATAAAAACAACTGCATACAGTAGAATCCTGCAAACTCAGCCTAATATGGACCAAAAGGGCATCAAGTTTCCAAAATACCGAGTTATAAGGTATAAGGGCCTAAAAATTGAAACTGTTATTGCAAAAATTAAAAATGTGTTTATTGGTCTGAAATATAACAAACACCATTAAAAATCATAATATAACGTATATAATATAATATATACGCTATATAGTTATGGTACTCTTCTATTAAACAAAAAATATATGTGTGTCAGTAAATTAAACAGTTTACCTCATTTCTTGCCAAAACATTTTTAATACTCCCATCATGGTTGCCGAGAAATCCGAACTGCTGGGTTATCGAGTGCAGAGTTTTCGGGACTGTACTGTCCATTGCACTTATGCAATGTGCAAAGAATAGCTACATTTCATTAAGTTCAACCTAGATTACCAGGTACCACAAATATTAACAGTTTGGGAACTTACAGAACACAGAAAATATGTTGTTCCATGCTTGCAACTCTTTACAATAAAATGTTGTTGGAGAATGCAAGATGATATCCTGTCATGTGGTGTGTTATCAATCTGACAGGAACTTCCTCCTGCTCAATTCTGCCATACTTAGCCTCAACAGGATGTTAGTAAGATAAATCCCATGATGAAGAATGACAATTATGGCGAAGCATGTGAAATGACTCATAAAAGAAATTCTAGATATGCTAATTGCAGTTACTCATTATTCTTATAACATAGTACCTATATTACACTTTCTTTTCTGTAGTTTTACTTTCTCTACCTGTACATAGATTATAGGGAGCAGAAATACTGACTTTGACGTGAAAAGTTTCTCTGAAGAATTACAGGTTTGAGATCCACTGAGTCCAAATGATATTTAAAAAAAAGTCTTTGTGAATATGTTGTTTGTGATTTGAGTTGGCAATTTCTGGAATATTATAATCATTGAATTTAATTTTTGAAACATTATTTAAAAGGAAAATCTACATTACCGTTAAAAATAACTTTTCAACCACAGTACATGGAACCGTATTTCACACCTTGATTGCAGTGGAGAAAATGAAGTTTACAATATCTTAAACTTACGATACTTAAACCTGATCAAAAACTGACTGTCCTTAGTACAGCCATCTGCCCTAATTTGATTTATCAATTTCAAAACAGTGACCTAAATAAAATACCATCTAAATTCCTTTGCGATGTTGATAAGGTTATCAGGAGTTGTTCGAAGGAAATTCTGAAATTGCCAACCAATATTCCCAATAGTTTTTTGTATTCAGATAAGAAATTCAAAGGTTTAGGACTTTCAGAGCTACATGGGAGGCACAAATACAGCACATTAACTCCTGCAAGATCCTATGAAAATCCTCCGTTTATGCACTCGCAACCCGTGACTTAATAGGCAAAACCACCAAAAGCCTAGAGTCTCTTCAGATAACAACTAATGACAACATTCAATGTAAACATAGCGGGCTACCAGATCCGAGAAAAATACAAAAAATTTTAAGAAACAGAGAAATATCAACTTGGTGTTCCTTACCTCATAAAGGTATTGGAGTTGAATTATATAACTGGATAAAATATCATCATGGTCTTACCTGCAGTGAATGGTGCGAAGCTATCAAAATGACATCTAATGTTTCTGCAGTTCGAGGTACTCCAGGTAGTTCCCAGGATGGAAACCTCTGCCGCAGATGCTGTAGAGAGATAGAAACCCTTGGTCACGTCCTAGGATCTTGCCCTTATGGAGAACTATTCAGGAACTCCCGACATCACAAAATTAGAGTCTTCATTGCAGAAGAACTTCGTAAAAAGGGAATGGAAGTGTTTGAAGAAATGCATGGAACATCAACAAATGGCAGCACACGCAGAACAGACATGATCGCGTTTCATTCAAACAGTAAAATAGGTCTCATAATCGATCTGACCATTCGTTTTGAACATCATACTGGCCAGCCCAAAGAGGTTAACACCGAGAAACAACTGATATATGAACCTACCATCCCATTTTACAAGCAAAAGTGTCATCTCGACTCTATAGAAGTAATTGGTTTCATGGTGGGTGCTTGTGGAACTATACCCTCATTCTTTATGAAATTTTGGAATGAATATGACCTACCAAAATCAGAGATTGAATTGCTAGTTGTTATGACAATACACGGTTCGTTAAACATCTTGAGGTATCATCTACACAACCTACAGTAATTTAAACCTAGTAAGATAATTTTTTATTTCTATTTTTAAACTACGAGTACATTAAGATAACGTAATATGTAATCTATGTTAAATGTTAACCTCTCATATATTGATTTGTTTACTTTATTCACAGCAGCAACCTGCCAATGCAGGAAGTTGTTGTACATTATTATGTACAAGTCAATAAAAAATAAATATTCAACTATGCTTAAAGCAATTGTCTCTCACACTTGCGTTTGCTTTACAAACTACCAACCTTCCATAAAATGGTGGCAATTGAGGCCTAGTTATTGTCCACTAAAGACAAAAAATAGACACACTAAGTGTAAGCTTCTCTCTCTCTCTCACATACACACACACAGCAGCTATTAGGCTATGTCTGTTCATATTGCAAAACCACTCCCTTAAAACATGATTTCTTTTGCCAGGGTAAGCAGTTTTAAATCCTCATTAATGGTCGCGCTATCGTCAAATTGACCGACTCTTGACAGGTGAAACATTCAAACAAGAAAATAAAAGAAAGCTAGAGGCCAAATTCCAATGCCACCCTCTTCTTGAAATTCCAGAAACAAGAAGAGTAGTTTCGTGAGGTCACTGGATACTCCCATTTTATTCAGAATTGAAACTTTATGGTCTTTTCAGCTGCAGTGCAACTACTTAAGGTTTAAGGTAGAGAAAGTCATGTGTTATAACAACTAGGATCAGATGCGAGAAAATAGAAAAAATCTTTCTTAAGGTACAGAAAGTCGTGTGCGAGAGGAGAGAAAATAGAATACCGGTAATATGTCTTGGGGCAGAGAAAATAGCAAAACACATGCTTGGAGTTGAGAGAACCATGTGAATGTTTTAGAATACAGGTGATACATTCGAGTTTGGCAGTGAATAATTAAAAACCTTCCTCTTTTGACTGGTGAGGCACGCAGTGTGACAAGTATGCTTCTTATCTCAAAGAGTAGAGAATCTTGGGTTCTCCTGGAAAAATAATAACCTAACGGTTAAAAATCTTACTATTGTCTAAATAATAAATACAAGTAACCAATACTTAGCCTAGCAATAACGAACCTCTTTTTGGAATTTATTTTTAAAGAATGGATGGGATAGTAGATGTTATATTTTGATTTCAGAAACATGGAAAGTGACCAAATTTGATGTTATATTATGATTTAGAACCTATTAACTCCGTGGCACTAACATCCCAGAAGAGATAAGGCCTACCACCTGACCGCTGCTTCATCTACCATAGGCAGATGGCAGGATTGAGGGCATGTGGTCAGCACGCCGACACCCACGGCCATGACTGGTGGTTTCCATGACCGGAGCCGCTACTTCTCTATCAAGTAGCTCCTCAATTTGAATCACGAGGCTGAGTGCACCCCTACCAGACCTCCCTACCTAAGAAAGATCCGAGGAGGTACTGGGGATCGAACCAGGGCCGACGGATTTGTAGTCAGCGACGCTAACCAGAAGACCACGCTGGCAGTCATTTAGAACCTATACATTCCATATATAAACACCTTATATTTGTACAAAGATTATAAATATAAGAAAAATCGTTAAGAAGTGGACACAAAACTAACCTGAAACAACACTGTGAACAGTTGCTATGTCACAATAACTGTCAAGCTGGGAGTGGATGTTGGGACACATGGACAAAATTCAATGCTGGAAATCTAAACGGTAGTATCGGTGGCTCAGTCGCAATTAGGCTTTTTACCAGACACAAAAACTTGATATCAGCCCTGGATTTTCTTGTTTTTCTATAGCACCCCTGTACCCCCATTCCAGGTTCCTCCCAGACTCCCTTCACTGGGAACTTTGAGTATGGTAATTATTTTTAAAAACCAGAGGAACCTAACCATATAAATTGTTGCAGAGCATCCGCATATAAAATTATTGGCAGCACTAGATATGCCTTTGCGGGAAGGTATAATGAGATGCACGATCGTCAGCAGCCAATGAGAGGTTGGTATCCAACTCATGGGCCGCATAACCAATTGGAACACCTCGTGTGCAAATCTAGCAGAGATCTACTAAGTAATATATATTTTGTTGCCCTTGCTTTTATTTCCAACTTGGATTGATAAAATTTCTGCCCTACTTCTTTGTGAGACCAGAGAAAACTGCATTCTAATCATACTGTAACATAAATGAAAGTGACTCCACCCCTCTCGTCCTGTCTGTTCCTTCTAAATAACCTGTAGCTGTGCCTAGAGATTTCTGCATTGTTTAAGTCATTGTAAAGACAAGTTTCTGTTGCTATTAGGTCTGTTCCTAAAGCTGTCATGTACAGCTGTCATGTAGCTGTCATGATATGTACCATGATGCCTGCACAGATTATGAGTAGGCCTATGCTGAAAAATGACATTGTGCGCATACATCGTGCAGCCAAACTGACAATGTGCTCATGCACCGTGGTACACTTGACAGTACAAGAATTGCCTTTGGGAACAAACCTACTACTACATCTAGGTTATAAACATCTATTAGGTCCAAAATTGTATTACTTTATTTTTATATTTGACAGTTCAACTGCAGTAGTTTTAAAAGATCACCCTCACCTGGAAGATAATTATCTCCTTTGTGCCATGTTGTCAATTTTGCTTCTTGCCACTAGTTGTGGGAGCCCTCACCCTTGTAAAAAGAACTCCCATTGTTGTTGTACCTCTTCGGTTCAGATGAATCCCGTCTATCCAGAAATCGCCATCTTCCAGTCAGGAGTTTGGATTTACAAACAGTGTTCCAAGCCGTACTGCAACCCACTCAAATGCCTCCTTCACTCTTCCCACCTTTCTCCAGTTTACACCTGGTCGTGGGAAATATTCACATTGAGTATTTCTTACTTGTGGCCACCACTATGTCAAAAAATTCTTCCATTTCATCGTTTTTTTGTCGCAGGTTATTTGTCCCTATATGAAGGACAATGTTTTTGGGGTCTCTTCACTCCTGTTGCTCAATCATAGTCTTTGTTTGTTCCAACCATATTCCCAGATAGCACTCCAAATCCATTTTCGGTTATAGATCCCTTATTCCATAAATCATAGTCACCGATGAAGATGCAGAACGTTCACTCTGATCCTTCTTTTCTATGCATGATGTCTGCAGATTTATATTCTCCTCTCTAAAACTCTCTTATCTGTTGTTCTGTCTTGACCAGCTTCTTAGATACACTTTCCATTTCATCCTGGCGAATGGTGATTCAGAGTTCACACTGACATTGACCTTTACCCTGCAGTCCATACAAGTCCAGGTTTCTTTGACTATTTGTTCCCTCTTGATTTTCTGGCTGCCAAGATGATTACAGTGATTACACAGCACTCCAAGTTCAAGATTTTTCTTGCAGTTTCTACATTTAACATAGGTCGTCTCGTTGCTAGTCGTATACATTTGTATAGTCATCACTGATTCCAATTAACATTTAAGAATGCTAATTTACATACCTCAACTTCTGCCATTGATGCGAATGTTTAATGGGTATGTGGCACCTGAAAATAAAACACTATTGTTAATGATTTTCTGCTGAATTTACAGACTTATATTATGCAAGACGGACACATACATTCATGAACATTGTCGCTGCCGGACACTTCATGAGATTATTATAGGAGAAAAATTCCTCCAACAGTGGGACTCGAAACCACGACCTTCAGCTATCCGTGTCCCCACTCTACCAACTGAGCTAGCCTGAGGGTTTCTATCAAAAATCGAAATAATAATAAATGAAAAGTCAGAACTGATTTGTCCTTAAGAAAATGGGTACTATAAACAGACATTTAAAATTATTCTACTGGAATCAGTGCTTTATTTGGGCCGGTATGCACCGGTACAGCATACCGGTTTCAAATTATTTTCCTTCTACCATACCGGGAAAAATATGTGCTCCGGTATGTCGTACTGGCAGTACAGGAACGAGATTGTCCTAAAATACTTATTAAATGTCTAATTCAATACCAAAAATGACAAGCACTATTAAATTCTCCACAGATATGCGTTCTAATCTTCACCTTCGTGCACATTTCTACAGTTACTTTCTCCTTAGATCACATGTTGGCTAGCCACCTTGTTTTCATAAAATGTGTGGGACCAGCACTAGACGTTTTTGATCCTGCTCCATACGTCAGGTCATGACTACAAGGAGGCAATAGGTCAGCAGAAGAAACTGCATGCAGAAAATGTCAACCGAAGGATTACATTCATTATGAGGCGATATGGAAAATTTTGAAGTAAGATGAGTACCCCCAAAAAATATTTTCCAACTAAAGCACTGACTGGAATGCAAATGGAATTTTAAGAGATAAGAATTTAGTATCGGAGTTTCTTGAGGAGTGTGAGACACATCTAACAGCCAACAAACACATCACCAATAGGAATTAGTCCATTTATTGGAATGATGGCCCTCACAGTCAGTTTTAGTACACTAATGGTTTTATATTTTGCATATATATATACACACACTCGGTAATGAGATATGGCATTATCATTTGGGGTAGTAATAGTTACAGTCAGTAATAATTCCATAAACAAAAGAAAATTATAAGAATCATAGTGGGGATTGGGAAGTGCAGCAGCTGTAAACCATACTTTGTTAAACTCAAAATAATGACCTTACTCAGTGTATACATTTTTGAAGTGTTAATCCATATGTTCAAAAATAAATCATATTACCCTGCAAATAAAGATTTCCACACACATATGAAAACTTTCATATCAATTCGCATAGTACCATGTTGCATCAGAAAGGAACTATCAGGGTATGAAATTATTTAACAGCTTGCCATCTCAGATAAAAAATTTACCTAACCTTAGAATATTTAAAAAAAAAAAAAAAAAAAAAAAAAAAAAAAAAAAAAAAAAAAAAAAAAAAAAAAAAATTAAATAATACTTTATTAATAAAAGCTTTTATTCATTTGATGATTTTTTTTTTTCAATTACAGAGTTATATTAAATTGCAAAGTGATTGTTACCTAGGCTAGTTCATAATTCTATTATTATAATGTTGTTAGCTGTTATAGTTGTTTATGTAGTTTATGTAATTGTTTATTAACATGTTTTAAGTTTGGTTTTTTATGTACTAAAATGTTAACAAGTGTGTTCATACTAATTTTATATATAATAATGATCTTATTGTTCATTGTACTTTTCATGATTTTCTGTTCTTGTAAAATTATAACTGACAAGTCTGATATCTGAGGATACAAATGTAACCTGTATTGACTGAAAGACACAATAAACCAAACCATAAAGACTGCCAACCTATAAGCACAGAAGTATTCAATTGTTTGAAATTTCTGTACTTTAGAAAACCCTCATGTCCAGTTCTTGAGGGGTTTCTCAAATAAATCCATTTTAGAAGGAAGGGGCTATATACATAATAAGAAGTGCTGGACATGAATGGTTTCTGCATATAGTAGATGTATTTATCCTGGAAGATTAAAATAGACATGAGGGGTCTCTCAAGTAACACACAAATTATTTTGTTCTTTACACATAAAATTAAGTTTATATTCCTTTTAAATATGCCAAATTAAATAACTTAATTAATTACATAAATAAATAAAAACACTCCCATTGAGCTACAGTATTGCCAAGGAACTTTCTTCGCAGTGACTACATGCTGGACAGAGTGCTAGCAACAGCAGTTAGGTTGGCAGCATGATCTTTTATGAAAACAAACCGTCAATTGTGTACTCACCACAGCCAATCATAGCAGATGGTAGAAGTGTTGTCCTCATGCTTGCAGGCAGACTTCAACTCGATTACACATATTGGAAACCGCTCCTTAAATTTTAGTTTTACATTTTCCGTAAACCCATCACCTTTGCAAAAAACGTGTTCCACCAAAAAAGCTCTCTTCAGTACTGAACATTATGACCAGAATACTGTTGCACTGTCACAGTATTCTATCTAAATGCTTGCACACTGCAATATGCACTGATGGGTGCAAGATAAATCACCCATTAATAAAAGTCCCAATGAACTCTGCCTGCCTGCCTGCGTGCATTCTGCTGCCAACATAACTGCTGTTGCTAGCACACTCTCCGGCATGTAACCACTGTGGAGAAAGTTCCATGGCGCACTGTACATCCTCCCCTATTTATCAGTTTGTATTTTTTGCATGGCACCAATTAATTTGCAAAAAATTGTTAAAACAAACTAAACATTTTGGAAGCATTTCAACTGACTGTAAGCTTTAACAGCTTTAACAAAAAAAAACAGCCAAACACAGACTACATTGCTTGTTCTATTCTATTTTGTGCCCTTTAAGGCAGGGAGGTGGGGTGGGAACGCCCCTAAGCACTGCAGCCGCTACCGACTTATTGTACTTACCTCCGGGATGGGATGAGTTGCGTGCCCACAGGCCGCCCCGGACCCACAGAGCCCCCCGTGGGTCCCCACGGAACTCCCCTACATCCAACAAGCCTAGTACCATGCCACGTGTGCGCCACCCCTGCGGTACCTCCAACCGGGAGCCCCGACAGGTTCACGACACACACCACCAACAGCCTCTGGACCACAAGCAGCGGGGAGCTCTGAGTGCCGAAGCAGACCCGATACCAGAAGTGGAAACGGGATGAGGATGAAAAGGGGGAAAGGTGAGATGAAGTGGAGTGTGTTGATGGAATGAAAGGGGGAAACGGGAGAACCCCGAGAAAAACCCCCAAGGGACGGCTTCGTCCACCACGAATGACACACCCGCCGGCCCCGAGATTTAAACTCAGGACCGCTAGCATGCCAGGCTCACACGCTACAGCATGAGCCACTGCGCCGGCTACATTGCTTGTTACTACATGAGCTAAAGCAACAACAGGCTAAAACACAAGGAATAAAAATCAATTAAATTACATGGGAAATTAAAATTATAGGAGGAGGAAATCCTGTTAGGATAGCTGCCTCGAGGATACCAATGTGACACAGCCAAATGAAAACAATTCTAAGAACCATATATTTTATTAATATAAGAATTTATTTTTCTATTTATCAATATTCATGTATTTTTAAATTGAATTTTAAAGCAGCTAACAATAAAGGACTCCCTTCCTAATTATTAAAATATTCTGAATACAAATGGTTGTGGACAATATGAAGCGAGTCTTGCAGTATGTTTAAGGTCAATTCCTGTATTGCGGCTGAAGACAGAATACCAAAATGTTGGAAAAAATTGATGCAAAATTTTGAAATTGTCCCTCTCACCCCAAATAGTAACTACCACTTTCAAATCTCTTACCCCAATCTCTAATATTACCCAATCTCTAATATTTAGTTTGTGTATCAAGATATTGAGATTGACACAGACAAAGGCCTTACTAAGAGACCAGTAAGTGACGAGGAGTGACATATTTTCAAAGGCATCCATTACCTTATCAACAAAGCACCAGAGGTGTTATAGCTGGTTCTAAAGCCATGTTGATGGTGATAATACATACCTTTGCCCCTAGATAATCACACATCCGCTTAATTATCTATTGCCCAGATTTTATTAAATTCATGAGCACAAGATTGTGAACGAATTTATCTTGGTATGCTACTTTGGTGTGAATGCTCTCCTATGAAAATGACTCAGTACTTACTAACTTTATGTGAGCCATTTTATGTTAGGATATATTGTATGTCAACAGGGTCAAAAAATTAATTTACTTTGTCTTTATATCGACGTTTAATTCAGAACAAAATGTTTGTATGGTTTTGAAACCTTTCCATTGTAAAGAAAACAAAATCTTGTTGTATTTTCATAATATAATATAAATTTAACTGTACTGATACAAAAAGTATTACTGTATGTAAATGAAATAATTTTGTTCATGTTATTTCCTCTAAAAAGTTTTTCCTCCTGTAAAATTGTTTAGTTTGATGCTTGGAATGTTATTCCACAAGAATATTCTTCTGTTAGTTTAAACCTGCTAAACCAGAAGTCTGGATAAATCAAACAGGACTAATGAATATAAATAAAATAAATAAATTTTTGTAAACAAACAGTCAATAATTTATTAATTATTAATAAACTCTAGAAATTAGGAATGATTGTTAATTAACATCCGGATTCTCACAAGTTAAATTCATTCACAATTTTGTGCTTGTGAATTTTATATAATCTGGACAGAATAATAAATAGAATAAGTCAAATTGTATTAAATTAGTTCCTAGGCTTCCACGGCCGGTGTCATACATAAAGTTTATATAAGTCAAATTGTAATTGTACTGTTAGAAATAAGTAATTTAAACTTGGTTCAGCTTGCTTCCCCCCTCAGAATCTCATATTACAGACACCCATTGGTCATCTAATGGAGAGGGTAAAATACTCCTGGAAAAATAGATAAGTTAATAAACTTAAAATGTTTTTTAAAATAATTTATTATACATATTATGGATCTAGTAACCAATAAAACATTACATAATCAAATTGTCTTCCAGAGCACTATTTCAATTTTTAGAAGGGAAACTACAAGATCAAAGTGGATAGGCTATAGTACAATTCAATTATTAAATAAATTATGGACAACAGTTTACTAAATAAAACTAAAGGTTTAGGAGATGATCTTGTAAGTCGAATGAACTGATTAAAAAAAAATGATCTTAACTAAATGCTTAGGTGACAATGAATATAAACTATTCAGTATTTACAAGAAATCCAAACCCTGACGACACAAATATTAAATCAGTCTTTACAAAATGATAAATTATAAGCATTTGGAGTTTCCTCTATCTTTTAAGCTTACATGGTTATCAGCCAGCTTATAATTTTAAAAATTAACATTTTACAGCAGTGTTACAGGTGCAGATCCTTAAAATGTCAGTTCTGTTACTCATGCAGTGTTCATTGCAACTTAAGAAACAAATCCTTCAAGAATGATTACTCTCATCTTCAACTGTACAATGTACAAGACTTGCAATGTTTTGTACAAGAAGGAACTGTTAAATTCACTAAGTACGTAACTGCTCCTCCCTTGCTCTGTAATTAACTCTCCTATAAGGCCAAATTTGTATGCAGTCCATGTTTCTTTTATTTTCTTTGATTTACTTATTTAATTAATATCAGCATAAGTGTGAATCTATATTAATAAAAGGAAGTGCCTGTCTTCCATTCTCCTGTCTGTCTGTCCGCGATGCCCAGCAAAATCTACTCAACGCAGAGATCTGAAATTTTAAACATAGGTAGACTGAAGGGTTGGAAAATGCACCTCGAAGCCAGAATTTTAATTTTCACTTTCGTTCATGAGTTATGAGTGAAAAACAGGCAAAAAACGTGAATTTTTTGAGTTTTTGAAGCATCAGTTTTCAGTTATTACATTTCAATGTCAAATCAATTACAGTTGGCTTTGGCTATTTTTGTCATACCTTCGAAATAAAACTTTCGTGATCACTTGAATGTTGTAGCTCATACTGGTCAATTCATTTGTTTATAATGTCAAGGCACGCAGACATATGAAATTTTCAACCTACACCGAAGAGGAGGAGGAGGAGGAGGAGGAGGAGGAGGAGGAGGATGATGATGATGATTATTATTATTATTATTATTATTATTAATAAGAGGGATAATCAATACAGGCCTAAATATGGTCAAACGTTCGATTTGGACGAAACTCACTATACAGGGGTTTTCTGGGCCAAGGACCTCGAATCTGAGGTCACTTTTACCAGGCGACGCTATCCAATCGTGGTATGTAATTCACGTGATTTAGGTGTTAATAAATATAATGATTTAACTGTTATGCTCTTAATTTTTAATTTTTGAAATAATTATCGTGGGCGATCGCTTGATTTTGTAAGTCCATCTTGGACGGTTCATTTGTTTAGAATGTCAAGTCCCGTAGACATATGACATTTTCAACCTACACGGAAGAGGGATAATCAATATAGGCCTAAATATGGTCAAACATTGTTCGATTTGGACAAAACTCACTATACAGGGGTTTCCTGGGCCAAGGACCTCGAATCTGAGGTTGCTTTTACCAGGCGATGCTATCTAATCGTGGTATGTAATTCACACGATTTAGGCGTTAATAAATATAATGATGTAACTATTATGCTCTTAATTTTTAATTTTTGAAATAATTATCGCGGGTGATTGCTTGATTTTGTAAGTTCATCCTGGACGATTCATTTGTTTAGAATGTCAAGTCCCTTAGATATATGATTTCCAACCTACACCAAAGAGGGATAATCAATATAGGCCTAAATATGGTCAAACATTGTTCGATTTGGACGAAACTCCTATGCAGGGGTTTTCTGGTCCAGGGAACGCGAATCTGAGGTCGCTTTTACCATGCGATGCTATCTAATCGTGGTATGTAATTCACGTGATTTAGGTGTTAATAAATATAATGATTTAACTATTATGCTCTTAATTTTTAATTTTTGAAATAAATATCGCGGGCGAACGCTTGGTTTTGTAAGTTCATACTGGACGATTCATTTGTTTAGAATGTCAAGTCCCTTAGACATAAGACATGTCCAACCTACACTGAAGAGGGATAATCAATATAGGCCTAAATATGGTCACACATTGTTCGATTTGGACGAACAAAAGTGTTAATAAATATAATGATTTAACTATTATGCTTTTAATTTTTCAAATAATTATTGCAGGCGAAGCCGCGGGCACATGCTAGTATGAGAATAAATGCAAATGTAAGCAATATTTAGCATGTAAGATCTGACGTGTCCAATATCATTTGTACCCTGTACATGTTTATATGATATAATGGATGAATAAAATTATTATTATAAATTGTTGTTTTCATATTTATATATATATATATATATATACTAGCTGACCCATCAATGCTTCGCATTGTTAGATTTATGTATATATAGGTTAAGTGAACACAATTTAAAGTCGATGCGATGTACTTCTATAAATCATCAGCCGTCCAGCCAACACGGTGGACGTATTTATATTCCACATAACTTACTCCTTCACCCGTAGTTTACTCTGATTATGTCTTAAAAAATGTAATCTTTCTGTTTCAATTTTGGCAAACATACAGTAAATAGTTGGGCGTAGGGGATGCGTTCGCTCGTCTCACGCAGCGGGCTCCGATTCGAATACTGGTCGGGACAAGTTACCTAGGTAGAGCTTTTCCCGGGATTTTTCCTCACCTGTGAGACAAATGTCTGGTAACTTTAGGCCCTAGTGGTCTCCGGATATCATCTGGCAGCCATTATTATCCTCATCCCATCTTCGCCTTGTTCAGAGTGAGTGTGAATGATGTATCTCGTCCTATATGTTTGTATTGTCTCGGAGGTGGCCCCAGCATTTGGCTGATAACTCATCCGGGAGGCCATCCATGTCCTTGTCTGGTCAAGAAAGTATGTATGTGAGCCATAGATAATCCCTCTCCAGACAGGTTGCGGCCCTGTAAAGCCCGGGCAACATGGATCGCTTAAATGACCCCAAAAGTTTGGGTAAAAACTAAGGTAAAAGATAGATAGATAATATGGTAAATAGAAATTAATCAGGAAATTATATCTTTTGATATTGTATGAACGACCTGGGGGTAAAGGCGGCCGGTGCGTACCGCTGACAACCTTACCACCTTCACGTCCGATTGTCTAAAAATCCGGGAGCCTCAACTTCTTGGAACCCTCTGGGCCCCCATGGCCTGTAATAGGGAACGCTTTACTTACTATCTTTTGCAATGCAGTCCTAGGCTAGCTATAAGAAAAGAGTTCAACTCTTAAGAATAGAACCCAGGACCTTCTAAATTTACTTCGTGACAAAAAATAGTTAATAATAATTTATAGGAATTCTATTGATAGCCTTTCTCATAATTTTATATCTATTAGGTCTACATGAAATCCCAAGCCACCTGTGTAGTTTAAAAAAAATTATGTTGTCATGGGGATTGTATACATGCAGTATGAATTCCTTTTGGTTAATTTCATAACTTTACAACCCTATTTTGGCCCTTATAGGCCAAAGATTTTGAAATCCTTTCTTAGTGCGCATGTAGAGCCTAGTAGCAACATGTGTACCAAGTTTCACGTTCCTAGGCTGTGTGGTTTTTGAGAAACTGTGATCAGTCAGTGAGTGAGTGAGTGAGTGGGTTTTGGCTTTTATATATAGAGAAGAAGATTTATTGAAATACTTTTGATCCGAACCCAACTTTTTAAGCACTTATGCAAATTTTTAGTACCCAAAAACTCATTAAGTTTTTCAAAAAGAATCCTCAATTTTTGGTGACCATTTTCTTAAAAACTTCGCAACACAAAAAAAAAAAAAAAAAAAAAAAAAAAAAAAAAAAAAAAAAAAATCCCTCCCCAAAATTGAGCAAGCAAGTTTAAGGTTTTTCTGTGACAAAAATATTTGGTAGAATGCTGAAATTATTTTTAAAATTTTAAAGGAATAATTGGAAATTTATTTAGAATACTTAATTCACTACCACCGAACGAGGTGATATCGTGTTGATATCTATAACAATCTGTGTTATTTAATTTGTAATGCCCCAATTTTTTTTTTAAAATACTTTTGATGACTAGCATTTACAAGGCATGTTTTTAAAATAACTGCAGCATGCAGTCACGATTTTGAACACGTGGGATCACTTCCTGCATTCATTAGCAAGCCAGATGCAGTGTGAGCGATTGTCAGTTTGTGTTTTCCTATTGTTAGAGCGTTTTGAAATTTTCAAAAAAATCTAACGACCCGTCAGCATATTCATCGCCAATTGTGTGAGGTTTATGGGGAAACAATAATGAGTGGGTTAGACAGTTAAACAAAGGTCATGAAAATGTAAATGTGGTAGATAACATTTCAACGACGATGATGTTGTGAAACAAGAAATGCAAATTTGGCTTTCATCACAGGTGGCATCATTCTTTGACAAAGGCAAAGGTTTCCTGTTACGACAAGTGCCTGAATAACGGTGGTGACTATGTGGAGAAGTAGTGTAAGGTGTAAGCTAATGAATGATAAAGTATTTGGTTAATATAGGCTAATGTTCTGTTATTTTTTTAATTAGGGGTACTTACTTTAAAAAATACCTCGTATGTAATTTTAACAAAATATTTTGTAATGTTCAAAAGTTCTCTCAATAATATTTCTAAAAAAATCATTAGAGATCCACCTCTTAGAGATCTATCTATCTATCTGCCATAATCTCTTAGAGATTCAACTCTTAGAGAAGCAACTTTTAGAGATCCATCTCTTTGAAACCCAACTCTTAAGAGATCCAACTTTTAGAGATCCATTTCTTAGATTTACTCTTAAAGAACAAATCAAGATTTCATCTTTTAGAGATCCTTATCTCAGAGATCCATCTGTTAAAGATACCACTACCTACATTTTTTTCAAAGAGATGAAAACTTCCTAAAAAAAAATCATTTTCAAAATTTTGCTTATTACTCAATTTTTTTTTTAATTTTCGAGACCAAAATGCTCAACAAATTTATTCTTAAAAAATAAAAAAATTGCATTTTATGAAAATATATTAGTAGATTGTTAAAAGAATTAATTATAGGTAATTTTAGAATTTAAAAAACTTGTCAATGACTAAATAACATTTACTTTCTTACAATAAATTATCAAGGATTTTTTATATGTTTAGATAAAATTTAAAGGAATTTTGTGAGAACATTTTTAATGCTCAAATGTTTCTAAAAAATAAAAATAAAACATAAAAAAAATCCCAAGAAATTCTTCTAAAATTTTACACTATCAGAATTTAATTATAGTGCCTCAGAACCTACATGCATTTTTCAGAAGGCTTTTATATAAGTTTAACAGTTCTTCACTTTAAGATTGTCATACAAGCCAGCTGACAGTCACCTAAAATAAAGGTTCAAGATTTGAAACATTAGTTCTACATTTTACTTTTAATTCTAGCAAATGAAGTTAAGGAAGCTAAAAAGTGTTTAGCTTTTTATTAATACCCTTGTCTTTTCAAAATCTAAAACAAAGATACATTATGTTTTCCTTATAGGCTGAGGAGGTTTTTTGTTAAAGTCTGTCTCGAAGAATAAACAGTTGTATAGAAATTGTTCTTAATGATAAATCATAAACTTAACACTATTTGAAAATCACATATTGGCTTCGGAATCCCTTTTGAAACATTCTCAAAAAAATAAGGAAAAAATAAAAAATCCCTTTAGGCAGGCCTACAGGCTGAGGTAGATTTCAAAGTGCGTTTGGTTTAATTTATTATCGCTGCTCAGCACTCTTCTTTTTTAGCCTTGGCATGGCAAACCCGCAGTAATAAGAACTGAATTCGGTAAAGAGGAAGAGCATACAATCATTTGTTTTGACAACAAGAATAGGATATAATATTCTGGGAGGCCGTGCGCAAGATCAGCAATGAATAAAATTAGCAAAGCCGCTAAACAAGACAAAATTATGATATTATAATAATTCTTTTAAGTGTTATTATTTTCAAACATTAAAATCTCGCGTCATATGAGAGCTACCAAGAAACTAGTTATTGATTTGTAGAGTACTCATCAAGAGCTTTTCAACGATACCCCACAAGACGTGGTTTCAAAAGTTTCGAATTTTCATCCCCCACTCTCACTCGAACCCCCGAATCGTTGGTGTCCCTGTGAACTCCATAGGGAGTACTCTAATTTATTCAAACAAAGTTTCCCTCTATATTTCATAGGGGCCGAGATATACATTTTTAAAAATTTCAACCCCCTCCCCCGACCACCCCCTTCGGCCAATTTTGCTCATTAACGAACTTGTCCGAACTATTGGGCCTAGAAATAACATATTAAAATTTGGTTCAAATATCTTCAAAATTACGGCCGCTATCGTGTAAAGATATAAATATATATATATATAAATATCACAAATTTTTTTTTTAGCGGGCGGTGGTTAGGGGAGCATGAAACGTAAAGATATGAAAGAATTTTTCGAAAATCATGACATGGTATCCATTGCAATAGGTAGATTTTTCTTCGAAATCTACCTAAAAATAAGAACAAAATAAAAAATAATATTCTAACCTTGTCAATAATATAGGCCTATCAGTTCCACTGTGATAGCACTTCTCTTACGAGAAAGGATTAGCATTAACTAGAAGACCTGGGCAATGTAACATTGTTCACGTCAGTATAAAAGATAACATTGGTCAAACTAGTGAGTTGCTAAAACAACTCTTTAAATTTAATTGCAATGTAATTGACATAATTAAACTCTTTTTTCTGGCTATTGTAACTTAATGTTTACCTGTTCGTAGCTAGAAATGAGAAGCATAATGTTCAATAATTTGAAGAAATTACACGAATGTGAGGAAAAGAACAAATCTATCTACCATACCCCTGTCTTCTCAAGATGGAGCTAGAAATACCTTTAGTAACTGGCTACATCGGATTATCTGATTTTTCAGGCAATTAAAACCAAAAAAAGAGAGGAATGAATATTAATGTACTAATTAGACTTAGGGACAAGAAAATTTATTTGTGAAAAATGAGTCTAGTCAACCTACTTCAGAGTATTCTGCCTGATATTTCACCATGCTACTTGGAATTTGACTTCCTTGCTTTTTTATATCTTAAAACTCAGTATGGAGAATCCCTACATGCAGAAACCCATTTTCCACCAAACTTAAGACTTACAAAATTTTAGTTCACTGCACTTTATACACTTCAAATGGATCTGCACCATCAACAATAATAATATTATGCTCTTACTCTACTACACACTATAGTAACATAAGCAACTCGCATTAAATTGCCAACTTCCACAAATGAAATTACCTTTGTGCTTCAACAATAACAGTCAGAAGAATTTCATTTCTGGAAACAGGCAACTGTTATGTCCTTATATAGAATATTTTAAAATAATTATCAGACATAGAGTTACCAACCCATCCATTTAAAATAACCAGCCATAATACATGCATCTTTTTTTTTAGTGGAACAAGTATGCATATCAACCGTTGTATTTTAGTTTATTCCAACTTTAAACTTCCTCATCCCTCCAAAGTTTGTTTTCAATAGACTGCTTTGAAGTATTTACACCTTCTGAATCAGCAGTTAAATTTGTTTGCAAGTTGCAATCCTCTTAAAATCCATTTTGAGATACCAAACAAAATTAAAAAAAAATAAAAATGCCTGAACATTTCATATAAGCATTCATAAAGAAGGAACGATGCTAGACCAATTAATACCGTTCACGGTATTCGTTTGACATTAATCAAACACTGAAATGACGGCCTGCTTTCAATTTCATTTTAAACAAAAACTTCAAATCTACAAGCTCTCAAACGATTAAGGATATGAAAAGAACAACAAAAGAAGAGGGGAGAATCATGAAGGGGAAAGAATACACAATGAACAGTGACAGTTTGGCAGAGAGGGAACACATGAGTAATTGCATTCTTTAATTACTGATACGGGGAAGGGCTAGTGAGGTCAAATTATCAATCGATTACTAGACTTATGTCTATTCCTTACTTTGCAACAAGATGATTAGATTTTCACAGAAGTTTCTCCTTGCAAACAAAAACTTGTAACTTTGATTTGGTGATTTACATTTTAACTCCTTATTAGGGACCGTATTTTTTGGTAAAATAAAATGGCTGACTTCAGTGTTAACTTCCTTCTATTTTGTGGGTATTTCGCAAAATAAAATATTTTATACAATTATCCTAGGACACACTGCATGCTGTATTCTTTTTAGAACCATGAAAAATGGTCATATTTGAGGTTATAATTATCGTTAAAACCTATAGTTTTCATGTATAAACTAAGTTTCTTTCTAAAAATATGCTAAATGAAAGAAAAATCATGAAGAAGTGGGCATTTACATAACCTAAAATGGTAACATTTATAAGCACAAAAGTGCCAACTATTGTGAATTATATACAAAATCTGTTGAATCCCTCTTTGCCGCAATCCAACATAAACATCCCAAACTTGAAACAGAGATAGCTTAAAAGGAGTGCATTGTGATCACTGAATAGCATACATTCCTCAGTCTTTGCCGTAAGCGATCACAAGTATCGATAACTGCTTGGCAGCCACAGACATAGCAGAAAGGAAGCATGCTACAAGAAATGAAGGAAAAAAATCACACCAAAACAAAATATTAGGATTTTGAATCAAATATTTGTACAAACTTCTTGATTTTACATAAGAAATGGGCATATTTTGCACTTATTTAGACATTTTTGCACAATCAAAGAAATTTTGCAATATTTTGTGGATTCAGTTTGCTTAATATTGGTATTCTATGCATGTGCAAAGTTAAATATAGCTAAAGAAAGCTGAGCTGTTTTATAACATTTTTTGCTTAATGCTGTTACCACAAAAAAATATGGTCCCTACTCCTAATTTTTGGTGTTTTCTGCCTTTATTAATATTATTTTCACATATTTAAACTGGTCTGCCACATACCCCAGAGGTACACATGCCCCAGGCCGGGAACCAAGAAAACTAAAGTGATTAAGATACCCACCAAAATGGAATCTTATGTAACATAATTTTCACAGTTAACAACAGTCTTATTCTAAAAAGAATATACACGGTATGTTTCAAAGAACCATAATTTTAACACATTGACTCCAAGCCCTACATGTTGGCAGTTTTGCAGTCCCTCAAGTGTGTGCTATTCTTGAAATATAGTTTAAAACCTTCAGCGCAGCTCCACGCTGGTTGGCCAACAAAGTTTTACCAGTCAACGTGTTAACAGAAAATGGTTGATAAAACATAATTAAATATTTTTTAAATAAGATTGTAAAGAAACTGTTACTTGTTAGTAGCCTAAGATTGAAAACTCCTGGCTGGTTGAAATATTGGTGGTTGGCAACCCTAACACAACACTACAGCTACATTCGAGAATGTGGAGAGATTGATAGTTTATATCAAGAGGAAACTCTCATACAATATGCAATGAATGCCACTATTTCACATCATTTATCTTAGCCTCTCGTTTTAACATAACATATTACAACATTGGATACAATAATGTTCCTTTAAACAATTAATATTATTATTATTATTATTATTACTAGAGCTGGGAAGTTGATGACCAAAAAATGCCTGAAAAAGTAACCTATAACTGACCTTAAATTTATGACAATTTGACATGAAAAATATAAATAGTTACTTATATTTCTAAATATGTATTTAAAAAAGGGAATATTTACAAAGGGAATATTTACAGTACTATAAGTGAGCATTCACACCGAAGTAGCATAGCATGCGAATCGCACTACCTGGATCCAGGCTGCACATAGAGTTGCATGGTTCACAGTTTTGCATTCATACCAAAGTAGCGAATGCGATCTGCAGTTTAACGTAAATTATATATTTTCACTTGAACTATTGAGAAACCCATTTAAAGCAATGTAATTTACCTAAAGAGGATATAGTTTCAGCAATTTTAATCCAGGCTTTTTTCATACTAGTTTTGATTACCATATCGTATAGTCTACGCATGTACAAATTGTATGTTAAATAGCTCTCTTTCCAGCCGTTTTCATGACATCTTTGCCATAATCTACCGCTACACAAGCGAATATGTGTTGAATTTTCTTAACAATCAGAAAACAGCTGTACGCATGCGTCATCCCAAGTAGCATCGCATGAAATAAGTCCAGATCTATCTGAAAGAAATGAATGTCGCACTCTGCGAGCTGCACTATTGCCACGCTACTTCGGTGTGAAGTCTTGAACTTGTTTATTTGGGATTTAAAATGAGTAACGTGCAGCATGCATCCAGATAGCACGTCGGAAGTGGCATGCTACTTCGGTGTGAATGCTCCCTAATAATAAATAATAAACAAAAGACGATATTTAAGTATTTTATATTACTACTTTTATTACCGGTATTGTTTTTTCTATTACTATTGTTATGTTTACTATATTTATTAATGAACGTTATTCATTATTATATGATGATAAGGATACCAAATCAATAAGCAGTTAACTCTCTGGAGGTAAGGAATTATGAAATTGCTTTGTCTGTAATGTTGGAAAAGTTCATTCAAAAACAAAACAATTAAATAAGTGGAAGGAAAGGAAATAGACATTAAATCCATGTCTGGGATATTAATACAAGTAAGAATCAGCTTGAAAAATTTTATGTCATAACCAGGATTCAAAGTACCTACAAGGGTACAACCTAGGCTTCAAAGTACCTACAAGGGTAGGACGCCATTTGGATGTGTGTTCTCGACGGAGAGAAACCTCCCGTGGTTTGCCTTGTCTTCTGAATCAGTTGAGGAATTTGATGTCAGACTGGCATGTTGTCATGGTAGCTCAATGGTAGAGCATCGGCGCGTTAAGCCGAAGATCCGTGTTCAAATCCCGGTTATGACATAAAATTTCATAGCTGATTCTTACTTGTAAAACAATTAAAATTTTGTAAAAAATAAAATGACCAGTAGAATATATAAGGCCAAAAAATGCAAAATAAAAGTAGTATATTTTTGTCTGTTTTGAGGCGAATCAGATTTATACTAAAGCCTGTATTCTCTTTGAGATCTCATGAAAAAAAAATTAAATTTCGTCAACTTCCGAGCCCTAGTGATTACTAAGTAAAAGGAATAAAACTTTCTTTCTAACAGTTTCCATATGTTTGATAATAGACAATGCAACTAGATGAGAGTAAAAATGACAGAAAACGTATCTCAAAACTATGGACGGATATTATGCATACATAATTCTTCAAGACATACATCTTAATCTACACATTAAACAAGACAAAAGTTACAGAAATTGTTGAAGATTTAGAATAATAAGCTGAAGTACTACCTAATAAGAATCGCAGAAGACACATACTCTTGCTATACAGCAAACATGTCTTTACCTCAAAATATATTTTTTTTAATGAAAGAAATGAGAATTTATGTTTTAAGGCACATATGCTCCAAAACACATTTGATTTAATTCAAATTTATTGTTATCCATTGTAGAAAATTATTTTCTTAATAGGTGATTGTGACATTAGTTATCAGCTTGCCAGTAGGCATAAAGGCAAGGCTGCTGGTGACATAGGTTTAAAATATGAATAAAGCATTCAGTCCTATGTGGTATGCTTAGAGCAGATGAAAGAAACCTATGCTTTAAAAGAGGGAGTCTGTAGAAAAGAAAAAAAAAAAGGTATGAACAGTCTCATGCCTAGAGTTCCGCCAAAAATTCTCGGACACCTAGTAATTTTGAGTGTATGAACATATCCAGGCCAAAAGGTCTAAAGTCCACAATTCTCTTATCATGTCCAAATTTTGAAAATTTTTGCCAAAAGTTAGGTAACAATATTCTTGCAATGAATGAAATTGTACTCATTTCTGTCTCTGTACTTATTTGAGGATGCATTAGTGACCAATCAACTCAGCACAGATGCCATTAAAATATTTCCAGTTGTAGTCCAGTACTTTGGTTTTAAGGAAGGAATTCAAACAAACAAATCTAATGAATGTGACAATGACAAATTCTAGTTCTGTAACAGATGTAAAGTATTTCAAAATGTGGTATTAGTATCATCAATAGATGAAAGTGGGCTGCCAGAGTAGGCCTACACTAACTTTACAACTGACTATTATTATAGGGCAGAGCACTAATATAGAGTCATGAAAATAATAGCTAATTACTTTTCTGAATTTGATACTGCTTAGGTACAATAAAATTGATCAATATTTTTTGAATAATTACTACCCAAACAGCCTGTTCACTGGTATGAATGAAATCATACAATATGATACAACACACTTTGTTTAATAAATATTTTGGAAGATAAGTAGATAATTATTATGTTAAATACATTTTTGTAAAAACATTCCGATTTCTGTAATGGTTAAATATAATTTTTGTTTGACCATACTATAGTACGTTTATTATATGAAAATCCATGATGAGACTGAATTTCATTATTTTATTTTATTTATTTATATATTTATTTATTTAACCTGGCGGAGTTAAGGCCATAAGGCCTTCTCTACCACTCAGCCCTGTTGTCCAAATATCATAAACAGAATAATCTTTAAGCCTAGCAAGCAGCAATTCAAACTGCATAATAATCAACCTGTATTTAAAATAAAATCAATTCTGTTCATGTTAATTTTAATATTATATTAAATTGAGTTCACTTTATGTGTTTAATGTATGTTTCTTTGAAGTTAAAATGCCAAGAGAACATCAAGAGAAGTTTTGCAAAAGATAAGAACTTACTAACAGCTGATGATCTAGATCAGTATATTTAAAAAATTATCCTAATGGCAATACAGTAAAACCCCCTTTTTACACTTTTCAAGGGACTGATTCAAAAAAGTGTAAATGGCAGGAAAGTGTAAATTGCAGGAAGTGTAATAGCTGTAATGTTATATATTGCAAAATTTAATACTTGAAAATAAATATAGATACCTATGTACACTTACATTATCTATACAAAATATGTTGCACATTGCAAAGAAATGCATTTTCTATTACGAAAAAATAATATTGAGATAGATAAATACACTGCTTCCCTTATTTTAATTACTAACCTAATTACTAACAGGTTAGTAATTAAAATAAGGGAAGCAGTGTATTTATCTATCTCAATATTATTTTTTCGTAATATTAACTTCCCTGTATAAACTTTCTAAAATTCTATATATCTATGCATTTTCTATTGTTTTATTTCAACTTCAAGATATCACCAAAAATCATGCAAAACAAAAACACTGGCAATGATTCAAATTACGATGAATTATGCTATTTGAATAACTACAATACATTAAAAAGCAGTAAATTGCACCCGCACAGAAGAAAACTAACTTCACCTGGACTAACACAAATAAAAACTGACACTGCGTCTAAGAGAGTTGGCAACATAGCGGAAAATTTTGTTAAGGGAAAGCAGTTCTTCGTCGAAAACCAATGTTGACAATGAAGAAAATGTGTAAATGGCAGGAAATGCAACTGTTTGAAAGTTGTTAATGACAGGAACACTATGTATTATCGGAATAGGATAAAAGATGGGTCCAGCAGAAAATGATGTAAAAGGCAGGAAAATGTAAATGACAGGAATGTAAAAAGGGGGTTTTACTGTATATTGTAATTCTGTTAATTAGCTCGGCATATCAACATCTTTCAGATTCACAACAAGAATGATTTATTATTGTAACATTATTAATATTATTATATATTTATCAAATGCACTTAAGTTTTAGGTTTCTTTCTATTAATTCAATAGTCCTCTTAGAAGTGTTCCGATAAATATGCACCCATTTTTTTTCAGCTGGACACAAGCCCCACTAATGGAAGTATTTGTAATTTAAAAAGGAAACCATTTCACAATAGAAAGTTCTACTATTCCTGTAACTCATAGCTTTTCTTTCAAAGTTCCATTCTATGGTATTCGAGCTATGGCATTATTATTTCACTTATAAGGCTAGATCTCAAATAGAAACTTGACACAAACAGAACTGCCATAAAATTGTACAATCACTGTCATGGATAAACAAAGATGAAATGCCGTTTAAGAATAATAATTAAATATATAAAACAAAATAACATACAAACTGAATCTACATAATGGTATTTGCTGAATTATGGGTAAAGGAACATTATCAAAATGTTGCTTATACTACTTTATCGTTGTAGAAATTACAATAATTATTGTACATCCTACAAAATGTGATAACACGATTTCCAGTACAGAGATCAGAACTGTTTTACTAATATTCTTTTCAACAATGAAGAGGCATTTTATACTAACATAAAAAGAATTTCCTCTTGAATCCTAGTAATGACTTCAGCTTTTGAATACAGTACCATTAAAGGTAAAATCACTGCTTAGTATAACATCAACTCAACACCTGAAGAAAGCACTTTAGTCTATAACATTCAGAATGGAAAAATATTTCACGCTATAATTGTCCATTATCTATTTACAGGAATTTACAACCATGCATACATACATACAAACACACATTCAATACTAATAAATAAGGTATGCACCCAGTAGAAAAGAAAATGGTCTTGGATACTCCTCCCATTCAAGAATGAAGGAGAAGAGCTACTTAAAATTGTACTGGTCAATGTCTTCATTCCTCTTGAACTTGATTTGACTGAACACTTGGAACCTGTCATTATCATCAACAGCAATTTTAATATGTGTAATGTATTTGTTCGCCTTTTACATTATGTTACGTATGAATATGAAAACATAATAACTACCTTTGTTTCAGTTTATCAGTCTGATCAACCTTCTTTTACCACCCAATTAATAGTGATGCCATTCAACCTCTAAATACCCTCATCTTTAATATTTATTTCATTATGAGAAAAGCAAAAAGAACCGCTGTTCGAAACACAAATTTGTAAATGTGCACAGATATCTTCTATAAAATTTCCATTTATAAATTTTACAATCTGCTTATGCTATAAAATAGAAATACAAATGAGGGCTACAAGGGAAAAATGGGTAGATTTAACTCTTGGTCGAAAATCAGTTATATAAGCCATTTTGTGGCAAAATACGGACAGAATATGCCACATAAGTCACACTGGAATAACATGAATAGTGACTTAGTTAAACACATTCAAAGAAATGCTGTCCAGTTGGAAAACTAGGGTGAGTTTATCGCGATCAATGGAAAATTAAGGAGAGGCAGTGCTGGAAACCATGAGAATTAAAATATAAATTTGTAAAGTATTCTGGCCTTTGTACTCTTTTCAGATGTAACTTTCATATAAGAAAGTAATGTTTTTCACAAATAATATGTTTGCATAAATCTTCCTTTAAACATTTAAACACTCTCTTGAAAAATCATCTCGAAAAGACCCTTTGCCTTCTTCACCTGTAGTCCTCAAGTGCAAGTCTTCCATAAGAGTCTACAATTTTCGGTAGTAAAACATAATATGTAGTCATTATTTGATAATATAAGAAATCAATATTAAAGAATTTCCATATTTCTGTTTCGGAGAACATATTGTGATACTGCTAAATGTAAAGTAAAAAGAATGAGAAATATTGAAATATTTAAGTTTAGACTATCTACAAAATCATAACATTACTCATTCCTTAATCTTCCATCAAAAATAAGTTTCCAATCACTCAATTCATTTGTGCATACTTTGATTTCAATTTTCTAGATTTTTTAATATCTAAGGAATGACATCACTATAACCTTATCCAATTGAACCCAACAAAACCTTATATTTGCTCAAAAGAAATGAAAACTCCTAGGATGTATATAATCAGTTTGCTCACAGAGTAAACTGCACTACAGTAAATACCAAAGCACGATGCCAAATTTGGACCCATTATGAAGTAGCATCTTCAATATGACAATATGCTGTAAAGGTACACTCCAGAAACGGATCGAGGACTGGCATCTTAATCAACGCCTCCAACAGTATATTTCTGCACAATTCACAAGTAGAAACATAACAGGAATTTGTTAGCTAATCTAAGCCATGAGATTTTCTCTCTGTTCCGTATGTTCACTTGAATGGGTATCTTCTGCATATAAATGTGTTGGTTCACTATTGTGTGCTGTAACAGAAAAATACGTACATAAGTGAGGGCATACTCAAAATCAATAAATTACAAAAACATTATTCATTTAGGAGCACTATTTTTTGGTGAATAAGACTTAGAATATCGGTATAAAAATTGTGATAAAACTTCTAAAAGAACAGTTAACAATCATAAAGTGATGGGTTTAAGATAAGTTTTTATTTAATGCTTCTCAACACATCATAAATAAATTCTTCTGAAAGTAAAAACAACGAACATTCTTACCTTTAACTGATCCTACAAACTGATCATAGTGGGCCTTATGAATAAAACTAGAGGATATGCTTCTGAGCAGAAGGTTGAAGCATAAGCATAAGCATGGAAGCAAATGGTTGAAGTGCAGGGATTTCATTTTTTGTTTATGAATAAACTCTATCTTTTACTTACACCTCCTACTTCTAATAAAGGAGGATATGCTTCAAGAGAGTCAGTTGGGCGACATGTGTGTTATTAAATTTATCGCACTATTGTTTCATAGTTTTTTGTTGGCACGTTTGTAATCAGAGCGCAAGCTTCCCATTTCTCATTATGAAAATCAATTGTGTTTGTAGTATAGGTTTGTAAGTTTCGAGTATGCAGTCGTTTTCAAGTTAGAAAATTGTAATAAACGTATTCAAATTACTGTGCAGAACAGGATGAAATATCAGATTATGATTGAAAGTGCGAGTTCGGTACCACAAGAAAATACCACAGTATTTTTTGTCAACCATCAAACAATTTCCACACATTCTGAAAAAGTCTCATGAGTCATGACACTGGAGAATAACAGAAAAAAGATGCTGTCTTCGAAGCAATGTCTAAATCATGTGTGGCTAATTTTGGTACACCATTCGCTTGAAAATTAGATTAATGATGACATCAGACAGAAATAGTAACAGGATATAAGTTAATTCGAATATCTGGGAGGAGTTGTAGTAACTATTATAGGGAGATACAATCATGTGTTAAATTAATTAATAATTCAAATAATGTTATTATACATGGGAAGATCAATGCAGTAACATTCATTCATGTTCCACTGAATAGCATTCCATGTACAAACATATGAATTTCTCCCATTATGATACAATTAATCACAATGTATAATGTTTAAATTTATTAGACAAGTAACCAAAATGCATGATTTATCAACAATCCACATGTTAGCTTTTTCAATTTTTTTTCAGATACAGCTGTAATTATCTTACTTACAGTACTCTGATCAACTCTTATGCTGAGTTGGAATCACAGATCGGACATAAATTGTGAAAATATCATCTTCTGTTCTGAAGACAAAGCTCTTCCTCTTCCTCTTGTTTCATTAATGTCTCCAAGAAAATGAGCAGCAATTCACTTAAAATTAATTGGCTCTCTAGTTCTGTATAATGATATATAATCACCTTCGTTTATGCATTTTTCTTTTCTTTCCTGCATCATAAATTGATCCATTTCTCCGAATTAGAAGGTGGTGAGTCTTCAATTTTAAAAGCATATCCTCCTTATTGAGAGCATTTCTCGCTTTTATTCATACGTTAATGCCTAATAGCGGAATAAAAACATGGGAACAGAGCATTTGCTTCTATTTCCCTTTGCATCACCTGAAGCAAAAGGATATCCTACTTTTTATTCATAACATCAGAAGGTTTTCCTTCTAAATCCTGAAGTAAAAGGTTAAACTCCACATTATTCATAAGGCCTAGTGTTTTTACTGTATATGCAACTCTTACAATTTAACACCTCAAACAAAAACGTAGCCAGAGAGGGAGCCCAGGCTCTCCCGAAATGGAAAAAATTTACAAGAATACAAGAAATGAATACAGTAAATATTTAAGTTTTAAAAAGAATTGTTAAGTTGAAAAATTATACTTTGTACAGAACAACCAACAACATTACAACTTAACACTGTACATTGTGTAAATTTGTAATGTAGCTATGTAACGGGAGCACAGTTTCACTTTTAAATAAAGTATTACTTCTGCTAAATGTACAATAATGTATGATTGTGTAACACCTTTTCATTTCACTAAATTAAAATATACTTCTCATTTAGTATTCTTAAATAAAGTGTTTTATTACTCGTATGACTTTTATGTTAAACTTATTAACAGTTGTAAAATTAAGCCTTCAAATTTCATTCTAATGCATTTCTTTTCAAAATGCTATTATTTTGGAAGAGTATGTGTGAAAACTATGTTAAAATTAAATTTGAAGACTTAACTTAATTTTTTTTTTTAAATATTGGTGGGCCCAACCCGAATTAAAATCCTGGCTACGTCCCTGGCCTCAAAATGTCTGTGCAAATTGTAATCTATCAGTTGACTTCAGTAACATAGAATTTTATAAAAGCAAATGACATGAATATATCTGGAATGTTGTAGGTAACATTTCTTTACATGTACTCTTTCTACCAGAATATATCTTAAAAGATTTGACAGGATTAGTAAATTGTGCACTGGTAAGATTTCTGTTTAACATCAGATGATACAAACATTAATATCAAGTATGTTTTCAGATTTGCTCAATCAAAAGAATAGCCATAAAAGCCAAGAACAAGTACAAGTACAATGCTTGAAAGTTCTATAGAATTAAAAGCATACAAATTTTTAATGATCTGAAATATTAAAAATATTGTTAGTAAAAGTTAACTAGTCCCAGAGCTAAAACCCACAACTAAATATATTCTCATGCAAAAAAGTAATCCATAACCATTCTAAACCAAACAATACAATAAAGGTAAATGCAACAATTTACAGTGTTTAAGAAAAATTATGCTGTACACAGGGGAACATAAAATATTAATGATTATCAACAGGGCCGTCCCGTGGTTTGTTGGCGCCCGGGGCAAGATTTCGTCAGGAGCCCCCCCCCCCCCCAAAAAAAAAACTCAATCCCACGTGCACCCACCCGACATTCCACCTATCTGTAAGGATTCAAACACAAACACACAGTGAGCGACGTGACGCGACACTATCAAATACATATAAACATAATGGGGTTAAACACGCATTATTATTAGGTTATTATTATTAACAGTATACAAGCAAATCCAGCTGTTCAATTTTGAGCAAATATTTATTTTGGGGTAACTTAGCAAATATAAAGTTATTGGTGTCAAATATTTATTTGTTCAATAAATACATACAACATAATATTCAAAATTCAGTTATACTTAACTTTAAAAATTACGTTATGTACATCTAACATATTATTTCAAATTTTGTTGTTTTATTTTTGCAGTTGCCTCGGCGCCCCCCTGCCCATGCGACGGCCCTGATTATCAATGCAAGAGGATAATTCACAAAATGGATCACTTCAACCTGCAATATGTTATAAATAGGGGCCGTATTTTTTGGTAACAACGATGAGTGTGAAATTTTATAAAACAACCTGCCCATGCGACGGCCCTGATTATCAATGCAAGAGGATAATTCACAAAATGGATCACTTCAACCTGCAATATGTTATAAATAGGGGCCGTATTTTTTGGTAACAACGATGAGTGTGAAATTTTATAAAACAACCTCCCTTAGCTATATTTAGCTTTTATATGCTTAAAATACCAATATGAGCCAAACTGAATCCATGAAACATCGTGAAATTTTCTCGATTCCATGAAATGTGTCTATAAGCGCGAAATATGCTCCTTCTGTCTGTAAAGTGAGAAATGAGCACAAAAATGTGCACTAAAATCACAATATTGTGTTTTGGTGTATTGTATTTTTTATTTCTTAGCAGCATGCTTTCTTTCTGCTGTTTCTGTGGCTGTCAAAGATTTACCGATATACAGTAGAACCCCGATAATTCGAGCTAATTGGGGCTGAGGCTACCTCGAAATACAAACAACTCGGATTATACGGAAATATCACTAAATCAATGGGTAAATCGCAAATAAATGTTTAATGAGCACAATAATGGTTTAAATAATAAATAAATAAACAATATAGTAGGCCTACATACCTGTGTTACGCCTGTATATATATATTGTCAAACATTTCCAATTTTCTACATCGGCATCCTTTAAGGATTAAATCATTGTCTGACCCTTGATGGAGTGGAACGGGAAAGCGGCGCTACTAGGAAAACACTTTTAATTGCCATTGTCGCTGAGTAGGGATTACTGTAACAATACAGTATTCTTTTCTGAAAGGATGGTATGCACTGTACAATTGATTGACATAAGGTCCCGACAAAGAAAGATCGAACCTAATGGTTTCTGTCAATCTGTAATAGAAATGCATAGCAGTCTGAAGCCAAGGTTATTTCTATGTATTATGAACAAAAACCCAAAGTGGGACAGTTTTACCTGGATTTTTGTACATGGAAAAATTGAAAGAAAGCTCAAAATGTAACATATTCGGAAGTGCGTAAAACTTATTTGCGGACACCGTATAAAAACGGGATTTTACTCTAGTTTTATGGAAAATTTTAATTTTCTTAAGACCAGCTCGAATTACACGGAACCTCGAAATACCGGGGCTCGAGCTACCGAGGCTCTACTGTATTGATATTTGTGATCGATTACAAAGATTGCAGAATTTATGCAAATATTGTCTGTGACCTGGTTTGTACTGTTGAGTACTATGTTATCCATAATGGTATGGTTGGCACTTCTGTTTGCAAATGGCTATCTGATGGTGTTTAGTAGAAATTACGATAATATTTCTCGTCATTATATTTGAACATTAACTCTAAATCATGTCTAAATCGAAAGTTACTTCAGTTCATACAAGGGGGGCAGAAGAATATAGAAATGAGGGGGGGGGGGGTGTTAGTTCGTGTAAATAAAGAAGCAAAGTTTATCATTGCACAATGTTCCCAATGTAGTATAAAGTAATTTATTTCATGAAATACCCACCGAAATAGAAGGAATTTTACACCGAAATCAGCCATTTTATTTCACCAATAAATCAGGGCCCTAGTTATAAACTTCAGGGCTAATTCTTACAGCTAAGAATGTCATGGAAATAGCTGATAAATTCACAAGCGACTGTCCATTAGGGTTATATGATTCTTTTAATGAAATGTAGGATACTAGGGTCTAATATGTAGGGCATTACACAAAAAGTATAACAGTATAGAAAAATGTTAAAATAGGAAAATTAAATTCCAAAACTAAATTACTACTCAAACATGTATGCAAAGGTTTTATATTTTCTTTATACCTCTTTGCTAAACTTACATTTTCTATTCAGCATTTTAGCACATGTCTAACAAGTATACGACTACAAAATTCTTATTTTTGCACTCCACGGCAAATAAAATGCAAATGGAAGTAAAATAAATGTTTATATTCAGGGGTGCCCACGGGGGGGGGGGGTTAAGACGCAGACTGCGTCATTGAAATTTATGGGGGGGGGGAAATATTATTGTTTTATGAATTTTCTGAGGGGGGTTGAAAATTTTTGCAAAATTAGCGTTTTATATGTTAAAAATCAAAACGGTCAAGTTTTATAACTCCAAAAGGTCTCTTCTAACAGTGGATTAGGAAAGGGGGGTCCAAAAGTCAAAACATAAAATTCTATATTTGTATTAAAAAAAAATTATTTAATTAAACAAGATTTGTTGGTGTGTCAAATATGATATAGCGGTTATTTTCTTTTCATAACATAATGAGTAGGCCTATTATATCCACTGTTCCATGTGTTATTCAACTTTTCTTATAAATAGTAATAAGTATTATAACTTAAGTAACAATTTCTTGTTTAAGTTGCCATGTCTTAGAGTATAGTAAACAAATTTGCTAACTAGTTTTTCAGTGCTAAAATAGCATTAAATGTGATTTTCATTAGTTCAACATTTAAAAATTTCCCGGGGGTGGACGCCTGACTTAGGTAACAATTTCTTGTTTACATTGGCATGTCTTAGAGTACAATAAACAAATTTCCTAACTACTTTTTGAGTGCTAAAATAGCGTAAAATGTGATTTTCATTAGTTCAATATTTAAACATTTTCCGGGGGTGGCCCCCTACTTAGGTAATGATTTCTTATTTACATTGGCATGTCTTAGAGTATGGTAAACAAATTTCTTAACTAGTTTTTCTGTGCTAAAATAGCGTAAAATGTGATTTTCATTAGTTCAATATTTAAAAATTTTCTGGGGATGAACCCCCGACCCCCTTTTTTTGGAGGGTTATTCCAAACCTCACCCCTGCACTTTTGACCCTCCCTGCAATTATTTTCTGGCTACGTCATTGTTGCACTTATTATATTATTATATTATTAATATAATGTTACAAAGTGGCCCAACAAGTTAAAGCAACAAAAAATTAATAAATTAAAAACGTAACCCCCCTAGAAAATATCATATGGGTGCCCTTGTCGACAGCCAATCAGGTTGGGGGGATGAGCAATGAAGTTTGGGGGGGGGGGTGAGCAATAAAGTTGGGGGGTGAGTCATGAAGTTTGGGAGGGGGTGGGCACCCCTGTTATATTCATCAAAATGTAGGACATACCAGATTTTTCTTTTAATTTATACTGGACATTAGGTTAAAATGTGGGATTTTTCAGACCCTATTATCTAGGGGAGCTCCAAGTCACAAGTAACATTCAGAATGACTATTTAACGAATGTATAATAAATAATTAATAAAACTGAATAATTTGAATAGCATTTTAGATTGGGAGAATACTATTGAAAGGTATTCATGCAATCAATGTGACTGTTTCCTCTGAACAAAACATGATCGTAATAGTTAATAAACATTAATTTATCCAAATATTGAAGAAGTCTTGCATAAAACATAATTTAAGTTATGTTAACATTGCAAGATACATCTAGTTCCTAATACAGATACTGAAAATATTGATTTTTATCTGTTGAAATTCTTAAATTTAACAAGTTAACTTAAACTTTACAATTTAATAAACTTTATCTAAATACACAATTGTGCCAATTGTGCCAATGTGTAAGTCACAGCCTAGAAAAATTCAGACCTAATTAGAATATAAAGAAAAGAGGAGGTATCTGTAACACTTTCATAAAAGGTGATAAAGAAAATTTTGATAAATACTGAGCAAATCAGGTTAGTGACTGGCTGATTTCAGACTCAACCTTATATTATGTTATTAGTCCAAATCAAAAGAAAAATGTATGAGCTAAATAGTTATCATAAAGTTGTGGTAGTAATACAGTTAAACCTCTCTATAAAGATATTTTTTTTGCTCCGGTAGACTGCATTGTTATATGTTGGTTATTGTTAAATTGAGGTGCTGTAATGTACCACATACTACGAAGAATAAGTGCTGAATACTGAATGGCCTATAGGATAATTCAAGGAATTTACATGCAAAGAAGTAAAAAAATAATTAACCCCAAATCCCAATCATTAGAGCCTCCTAAATCTGTTTTCAAATATACTGATGTCCATTAAGCAGATACCTCAGCTACTTTACTGTTAAACACTGAAAAATTATGACGATCAAGAGCTTAACAAATGTCAGAAATTTTAAACTTGTAGAGGTTGGCAAGAGGGGAAAAAGAGAGAAAGCAAGTTCACCACATAAACTAAAACCATTTGCTTATTATGGTGTTAAGTAGCAACAAATAATCTGCATTTAATTCAAAACTACTTTACAATTCTTATTAGTCTATTTCTACCTGATAGCCTATTATTGACATTCACTGTTTTGAGCCTGATACACACTGTGTGACATGATTACTCATCTCTTAAAGAACTGATGGTAAATAATTATTATGTGTAAATTGTTATGAATGTTAGTTTTAATTCTCTTTTTATCACAAAAGTTGTATCACAAACAAAAACATCTTTATAGGAATGGTAAAATAGTGTATTTCAAAGGATATTTTTTTAAAAAGCAGGATATTTATGAGACTTTCAAGCACCTTTGCAGGACATAGGATTAGGTGCTAAAAGGAAGATGTATCTGCAAAAAGCAGAACATTTGGTTACCCCTACTACACTGATTAACCCATTAAAAAATATAACAGCATAATTTACACATAATTATCTCACCCAAATACAAACAAACAGTCACTTGTCGTAACCTAAAGTACTGGATATAAAGTAAAATTGGCTACTAATACAAAAAAATTCCCAGTGTGATCTGCTTTGTTAGGCACTACCACAGTTAATAATCAAAACAGAAACAGCTCATTTCTATTATTAACACTACAGATATAAAATAACAAATGAACGCTTTTTCTTAACTAACCTAATAAATCAGGTCGTGGTGTCTTTAAACGGATTTTTAACTCAGTCCCCATAGCTGTAATTAAACAAAAGAAACAAGCAACATTTTCTAGTGTGCCATGCAAAAGAAGCAACTCATGATGCATATTTTCACATAGAAAGCAAATGAACAAGCATGAGTACAAAAAAATTAATTGTTACGGCATTTTAACACATTCACTCCTAATTATTTATAGAGTAGTATACAAGGTGAAAGGGGAGTAAGTGCATAAATTAAAGCTGGTAATAGACTTAAATAAAACATGCCTTTTCTAATGTCCCTCATGAAAACTGAAATTACTACATGTACTGTAGTTTTTTTATTTTTGAAGAAAACATCACAGAGCACATTAACACAAGAAGGACTGGACCTGTCGTTATGATGGGTATAATGCCATCACAGAATTAGTTATCGTAAAGGGTCTATCCTGTGACATCCTTGTTCTACAACTTTCTATAAATATTTATGATGTACACTTCCTGAAATAATTTGACTCTTCCTGCTTCTCTGAAAAATGTTACAAGAAATTACTACTAGAAGCACAAGCTAGCGGATTATATGGCCACCCTGATCATGTACTACCCGTGCGCGATTTCTTGAGCGCTCGGCTCCCTAGTCCTCATTCGGTAGGTTTCGTTCAACTTCGTAGGTTAAGCTGACAACATTGAAACACGAAGTACGCTATACACCCTGACATCTAGTGGCTTCAATACTAAGCTTTCATTCTGTCTCAGGATTCTTATTTATTTATTAACATTATCTTTTCTGACGCATCGAGTTATGGGGAAAAATAAAATCTTTCGAACTGTTGATTTCACAAACACTTCATTGTACATCCAACACTTTCCTCACCTCTTTAAGAATTCCGTATGTGCTAATTTCTGACGATCCCGTGAACTCTGATGTCAATTTCATGGACTGAAAGTTGAGCGAACTTTTCACAATTTGTATTAAATACGTTTAAAATTAGGCCTATAGCTTTCTCCACTTTTAGATGCCTTACCTCTCTTACGTTTTACAACACGAAATGGTGAAGCATGTTCTGCTAAGACTCATCTTTATGTTTAAAATTAGTCATCCAGTGTAAAACTATTGAGCCTATATTATGCATAATATTCTTATTTGATGACTTATTTGATAACCAAAGGCTTATGACGTGTAATTAATTGTTACGCAATACCGTCACCACGTTATATTATTGGACTGCATTAAAATCGTTGTATATAAAAGTCACTACATAAAATACCATAGGCGCGATTCTGCTGAAACGTTATTTCTTTGGTTGACAACACTGCAGAAAGACTGGCGGAATAGCTATGTTTTGTTCCCCCCGACCCTCACTTCCCCGTAAATCCAGCGCCCAAGAAGTGGCGCGCGGGTAGTATGTTTTTCTTTCAAAGACAAATGAACACCTATGGTATGAAAATTTATATCTCCTGTATATTAAAAATGACATCCTAACCAATATATAATTTTACACTCTATTTCATTAATATATTTTTAATAACAATATTTTACTTTTGCTTTTCTTTTTCCTTTTAGTAAATAAACTTTCTTTTACTGAGGGGCAGCATTTCTAAAGGACCAGGGTGGCAAAAAAACATTAATATGACAATGGATGTAAGAAATACATAGTGCAAGAACAGTAATTTACAGTTAAGGTAAATTTTATCTGCCATCTATGAGAGATTAATATATATCAGAGCAGTATATACGAGATAAACTACCACAAGTAGCTACCAGAATTCTACAAAAATGCAGCAGGGAAATGTACTAATGATGTAAGATATTGGAGTGAATGTGTTAAGTTGAATTAACTGCGAAAGAAACATAACTACACCAGATCACTTAATAATGAAAGAGTAACTTCATCAAGTCCTTTTGACTTTCTAGCTCACTCTTCTTAACAAACATATTTCTCAGAAACTGAGATTTAACTACTTGTGCAAGAATCACGTTGATACCAAAGTGATCATGAACAGAATATGTTATGATTAAAATATAATGATAGAGATGATTTCTCTCGAACATCAATGATATAAGAGTTACATGCATGCAATCCATGCTTGCAATCAAGAACAGTCCTTATTCTTATATTTAAGAGCATAAAATTCCAAAGATCATAATAAGGGACCCTTTTTCATAGAATATGTAAACAACAGCTATTACTGTTACAATTATTTAAATTCCATTCATCTTTTTGTATTCGCAGTACAAAATTTCTTGGATGATACCTAAAAGCCATAAAAGCATAAGATGATTCACCCTTTGACTGCTACAGTCTATAGCAGAAGAGCACTTGAATTTTTCCAATAAGTTATGATTAAACACACAATAATTATTATCAGCTCTGACTAAAAAGCTTTTAAATTTACATTCATTTCTTCGGAATTAATACAAATTTTAATTATAAATAAGGGAAAAAAACTCCAACACTGGTACAACAAAATTTAGAAGATAGCTCTTAAGGTACTCGTCCACGGTGCATTTTATGTAGCTAGCAACTTCGAACTGCACAAAAAAAAGACTTCCTCAATGTAAACAGCCATGCAATTTGGAATATGTCACGGGGGAGGGGTGTGGTGAAAAGCGAGTACAAGTGGCTGAGAGATAGAATCGGTGCCTAATCCTCGTTAATCGATTCAGAACGATTTTTAAATTTTTTTTGTTGATAAAATAAATAATTTTTGCGTATGGAACTAAAGAGCCGCAGCTTCACATCCAAAGAGCCGCATGTGGCTTGCGAGCCGCAGGTTGCCGACCCCTGCCCTACACTAATACTAAGAGTAAGTAATGATTGGCAGACTTGCCATATTATTTCACTTTCAGTTAAAAAAGAAGTTCTTGACAACATCAATTAATTGTCATGAACTGAGATCTTACCTGCTATTGTTCTCTCCACATTGTCCTTGTCCTTGGTGATATAAAGAGCAGTAAACAGGAAGAAGAATCCACCAAGCACTTCAACGAAGCACGTCATGAAGATAGAGTACTGTAAACTATGGAATTCCACTACAGGATCTATAGTGGGACTGGGGTCTGTAAGGTTCATTGAAGGGATGAAATTGCCATTATCTTGCACAGCTTTCGTTGGATCTGACAATATTTTCTTCAGTGCTTCTGAAATCTGAAATGGAAAAAAGCAAACAAATAAAATACAGTACATAATAAAGTAAAACTTTTCTATAAAGCAGCTACAAACAGGGTTGGGTCTGGACGAGAGAAAAAAAAAAATCTTTAGGCAGTCAAAGGTAAAAGAAGTGCTTTAAATGGTAGACGATATTAATTAAAAGAAGAAAACACAATACAAATGTTTTTTAACATGTATCGGTGTTGAATTCATTTTGTTCGAACTACTGTATCATTGCATATGTGACCTTAACTGCACGTCCTTCTAGTCTGTTGGGGGAGGGGAACAAAGACGATGTAATTCCCAGCGTTGGCCTACTATCACATGTAAGTGAGTCAAATTTCCTTCGGTCTCTTGCATTGCTTTGATGACTAGTAGTTGAGACTGTTTACACTATATATTCCAATTTCGCTAACAAAATGCCAAAAGTGAAGTTCAGTGTTTCATCTCATTTACAGTAGTAGGTTGTTGAATTTAGTAGGAGTTTTACAATTGACACGAAAATACTATTCTGTCAAAAATGTGGCAAATTTGTAAATGTGGATCAGCGATCTCAAGTCATGAAGCATTTAGCTGGTAGTAAACACATGATGGCTGCTTTATGTCCAGCCTTTAGAAAAGTTATTTTAGATGAAGCAGCTTGTTCTTCACATACCCAGAGTAAAATTGCCAAAAATTTGGAAGGGCTACAAGATAGTGGATAAATTGAGAACTTGTGTCTCAGTGACATTCATTTGCTAAAATTTGCAAGACTAACTTCTTGTGACGTTGAGCGTTCCTTCTCCCAGTTTAGTGCATTTTTCCATAACAGGCATTGGTTTGTGATGGAAAACTTGGAGAAAGTCTTCATTGTCCACTACAACAGCGATATTTTTCCCCCAGCATTGTCTCATTAAACTATATAAATGTATAAAATTAATTCATTACATAATACTAAAAGAAAATATTTTTAAAATGTTTAAACATATTTTTCCATTTTTTAGTACATAAAGTAAATATTTTCAAGATTTTTAACACACAAAAATCAGCTCCCTTTAAATAACTGTTATTCATGATGTGTAAAATATGCATATAAACAAGTAATTAACATTAAAAAAATAGCTTACAATTTTTAATTTTATTCCACTTTATAGATTTTAAATGCAGTTCTAGTGGAGCTTGTTCATGTAGAAACTGAATTTTCAAACCCTCAGCTATCATTGCATATGGACTGAAAACAAAAGCTAATTTACTGTTGTCGGCACTGTTGACAAACAGATAATTTTCTCCACAGCATATCGTACGAATAGGTAACAAACGTATTACTTTGATCCTTCTTGCAGTCAACAATAAAAATTAGGCCCACAAGTCTGCAAAACTAAAATAGAAAGACTGTTATTTAAAACACATAGAAGTCTTCCGTGACAGAAAATACAAGCAAGGAGAACTACATGAGTACAAGATTTAATACATGCAAGAAGTTAAAAAGTACACAATAATAGCTGTTTATGTAACATGAGCACGCTAAAGATTTTCCATTCGTAATGCATGCAATAGTTTTTAGTAAAAGTTCTCTAATTTTACTAATGAGCTCAGAAAGTAAAGAACGCAAATAGATACCTCACATGTACCACTAAAGCTTTCAAATCAATAGCTACGGATTGGTGGCTATGGATTTGTTTGTTTTTCATAAAAATATTTTAACATAATTTTGATTAAATAAACTAAATTTGTTTAATTAAAATCCAAAATTACATGCTATTTTTTTTCATTTTCTCCACAAGAAACCTTATAATTCCTTGTTACAACATGTAGTCTATATGAGGAATATCTGAGATAGCTTTCCTCAACACGCTGCCATGGCATCATGGTTAAAGCCTTGATTTCGTAATGCAGGCACCATATGTTTGCACCCATCCCTAGGCATAAAAATTATAAAAAAAGTTATCATCGAATTTATTTTTTAAATACTAGATTTCTAAATGACAATAGGTCATAATGGAGTTGCCGATAACGAGAGAGCCAATGCTGCTGCCAAATCCACCGCAGTTTCGAATCTAAATTATAGTTACTCTCTTCTTTCTATGCATGAAGAAAGATGTGGGATCACATTAAGACTAGGTGGAACAATCAATGGCTATCTAGTGCCAAAGGAACAATTACAAAAGGACTATTTTTTCCAAATATTGAAACCAGACTTCAAAGCAAAATTGAACCGGAATTTATATTAACTATTTTTGTCAGGTCATAGAATTTTTGGCTCTTATTTGAAAGGTTTAAAATTATTAGGGAGAATGGATATTTATGTATTTGTAAAGAAAAACAGACCATAGAACATCTACTTTTTGACTGCCCACTCTTTGAAAGGAAAAGATTTTTGTTAATAGGACACTTAAACTATTGTGGTGTAAAGTATAATAACCACTCTTACAAATTTTTAGCAAGGATTGTTGTTGTAGAGAATTCCACTATTTCATTTGTTCTATATTTAAGAGTTTACAATAATTTTATTTAAACTTTAGCAAAACAAGAAAACAGGTACATTATACATTGCTATTGACATAAAACTACAGCCCTAATGTACCTTATGGTGAAACAGGGCTAAAAGAAATTGTGTATTAAATAAATAAATGACAAGATTTACTATACTTCTTAATAGATAATGAACAATAAACCCTCAACATAGCCTGTAAAGTTGAACATGAACTCGAACACACTGTAGAGACATCTAGTAGGCACAGTTGGAACTAGCTGATTCTTTAGGAGTACAGAGGGAGGAATAGTGACATCTACCACTTATGTACTAACTTCTACAAGAAAAGGAACTGTAAAAATCCTTTTTTGTGGCGTGTTAGCAGTCCGAGAAGCAGTCACAATAGAGAGCGTGCACTACAAAGTTATATTTTGTTTACTTATGAATCATGGCAGCAGATCATTGCACTCTTACTGTAGTATATTAATGATCAACGATTACTTGTGAAACTCAGTAAAAGAGTTGTTATGATGTGACTGAATTCAATTTGCAATTATTGCACTGGATATTTTTGTATAAAAGCCTCGATAGAATTTACAATATAATTAATTGTTAAAGTCAATTACAAGTTAATAATAATACTCGCCCAGCCCTGGTTGCAAGGACCCAGGTCATTTTCTCATTCCCGACAGGTTTCTGTTTAATAACGTGACTGGCTTAAAAACTATAGACATGCATATGAGTGGCTTAATATCAAAGGCGGACATCTGTCGGAAAAACTGAAATTGAGTTAGAAGTGGATTCCTGTAGGATTTTGTCTCCCCTTTCCAATAGTGAAATCGGTTTCTGTCAGAAACGGGCGCAAGCACGTAATTTTTTGCTTCAAAGTTGAAGGTTTGTTTCAAATTCGGACTCCTGCTATGCAAGTTGTTTTCAACATCGGACATCTACCAAGCAGCCAATGCAGGAGCTAGAATCTGATCACATGGCTTCCGTTTTAGCAATGGCTGCTACTGTTCCTAATGTGACAATCTGTTTTGCTCATTTTGCATGCTTGTAATAATATTATTTTGACCTTATTTAAGGTATTATTCAAAAGAGAAAGTGTCCCATGGAGAATAATATTACAGTTAGTGAAGGGAGCACAAGAAGAAGGAAAAGCAATTCAGAAAAGTGGGAAAAAATGTGGAGAAGCGTCAACCTCACATTTAGGATAATGCTAATTTGATATGTCAAAATCTATCATGTGGTGAAAGTTTGATGTCAGAAATGTTAGAGTTATTCATAACGAATACTGTAACACGGTAAAACCTCGTTAACAGGGCATAGAATAATAATGAATTAACATTATTGCTAGCTGTTGCAATCGCGAGAATCATGCAGTATTTATAAAACAAAATCTTGTTTAAGGAATTTTGACAATGTATTGGTATTTAATTCGTACTGTATTTCAGTTTTCACCTCCTTATCTTTCATAGCAATATTAGGGTTGGTCTCATATGGAATTTCTTAGGTGAGTCATTTGGATCGAAAACGGACACCTACCATCATATTTGTATCAAAAGCAGACATCTGTCAATTTTTGTTTCAAAACAGGACATCTGTATTTTCAAAGCTAATTTTCACTGACTTTCTTAATGATATTGATATCAGAAACTGTGTTATTTGGGACTTCTAAGCGGAAATATGAAAAAGAAGCCATAAAAAAATACATAAATATAACTTGTATATAAGGAACTGGCATTTTTCAGGATTTATGAATTCGTCAGATGTCCGCCTTTGATATCAAGCCACTCATATAGATGTCATAAATAAAAAATAGAGTAGCTTTATTCACACTTAAGTAAGCACATTTGATATACAGGTATACAAAACACTAAAATATTGTTGTAAACCTCATGTTGACCGGACTACAATGAAGCTGAATTTCAATAAATACTTCTGATACACTGATTAGGAGAGATTAAAATATTGTTATTTACATAAATATGTATTTATATTAAAAAAATACCTAATAGTTACTCCCACATTCATCATTGGTTGGATAGAGCAATGCTAGTGATATTATATCTAGAGTTACTGATTAGAGGATGGTAACAGTATTGAAACACTGAACGAGTTTTTGTGAAATTGATGATAGTGAGTTATCACGTCAAATGACAAAATAATACACAATGAAGTTACAGTGTGGCACAAAAGTGGTCTCATATCAAATTCGTTCAGCAGCCAGCCACAGGAGAGTGCCACAGCAGTTGAAGTATAACTGCCAAAAATGGAAGCAACATTTTTCAAAACTAGTACAGGTAAATTGATAAACTTCATTGTGAAGCTTATAAAAATTTGTAAACTAGTACACGTTCTAAAAAAATGTATAAGCTTATACATTTTTTAGTACAGGTAAATTACCAAAAGAGAAATTTAATGTTAATTTCAGCTCCCTACATAATTATTATTATGCTATATAATTTCACTACATTAAGTTCCAATACAATTTAATATTAAAATACTACACTTACCACTCCAACTAAATACGGGCTGCCTGCATCTCCAAAAGCATGTGAAATAAGTATTTGAAAGGCCTCAGCTGTTGATCTTCTGGTAGGTATCACACAATACTGAAACAACACAATTAGTGCTAACATTTCTTTATTACATTTCAGAATGCATATTCATTGCACATGGTACATTCACTTGTTGTGGCGAGAATAGTTTATTTTCTGATCACCCAAAATTCAGTGGAGTTCTGTTAATAACCAATTTTCCTCCATAGCTGGATAAACCATATGCATATAATGTATAGTGGTGCCATATGTACAGAAATATCCTACTGCATAGCACTTCCAGTTCATAAACCTATCCTATGGTCTGATATTTCCTTCTGTGCAAACTGGGAGGTTTGTAGGTTTGGTGTTAAGTTTTAGATTTCATTCATAAATATTTATTAAGTATATATCTTTATGGACTTAGAAAAAGCGTCTGACATGGTTAATAGGTACCAATTAACATCACCAGGCATTCCATGATCAATGACCTAATTAAAAGAGCCTTGGTCTCTGCTGGTGTCCCAACTATCTTGGAGCCAGTGTTTCAGTTGATCAGATGGTAAGAGACCGGACGGATTGACCTTGATCCCTTGGGTCAGGGGTAAATCACTTTTATGGGATGCAACCTGTGTCGACACATTAGCTTCATCACATTTACCGGGTACCTGTAAAAATCCTCGCTCTGCTGCGATTTCTGCTGTATCTTTGACCATAGTTGACTAGTACCATTTTGTTGTTTTTGCTGTCAAGACACATGACCCATGGTGGGCAGAAGCCAAGGAGTAAACTTCAGAGATAGGTAGAAGTATTGCTGTTGCAACAGGGAATCCTAGGGCAGGTGAATATTTGAGGCAACATATCAGCATTGCCATACAAAGGGGGAATGCCACTAGTATCATGGGAACCTTTCCTCAATCTTGATGAAATGTAATTCTTTTAGTTATTATTATTATTGTATTTAGATACTATATTGATATTACCTGTATGATAATTGTATGGTGATGTTAAATAGTGTTAGAATATGTATTGTTTTGTGAAACTGAAAATATTTCTCTGTACATATAAACATATAATTAAATTTGTGGTATTTAATTAATCCTAGGACAGATTTTTGTGAAATCTGTAGAGAAATAATTTAATTACCGGTATTTTATTTGTACAGTATAAATGATGCAAATTACACAAGATTACTTGTGTGAAACAAATATTTCATTATGCGACAAAAACATTTATTGTATCCTAGGGAAAAAAAAAACTTTGGTAAGAAAGTTTGAGGCAAATCTTTGAATTTAACTACCTGTATAGTTCAAGTCCATCTTTGGATCTTGAATGGTTTATAGGTAACACTTAAGCCTGTTCCTAATCTACTTGGGTCTTCTAATTACTTATCTCTAAGACATTTCTATTCCAATTTACACTCATTACTGTTTGCACTTGACATATAGGTACAGTTTTCTGTCTTTATCCATGTAGTTCTGATTCTCTAATTTTCTTTCTGTCACCACTGAACTATTTGGATTGAACATATAATTTTACACATACTTATTGCATTCAGCCTTGTGATTCAAATTGAGGAGCTACTTGATAAAGAAGCAGCGGCTCCCCGGTCATGGAAACCACTATAAATGGTCGTGGGTGTCTGCATGCTGACCACATGCCCCCCAATCCTGCCATCTGCCTTCTCTCTCCTTCTCTCTCATGAGTTTAAGTACTATGCATCTACATCTTAAGCTATCCTACCTGCGACTAATTTTGGACTCAAAAAATAAAATGACATGCTTACCAAAAGTATATCTGCAACTATTGACCAGTTGAGGTTGAGTGCTACTTCACCAAAGAAGATAAGTACATAGCACATAGTAACATTCGTCTTCGCAAAGAGGGCAGCTGCAAATATAAGTGGAGAACTAACTAGGAGACCAACTGCACAGATCAAAGGATCAACACGAGGATACCTTGCTCGTAACTTCTGTGCCGCTATTGATCCCAAAGGAACTCCAACCAGTCCAGATACCATAGCAATAATACCAAATTTATACGTCACACTGTAAAAGAAAGTAATAGGATTAGATCTAGACATATTATGTATAATTTAAGAATTTTTAAATGGAATTTATGATTCAAAATAAGACAAGAGAATGCACACAATAAAAATGCTCAGAATATGAAGCTGGGTATTAATAAAAACTTAACATTCTGGAAAATCATAATATTCAATCAAGAAGTTGTGGAACATGGGCACCCACATATTTTATCAGTAAATCTATATTAATAAAAATGAATTGCCAAAATATATGTTGCCACATCACTTGTGAATGGCTCGACCGATTTGGCTGATTTTTGTTTTGTTGTGTTCGTAATTTTCAGGACAAGGTTTGTATGAAAAAAATGTTTTGGAAAATCCACAGGAAAAGTCGGAAATGTGAAATGAGGCAGAGTTAGAAAGTTCTGCTGTCAATTGTTTATATAACGAACGTATTGTTTACGGTGTTCACATAGGGCTTTGGAAACTATATTATAATACTGGGCTTTAACAAATTCTGATACTATCGATGTAATTAATACATTTGTGAAAATAATTCTTGAAGAACAAAATCCACGAAAATAAAGCATGTCTCTACCCTCGACATGGAAAATATAATTTTCTCACTTCACATTTTGATGTAGAATAAGTGATCGTATTGCAGGGACAACTTAAGTGTGTGCCAGTGAGTACGCTATATCGGAAGTCAGTAACATATCCTATCGGCTATCCAGTGATACGTCACTCATAGCTGTAGGCTTTGTATTAGTTGAGAAATAGGCCTAGGGATGTTAATCAGAGGCCCTAAGCATCTAAAAGAATATTATAGGAGAAAAATTCCTCCGACACTGGGACTTGAACCCAGGACCTTTGGCTATTCGCGCCAATGCTCTACCAACTGAGCTAAGCCGGAGTTCAATTCACAGCGCCAGATGGAACTTCTCTCCTATTACTGATTAACCTAATGGTCTACCTCACAGACAGACAAGTTATGTCATATGCAGTACAGTGAGGCACACTAATTAGTGATTTTTGAGACCGGGCTCCCACTGTTATTGTACAGTTAACATTCAAGATAGATATATAAGCTTTCATGAACCACAGATTATTGTCTCTGTTGGACATTACATGAGAATATTATAGGAGAAAAATTCCTCCGACACTGGGACTTGAACCCAGGACCTTTGGCTATTCGCGCCAATGCTCTACCATCTGAGCTAAGCCGGAGTTCAATTCACAGCGCCAGATGGAACTTCTCTCCTATTACTGATTGCCCTAATGGTCTACCTCACAGACAGACAAGTTATGTCATATGCAGTACTGTGAGGCACACTAATTAGTGATTTTTGTGACCGGGCTCCCACTGTTATTGTACAGTTAACATTCAAGATAGATATATAAGCTTTCATGAACCACAGCGAGTCCGCCAGAAAAATGTATACACTCTTTGTCAGACTGTATCGGGATATTGTATCCGGATATTACCAGTATATTACCAGTATGTTGTAGTATGGACTTTCGCTCAACAGATATCGTTACGTTCAAAACGATAGTGACAAAACAAAATGGCTGGAGCACGCTTAACGTTTGAGCAGCGAAAATGCATTCTGAAGTGGTTTATCAGGTTTGATAATGCCGTTGAAGTGCAGCATCAGTGGAGGCGGGAGTTTGAAACATAACCCCCAACCCGCCTAACAATTAAACGCATTATTGGCAAGTTTGAGGCACATGGAACGATTTGTGATATTCATAAAGGAAGATCAGGACGACCGCATAGAGCTACAAGTCCTGCTTTGTAGGATCTCGTGTTGGAAAAGTTTGTTACTTCTCTACAAAAGTCTGCTGCGCAATGTGCGCGTGAAGTGGGGATTAGTAGTACAAGTGTACGACGAATTCTGAAAGGTGCTGATGAAGTCTTCTACCAACAGGACGGGGCGCCACCACACTATCACCTAGTCGTACGAGCTTTCCTGGGTGACAATCTGCCGGGACATTGGATTGGACGAAGAGGGCCATTGAGTTCCCTCCATGGTCGCCAGATTTAACTCCTATGGACTTTTACTTATGGGGAACCGTGAAAGATCAAGTCTATCGACGTAAGCCACGCACGTTGGAGGAACTTCGCCAGGAGATTACAGCGGCATGTGCTGCGATATCCATTGTAACATCGACCGACGTAGCTGCGGCGACCGCTCATCGTTCAGTAATGTGTCTGGCAGCCAACGGCCAACATTTTGAACATCTAATGTAACCACTGAACTGAAGAAAGTACTACCGGTACATGCTTCATTAGTATTTAAATTAAAAAAGAAACCTAATAAATAGTTTCGTTCCTTAAAGTGTGTATACATTTTTCTGGCGGACCCTGTATTATGTCCCAGGTTTTGTGGGAAGGAAAGTATGAAAGTGATACTGAATTTCTTTTTTATATCAGCCCCGAAACGGTTGTATGGTAATATGACAGTGAGAAATACAATTTTCTGTCAAGACAATACAATCTTATGTAACCGGAATTTCTTTTTCTTCTTATTTGCACTCCTCCCAGGCATGGTGTGTAGAAGCAATGGAATGCAACATTCGACATCCTCTGAGAGCCATAAAAAGCTATATCTAGTGTTTTCTGAGGGAATAGTCTGAGTGTCATATGCAGTTCGTCCTCATTTCGAATTCTACATACATATTATATAAGGACCTAGAGTTTCAACATCGAAAGTCCTCCATAAGTTAATTTCACATTACAAAATACAAAACCCGGGCGACGCCGGGCCTTTTAAGCTAGTGTTAGATAAAAATAGAAACATGTACAAGGTTCATCCAGAAAGTAAGTTCTGATTATGTCTAGAGATGGCATGAATTGGAGTGCATGCACATGCATAGCAGTAGAGATGGGGGTATGTGGGAATGCTGCAGTACAATCAGTCTTGTGATGCCAGTAGTTGTTGAACAGCACTAGGAGAAAATGGCTGCACTAATATATTGTTTCCCATCAACTGCTGACAAGAGGCATTATGATTGATGAATTTCATGTCCGTTTGTGGTGAACACTTAAATTTATACTTAAAATGTACCACTTTGTACCACAACTTTGGAAACTGAAACACGAAACCAACTTAACTTTCTAGACCTCAATATTATGAGGCACAATAAAACCCCAGTATCTATCAGTTCAGTATCTATCTATCAGTATCTATCTATCTTCAGTATCTATAGGAAAGATACTTATACAGATAATATAATTAACAACAAATCAAACCATCCTGTCAGCCAAAAGATGGCAGCGCTAGACTACATGATACGCACACTTATTAGCATCCCTATGAATAAACGTAATTACTAGTTAAACATGATTCTACAAATAGCAAAAAATAATGGATACAAAGAATCTCTTATTTACAAACTAACAAAAAAGAATAAAAGCACACTACAAAAAGCCAATAATTCCATTATCAACGCTAAAACCTTCAGAACAAAATAGTAAAAAGCCTCAGAAATATGTTACTTTCAACTATGCAGATAGTAAAATATATAAAGCCCTAAAACCATTGCAACAACAAAAATTAAAGACAGCATACAAAACTAAAAATAACTGAAAAGTTACTATACAACAACAATCGTAATAAAAATGATAAATTTGAAAATAATGGAGCATACCAATTAACATGTAATGACTGTAAACAAACATATATATGACAAACAGGTAGGACTTTCAGACAGCACTACCAAGAACATGTATTAGACTTCAAACACAATAGAAACAGATCAGCATAAGCGAAGAATTTAATTAATAATGGGCATCAAATCTACCTACAGAGAGAGAAATACTTTATTCAAGTCATCTGCCTGCCAATCCAGCTGACCATACAGATCCAGAACAAACAAAGAAAAAGAAACACACATTATATAATAACTTGAACGAACTGCAACCGAACACAAGAACTCTAAGTATTATGTAAATGATTGTGTAATAAAAATAACGAATCTTCTAAATCCCTAAACATTTTAACTACAGTTTCATTACACACACTTAGTAAAAGCCAGAAATTAGATACACTCGAAAAATTATAAGCATACAGACAAAAAAACAATATAATAAACGAAAACCCAGTTGAACACAATGGCATTTATGAATTGTACAATGAACTCTACCCCCACCAAACATAACAGTTTAACGACAGTACCAGTTTAGTACTCAATGTGGTTGGATGTTAAAATATATCTACCTATACTGCCCAGGTTAGTAAGTAAAATATGTATATCTTTAAGTTCAGGATATCATGATTTATTATAATAATGCCGGAATATAGTCTAATTATTACTAATTGTTTTCTTGTCAAAACATTTTTAGGACTGAAGATGGCATAGTTATGTGCCGAAATGCGCATATCCATTAAGAGAACTATATCCAGACTGTTGATTGATACACGGGTGGTAAGTTATAACATCATCCACCATCAGTAGGACTGCCAATTTAAGAACTTCCAGTGCATATAAAACAGAATAGACGCTGCATTCGTTCATTTAATGTTAACCCAGTTTTAATATCAAGATTGTCATTCATTGGTGTTTTATTAGAGCTACAAGGGAAATATTTGTATATTGACTTCAACTGAAATAGTCTGTGTTATCTTGTACATTATATATTGTGTAAAATTTTAATTGTTTTTAAGGGTTTGAATAGTTTTATGTACATTGTGTAAACACTGACAATTAAGGATTTAATTTATAACCAATGTCAAAACAACGCATATCTAGTTATAAATATTAACCATGAATGTTAAACAAATTTATATATATGCACTTGACACAGGCCATTGAATATTCCCCATAAATCTTAATATGGCAGTTAAATAAAAACAATATAATTAGGAACCTTGTATCAGGATATAAACTATCTGCATTAATAATTTGTGGTATAAGGTGGTACATTTTAAGTACAATTATGTTCTTACACGATGGGAGATTTTCGACCATCCACCCTATAGCCCTGACCTCGTGCCAAGTGACTTCCATCTCTTCCGTCTCATGAAGCGCTTTCTGGCAGGAAAACATTTCAACAATGATGTTGAGATACAGACGGCAGTCATTTCATGGCTCCAGACATTGGCGGCAGAGTTCTATGACACGGACAAACAATTGTTGGTACCCCGCTATGATAAATACCTAAATAACAGTGGCGACTATGTAGAGAAGTAGCTAGTGAATCTTTGGAAATATTGCAATAAATATTTCTTACTTAATATTTATGTTTTCTTTACCAACGATTGGAACTTACTCTCTGGATGAACCTCAGATCTTCTTTGAACCTCAGATTTACTTTGAACCTCAGAATTACATCAAAGGTGTGTCATGCGAAAAAGTTTTATCATAAAATGTCTCACAAAATGTCTCACTAATATTTTCAAAATCTGACATAAAAAAATATATATTATACTCATACAAGTGTTCCAGAATTAAAGTGATAAAATTGGAGGGACTGTAGAGTGGATTCATACAAATATTTTGAGATAAGGAATTTACGATCTACACAGTTTAATTACTGACCATTCCATTCAAATGCCACGTGTTTGATATTGACCAATAACAATTAACAATTCCTCGGATATAGTCCAATCAAGGTCGTTTATTATAAAATATGCTTACTAGGGTCGCCAAGATGCAATTTTACCTGATGAAATATCAGGACATTTAACTGGACACGTAAGGCATCAACATACAGTGATTTATTAAGTCACATGCTGCAATTAAGCAGCAAGAAAATTTTATTTCATACAACATAACTTGTTTGGAAGTTTAATAATATAAATGTCCACTGATTAAAGACACAATTTCAATTCGGTGAAAGCCAGTTCATGTGCTTTTATAGCATTCTGATGCTGATGCTCTCCATCTTTTGGTGCGCACTAGTAGTAGCATTGGGAACTTGAATCAATTCATTGAATTGATGTATGGACTGTTCAGTCATTCAGTATGCCATGATCTCTTTTCTCTTGCTCAAATCTAAAAATACACATGATGTAAGAATTATCTTTATTTCAGGCCATTATCAGTGGCATAATTGGATGGAGAGGAGCTTCGAAAATGATTCTTTCTTCACTAATTTTGCTTCAAAATTTAAATTGGTCTGTCTAAACCTCTTTACTATCTAAATGAATATTTTTCTGAATTTAATGTGCACAGTGTCATTTTCAGCACATTCTGTGAAAAAGCAAGCTTTCTGTACTTTACTAATTATATTATGCAATGGGTTGGATGGTTACTGGTTCAACCTGCATGCAAAACTAACAACTGAAGACACAATAGAAGACTTTCACAAAAAGTGAACTTGAAATCCCTATATATATACATTTTTTAAAGAGAAAAAAATATATATAGGGATTTCGTTGTACATATATATATACACACACACATATATACATACATATATACATTTAGTTACCCAAAAAATTAGTTGAACTTACTCATCTTGTGATATATGTATATCTCCAGTTTGTATCTTGAGTCCTTGTAATATGAACATTGGCCCCCACCAAGAAAGAGCTCCAGCTACAAATGCGACACAAGTAAATCCACATGTTGATAGCATGAAGCTTTTGCTGAAATGATAAATAATGTTCATCAAAACATTGCTCTTCAAAAAGGAAAACAGTCAAACCCGCCTAACAGCCACCTTCAATTAACAAACACCTCAATAAACGACCATATTTCTATGGAACTAATTAATTTTCCCATAAAGTCTATGTTAATATTCCCTCCCTTTAATGGTCACCTCACACCGTAGTCAGCAGCAAGTCATAACAGAGTATTTTATTCACCCTTGAAACTGTCAAACAGGCATGTCAATGATTTTCGGAAATCAAAAACGCCAAGTGCAGTTCACCAGTTTGAAGTCTGCAAACCATTGTTGCTTCTGAAGAGGGGATTGCATCTCTTCATAATATACAGCCTCTGTGTTACACCTTAGATGCAGTACAGCAAGAATAGTGTCTCGCATCTGAATAAACTTTTAGAATCCTTTGAAAACGTGAGCCTTTGGAAAGAGATGTGAAAACAGTACAGAACAAACAACACTGAAAGATTCTTTAAAAAAAAAAAAAAAAAAGTAAATTGAAAAAATGTCTCTCTACAGTACATTATATATAGTAATAAGAGTGAACTACTGTATAATTATTCCCCTGTTGATATAGACATAGAGTACATCAAGTATAAGTGCAGTATGTTGATTTTGTTTATTGTATTGTACGTAATTAAAGGAAGGGTAAACTAAAAAAATACAATTTTTTTATTTTAATCTAATCGCACGGAGCTTTGAATTACGAAACGAATGGTGATCTCGCGAACTTCAAGCGCCTAATATTACGCTTTGTACGGGTGAAGTAAAAAGCTACTGTGACGTCACACTTGACTAACTCGCTGACAGGACGACAGTTGTTGTAATGCTCGCGCGTGTGTTTCTAATGCACCACAAAGTCTCATTTGTGTTTGTTGTTGATAGAGATGTCTGCAATGTTACCTTATAAGGACAAATCTCGGTATTCACAAATTAATATTACACGAAAAGAAAATGACAAGGAATTATTGAAAGAATTGCAAGGAAGAAAAGAAAATACGGAATGGTGTAAATGTGGGCTGTGTATACATATGAAAACGGGCCACGAGAGTGTGTGTTGTCGAGACTGTGAAGTAATTTGTGAACAGAAGGGGGTTGTAGACTGTATAACACAACATGCCTCATTCGATAGCGTTATTTTAAATAAAGATACACTACTTGCTAGTCGTTATCAATTAAAACTTAGAGCTAATACAGTTCAAAAACAAAATATTTTTTCAAGATACGAACAGAGTCACTTTCAGATTCAGAATCATCTTTTGCGGTAGTAGAAATGTCTGAAATGCTAAAAGAGCTATCTAATTCACAATTTCTAGAAGAAACATTCAATGAATCTGTGCAAACATTGACATAAGTTTCATTTCCTAGTTCACACTGAACGCCTACGCTGTTAGAAACTGAATTTTCGTCATAAATACTAGATTCCACATTCATGATTTGTCCATTCCCGGATACTGATGGATTACTGTTCGAATCTTGCAACAACTCTCTCATTTCCTTCTTCCTCAAGTTCGACGATTTTATTTTCTTCATTGGCGGTGTTTCAGAATTCCCACGCAAAAGAAGTGATGGCACAGCACTTCGTTTTTAATGAAAGATCCATATCGGTCCCAAATTTCCACTGATACAAATCCAATAAAAAGAAGTGTTTAAAAATATATTTCAAGTCAGTGGATAACAGTTAAAATCACTACACAACGTTTCAACTCTCCCCTGTTATCCACTGACTTGAAATATATTTTTAAACACTTCTTTTTATTGGACTTCGTTTTTAAACAGATTGCGGGGTTTCTCCAGTTAACTGTTTTCGTGACTGTACCGAAAGCTCGGTATCATTTTCTTCAAAATGTTGTGAACAAACCGTACTGTATTTACTAGGAACAATTTTTTTTTCTTTTTATTTTTATCAGCCATTGCTTATAACGTTCGGGTGACTTATCTCTGTTTCGAAATCGATGGAAAGATATTTTAAGTGTGTTATCACTCTTCGACGATGAGTATGTACACCCCACAACACAACAATAAACCATTGTTTGAACAGAAACTCACTAAAAAACTGTAACAGTAGACAGAATGCTGTGAACTATCTTTCACCGGGCGAGACTGAGTCAAGCACTCGTCAAGCGTGACGTCACGCACCCACCGCGTTACAATAAACATATTCCTTTTGTGATTAAATGTGAAGGTGTAAAACATTTCTAACAGCGAATATCATTTCTTAAAAGCATTTTCTTTCAATTCGTATGAAGAAAATTACACTAAATTTTTAGTTTACTTTTCCTTTAAATAATGTGTTAAACACTAAGTGCACACATATGTTTGTTATCTAGAATATCATATTATAGGTTCTGCTGTATCTAATCATTTCATGAACCAGACCTCTTCACTGATTTCGAAAATTTAATAACCTTAATTTAGCGGTCACCTATTTACTAAAGGCTATTTTTTAGAAGAACAACTGGTGACTGTTTTAGGCAGGCTTGACTGTAATATATTATATCAATATACACCTTACTACACAAATCTAGGATATGATATTTCCCTCAGTTGCTCTGAACTAGAAGGATCTACCAAGCAAAATCAGCAGAGAATATTATAGTACGTAATAAAGTACATTCTAAGGCATAAGGATTATTAAAATCTAAAAACACTGGAATGATAAATTGAACATCTCACTGTCAGCTGTAACATAATATCTTACTTTGAAACTCTACATTGTGTCCATTAAAGCAGACTTTCCCAAGTCACATCTATATAATACAGTTTTTTTTTTTTTTAAATAAATTATATATATATATATTTATTTAATTTAATGCAGGGGCAATTTGATGTACATCATTAGCCACAAGTAACAATGACAAAGCGATACACCTAATACAAAATACATAAAATACAAAGCATAACATTGGAAACAAGGAAGGCACATGTTTACAGTATAGTCATCTTAACTCTTGCCTCCCAGTATCGGTCCACCAAAGTTGTACATTTGAGGGCAGGGCAGATGGTAAGATGATGTGAATCCATGATGGAGTTCGTGTTGCATAAGATGCAATTTGGGCTGGTGAAAATGCCAACATGATGTAGGTGTTTTGCAAGGCAGTCGTGTCCAGTTGTCATGCGGAAGCTTGCTACAGCCTCTTTTCTTGGCCAGTCTGGAATAGATTTGATGGTGTCTTTCCACTGACAATCCTTGATGCGGTTCTCCAGGTTCTTCTGGTGAGTAGCTTTCATTTTCTGATGAATGACTCTCGCAGCACTTCTGTATTCAGTACTAACTGGATAGGGATGGATTTGGGTCCCTTTCTTTGCTAGTGTGTCAGCAGCTTAATTTCCGGCAATGCCGCAATGGGATGGAATCCATTGCAGGACTACTTTCTTCTGTTGATCAAGTAGGTTTCTGATAAGTTTTCTGCAGTTCAGTATATCATGGCTAGGTGGTGTGTTGTGATTTGAAATTGCTCTTATTGCAGCTTGTGAATCACATAGTATGACGATGTTAGAAAGAGCTGTTGGTCTGCATAGGAGTTGTCTCAAAGCGATTTGGATGGCTCTAATTTCACCATCAAATGCTGTGTGGTTTGCTCCAACCGATGAATAGAGTGAGAAGAGGCTGCAGTCTATTCCGGCTCCAGTATTTCCATTTGTATCTATTTTGGATCCATCGGTATAGATAAGCATCCATTTTTCTTCCGGGTATCGTGAATATATGGTATCTAATGCGATGGTTTTAAGGGTATTCGGGTCAGTATCACCTCTCTGTAGTGATTCTGTTAAGTCGAGGGCATGGTCTATGTTGTACATGTCTAGAGGGTTTTCTGGGCGTAGTATTGGCTCAGGTGTTAGGATTAGGTCTAGTTTTTGTTTTTCCTTTAGTACTTTCTGAGCAAGACCTTCCTGTGTCTTTAATTTTCGAGGGTATTGAGTGGTGTAGTTGTAGTTTGTGCCAGGCACACGGATTAGTTTCTCATGGAGCTTTAAGGCTGATTCTTGTATCTCCAACTTTATTTCAAGATTTCCCGTATAGAATAACATAGAAGAGATGGGTGTTGTTTTCACACCACCAGTAATAAGTCTCATGGCTTGATTTTGTACCTGTTCCAATCTTTGGATATTTTGTTGAGTTGCTGTTATTAAGGTACCTGCACTGTATTTAATAAGTGGTTTAAGGTACATTTTGTATGTAGTACTGAGTGTAGAGGTTCTGCAGCCCCATTTACAGCCTGCTAATCGTTTCAAGATGCTGAGTCTACCTTGAACTTTTCCTGAGATGTTGTCTATGTGTTCTCTCCAGGTTAGTTTTGCATCTAGCGTTACACCCAGGTATTTGAATGTTGAGACGTTCTCAAGTCTGGTATCATCAAAGAATACGTCTGGTTTTAGTTGGTTGTGACATAGTGAAAAGGTCTGACAGGCTGACTTTGGTACGTTCACTGTCATGGAATTTTCATGGCACCATTTATTTATATCCTCTAAAGCACTATTAAGAGAGTGTTCAATAAGTTGTTTAGCTCCTTTTTTAGGTGCAGAGGTCCACAGTACAAGCTCATCTGCGTAGAGTAGAACTTTGATGTGTTGATGTTTGTGTAGAGTTTCTACCAAGTCATTGATATAGACATTGAACAGGGTGCAGCTTGTGACAGCTCCTTGAGGAAGGCCAGTTTGGAGTTGTTTGTATTTGGAAGTTGCAGAGCCATAACGGATTTGAAAATGCCTTTGTCCGATGAAGCTTTTATACCAATTTAGCATGTTTCCTTTAACTCCACATTGCATTAGTTTCAGGAGGAGGTTTGATTTCCATATCGAATTGTATGCATTTTTGAAGTCAATATAGACTGCTGTTATAATAAGCCCCTGGTCCAGGTTGTCTTTAATGTTTTGGGCGAGGATTGCAACTTGTTGATCTGTAGATCGATTCTGTCTGAATCCTGCTTGTGCAGGGTGGATTATATATATATATATATATATATATATACAGTATTTTCTTTAAATTAAGTACAGCATACTCCCAATTATCCATGTTAAGTTGGACCATGACATGCATGAAATATAACTATTCTAGCTCCACATAATGTTATGGGCTACATAATCTAATGCGATTTTAATAGGCTGTAAATGCAAATAAATCTGTCATATGTTCATTATACTCATTAACAATAATAGTATGTCTATGCATTGTAAGTATATAAATCTTAACCCTTTGCAAACTGAATACAGAATAACTGAGTGCAAGCTTGTGAATTTCCTCCACTTAATTTAAAATTTCTCCCCACTTTATGTAACCAAATTGTGCATAGAGAATCTTATTTGGCTTCTCTGGAAGCCAATGAGTGCTGAAACGTGAATATTGGAGTTAGCAGTACAGAACAAAAAGTAAGGTAGAATGATTCGAGTAGTTTCACCTGGAAAGTTTGGGCGAGAAACTATTTGTCTGATGAATGCAGCACATCAAGAAGGCATATGCAGGAACAAAGTTACTTACCTTTAAGCTACAAATAATTTTTTTTTTTCATATGAAGAGTTACTGAATAAGAGATGGAACAGCTGCTTGTCAAAATACCTCTTTTAAAAGTAATGTTATAAATCATAGTTACTTTAAGACCTATGTCTTTTTACAAAAAGGAAAACTGGAAAACCAAACCAATAAGATAAACAAAAACCTTCAAAAACGTAACTAATAATCATCAACTGGTTATTCAAGAATAAGAATCAAAACAATAACTTACTTTTTGAAGAGGGCTTTCAAATCACTGGTCCAAGAAGTTGGTGTGAGGTCGGACCCTTCACTCTCTCCCCTAGGAGGATCTAACATGACGAAGATGATAAGCACAACAGCAATGGCTCCCATGACTGGAGTAACACGTAAACCCCACCTCCAAGAACCTGCTGCCTTTGCTGTCTCTGAGCCAACAATATAACCTAAACCACTGAAAAATAAAAACTCTAATTAGTTTTTCAGCAGAAAAGAATATTAGAAATTATATTTTCAGAAAAACAAAATACAAATTAAGAGGGAAAGAAAAGATTTTAAAACATTTGCTAGAAAATGTGCAGGCATATAAACTGAAGTATTAAATCTATAAAGAAAATAAAGACTATAATAAAATAAAATAATTAAAAACAGTGAAACTTCTCATTTTCGAACATCAAAGGTACGTAACAATCTGTCCACATCTGGGAGGTGTTCTTTATTGGGAGGTAGGCTTTCCCAATCTAACAGTAATTTAAAACATGCATTTTGTGTTCCTTCATGCTTTAAACAAAATGTATATATATATATATATATATATATATATATATTTTAATTCTAAAGTCTACAACTACTGTAGTCCAAAGCAGAGTACTTCCCTGCGCGGTGCACTGCTGATTAGAGGGGCAAGAGGCGATATATTGCTCCGGGGGAGAAGGAGGAGGTGAGGGGTACCATCACAGGTGGCTAGACAGATTCTTATTGGTCGCCAGCAAGCTTGCGCGCGCAACGGCCACATTCCTTGCATTCCTCACAGGGAAGTTCTTTGCTTTGGAGAACAGTACATGCATTACAGTAATTTGCAGTTTTCAACTTGAAAATAATGTGCTTTGTTAAGTAATCTTTCTGTTGCAGAAATGGTATTTGGAAATACCTGAAAGCATAAAAAACACTGCTTTTAATATTTTTTCCACATACTTGAATACTTCAACTTTTTCACAGATAGTAATTTTGTCAAACTTTTATGTTTAGGTATCATGTCCCTCAAGGCAGGACAACTGAATGAAAAGAAGCACGGGGAAAAAAAGGAAAAAAAACAACAACTTTTCACTTCTGAAGTGCATTCTAAATCTACGCTAACCATTAAAATTAAAGATAGGCCAGCAGGCTGTCATGAATAACCAAAACAGGAGGATGTACTGGACAATAAGCATGTATATTTCAAGTCATCAACTTTTTGTGATCGATGAACTTTCTTTACAACCAATAAAATTTTGTTTGCATTTGAAAATGTAACAGTATATTTTATGTGTGTTATTTTATGGTATTTAGTTTTGTTTGTTCCTAGTAAATTTTTGTTACAGGCTTAAGATAAACTGTAGTATGTAAAGCTTCTTCTTTGAACCAATGTCACCCCTAGCATGAGTTTTGCTCTTTGGGGTTGTAAGGCAACCTCCAGTTCGAGAAAGCAAAATACACAGGACCAATTTTAGGTAAATATAAATATACTAAAACGCAAACTGAAGATATGATTTTCTTAGAGAATGATATAAACATGTTCTACATAAAGCTGGCTCCACACTCTCAGCGAGACTTCACGAGAGTTCTAATCTGTTCTCCCCTCAGAGTCTGTATTTCAACTTGAGTGAAAGGGCCTCATTTTAACTGTTGAGAACCTCTCTACATCCTTGTACACATTCACCAAGTTAGATGTGGAGAAGATCTTCCATTTTTGTGTATATTTGCCAAGAGGTTTCGCCAAGAGTGTGGAGCCGGCTTTACTGGTTGGTATATTACAATTTTGGAATCAAAAGCTATTGTCTTGAATTATAAATGGTAAATTAATACAAAGAAACAAGTCATGCAGTTACAACCAACACTGATTTTCCAGATATAAATTAGGTGGTACGTACTCTGAATTTCAAGAAAGAAGGTTAGGATATTTGCAGAGGAAAATATTTTATCAGCATCCAGATAATATGTTTTAGTTATCCAAAGCATAAAACTGAAATTAACTGTTGAATATGATACTCATTTGTTTACTTCTTTCCACCTCAAGTTTGCAGTTTTTTTATTTTTATTTTTATTTTTTTATTTTTTTTCTCGACAGCGGTACAATCTTTCCTAGTACTGTTTTCTTAAGTCACTTCAGTCCCAGGAATAGTCAATTAGGTATTAGAGAATTTGTCTAACCCCAGATGGTAAGAACTGCTCATATTTCATTAACTTCAACTTTTTTATTCACTGATGACGAATTTATTATTTACATATACATTACGATTTTTGTAATCGAGTTCACTGAACTGAGCTATGACTAGTCTATACACTACAATTTGCACATGGAATTTGAAACCAGGATACCTACCTGAAACCTGAATCTGGAAATATCAAGCCGTCATTACAGCTGAGACTATACACAAAAATACTATGGAATGACCGCCATAAAAGTTCCCAATAATTTTCTTTCTTTCTCATATTTTTTATATATACTATTCTCCAGGTCAGTGTAAAAGTATAATAGTACTTGTACTAAAAATCAGCACTGGTTACAAATAACAATACAAACAGATTGCTGAAGAACCTTACCTCCCCACTGGAATGGCAAAGTAGAAAAGGGCAAGCATCTTAGATCTCATGTCCTTCACGTACAAATCACTAATTATAGTTGGAGCAATAGTAGAGTAACTTGCTTCGCCAATGCCAACAAGTATCCGGAATGTAAAGAACCATCCATAGCTCTGTAAGGATAAAATATCTTCATACAATACAACAAGTTGCACTTTGATTAAACTACCTTAAGTAGTACTCTGTCAGCAATGGGCAATACAAAGGGTTCTTGTTAGGAGATAGGTAACAACAGGGAAGTTAAGGTATGGTGGTTACGAAAGTGCTTTGGAAGAGCCTACAATTTCAATTACTTGATGCCTGAAAATATACTTACCAATGAAAATTTTTAATTTTTCAGAGTTTCTTATACATGGCAACTTTGCATATTGTAAAATGTATTGTCTACCTATCCATTTGTATGCTTATATGCAGTGGTGTTTTTCAAGAAATAAGTGTAGTAGGATTCCCAATTTCAAGAAAGAAGATTATTTGCAGAGGCTAAAATTTTATTAGCCGATGAATGATCAGTTTTAGTTATATCCAATTCAGAAAACAGAAAAATTGTTAATCACTGTAGCAATAAACATTAAAGCAGTTACTAATGTTTTCTAAACTGCTAGGAATAGGAATAGACAATAAGATTTAGTGACTTATTACACTTTAACACTATTTCCAACTACAGATGTTAGAGAGCATTATAAATAAATAAATAATAAATAAGCCTCATTAATCCCATAGGGGCAAAGGCCTCCCGCCAATAGCAGGATTAGCTCAGAGCGTCACTCGATAGGTGAGCAAGGTCTAATGAGTTAATATTTTCCTACTAATTTCATTGGAGACTGATCAAAACACATTATAACCTGAACAGTAGACAGTGACTTTAAACTAATATAACGAAAAGTATTCATTGTAGACTACTCAAAACATATTATAACCTGAACAGTAGACAGTGTCTCTAAACTAATACAACGGAAAGTAGTACACCGTTCTGAACAACCTTACTTTCTCATAATTCATTAAATTAAATTCTTGTTCACTTATGGTAGAAAGTAATGGGTTATTCATGGATACATAGCCATTTATGTAATTTAATTGACAAGAGCCTTGACAATACTTCACCACCATATAGGTTATCTACATTAATTTTGAATAGACCAAAACTTATACAATAATTTTAATTTTATTATTTTTCAGGTCAGCATATAAAGTTGAACGGTACATATACCACTGCCTAGATGTCAATGGAAGATGGAAAGAAAAATGCTAGACGCCAGATTACAACACAGAGTCAGGAATTAAGAATTGAGAAGAACTGGAATAAAAGATGCTGCCGATATTGCTGACTTCTCAATTAGACCTTGGCAGCAGGGATGCCCATCCCCACAAAGGCTACGAGACATCCTCCACCCCCCAAAAAAAAAAAACCCATTGCCTTTGGTCGAATTTTTACTGTGTGCTCAATTTGAACTATTCTTTTTAACACAGCTGGAAAGCATCATAAAGCTCAGTAGCTGTTGTGATACCAGAGCACAAAATTTTAAACAAGGAAGTAGAAAATTAAAATCAATAAAAGAAAGTCAATGTATGTACTGGTAGACCTATTTAAAAAATCTGATGTGAAAGTCACATAACTTCCTCTGCCCAAATAAAAGTTTGCAGCATTTACGCTAATTACGCTATAAATATCTTATAGCCCCTTCTTTGAATGTAGCGACTAAAAACGCAGGCTATGGGGAAAAAAAAACAAGTGACTGCAAACGTTTATTGAACTTTCTGCTGTTAAGAATAATTTCCGAAATTTATCAAATATTCCCTTCAGACATTTCTTTACTGTAAGCAGGGCCAACAGTACATTTTTCTCTCTTCACGTGCTTATATAGAATAAAATGCCTTAAATGTCCGCGTATTAAGTTGTTCACCAGGCAAGTTGGTAGGTTACAACCACCCTTCAGAGAATGTTTTTGAAATGGTATAAGCAATCTATGTACAAAATTTAAAGGAAATTTTTAGAACCATTTATGAGAAAATAGCAAAAAACAAAATATTCTTCATGTAAAGTCCCCTTAAATATAAGAAAAGGTTGTAGCCAATCTTCACAGCCTCAGAAGGTACCTAACCCAAATACAAAATTTTGTTTTCGTACGATTTACAAGAAGCCGTATTGCAAAAAGCACGTATTCACAGTGGGTTGCTTATAACTACCCTTCAGAGAATTTGTTCGAAAAAATGTTTCAAATAAAAGTTTTAGCTCTTGGTACATGTATTCTTTTGACTAAATATCCTGCGATATACCCTCAGGGTAAAACGCAGGTTGTAAATATGTAGCTAAATAAATAAAAAATAAAAATAATAAAAAAATAAAAAAAGCAATCCATGCGCAAAATTTAAAGAAAATCGTTAGAGCCGTTTTCGAGAAAATCGCGAAAAACGAAAATTTCTTCATGTAAAGTCCCCTTAAAAATAAGGGAAATTTGTCGCCAATCTTCGAATCACATCTTTAGAAGGTACCTGACCCAAATACGAAATTTTGTTTTCATACGATTCTCCGTTTCGGAGCTAGCCTGTTCACAAACTTCCACACAGACAGACACACAGACACATAGACATGTTTCCAAAAAAAAAATAGTATTTTTGGATTCAGGGGGCCTTGAAACGTGTATATATGCTAAAAACTCAACTTCGAATTTTAGGGTCGAAAACAATACTTCCTCTACCTATAGTACCTATGGTACGGGCAGAGGAAGTAAAAATCAAAATAAAAAAATCCCTTTAGGCAGGCCTACAGGCTGAGGTAGATTTCAAAGTGCTTTTGGTTTAATTTATTATCGCTGCGCAAACCCGCAGTAATAAGAACTGAATTCGGTAAAGAGGAAGAGCCAACAATCATTTGTTTTGACAACAAGAATAGGATATAATATTCTAGGAGGCCGTGCGCAAGATCAGCAATGAATAAAATTAGCAAAGCCGCTAAACAAGACAAAATTATGATATTATAATAATTCTTTTAAGTGTTATTCTTTTCAAACATTAAAATCTCGCGTCATATGAGAGCTATCTAGAAACTAGTTATTGATTTGTAGAGTACTCATCAAGAGCTTTTCAACGATACCCCACAAGACGTAGTTTCAAAAACTTCGAACTTCCATCCCCTCACCCCCACCCCCACTCGTACCCCCCAAAACCCCCGAATTGTTGGTGTCACTGTGAACTCCATAGGGAGTGCTCTAATTTATTCAAACAAAGTTTCCCTCTATACTTCATAGGGGCCGAGATATAAATGTTTTAAAATTTCAACCCCCTCCCCCGACCACCCCCTTGGGCCAATTTTGCCCATTAACGAACTTGTCCGAACTATTGGGCCTAGAAATAACATAATAAAATTTGGTTCAAATATCTTCAAAATTACGGCCGCTATCGTGTAAAGATATATATAAATATCACAATTTTTTTTTTTTGAACGGGCGGTGGTTTCGTACTTAGGGGAGCATGAAACGTAAAGATATGAAAGAATTTTTCGAAAATCATGAAGTGGTATCCATTGCAATAGGTAAACTTTATAGGCTACTTTATGAACATATACAAACTGCAATACCAATTGATAATTATTTTCACATATTTCAGATTTTTACTTCCTCTGCCCGTACCATAGGTACTATAGGTAGAGGAAGTATTGTTTTCGACCCCAAAATTCGAAGTTGAGTTTTTAGCATATATACACGTTTCAAGGCCCCCTGGATCCAAAAATAACATGTCTGTGTGTGTGTCTGTGTGGAATATTTGTGAACAGGCTAGCTCGAAAACGGAAAATCGTATGAAAACAAAATTTCGTATTTGGGTCAGGTACTTTCTGAAGATGTGAGATGAAGATCGGCGACATGTTTCTCTTATTTTTAAGGGGACTTTACATTAATAATTTTTCGTTTTTCGCGATTTTCTCGAAAACGGCTCTAACGATTTTCTTTAAATTTTGCACTTGGGTTGCTTATACTAAGAGCTAAAACTTTTATTTGAAACATTTTTTCGAACAAATTCTCTGAGGGGTAGTTATAAGCCACCCACTGTGAATACAGGCTCTTTGCAATACGGCCTCATGTAACGGAAAGTCGTACGAAAACAAAATTTTGTATTTGGGTTAGGTACCTTCTGAGGCTGTGACACGAAGAGTGGCGACAACTTTCCCTTACTTTTAAGGGGACTTTACACGAATAAATTTTCGTTTGTCACGATTTTATCAATAACGGCTCTAACGACTTCCTTTAAATTTTGTACATGGAGTGCTTATACCAAGAGCTAAAACTTTTATTTGAAATTAAAAAAAAAAATTCTCTCAAGGGTGGTTGTAAACTACCCATTGTTTGTAGATACTCTTGTCTTGCCTGGTGAACAACTCAATACGCGGACATTCACGGCCTCTTTATCTATATTAATAAAAGGAAGTGTCTGTCTGTCTGTCTGTCTGTCCGCGATGCCCAGCGAAATCTACTGAACGCAGAGATCTGAAATTTTAAACATAGATGGACTAAAGGGTCGGAATGTGCACCTCGAAGCCGGAATTTTAATTTTCGCTTTCGTTCGTGAGTTATCAGTGAAAAACGGGCAGAAAACGTGTATTTATTCCGTTTTCGAAGCATGAGTTTTCAGTAATACAAATCAATTACACTAGGCTTTGGCTATTTTTGTCATTCCTTCGACATAAAAGCATCGCGATTTTTTGAATGTTGTAGCTCACGCTGGTCGATTCATTTGTTTTTAATGTCAAGGCACGCAAACATAATATGAAATTTTCAACCTACACCGAAGAGGATTATTATTATTATTATTATTATTATTATTATTATTATTATTATTATTATTATTATTATTATTATTATTATTATTATTATTATTATTATTATTATAGGGATAATCAATATTAGTCTAAATATGGCCAAACGTTGTTCGATTTGGACGAAACTCACTATACAGGGGTTTTTTGGGCCAAGGAACTCGAATCTGAGGTCGCTTTTACCAGGTGACGCTATCTAATCGTGATATATAGTCCACATGATTTAGGTGTTAATATAATGATTTAACTATTATGCTCTTAATTTTTAATTTTTGAAATAATTATCGCGGGCACATGCTATCTTAAAATAATAAAAGGACGTGTTTGTCTGTCTGTCCACGATGCCCAGCGAAATCTACTGAACGCAGAGATCTGAAATTTTAAACATAGATGGTCTGAAAGGTGGGCGAATGCGCATCGGAGCCGGATTTTTAATTTTAGCTTTCGTTCGCGAGTTGTGAGTGAAAAACTGGCAGAAAACGTGATTTTAGCGCTGTCGAAGCATCAGATTTCAGTAATACATTTCAATGTCAAATCAATTGCAGTTGGCTTTGGCTATTTTTGTCATACCGTGGTAATAAAAGCATCGCGATCGCTAGATTGTTGTATGCCCACGCTGGTCGATTCATTTGTTTAGAATGTCAAGGCCCGTAGACATATGAAATTTTCAACCTACACGCATAATGAATAGAGGAGAAAGTGTGATGACTGAGGTAGTTCACTGGTTCCGCCGCTAGGTAGCAGTTACTCTGCTTGAGATTCACGGGAGCAAGATTACTACGGGCGGTATAGGAAAAATTGCAAACATTCTTAAACAAAATAATACATTAATCTATTTCAAAACGACTCACCTTATCTAAATTGAATTCTTAGATACTTTTGACAATTTTCGGGCTGCTTTACACGTCTTGGAAGATCTCATATCCATAAATAAACATGGCCGTGTGTAACAGTAATTTCTCAGATTGCAAGAAGCTTGACCGTAACATTTCGTTCCACATCTTTCCAAAAATCGAATATGTTCACAAGCAATGAACAATTATATAATATAGGTTTGAAACAGCTAAGGGATGTTGATCTAATATTTTGTTGCCTAGAAAATAGGGTAGAGGGTATGTTAGTATAATTTGATGAGAATTTGTTAAAGAATGTACATTTGTATAGAAATAACAACGTATAATTAGGGTAGAAAACAGCTAAGGGATATTTTATAAATTAATATTAATATTACATTGTATAAGAATATTACTGAGTATTAATTTGTATTAATATTGTATTAATAGTAATATTATTTATATTAATATTATTTATATTAATATTAATTTTCTCCTGGCTGTATGGGGTAAGCTATGTAGATGAAACACGGTCAAAAGTGTAGATCTGTGTACAAATTATGTGAACAGAGATAATATAAACTAAGGGATGGTTTGTAAATTGCAGGGCACGGAAAATTTCATAAGCAGCACTACAAAAATAGGGCGCGTGATCTTTAAAATTGGCGTCTCAACATCCGATAAAGACGCACATACGCAACAATTATTGCTTTGCAATGCATTCTACATATATCACACAATTTTTCAAAGCATTTTCCCTGATTTTTTCATAAAAAAATTAAATCCTCTTGCCTTAACTACAGCCCGCTATTTGCTCAAACCCTCGACCATTCGCCGTTCGCTGTAACTGATGTACGTCTTATGTTGTTAAATTATATTATTAAAAAAAGGAACAATATATTAAACTAATAAGACATTTTCTATGATAATTATACATAAAAATTACTAACATAAGAGAACAGAAAATATGATAAATAATCCAATAAATGCATAAATAAAAGTAGTGCAGATTTACTAAGTTAGAAAAAAGCTTCATTCAGTCCTTTTCCCCAGCGGGTCAATCTTGCAGTATGGGTACAAGTAGTCAGTTAATATAGTTTTATTATTGAGTCCACGAATAAATTATGTAAAAATGTTTACGTTATTGCTAGTATTTTATGGAAAAGATACCTGCTAATACCTTAATACCATTCTGATAGCTTTAGCTTTAGAGTTATTACTATTACTCGTTAACCATTCTGGATATATAGGTGGTACTCGATTTATAATAAGATCCAAATATTTCACTAAACCTTACACGCTTGATCTCTTTCTGGACACAAAAATAAAATAATAAATTTCGCATAGTCAAATTTGCATCACCCTCAACATTTCACGATCGTCCCACATCATTCATTCAGCTGTAGCGCTCGGAATAATTATCACTCAATTACTCGTAAACCATTCAAGATATAAAGATGGTACTGAAATTAAAATAAAGTTGAAATATTTCACCAAAACTTTCTCGCTTGAAGTTTTTACGGGCCACAAAAATGAAAAAAATTGTCGCATAGTCAAATTCCGTTTCACCCTCCATGAATTTTGTGTAATTGGTGATGTGTATATAATGAAATAAAAACATTTATGTCCGCATTTTTTAAGCCTCTGTTTTAACCATCAGAAGGACTGTGTTGTGCAGATTATTTCTGCACAAATTTCACAGAAATAGGACCAAGGGTTAATTAAAGATTGCGAGTTTAATCATAAGATGCCAAACTATCATGATGCAGCATTGAGAAGTTGAAACGCAAACGAAGGTGCTGCCAGTGTTTCGGTGGACCGCCGCTCTCCCTATACCCACCATTGTATTAGCGGTGGAGACATCACACTTTCTCATTCTATTCATTATGCTACACGGAAGAGGGATAGGCCTAAATATGGTCAAACATTGTTCGATTTGGACGAAACTCACTGTACAGGGATATTCTGGGCCAAGGAAATCGAATCTGAGGTCGCTTTTACCAGGCGACGCTATCTAATCGTGGTATGTAGTCCACGTGATTTAGGTGTTAATAAATATAATGATTTAACTATTATGCTCTTAATTTTTAATTTTTGAAATAATTATCGCGGGCGAAGCCGCGGGCACATGCTAGTTCTATATAAGTACGTGAAGTGAGAAAGATGTATTGTTGGCCATGCTTACAGTAAAGAAATATCTGAGGGGAATATTCGATAAATTTCGGAAATTATTCTGAATGGCGGAAAGTTCAATAAACGTTTGCAGTCACTTGTTTTTTCTTCTTTTTTTATAGTTTGCCCATAGCCTTTGTTTTTAGTCTCAAATTCAAAGAATAGGCTATAAGGTATTTACAGCATAATTAGCGTAAAATTGTGTCTTGCGATTCTGTACAAGGATATGTGAATACTGCTAACTTTTATTTGGGCAGAGGAAGTTATGTGACTTTCACATCAGATTTTTTTAAGTGCATGCTCTTTAAAACAGCTGCTTGTCGGACTGGTAACACGCGGAAAAATTGTATTTTAACAACCAAGACCGCTAAAATTGCATAAAACTGCATTTAAAATGCAGGCTTTTTCGCAAAACAGGGTAGCCTGTTCATCATATAACAGGCCTGTTCATCATATAAGAACAAATATGAGCCAACAACTTGAGCATTTAATTGCAATATATTCTTTCTCATAGTCTACTGCTGCCGTGATGTTGCTGGCACCAGCTCCAATTCATTGTTTCTTGCTTGAATTGGAATTTTCTTGGGATTATCACTCATTTTCAAAAGCTTTTCATAAATACTAGTTAGTATGCAATATTGTTTACAAACAACATATGTTATGATCTATACTGAATTTCGTATTGGTACGGATTCAGGCGGCTGTTGAATGTGACAACAAATGACTATTCCTTTTACATGAATAATATAATTATATTTTCACCGTAACAGAGTTTGAAACAAAATACTTGACCATAAAACAAACACAAGGCAGCATTATTTCTTTATGTTAATCAGAAACTTGACCAGGTTTTTTATTTTTTATTTTTTTATAAAACACTTAAAAATATAACAACAAATATAGGCATAAGCCAACACCGTTTTATTGATCATAAAAAACCCTTTAGAAAAGAGAAGAATTTATTTCCCAACATGGAAGTGAAAATGACAGTTCTTTGCAAATTTGAAACTATTCCCCGAAAATGAAAATCCACCACTTGTTTCTGATATTTCCTCTGATTAGAATCATGAGTCGTAGATGCTGATGCATTACTGTTCGATACGGTGGATGTTGACGTAGAGGGTACTTCTCCCAAAATCAGTTTTGATACCTTCCTTCTCCTTTCCATCAAGTCTTTGATGTACCCTTCAGCAACAGAAGAAGATCGCCAGCCTCCAAGATGTTTTAGCATAACTAGATCCGCTCCTCCATCAGCTACAAGCATTGCAGAAGTACGTCGCAGCAATGACCAGTGTACAGTTCAGGGTTCGGAAGTTTCAGATAGTCTGCTACTACTGCAGGTATTCTGCCAAACGAATGTATGCCAACACGTTGTGCAGTACACTTTTTATTTCTGTAAGCTACAAAGAAATAATCATGTTGAAGGCTTACTGGACGCAAAGCAGCATACTTGCAGAACAAATCCATAGGGTTAACAGAATTTCCTTCTGCGACAACAGAAAATATTTGCCTCCGAATTTACTTGTATCAGCAAGTGTAATGGTTAAGGAGTCATCACTGTCTTTGATATCAGGAACTTGCAGTGAATGTAACTCTTCCCTTCTACAAGCTCCACATATGGCAAAAAATAAAGCCACTTTTATCATAAAATACACATCATTATCCGCCTTACATAAAAACTTATCTACTTCCTCCCTCGAAAGAACCTTTGACGTTTTTCCTTCATATCCCTCAGAATTACACTTAAGAAAGGCAATTACCTCACGGTAATTCTTGATGTCAATATTTTCTTTGATATACAAAGTACTTTTCATAATTGAATACTTTGACCATAGTGATAAAGCTTTCAATGTCTTTGACTTTTCGTGTAGATAAGTGAGTATAATATCTTCGTTTATAAGCGAAACATTATTTACCTTGTACCACTCTTTAAATGTAGCGTATTCCTTCTCATATTGCAGCCAAGATTTTGATGGCAGCAGCTCCAACTCAATACTTTTTGCTCGGACTGAAATTTCCTCTGGATTTTCAGAGATATTTACACAAGCGTTCAGCTTAAGCTCTGCCATCTACATCAGGATTTCGTATTGGTACGGTTCATTGTTGTTTCATGTTTCAGGGGTTGAAGGATATGACGTCAACAAATGGCTGACTATACCTTTTATAATTAATTATATTATATTTTTATTTCATTTCATATAGCCTAATTTAGAGAGCTTTTACTAAAAAATATTGTATGCACCACGTACACAAAAACTTTATCGAACTCATCCAGTATTTCAGCCTCAGCTTACACCTCTGCCGCTATACTAGATTCGTCCGTTAAAGCGTTATTTTGTGTACTTGATACATAAATAGCTATTATGATCCACAAACTGAATTAAAAATTTGATACTGAAATTAAAATTTTAATAAAAGTGTTTAAATTATGTTCAGAGTATTGTCATAACTCATAACAGCGTAATCTTGCTTATTTCGACATAGGCTTACCATTCATTACTATGCCAACAGTTGGATTTATAAACAAAATTAGGTAGTATAAATAATAAAAAAAAATGTAAAAATAAATTTACATGTAAAAGAGTGGTGTACTTCCATGGCCTTTGAAAATAATTTTCTTCTATCCACGCTTGATAAAAAAATTAGCAGTATCTTCAACATTGAGGATTTAATGTAAAATGTTATTTATGATACACAGGACTAGCATATTACTTAGTCAAATATCTCCCATCCTGCTTCTTGGCCTATTTTTGAAAATTATTAAGTTCTTTCTGCAGAGTAACTGAACTCACCACATGGAATTCAGACTGCAAAGTAATGAAGCCAGTATGTAGTCTCCATGACAACACTATTTTTTGTAGTGTACCCAGATGCCCTGTAAAATGCCATGGCCTGGAACATGGGCGTACGGTGGGGGATTTTTAGGATTATATGATCATGTTCAACAATTAAAAAAACATTGGTTTGGTTATTTTATTATATTTTCTTACATAACACAACATTATTAAAAAACTCTTGTGAATTTCAATTCATCATTAATGATATTTTGCTCTGGTAATTTATTTAATAATAATGCACATACTTAATCTCAATGAGCAAATGAACTGAAACAACTTCTATGTACAGTAAAGCATAGGCCTATTGTTATTAAATAATACAAAATTTCCTTCGGAATTTCTAATAAATGATTCGATAACCTGGATATGTATGTGGTGTGATTGGTTGGATCTCAGGAGTCCAGTGAATATCAGCTTTCAATACATGAAATCAAATTTTTTGGGATGTACTTGGCTCCAGAAACCAGCACGACTAATTAAACAAAATTACTATGTCTGCAATCAACTTGCCGATACAGAAACAACAAAATATGTTAAGTTACAATGATTCATAGTGCTTCGCATAAAGAAATCGTGTGGATTTTAGCCCATAGTATGTATTATATCCTACAGTACTGTGATAATTTCTCAAAAGAAATGTTTTATTTATAAGCTATTTAAAACAAGAAAACAGTTTGGAATTCTGTGCTGCATAACTAACATATTATTTATAGTATACTAATGGCCACAAAACAACTGTTTACTAAAATAGTGTTTTAAGTTAAAATGTGCGCAAGAACATTAGCCCAGTCAAATGTTACATCGGAACTTGTATTAATGGAGTATTAATGATTTTTGGAGGGGACTTTAGGATCATTACTGGGATCACAAATCCAGATTTGCAACCCTCAGAAACCTGTGCTCGCTGAATGGCGGTTGAAATAAACCGGCTTTTTCGGACTTTTTTCGGTTTTTCGACAATATCTCCTAAACTATGAGTTTGTTAGAAAGAATCTTTCTTAGATTTTTTACAGTAAATTACATTTTCTAAAATATGAGATCAAAATCGTTTTTGTAAGTTATATATTTACCGAGATACGGCTTTTCAAAGATTGGTCTTTTTTTCAAAAAAGTTAACATTTTAAGTTTTCTTCGTGTTTCGAACTGAATACCGGCAAAATGACACGTCCTACAGAAAAGTCAAGGCAACAAAAGTTGTAGGAAAGCTTTAATTTGAGCTATAGCTGGTTCTTGTAGCTCAGATAGTCTCGTCATAAATGACAAAAACCGAAAACATGAAAAAATGCTTTTTTGGGTGAAAGTTGAATAACATCGTTTCCTCCACCAACACCTTAATTGTTTTGGTAACATTTCATTTCATTTCATTTCATTTCAATTTATTCACCAGAAGAATCTTGTTACAAAATTCATGGTTTCGTCACTTAAGTCTAATACAATATATGATACAACTTGTTAACACTGAGATATAAAATACTTATATTAGGATTAAGAGGAAATCTCTCCTTCAAAAAGCACAATTAAGCATAACTAATTTGATAAGTCTACCATCTGTATATCAAGAAATTCATGGACAGAAAAGGGTTGATACAATAACAGGATTTTTTTAACTTTATTTTTAAAAGCATTGTTAGAAAGAGCTTTAAACCCATCGGATAACTTATTATAAATATTTATTCCTTGATGTGTTATACTATTTAAGCGTTTTGTGAGCCTATGTTTACTTAGATGAAGATGATTAGCTATTCTGGTATTATGAGTATGACATTCTGAGTTTTTTGTGAAAGATTCTTTAATCTTATGTACGAAACATACAGTTTCTAAAATATAGATACTGGGTACTGGTAAAATTTTCAACTTTTTAAAAACTTCTCTACTAGGAGTGCGGACTGGCACTTTCAACATAATTTTTGCTATTTTCTTTTGTAATTTGAAAATGGTTGTTATTTTTGATGATGTACCCCAGATACAGATACCATAAGTAATTTGTGAGTATATAAGTCCAAAGTATACAGATTTAATAGTTTCGACAGAGACTACTCTAGCAAGAATACGGAAGGCAAAGTAAAGTCTACTCAGTTTATTTGCTATGTAGTCTATATGCGTATTCCAAGAAAGATTTGATTCAAACCAAATTCCCAGAAATTTGGTATTTATACTTTCCTCAAGGGTTGTTCCGTTAATATGAATAGCAAAAGAGTTGTCAAGTTTCTTTTGGTGGAATCGCATTAGTATTTTTTTTTTTTTTTTTTTTTTGAGGTGGAGTTTGCCATGACTGTAAGTGTGAAATTGTCAAATCCACTTTTTTTAGAAGTGTAGTTGAGTCAGCGTCATTAAAAACCAGGTTAGTGTCGTCTGCAAATAATATTGTATGAGCATGAGGTAATTCAGAAGGAAGATCATTTATGTATATTAAAAAAAGCAGAGGCCCTAGAATACTGCCTTGAGGAACTCCATCTTTGAGAAGCATGGCAGTTGACTTAGCTGATTTAATTTGAACAATTTGTGTTCTGTTTTGCAAATAAGATATAAACCAATTGTTTGCAACCCCTCTGATTCCATACCTGTCCAGTTTTTTACATAGAAGTTTGTGGTTGACAACGTCGAAAGCCTTTGTCAGGTCAAGAAAAATGCCTAATGTTTCTTCTTTTTTATCTAAGGATTGTAGTATTTTATCTATAAAAGCAAAAAGTTCATCATTTATTGACTTATTTCCTTGAAATCCAAATTGTGAGGGAGAGATTATCTTATGGGTATTTAGGAAGGAAATAAGCCTATTGTACATGACTTTTTCTAAAATGTTTGAAAAGGAGGATAGAAGTGATATTGGTCTATAGTTTTCTACTTTGCTTTTATCTCCTTTTTTTAATATAGGTTGGACTCTGGCTATTTTGAAACAGTCTGGAAATATTCCTACCGATAGTGAGCAGTTGCAGATATCAATTAGCGGTTCAAGAATATAAGAGTAACTGTTTTTTGCGACAACGTCTGGTATTTCATCTATGCCTTGCGAATATTTGCTTTTTAAATTGAGAATTATCTTCGTTATTTCATTTTTTGTTACTGGATTAAGAAAAATCTAATTTGGATTTGAAATTGAATTTGTTTGAGACATACTAATTAAAGTCACATTCTGGAGAGATTTACTCTTAAGATCCTCGATGACATTGACAAAGTATTCATTAAAAGTATCGGCGATGACTTGAGGGTTTTTTATGGCATTTCCTGATTCTATAAGTTTTATATCATCTTGTTTTTTTATTTGACCCGTTTCTTTTTTTTTTCATGTTGGCGGATAATGTCTTATAACTGTGTATAGAAACTATTTGTGTGTATATGTGTCTATGGGAGACGGATTTTGCCAGAAAAAAATATTTAAGCAGTGTATTTCATAAAAATGTATTTACTTTTAACCCAACAGGCATATTTAAACCATGTGTGAGGTTCCTGGTATGGGATGGTATGGGACCTGGGAAGTCGATGGTGGGGTGATGTCTTCATCCTCACTTGAAGAACTGTCATTCTGGGATGTGGGCACATTGCGGCAGAATTTTTCCCCTGCAGAAAGTGCACAAAGCTGAGCATTTCAGCCCAGTTTTGCAGCAGTTGCAGCTCCCAGCGCAGCCCATCTTGCACTTGCATGAGATCAGTTCCCCGTTACTGACAAAATAGTTTCTATTAGCATTGGGATTGTTGGAGGCTATGAAGTCAATTGTTAAATTGTCAAGGAACTGGGAACAGAAGGCGTGGTTAACACAGAAAACCAGACATTTGGGAAAGTTGGATTCAAACGTAAAGACAAAGTTGTTACCTTGGCAAGCGTCAATAATTCCATACAAGTCACTAATAAGAAGATTGAAGTCTACCCTCTCACAATATTTCAGTGAGTTAACATTGCCATAAAAATCCGACACAGAGTTGAAAGCCCACTGCAAGTATGCATTGCCCCCTTACCCAATGTCTCTTTTCAACGAAGCTGGAGTGAGGAAGGGAACTAAGACAGGACTAACTAAGGGAACTAACCTATATTCGTGTTTCACATCCCTCACTACCAACATCTCCCGAGACGCCAATATCCACATCGTGTTCGATGGTGGCTACTTGCTCCACAAATGTGTGTGGCATCAAAACACATCAGTGAAGACCATCATTGATGGCTACATTCATTTTGTGAAAAACCATTTTGGGACAGATGTAACCCATTTTCTTCGATAGATACCCGGCGGACACCTCTCAAGAAAGTACCAAAAGTGCCGAACGTCTCAGATGATACTCCGCCCTCAACTGCAGTGACATTGTCCTATCAGCTTCAACTATCGTCAACATCACGCAAGAGAAGTTCTTATCGAATGACACTAATAAGCATAGGCTGATAGAGCTACTGAAAACTGGATTTGAGCAGCACGGTGTTGAGGTGACAGAAGAGGACGCTGACATTGTTAGAGCTGCCATCACCAAAGCTGACTCTTCTGAGAAGGTTGTAATCATCGTGGAAGATGTGGACCTGCTTGTGTTATTAGTTGGTTTGAATTCCAAAAAATACATCTACTTCCAGAAGAGGGGAGCCAGACGTCCAATATTCATCTACATCGTTCACCAACAGAAATTCTGATTACTCTCCCGGGCCCCTTTCAGGCAGGGGAAAACCAAATTTGTCAAACCTTCCTCAAGAACCCAGCACTATTCAAACAAGCAGAAGTCTTCCTCCACCCAAATGTGAGTCACGAAGTATTTCGTCGCAGTTTATGAAGGAGCGACTGACACCACCCTCAACGACCTGACAGCCAAAGTCAACCTCGCCCGTTTGTCACCAACCACAGATGCTGCAAAATATCATGCTTATTGTATGTATTACCAGGTATGTCTATGTACAATTCCTATCATTATGTTCTTAAATTTCGTTGTTCACTTATACACTCTCATGGTACACCATGTGTATGCTTTGAAATATTATAGAATAACTAACTTTCTTTCTACTTTTTCGCAGATACAAAAGTGGTTGGGGTGGAAAAAACTCACGGATTTGGGTGGAAGTTGGACGAGTTGGGCTTACTCCAATTGCAATGGAAGTTGAACCAGCCCCTCAAACCCTTCTGCAACTGATCTCGTGCAAGTGCAAGATGGGCTGTGCTAGGGGCTGCAGCTGCCGCCAAACTGGGCTGAAATGCAATGTGCCCACACCCCAGAATGACAGTTCTTAAAGTGAGGATGAAGACATCACCCCACCCTCGACTTTCCAGGTCCCATACCATCACATACCAGGAACCTCACACATGGCCTGTTGGTTTAAAAGTAAATACATTTTCTGCTTAAATATTTTTTTCTGGCAAAATCCATCTCCCTTAGACACATATACACACAAATAGTTTCTATACACAGTTATAAGACATTATCCGCCAACATGTTACCAAAAAAGTTAAGGTGTTGGTGGAGGAAACGATGTTATTCAACTTTCACCCAAGAAAGCATTTTTTTCATATTTTCGGTTTTTGTCATTTATGACGAGACTATCTGAGCTACAAGAACCAGCTATTGCTCACATTAAAGCTCATTAAATTGCCTACAACTTTTGTTGTCTTGACTTTTCTGTAGGACCTGTCATTTTGCCGGTATTCGGTTCGAAACACGAAGAAAACTTAAAATTTTAACTTTTTGAAAAAAAAAGGCCAATCTTTGAAAAGCCGTATCTCGGTAACTATATTACTTACAAAAACGATTTTGAACTCATATTTTAGAAAATTTAATTTACTGTAAAACAGCTAAGAACAAACACACAGTTTAGGAGATGTCGAAAAACCGAAAAAAGTCCGAAAACCGGTTTATTTCGACCGCCAATCAGCGAGCACAGGTTTCTGAGGGTTGCAAATCTGGATTTGTGATCCCAGTAATGGTCCTAAAGTCCCCTCTAAAAATCATTAATACTCCATTTAATGTAAGTTCACGCATTTTTTTTGGTAACATTTGACTGGGCTACATGGAGCTGAGACAACATTATATTCAACTCCCTCCAAACAGAATTTCACTGTACGCCCATGGCCTGGAATATGATGCACTCAATCAAGTTAGAGAGGATATCGATAGAATTCATTCCTATAAATCAATAACAGGGATAGAAATCCATGTATATAAAAATACGGTGTGATAAGAAAGAAATGCGCACAAGCGTGCATTGAAGAAACTGTTCATTCTTCGGCACTAAGTTCGGTCACAGATTTGTCACATTTTGCACACCAAAGTATGTGATAACGGCCACAGCTCTTCTCGCAATAGACACACACACATGTTTCGGACACGTCCTGGTGGAACCGCTTGGTACTGCACACCTTGTGGTGGAAACCTTGTACCGCCAGTCTGTTGACAACCTGTCTCATTCGCTGGTTGGCTCCTGTCCAAGATCGGTCAATCATGGCGCTGGTGGCATAGAATTCGTCGTCTACTTGCATCCTCTTTTGCTGCAGGTTGTTCATCAGCTCTCCGTATGCAGCTGTGTGGGGCAGGGATAGTAGGTTTCTGATGTCTTCGATCAGGAAAGTCTGTTTTGTCAGAATGTAGACTAGCCTCGAGGGAGTATATTTTGAGACTCCTGTTACTCGCTTAAGGTAGAGACTCTTTACCTTTTCCCAGGTCTCGAGGTCCTTCTTCTTTAGGTCCTCCCATAATTCCTGTATTCCATAGGTTATTATGGGTAGTACTTTGGCATTGAAAAGTCTCATTGCTGTCTCAAGGGAGATTGCTTGCGGATGTCTGATGTCATTAATGGCCCTGATAGCTGCTATGGCTCTGTCTTTTACATGAAGGGTGAATGTTCTTCCCGTCGGTTGCAGCGTCACTCCGAGATATTTGAAGGCTTTTACAGTAGTGAGTCTTCTTCCTCTGTAGTCTATGAAGTCCTGGGAATGAACTCTTCCCCCTCTTCTGAATACCATATGAACGGTTTTATCTTCATTCATTTCGAGTCCGTTTTGGGTGGCCCATGTTGTCAGTTCATTGAAGCTGAGCTGGAGTTCCTGTGCGCTTTCCGAAACAATGATCATATCGTTTGCGTAAATGTACATCTTTGTCTGGTCTTTGTTGCTTATAGCCTCCGTTACGTCTGCTGTCGCTATATTAAATAGCAGCGGGCTTAAAGGGTCGCCCTGTAGGACGCCATTGGTCTGAAGCAGGGGTCTGGAGAGGGTTGCGCTGTCTTGTATCCTAATTTGGTTACTTTCCAAGATTGCTGTAATTATTCTTGTCAGGTAGTGCTCCTTGCCGATCATATGTTCCAGCTTTGTGATCACGGTATTTCTATCCAGAAGGTTTCCTGTAATCCACGAAGACCGCATGGAGTTTCCCTTTCGGCAGTCTTAATGCATCCTTGATGTTCTCCAGGAGATTCTTTATTGCGTGCGTGGCTGCCTTGCCTTTTGTAAATCCAAATTGTTCTTCCGGTATTTTCCCATTCGACGCCACAGTTAGTCTTTGTGTGATTATTTTTGTGAAGAGCTTAAATATCGTGTTTTCCAGCGCGATACCCCGGTGTGATGCATTCACATTGATTGTATTCCCTGGGCATGGGCAATATAATTTCCTCACATCACATTTTTTTTTTTATAGAATAAGAGGCCGTATTGCAGAAAGTGCATACTCAATTGTCTCAGCCTCAGCCAAGCCGGAGATTGTACAAACCATGGGTAGCGAGTATGTCATTTCATTAGTCTATAAAAATCCTATCCACTGATACTTAATGCATCATGGTATGCTTTGGATTAGTTGAGAAAAAGGAATAATAATTTTTTTTTTAATTTATTAACTGCATGCCCCATTACGAAAAAATCTCTATATATATATAAAAGGCTTTGTCCTGACTGACTGACTGACAGGAATCAACGTAGAGCCTAAACTATAACAGGTAGAGACTTGGAATTTTGACAGTACCTTCGTTTCATTATGTAGGTGCTCACTAAGAAAGGATTTTGAAAAATTCTGATTTTAAATGTAAAAAATCAAATGTTTTTGAGAATACTTAAGCCCTTTTTACACAGAATTATCGAATCCAAATCATATTTGACATTAAAACATATTGTTGCCAGTGGGTCTCAGATGGGTTTGGAAAAAATGAGACTAGAATTTGGCAAGTTAGAGAACTATCAATATCCACGATAATAATGCAGTCACATAACTTTCTTTACCCTGGACATAGAATAAACAGTACGAGGTATGGTAATATACATAGGTTGGTTTTTTAGTTTTGGCACCATAGTTATAACTGGATTAATAACTCAAAATATATGGTTCCAAGTTTCATAGGCCCTCGATGTAGTCCCCACCGTTGCATACAACGTGTTGCCAGCGATGCGGAAGTCGATGGATCCGTTGGCACTGCCCAATCTATTGATGGTGCGAAGAGAGCGCTCGGCAGCCTGCTTAACGTCTTCAATGGAACGGAAGTGCTCCCCGCGCATTGTCATCTTCACCTTCGGGATGAGATCATAGTCGCAGGGACTGAAACAAACAGTTCGACCAACCCCCACCAATGTGAAGGTAATGTTGATTCTTGCCTATGATTGGGATGGTGTGATTATTCACCATACCGTTCCTCGAGGGCAAACCGTTAATGCGGCGTACTATTGTTCGTTTCTGCAAGACCATCTCCGAGGAGCTCTGAGAAGAAAACTGCGCCACCACATGGTTACACCGCCCATCGTTCTGCATGACAATGCTAGGGCACACACAGCATGCGTTGTGTCGGCATTGTTGGATCGCTGGGGCTGGGAGGTCCTCTATCACCCCCCCCCCCCCATTCTCCCGACATCAGTCCCTGCGACTATGATCTCATCCCGAAGATGAAGATGACAACGCGCTGGGAGCACTTCCGTACCATTGAAGACGTTAAGCAGGCTGCCGAGCGCTCTCTTCGCACCATCAATAGATTGGGCAGTGCCAACGGGATCCAACGACTTCCGCATCGCTGGCAACACGTTGTACGCAACGGTGGGGACTACATCGAGGGCCTATGAAACTTGGAACCATCTATTTTGAGTTATTAATCCAGTTATAACTATGGTGTCAAAACTAAAAAACCAACCCATGTATATATTATTGTATCGCAGGTTTTTGGAGAGAGAAATATGAAAGGGATATTACATTTCTGTTTAATTTCATCCCCAAAACGGTTTTATGGTAACATGAGAGTGAGAAATAAAATATTCCGCAAAGACAATAGAATGTTATGTTACCGGAATTTATGTTTCTTCTTATTTGAACCCCTACCCGGCTTGCTGTGTACAAGCGATAGGATACAAAATTCGGTATAGGATAATTTCCATGCTTGAGAAAATTTTGTTGTGATCACAGGTATCGATATAATTCATTAAAATACGTTATGTCCAGGTACTGTGGGCCATGCGATATCATTGTTGCATGTTATACACAGCGTAGCGTGAAATAAATATCCTATTCGGAATGTATACTCAAAGGATTCCATTTTATTTATTGATTTGTTGCGTTACACAAAACAATTATGGAACAGAATAGAGCTGCAGAGGATTGGCCGTCTCCAGATTCAAGATTATGTGAGGTTAAAAAGCGACGTGCGAGGTACAGTAGTGCAATACACAACAGCAATTAAAATCGGCTAAGAAAACATTTTTGGGAAAAAATCCCAATGCGCATCAGATTGCTAATACTAATTATCAGAAAAAATTATGCAATTCCTACAATTTATGTAAAAACCACCGCCGTATCGAGAATTACAATCTAGAAGGCAGTGGTAGAAACTATGTCAATATTAATAAATATGTTTTAATTATTTTTCTGTTAAATAAATTATTTAAACAAAACATCCCGAAATACATGAGTAACATGAGCAAATAATCGCGGGCGAAGCCGTGGGCACCTGCTAGTAAATTATAAAGGCCTACAAATTTTAAATAAATAATGTGTTTTAACGTAATCTGAGTGTGCCATGTTAGAAGTCGGCAAAAAATAATTTCGGCTGAACCTTATTCATTGTTGTAGGCTTTGTATTAGTTGAGAAAAGTCTAAATCATTTTTGGGGGGAGTAAGGTTGAATTTTCGCATGGGTATACTGGTATCTCATTATAAGGTTTGGGAATCCGACATTTATATTATACACCTGTAACATCCAATAAAACCTTTCTTAATTTATTGGTCCTAAAATCTTTCTTTGACATCAGATTTGAGTCAAAATAATAACATCTAATGAACCTGTAAAAGTAATGATCCTTCTGTGCAAAATATAACATTTATCTTACAATATACTTTTCTTTTACAGACTAAAATATTTCGAAAAGCACAGTGAATTTTTATTTTACAAAATTTCAATATTTTTGTATTCCCCAAATTTTGGTTCCCTCCAATTTCCCCCAATGGCACAACTTGTGCCTTGTTTCCCCTGTGGGCTTGGCAGGACATATGATAAGAATGGACCCTCCAAGGATGGACATACTGAGGAACAGTCTAGGATCCATGAATCACACGTGGGAAGGAAGCAAAGAAGATGGAATAAAAAATTAGTGAATTGCACCCCCGTTTGTAATATTTCTATATCATGGGATTAACTTGTTTCAACTGTTACATTTATGTTAGTATTTGTTTTGATGTCATTGCAACAATTGCTTCTTTCCTTGATACAAGAAAATTGCTTATTTCATTTCAGGACCCCTGAGTTCACTTACTAAAATGTAAGCTGAAAATCTAGTATTACCGGTAAAGTAAATTACACTTAAGCAGTGAAGTATAATGTATGCAATATACTTACATGTGCAAAGGATCCACCAAGAGTTGTGAGGCTCCACAGGAACACTCCAAATGCCATGATCACCCTTCGGCTATAACGATCTCCCAAGTAACCAAACAGAGGTGCAAATACCATGTAACTAAGCACAAACCCCGTTTGGAGAAGACCAACCAAGTCATCTTTTATGATGAACTCCTTTTTAAGGTCAGTTAAAATTCCTGGAAACAAAAAGAAAAATTGAATATGCCAAATATTTAATGTAAAAATTTGATTATCTATTATAATTAGACATTACCAGAGTTTCTTTAAATTTTATTTAGTCCATTGGAAAATGTTAATTATGGAATTATGATAAATGTGCTGTGCATTTGCAGCCACTCCTCTCATGCTGTTTGTGCGAGCCCCTTATTATCACATATGATGCATACTATACCAACACATTTTTCAGTAAGGCACTTCATTTCAGCATCAAACAAGGGTGGGGGGGACATAGCAAGGGGAAAATGGGCCATATTCCATATGGTCAGCAACAGCATTGGCACATGACTATAGCAGTTGCCCAGCCTGTATGTAAAAAAACCAATGAGAGAGACCAATCAGAAAAGTTAGTCGGTAGCCAATGGGAGTGTCGATGTGCAAGTTTGTGTCCGCAATACAACTTGGAACACAACGTATAGAAACATAGATATGAGATATAGCAAATCCAATCTTAAAGAAATCAGCATCATTCTGTTAATAGTAGGGTTGTCAACTCTTGAAAGTGAAGATAAGGGATAATACTACTGTATATAACAGAACTTAAAATAACGGATAAATGCCAAAAATAAGGGACCCAACGTTTACAACTCGTACAGCATAACAAATGGCCACTTATAGCACTGTGTTAATATTCTCTATTAAAAAATTATATATCACATGATATATATTTATTAAAATAACAACTCCCTGCAGATACAGGTTGCCAATATAGACAGAGTGTAACATATCCAAATCAGCAATATAACTATAAAGTCAAAGTTTTCCTATAATTAAATTATTAAACATTATTGATTATTGTATAAGTGGTGACGAAGAAGAGCGAGAGAACCACGCAGAGTGGCAACAACAATATCTTTGATTTTCTTTTGATTTAGGCTGAACCTTTTCCAAGTAGAAAGGAAGTGATGTGGGATGGTACCACGTGCCCCTACCATGAGGCCAATAACTTCAATTGTTCGTAAGTTGTACTTCTGTTTGAAGTATGAAGCGGTTGGTACATATATGGCTTTCTTTTCTTCATTGACTTCCTCAGGCTGCCCCCTATGTTTCTCAAACCTGATCGTGGGATCTAATATGTATCCCACTTCACTGTTAGAAGGTATGGCAATCATAATATCTATTCTCCTCGAACCTCCGTTCGTAGCTAAACAGTGAACTTCTTCAAAGACCTGAAAATTGATGGATCGAAGTTCTTCGGCAATCATTCCTAACAATACAAAAACACAAAAAATAAATACATCAGGATAGGAGTTTAACACTTAGAGATTACAGAGATTAAGGAACTGCTATCTTTTGAAATGGGCCTACTGCTGGCTTGCTGGTATTTCACAACAGATCGTGCCTCTTTTGTATACCTTTGTCAGTTTTTACGAAAGTGAAAAATGGTTTACAACTATAATGAAAATTTACAGTAACCTGAAGTTCTGATTTTTTTTTAGCAGATCCTACGGCGTTCTTATTTAAACTACAAATCATCTTCTAATATATAAAGTCTAATGTGTGTTTGTGGATATGTGGGTATGTATGTTTGTTCCTTATACAAATCCACATTTCTTCACCAATTTGTACGAAATTTTGCACACATACCCAGTTAAGCCCGGGAAGTAACGCGGTCAACATTAAAATTGAAATAAATCAGTCCTTCCCTTGAAAATTATATAATTTCTGAGAATATTATACTGAAAAAAAATGAAATGCTGTTCAGTTCACATGACAACAGTGTATTGTTTACTCTGATCACATAGGGCCTTGACAACTGGACTTTAACGAATTATGATTGAATCGATGCAATATATTGGCGAAAATAATTACTGAAAAATGAATTACACGAAAATAAAGCACAGTGTGATACAGTCACACAACTTTCTCTACCCTCGACATAAGAAATATTTTCTCACTTCACATTTTGATGTAGAATAAGAGGTCGTATTGCAGGGAAAACTTAAGTGTGTGAGTATGCTATATCAGAAGCCGGTAAATAGTCAGTTATCCATAGCTGTAGGCTTTGTATTAGTTGAGATTTATCATAGGCCCTAAGCATGGGATGGAACATTTTGAGTCCTATACTCGCAGTATATTATGTCCCGGGTTTTAGGGGAGGAAAGTATGAAAGTGATACTGCATTTCTATTTTATTTCAGCCCCGAAACAGTTGTAACATGAGAATGAGAAATAAAATTTTCCGTCAAGTCAATACAATCTTATGTAATTTATGTTTCTTCTTATTTCAACCCCTCCCAGGCATGATGTGTAGAAGCAACGGAATGCAGCATTCGACATCCTCTATGAGCCATAAACAGCTATATATAGCGTTTTCTGATGGAATAGTTTGACAAATCTTTTTCTTCATTTCAAGTTTTACATACATATTATATAAGGACCTATAGTTTCAAAATCGAAAGTCCTCCATAAGTTAATTTTAAATTAAAAAATACAAAGCCCGGGCGACGCCGGGCCTTTTCAGCTAGTATTTCATATATGATCATTATGAAAATAACATACCAAATGAATTTAAAAGAGTGAATGGCGGTAATTCTGGAAATATTGGATACACTGTATCTTGAAAAATACGGGACCCGGGATTTTCGTCCAAATTAAGTGAAAACACGGGATTTGCCGGGAAATACGGGATAGTTAGTAACCCTATTTCCTAGTCAGGAAAAATGGCTTCTACGAGGGGATGCTGAAAAGTAATGCCTCCAAATTTTTTTCGTCTGTTTGCAGTATGGTAGAGGTTTCGCATGTCCTGCATATTACTTGGTTGTCCTTGCCGCTGAGCTGACGCAAAGTACAACCCTCTGCCGCTAGAGGGCTTCGAGTAGTACCGTGTAACATGCCGTCTGTAAAGTGACTATGTCGGTGCGTGAGAAACAGCGTGCTGTAATCGAGTTTCTAACCGCAGAAAACATGCCTCCAATTGAAATCCACATGGAACACCCTCTCCTTCAGCATGACAATGCCAGACCGCACACGAGCGCTGCGACATCTGCAACGATCCGACGCCTTGGATTCACTGTCATCGATCATCCTCCATACAGTCCCGACTTGGCTCCATCCGATTTTCACCTCTTTCCAAAGCTTAAAGAACACCTTCGCGGTGTCCACTTTACAACTGATGAAGCGGTGCAAGCGGAGGTGAGGCTGTGGTTCAGACAACAACGTCCAAACTTCTACAGTGACGGGATCCACAAACTGGTCTCTCGTTGGGAGAAATGTGTGCATCGCCAGGGTGACTATGTTGAGAAATAAATATGTAGAAATGGAGAATAAAGATGTAGTATTGTAATACAGTTTGGTTTATGTCAAAAGCTTTAAGGTGTTCCCGGAAAAAAAATCGGAGGCATTACTTTTCAGCATCCCCTCGTACTACTGCCAAGTTCAGATATAAAGTGCCTATTACAGAAACGAGATTTAAATATAGGAAATTCTATGCCTTTTAATACGAGGGTCGTCCAGAAAGTAAAGAACGATTTGGCGTAGCTAAATAATAACGAAATATGTCAATACAAAACTCTAATTTCCAAGATACAATACCTTTCTATTTCTCAACGTAATAGCCATTGCTATCAAAGCATTTATTGTAACCAGTTTTTCAACGTCGATATTATACTCGTCAACCGCTAAAGACCCGAGTCAGGATGTCACTGCCGCTTTGATGTCTTCATCGGTTAGGGACTTTTTTCCACCCGAAAAGTCCTTTAGATTCGGAAACAAGTTAAAATCGCTGAGTGTCAGGTCAGGGCTGTAAGGAGGATGTCCAAACATTTCCCACTTAAAACGTTGAAGTTTGAGCCGCCGAATGAGGCCGAGTATTGTCGTGAACCTATAAAACACCTTTTTCAGACAACTTTCCACGTCTCTTGTTTTGGACAGCGCATCGCAGTCGTTGAAGAGTTGCACAATAGGCCTACGCGTTTATTCCCTGTCTTCTTGGCAGAAACTCCAAGCTTAGGTCTGGTGGTAGAAGAGCATAGCGTGGACACTGAAAAAACTGGTACCACGTAACAATAAATGCCTTGACAGCAATGGCGATTATGTTGAGAAATAGCGTAAGGCACTGCATCTTTGTAAATAAAGCTCTGTGTTGATATCTTTCGTTATTATTTAGTTATGTCAAATCGTTCTTTACTTTCTGGACGACTTTCGTACTTGACAAACTTCTTGTTTTGTGTGTTGACGCTGCAGTACAACCTCCTAAATGTAAACAGTCATTTATCACATTTGTGCTAAAGAGCTGGTAGGCTCATACAATATAAATAAAATTGTGAAGATTCGGGGTGCGAAACTGGGCTTTTTTAAAAGCCAGTGATTGATATATCCATTAAAACTGAATGGTCATTACTGAGAAGGTTTCAGGTAGAGATCACACGTTATACACTAAACTCCAAAGCAGCCAGGGAAAAAGGCAATGATAATAGGAAAATGTGCCCAAACTTTTAAGTTAATCTTCAGTCTTTAGTTACTTCACTTTCGGCCTGAAGCGTTGAGGGAACCCGTAAATATACAGCATCGGACCAACGGCGTTACTCTCCTTTAAGGTTTTGTCTCCCCGTCCTCAGCAAGAAGTGAAACGGCCAACATTTTTCTATGGTTGCATTCTGGCATGTTCCCTAAGGCTATAATGCACACAGTTTATTTAGCGTAAAGTAGATCAATTTTATTACTTTCCACAGATTCAAAATAGCCTACATGTCAACACAACTCGTATATGTGTTTTCAAACGGATTGTGAAACCAAATTAAATTAAATCTGTTGTAAGGTATACAATTAGAATCACATAAGATGTTTAATAAGAATCATAATTAAGGGCTAAATTGTGTAAGCGTGTCTCACAATTCAATATATGGTACATAACTCACTGAGAACTAAACCTAGGTCCAAATAAAATTCTAGCTCTATCGGCCCAAATTAAACCCCATTAGGAAGAACTAAAACTAAATTAAACTAAACTCCACATCGCTACTCCCTTGAAGGATGCGTCATCTACCATAGGCAGATGGCAAGATTGAGGGGCATGTGGTACGCATGCAGACACCCACGGCCGTTCACGATGTTCCCGTGACCGGATCCTCTACTTCTTAATCAAGTACCTTCTGGGTTTGTATCACGCGGCTTAAAACACCCCGTTCCAGATTTCCCTAACTCAGAAATATCCGAGAAGGTACCGAGGAACGAACCCGGGCCTACTGATCATCAGTCAGCGACGCTATGAAATTTGGGTTACTTCATACAAAGAATTTTATTTCGCAGGCCTATTTATCCACATAGCCTTATTCCTGAGAACATGAATCCTAATAACGCTTTCATGTCCCTTCCATTATTCCTTTCACGAGAACTAGGTTAGGCGTACTTCTCACGGCTGATAATGTTCTCAAAATGGTATCTTAAATTAATGTGGTTGTGAAGTGAGAGAGAGGAGGCCTAAAGGAGAAACCTTATGAGAAATTCTGGAATTGAGGCAAAACAGAGATATGTACCGGTACTCACAAGATACTATCGCAATCCTTCAGATGTATTGGCACATGCTTTTCTCTGAATGAAAATTGGTAATCAAAAACAGATGAAAGTTATGTTGGCTCAGAGGTTACACTTCAAGAGCTCAAATCTTACAATATGATCTGTTTTTAATGCAGATATAATGATTTTGTCGCATCTGTGTATTTCTTATAACGGTACAATATAAATTATTAGGCCTATTTATTTATACTATTCTTATGCTGTTTGTTGGTTTGTTATGGTTATTTAAGGATGGTTGTGTACTGCTGCCTAGGCCTGTAACAATCATCAGTGTGCGTGAAATTTGCCCCGGACTCGCACTGTCGCATTTAACGCAAACAAATGCAATCGACTAGGGCCGGGATCGAACCTATGAACTCGGGAACAAAAAACTAGTGTCTTGCCATCTGCATCATACCGGCCGAGTACTTATGATATTTGGGATGATATAACTTAAGTTTACATTAAGTAAATTCGCACAATAAATCACAGCCCATGATGTGCTCTGTTTTTGGCACTGACGTTTATTTTGTTTATATTCATTAGGCTAGTTTTAGAAACATTATTTATTGATTAAGTTATTATTTACAGAATTACGACACAGAAAAATGTTAAGTCTTTCCTGGTTTCAATATGATTTTGATACTTGTAGGACGTTGCGTTTACTAATCACTTAGCGTGAACATGCACAATATAAACTAATCGCTAGCTCATGGGGAACTTCTTGAGTACACTATCTCCATTACCGTACAAATTATGGCCAACTGATTTAACATGTTATTTCAATGAAGATTAATTATTATATTGATCTTTCATTTAGCCTATTTTTAGAGAACTCTAATGCTAACTGCCTGAGCTATTCTATGGTTATTTTAACTATATGGTTAATGATTTTTATTTATTTATTTCAGATATTTTAACACAGACAAACGCTATGATTGGCTACGGGGCAGAATTGACTTGGGTTGTGACTACAATTCAGTGTGCGTGTGTGTGTCCAGAAATGAATATTTTACAAAAAATTGAGTGTTTTGATGTGAGATGTACCGTACCTATAGACTATGGTTGCTCATTGCAGGTATGAAGTATATGTTTACTGTGTGATAACTGCTGGAGTTCGTGCATTGAGTTTGTGACAGCAGTTAAACAAATTATTTTTTGTTCCTCTTAAGTGAGTCTACATTATGTTCAGGATCCTAGAGAGGATACCTATTGTAAAGTGGAAGGTGCAGGAATCATCGTGTAATGACATTCGGATGCAATTTAATCGCGAATGTATCAAGATGGACTCACAGACAAAACAACTTGCATGTTGGATGCATAGAGCCAGTGGCGTCACGTGGGTAAAATATTTGGGTGTTCACATGGGGCTAAAAATAGAAAAACAAAATACAGGACTTACGAATCTCATCACTTGTAGAAAAAATGTACTCTTCTTTCTTTCTTTCTTTCTGTGCAGGGAACTTCTCGATAACTTTAAAGTTGAAGTCTTTCTTCTCGCGCACTAGACGTTTCTCTATTGCCAGTATTGCAAGTGCTGCACGGTATTCACACATTAATAAACAAAATTACTTTTAAGTTCACTGGTAGAAAACGAACTAGCCTATTGAATGCATTTCCTAAATGGTTATAGCAGTGAACTATATATAGTGTTCTACTAACTACTATAACTATTCTTTAAACTAGGCTAGAATTATTAATATTATATACACTACTAAACTAAACAAACAATCGCGACATCTCAAAGTTCCAATTGAACTGATACGGAATTCCTGTTTGGGAGAGAATGTAACTGTAAACTTCGCACCCCTTACTACAAACAAGAACAGCAGACTACCTACCACCCGCTGGTCAATATTTGCTGGCCCAAAAAAAAAAAAAAAAAAATTTTTTACGTTTTGAGCAAAACACATAAGGGATAGAAGACTGTGTTGCAACTTATATTTTCCAGCTGAGGGAGAAAGAGAAATCACTGTATCAATGTACTGAAGTAAAAATTTATCTATTTATTTATGAATAATAATAATGGCATATTGATGTAGGTAATTGTGACATAAACGACGGAATGTAGAGGAAATAAACAGCAAATGAAAGCTTCACTGTGAATTGTGAAAATGCGACAACACTGTTCACACCTATATAATAAGGGAAGATGGATGGGTCATAAAACAAGTTCCCTCTGGCAGCTCGCAAGTTGGATGAGATGGAGGGGTTGTAAGAAAAACACGTGGGAGAACTCTAGCGTTTACCGATGATGCCGTCTTCAGTTGAAGAGGGGAAAAATCAGATGCATTGCCTGATGCTGCCCTCTTAGGTCGGGTGCACGAATGACGTGTGATCCTGTCACACGTGCTAGCTGCGGAGCCCCTGCTAACTTTAGGTAATGCAAAACGCAGTACTAAGAGGTTCACTCCTAAGCTATTGAACCACCTCGAGGAAGACCGCAAAAGGGAACAAAATACACATCTTTCTATACAGCGAGACGGTAAACCATACAAGAATTATTATTTATTCAATAATACTGACAAAATTAGGTAAGATAAGAATTATTAGGGAGTTCACGTGCTCATGTGATCCTATGCAGGAGACGCCACTGCATAGAGCCCATGCTTAGCCTGCTCTGTATGGAATCAAACAAAAGCAAAACGTACAAACAAACAAAGTAAGAAAGAAAGAAAAAGAAAGAAAGAAAGAAAGAAAGAAAGAAAGAAAGAAAACGTGCGTTTGCCGACCCATTACCACATTGTGAGAGCTCCCAAACAGCTCCCGCTGCAAGAACACCCGCAATGCTTCAGAACTACTTCCGAGTCACTAATGAAAAATGGAAAGTGAATTACGATCATGGCCGTCCGGAAGGGGGGCAGAGTAGGGCCGCTGCCCCTCCCTGGAAATTTTGTTTACACATAAATCTCTAAATTAAATGACTATAAGCAACTAATGTGAAGTGAGGTAAGTCTTCAAATATTGTTGTATGTTCGCGTTGTTTGGATGTAAACGAGCTGTAACAGCTGACTAGATATTACCTTGTAGGAATAATTACTTCCCCTAAACTTGAAACAATGTATAACCAAACATTTTACTGTAATGAAGATAAGGCATTTTATATTTTATATGAATAGGCCTAGTAGAAATTGTAAGGAGTAAGAAAAGTCATGTGAGTGCGTACATCTGATGTTTTCTTGTATCCATGGCCATAGTCCATCTACAGTAAACGAAGGATGTTGATTATATAATAATAATAATAATAATAATAATAATAATAATAATAATGTGAATAGTGATAATAATAGCAATAATAATATGAATACCAATATAAATAATAATAATATTAATAATAAAGCGGTTGCAGTAGCATAGTGATGGTGTCGGTGGCAGTAATTCGTTCACTGGCCCCCCCTTGACAAAATTTCTGCGGACGCCCATGATTACGATGTAAGGTGGTGAACATGTTGAAAGTAACAAACATATTCCATGATAAACGATGCCAGTAAAATCGCTCTTTCAACAAAATGGATACTTATTTCTGGACACACTGTATATCAGAACATTCAGAAACACATTACGCGGGTTTTGATATAACTTTTGCAAGTTTTCACTGCAATTTCTTATTCTGCAGTTCCAGAACTTTTAAATGAGCGATGTATTAATATCGGAGAGAGTGCGTTAGGAAGTTCCCTTGTCATACTGTAGGCCCATTATTTCATGATGTCAAAGCAAACGTACCTCAAATCAAATCGAGAACCCTATTTTTAGTTTCGCTCTAAGGTGACGAACAGATTTATAAAAGACCGTTGATTTCAGATAATAATAATAATAATAATAATAATAATGTTTTATTTTGCCTGGCAGATTTAAGGCCATAGGGCCTTATCTTCCACTCAACCTGGATAAATACAAAATACATTAAAAGAAATCTACAAAAAACAAATACAATAGATATCATACATAATAATACAAAATGCTAGCAATAGAATAATAATACAATATTGATCTGCCTATATTAAAACATGAGACAAAAATGCGTCCAATAATATGAAGAGAAAACAAAGTGAATTAAAAATTATATATAATCGGGTGTGCGTACAATTATAATATTATACTATAATATACACTAAACTTTAAATTCATTCTAGTTAGCAGCGTGATACTTGAGTGACTTGGACCTAAAAATCTGTAGGCTCCGACCAAGGTTACTGATCTTGGGCTCCGACTACCCCTGATGTCCGGCGAAGGGAGTTAGGTGCGGACGGATATAGTGAATGGCGTTTGATGGCGTGGAATTGACAGTAGACTGTTTTTCTGAGATCGTGTGTCGCGGTTATGTTGGGAAGACAACAGTGAGAAACGGGAGACTACAGTGTTTTGCAGATGACAAGCCGTTTCTTCCTTCTCCTACTTAGATACGCGGTCCAATCAGAGACGGCGAGACGGAGGGAAGACCCTTACTGATAGCGGCACCTCATTAGCTCATACACGTGATTGGCGGTGAAGGAATTGGCTTCTCATTTGAAAAATACTGTAAATAATTATGTGTAGTATATTAAGTATCTGATAGAGTAGAGTTAGGGAGTGTAGTTGGCGTCTGTCCTTTAGTCGAAGCCAGGATAATTTATTTTGTATTTATTTATTATAAGAAAACCCCAACGAGCAAAGCTCACCTTTAGGGGCTATATAAAACATGACATGCATTGTGGTACATAAATTTTCAATTACAAATAACTTATAAATATACAAGAGGTACATAATAATTGTTCAAAATAACCTGAGACATGATCATATCGACGTATGTTGAATATGTGACGGACACAAGAATTCTGAACACGTTGTAGCTTACAGGATAATTCAACACTTACAAGGGATGGTACGAACCTTCATGTCGAAACCCACAAATTTTGTACACATGTAGGTCATCCTAAAATGGAATAGTACACAAAAAATTAGCTGCCAGTTTGAACTGTGAGACCATTAAATTGAAGCTTGAAGTTTGGAAGCGATCTAGTTGGTTACTCCTGGATCTTTGTAGCGACTACTGCAACTTACTTGACTCATTCACCGGTTTATCAAACAAGGCAGTAGCGGCTCGTACTTGTAAACGTAGGTGAAGCTCAAATCAAGGTTTGCAAAGTTCATGTCGGTGCAATAACAGTAGGAAATACAGTACAAAGTTCTCCCACAAGGGGAAGAAGGTGGCTTTATATTTATCCCTGCTATCAATGCACATTGGCCTACATATGTTATTATGTTACATTGCTTACCGATTTGTTGTATGTCAAGTTGATCCTCCTATCCTCCAGAGCACGAATAACATTTAAAAATTCACAGACTCCAGTTTCATTTTATGCCTAAGGTGAAGGCATGGCCAACAGCATAGCTTTTTAATGTAATAGTTCCTACATAACCACTGGTGCTGGTTGTACCACGAAGCGTTTAATTTGTCTTTGTACGGCTTGCTAGCCTGGGAATTTAACTTTTCTCTTATTATACTCTCTCCAACGACTAAAGGGAGTATGTATCCGTTTTAACAGATTCAGTTTTACATTACAGCTTGTGATACATTTATATTGCCAAACACAATGAAAGTAAACAGCATTTTTTTTTAAACTGAAGCTCACCTGAACTAATAAAGTGAAATCACTCTTAAATATACGTTACGAACAATCACAACTGACACATAGCAACACATGGAACAGACTGACAATTTGGAGGGAATGCATGTTCCCACTAATATTCATCAGGGTAGAATGACTGTGTTCAAAACATAAAACTTACTTTCCATTTGCTTCCCTGCTACAGTACTTTAAAATTATTAGTGGGATTCTCAATTAAGAATCTGTAAAAATGTAGCCCCCCCCCCCAAAAAGCGAGGAAATATAATGCCTTCTTATCTTACCTAATAAAACTTAGAAAATAGAATCAGAGCTAAATTTATTTTACTTTGTAGGAAAACTACAGTATTTAGGAAAGAAGTGTCACTTAGACGGTCCCGGCCGGGGAGACAAGTAGTCATAAATCTATCGGCTTAGCTCGGTGAGTATAGGCAAGGAGGCAAGAAGACCAAAAATTGTCTGCTTCAAATATGATGTATATCCCGAAAAGAGGGTGGAGTAGCGGGGGAAATTTTCTACGCGTTGCCATAGCAACCGCTGTAAACGAGAAGAGCAAGAGAAGCTGGAAAGTTTGTTCTTCACCCAGCCCATTGGTGTTCCGTGATTGCCCTCCTGGTGAATGTTGAGAAACTGCGGAACGCTGACTCTGGCGCGAACATTCAAACAATATATTACTGAATTTCATCTTACGAGAATAACAGTAAAAGTAATAACGATAATAATACTAATATAATAATTATGATCATAAAAATAATTATAAATAAAATTCGAATCAAATAAGTAGGAAATGGTAGGTGAATTTGTTCTTCATCTTCCCCTGAATAGCCGCTACTGAAACAAGGGCTTCCTTCTTGTTATCGCAGTATAAACAACGACCGTAGTGATGAATTGTGATCAGTGTGTCTATCAGTTAATAGAAGGAAGTCACCATGAGTGTCTCTACAGATGTGTTGAATCCTATTAATGTGCTTTCAGTTGCTATAAACTATCGAACCAACACAAGTGTGAAGAAGCAGAATGTGATATGGGAATACTTCTTCGATGTGCATTTTTGTGCTTTTCCCATTCTATCGACACTAGGCACTTCTGTTTCACATTTATTGAATAGTAAAGTTTAAAACAAGCTGTTCTGTGCATGGGGAAGTGATCATGCAACTGTATACTGTGACTACAGTGTTGTGTTGCGCCGACTGCCCGCATGCCTCGCTCAAGACCTTGTACCTCAGCTACAGACCGCATCCCTGCTAGACGGGATGAGGCGCTCAGACAATGCTTTTTTCGCGATATTGTGAGTGATTTTCATAGACTTGCAGTTCGAACTGGCAGCTAATTTTTTGTGTACTGTTCCATTTTAGGATGACCTACATGTGTACAAAATTTGAGGGTGGGTTTCGACATGAAGGTTCGTACCATCCCTTGTTAGGTCGGTGAACAGGACATCGCAATAGTCGAAGTGGGGCATCACAAGTGACTGCACTAACGTCTGCTTTAGTTTAGCAGACAGGAAATGTTTTGTCTATTTAGTGAATGCATAATAGAAAATACTTTTTGAAGTGAATCTTCTTTAGCCGCGCTAGGAGTAAATCGAGAGCTAACCCAAACTTGCGTTACGAACAAAATCGACACGAAATTAGTGGGGCTGTGACGGAACGGACTGCACAGAAAGCAATCAACTCAATGATTAGGCTTATCCAAAATTTAAAAATCTAACAATCCAAAGTCTTAAAAATCCAAAATTCAAAATTCAAAAAATCCAAAAATTAAAAAAAAATTACAGGAGCTCGCGGGGGAAAGAATAAGCATAACCACTGCTTCGAGTTAGTGGCGTGGTGAGACCTTCACCATTATAAAAAATCCAGTTTAAAAAATTAAAAAATCCAGAGTTAAAAAATCCAAAATTTAAAAAATCAAAATTAAAAAACCCAAAAATCCCAAAAAATTTAAATAAAAAATTAAAAAATCAAAAATTTAAATAATCTAAAAATCCAAAATTAAAAAGTTGAAAATTCAAAATAAAAAATAAAAAAAATAAAAAAATTCAAAGATCCAAAATTAAAAAATTAAAAATAATAAAATGAAAAATTTAAAAATCTACAAACCTCAAATTAAAAAATCAAAAATTCAAAATTCCAAAATTAAAAAATTCAAAGATCCAAAATTTAAAAATTTAAAAATCAAAATTTTAAATAAAAAAATTAATGAAAAATAAAAAATACATTTAAAAATCCAAAAAATAAAACAATTAAAGATCCAAAATTTTAATAAACCAAAATTAATAAATCCAAAATTCCAAAATTAAAAAAATTAAAAGATCATAAATTTAAAAAATCCAAAATTTAAAAAGTCCAATAATCCAAAATTTCAAAAATCCAAAAATTTAAAAAAGTTTCACTTCTGTCGGATGGCGTTCCACGCACACATTTTTTACATATAGGCCTATGTTTAATTTGTGTATTCAGAGTCAAAATAGGCTACACCCCAAGATTGTTTACAGTTCTACTGTATGGAATAATTGTGTTGTTGAAGGTCACAGGCAAAAGTTCGGTGCTGTCAATAGAATGTAAAAGGTATTTCACTAGCTAGGTTTTACATTGAACTAAAGAAAACAGTAAAAATATTATTTCAGTACTGTTGTTATCATTATTATAAGGTAATAATAATAACACTACTACTAAGAACTATTACCACAATCTGTTCCACCAAGGCCCGAGGTAGACTAGCCTGCCCTTTCAGTTTCACTGGATTTATTTGAAATACAGTACAAGCACGATATACGACAAAATGATTAGTAAGAACAAACACGTTAATTCATCTTAAGGATGAATTTTCTTCAAGCATGTTAGTTAGTAAATGCATTACAGTATCGTCTATCCTTAGACCATTCTTTTGATTACACCTTCTGTAGGTTGCAACATCTTATATTAGGAAACTTGCACTACAAGATTAGTGTATTCACCCAAGATGATTATCCATGTCCGTTTTCTTTCTAAAATCTCACGCACTTCGTAATAATATTAACAAAATGTAATCAAACTACAGACTAGCCAAGCGTTTGACAATGAACCGTAAACAAGAGGGTTGTGAAACTCACAGGACATGGACATCCTAATCCATCGGAAATAGATCTTGTGTCATCTGCATTTTTCTATTGTTATGCAAATCATTTCATTATAAGCTGCAGTGTGGTTTTAATTTACTTCTTACGCAATTCCCACGCGGCCTATCTCACATGTGAACACTCGGTTTCAGTCAAAAAAAAATCAACAGTTTACAAATACGGTAAGCTTTCATGTAAGTACATGCTCATTGAACTGTATTTACGTTATCAAAATTCAGAATTTATTAAAATTTATTACATTACAGTGGTTCTTCAACTACGGTATTTAGTTCTAGGACCATTTATATCAGTAAAATAAAATTGTGGACTATTATATGTTATTCCGGTTTGAAATGTTTCATAGCTAGTAGTTTTGTTATTCAGGAAACAAACAAAACAGCATTATGAAAAAACCTGACGTATTACACTCACGTAACTATCTTTACCCTAAGCTTGGGCAATACAACTTTATTTCAAATCCTGAATAGGTAAGAGGCCGTATTGCAGGGAGTTCGTATTCTGTTGTTTCAGCCTCATGCAAAGACATAGGCTTGTTGTTCTTGATTGCAAGACTTAAAGCCTGAGTTTGTATATACCACGGCTAGCTTATAACTTCAGAGAATTAAAAAAATCAAATAAAATGTTTAGCAACCACGTGCACAAAATTTAGAGATCATTACTAGAGCCGTTTTCCATAAAATCACGGAAAAAAAATCATGTAAAGTGGTCGTAAAAGTAAGAGAAATTCGTCGCCAATTTTCATGTCATACCCCTAGAGATTATCTATCTAAATAGGCTACAATTTATTTATTTATTTTTAACGATTTCTCGCAGGCTTAGAGATTCGTGCAATAGTTTGTCATTGCCACGGATTAAGTTGGCACCTGACCGAAAGTAATATCATTTCTGTTGGTTCATACTATTATTGCCTAACGTTCTAATCTAAATAGGCTACAACAATTTGTTTTTCTACAATTTTATTTCTCGCACGCTTAGAGATTCCTGCAATAGTTTGTCACTGCCATGGATTAAGTTGGCACCTGACCGAAAGTAATATCATTTCCGTTGGTTCATTCTATTATTGCCTAACGTTGACTTGTGCTCGTCATTTTACTTTGTGCCTATTACTGCCTACTAGTCTTAATCTAGCAATGAGTGTAGTTTAGTTGTTTTCAATTTACAGTAAAGATATCTAAACGAAAATCTGTACAAGTGATGCAATGAAGAGATCTTTCTTTCATAAGAGAAACCAAGGAAAGAAAAATCAAGAGCCTCTAAAACAAATTAATAGATCTGAAAAGAGTGATGACTAGGGCCCGGATTCTGATGACCTAAAATTGTTTGAAAAATGACCTATAAAATGACCCTAAATTTTAAAGAAAATTACTTAATAATTATAAAAAATTACCTAAAACTGATATTTTATTTATAAAAAACATTATTGTACACGCAAAGTTATAGACTAGTTTGTACATAATTGTAAAAAATGTGCTGTAATGTTGTGATTGTTCTTTTCTCACGGAATACTGGTACTGAGGCAGTGGTGAGTCATCCTGTTGTGGTCTGCCGGATTATATTGTTGTTTATTGAGGGTAAACAGTAGTTTGCACTCTCAAATCCAAAAAGGTGGCAGACCCTAGTGCCAAATCAGTCTAATAACAATAGTAATATAATACAACATTTTGGCGTTTCTTTGATTCTCACTTCCTACTGAGACATCTCAACACTTTTACGCCGAGTTTTTCCTTCTTGCATTAAACAAACAACACTTCAAAGACAGCACCGCTAGCGACGAAAATAAAGTTAATACACTCAATGTAAATACATGAAAATGACTAAATAAGGAAGCAAATGATACGAAAATGACAAAATAATTACCTAAAATTGAAATAAATGTAATAAAAATATAAAATTGCATAAAATGACAAAAAATGACCTAACAAAAATGCATTTCTATAACCTAGAGGTCATGATTAGGACCCATCCACAAGTTGGCAATGTCTATGCAGCATCAATAAAAAGATGACATGTCATTAGAATCTGGGCCCTGGTAATGACCTTACTTTGAGTAATTAATATCCACATTTGATGTTTATTAATATTCTGAAATTGCATAAATTGGAATCCTTTGTTCGTAAAGAATAATATGCTGAAATAAAAAACCTGTTGATCACCCTGAGCATAGAGAGCTGATGTCATCCAATTTTAAGCGCGCCATCCAAAATAAAAAGTAGGCCTACAAGAAAGTTGTCCGTAGTTTATTATCATTATTATTATTATTATTATTACTATTATTATTATTATTATTATTATTATTATTATTATTATTATTATTATTATTATTATTATTATTATTATTATTATTATTATTATGATGATGAATAGTTTTAAACACTGGCGAAATTTTGATTCTCCTCCCCATATGTATTTTCTACCCACGTTTCAAATATGCATTATGGGTGATATTTCTCGTAATAGTGAGGGGGGAAAGAATTAAATGTGTGTGTAAAACGCCATATAATTTTCTTGTCAAATGCTGCTTTAAGGGCGTAGCCTGGCTAAGTTCGGGGAAGTTAATCCCCAATCATCATTATAATTGTTTTCAAAACTTTCGTATATCTGATTTCGAAGAAGCAAGATCAAGCATTTACTTCGAAGAATGTGTTAACATTTATAAGTCTGTTTCTAAGAAAATCCGGTAATTTGAATATCAGACGGGGATCACAGATTTCACCAGGACTATTGACGCCGCTGAGGAAGCGCGTTGAGCTAATATGCATTTAAGAGATCTCGTTGCGAGAATATAATTCTCTCGTTCACACTTACTAAAATAATGAATATTCAGTGCAACCGTAAGACATTTTACGAATTACTTACTTTATATAGCCCCTGCAGTTTTAACACTACAAAACTGTATTCACGAAAACACCGACAGCCGTTCATTTAAATAATGCGAAGCAGCTGTGATAAACACACACCTGTAGAACGTTAGACATTTTGACCCTTCATCATACATGAAAAACCTGTTTGGAAATCTACCTGACAATGATTCTACTCCAGATTCAGAACTGGAGCATTACATTGTCACGGGTGGGGCATTTTCAGTTTTTTTATTTTCATTACAGTAGTAGTTATAATAATAATAATAATAATAATAATAATAATAATAATAATAATAATAATAATAATAATAAAAAATAAATAAATAAATAAGAAACAAAATTTAACTGAGTGTCATTGCAGTCCCCACAATGAAATCCAACACCTGTAACTGTAGTCATGTAAATATAGTCTTTTTTGCCTCTCTTAGGGCCCGTACGACGACCTGCTGATATATTTATCTGCCAGATAGAGAACCTATCTGGAAGTTGGCCAAGAATTGCGTATTATGATATCCTGACAAAATCTGTCTGGCAAGGCAACTTCCAGATAAGCTAGCAGGAGGATGGAGTGGCTGACAAGCTTCCAACTGCTAGTTAGGGAAGCTTGGTTGAAGCAAGATGGCAGCAGCCGAAGCATTCTGGGCACCTGAATTTTAGAACTGATGCCGGAAGATTTAATTTACACAAAAATGTCATTTTATGCTCACTTATGGATGAGATAGAACTGCACAAATCGATTAATGCACTTAAAACGATGTGTCCTTGTGTAATTGAATTATAGAAATACAAATCCGAGCTGCCACACCTAGCGGACGCCTACCGAACTACAACAAACACACCTCTTTGCTCAATCAGCTAAGGACCATTTTACAAAATTTTACTGCGTTCTTCCCGATAGCAGTATTACAAGACATCTTCCAGTTAAGCTATCTGGAAGTCACGTATCGGGAGGAATTGTCTGCAGGTGGTAATACAGGCCCTAAGGGTAGCGTGCACCAACCAGGATTAAACCGAAGTAGTGAATCTAAGAAGAGAACCTGAAGTAAACAAAAACCAGTTTGTCTGTCTCACTCTTAAGGCGTAGGAGTAATGTGCTAGAGCGAGACAGATGTACTGGTTTTTGTTTACTTCAGGTTTCCTTCTTACATTTACTACTTTAGTTTGGTTTACTCCTGGTTGGTGCACGCCACCCTTAGTATTTCAGTACCGGTTTGAAAAGTTTGTCACTAGTGAGAAAAAAAGGACAAAAGGTATAATAACACTACAAGTAATTTTATTGAATTGCTCTGAAGTAATGTGCAAATTAAGTTAAGAACTCACATTTACAAATAAAGGAACAATTACATTCTGCTAAGAACTTGAAACAAAACTAAATAATATATAGACCTACTATATTAAATGCTCCCTAAAACGTGCGTTTGTACGCGTACTCCTCCGAGACCCTTCGATCTACAGGTCCGAAATTTTCAACATTTTTCTCAATGAGTGTCTATGTGAAAATTTCAACCTGAGAGCCCAGTCGGTCGGTTAAAGTTTAATTAACTTTTTGTGCTTTTGCTATTGACAGTGCTTTGTCATTTTTATAATTTTTTTCCTGCATCCTTGATACAGCCTCCTGTCACCTGCAAGTTCATCCGGGCCAAGTTTGAGGGAGCTTACCCCTGATTCAGCCAATCAGAAGGCACCGTTACAAAGGTAGGTCGAATGTTCGGAGCAAACAGCCAATCAGAACCCTTCTTATGGAGACAACTTCAGTCTTTGTCAAGCATGCGTTCCAGGCGGATTGTCATGCTGTTCAAAATGCAATTTACTTGTTACAGTCTGTTCGGTCAAAATTTAATTTTTAATTTGGTTGAGGTTATTTGTTGTGCTTTATGCAATAGTGTACAGTCATGGTATAGGTTGCATACAACGTATAGTGCAGTTACTCATTGGATGGTCAGTCGGCTTCAAAGGTTTCGGTGTTTCTTTATGTTAACTGAAATGACTAAATCGGTCTTGGGCTTCCGCTTTCCAAAACAAAAGCAACGTTGCAATATTCTCTCATTGTTATCACTGACCTCAGTTCTTCCTTCGCTTTATTCAATTCACACGTGTTATTGTTTACTATAACTTGATCTTGCAACCGTGCATTTCACTCCACGCGGAGTAGACGAGTAGCTGTCAAAATCGCCAAAAGACATTCTTAGATTTTGATTGGCTGGGGTAACTAGCTGATTGGTGCGGTAAAACAAAGAACATGGGTTGAGCTGTCGGCAAACTTTTCCTCCTAACGAAAGGAAGCCGCCTGGGTATGCAATGAGTAACTGGACTATACTCTATAGTGGTGGTATTAAGTTGTAGCGTTGTGAGTGCACCGATCATTCCTGTCCCAGAACCTCTACGTTTTGTCATTTATGGTACAATAATTGTCTTCCCAGCACTTATACCGGGCTAAATTATATAGTTATTATAATATTTGTTTCATAACGATTGTTATAGGCACTGTTATCACGAATGGGACATAACAGGAACTAACAATTAAATCAAATATCACACATGTAATTGGCAGGAATTGTTCCTAATGAAGAATTAATGTGACTATGTAGCTCATGAATTAGTGGTTATCCGGTGTAAGAATATGTATATTTTCAACCAATCACCGCTGCTTATCGCCTTATTCTAATGGTTTAATTTATTGCAACAATGTTCACTAATTTTGTATGTGAATTTGAACATCCGTAGTATCTAAAAAATTGAGTATTTAGTAATATAGTACGCCATAGCCCCCCTTATAATTTGCAGCAGCAAAGAGTTAAACTAAAAATCAAACAGTTGATTTACATAACGAAAACTGTTCCTAATCACCGCTAGCAGCGTGATCATCGGTATAATATAGATTGTCTCGACATCAGGTAACCATCTAAATTACAGATTGGTGGTGTCGCTTAACAATGGCAAACGGCGGAAGCCGATGTGTTTTATTCACGCGGTGTTAATGGTTATTCATTACACGCTTAATTCTGTAAGTATTCGCTAAAACAGTCACAAACAAAGCTCGAGGTACGGATTCTCTAAAGATAAATTCCGGACGTCTCGTTATATTCCAAACTCCTTGTGGGACCAGGCCTACCAACCTGAGGTTAAAACCAGACGTTCTATCTACATTTCTATAACCTGTCATTGATGTTTTGTCCTTCATGTTTACAATCTCTGAGTATTGTGCAGGTCAATTTTGTTCTTTCTATGCTATCCTATATGTGGAAGTCAACTTTAAATCTCTCTCCTGATAAATTTATAAAAAGTTAGAGTCCTCTGATTCTAACCTCACGAAAAGCATATGGCAGAATGCCGACTCCCATGGCCCCTACTGATTGCTTTCTCGTTGCAACATCTACGATAAAAATGATACTTTTTTTAACACTAAACGTAAAGGTGTAATAGTTCAATGTATCCCCTTTTATATACGAGTAATATCCAAAGATTCATCAAACTCATAGGAAATGATATTTCTCACGTGCTCCACGACTGGCTGGGGTCACACAAGATATTGTTTGCACAATTTTATGAAATTTTAGCATAAAATAATTATATTTATTTGTGGTGCTGAAATTATAATTATTAGGAAGGGTAGGTTTCCCAATATTTATTCTGCACTCATAACTACAAAGGTTTGAATCACTGAATTGTAAATTAAGATTATCATTAACTTTACTGAAAAGGTGTGAATTGCGATAGTTAAAAAAAAAAAAAAAAAAAAAAAAAAAAAAAAAAAAAAGAGAGAAGTGTGCGTGAAACACCACGCGACAGAAGTGAAACTTGTTTGAATTTTTTTATTTTGGATTACTGAATTTTTTCAATTTTGGACTGTTAGAATTTTTAATATTGGGATTTTTTTCAATTTTTGACCTATTAATGTTATAATTTTGGAATTTTTAATTTTGAATCTTTGAATTTTTTTTTATTTTTAATTTAGGATTTTGATTTTTTAATGTTGAATTTTTTAATATTAAACCGTTCATTTTTTGATTTTTTAAATTTTGGAAGTTTTATTTTTTTAAATTTCGATTTTTAGATTTTTAAATTTTAAATCTTTGAATTTTTAAAATTTTGTAATTTGGATTTTTTAATTTTGGATTTAAACATTTTGGATCTTAGAATTATATTTTCTGGATTTTTAATTTTCGATTTTATAATTTTGGATTTTTTTATTTTTTAAATTTTGGATTTTGGATTTTTTGTTTTTGAAATTTTGAAATTTGGGATTTTTAAATTTTGATAAGCCTAATCATTGAATTGATTGTTTTCTGTGCAGTCCGTTCTGTCACAGCCCCACTAATTTCGTGACGATTCTGTTCGTAACGCAAGTTTGGGTTAGCTTTCAATTTACTCCTAGCGCGGCTAAAGAAGTTTCACTTCAAAAAACCTCCGAACATAATACCTTATTCCAAATACGCTATTTTTACTGTGGATCGCACAGTTACCTGAAAGCATAACTGAGGTTTTCTGAGTAGGCCTACTGAATCAACTGGAATTACTAATGAGTAGAGCCCGGATTTCCATGCAAATGCATGTTTTTATATACTTTGGGTAGACTTCTCAAACTTTGTATTTACTCATTACATGACTTATGGATTCCAAATAACCATATTTTTTCCGTGCATGTTTGCATATTTCGGCCTTTTTATGGCAAAATTCATGCATAATGCATGTTTTGGATTTTTTTGGTTTAATATAGCATATTGAGACGTTTTTAATGCCTATAAACCCCCATTTTCTTGTTTTAGTGCATAATATCTAGTTACCATTCATAACTGTGCATATTATGAATGTGCCTCCCTAAAATCTTGGCTTTTCAGTGAAACGTAAAAAATATGTTGTATTGTATTATCATTGTTATTTGATTGACTTGGCAACAGAGTCTGCCACCTGCATCAATTTGAGAGTGCAAACTTCCATTGAAAGAAACTGCTAAACAGAATGTTCACTGCTTGAATTCGTCAGTCACTTGCCATTGTTGAAGACGTTTAATTGTCTTTAGAATCGTGCTGTGGAGAAATGGGTGTGACAGTTAGGGAAAAACTTAAGAAGGTACTTAGTTCAAATCCTGATCTTAAACATCTGAAAACAGTGAAAGACGCATTATGTGGAAAAAAAATGTACAAGACATGGAATTCGATCTCACCCTCAGTCAAATTTCTTCCCTTAAGTATGCACCTGTTACATCTTGTGAAGTAGAAATATCATTTTCTGCGTTCAAGAATGTCCTAACTGATAAACGCACGAGTTTAAGTGAGAAGAATTTCGAAAAACTCGTTGTTGTATGTTGTTTTAAGAGAAATTGAAATATATTGCAGAACATTGCGGATTTTTGATAGTGCATGTTTCGCCCTTCATTGTGCATATTTGGAGATACGATAGTGCATGAATGCATGCATGTTTTTAAGTTTGATAGTGCATGAAAATCCGGGCTTTAGTCATTAGCATTCAGAGGTAGGTATTGTTTATTAATCGAAATATACAGAGAAGTAGCCCCACCTCCCACAAACGTAGGGTCCATCGAATCGTAGACGACTGGACGACATTGCCACAGTTCTATATACTCTAGTCTACATTGTTTACTGAATGATTGCGAAACTACCACAGTTAGTACGAAATTATATAGGCTACGTTTACTTCCTCTTCCCGTACCATAGGACATAGATACTATAGGTACAGGAAGTACAGTAAGTTATTGTGTTCGATCCCGAAATTCGAAGTTGAAATGTTAACACACACGTGTTTTGAAGCCCCTGAATCCAAAAATGTTATTTTCAGAAACATGTCTGCATTTGTGTGTGTGTGAACAGCCTAATTCCAGAATGAAAAGTCATATGAAAACAATTTTTTTTATTTGGGTTAGGTACCTTCTGCTGATGTGACACGAATATTAGCGACGACTTCCTCTTACTTTTAATGCCACTTGACACGAAGACAATTTTGTTTTTCGCTATTTTCTCTAAAACTTCTGGTAACGACTTTGTTTAAATTTTGTACATGAGGTGCTTATAGGCCTACTAAGAACTAAAACTTTTGATACATTTTTCGCAAAAAATTCTCTGAAGGGTAGTTACAAGCCACCCACAGTTTGTAGAAGCTCGGTCTTGCCTGATGAATATTAAAGCTTTGCATCAGGTTAAAACAACTGAACACGCGTTCGACACAATACATTTTATTTTATATCATAATGTGAAGTGAAAAAAGTGTATGCTTAAGGTAAAAAAAGTTACTTGAGTGCATTCATCAGACTTTATTTGGGTATTGCATTCTTCGGAGATGCGATGCGATGTGGTAATGATGCTCTCTTAATTTTCACAACCAATTTACATGAAGAGAATGCCATACATAATATATTATACAAAGATGCCAAAATTTTATTTGGCAGAGGAAGTTATGCCTATCACGTAAGATTTTTTGTTCTATATAACCTGACTTTTCGTCACCTAAAATTATGCGCTCAAACTGCTAACACTGTACTGGCTCTTATTTAACCAACATTTTTAATTAAAAAATTCTTAGGGGAGTTAATTAGAAAAAAGACTAACCTTTTCTTTCTTATAAAATTATTATACAGTTAATTTTCCCTCAATGTTTGTTAACAGTGTGAAATGAAAACGACTGTTACTTCTGAAGCCTATGTTATTAAAACAAGTCTCCATTTTTTTACTTTGAGGGACAACACGTTTTGATCAGATGCGTTACCATGCATATACAGAATCCTCATTAAACTGTATCTTTTAAACACTATAGCCTACAACAGCGTTTCTCAACCTATGGTCCGCGGACCACTGGTGGTCCGCGAAGTTGGTGCAGATGGTCCGCAGACATAATTCAAATAGTTTATTGCGATACAAGTGCCGTGAGCGGTGCATACGGATCGAGGAAAGAGTTTGAAAAAACGAGGCGCTTGCGCCGAGTTTTTTCAATTTCCGAGATCCGTTATGCGCTTACGGCACGAGTATTGCAGGCTATTTTTTGCACGATGATTATTTATATCAATTTAGTTATATTAATTGAGATATTAGCTGAAAATATTATGTATATACATTATTGAAGATAGATGTTTATTTCAGAAAGTGATTCGCATGTGTTGGTTGTTATGGGAACATTGATAAATTTCATTTTGTTCCTCTAGTGCTGATAATACGTTTTTAATAAACTACTAGTGCTTGAAGGTGGAAAATAATTCATAATTAAAAACCTGTTATGGGAACCTTAATTTGTCCTGGGGGCCTTGTCCATAAAGGCTTGTATTATGATGAGTGCCGTAAGTAAATTCTTACCGCACGTAAACTCTTACCGCACGGAAATTTGTTTTGTTTCCATAGCAACAAGATTGCGTGCGGGAGTGTCAACTTACGATCCACGGCAACAATATTCGTAAGTACGGTACCACTAATTAGTTAAGTCGTGCAAAAAATATCATACAGCAAGTAAAGAAGTAAAAATTTTTCACATAAAATGGACACTACATGTCAAAGTTTTTAAAATCATCGAAAATACAGGTCCTATTGCAAGTTTCCTTAATTTTGCAATTACGAACCACAGTTTGAAACCCCTGATGCACTGACATCTATGGTTCCCTCTTTCATTCAAAACCCTGAAAAATTTGTTATTAGAGGCGCTCTCTTAACAAGGGTTTTATAGTTGGAGGTGCCCGAGTGTCTGATACCGGCAAACCTGTGTTATAATTCCTAATTATATAATCAAATTGGTTATAAATATTAAAGTCTGTTCATAATATAATTTTACTGTCAATAGTTTACTTCCGATTCAATAACTGTGTTGTCTTCATATTAAAAAAATCCATTTAGATTTATTTCGTTAAAATTACCTATAATTAATACCCCAAATGTTAAGAATATAGGCCTACATATAGCCTACTTTTAAAAATGGGATGTAAAATTAGGGGTCCGTAAATTTTTTTAGACATTTTAGAGGTCCTCGGGTTCAAAAAGGTTGAGAAACGCTGATATACAGGTATGAAACCCCATACTATAACAAAATAATCTTGTATTTTGGTTGCATGATCGGTTTTACAGAAACACGTAGCTTGGACAAACATGATAACTTAATTTCATTTGGGTTTTATATCATTAGCAACGAGTTAAGGGAAAAACTTTGCATGTGCTTATGACTGTGTCACACTTAATAGCTGCATATGCATGATAATGAAACAGCTCCCCTTTTAAACCCCTTATTTCCCTTCAGTCAATAACAGACTGACAACACCATTCAGCTTTCTTCCTTGTGTAATTGGGTTGCTGCCTGCCTGTCATTACCAATATCCAAAGGATTATTAGAGGATAAACTTTTGCCCACTCTGAATCATTCAGTGATTTCGTCATCTTCAGCCGCAGGATAGAAACGTCAATCTACGTACGTCATTGTAACGGAGAGATAATAGGATTCTTTTTTATCTCGCCAGCATCCAAGCGTGCGGGAACATCTATGGGACCTCGATTGAGCAGATCGCTTTAATCTAAAATCATGAGGGTTCTACTAGCACAAGGGTCTAACTGAAATCTCCAGTGAAATAAGATGGACGATTTTAAGAAAAATGTTGGAGAAATCTATTTTAAAAGCCCATGATCCAGAGGCATCACTTAAATAATATTCAATGATAAGTGTTATTCCGAATCAACCCAGCTCAGGGGAAAAAAAAAATTATACTGAATCAATCTAGCTCATGAAAAATGTTTATACTACTTCAACCCAATTCAGTATGCCTGAACACGTTTAATACTGAATACTTCCAAGTTATGCCCGGTTTCTATAAACTCGCGAACTACCTATGGGTAAATTATCCAAAGGACAAATGTTACACAAGGATAACTTTTACAAACTCAAATAATTTAAAGATAACAATCACATACACTCCTGGTTGATGAATGTTCTCTAGGTAAATAAGAAAATGAGAGAACAAAATGTTTCTACAAACTAGGGTTAGTTCTTTCCAAGAGTAAATCGCTGGGATAATTTATCCTATCACGGATGGCTGGATAAAATTTAACCTCTCATAGGATCAATATGACGGACGTACACAGCTGATTAAAATTTCTGTAAAAAAAAGTTTTAGAAGTGCTGAGATGATTTGTATTGTTGAGTTGGTTTCTCTGTGATAGGATAGGCATTATAAAAAATTATAGACATCTGTTATTTAAATTCATATGTATCGTACATTATCGGTAATGGCTCTATTTGCCGGTATTTGCAAACATTGCAAACCAGGCTCGTATTTATCATTTTTCCTTCTTCTCACACACTAGAACTCGACAATAATGATAGGCCTATTTATATGAAGATAATATTATTCCGAAATAACTAGTATAATATATATTGCAAAATCACATCTCATAGACTTGCAGTATGGAAACATAGGAAGAAACATTTACATCTGCGTAATTCAATATATTATATTCTCACTGTTCATCGTAGCTCATTGTCAGCTGGCTGGATTACAGTTCTAGAGGTTCCACGGTTCAATCCCCGACATATGTCATTAATGCTGTGGTGGGATATTCTGGAACTAACTTGTCAATTAGATCATTTATCCATAGGTATTTCGCGAGTAAATAGGCCTAGAAACCGGACATTAGTAAACATGGTTTATATAGAACCAACCAAACTGAGTAATTATGTTTATACTGCATCAATAGACTTCATCTCAGTTCACAGAACCTAGATCAGAAAACATGTTGAATCAACCCGGCTCACATACATATTTTATACTGAATAAATCCAGCTCAGTAAACAAATATTCTTTATGCTGAATTAACTCAGCTCACAAATATGTTTTATTCTGAATAAACCTAGGTCAGTAAGCATGTTTATATTGAATCGAGCCAGCTCACTTTATCAACTCATCTCAGTAAATTTCTTATAAGAAATTAACCCACCTCACAGTAATCTTTATATTAAATCAACACAGCTCAGTCAACTTGTTTTAGCCTATACTAAAACAACCCAGCCACCGTCAAGATGTATTTTGGTTAATGATACCCTATTTCTCTCTACAGTTTAGGTTTTACCTGACCACCATTCATCATTGATGTATCTTACAAATTACTTTCCTACTTAATGGCAGTAGACAATTCCTAAGGGCTCTGTTCACCAACGCCGATAATCTGTCTGATCCTGGTTTTTAGACTGAAAAGATGCGATATTGTTCATTTTGCGATTCACCAGCTACAGTAACTTGGGTTTTCTATAATATCCAAACTAATGCTTTACCGGTGAAATATCGGCCAGCAGAACAGGATAAACCAAGCTAATTGCCACATCAAGATGGCGCGTAGGCGATTGGAACATCTGATCAACATGAGAAATGATGGCAGTAACGAGGAATATGAAACAGAGCACTGAATAAGGCACTCTAGATGGACAAAGGAACATATGTCGTACTTGGACATCTATGACGACATAAATTGCTGTACAAGATTCAAGGGGAAAACGAAATTATGTGCTATACGCCACGCCCCCACAAAAAGTGAGACATCTAGTAACCATTTGTAGAACTACTAGCGAGACACAGCGTGAGGGGAAACTTTCTTGTTGCTATGGCAACGTGTACATTTAGCGGCGGACGCAAGCCAATATAAATTGTTTCCCCGCTGATTCAAACAACCCCCGCCAGATGACGTTGGTTCCTCTTATGAAAATTTTAAGAGTCAGACAAGTAGTAGACCAAAACCAAGCTTTTGAAAACCAAGATGACAAACTATGTGGTGAAACCCAAAGGTTTACTATTTGAGATAATGGATTAATCGTGGATTTTATTATCCACGATAACGCGAAATTTTATCCGTGTTGGTGAACACAGCCCTAAGCAAGCTAAAGGAATATTATCTATTTTATGGAACCAGGAGGTGCATTGATGCGCTTACCTGAGCCCGTCTTTCAGCCCTATTCTGTGTACTAACTCCATCTAACCATCCCTCGCAAATCCTACTTTCCTCAAATCTATCCTAATATTGTCCTCTCACCCACGTAGCCTATAGGTCTCCCAAGTGGTCTCGTCCCTTCGAAAATCCCAGTCAATATATTTTAGATACGTCTTTTCTCCCCCCTTGCGCCCAACATGTCCAGCCCATTTCATCCTCCGTGATTTAATTACCCTTACTACATTCAGTGAAGAGTGCAAATTATGCAACTCATCGTCATGCAGTTTTCTCCGGTCCCCATTTTCATCTCTCTTAGGCCCGTATTTTCGAACACTCTCAGATTATGTTCTTCCCGAAGAGTAAGCTACCAAGTCTCACATCCATATAATACAACCGGCAGGATAATTGTCTTATAAATTTTTATTTTTAGATTTCTGGACAGAAGACGACAAGATAAGAGTTTTATTTGCAGAGAAACAAGCATTTCCTTTTTTCAGTCGACACTTTGTATCTGTAAATATTGCTCCCAGATATCTGAATTTCTCGACTTGTTCGAACGATTTACCGGTTATTCTAATATTTTGTAGCGCATTATATTGACGTTCCATGACCATAAGTTTTTTTCTGTATTAATTCCCAATCCTACAGTCTGGTGAATGCCATTTAATTCTAGGCCTACCTTGTTTTCCTGAACTTTCCTACTGGCATATTCCAAAGCGAAATTAAAAGTAAAGGCGATGGTGCATCTCCTTGCTTCAAGCTGCTTTTAATGGCAAACCCATCTTATATAAATTTTCCTACCCTGACTCTGCTGACACCCAACTTTTTCTCAAAGTTTTGCCGAATACAAAATACGTGATCAATTGATGATCAATTTCGTCTAAATCCACACCGGTGATCTCCAATGATTTCGTCCCCCGTATGGGGCTAAAAATAAAGCATTCCCTATACACGCCTAGGTAGCCCTGAGGCAACTGGAGTGTCTTCAAAAGGATTAGGCCAATTGTCGAGGGTAGTTAAGAACAACTTAAAGTTGAAGACAATTTTCGGAAATTCATATTCTCATAGCTAAGAAAAACTTGTTTTCAATTTGCATCTACCTAGCATATAACATTTCAAATAAAATTTCAGTATGATGTACAAAATATTCATCTTTCAAGAAAACATTTTCTTAAAAGGGTGTTCAGAATTTTATATGGTCAAATGAAAATGAATACTGTATTCTATATAGCCAACCCTAGTCAATTTATAACTACTCCACACGCTGCAGCTATTTCACTGCGTTCAAATAAAAATAAATACCATGTCCGTAAAGCCATGGTGCACTTACTGTGCACTTACCGGCCAAAAGTGCACCATGACTTTACGGACACACGGTATTGCAGCTTTTATGGCTAAGTTTAGCTACTTTATGGCTACTATACTTCACTTGCAGTTTGTAGCATACTTATTTTTAAAATTCAGCATAAGTTACTTTTTTTCTCTGCGAGATCAAATAGCGAAAGAATATATTGGGATTCATATAACTAACAGCGTTTATAATAACTCGTGTTCTTTATCCGAGTTTCATCGTATCTTGACTATGTCTCTTTATAATATAGGTTAAAAAGAAGGGCCCGAAGAGACATGTCCGCCTGAAATGCCATCTAACACGCAAGACATGTGAATGGAAAGAACAGTAAACAACCCTATTGGATATCTTGAATAGCAACGTGCCTTCTACTCCTGGCTGGACGTTATACTGGATAAAGGATTTTTTTGTATCAAAATATATCACCTGAACCCATACATTCAACACAGCACGAGATCAGAATATTTTCTCCCATTCCACTGATGTCACAGGCAGGAGAGCACGTACTTTCCATTCAGATCCATCACAAAAAAATTGGGGCCCCACACTGTTCTCTTCCATAAGTTCATTTCACACGCTCGACGTCCCCTATTCATTATAATATACACATGCATTCGTAATCCGTGGTGGCTGGGGGTATCAAGGGATGATATTTAGAAGTTCTGCAACAAAAGATTACTTGTGCCTATTCAGCACGCTAGATCTGATAGGGTTCACACGCTGTGGTAGCTAAATACCTCGGCCTTTCTCCTATTGGTAATGGGAATTATAATATCGAATAACATTAAATTGAAGGTGATGTAGGGTTTGGCACTAAACAGGTCCTTATTAATTTAAACTAAATTGCTATAGCCTCTGAATAGCTTTGTATATATGAAAATCTGTGTACATATAAAAATCTTATTCATTTCAAACTATTTCACCTCCTTCTCCTTCTCATGTTCATATAACATCGCTTACTTGCTTACTTACTCACTCAATGGCAATAGACAATTCCTCAGCAAGTTAAAGGAATAACTTATATCTATTTTATGGACCCCGAAGATTCAATGCCGCGCTTACCTGAGCCCGCCATTCAACCCTATTCTGTGCTAACATCATCCAACCATCCCTCAAAAATCCTACTTCCCTTAAATCTATCCTAATATCGTCCTCCCTCCTACGTTTAAGTCTTGCAAGTGGTCTTTTCCCTTCGGGTCTCCCATACAATACTTTTTAGATATGTTTCACCTCCCCCATGCGCGCAACATGTCCAGCCCATTTCATCCTCCGTGATTTAATTGCCCTTACTATATCCGGTGAAGAGTACACGTTATGAAGCTCGTTATGCAGTTTTCTCTAGTCCCCATTTTCATTTCTTTTAGGCCCAAGTATTTTCCTAAGCACCCTTGTTTTCGAACACTCTCAGATTATGTTCTTCCCGAAAAGTAAGCGACCATGTCTCACATCCATATACAATTTCACCCTCTATATAAAATAAATGTTTCCATAAAGTTTTGGCCTGCCTTTTTCTTAACCCTTGTAGTTCTTTCCTTACACTGTAATTCGTAAATAAAACTTAACGCTTTCCACCGGAACGCTAAAGAATTCTGCAAATCTGATCTCGGAAGTAGACACGAGCTACCATTATCCAAATAAACAAGTTACGTAGCTTTTTATACAGGAAAGAAAGAAAATATGGGGCTACAGTATATCGGAAATTTACTTTTTTATATATATATATATATAATTATGCTCCTTGTCTATCATTCCGATAATAGGAAGTGCCTATTTTTTATCCAAGTTTTTCATTTATAGGCAAAATATGTTATTACAGTATTATGCAATTTTGTTTAGGTCTAGCTGGAAAAAGTTCCATAAATAAATGTTACTGAAGGTCGATAAATTACCTTGAGTAATGTGTAACAAAAAGTAACCTTACATGCAGTCTGTTCTATGTCACGTTTCTTCTTATAGTCTTATGTCATGTTTATTCTTCCAAACATGTCGCAGTAACAATTCTTAGACAATTCATAAGTACGTTTTTTCGCCCCAGTTACATTTCCAAATTAAGGTTTAGTAGACATAACGGGTAGCCTCGCAAGAAAAATGGGCAGAATCATTCTTCAGAAATTTTAATAAGCATTTTATTTTGCTCACTATCATACTACCCTATGTTCTTCAGATGATCAAAGAAGTTGTAAAATCATTCCATAAATAGGCAGCTGACAAACAAAGTAAAACTGGATAAAGAATTGATAAAATTGTGGAATAAATACGAAACTGCCCTGTTAAAAAAATACTAGTAGGCCTATATAAAATATATGGGATTTAACTATCAAGTAAAATCAAAATGGGTATAATGCTATTTTATACGAACGCATTCTTTTAGTCTCTATATAAAATATTAACCATACCTGTATTACATACTAAGTTGCAAAGGTCTATGGTATCTTCACCCTAACTCTTTAAAAATAATATGTAATATTTCACTTTAACCCCGCAGTTCATATAGCCTAAACTGAATCAGTTCGCCCAAATGAAGTATTAGTTTTCGCCCAAACGATATAGGCCTACAATACATATTTTACGACATCGTCCGAATAAAAATCCCTTTTATTTTCAAGATCCCTGTATACTTCCCTATAAGTCGATGAATTTTCGTGTCGAAACACAGTACTGTAGTACTAATTTTCACTCAGAAAGGAAAATATTCAAAGTGAAAAATAGCTTCCTGCTTGACTCTCACATTCCACTAACGGTTGAAATAACTCGACTAATGAGTCCATCAATGACTCATCTAGAGATCCGTGAAATTCGATGTAACACGAATTATTCTGATTTCGACAAAACTGTATGCAGAATTTCTTTTACCGCAGCCCATAATCCCACCCAAAAAAAGTACTTTAGAATTGCGAAATAACGCGAATTCATATAACTTGAAAAACAAACACAATCTCACTTTTAAAAAAGAATTCCGGGAAAAATGTTTTATTTGGACGAAATGTTAACTTTAATTCATTTTGAAGGAACATTTTCACAATTTTCTGAAGGCTTACATATTCCCTCTTGACTTTGTCAACAAATAAATTTAAATACGTCAGCATTGTTGCTGTAGAAAGGTAATTTTCGCTCCAAAACGAAGTGCTCAAAACTACGAACCCTCCAACAGAAATGTGGACAGAAATGTGAGAGAAAACATAAAGCCAACCATTGCAAGACAACGGAAGAAAAGTAAAGAAAGTTAGAAAAAAACATTTGTAATAAGAGAACGGATGAAACATAAGTTTTATTTTAAGCTCGTCTGTTATCAAATAACATGAAACCATAAGGTGCCATGCTGTCTGTACCAGATAACTATGTGTTAACATTAGCTTGAAACGATTAATATCTCCAGTCTAATCTAAGGAGTGCTATGTTTGTACTTGGATAAGATGTGTGACAACGTAATACAGAGTATTCAGAGTCTCTCAGTCTTCTCAGCTGAACTATGACAAACAAATTACATTATTTTGCTTTATGATCTTTCTGAACTTTTTGACACGACAAACCGTATGTGTTATGTCTATAATAAGTTTATAATTGCATCAATTTGTTAAAGTGCCATACCAGCCTTAAGAATTCTTTAATTCATTCCGGACTTACAGAACGGTAATAAACTGCACAAGATGATGTGTTCTTAGGAAGTAGCCTACTTGATCTAATATATAACCCTTCCCCCGGAAAGTAGGCTACGTTGCTCACACATTCAGTTAAATGGACTAATACAATGTAATACAATGGATTATTAGTACCGCTATTTCATTCATAAATCCGTTGCTACTACACACAAAATTCGTCATGATCGCGATACATAAGCTTACATATTATTCAGAAATTCGTGTAATTTTATATTTCCTTCTTCTTAATAATGCTATCAGAAAGCTACTCAAGCAGCAATTTTAGTTAAAGTTGACGTTTTTATACAATAAAAAATTCCAACAATTGCACAACTTTCTCTTAACATCATAATCTACGCCTAATTAATAAACTCAATGGAAAATCTGTTGTTGGGGTGAAAGAGCAGGGGAAGATTGGAGAGAGCAACAGAAATGGAAGCGTAGGCCTAATTGTGTTTGTGTGAGTGTGGAAATTCATGCAAAAGGTTGAACTAAAAAAGTTAAAACATTCTCCGAAATGTAATACACCACACCCGCTTATGGAATTGTATTAATATTTTACTTTTCACTTATTTCAAGTCTTCATTGAGGTAGGAATAAGTAACTTGTAATAAGGGGTTATGATGAAAATCCTACTTCTTAGTGAAATAACCAAGATAACGGGTTTTCAATTATTTTTTCCAGCACGAGCAGAGGCTTTCCGAACTAAACGAGTCAAGGTTTTTAAAGACAAGATGAAATGAAGTCGACCTTGACATTGACCCTAAAGAACTCGTAAGAAGTAAAACATCTGCGACTTCAGAGCAGATGTGATTTATATCTGGAGAAATCCGATTTCGAAAGCATTCTGTGCACTAGCGTAAATGCAAGGTTTTCGTAGTAAATTAAGAATACAGGAGAAAAAACAATCAAGGTACTTTTACAAAAATTTAGTAACTGGTATATTATCATTATTGGCGTAAGGTCTACTACTATTAAGAGGGCCAAGCAGGCATGGAAGTACGTTATCTCATCAATAATTTAAAGTTCTTGATACTAGGCTATAGGTTTTCTGGGTTTGAGTGTAAAAAGTTTAAATTTTAAAGAAGAAAATGCTGTTCTTGTTTACAAAAAGTATAGCCTACAATTTTACTATACCCCATAATAGTAAATACTTATTTAAACAACCTTTGTTAAATTTCATATTCATAATACTCTCTTTTTAACAGTATTTTTCATATTTCCCATTGATATAGGAAAACTGTCACTCTGAAGGTCACATAGTTCCCTCTGCATATCTGGATCATTAGTCGGAGATGCCTCCATAGGCTTGTTAAACAGAAAAGATCTAGATTAAAGTTCATGAAAGTAAAAAAACCTTGAAGTAAATTCCTTCTGAATCTGTCAGGACAAACAAAAATATAGAAGGTAATACCGCTATCAATACTACGTGAAAAGTGAACAAAGTTGAAAATAAAGTGTCAGTGAAAAAAGGTAGGAGTTCGGGGGCCGATTTTTGACTCATGCGGACCGAATCTGGCCCACGGGTCGCAAGTTCGACCACACTGGACTATAATATAATATATTGTATATAAGGTTTTCTTTTACCTATTTACCTTTTTACATAAGGTCGTAGGAGCAACAACTACACAGGTCCCCTAGACAACGAAGAAGATTCCTCTAATGTGGGTTGACGACTACTGAAATAATTATTATAGATGCCGGTGTCTACTATTTGTCTACCTTCTCCTCTCTATATACTCTCTCTCTCTCTCTCTCTCTCTCCCTCCCGCCCCTCTCTTTCTTTCTGAATTGTGCTATTTTCTGAAAGAGGAAATCTTTGAGGCTACATCTGACGAGGACCGTATAAAAAGCTGCATTCAGCACTCATCGCCAAAGGGAGTAAGGCCTAAGTATGCAGTCAAATGAGACATATTTGTCCAAAGTCAGGAATTATTCTTGATTGTATGCATAGGCCTAACAGGCATATATAACGGTGGGATGTTAGGCCTGTGACCGTCGCCGGTATGCCGGGATTTTGTCCCGCAGAAGTTCTTTACCTACTTGTAAATCTACAGACATTGGACTGTCATATTTATGCACACATAAATGCCACCCACCTGGACCGGGATCGAACCCGCAACCTTGGGCACAGAAAGCTAGCACGAAACCAACTGCGCCACCCAGGCCGACAAAAATAAAATTATTTTTAAATCACTAACGATCAATATAGACGCACAGTACATTACAACACATAATTCCCTTCGTAATGCTAGTATCGGTATGGTGGATTCGCTTTTGGCTTTAGGATGGAGCGGTGAAATGTGGATAGTGTAAAACGGGCGTGATAGTCAAGTCAATAAATCACTATTCTGTATTCGTCACACTGCATCTCATTAATCCCTCTATCGAATCTATCGGATAAATATCGCCCAGAGATAATGTTATTCCCTTTAAGGAGAGTCAGATTGTCCTATCCCACCAATAATGTTAAATTTCAAAACTTCATTATATTTTTTCTCTTGTGCTATTAATCATAGGGAGTTGTAGTTGCACCTACATTTTCATACGGGTTTAATAAGGAAATACACATGAGTTTTTATATACATTTAATTAAGTTAAATTGACCGGATATTATTTTTTTTGTCCGTATTTTTTTTCGTGCAAAAATTTATAAATACTGCGCTATAGGCTATATTTTATTCCAGGAAATACAAAAGGAAATCCTGCCATCTAAATGTAGGTAAAACTATATTTGGAAATATGGTACAAGCTTGAATGATATACTTAGAAGGGATACTATATATACCGTACAGTATAAAGATATTTTCTGTTTAACAACCCTATGGAGGCATCTCCGATTAAAGAGAACTATGTGACCAACAGAGTGACAATTTTCTTAAATCAATGGGAAGTTTCCAGCCCATCGAGTTTTGGAGACAAGTTAACAAAAAGCATCAAAACTTGCAAAATTGTGCTTTGAAAATACAATCCATGTTTAGTGTATATATAATATATATGTAACTATATAAAATTAACAAAAAATACTATACGCAGCTCACTAAAGAAATTATAAAGCTTAAAGTTATGAAATTACAAACTTTGTCAATTTCAGAGTAGGAATAAACATCTTTTCTGCTGTACAACAAATAATTTAATAAAAATTTGAAATATATTTGTAAATTTATCCATAACCTTTAGCCTAACTTACATCATTTTAAATCTTACATTCTGAAGGTCCATTGCAATTAAAAGCAGAAAATAGGTAATTTCAACATTTATGGCCATTCCGACACCCCTTAACAGTTCATGGTGGCTAGTGGTTTAAGATTTCTAATATGTTTCTTCAAAAGGTTCATAATTTTATAAATATTTATCCCTCATTATAGCCATGAGAAATGTAGGCATCTTGTGACCAAAATTGACTTTCCCGAATGACGTAGGCTACACGATTGACGCTGTTTTCGAGCTGCTGTCAGTTTCACTTTGACCAGGTGTGTATTTCTTAACTTAAGACACTTGCTTGTGGACTTTTGCATAGCCAAAATAATGTTTTACACATACAAGCTATTATTCTCGAAGTACTCAGAAAATGAGAGCAATTTCTGAGGTCTGCTTGTTTGAAATTCCACAATATTTTACTTTCCAGTATAACATAGTTGGAGCTACGGGGAAGGAGTGCCGGAGATGCCTTGGCATTAGCAACCCCTCAAAATACACACCATAGATTATAAGAAACTTTTGCGAAATTTTTAAAACTATAAACAAAAAAATCTTTGCAAAATCTTTTCTTACAACTACATTCCTCTATAGAAATCATATTATCCGTAAGAGCAAATGAAGTGATTTATGAATTCAAGAACATGATTAACTTCATTACGGTAAGTTATTACTTTTATTTTTTAAAACCAAAAGTTTGGTGGTCTTGAATTTTACATTTTTTTCTTTCACAAGTACTTTTTTTCTACTTTACCTGCAGACTTAATTTTGTTTGACAAGTTCTGCTTAATTTCATATAATTTTATCAAGAACTTAAAATCAAATACAGTAAATACTGTGTTGTTACTGTAGGGTAAGATCAGGTTACTCCGTGATATTAAGCTATTTTATGTTTTTACTGCCTTACATCAAAGTTTTGGTGCGTGAATGCGATTTTACATGAAAAAGTTAAGTCCTAGGAAGTCCCAATAGTCGTGGTGGAGGGAGAGGAAAGCATTTCTAATTAAATTCTCTAGTTCCTCTTACATGTGTAATAAAACGATAATAAAATCGTACTAAAATGGGATTTTCTATTAGAAAGTTATGAGAAGTGCATATCAGTCATAATCCTGACAAAGTAAGGAGTGTTCTTATTTGCAACGTCATCAACCAGAAAACGACCAAGTCTGAGAAAGATAAAGGCCAGCGTGATAAGAATAAAGTAACTGCTAGGTGGTAATACCACAACAAACATTTTTACGGTTACAGTAATCATAACATAGCATGAGGTATTAGATGACAATGCAACAGACATTATCTCATAATGACTCTCGTTCTTCGTCAAATAATGTGAAAATTCCTCTGAAATATCTGAGAAAAATAATCAGATAAAAATAAGCAACAAATTAGTTGAACATGTTATGCATGAATGAAAGGCTCTGGTTCCACAGTACAGATAATATTGTAAGCTACGAGCACTCAAGCATGACTTATGAATGACACAGATGTCCCCGAAGAAGTAATGTAATTGATACTATTACTACCGACGTCCAACTGTCAGCTGAAAGATAACTGCACCCTATCACATGGCCATTCAATGACTGTATTAACTTACATCGCTGGAATGTCTTTCAGTAGTATCTCCAGAAAACAAACCAAGACAAGCTGAAGACAAATGTCAACTTAAGAAAGGAGATGAGATCTCTGTTACATTGTGCATAAAAAAAAAGAGGTCAGCAGGGGTCATTTAGTGGTTCCATCCTGCTTAGCTAAGCCACACGACGTCTCAGCCTGAGGCTACATTTATCATCAGCCTCCCTCTATACTGTATCGTGTATAAGTGAGTTGGAATTTGTGAATGTAATTTATCATTACAGAAGCCTGCTCCTGTGCTCACACTGTTGACAACATCTGCAGTCCGGAAAAGCTTTCTTAATTAACGCATCTATGCTCCAGACGTATCATTTCATGCATCATTTCTAGGGATCCTATTTTACGGTGAATAAAAGTGTTACATTTCTGTAGAAAAGTTGGGTTAATATCGGTGTTATTTTGCATAATAAAATCAATTTTTCCCCTCATTTCGCATTAAGAACAAATAGACTTACGGCTCAAGTGGTGCAAAACACTGTATTAGGTAGCTAAAATTTAGCCAGATTCATAATGTTGGTATGATCATTTTAAAATTATTTTCCAGTGGGTACTGCGTCCATCTAGCAACAGGACACACAAAACTACGACACGAATATTTTCCATTTTGTTGGGATAAAATATTTTATTTACATTAGCCTACATTTACAAACTTGTATACATTTCACAAATCATACACTTCTAGTTGAATCAAACATGCACTGGCAATAATATGAATTATGTAAGTGTTAGCTACACTGACATGTAGGTTATAGCTTGAGAGCAGCCATGCAGGTTAGAAACGGATTATAAAACAATCCATAGGAATTACATTAGGCCACTTGCACATAAGTAAAGTGTGTTTGATGTGAAAGATACACCCATCACAAGCATAATGCATTATAAGGTAACCGATAGCCGTAGGTTTCGATAGAATGGACAATATATGAATCCGGTCTATACCTGGTATATTTGGTATATCAAAATGGGACATTACACAAATCTTATACTTCTAGTTGAATCAAACATCAGTAGACAAAAACTACTTAAGTATGCAATTAATAAGTAGGTTGATAGAAAACATTGTTGTGAACATCTTTCTCTGCCTAGTTCTCTGGAGTCTCGAGTTTGTGGCAGCTTGGCAAAGTATAATATACTGTAGCACAAAATAGTCATATAACAGCATTAAACTGTACAAGAAATAGTTTTCCCAATGAATTAAAAATATTTCCAGGGGTGCCCACAGGGGAGGGGCTAAGACGCAGACTGGGTCATTGAAATTTCTGGGGGGGGGGCAAAATATTAGAGTTTTATGAATTTTCTGGGCGGGGTTAAAAATTGTTGCAAAATTAGCGTTTTATATGCTAAAATTAAAAACTGCTAAGCTATCTAGTTTTGCGTAAAATATGATTTTCATTAGTTCCATATTTAAAAATTTCCCGCGGGTGGACACCCGACATAAGTAACAATTTATTGTTTACATTGGCATGTCTTAGAGTATGGTAAACAAATGTCCTAATTAGTTTTTGAGTGCTAAAATAGCGTAAAATGTGATTTTCATTATTTCAGCATTTAAAAATTTTCCGGGGGTGAACCCCCCACTTAGGCAGGCCTAATGATTTCTTATTTACATTGACATGTCTTAGAGTATGGTAAACAAATTTCCTAACTAGTTTTTCTGTGCTAAAATAGCGTAAAATGTGATTTTCATTAGTTCAATATTTAAAAATTTTCTGGGGATGTACCCCCGACCCCTCGGCACTTTCGATCCTCCCCGCAATTATTTTCTGGTTACGTCATTGTTGCACTTATTATATTATTAATATAATGTTACAAAGTGGCCCAAGAAGTTAAAGAGAAAAAATTAATTAATTAAAAAAATTGCCCCCCCCCCAAGAAAATATCATATGAGCGCCCTTGTCGACAGCCAATCAGGTTGGGGGGGGGTGAGCAATGAAGTTGGGGGGTGAGTCATGAAGTTTGGGGGGTGGGCACCCCTGATATTTCAGTATCTGCATTTAAAAGGACAGTCGGATTAGCATTGATACCATAATCTTCTTCATGAAAGGACTTCTGTTTAGCAACAGATTACTTTAATTTCACTAATGTTAATACATTATCATAAACTTGTATTTTACCTTGTACAAATATTACTCTAACATTACTAACTATTATAAAGATGTATTGACAAATGAAAATAATTTCGAGTCATAACAGTAATCAGAAAAAACATGTTAACCCTGTCCTCGCGAGCCAATCGAAACGCTTCGAGGCGCTAACATCGGAAAATATAGTACAGAGTTCTGCAAAAACAAATCATCAAGGTGATTTTTGTTTTGTAGGTTTTCACAGTTCTTACCAATTGATTAACGTGCCTTTAGTGTACATAAACTGGTTAAGACAATCTCCCTCATCAATATATCGAGGTGCATCGAGGATGTATCTTCTGGGGACCAAAATACAGCTATGCTTATTTCTATTTAAATAAAATATAATAGATATTCACTAGGCTTGGGGTTTAGTTGTGCTTACTTAATACATGCTATAGCGAACATCAATTTCCATGAACATCTCTAAATAAGACTCGAGATTTCCTCTAAAAAATTGTTTCGTTCAAAAAAGAAAAATTTTGCAAAAATACAAAATGTCGTTACTCTCGCGAATGTAAAACGACGACCGCTTGCGTGGTCTCGTGGTTAGCGTCGATGGCTACAGATCCGCAGGCCTCATGATACAAACTGAGCTACTTGATAAGAAGTAGCGGCTCCGGACACGGAAACTACCATTAACGGCACTGGGTGTCGGTATGCTGACACATGCGCCCAATCTGCCTACGGTAGATGTCGCAGCGGTAGGGTGGTAGGCTACTGCCTTCAGGGATGTAGCGCCACGGAGTTTAGTTCAAATTATATGGCTATTTCGGCGTAGAAGACGTGTTGGAAACAAGATTTTCGCTTTATTAATGGTAATAACCGAACTCGTGAATCCGTCACTCACGAAAACTAGTTAGGCCTATCTCTAATCATTTCACCTACAGAAGATGCTAAGATTTTGTTTATGAATTCGGCCGAGACCTAATTTTAGTAAACTAAACTCCGTAGTGTAAAATTCCCTACTATTCTATTGCTGCGTCACATGCCTCCTCTCACAACCAAGAAGATGGCAGAATCTGGAAGCATGCATTCAGTGTGACGGCTTCCATGGCAGTTACCATGGCCTATAATTTCAAGCTAAGACACTGCGTTCATTACCAATGTCATTTAATGAACACCCAGTGAAAATGAAACTGGCCGAGGTTCCTAGATTCCTCTGTGTAACTCGTACGTACGTTGGATCCCGCTACTGGGGATCTAACGGTCTCAGTCGACTGTTCGGGAAAATCAGTTTTGGTCAAAAGACTCCGTATACTTATGATTATAATGATTTATTCCTTAACCTCGAGGAGAAAAGAAAATCCATAATGCTTAAGCCAACAGATGGTTTCATTGAGTACACAAGTAGATTACAAAGAACGCTGAATAAACAGCATGGGTTCTCGATGTGAGGAGCTGTCATCAGCATCACACACAACTTCACGAGTTGGCCTGAGCAGTTCCTTAATATTCAATTTCCTTCCTCAACAAATTTATCCATCTTCCCTTCCCGCCATTTGGTCCCGTAAATTCTGCTCATACTGCATGACTGTTATCCCTCTAGCCAGCGACAAGGGGACCCGTTTTGAGAAGCATAAAGGGCAAACTGAAGTGCATGTAGAAGAAAGAAAAAGAAAGAAAGAAAAAAAAACAAATCTACAACCCCCCTCCCCCAGCTCTCAGGGAAAGGAAAAAAAGTATATTAATAATAGTCAAGGACAATTATTTAAAAGTTAGTAGAGACATAGAAAGTTTGCAGAAGTCTTACAAAATCGACAACATGGAAGCAGAATCCACAGTGGATTAGGAAAGGGGGATCCAGGGGGTCCAAATCCTAAAAATTAAAATCTAAAATTCTCTTTTTATATTTAAAAAAATATTTATTAAATTAAACAAGTTTTATTGGTATGTCAAATACGATACAGCAATTATTTTGTTTTCACAACATAATGAGTAGGCTATTATTTCCACTGTTCCATGTGTTATTTAACTTCTCTTATAAATATTATAACTTATGTAACGATTTCTTGTTTACGTTGGCATGTCTTAGAGTATGGTAAACAAATACGCTAACTAGTTTTTCAGTGCTAGAATAGCATAAGATGTGACTTTAATTAGTTCAATATTTAAAAAATTTCCGGGGGTGGACCTCCGACCCCACTTTCCTGGGGGGGGGGGCTATTCCATACCCCCAAACCCCCGGCATTTTCGACCCTCCCCGAAATTATTTTCTGGCTACGTCATTGCTGCACTTATTTTATTATTAATATAATGTTACAAAGTGGCCAAAGAAGTTACAGCAACAAAAAATTAATTAATTTAAAAAATTGCCCCCTCCTAGTAAGTATCATATGGGCGCCCTTGCTACAATCCCACACTTCAAAGAAAACTATGCACTTCAAGAGATTGAAGTAGTTGGATTGATGGTTGGTGCTCGTGGTACAATTGCACAACATTTTTTTTTCCATGTGGAAAGGGTTCGGATTAAATAAGATGCAATGAAGGGCATCGTCATCACGGCTCTGCGAGGGTCTAATTTCTTCGCCATCATTTATGTAACCAGTAAATATGTTATTTTTCATCACCTTAAAAGCTATTTCTTTAAACTTCTTGAATATAGTATAACATCTCCCTTATTTTCTTTGTTCTTGGTAATGTATCGATTCAATACAGATTCATGTACACAGTTATTTCCTGTATCCATATCATTTCTTTTAAATTTCAATTCTGTAATTGCCTCTTGTCCACCCTGTCTACAGTTGGCAGGGATATTGTATTTAAGTAATAAATAATACTGTTTAGATAGTGATTTTTAAACTGAAAAAAAAACACTTTGCAACTTAAGTTTGTAATACATTTTTCTGGAACTACCAAAAATCTGCAATGGTAATTATAGTTAAAATACTTTCAGCTACAAAATCTTTGACGTTTGGAAATTATATGCTGCATACAAACTGAAGCTACTCGTATGGAATTCAAATTCAAGTTCAAAGAAACCAAGGGTATCACACAATAAGTAAACAGCTATACGCTAAGTTATGGCATGCTTCTTTTCAAGTGAATAAAATTCTAAACAGCCGGTAATAAAACAATAGAGCAAAAAGTTTTAAGGATAACATTCTGAGTTAACGATCATACATAGAAAAGAGAAGAATTTATGTTAAACATATTGTTTTGGTTTAAAATAATTTAGTATTACACTTATATGCCTCACAATGACTTCTGAAACATACAGCATTACTACTTTGTTTAATTAGTTTTCGAGATGATTGCTTGTTCTCCCCTCTCTTTCTGGAAATGTCTTCCAACCAGACGAAGAAGTAGAAAAGTAATTAATGGAATATCAAGTTCCAGTTAAGGAACTTAAAAAGAAATTATAGTTCTTTACGTAATAGGCAATAGAGTTCATTAGACAAAGAAATCTTAATAGGAGTACAATTATTAAAACATGTCATCATCGAATTCGGTCAATGCAGATCCAATTATTTTAAATTGGTCTGGAATCAATTAAAGCAGAAAAAGAAAATTAATCAGAAACAGAATATAAATTAACCAAACGGAGAGTAGGAGAATGAAGTAGGCCTACCGTAAATTGCTGTAACTCACATTGACTGCGTTGAGAAGCGCGGATGAGTACTCGGGAGCGAGGGGATTCAAATCCCGGGGCAGGTTAGTCTGCGTTTTATTAAGGGGATTTATCACCGGAATTTTATCATTTTCAAAAGCAAATAGCAGCTTGGGATTTACTTACTCCTACCTCAACTTTCCTTTGAAAGTTTGGAAGTATTAGGTTAGTCTTGACATGGGTGTGGAAGGGCGACAATGGTAGAATAATGATAAAGAAAAGGTGTGAAATAAAACACTAGCCCTGACAAAAAATCAACAAATCCACTCCAAAAATCGTAGGACTATTCTCTCAACTCGAATTCAAGGGATATCCATAACTACATTCATTTGCTACACCCGAACTGTTTGTAATGGTTATCTAACAACAGTTCTTCTACTTAGCCTGTAACCATCGCAGGAGTGCCAGAATTTCGTCCCGCAGTAGTAGCCTACTTTTACATCCCTGTAAATGTCATAGACTTGGCCGGAACTTGGAACAAAAAGCTAGATCATAACCAACTGTTCCATTAAAGGCCAAACTAAATTACATCTCTAGCATTCGTAAGAAAGAAAGATATTAAATCCGAAAGACATTGCATATTTATAGGTTATAATTCCCATAACAAGACACATAGACCTACAGTAAAGATTTTAAAGACTTAATCGGTATTAAACAGGCAACTTAATATATGATAATAAAAATGATTACATGACTTAATTTGGTCCAGAGAACAAATACATACATACAATTCAGCAGAAATGATTTCCTTCACAAGTAGATAAGCCAAAACACACCTGGAAATAAAGAAAAACAATATTAGTTCTGATCTTACTAATACATTCCTCTACCATAATTTTAACGGTCTGAACTTATCTCTATACGGTACCGCTTTTAAAAAATTTAATTGATAAGTGAACAAATTTGTACAAAGATCTCAAATACCCTATGGTAGTTTTCTTCTGTACGAACATTTAAGTTTCTTTAATTGTAGATATTTTAAAATTGCAAAGTCATTTGCTTATACAACATATTTGAAAGAGGGTTGAATTGCACAGGGATTGGTTAGAACATAAATGCATCATGTTCATGTTCATACATCGTTTAAAGCTAATCTATATGTATAAGGATGAAAGGGGCAGTGGGGGCTATTCAGGGGAAGTAGGTGAAGTGGCACTTTCACCAGTGTTTTTACCTTAACAAACTTATTTTTAAAGTTTACTTTCCTTATCACGTATGTTGGATTTTACTAGAAATGTATTTCTCTATTTTATAATATGCGCCGCGCGGTGCAATATTGTAGCCAGCAGACCCGCGATCAGGCGGACTAGATATAGAGTAGCCTTCTTTCCATTTTCTTCAACTTCTATGAGAGGAGCTTAACTGGATGGAATAAGAATTCTTTCACATGGCCATGTGTAGGCTAAGCCGAAAACTGGTTGGTTACTATTGACAACCATGACGTAATCCGCTTCAATTTCTCTGCGGAGAGGACTTGCAGTGAAATAAATGTTTCCTTCTCGCTACTTCGTCTTCTTCCAGCTTGAGCAGAAGGTGAAACGCATTGCGTGTAATGCTGTGCTATGAATCCTGCTTAGGATTTCTTGTGTGTTTTATTAGAAACGCCGTTTTAAGATATAAGAATGAAGATAAAGAAGACTACTTGTGATATATGAAACAAGAGGAATGAACAGCACTTTTCAATTGTCTACGAAAAGGTCAGCAAAATGACGGATATGGACTCTCACGAGAATACAGTCCCCTTTCTCAGGATGAATGTGTTTAGATGTATCGAACCTTGTATTACGAAATTTTGGATCACGTTGTGATGGATATGGATGAGAGATTATGCGATTGTGAAACAAATTTGTTTGCCATGCTGATACCACAGAATTTGACATGTTTTTCTACTAACATGAAATATTTCTTTGGACCTGTGTTCCCTAAGTCACATCGCTCAAATAACGAACTCTCTATTTTGATGCCCATGATAAATACATATTTCCACCGGAAAAATGTTAGAAATTCTTAATCAGGATGACATTTTACAGACACTTATAAATTGTTACCCCTTAGTCTGTCCGTCTCTTCTTACTACATCATCTGTGAAGGGCTGAAGAATTGATTTAATTTACAAGAAACATTACCTTAAATCATGAAAACATGCACATTATGGCCAAAACTGTAAAAATGACTTAAATATGCAAATATATTATGCATAAAATGAGATAATCAGGAACGTTCAATTCTTTAAATCATTGCTATGACAGAAGTAAAAAAAAATCAAAATTTTAAAAATAATTACTTAAAAAAGGAATCAAACATCCTAGAGACACTTACATTCGAAATTAGACAATTTTTTAACGTACTTATTATATTAATTAGTAACGGGGTATGCTGAGAGTTCAAGGAACATTCTGATCATAGAGTTATAAAAAAGGGGACAACATTAATGCTATGTTTTAATCTTGCCGATGTTAGACATTTGGGTTCTGTTGGAGGTGGATTAGCATTTCGTCTAGTGCTGGACATAATCACTGGATGTGTATATTGTACCATGTTTGTGACAATATTTTAAAAGAAAATTTGTAAGGTTGATAAAAATTGAAAACGTTAAATTTCCTAAATATTAGGCTACTTGGGTAATCAATATGTTTTTTTGGACAGATTTGTAGTCAATTTGTTTATATTAATTCGATTAATGATTCCATGTAATCAAAATACTTCTATCTCCAATGAAAGAAAAGAGAATACTCCTGAACTGAATAATTAATCTTAATGATTGATGCCTCACTCCGTTCCTGATAGCTTCCCACTGCGATTCCCACGCTGGGCGTCATCCAGACATTGCGTATTTGCCACTTCAATCAAGTTTATAGCTTCCTTCCATTCAGAGCCAGGAGACCACACCATCTGTAAATCCACTTTACGAACGATTTGAACGTTATAAAGAAAGACGCCATCCTATTTTTGTTTTTAAAAAGTTCAGCAGAAACGGACAACTGGAACAATAGTTTAGTTTCAAACAACTTTCTGACGAATATTCTTGACAATGTGACAATCAGTGAGCATCACATAAAATAATAATAATAATAATAATAATAATAATAATAATAATAATAATAATAATAATAATAAACTTAATACACAGTTGTAATGACATCCATTCTATTTGTCATTTTAATATTGTAGACTGGTTCTTACAATTTAATCCACGTTATTTACTACATAAGAACTGCCGGGTTATCATTGATGGGTAAACTAGGTCTTCTGGGAACTACAATTATTTAGTCTTCTTAACAAATTGCGTCCCTCTCTGTTATACTTGTACTAGCAGGTGCCCGTGGCTTCGCTCAACTGCTAGATGTTTTATCGACATAATTTATTTAACATAAAAATAATAATTAGAACATTAGGTATAATTATTAATACTGACATAAATTTCACGAATTGCATAATTGCATTTTTAATTACGGTATATTGTTGGACGATGTAAATAAATAGTTAAAACGAAATCTTGTGCTGCCTTGTGGGTATACAGATTAGAAATGAAACGATTAAAACGAACCACAGATTCATGAACTTTACCTTTACACGCAATCATTCACGAACAATTAAAAGGATTGATAATTGAAAAGCTAAAAATCTGGCTTGAAGACGCATTTCACTTTTTAAGTGAGCCGCCCGAGGGGAAAAGAACGACCTCAGATTAGAGTTCCCTAGCCCAAAAATTCCCCACACAGTGAGTCTCGTCCAAATTTTTCCACTTAGGTCTGCATTCATGAATCCCCTTCTGTCTACTTATGTAATAACATTCAGATCTCTGCGTGTCATGTTATAAACATATAAATCAAGGAGAGCGGGCGAACGAAATCAAAGCTATCGGCAAATTGATGTGTTATATTGCAAAAAGTCGACTTCAGCTGTGCTCCTTCTTTCCCGGTTACGGCAGCAGAGCAAGGCCATCTGCAATTAAATTTACGATCACTATTACTGTATTATTACTATTTTTGTTATCACAATTATTATAAGTTTATAACTACTATTATTGTCACTTCATTACTACAACCAATGGCAATGGCAATAGAGTATAGACAATTGCTCAGCGAGCTAAAGGAATATTATCTATTTTATGAACCCCGAAAGTTCATTGCCGCGCTTACCTGAGCCCGCCATTCAACCCTATTCTGTGCTAAATCCATCCTATCATACCTCGCAAATCCTACTTCCCTTAAATATATCCTAACATTGTCCTCCCACCTAATTCTAGGTCATCCAGGTGGTCTTTTCCCTTCGGATCTCCCAGTAAATTCTTTTGAGATATGCCTTTCCTCCCCCAACATGTCCAGACCATTTCATCCTCCTTGATTTAATTACTCTTACTATATCTGGTGAAGAGTACAGGTCATGAAGCTCGTCGTTATTCAGTTTTCTCAGTCCCCATTTTCATCTCTCTTAGGTCCAAATATTTTCCTAAGCACCCTATTTTCGAACTCTCAGATTATGTTCTTTCGACCATTAAGTGGCCATGTCTCACATCCATATAATACAACCGGCAAGATAATAGTTTTATAAATATTTATTTTTAGATTTCTGGACAGAGGACAAGAAGATAAGAGTTTCTGAACTGCATAAAAACAAGTATTTCCTGATTTGAGTCTACGCTTAACTTCTGCCTTAATATTTGTGTCTGTAATAATTGCTCCAAGATATTTGAATTTTTCCACTTGTTCGAACGATTCACCGGCTATTCTAATATTTTGACGTTCCATGATTATATACTTAGTTTTTTCTGTATTAATTTCCAATCCAACATTCCTGCAGGCATCGAAAAGACTATCTGCATTTCTCTCGATTGTGTTTATGTCATCGCCCAACAGGCAAACATCATCTGTGTAGGCTAAAATCGGGTGACTGCCATTTAATTCAAGGCCTACCTTGTTTTCTTGAACTTACCTAATGGCATATTCCAAAGCCAAATTAATAAGTAAAGGTGATATTGCATCTCCTTGCTTCTATCCGCTTCTAATGGCAAACCTATCTGATATAAATTTCCCTACCCTGACTATGCTATAGGGCCTATAGACACAGTTTGTTCAGCCTAACTAACTTCTTTGTTATCCCGAACTCAATGAGAATATTGTACAATTTAGAATATTGTACAATTTGTTTCGCCTAACTGAATCATATGCTTTTTTTTAAATCTATGTATAGCTGTTGAACAGACTTATTATATTCCCATTTTTTCTCCAAGATTTCGCGAATACAGAATATATGATCAATGGTTGATCTATTTCGCCTAAATCCACATAGGTAATCTCCAATGATTTCGACCGAATATGGGATTAATCTTGACAGTAGTGTATTATATAGAATTTTGTATAATATTCATAAGAGAGAAATTCCTCGATAGTTATTACACTCGGCCCTATCTCCCTTTTTATGGATCTAAATCATAAGAATGAGTTCATGGATATCTGAGTTTAATCTATCCCCACCTGCCTTAATTAATTCTGCTGGAATTTGGTCAATGCCTGGAGATTTGTGTGTTTTTAGTTTACCTATAGCTGTTTCTACTTATGTTAGCAACCAATGGCTCTGCTGTGAATATTTCACACTCTACACTTTGCACATCTCCATGTACATTTAATAATTGATTAAATAAATTTTTCCACCTATTCAAAATATTATTCGAAGCCGCGAGTATAGTGCCATCACTGTCTTTAATTATGTTTATTCTAGGTTGTAAACCTTTCTTGAACTCGTTTATTCCCTTGTAGAGATCCCTAACATTTTTGTCTTTACTATTTTCCTCTAATTCATTTACTTTGTCTTTGAGATAGTTTCTTTTCTTTGTTCTAATGGTTCTAGAGGTTTCTCGTTTAGCATTGTTGAGATTTTCGACCGTACTGTCATTCGGATTCTGCAACCACTGTAGTTTTGCCTGCTTTCTTGCATTTACTAATTTCTAGCAGTCATCATCGAACCACGGTTTATTTGGTTTCAGTTCAAGCGGACCTAATTTTTCTTTTGCGGCTACTTTAACACTTTCTTTAATGCATTCCCAGGTTTTATCGATATTCATATCATCCCTAAGTTCTTGTTCAGCAGTGTTTTCTAGGATTGCAAATCTGTTTGAAATCTCGACCTTCCACAAACAATACTACTACTGTAATAATACAACCATTTCTACTTCTTTTTCTGTGGCACTGAACAATTTGGCATTAATACAACAGACGTTAACAATGGGCTCAGGTTAAAAACGTATCTAATAAGACATAGGCCTATCACATTTTAACAACAATTGTGCAAAAATGGATTTTGTTGGTTTCACTTCAGAATCCTTCAAGTCGGAAATTATATCATAATTCAATATTTGTTCAGGCCTGTATTATTTGTTATCGATAACTGTATGAAATATCCCCAGAATAGGAAATCGATAAATTTGCCTTACTTTGTCTACTGCAGCAATACAAATTTCTCTAGATTTTCCTTTATTTTTCCAGTCCCCATATCTCTCTCTCTCTCTCTCTCTCTCTCTCTCTCTCTCTCTTTCTCTCTCTCGCTCTCCCCCTCATTCTCTGTCTGATACCCTAACTTATAAGAAAGCATTTTTCAAGCTGGGAATGTTTAAGTTAACTAAAAATATGGGTTGTGCTTAATATCGCAGTCCAAATGAATACACAAACGCATAAATAAAGACTCAACCCCTTGTACACTTCCTGTAGAGTTAAAAGCTTTACAAAAAAATCCAAAAGTGACAAAGATGAGTAAGAGCCTCTTTCCTACTGAAGGATCCACTCCCAATTGTGAAGAGCAGGTCGCTTCTCATTCAAAGTACCACTCACGGCTTTATCTCCATTTAACATACAAATGCAGATGGCTATTTAGGGCTGGTTCAAGCTATGAATCCCCAATCGACTAATTCATAAGTCTGGCTCTTTTTATTTATTTTTTTTCACTGTGGTCTGTGATAAGAGCAGGCAATATAATGCTTCTAGTACACGAGGGCGTTACTTAAACTCCCATCGAATAGCATGTTCAGGGCGAATCCCATAGACATAGAGCATGTCTAAGATAATGAAATCAGGGGCACGGTACTTAAATTTACTTAAGAATGCTTGAAAAGTAACCTAACTTAGTATGAAAGCTAAAGAATCCCTCATTTGTATGTATAAAATAAGTAGTAGTCATACATCATCAGAAAGCAGTACTTTCTGTTTTTAGAAGGTGTAAATAGTTATGATACAAGGGCTAAAAGAAGGATTTTATTTTGCGGTTAGATATGTGGCACGAGAGTTCACGAACAGCTGTAAATCTCCCAAAATCGGCTGCACCGTACGTATTAAAACTTACTATTTCACAAATATTAATGCCTGTCTAAAAATATTGTATGATACACGTGGTAAAATGATTTAATTTTGCTGGTAGGATTGCGTAGACAGAGGTTATTGATTACTCGTACATGGCTACCAACGTAAGAATTGGAATGGACAACGCTTTTCAGACAACAAGTAAGACATATTTGCGACCATCGTGAGAAATTTAACGTTTAAAAAGGTGTAACGAATTTTAATATTTTCAATTTATATCAGACTGAGTCTATTACACTTACAACACTAGTTTTTACAATGGAATTAATTTATTCAACAAATTGCCTCTAAGTATCGGTAGTTTACCCATTATAATGATGATGATAATGATGATGAAGTGTTCGACCTGGAGGCCGGTCCTGCCCTGGCACAGAGGGACACTAAGCCGGACGATACCGTGGGATGGGAATGGGAGCACAACACCCAGTCCTGACTCAGGAAGAAAACGTTACATCTCTGTAAAATCCCCGACCCGGCCGGGAATCGAACCTGGACCGCCCAGGTCACGTTACCAACTCACCCATGGCGGCGGACTGTTTACCTATAAATGGATTTAAAATGTATGTGTATTCATGGCTGACGCGGAGACCATTTTACTCTGAATGAATTTCTTAGTGGCTTTGACTTTGCTTTATAAGAACTACTATTATGTAGCCCAACTGATGTTGCCTCACTTTTATGGACATTGGCTAATACACATTATTATTAGACCTATTATTATTATTATTATTATTATTATTATTATTATTATTATTATCATTATTAGTATTATTATTATTAGACATATTATTATTACAGTATTATTGTTGATAAGGCAATTCAAAGACTACAGACAATGTAATCCATAATATTTAGTTTTTATATTTTGTAAGTTATCGTATTAGTTGGTGTGATGCAAACGAAGACAAACTAGTATTCAGTATTTCCTTTTATTAATACGGATGTACAATGCACAAAACGAAAGCATATGATATGAAAATTTTCCACCAAAAACAATGGGAAACAACGCACAAAACAGTGACACTTCATCAGTGAATAACAGTGTTCAACATCCCAATCATGACGAAACCATTTGAAAGTCAAATGAAAATGAGGTAGTTAAACGCCAGCATTTAGACTGTTGGAGTGTACTTCAAATTCTTGTAACTTTTCATGCTATATTTTAAATGGATATAATACAAAATGATTCCGAATAGCCTGTAATGCTATAGGCCTACTGTAAATAATTACTAAAAAATACTGTTTGGCTACTGCTTTCAGGCTTGAAATTTCTTCCCCTTCTTTGGACCTTATGGTTTCTAGTCAAATTTCTAAAATAAATGCACTGAAGCCCGCCAATGAACACTTTTGTCACTTTCATTTTGGACATTTTGAGAATCAATCTTATTACACAGGTCATTTAGAACTGCAGCCCGGACGATCATAATGGAAATTGTGATGGACTAAAAATGAAATGGCAAGCAGATTTTCTCGGCTTATTCGGTTTGTCTAGCTGTCATTCCAACCTTACGGCATTCACCAAACATGCACTCACCTCTCATGGACGATGGTGTCACGAAGGTAAGCCATCAAACGAACAGGATTAATGCAGATGAAACAAAGTATTTACTAATTCGATTACTTGTAAATCATTTAAGAAATGAACTTGTAAGTGCATAGCAAATTTCGAATCTGTGAATTAACTTAACGTAATATATTTTTAATAATCCGTACTCGACCTCGCAACACAACTTTTCTCACAATAGTCTACTATAAGAAACTCGCAAATTATCTAAGCAAATGAGAATTCAAAAGCTAGTATAAAAAATGTTCAAGCTCCTATGTAGGAATAAAGCTGCTTAGGAGGGATTTAGGAACGTTTACGTGTCTGCAACAAATAGAAATAATTGGTATACTTCGAGGTAGCTACACAATAAGAAAGAGCTTTTGCTACTTAACTATTAAGAAGATATTATAAACTATATGCCATTGAAGTTAACTAGTTTACTAGTAAATTGTATTCAATAGAATGACATTAATGTGTTTCTTACTGCTAACATTTAAACAACACAAGATCCAGTGTGTCAATTTCTTGGAAAATTAAACTGACCCGCTAGAATGTACTGAAGAAAAAGGCTTCCTTGACCTTACACATGCTTTCAAGACGTGTTTCCTAGAAGAACAAAAGAGATAGTCAAGTTGCAGAATTAGATGAAAAACAAAAACAAAAATACTAATTGTGTTAACAGTCGTTGAGGGTATGTTCAATATGCAGAATAACAATACTTCCTTTTTATATTAAATATAGCCATTTAGACATCGGATGTTAAATGAGGTGTCAGTTCTCATAATGAAATTGACAAGTTTAAAATATTTACTGCTTAAACTTTAAATGATGCAAGGCAATTCATCAACCAATAATAATGCACTAGAACTAAAAAAAAAAAAAAAAAAAAACTAAACTCCGTGGCGCTACATCCCTGGAGGGACTTGGCCTACCACCCGACCGCTGCGTCATCTCCCGTAGGCAGATGGCAGGATTGGGGGGCATGTGGTCAGCATGCCGACACCCACGGCCGTTATTGGTGGTTTTCTTGACCGGAGCCGCTACTTCTCTATCAAGTAGCTACTCAATTGGAATCACGAGGCTGAGTGCACCCCTACCAGACCTCCCTACCTCAGAAAAATCCGAGGAGGTACCGGGAATCGAACCCGGGCCGACGGATCTGTAGTCAGCGACGCTAACCACAAGACCACGCCGGCGGACAATAATGCACTAGGCCTAGTTGATAAATTTCGGAGATTTAACAAACATGTTGCAGATCTATGCCCCGAGCTAGCATTTAAGATGGGAACGTTCTTTTTTAATTGGTTATCAATAAAATATTTACTTTTGAATTGCATCCCTAGATTTTAAACCTGTGCTTCCAAAGCACCTCGCATAAAATAAAGTCAACGATTTTAAATGTTTACCACTAATACAAACTACCGAAGGCTCTTCTGGAATTTATTTCGCCCATCCGAATATTTTATAGTTTTCTTACGTTCTAAAGATATAAATGGATGAAAAGAGAAAAACACACAAATTATCAAGAAAAATAGCAAGAATTGAAAGCAAGTTACAAGCAAAGTCCCAAATACAAATACAGTATATGCTGCATATGGCTGCAGTTTATAAAATCAGAGTCAATTTTTACTAAAAAATATAGATTTAAATTCTCGTCGAAATGGTTTTCATATGAAATGAAAAAAAAAGAAAAAAAAAAGGCAGTGCTACTATTGGTACTACTACCTAGAAATAATAACGTGAATCATTAGTGTGAAGTCTTAGTAAGGAAAATAATACTGTGTAAAACAAGTTCAGAAGCAGTCTGGCTAAAAAAAATGTAGGCAACTATAGGTAAGAGGAGATATTACAGTTTAAAAAGCTAATTCGAAATGTTAATCTCTATGAGACAGTTCGGAAATAGGGGGTTATACCGGCAGCAATAGGTGAATGATATCCATAATGAATTATTTTGGGTGGAGTTATGGAAAACATCAGCCAATGACATGGCTCGTACCACCCCAAACTGTAAAATACTCAGCGGTGTAACAGTGCCAGCTCCTCTGATTGACTACTGCCCATATGCCTTTAAACTTTTGCTAGCAGACTAGTTCGGATAAATCCAATGGAAGTACTGTGCACCTACACTATCGAACCTTGCTATTCTACTGAAATTTTCCTCGTTGCTTTCGAACTTACTAATGATTTTAATAGATGACTATATATGTTAATACACAAAATTAGCTCTGAAAGGCTCGAATAAACTTATAATTTTCTGCCAACGAGGTATTTGTAGGCCTAATACAATATTTAAAGAAATATTTCTACCGAGCTGAGAATCGAACCAGACCCTATAGATTTCTATAATGTACTTGAAAATTAATGCTAAAATTAGTGTATGATAATAAATGATCGTTTTAACAACAAATTACGACATAAATGTAAGCATTTCATTAGTTTAAATAGAACTATTAAATTATTTCACATTCTGGAACTAATCTTTTTAAATACCATATCTGGTTTCATCTTTTTTGGATAATTTATAACATGCTTACAAGCAATGTAACGACCGGATTAAATTCATTCGCAGTATCACCTACTATAATTGAAGTAAATGTAACCAGCTATTGCTACTGGTTGATCATAATCCGTAACAAAAATACGGGAGAAACGGGATGTCACCAAGAAAACTTGCCTACGACCTGCTTGATCCGTCAAAGGTTCCTAGTGGGAGTAAAATTCTGTTCAGGACCCAAAAGTGAAACGCTAAGTGTCCCAGGGGTTATATTCCACAATGAATGAGATTTCTCCCCGTATAACGAATACCGAAGTTGTTTGTCAGACAAACAAGAACTATTCTTAGCGTGCAGTAATAATGACAGCCCTGACAATGTCGTTTCCTCTTTGAAGTTCATACGTAACATGTTAACCCTCATTCCTACATTGCAGCTTATTACTGAACTGCTGGCGTCATTTTACATGTCATGGTGTTAGAAGGGTCAAGAAAAATAAGAAAGGTCAACTGAACCTTTCAAAAAAGAATTGTAACAGTCGCCACATTTACATGACTACATTGCAATTGTCGCTATCCTAAGAGTTGGGAAACTTTGCCATCATTTATTGCTAGGGCAAAGCAATTGATGATTTTGCATTATATTATGTAAACGCCTTGACGAATGTACACATTCATTAAAGTGCTTGCCATTTAATTAAATCAATTAAATATAGGCATTTTGTTGGGGCTTTTTTTCGGAATTTCTTGGGAAAAGATCATTCTCCCAATTTTTTTTTTAATTTTTAGCATCTGATTAGCTTTCTCAGAAGAGCCAATGAATAAACCGCAAGTTGTGGACAGAGTTTATCAGTAATTTGAGTAATGTGAGTGGTAAAACGGTGAATCATTGAGAGGCACAGAAAACTAAGTGTTTACTAAATAATAAGTTCAATTGGCAAAGTTCTATCAGGTAAAAATGTTTCTCTTACTGACCGTGAGTTAAATCCAGGAGACAGTGCATGTTTTCAATATGCTTCAGTAGTGTTTGTTCAAGTGGAGAGAAGATTTTCCATGTAGGTCTATACCTCTTGACTAGCAGACAACAGACAAACATTTACCGTGGAGGATTTTTGCCAAGTTTTCATTGTATACTGCAATTCATATATGTTGTAAAAATAAAATCATTAGTGATACTGACCTCTCCCTCCCCCTCTCCCTCTCCCCCTCCCCCAACAGACATAGACATTATCATTCAATATACATTTATCAAATTATAAGTATTCTATAAAATTTATTCAGGTTACAATATACTTTAATCATAAAATAATATTAAGCTCATTAAACTCTTTAACTGGAAATTAAAAGAACGGTTTATACAATAAAATCAAATGTTCATTGGCCATTTTTGTATTGTTTTTGGTCATAATTGCATTTTCTACTTTACATATATTGTCAAGTTATAGATCATTAAATACCTTGTTCTTTTAACTGCGCATATTTCATCAGTGCCAAAAAGGTGGAAAAGAGTTTGGTTTATAGAAGAATGAGCTAAAAACACTAAAAATGCACTTAACAACAAATCTATTGCAAAGAGTACCACTCTACAATAACATTTAAGCAGAGAGAGAGAATCTGAGTTTAGAAATATTTTAAGGAAAAATAATAGTAGTCTTTCAGGTCAAAAAGCACTTTGGCAAACGTTCTGTAAACACCTATTCTTGTGATATTAATTCTTAAATTCTTACCTTGTAAAGAAACTATTTTTATGGTATGCTTACATATGTTTTACTTTTTATTGGTGAATCCAGAATATAATAATAATAATAATAATAATAATAGACTAATAATAATAACAATAATAATAATGTAATAATACAGTAATGCAATGTTTGCTGTTTATATTTGATGGACAAACTGCTTTTATTGATTTAAGAAAATATATTCATTGTTACATAAAGGCCTATTGGTTTACAATATCTATGCAATTCTTATTTTTATTTAATCAAGTTTCAAGCAATAAAAGATCCGCACAATGAATGAATTTCTCTGCCAATACGGCTTCCTAGCAAATTAATTTAAATATGTTAAAACTTACAAGTATATCTAGGAATTCAGTTATAATTTTAAAAGCAACTCGTTAAAAAAATTATTCATGGGTATAACTAACGATCTTGCTTACAGGATACCTTTTTCTGTTCCCCAAAAATAACTCTAAAATAACAGAGTAAATCGAGGGCGTTAACTGTTAAGTGGCATATATTATATGATGTAAATGTAAGTAGATTGTAGAAGCTGCTTGTAAAATAGTGCACTTCAGAATATACTGTTTACGACATTTTTAAGAATTTGGCATGTGAAATTACGTTTCACTGACATTTACTCATATGTAAATAGTGCCCTGTCAGATTTTAAAATATATCAAGATTCAATGATAAGACAGAGCAAAATATAGTTTCAATAGTTACATAGGTTCGTACGATTTATAGTGCATCAGTTTTAAGTCATGGGTGGTGTTTATCGTGAAAAATTACAACTTAGAAAGTGGTGAGTGTCATGCAGCAATGAATGAACCATTTATTACAATTATAACTCATGAGAATCTGTCAACTAGCCTGTGCTTAGTTAAATCCATCTCAAGAGTAGACGTGAAAGAAAATTCCATTCTGAGTGTAGAAATCTTGTACATCATTATTCATAGTCAGAAACGATTTCAGTCTACGTAATGCATACACGGAGATGAGAAGAGTTTGGAAATAAATTTGGAACATCTCTCGTCAGTGCGTAGGAGGTGAATAGCTGAATACGACTCATGAGTGGCCTAAAGCCAAGTGCAGCATTGCATACCAAATATCAGGAAGGGTTTCTACAACCTTCTTGTTTTCGTACATTTTTCCGCTGTCATTCAATTCGATTCATTCACGTTTGGGTAATCCTCCATTGGAGATGAACCAAAACAGTGTATTACAGTTTACACAGTGGCATATCTCATAGTACTACAAGGATTCACGAAGTGCATTCCCATGTTTGCGGTAGAATTTACAACCCTTGTACATTTTCCAGATGATCTTGGAAGCAAAAGCGAATGCCAGCATGAATCTCCGTAATATACTGATAAAGGCCTACCATGCACTTATCCAAGAATGTTCTTCGACAGGAAAGAATGCAATTATGTATTGTATTTTTATTTGCAATATGTGAATAACATTTGGTCAGAGAATGTGAGAATTAACGGAGGGGGATAATGTGATATTTTATTCATCTTTAATTTTTAAGTAGGCCTATAAGTTACTGTAACTTTACATATAAATATGATCATATAACTAAATGAGTATTAATGGGTCTTGTTATTTTACATTTTTTTTAAGAATAGCAGTAAACCATGATTTTAAGATGGTCATTTACCTATTTCAGGAAAAATCCAGTAATCACATGCGATAACAAGTCAAATTTCGGGCCAAAATATTGTATAATATTTTATCTCACACACATTCATAAATACATGCACATGATACATATAGAACCCTGAATGAGCAAAGCTTGTACTATGGCAGTTCAATAATAATGTAATAACAAAACTTAAATTTTACACTGTACAAAAAAGAAAACAAAACAATTAGGAGTTATACATAAACTAATGTTATTATGCAATATTATGCTAAATTTTTTCTTGAATTTATTATGGTCATACGTTGCCATAATTTGATTCATTGCTAAAATTGGATTCAATGAACCTTTGCGAGTTCTAGCAGAGGGTTATGCAGACAGTCAATAGACTAACATCATTCTGAAAACTATCTTCTGAATCTTTCCCTAACCAAGAAATACAAAGATGAAAAAAGCTGCACAGCGAGCTATTGTTGTTGTGATTATTATTATTATTATTATTACTATTATTATTACTATTATTATTATTATTACTACTACTATTACTGAAAAAGTTAGCATACGCTATACGCAGTAAGTGATAAGTCTAGGGTCAGGAAGTTACGCAAAATGTACTTTCTATTTGGGTGGATATATTAAAGAGTTAAATGGAGGTACCTTCAGGGACGGTAAGGCCAGTTCTTATTTTGCCTTTTTGGCTTCTGTTGCCCATTTTAGGGTTTAAAGCCTTTTTTGTCCGTTTTAGTTCGTTATGGCTGTTTTCTTTTATGTAAACATTTTAAAAACAAAAAATTTCATGTGTGAAAGTAAAAGGAATATTACACAAATAATTAAATTACACATTCACGCCACAGTAAATATTTATTGAGGATCTTGTTCCCAATAAATACATTTGTTTTCAAGCAATCGAAAACTTACCTCTGAAACGAAACGATTCAATTAAGCTCTTGAAATAGGTGACTATGGAAGTTAACACCTTGAAAAACATATCTGCTTGTAATCAATAAAAATAAGAGTAAGTAGGCCTTCTGTATATGATAAATAAATAATTAACTTAGATAGCTACAGTGAGTCCCACGCAAGAGTTGGCCAATGAAGCGGGTTTCTGCGTCGCGGTTGGCACAGCTCCAACTCCCGATCGATCGGGTGAAATATCTACGCAAATAATGCCGCGGTCGTTGTAATGATTCAGGTTCTCACATTTACAGTTAAAATTACAATGAAAATAACCACGTACCTCATCACAAGAGATGTTGGAAATATTCTCCTCTTGCATCCAGACAATACTGGCACCTTTTTAGGAAATTTTCTTTCACGCGCATAAGTTCAGTTTCCGAGACAGAGTTACTTTCTCTTTTGATAGGCCTATGTGATATTGTCATTAAGTTCTTCTAACAGTATGTAAATATTATTTATGGGAAAACTTGAAAAATAAAGTGTATAGGTCAATTTCCCATACATAAGAAGAACTTAAAGACAATATCACAAGAGAAATTAATTCTATCTCAGAAGCTGAACTTACGCGCGTGAAAGAAAATTCCCTAAAAAAGGTGCCAATGTTGCGCGTATGCAAGAGGAGAACATTTCCAACATCTCTTGTGATTAGGTACGTGGTTATTTTCATTGTAATTTTAAATCTAAATGTGAGAACCTGAATCATTACAACGACCGCGGCATTATTTCCGTAGATATTTCACCCGATCGATCGGGAGTTGGAGCTGTGCCAGCCGCGACGCAGAAACCCGCGTCATTGGCCAACTCTTGCGTGGGACTCACTGTATTTTCATTAATAAAGTGTGGGATTTCTGTTTTGTCTGTTAATAAATGCCTATTTTAATACCACTGGCTATTTTTGGTATGTTAAAGTGCCTGTTGCCTGCCTATTTTAACCAAAATAAATGCCTGAGCTTCCGGGCTCTAGTGATAATTATAATAGTAACAGTAATCTAAATATCATCAGACACAGTAAGATAGTACGGCTCATTCCTATTATTATGAAATAAGCAATACTTCATTACTTGGTGCGGATGGTCCTGCTCCTCGTAGGTGTAAGATCTGACAATAAAAAGAAAAACCCATTACTTCAACAATTCAACTCAACTCTGTTCAAAATAGATTTATGACAGGACGCCCCCATCCAACTTCATTTCAAACGTCAAATGACACCCTGTTTTATGAACAGTAAATCTATTCAAATTGCAGGCTGGTGAATGAACTAGAATTCTGTAATATGTTCTATCAGTACTTAAAGTTCGTTAAGCCTTATCATTTATCAAAGTTAAACAGTATGTGTGATATGCTAAGATACTGTGAGTTGCCTGACAATACAAACATAAATCATTACTTTCTCCTGCGTTTTCTTTTTAGTGTTCTTAGTCGTGGTTTCTAAGTTCGATATCAGCCGTATGATTGTAGTAGGCTATAGTCCATTTACTGGTGTTTGGACCAACATATAATAATATTATACCGAAAAATCGGTTCTCAGATATCGGCTTTCTATATTCCGACAGCAGGTGTCGTGGGCCGGTTACCTCAAAGACTAATAATAATCTGAATTTACTGCATTTTCACCAGTGAACTATATGATCTTTGCTTACATCGGACGTTTTACGAGCGTCGTATATACCTATATACTGTACACACACTTGGAATCCTGCTTAGGGTTGTGATTCCAATATTAAAGAAAGCAGCAGACGGCAAGTGACTGTATAGCAAATCATTGGAATAGCAGCATGAATAAATGCACAAGAGAAAAGGTTAAAGATGCTGGCTATTTTGAATGCTTTCTCGACATCGTTTGCCCCGAATACTAAGTTGCTTCTTTTTCAGAGAGCGACTCAATAACTATGGGGTCGAGAGTCGAGCTCATGGCTTCCATTCTAAGTACGCCTATTTACAATCTGAATTTACTGCAGATTGCGTAGATACTAAAAAAAAAATGGACTATTAGTAGTCTACGATAACTAGGGTTAGGTTTCTGTCAGAAAAAAAAGGAAGATTTTCCTTGGTCGACCTAAAACATTTTATTTTACAAATTAGAACGCCGTGTTTACACAAATTACACGTATTTACTCCTTCTGGTACTTCTTTTGAGAAGTTGCAGCTCTTAACAATCATTGTTCATCCTGTTTTCAAATTGGTAAAACTGTTTACATGTGAAAGAAAAATGTACAACTAGTAGTTCTGCTTTGATCAACCCAGGATGGCTCCTGCAGTAAAAAATAAGCTGAGATTAGTATGAAAAGTACGAAAGTACTGAGAGTAGTACGAAAAAATTAAGAAAGCTATTAAAATGAAACAATTTTATCAACGTAATTACAGTATTCCAAGTGTTTTAAAATAAAATTTGTTGAATCTCGCGGATCAAAGAAATAAAGGAAATAGTCTTACAGTCAAAACGAAAACGTAAGCCATATAACGTATACCCCCCCAAAAAAGTAATATTACAGGGAAAACGTAAGACCTGGCAACCCTAACGACAGCCCTCCATATTATACATTATGCTACGTGCTTAAAAAACAATAAAAAGAAAGTCTAATATAGTTTTTCCACCTTATACCCTCATTTAAAAATAATAATGCTTAGATGGTTTGCCTTTAACTCCTCGAGTTTTATTCTTTAAGCATAAAATTTCTTATATACCGGCCCGGGTTAAAATTTCTCTTTTTTGCGTCAATGAATTAAAATTCAATAAAACGTTCCTGTTAAAATTAATCTTGTGTATACGAATTAAAACAATGAAACATGTCTAAGAAAAAAACAGTAAAAATGTTAATAGAAACAAGTAATGTGTTAAAATGTGTGTGTCAATCTTTATGTAGGTAATATCAATATTACCAGTCAGAGCCATTAAAAGAAAATTCTGTAATCACTTTGTTATCACACTCTATATAATTCACTTCACTGATGTTATTCTTGATGTTCACTTCTGCTGTAGATTATGTTATGTTGTTTTCTTGTAGGTAGTCAGTATTATTTGCTTTTATAGTTTGTATGCATTTCGGTTATATAAAACACACTTTGTTAACACTTTATCTTGAGCTAAACACTCCATATTGCTGAAAACGATCCATATCAAGAAGGCCTCGCTCGAAAAAGTTAAGAACGCGGCCAGATTTCAGTACTGGCCACCGCCGTCTCGGCCGTCTTGACCACGGCGATGGTATTGGCCACTGCCTTCTAGACTGTATTGCGCGTGTATACTGTAATTCTGGAGACGGCGGTGATATTGGCATACCAAAAAACGTTCCGTAGTGGCATTCTTGAACTACCGTCTATTTTTTTATTTGTTTACAACATATTATTCTGAAATTGACAGAATTATATCCAGGGGCATTAGAAGAAAGGTGTTGTGGAAATGGTCGATATACGTGACAACGAAGTTAAAAATGAAGATTCTTTAAACCAAGAAGTGTCGGACATCAACGAATAAACAATAAACCAAATAAATGAAATGGAAAGAAAATCAATTTAATGTTTTAAGCTGAATCTGTCGTTGGAGAAAAGAACAAGTCAATTTTTATTATTTTGCTAGAGAGTTGTAATATTACCTACAAACCCTCGTGAAAGATATTTAGTTATATTATATTAATTCAGGCATGTAAAAGTGCGTATTCAAGTACATGTACAATGCTACGACTTAAACCGATTTTTTATATTCTGAAAACTGGGAGAGAGATAAGGAAATATATTACTTAATTCCTTTTTTCCATCGATATAAAGTTATTCCTCAGGTTCGCGAGCGACCCCTGGTGATCCCGTAAGGGGATATTCTCAGCGGATTTGTTACGTCTACTATAATATCTTCATCAATAAAAAAATCTTTAGTTTGGTAACGAGAGTTTACAGTTAGTTACTTCCATTGTGTACCAGTATAAAACTACACACGTTATATTTTCTAGTAGTTGGCAACCCTTCAGAAATGACGTCAATTTCAACTCACAGCCTTCTGCAACAGGCAGTCTATTATACTGCATTCAATATCAGCTCCCCTCACCCCCGCATTTTGTTCAGCTCAAGATAGTGTATGGACTATACTTACACGCTACATAATTGTATGGATGAATTCTTTGTTTACAATGCACAGCGCCGTCTGTAATTTTATATCACGACTGCGACATACGTACTCAGAAGTCTTTGCATTATACGAAATCTGAAAAAAAATCTTAAAATGATTCGCTGATTCAATTGTTATGGCAGTGAACGGTTATTATGGTCGACTTTAGTATGTAGAACAAGTAAAGCTTTATGTAGTGAAACTTAACGAAATACGACTTCAAAGAAGACTATGAATACGAAAAACATATAAGCTGACTTGTCCAATAAGTTTAGCTTTATTAAGTTTTTCTTAAGTCCCAACTATGAATATCAGCCTACGCTCTCTTTCTATTTTCCGACAAGTGCGACAACAGCGCACTAAGAGTCGGAAGGGATTGGCGCACACCGTTTACCTTCGTATAACATGAGCCGTATAGGTTATACTCATGACAGTAAAACTAGTACAGTTTGTGTAAAAACTGCCATAAAATTCAGGATGCACTTATTAGATTTTAAATTTCAAACAACGTTGTTTCCTAAAAAGACAGGCAATATACCGTATAGTAAACCGTCTCACGAAAATAAAACGAACTGTTAATGTTTGACTGTTCTTTTATGTCCTATCATAGTAAGTTACGTGTTAAATTGTACACTTTATAACTCTAAGGAAGGAGTGGCGAAGTCTTTGATGTACCGACCGCTTATGAGAAAGAACTGCATGGGTGATCTGAGGGTGGGGCTGGAACAAAAACCTCAAATACACATCTACATGTCAAATAAAGCTATAAACTTCATTTTACATCAACAAAAAAACTTCCAACATGTTGCAAGTTTAGATTCTGAGATGTTATGTTTGAAGTATATCAAGTGAGCAATATAAAAAATCGTCTCCGTCCTCCGAAGACATCTATGTTTAGATTAGGTGAGAGAGAACGAGGGAAGAACAGGAAGGGCGCGCGCCGGTTAAAATAGTCGTGCAGAATAGGTGTACATAAAACAGGGGGAAAAATAACAATACCAAACAGATAGAAACAATCCACGGGGGAAAATATTATGAAATACAAGATTTTCACGTATTATCAAACAAATAATAAATAGATATTGTCTATCGGTGCTGTTTACATTCTAAGTAGGCTAACCTGCAACACTCCATTAATCTGTAAGCAATAGAATAAGCGAGTTTATAAACTTGCGATAGTAAAAATTATTTCCAGAATACTGAAGATTAATCCAAGAGCGAGTTAACCCTTCCAGAGCCAGACCAGACCAAATAAGCTAACTGAGATCAGAGCATTGCGGGCTTCCATACCTGCATACGAAATGCATTGCTGGAAATGAAAACGGGTTTCTATCCTATAACTTAAATTTGCTTACGCTAACGGTGTTTCGCATAGGACTTGAACCTATGCAAGCCTTCAAGAGCTGAATTTGTATGGGTATATATCCAATAATCAAGTAAAGCCATCAGTGGGTTCTAAATTTGAAACCAATGAAAAAATCAGTACAGTAGCTAGCTTCCACAAATAACAACCGTAATAAGTGGATAATAAAAATCCTCACATTTTACATAAAGTATTCCTCTACTAGTCAACGTCTATGCTTTAAACGATTGTTCGAAGAGTTGCATTTATACGCCAGCAGCCGCAGAAAGGTTAAAAACAAGCTATCACAAAACAGAGCTATTGCATTTTTTTTTTTTGGCTGCCCTGGCTTAAAATAATGAAAGCACATACAGAAATCTTCTATAACTCACTAAGTATTTCAATATACTTATACCGTGATGCCATACCATTAAAAACAGAAAAGTTAATAAGAAGGAAGGGACAAAATTTTCACTTTGTAAAAATTGTCAGTCTGTTGGGCGATGACATAAACACAATCGAGAGAAATTCAGAAAGTAGGCTATTTTCGATGCCTGCAAGAATGTTGGATTGGAAATTAATACAGAAAAAAAAAGCAAATATATCGATATGAAATGTCATAATACTGCGCTACAAAATATTAGAATAGCCAGTAAATCGCTCCAGTGGAGAAATTCAAATATCTGGGAACAATAATTACATATAGGCTACAAATCATAATTATTAGGTAGAAGTTAACTGTACACTGAAATCAAGAAATGCTTGTTTTTATGGAGCTCAGAAACTCTTATCTTCTAGACTTCTGTCCAGAAAGTAAAAATAAAAATTTATATGACACTTAATATGCTGCTGTATTAAATGAATGTGATACTTGGTCGCTTACTCTTCGGGAAGAAAATGATCTGAAGGTGTTCGAAAAGAGGGGAAATATTTGGACCTAAGAGAGATGAAAATGGGAACTGGAGAAAACTGCATAACGACGAGCTTCATAACCTGTACTCTTCACCGGATATAGTAAGGTAATTAAATCACGGAGGATGAAATGGGCTGGACATATTGCGCGAATGGGGGAGGAAATACATATCAAAAATACTGACTGGGAGACCCGAAGGGGAAGACCACTTGGAAGACCTAAACGTAGATGGGAGGACAATATTAGGATAGATTCAAGGGAAGTAGGATATGCGAGGGATGGTTGGATCGAGTTACCACAGAATAGGGTTGAATGGCGGGCTCGTACAAGTAAGGCAAAGAACATCCGAGTTCCATAAAATAGATGTAGATGATATTCCTTTAGCTTGCTTAGGAATTGTCTACCTCGCTCTTCTCCCAACTTCTTCTTCTTCTTCTTCTTCTTCTTCTTCTTCTGCTTCTTCTCCTCCTCCTCCTCCTCCTTCTTCTTCTTCTTCTTCTCCTTCTCCTTTTTCTGATTGCCATTAAGTAAGTAAGTAAGAAATTGTCAGAACCGATTATTTCGTGTAATCTATAAAAGATAGCAAACGTGGCGTGATGTATTTTTTGCCTCGGTAGAATCAACGTCTTAAGAGCGCTGGCAGTTTAACCAAATATTCACACCGACAGAAAAAATAATCCCACTAGGATATTTTTTAAAAATGAAAATGTAATTCCTGGAAATTTATTAAGAGTATGAACTTCAATTAAATGACAAATGGAAAATAGTACATCTAAGTAACAAATGAAAAATAAGCTTTTTTAGTCTACGTTTTAGTCCATTAGACTACCATTGCGAATTTTTAGAGCTATACATTAAATAACAAGTACAGTATATTGTGGATAATTATGACGCGTTTTAGCCTACTGAGCCTCTAAATTTTAGGCCCAAGATTAATTCGGAATACAAACATAAGCATAAGCAACCACCTTATCAAGGACAGTCATGGAGACATAAGAAGGATTCAGAAACATAAAAATCTGATGTGAAAGTCACATAACATCCTCTGCCCAAATAAAAGTTAGCAGTATTCACATATCCTTGTACAGAATCGCAAGACACAATTTTACGCTAATTATGCTGTAAATACCTTATAGCCCCTCATTTGAATGTTGCGACTAATCACGCAGGCTATGGACAAACTAAAAAAAAAAAAAAAAAAAAAAAAAAAAAAAAAAAAAAAAAAAAAAGTGACTGCAAACATTTATGGAACTTTCTGCCATTCAGAATATTTTCCGAAATTTATCGAATATTCCCCTCAGACATTTCTTTACTGTAAACATGGCCAACAATACATCTTTCTCACTTCACGTACTTCTATAGAATAAGAGGCCGTGTATGTCCGCGTATTGAGTTCACCAGGCAAGACAAGAGTTGCTACAAACAATGGGTAGTTTACAAGAATTTTTTTGAAAAAAGTTTCAAATAAAAGTTTTAGCTCTTGGTATAAGCACTCCATGTACAAAATTTAAAGGAAATCATTAGAGCCGTTTTTGAGAAAATCGTGACAAACGAAAATTTATTCGTGTAAAGTCCCCTTAAAATTAAGGGAAAGTTGTCACCACTCTTCGTGTCACAGCCTCAGAAGGTACCTAACCCAAATACAAAATTTTGTTTTCGTACGACTTTCCGTTACATGAGGTCGTATTGCAAAGAGCGTGTATTCACAGTGGGTGGCTCATAACTACCCTTCAGATAATTTGTTCGAAAAAATGTTTCAAATAAAAGTTTTAGCTCTTAGTATAAGCAACCCAACTGCAATATTTAAAGAAAATCGTTAGAGCAGTTTTCGAGAAAATCGCGAAAAACGAAAAATTCTTCATGTAAAGTCCCCTTAAAAATAAGAGGAACTTGTCGACAATCTTCATCTCACATCTTCAGAAAGTACCTGACCCAAATACGAAATTTTGTTTTCATACGATTTTCCGTTTTCGAGCTAGCCTGTTCACAGATATTCCACACAGACACACAGACACACAGACACACTGACACACAGACATGTTTCCAAAAATAGTATTTTTGGATCCAGGGGGCCTTGAAACGTGTATATATGCTGTTAACTCAACTTCGAATTTTGGGGTCGAAAACAATACTTCCTCTACCTATAGTACCTATGGTACGGGCAGAGGAAGTAAAAATGGCAGAGAGCTCTCCAGTTAAGTGCGTAAGAAAAACTCACCAAGACTGAATTCGATCCGTAAAGGAGTATCATGTCAATAATTCAATTAGGCTTCCACCTAACAGCTTGGTAAGTTCAATTTCCAAGCACTCCTATAGAAAACACTTTCTACAAAACAAGAAATATAATGCTACCACTGAGATTTTCCAAAAGGACAATAAAATAAAATAACAAGCAACAATATTATATTGTAATAAATCCTTTCCTTGAAATACCTTCACTGTAAATGAATCGGGTAATTTGATGATTAGAAAATACTGCTCACACTGAAGTACATATGCCCCTTATAATGCAGAACAACTTTGGTGGTAAAAACCAATTTTTACGTTCCATCATGGGCTGCTCCATACCTGTCTGCCAAGGTGAATTACTCGAATCATTAAAGTATATCATCCTTATACAGTACAACTGTATGACCAAAATCTGACCAACAATACCAATCATGCTTCTAGCGAAAGTAAAAATAGTTTCCACTAAACTGAACTGATAATGTTACTCCTAGATAACCGAACAAATAATAACTTCACCAAACATGTACAAGAAGTGCCCCAATGCTAATACAGCGAACCAGAAGTCTCTTTTGAACGGGGTTGTCCCTTCTTTTTTTTAGACTCTTTTGCCGTTCCGACAAAACCTTAGAAGGACGCTTATTGACCCTTTTTCTAGACTTCGAACCCGTTTTGTCCCCTTTCTTCTTAAATTTATAGCATGACTTCAATATTGTGTGTTCCGATGTGCAGATTTATCATTTTTGAGGCCACCTTTCTGAAACCACTCTTTCCAAAAAGTCGAAATTGCTGCAAGGAAATGTAGCACTGCCATGAAGTGTGTATGTCGATGCCATAATAATAATAATAATAATAATAATAATAATAATAATAATAATAGTGGAGTTATGAAATGAGTGTATATGAGTATATATGTATATATATTGTGAGCAGAGACATTTCATCCTGGATATTTATCATGTCGAAAAGGAATTATAGTTTCACTCGGGATTTAAAAGAAGAGAAGGTTCAACACCAAACAACTTACCATATATATATATATATATATATATATATATATGTGTGTGTGTGTGTGTGTGTAATTTTTCGATCGAACACTGATGCCGTTCAGAAACAAAACAGCATTCGAGAAGCAAAATATTTCTTGTATTGACTTTTATGAGAGAATACTGAAAGAAGAAAACTTTTTGAAGGACATAATGTCTTAATATTCTATTACTGTGTAACTATAGTCAAAAAACACTTCAGTCCTGCATTTAACTTACGTTCAAAATAATTGCACGATCACATTGTGTTATTCAAGTTTTATGTTGATCGTGTCTTGTTCTTCTTCCTTTTTTAAGTGTCGAAATATTCAAAGTGTCCCTTTTTTTTGGTGTTGTAAATCTGGTCACCCTATAATAGGCCTATACTAATTTTGTTTGTTGTATTGATATGCGAAGGATCGCAGCGTGCGGGAACAAAATAATACTATCAGAGTACGGTATTTGCTAGTTGAATTTTACCATTTAAATCTTACCTGTGTCTTTACTTCCTTTCCATTTATGGTTGATTTACAATTTAATTCTTCCAGGAGTTGGATATGATGCAACTAGTTGCGCCTGCGCTCAGGTAATCTATGATTGATCGCTACCAAGATTAAAATGTCTCCTTTTTAGATTAGTAGGCCTACCCTTGGAACTTGTCTACCATCTCGAACAGCTAGTCAATGTTAATAGTTAATTATTTTCAGGTAAGTAATTTAGGCCTTATTTATAATCCGCTTTCGTCAAAAAATTGTGTGCAATACAATGCTTACCTTCGGCTCGTCTTTTAAACTCTTCTTCGATTCTCCAATGATTTACTTACCACTCTGATCTATTACAATACCTAATTAACAGACTTTAGTAGTACCGGTAAGTAATAGCCTAACTAGGTCGTGGATTTGCATGGAAAAGCCTACATTTATCGATAGGTCATAAGTTATTTTTCAATTCTGCATAAAGGATGATGGGTAATTGAATAAGACAACTTTTATTTTTCAATTATTTTTAATGGGCTTTGGCGGAAATGCATATTTCAACTTAACGTACAATGTAATTTTTTTTCAACTACATTATAAAAACTGCGAAATATAGGCCTAGTATTATAAAGATAGACGTGGGATTATAAAACACAACTATCATAATACGCAGGAAGCACATATAGACCATCATATTATGAGATGACTGTGCCGTGCATAGCTAGAATTCAATTTTGTCAGAGTTTTGAAATTAAACGCTGGCACTGAAGACCTGGTAGTATAATAAACCATAACGGTATCATAATGATAGTCACTTCGAAACTGTCCTTCATTATGACATCGGTGCGGTATGGATTATATTATCGAACAGGGAACGATCTTGAGACCTTGAGAGTATCAGCTGAAAAGAATTTGGTAAATGGCCTGTATTTAAAATAAAATCAATTTTGGTCGTGTTAATTTTAATAGCATACTAAAAAGATTCATTTCGTGTTGTCAAAAACCGTTGGTTTGAAGAAAATAACCAAACGGAACCTGCAATTTGACTTGACGTTTTGAGCTGACATTTGATGTAGAAGACAAGAACTACGAAAACCAGCAGCTTGATGATGCGAAGGACAACGCGGGCATTTGTTTGAGTGAAACTAAAATCTCAAAATTTAAACATTTAGCTTATTTTATTATGGTCGAACAAAACAGTCTTATAGGCCTACAACTTGCCTATAATGGTATGAAAATTATGAAACGATCAACGCGAAACATAGCCTACTCGTATCCTAATAAATGTCATTATAGGCTTTTTGCATAATGTTCTACATCCTACCATAACTGTATGCGTGATTCAATCAATAGCAGTAGGGAGAGCCAAATATCACATATAATTTACAAATAAATTCGGCAAGCCTGTTATAAACTATTATAGGATCACTAACAAGAGGCTAAATCATATTAATTAGTATGGTATTCCATAGATTTAATTTGAACGAAAAGTAAAAGGCCACTTTTCAAGTTGGCATATGCAGCCATAGATTCAATATGTGTAACAGGATATCGAAATACCAGGAAAAAACATCTCGGATAACATGATAATGTAAAAATCCCTTACTGTATGCAATGAGACCACTTCCCACAGAGCTAACCATCACGCCACATGATAAGATAACTTATTAAGTGTAACAAGGTGCCATTTAAGCTACTCACAAAAAACAGCCGCTCGTAGATAACTAATTAGAAAGATGGTTGACGAGAATTCACGTTTCAGATGAAACACTTGAAGCGTACTTCCATTTTTTTAATTAAAGGTGAATTCACAATGTCAGAGGAAGAAGGATCTAGTTAATGCTACTGTGCATACTGCACGCTTAGTTTTGCTGACTATGAGCTCCACATCCAGTTTTACAGCACATAGGACGAGATTCCCATTGTCCAGCTTCGAATCTGGATAGAGCTATAAAAAAGCTGTTTGGACAGTGAATAGGAAGAAATAGATGTATTATCGCCGCACTCATAACGTTGACGGGCGGCTCGCTTTGTTCTCATAATTACAATGCTTGTTGTTACTGTAAAAGGTTTTCTCAAAAGAAACCGCTGACTGAATTCGTGTTGCCAATTCTCTCATTGCTCAATGTCATTGCCACGTAAGTGTTTTGCTGTGCAGTATGGCAACTACTCCAAGCGGCGGCGACTTCTTTGATGTTAACTGTCAACGAATTGAGTGCGGCGATAATACATGATTTAGAATATTCGTTTCATCGTACTAAAATAGCAACTAATGAATTCGTACGGGCGCTTTTATGCATACAGGAAATTACTTTAAAATCAAGTTCAGAAATGTATTCTGTTTGACGAATTCCATTCGACAGAGTTAATAACGTTGTTCTAAGTTCAGAAGGAAATCATCAATGAAAACTTTGTCAGGGTCAGACGTAATGCAATAAAGGAAGCAAACTAGTTTAAGAAGAAGCCGTTAATTGACTTTCTACTGACATGAACAATAGTTTCACCACGAGAGATCCTTCAAACGTCTTCCATTCTCTACCCAACAGAACAGCCATCACTCTTGACATCTGATGCTGATTTTTTGTTAAGCAGATCTCAATAGTAATTTCCCCGCCAGAATGGGACATTTGTTTCACAGAAGTAAATTCCTGTGAATCAATCAGTCTAGAGATGTCTGTGGAATGTCCCATGTTTCATTGTGGTTGACACACAGATAGGGTGTGCACGAAACTAAATTTAGGATAGACACACTACTTTTATCCGACGCGAAAGAAAATAAAAACCTGGCGCAAAGCCATGCTTGCGTCAGTCCGACATAATGAAATTTCTTTCTAGCAGTTGTGTGATATTAGATTCCAGTTACAAGTTAAACAATACACATGTCAACCACAGTAAATTTAATATCGGTTCTATGTTTTAAAAAAATCCTACAGTAAGAATAAATTGCAGAACACTGGTAAATTCGAGGATACTTTTCTACATAGCGGTATCCAATAAGGGAAGTTGAGATGAGATTTGTTAAAAGTTGCACATACAAATAACTGATCAAGTTTAGTTCAAGAATGTTTTATTTATTTATTTAATTTATTATTATTATTATTATTATTATTATTATTTTTTTTTTTGCTCAACAATTTCCCAGTCTGTGCGTTTGAATAATGAGACTTTGAAATTAATTACTTTAATTAAGACTTTAAATCTGCAAAAAAAAAAACTTAGGCCTACTGTATTAAATTCCAAGAAGGAGTGTGATACAATCACCTCGGAGGCAGTGGTAACATAAGAACAATACTTTTCCTAGAAATCACTGCATAATAATATGAGTACTGCCATTACACCATTTAAGCAATCAATAATGAATTATAGAGACATAACAGAGCTGAAACTATTATAATGTTCAATTCACTTTCGGAAGCCTTTCAAATCTTCAGACTTCTACAGGGATAAAAATTATATTTTCTTGGATTTGTTAGAGAAGACAGAAAAAATACTCCTGGCTTAACATAATAATATTCGCATAGTAACAACACTTAAAAATTGCTGTAAGTTCTGCCAAAAAGGCTAGTCACTGACTTAAAAACAATTAAAAGTTTATACAAACATTTTTTTAAAAGATACCAATAAGCAATTATTTTATAAAAGGAATATTTTATTTAAAAAATGTGTATTTAATTCAGTGATTAGCTTTCTACGTAGATAAGCTTCAAATTGTAATGATTGGCAAACTTCATTTCCGTTTGTGGTAACTTAATGTACTGTAAGTGTCTTAATTGTTCCACCTTAAACCACAATACATCTAAGTTGCAGATAGTGTCATCATATATTAGACAGATAGTGTCATAGTGTCATATATTAGACACCGTGTATCCAGATGACACTATCGGCAACTTAGATGTATTGTGGTTTAAGGTGGAACAATTAAGACACTTACTTCAAATTGTAAATATAATAATAGTTTAATGGACCAACACGAAAACTAAAAGGTTATTTATGTTTTTATCTTCACTGACGAACTTAATATGAAGCATACAAAGTGCTACTATTGTCTACCAAATCAAAGTTATCTCTGATGATGTCTGAAGAGAAGAAAGGCTTCGGAATTTGAAATGAACATTATAAACGTTTGAGCTTGTTATCTAATTATAATTCTATGTCATGGGTCTATATCATATGCCTGGGGTATGAATAATAAGCACAATCAAAATTACGACCAGTCAAGCAAGGAATGTTATAAGTATATTTTTAATGAAGTCATTTTAGCCTTCTTGGAGTGAAAAAGGCGTAGACTCCATGTAGCCTACAGGAGCCTACAATATAACCAGAAAAAAAGATGTAGGTTATTATCTCGTGATGCTCAGACACAGCATACACAGCATAATGCATGCATACCAGTCTAACAACTCCCACTTCAGAAGGGCATTGTTTAAAGCTTGAGAGATGATGGCAACTTCCGGCATAGGACATGCTTCACAGCAGTTAACACTCTTACATTGCGTTGGTTTCTTAGTCGCAACCAAATTAAAAGAAGAAACACACACACTAATGAAAAAAGACCCTTTCAAATGCAAAAACCTCAATTTTATAGCTGGCAACATAATATGCTTGATTTGACTTTTAGTAATTAGAGACAGTAGAATGGCAGAAAAAATTCCGTATTGGTTTTAAAAACGTATATACCGTATTGAATCTTATATTGAAATATATTTTACTTATATAAGACCTTCCAGTATCAAAAATTATATATTATTTATAAATAATATATTTTCAATCGACGAGATAGAATGAAATAGGTAAGACCTTCCAGTATCAAAAATTATATATTATTTATAAATAATATATTTTCAATCGACGAGATAGAATGAAATAGGTAAGGTTTATTAATTTGACGTTAAGTTTCACTATTCTATACTATCCACAAGCATCATTTTAAAAAGATATAAGTGATAATGGAGCTAACTTTACGTAACCGATACTGCAACTGCCTGCTTGACAGGTATCCTAGGATCAAACCAAATATTTTCATTTATTTATTAATTATATTCTGACTGACATTTAAAACACACGTTTACAATTTCAGAAAGGAATCACGTGATTAGCTTAGCTAATTTCCATTACAATGCTTTGTGCAGTGTAAAGTAAGAGTAAACTCGGATAACTGAAGTTATTTCTCACACAGGATAAGCTAATAAATGTAAAATACCCGAGTAAAGAACGCAATATCCGTTAACGTTCAGATGTGTAGCAAAAACGGTTCTGATTCATGGTTTTCCAACCTTTATACATTGCAGCTTGTTAAGATCGCTTCCAAGAGAATAGACTGTTCAGCTTTAATATAGGTTGTACAAACAGGCCATTTATATAAAAAGCACCATATTAAATTTTATTTCGAATTTCTTAACAATTTAGGATCTGAGCATACTGAATCTTCGCAACTTAATCCTTTCAATGTACGATCATCCCTATAAAAAAAAAGGATGAAAAGGAATGAAATCTCCAGTATTTTTATTCATAGTCTTCTAGTGATAAGCCTATTAAGTAGGCCTACTCCATGGAATGTGTGGTGGAAGAGACTACACATTAACACAAGGCATAGGCTATTTCCTTTAAATCACTTCCACCTGTAACTTAAGGTACTCCGCTGTGAATAAGAACAAAACTCCAAATTTCCGCCAAAATGTACTGTAAATACCAGATAGGCTACTTGAAAACAGGCGAACTGGCATCTAAGGATGTTCTTTCTCCACTTTATGCTCGTTCTTGGCTTTTGTTGATGTTGTTAAAACAAGCAATAAAGTACCGGTAGATTACTACTTTCTTTTTAGTTCATGGAATGTACACAGCTTTCAGCTTCACTTGTGTGGGAACTTACGGAGATACTGCTTAACTACTCAATGGTATTGTTACTTCAGACGTAAGGCCCACCATATCGCTGAATTATGGAAGAAAATAAAATATAGAAGTTAGAAGTATGAAAAATAAAGAATTAAGTTAGATTTGTATTACAGTATCAATACTTCTAGGTAAGGTTTATTGAATTTCGAGACGAAAGATTTTCGAAATACCGATTTGCTACTCTCTGCGAATTCCAGCAGTACTAGTAGCACGGGAAATATGTGGCAGAATATACAGACGGTCATTCTCTAGCATTGTTCACTTCTTCCCAGAAGATGGCAGCAGAGCAAGCAGCAGCCGAAAGCTCGTACAGCTTCACCACTCACCCGACTGGAATTCAGAGAGAAGAATTGATATCCCCTAAGTAATTTTTATAGAAAAACGAATATAGTCATTTTATTAATCTTAGATAGAAATAGGCATCAAAATTGTTACAGCCCTTTTTAATAATTCTTTTTAAAACACTTCTCTCGGCTTCTAGGCATATGAAACATGTTTTCCTGCTGTTATCGCGAATTCTTTTTTTTTTAAACAAAGAAACATATAAAACTGAAACATTTTAAAACAGAACTTTTTTTAGAAAGCTGCGAGCCGAACATAAATCTCGAAAGTAGTGATCCTACCGGGTCGCGAATGACGGCAGATTTGTTCCCGGGGTGCACCAGTCCCCTACCTAAGACTTAAACCTAGAGACAACATAACACTCAGTCCTGAACCCGGGAATTGAACCTGGACCTAGACCGCCGGAGTGGAAAGCAGGCGTGCTACCGACACACCCACGACGGCGGACATCTCAAAACTACAATGACTACAAGTGTAAGAGTGATTTCATGCAATGGGTTGCGATTTCATAATTTTCCCCCCACAGCTTTAAGATTAATGCAGGTACTTCCACTTTATTCTCTGGATAGGAAGAATGTCATTACGGTTGTGGAAATCTCCTGACAAGAACACCAACATAGCCATCTAACAATTAACTCAAAAGAAAGAAATGAAGAGAAGTCGTCCCTTCAAGAAAATAATCGAGACGGCAGTGAATCGATATTTCCATTTTTATTACATACTGAAAGTAATTATAAAAAAAAATTAAACCAATAAAAGCATAAATACGGAGAGAAATTAAGTTTTTAAAATCCATATAAAATAAATTTAATAATTGTTTGGAAATACATGTCGGCTAGTAATTCTGGTATGTTCTACTTTGTTAAAATATTCCAGATAATACAAAGCTGTATTCATATAAAATGCCGTTAATGAAAGGGTTAGAGATGCAGATCTGGAGTTTTTTTAAACATTGCAGAACTGGAACACGGCATTTTGCGCAACGTTTCTCGTACTTCTTTTCATTGTTTCCCACAGTTGTTTCCCATTGTATCCGTAAATCTTACACGTTAACGGACAGATTGCCAACAGATTTCCTCCAATCACAAGCAGGTGAAATCTCCCAACTTACAGCAAGGCAGTAAGTAAAAATAATCAAATCGAAAACAGCGGTAGACAATAAAAGCACGAATAAGACGACCTTGAGGCACAAATAACATACTTTAAGCTGTTTTACTTTCCACAAAGCTCATCCAAAATTTAACATAGTCATACTTTTTTAAAATTAAGGGTAATCTTAAAAAGTAAAAATAATTTAATTTGAAACTTTCAGGTCGTGTTCAACTACAAATAAATAAACCAAATCTCATAACGGTTCTAATATTCCACATTATATTATGCCCATAGGCTTGAATAATCGGTATTGATGAATTTCATCTTTCTTATTTGAGGGTAATTTAGAATATATATATGTAGATATTTTTAGCCTAGACCCTCAAAAATCACAACTTAAGAGCGAAGGACCAAGATGCCTGAAAAATGGAAAGTAGTTATGGAATATATATGAGATAAATTGTTGTTAAGAATGTTAGGTTAGAAGAGCAACTGTACAATTAAATGTATGAAATGCTTATTTATTTTTGTATTGTTAACAGTATAGAGCTTTATAAAGAGATATTACAAATTTGCAGAATAGATATTCTAGGTCATATATAATGTCAATTTATTACTTATTATTTCAAGATCAAGAAGTTATAAATTGTATAGCATTAACATTCCTATATACAGTATAAGAGAAATTAGGATTAAAATGTTATCTGTAACAGTTCAATGAATTATACGGTAATGATAAGAACTATAGGTCTATTCAAAATCGTTTACATCATTACGATTTTGAATACGCTACAAATTCTTTATGGTCTCTTTTTATGTTATGACAAATCTTGTGATTTGTGACGTGAAGAGTAAAAAATGCAGTAAGTCATAAATTAATACAAGTTATATAAATTAGATAAAACCTTAAAAATATTAATAAGTTTCTGTAATAAGAAACTGTCAATTATATAAAATGTCACTTGACCATTTAACATTGACTACTGGTAATTTAATACAAAATATTGTATTTCACAATATATTCTGTATACAAGTAGTTATATATCTAACGGTTAAAAATTGTTCATTGAGGAGATTGTGGTAAAATTAATATATGATGTGATATTCATATTACAATTGTTAATCACTAGTATATGATTTTTGGTTGTTCTCTTATGTATAGGTTATAAGTTTCTAAACTTCTTCTTATGCTTGTAATCTTCTTTTTATAAGTACTATTAATTTCTCTAGTCCTATTTTGGTGAGTTATGATTCCAATTCTAGATTCTTATTAATGACGTAGATAATAAATTATTTTGCTCTTCTTGTAGATGAAGTTACTAAATAGAGATTGGCAGGCATTTAACCATTCGCTCATATATGTAGGTTGGTACATATATGAGCGAATGGTACATATATGGTAGGTTGGTACATATATGAGCGAATGGTTAAATGCCTGCCAATCTCTATTTAATAACTTCATCTACAAGAAGAGCAAAATAATTTATTATCTACGTCATTAATAAGAATCTAGAATTGGAATCATAACTCACCAAAATAGGACTAGAGAAATTAATAGTACTTATAAAAAGAAGATTACAAGCATAAGAAGAAGTTTAGAAACTTATAACCTATACATAAGAGAACAACCAAAAATCATATACTAGTGATTAACAATTGTAATATGAATATCACATCATATATTAATTTTACCACAATCTCCTCAATGAACAATTTTTAACCGTTAGATATATAACTACTTGTATACAGAATATATTGTGAAATACAATATTTTGTATTAAATTACCAGTAGTCAATGTTAAATGGTCAAGTGACATTTTATATAATTGACAGTTTCTTATTACAGAAACTTATTAATATTTTTAAGGTTTTATCTAATTTATATAACTTGTATTAATTTATGACTTACTGCATTTTTTACTCTTCACGTCACAAATCACAAGATTTGTCATAACATAAAAAGAGACCATAAAGAATTTGTAGCGTATTCAAAATCGTAATGATGTAAACGATTTTGAATAGACCTATAGTTCTTATCATTACCGTATAATTCATTGAACTGTTACAGATAACATTTTAATCCTAATTTCTCTTATACTGTATATAGGAATGTTAATGCTATACAATTTATAACTTCTTGATCTTGAAATAATAAGTAATAAATTGACATTATATATGACCTAGAATATCTATTCTGCAAATTTGTAATATCTCTTTATAAAGCTCTATACTGTTAACAATACAAAAATAAATAAGCATTTCATACATTTAATTGTACAGTTGCTCTTCTAACCTAACATTCTTAACAACAATTTATCTCATATATATTCCATAACTACTTTCCATTTTTCAGGCATCTTGGTCCTTCGCTCTTAAGTTGTGATTTTTGAGGGTCTAGGCTAAAAATATCTACATATATATATATATATATATATATATATATATATATTGAATAATCTGCTTGAATAATAGGCTTGAATAATTGAGTTATTGGATTCTTTGGGCGTGAGAACTGAAATTTTCAAGATAAATTTGATCTTATAAAACTGGTGAAAAATGTTTTACCATTTCTTTATAAGGTACATTGTAAGTTATGTTTAGAGAAAGTAGGTTTACATAAGTAGACTGTGTTTATTTTTTTTATCTTTACAAAAATAATTAGTCCTATAGAAAATATTTGAGGAATGGTGAGTTTATTGCTCGTACCGTGTAATTTTTTTAGGACTGACAATGCTCAGATTAATGCTCGGCAGCCTAGACGAGTCTATTATCGAAATACTGTCATTTGAAGGTGTGACTCCCTCAAAAGATAATATTTCGATAATTGACGTGTCTAGGCTACTGAGCATCTATATGAACAGACAGGTCTAAAACAATATTTCAATAATAGACTCGCCCATACTCAGCAGAGTCAGGTATAAATTTTATTATTGTAATGTGTGTATTAATCCATACAAGGTGAAGAAAAAGATATGCTTGTAAAATAATTTTTTTTTTAAATAATTTATTAACCTCGCAATGAGACTAGATAACTTTTATGAATACAGCGCACTATTCTCACGTCCTGACAAACCCTGCATCCGCGGGTACTGTAGCACAATCTGTACAGCATTAAAATATTGCACGCCCATGAAACACGGAAGGTCAGCAACCTTGCTAACAATATCCAGATGTGAATACCGAACGAACGTAATTTAAGGACAATGTATGGAGATCAAGGCAAGCCAGTCAACGACCGTGAAAGGAACGAGATCATCAACTTGACAGAAAAATGCGTTGTCCATCACGTTGTGTATGCCGCAGAGTCCTCTTCCAGTATACGCCTCTTTACACTTGCTATTCACACGTCGTACTCTATTGTGTAAGGTAATTGCTGTAAAAAATGCCACAGTAAATGTCTGAAGATAAAAGCAATTACCTGCTCTATTGAATCCAACAAATGAAAATACACATTCAACAACTTCACAAGTGAAGTTATTTTATTATTATGGTTTCAATAAAAATCAGAGCTTCTAAATTTCGTCTTATATGGTCCATTAAGCCCGTGTGGTTAATTCATTTGTCGTTCGACCCAACGGTTCACGTGTTCAAACCTCGCGGAGGTCGTGGATAATTGGGCTTTCGAAAGCGACAACTTGCCGGGAAATGAATATAGCTGTTAGTCCCTAACGCCAGAAACGTCAAAGAATCCCAAAGAAAGATTTCTCAGAATAATACTGCCTATCCTGCTCTTTTTATAGTATGGACCTTCGTACGCTACGAGACTATGAGGGAGTGAAATATAACGTATTTAACAGGTCTCGTTAGATTCTGCTGAAAACGGCGTACAGCTTTAAGCTAACATCGGAATGCAAAATAACATCAGGTAAACTGATGTAACAAAGTGCCAGAATGATTTTGTTTCATCAGTGATAACTGCAATTATAATATGCAGACAAAAAAAAGTTATTTTTGTAGTGTATCTCCGAGTAAAGCTCCAGATCGATTCATTAAGCAGGGCTTGCGGAAGAACAAAGGTCTAAAGTTTGATACTTAACCTTAATCACGAACGAAAACATTTGAACACACCAGAAACATTTGCTGAAAATGCTGAATCCTGATCTATTTGTAAAGAAATTTATCTCTCTTTTGAAATTATAGAAAAGGCATATAACGAACTAACATTGAAAAATCCTTCACTGTAAGGAGTTGCAGACGTTTTATGCATGGGAAGAAATGAAGTAGGGCCTACGTAAGTAATATTTTAAGCGAAACTAAAAATTGTTTTGGCTAATGTTTGTGCTTTGTCAAAAGCAGTCTAATTTATGGGTCAAATTCTCAAAGCTGAAATGGATATTGGTGCTATTTTGAATTTAAATTATTAATACCGCAGACAGCCACACGATCATAGTAGTAGTAGTAAGAATAATGGTATGTGTAGTAATTAAAATTAAGAGAATGGTATTTTATTATTTACTTCTAAGAAAGAAAAGAGTACGATAGTGACATCTGGTGATATCTTCAACAATCGCTATAACGGACTTGCACCTCCTTACTTTACGGCCCAGCCCGTAAAATGGAACTTTACATAGGCCCACGGAGAGAGTTCTGTTAAACAACGTTCACGATTCAAAATAACACAAAAACACTTAACTAGGCAGTAAAGGAACTATAATGGAACTTAAAAGACAGACAAGAAAGGGAAGACAGACAGATAGCCACGTGAGAAATTAAGGGGAAAAACAAAACACGAAGACAAAGGAGTTATTACTTTAAAACCTGCAACATTTTGAAATGCATTCTACAATATGCAAGAAATCAAATTATAAACTCGATCTGTTAGCTGAATGAGCCTGAAGAAAGATTACGCCATTAAAGTATCGAAATTAACCATGATTATATCGTATAGCCATCTGATAATTACATCCTCTATACATCTTACACAAAATATTGTATTAGTAAGGATATTATGGTTCATTAAAATTTATAAGTAACAATCCTTACACAAAAAGTAGTTGAATACTGGTTCCCCCACAATGCGTACAATGAAGGATTACAACTGGGATCGGAAATATACCCACTGAAACGCACGGATTATACTGCGCACTACACAATTATTAAGTGTGTACCGGTGAACCGATTTGGTCCAAGATCAATAGGCTTTTTTCCATGGATGTTATAAATGCCTAGTGATGTGGGCCGGGAATATTCCCAGTGGGAGGGAACTTATAAAATGGGAATATTGCCGGGAATATTTCTTTTGCCGGGGAAGATTGCCAAAAACTGGGAATTTATGAAAATTCGTAGATTTTGAATGTTATAACTCTTATTAACAATTGAGGAATCTTAAAACTACGTTAACTAAGCGAGTTCACACATTTTAATCCAAGAATTAACGTTCTATACATTAATTCCCTGTACAACCGAGTGGGAATTTATGGAAATAAATGGATTTAAATTACTAAAGCATTATTAAAAACCCAAGCATTTAAAAACCAAGCATCTTGATCAAGTAATTTCCCCTGGGAACTTATGTTCAAACATCTCAAACATCTTAGGTCATAAATGTTCAAAAACTACCTATTTTATAAATTTCCTGTTTCTTTGTGCTTTTTCAGCTTTACAATTTGTACTTGTTTGGCCAATAATTGCCAATATTGCCATACTCATTTTAAATATATTTTTTATTTTATTGAGACCTGCATTTAAGTTACCGTCAAGATTTCGAATGTCTACAACTTACCTTGAGGCTCAGTATATAGAAATGAAAGAAGAAATAACAAAACAAATTCAGGAAACAAAAAATTTACATCTTCAATGTGATGGCTGGAGCAATATCAGGAACGAGTCTATAATTAATTTTGTGATTTCAAAGCCAGAACCACTTTTTGTAGATTTCAAAATGACCAAAACAGAGAGGCATAATGCTGAATACCTGGCAGAAATCATTGGATCTGTCATCGAGAAGTATGGTCCTGATAAGTTTTTGGTGGTTATTGCAGACAATGCCGCGAACATGAAGGCAGCCTTAACACTGTTGAAAAAAAAAAGCATCCTCATAGAGTACCATTAGGTTGCATTGCTCACCTTCTCAATTTACTGTGCTCTGACATCATATTAGGATGTCAGACTGTTAAAAGTTTCTTTGCAGAGGTGATAACTATAGTAAAGACTATCAAAAACAGTCACATATTAAAAGCATTGTTCGATGAAATTTCTTCTGAGAAAAAATTTAAAGATCGAATATCTCTGAAGTTGCCTGGGCAGACCAGATGGGGTAGCCATCTTTTTTGTTTGGAGAGTTTGCAATCGAACAAAGTGGTTTTCCAAAAATTGGCCGTCAATGAAAAGGCTGATCTAGACCCATCCATTAAAAGGAAACTACTAGATGATGCTGTGTTTTGGGTTAAAATAGAAAGGATGATACATTGATGATACAATTGCTTAAACCAGTGGTTCCCAAACTTTTCAGTCCGCGGACCCCTTGAAAATAATAAAAATTTCGCGGACCCCCTCTGGGTTTTCAAACAAAAACTACCGTATTTTACGGACCCTAAGACGCACTTTTTTTTACCTTAAAAAAGAGCCGTGATAATTGGGTGCGTCTAATGGTCCAAAGTACATTAAAAAATATTAAAACGGTAAATATTGTCAGAACACCATAATTATAAAGAAGGTGGCACAGATTGTATATTAATGCATTGTCACAATCCTAAAATGAAGGTAGCTGGAAGCCAGGAGTGTAATGCGAAAAGAAAGTAATGCTGAGTTATTTTATACGAAAGGAGTTGCCTCCGCCGGGTGGTTTAAATGAAGAGCATGACCTCTATATAGCCTTGTCCCGTACACTAACCGTATGCTGAATTGACGGTTAGAGGGTGTAAAAGTATTTCATGAGAAATCAGTTCAATTATTAAAATTTACGCGATTCCACCTGTAGAGAAGAGATTTTTGTACAATGCAGGTTTTAAGTTAGAAGTGATTTACACTGATTCCATTGTACAAGGTTATACTTTTTTTATCCAACGAAATACTTTATCTCCTTTAAAATGCTTCGTTTAGAATCGAATTAGATTTCTTTTCCTTTAAATTTCCATCCTAAAATCAAGGTGCATCTTATGGTCCGGAGCGTCTTATAGTCCGTAAAATACGGTAAATAAATACTTTGATTCAAATTTATTAAATTCAATAGACAAAATAACAATATCAATGGTAACAAACAGAGTTTACTCCTTAATGTGAACAGTGAAGCTGCTTTTGATTAATTAGCTCTGCAATGTTAGGTTTAATAATCACGTTCAATATCACCACCTTATTCCCTCAAAAAAATCAAACTTAGGATTACTTTGAGAATAATAATAAGATATTTCAGTAATTAATCTATTTTATTAATTGTGTATTTGTATATGACGGTATATAAAAGCCATGTCAATAAGTTATAAAAATGAAATTTGAAATTATATAGCTGTTTATATTAAAAAATCAAATTCACCAAAGTGATATGTATAAATGTAGTAGATTAAGACTTTGGCTTGGGATTTCACTTATACATATCACTTGGTGAATTTGATTTTTTAATATAAAATATCTTATTATTATTCTCAAGTAATCCTAAGTTTGATTTTTTTGAGGGAATAAGGTGGTGATACTGAACGTGATTATATAACTTTACCCTCATAGGAACAATATGAAATTCATTAAGTTAGGTTTAATGTCTGATAATTTCAATATTAAGTCACTTTCAACTTCATGTTTATTTCTCTACTTTAATTTCAAGTACGTGAGGTGGGAGAATGCTGTTTCACATAGATAAGTAGTGGGGAACACAGTTAATCACTTCAAAATTACGGTATATCTTATTTCTTCTTAAACCGCCTGCGGACCCCCTGAAACACCATCGCGGACCCCACTTTGGGAACCACTGGCTTAAACCAATTGTGGATCTTATCACATCCATTGAATCAAATGATCCACAAATACATAGAGTGGTCAGGAAATTAAACGAAATAGAGAAAAGTATGAAGGAAAACTTACCAACATCACCCATGCAAAAATCTGAAGAAAGGAAAGTCATGGAAAAGTTCATTGAGAGAAAAAATTTTGGCATTGGACCAATCCATCTAGCAGCATTTATGCTGGACCCTAAAATGCAGGGAAGTTTGCTCAACCCTACAGAAATACTAGACGCCATAGGTCTTGTTTGTGATTGTGCTCAGCAGATGGGTTTGGATGTCTTAAATGTACGAGAAAGTTTAGCTGACTACAGGGACAAGGAAGGCTTATTCTCAAGAAAGTTTCTTTGGGAAGGGATGGCCGACAAGGATAGAATTATCAGGCCTCTAACATGGTGGAGGGGATTGAGAGGTACTTGTCACTTGGCAGATGTAGCCATAAGAATATTGGGGGTACCAGTAACTTCGGCTGCCACAGAGCGTACATTTAGTACGTTCTCTAGGATGCATTCCAAGAAAAGAAACCGTCTTTCATCCGAGCGAGCAGCAAAACTGACTTTTCTTTCTTACAACTGGAAGCATAGGCGTACCAGGGGGGGGGGGGGGGGGGGTTTGGGGGTTTGAACCCCCCCCCCCCCCATTGATTAAAAAACTGAAAACTGTATAATTTTTTTAAGTCTGCCCATAAATTACTTAATAAAAGTATAAATCGTGGGAAGCTTAAAACTCGTTATTTTGCATCTTAATTTTTAAAATTTTCCAGGGGAAGGACCCCCGGACCCCCTCTCCCTAGGGGTATTTCATACCCCCCAGACCCCGCGGATGTTATAACCCCCCCATATGGTCGGCCTGGTTACGCCTATGACTGGAAGCTTATGAACGCTCCACCACAAGAGAAGACGAAAGAAACAAGCAAGCGAGCGGAAGGTAACCCAGAGGAGACAGGAGGACAGGGAGAAGATGAAGAAATCCTTGAGATTGAAGAAGATAATGATACTGAGTCTGGCAACGATGACGACAAATTTTTTGGTTTTGGAAATGTAGAAGAAAAAGAGACGGATAAAGAAGATTTAATGGACATTATGAGTGACAGTGATTAAGGGACTTGACAAAATATTGAATAAGAACAGTAAAGATGCTGTAAAATGCCCAATAAACCTTTTCCCTTTCAATAGTTTTAATTAAATTTCTAATACATTTTACATTCTAGTTATGTCTCTGATACTTTTATTCAATCAATTATAATATTGTTTGAACATATAAGAGTGTTTGTGTTTATTTAACTGCAAAATTACCACACTGACCTATTAATTTGAGTGATTTTGCTTTTAAATTGATAAATTCCCAGTAATTTTATTTAATAATAATTTTATCTTAGAATATATTTCATTTTTTGAGTTTAATTTAACAATATAATTACTGCTTTTATCTATTAATAAAAGTTTTTTTGATCTATCTTGGTAATTAATCATAAATTCCCGGGAATTTATGAATTTTGGGAATATTGCCGGCAATATTCCCTGGGAATATTTCCCAGATTTAAAATTCCCGGGAATTTTACATCACTATAAATGCCTATACCAATTTTCATGAAAATCCGATAAAGCGTATTTGCGTTCATAGGCGTAACCAAGCCGACCATATGGGGGGGGGTTATAACATCCGCGGGGTCTGGGGTGTATGGAATACCCCCAGGGAGAGGGGGGTCCGGGGGCCCTCCCCCGGAAAATTTTAAAAATCAAGATGCAAAATAACGAGTTTTAAGCTTCCGGGGGTCCCCCCCGGAAAAATTTAAAAAATGGAGATGAAAAAAACGAGTTTTAAGCTTCCGGGGGCCCGCCCCGGAAAATTTTAAAAATTAAGACGCAAAATAACGAGTTTTAAGCTTCCCACGCTTTATACTTGCATTAAGTAATTTATGGGCAGACTTAAAAAAATTATATAATTTTCCTTTTTTTAATCAATGGGGGGCGGGGTTCAAACCCCCCAAACCCCACCCCCTCGGTACGCCTATGTTTGCGTTACTGAACGTAGAGTCACAAGGACAGACGGACAGAAATTTTCTGTCAACCAAATAGGTTCACCGGTACCGGAGTAGCGACTGATTAAAGGTCACATGCTTTTTAAATGGCACATCATCACTATACTACAAAGTCGAGTTGCTAATCACTGGCAGCCTTGGCTACAATCCAGTCAGATACTTGTAAATTTATTATATCATGCCTTGCTTTAGATGTGAGGTATTTATTGTAATTTCGTTCTGTTGTTATCCCACTTATGCTTATGCTTCACATATCCTTATCAAACTTTCTCAAGAAACCGTGGTCTAAAACTCAATAGTTTCTTGATTATGGCCTATTAACTCCATCTGGCACTTTGTTATATCAGTTTACCTAATTTATTTAAATCCCTTTCTATGATGTCACTGTTTTAAGTATAGCCCTGAAGTGAAGTTGGCAGGTATGAATTTTTAATACTTCAGTTTTCATATTACTGGTATGCATTTATTAACTACTAGCTGACCCATCAATGCTTCGCATTGTTAGATTGATGTATATATAGGTTAAGTGAACACAATTTAAAGTCGATTCGATGTACTTCTATAAATCATCAGCCGTCCAGCCAACACGGTGGACGTATTTATATTCCACATAACTTACTCCTTCACCCGTAGTTTACTCTGATTATGTCTTAAAAAATTTAATCTTTCTATTTCAATTTTGGCAAACATACAGTAAATAGTTGGGCGTAGGGGATGCGTTCGCTCGTCTCACGCAGCGGGCTCCGATTCGAATACTGGTCGGGACAAGTTACCTAGGTAGAGCTTTTCCCGGGATTTTTCCTCACCTGTGAGACAAATGTCTGGTAACTTTAGGCTCTGGTAACTTTAGGCCCTAGTGGTCTCCGGATATCATCTGGCAGCCATTATCATCCTCATCACATCCTCGCTTTGTTCAGAGTGAGTGTGTGAATGATGTATCTCGTCCTATATGTTTGTGTTGTCTCAGAGGTGGCCCCGGCATTTGGCTGATCACTCATCCGGGAGGCCCTCCATGTCCTTGTCTGGTCAAGAAAGTATGTATGTGAGCCATAGATAATCCCTCTCCCGACAGGTCGCGGCCCTGTAAGGCCCGGGCAACATGGGTCGCTTAAATGACCCCAAAAGTTTGGATAAAAACTAAGGTAAAAGATAGATAGATGATATGGTAAATAGAAATTAATCAGGAAATTATATCTATTGATATTGTATGAACTACCTGGTGGTAAAGGCGGCCGGTGCGTACCGCTGACAACCTTACCAACTTCACGTCCTATTGTCTAAAAATCCGGGAGCCTCAACTTCTTGGTACCCTCTGGGCCCGCATGGCCTGTAATAGGGAACACTTTACTTACTATCTTTTGCAATGCAGTCCTAGGCTGGCTATAAGAAAAGAGTTCAACTCTTAAGAATAGAACCCAGGACCTTCTAAATTTACTTCGTGCCAAAAAATAGTTAATAATAATTTATAGGAATTCTATTGATAGCCTTTCTCATAATTTTATATCCATTAGGTCTACATGAAATCCCAGTGTCATGCCAAGCCCCCTGTGTAGTTTAAAAAAATTATGTTGTCATGGGGATTGTATGCATGCAGTATGAATTCCTTTTGGTGAATTTCATAACTTTACAACCCTATTTTGGCCCTTAGAGGCCAAAGATTTTGAAATCCTTTCTTAGTGCGCATCTAGAGCCTAGTAGCAATATGTGTACCAAGTTTCACGTTCCTAGGCTGTATAGTTTTTGAGAAACCGTGATCAGTCAGTGAGTGAGTGAGTGAGTGGGTTTTGGCTTTTATATATAGAGAAGATTATACGTGCAGTTGCAAGAGATTGTTATTTTACAAGACATCCATTCTAAGCCAATACGCCCGCCATACTCTTAGGGGTATAATCCCAGTGTAGGGTACCCCAGCTCGCGATGCGCAGGTTTTCACGCACGGTGTGATTTTTAGGTAGATTTCGAAGAAAAATCTACCTATTGCAATGGATACCATGTCATGATTTTCGAAAAATTCTTTCATATCTTTACGTTTCATGCTCCCCTAAGTACGAAACCTCCGCCCGTCCAAAAAAAAAAATTGTGATATTTATATATATATATCTTTACACGATAGCGGCCGTAATTTTGAAGATATTTGAACCAAATTTTAATATGTTATTTCTAGGCCCAATAGTTCGGACAAGTTCGTTAATGAGCAAAATTGGCCGAAGGGGGTGGTCGGGGGAGGGGGTTGAAATTTTTAAAAATGTATATCTCGGCCCCTATGAAGTATAGAGGGAAACTTTGTTTGACTAAATTAGAGTACTCCCTATGGAGTTCACAGTGACACCAACGATTCGGGGGTTCGAGTGAGGGTGGGGGTGGGGGATGAAAATTCGAAACTTTTGAAACCACGTCTTGTGGGGTATCGTTGAAAAGCTCTTGATGAGTACTCTACAAATCAATAACTAGTTTCTTGATAGCTCTCATATGACGCGAGATTTTAATGTTTGAAAATAATAACACTTAAAAGAATTATTATAATATCATAATTTTGTCTTGTTTAGCGGCTTTGCTAATTTTATTCATTGCTGATCTTGCGCACGGCCTCCCAGAATATTATATCCTATTCTTGTTGTCAAAACAAATGATTGTAGGCTCTTCCTCTTTACCGAATTCAGTTCTTATTACTGCGGGTTTGCCATGCCAAGGCTAAAAAAGAAGAGTGCTGCGCAGCGATAGTAAATTAAATTAAAAGCACTTTGAAATCTACCTCAGCCTGTAGGCCTGCCTAAAGGGATTTTTTTAAGCTTAACAGGATGACCAACTAAGGGCAATCAGTAATAGGAGAGAGGTTCTATCTAGCGCTTTGAATTGAACTCTGGCTTAGCTCAGTTGGTAGAGCATTGGCCGGATAGCCAAAGGTCTTGGGTTCAAATCCCAGTGTCAGAGGAATGTTTCTCCTATAATATTATCTTTTTAATCAAGTTCTGATCGGGGTAATTTGCCATGTTTGTCATATGAACAGAGCATAGAATCATCGCTAGAAGAGGCCTCACTGATTAAAAACAAAGAGGTCATCACCTACTTGAAGTAGAAAAAAAAAATATTGATAGAAATTTGACCAGAACCAAGAACAATATTTCCACGCAGAATGAAAAAAATTGCTATCTAGAAAGGAAATTAGCAGCTCAGAACAGTTCAAATTCATTAGATAATAAAGTGAAATGTCTTTCTAAAATCAGAAGATGGGTTTTGATTCAATGCTTAAGAAGTGAAACATTTCTATTGCGAGAAGAAAAGGGTTGAGATAGGCCTAACGTTTGTTGTAGGAAACTATTTTGAGATTTATTTTTTAAAAAACTTATAAACTCCGGAAATTGGTCATTTTTTTAAGACTGTGGTAACCTCAGGTCTATAAACTTGGGGCAAACTTTAATTCTTAATTTAAAAGTAAAACAAAATATTTAAAACCATTTTCAGCTTTCCTCTAATTATTTCGAACCAAGTCTAATTTCCAGCCAATGCAATGGTCAGTTACATACTGGTACATTCTAATTAGATACTAATCCATGCATACAGCATTCATGATCCTATTGCACTATTTAGGAGTACATTATTTTATTATTTATTCAGTAATTGCTTAGTAAGTTATAGTTATAATCCAAAAATTAAATTTTATTTGTTGAACAATTTTATGACACCTGTAGGCAATGAATTACGAATGGTCTGGAGTGTAGTAGTCTACGAGTTATATGAAACTAAAATTAGAGAGTACTTCTGTGTTATTATTAACAAATAACTGTTAACTCAATTCTTGGTATATCTAGTGAACAAATAGGGTCTACTACATTTACTGAGAAGCCATTTATATGCTGCATTCATAAATTACTAGAAAAGAACATTCTCAGTTACATTATTAATTTATTTTATAACGAAGGTAATTATTTTCTAAAGATACTTAAAGCATTGTATAAGAAAGGGATAATAAAGCATATTTATTGTACAGTATATCCTGGACGGTAAAGTGAAGAATCATTAAAACGATTCGTAGTAACTAATTTCGCTTTACAGTAAAATTTTACAACCAGGCATAATTGAAGATTGGGAAAACACATTGAAACGAAGAGGCTACAACAGAACTGGGTAAATTAAGCATAAAGCAACCAGCGTATTACTATATTATTATTATTATTATTATTATTATTATTATTATTATTATTATTATTACTGTTATTATTATGTGCAGGACATAATTCTTCACCTATATATCTACATTTTACTACGATCATACGGCATACTGCGAAAACACACACAGTTTAATATTCTAATACTATCCTTAATGTACTATATTGCAATATGCTTGCGGAAGAGGCTGGAAGAATTTTCCGGTTAAGAAATATTGCCAACTTGAATTATGAAGAACAGCTGAACAGTAACAGAAAAATGTTGGAAATAGGCTAGCTACATATTTTAATGTATAAACAATCGACAAAACAGCGGAATTTTATCATAACTTAAATTATAGTTCAAGTGAATTGGCCACAAAGCAAATGTTCAAAATCAAAACTTTAATATTTTAATACTTAAAACTCATAAATTATTTAAATAATGTAGCGCACTCCTTCGTATGGTGGTTTATTTGTCAAATTCACGCAAAAGCGTAAGTGTCTCTGGGGAAGAACCACTTTGCTATAGTTAACTCAGGAGTTGAGCTATTTTGATATCGTAAACGTAATCAAAATTACTGCATATAAGATCTCTCTACCCTAATAATGACTTATGCAAAGTTTTATTTTCAATCCGCAAGAATCAAACTGTTAGACGAAACTGAACTCGCATGGAAAAAAGAAAGAAAAAGGAGAGAATGAAAAGAGCAATTATTTGTTATTTTTTCTGTGTTTTTACCCACTCCAAAAACTCCACTTCCTAACGCCTCCACTCATTCCCTTGAAGAGAATAGGGATGGAAGAAAAAATATTATGTGAAACATAATTTTCACTATATACCTATTAACAATGTTAGCTTATATTATAATCAGGGCTAGGATTTATATGTAATTACATATTTCTTAATTTCACATATAGACACATTTTTTTTCACTTATCTCCATCTATTATGTTGTCCTCTATTCAAATTAAACAAATTAATTTTACATATTTTTCCATATTTCTGACAATAGCACATATTTATATGTAAAATAAATATTTGTCCATATTTAGTGATTTTAATGCAATATTCCTACATATTTCATTCTTAAGAGTAAAACTATATAAAATTGTCGTTTTCAGTGACAGAAAATATGGCAGCACAGGATAAGTTTACAGTTATGTACAGAAATTAATGTGTGAAAAATGATTTGTGTTACATTGAATCAAATTTCTGTAATAAACAAAAATAATTCAGAAACTACAAAATATTAATCTGACATTAGCCTACCTGGAAATATTGGCATTGTGAAAAACATGATTCATGAACTCAAATGTATACGTGGACATTTAGCCGATATTATCAAATGTAAAGTGGACAATGTGTTTTCAAGAAATCTAGGCTTTCAAGAAATGTGTAAATCAGTGCAATCTTAAGTAGCTCGTCAAATGTAAAACTAGAATCAGTGAATTTTAAACACGCGCCAATCACTTCATGTGCAGTAGAACGAAGCTTCAGCCAATACAAATCACTTTTGAAAATTTAAAACAACATTTTGTGGCATACTGTTATGGTAGCAGAAAAAATAATCAATGAATGAATACAAATAAAGTAAGTGATCTGAAAAAAAAATTGAATAATTTAATTTATGAATCCAGTATTTGTAATGTATTTTTATAGGTTCTAAAAGTAACAAAATGTAGTGTCTAGTGGTTAAATTTGTTTTGATGTCCATATTTTACAAAATATATCTGCATATATATATGTACGTATTTTGACATTTTTAGTACATATATATCTACGTATTTTGACATTTTTAGTACATATATATGTACATATTTTGACATTTTTAAGTACATATACATGTACATATTTTGACATTTTTTAATACATATAAATCCTAGCCCTGATTATAATACATTCTGGTAATATACCATATTATGTTATATTATGTACATTATGCAACTGGAGGAAATTTAAACAAAATCGTTAGCTGTTTTCGAGAAAAACAAGAAAAATTGCATTCTCTTACATGTGAAGTGGTTGTAAATTAAAAAGAAAGCCGTTACCACGTTTCGATTCGCATCCCCCCAAGGATTCACAAACCAAATAAAATATTATGTAATTCACTCACATAACTTTTTTACTCTAACCATGGGCAAAATACACCTTTCTCACTTCACATTCTGATGTAGAATGAGAGGTCCTATTGCAAGGAGTGCGTTTTCATTTGTTTCAAATTGATGCAAAAATGTATTGTTTACCAGGCAAATCTGGATTTCTATGAAGGGTGGCTTATAACTACCCCTTCCAGAGAATTTCAAATAAAAGTATTAGCTCAAATGCTAGTAGTTCTATGAACAGTAGACCTCGCGTCGAAAAATATAAGAACTGCTTTTGATTAGTCTAAACGGCTATTATCTTGAAACGGAATTAAAAAATCCTTACACATTCGTAGGTTTTAATGACTTCAAAGAATGTCAATGTTAAATTGGAAAAAATCTAACAATGCGTTAGGTCGTGTTTGCTTATCAAATTATAAATACACGAAATGTTGTTGAGAGTGAACGTGGTCTTTAAATGTTTGTAAGTATGAGCCGTTTGGCGGAAATCCTTACGCTACATGAAACGGAACCATTAAACCAGTCACCATTTGAATCATAAATAAAATATAAAAATCCTTAACATAGCTTGTTTTTAAAGACTTCAAGGAAAAAATCATGCCAAATTAGAAGAAAATCGAATAACGCGTTTTGTCATGACAACATAAATTTACAGATAAACAGATGAATAGCTCAACGGTTGAGTTAAAACGTAGGACTTCGCTCCAATGTCTCAATACGCATCTCGTGTACCAAACTTAAAACAAACAAAAATTAGAGCCGTTTTAGAGAAAATCTCATGGCATTAAAAGTAACAAAAAGTCATGGCCAATCTTCGTGTCACATCACCGGAAGATATATAACCCAAATACATACTTTGGTCAGAGTATTTTGAGACGGTGGAATGGGCCCTAAAGTAAACAAATAAATCTGTCTCACTCTTATGTAGTTAGGAGTAATGTGCTAGAGCGAGACAAACTTGTTCACTTTACGTAGATAGGAGTAAGGTGCTACAGCGAGATAAACTTACTTGTTTACCATAGGGCCGGTTCTAGGGCGGACAATGTCCACCAATTCCACTGTATCAAAAGACTCTGATCAAAATATAACATTCTGTGATTTTTCGTTCTCGAGCTATGCTGTTTACAGACACACACCCACGTTTCTGAAAATAGGGTTTTCGCTAGCGCTCGTCCTGTTATTTCGTGCTTGCCTATTAAGTTCTATATAAGGGTCTTACACCGTAAATAACTATTACCCAAAGGCTATAAGTAAAAATTGTTACAATGCTTTATGCGAATTTTATGATTTATTTCCATAATTACTTTAGTAAACGGACTACGTAAGGAGGGCTATATAATTACTGTAATTACAATTCTCTTTGAAGAAGTGATAGCATATTCTCTGGAGGGGTTTGTGTATTGGCTCTCTCGAATGAGTGGACGTGTATTATACACAGAAGAACAAAAAACTAATTTAGCTTCCTTTAGTATTCAAGACTTTCATGTTAGATATCAATTAAAACAAAGAGTTTTGAGATATGAATTTACTAGCGTGTCTGGATCACATGACGGAATAACCCTCGCAGGAAAAACATTACTCGACCGCTATCTAACGAGTTATGGAAACGTAAGTAACGTGACATTGGCTATATTTCAATGGCCAGAGTCCCAGTGTAATTCATGGGGAAATCCTGAGAAGCAACGCAAGTCACACTCAGATCTTGCAAGGGATGTTCGATTTTAAGTTCACTGGTTGGGCAAAACGCCACATCTATGGCGTCACATGTATGATGCCCGATGAGATCATGGAACTATCCAATTTGCAAACATATTTTATTAATACCGGTACTGTTGTGTACTTTCAAACACCAGTTCCGCCCAAGAAACATAACCTATAAATATAAATTTATACTCTCTGCTTGAAAATTTTGTACGATTTAGATACAAAACTATACAGAACCTGATGCCCGCTGACACCTAAAGGGGGGGGGGGCGTGAAAACGATGAAAGAAGTTGATTTAACATACCACATTCTAGTTTTCTTAAAAGATTTCCTATTTTTTTTCAGGCTGTGTCAGGAGTGTACAAGTTACTACCGTCACCTAGCTGCAGACATAAAGCAGAGAGAAGCTATAATCTCCTTCCACGGGTGGAGATGCTATCATACCAACCCTCGCCTAATACACTCTCTTTAAAAAGTACAGAAATTGCTGTGTCGCTTTTCGTGTTGTGGTCAGGTGTTTTGTAGTGTACAGAGGTTGAATTCTTGGTCTTTCGGTACAGCGAGTTTACAAGTTGATGTAAATATCGATAGCTAAAATTTAAGCTACAATGTAGGCCTATTCCATCTCCCGGAACCAGTAACTTCAAGATAGGCCCAACCACCACATTGACATTAGGTTATTTAATTTGTAATTAAGTTTCACATTATATAAAATTATATGTTCATTACAATTATAAAACAATAATAATTTTTGCATGTTTATTAGACAAAATTTAATAGCCCAGTGCACTAAATTATGCAACAATTCTGTTGGGTCCACCCAAAACAGAAGTTTTCAAGAGAGTCGTGTTACGTGAACTGTATAGGTGGTGGAGGGAATGTCTGTGGGTCCTCATGCTACTTGAAAAAGTTGTGAGAGACCTGTATGAAATGTTCATTGTCACTTCACGTTCTACAACAAAAACACTGAATTCAAGTGCATATAAAGTGTTTTTTATTCAGGCGATTCAATATTCATAGGTCGTAGTAAAATCTTCGACACTACTGTTCCTTTTGTATTGTATCACTGCCGTACTAGGGTAACCGTGACAATATGCGTACTTAATTCAATGAACATTAATCCGCGCGTATAGAAACATATTATAATAATACGTTGGAATCATTTCTTTAGAGAATTATTATCATCGCATACTTAGTCTCGGATAAAATCACTTAATTCAACCGTATTTTTACTTCGCTAGCGGACTATATTATATCTACGAGACGAGAGCGACACATAGCGTACGGTCTTCATAAGTCTATTCGACTGGGGCATTTTGTCAGCTTCCACTAACCTATATAGTATTTACCGCAAAAAGGACCCCAAGTGCTTTTCTTGTTTGTCATTGGTCAAACTTTGTTCTTAGAGTGTGTTAAAATGGGTGTCCATTGAATTTTCAATTTAGCTTGGTGACATTGACTACAACATTTCTTACGTTAAAAGCGGTTGGAGTTGTCTAATATTATTGCATGATATATCGAAAGTTCCCGTGTAATGAGTTCTATTGATTGATATACTTTTTAATTCTTATAAATTGACGTGTTACTCACTGGTAATAGGTTGTTAAAGGTTTTGGATGTAGCCTATAATTATGAGCTGTTAAATTGCTGTCTCAAGGCAATAAATCTCGCTCCTTACATGAAGCTGAGCATACACTGCTTAATATTAAGTGGCTGCTGCAGTATCTAAGCCTATGTGTTACTTACTTTAAGCACAATTTGAATAGCCATCTGAATCTGCTCGTACACGAACTCACCTGGAACAGAGAAGAGGAATGTTAAATTTCGAAAATTTGATAAACAGATCCTTTTCTAGGCATAAAGACACTTATCATAATATAACGTGCCCCTTCACTTCAAACATACAGTAAGAAATCCGCTTCATTCCTATTTATTGTTGCTTCTTGGTATTTCGTAATGTTTACACTAATATGTGATGATGATGATGATGATGATAACAAAACGTCAATAATACATCTGTTGGATTTCTTTTGTTATTTCTAGTCCCTCCGTTCCATAATATGGTATAGAAACAGGTATCTTACGTTGTTCCACAATACTGTATAGATATGTTAAAAATTGTATAACATGGTTAGGCTGTAAGTAGGTCTATGCTCCATTGTGTTTTACAATTTAATACAATTTTATTCTATTCCACATTATTCTGTATACATTGACAATAACATTGTGCAGCTGTCTTAATGGCACATTTCTTTAAAGTACCATTTTCCTTGAATTGGAGTAGGAATTGTAGAATGGCACTACAACATTCGGCTGTTAGCTGATTTGTTTTGGAGTTACTACTCACATTTGCCTCGGTTCTGGGTGTGTTCACTCGTTCTGGAAAGCCACAACGGGTGCCCACTTGACAGACGTCCATACCAAGCTCCATATCTGGTTCCTTTGAACAGTGAACATCTGACTGGATGAAGGATCGCTTCACTACTGCACACCCAATAGTATCAGACCACTGCTAAGATGCGCCCGCACAATAAAGAAGAGCATTATTTCGATGCATAGGCCTATGCCATATTACGGAACGGAGGTATTATTATATGGAAATACGCCGGGTCGGACTGGAAAATAAAATTAGGTTCTGGCATCCAGAGATCCCGGCGCCACTACCCCTATCAATAATCCCCACCCATTCTATTCTAACACTACCGCTGCTCTGTTTCTTTTGATTCTTCATAAAATGTTAAAATGTGTTCTTAAATTATTGTCGATTTATGTTTTAACCATATTAACAGTACCTGCAAAATTATATACGTGATTTTTTTTTACTTGTTTCAGTACTATTCATAGTAGAATGTCTTAAGTACCGGTCCTGTGACATAATTTGTTTGGTCTATGCTGAGCACAGTTATCAATACAGTAGTTAAAGAGTTGTTTTATACCAAGACATTTATAGACAAGCCGTGTAGTGCAATGATTAAAATGATAGGTTTATAGTTTTAGAAATACAATAAAATATTTTTTTACATTGAACAATGAGAAGAGATTTCAATACTAGTCATGATAGCCTATTAATAATGTCATCATAGTTGAGTTTTCTAGAACTTCCTTTTCAGCTGACATCAACAAAGAGAATTCCAATTTCTGTTGACCCAAACTGCATCTTAATTTGTTCGCACTGCTTGCATCCCTTTGAAAAGAATAACTTAATAATAATAATAATAATAATAATAATAATAATAATAATAATAATAATAAAACGGGCATTTTCCCGAAAGCCCATATGGGCAGTCCAACCCTGGAAATACGAAAAACTTCTATGGCCGAGATACCAATATGCGTCCATGCTTAGTTTAAATACTAACTTACTAGTATTATCGAGGGAAATTTTCAGGCAAAACCATGTATTTTGACGAAATCACGTTCTTAAGTTATAAAATCTGAGATTGAAACGCTAAAAAAGTCACGATTACGATTATGACTACTAGTATCAATTACTTGACAAGTAACAAGAAGACATGAAGACAAGGGTACACATCGCAAAGCACACAAACGAAGAAAAGAAAATATACTTTGGTCCGAGTCTTTTAAGACAGTGGAATGAGTAGATATTTTACGCTATAGAACCGGCCCTAAAGTAAACATGTAAGTCTGTCTCACTCTTACGTAGTTACGAGTAATGTGCTAGAGTGAGAGACTTACTTGTTTACTTCAGAGCAGGTTCTAGGGTTGACAATAGGCTATCTACCCATTTCACTGTCTCAAAATACTCGGACCAAAGTTATAAGTTTGGTAAGACAACAAGAAAATAAAAATTGCCTGTTAAATGTTTCAAAACATCGTTTACATATCTCACTAAACCAAAGGAAAATTTGATGAGATTCAATACATTAGCATTCTATTTCCCAATGTTTTGTTTTATACCGTGAAGATTACGTAGCTTTCAGCAATTTATTCTCGTGTATGTTCGAACACCCACATATGGAGTTATGTGGAGCTAGTTTTTTTACAATCTCCTACCGAAGACCGGTTAATGGATATAACAGCCGCTTCCTTTATAGTACAGAAGAAAAACGGGTTTATCCTTAGCCAAAAATGGCAGACCTCTGTTCCTTGGAAGAAATGTAACCTGCTTCGAAGCGCGTACTTCTACTTCTGTATCACCGAAATGAACAAACATGTATTTCTATCTAGAAGTAATTTTGTGAATAGTGCAAGTTTTATTAAGTTTTGATTTATTTACCACTCATTCAGTCATAGTGTTCTGCCCAGGGGCAGGTCTTTCACTGCAAACTCAGCAGTCTCCACTCTTCCCTTCTCTCAGCCTCCCTTTTTGTATCTGCATATAGTCCATTCATTTTAATGTTGTCTGTCATCCGGTATCTTCTTCTGCCTCGAACCTTCTTCCCATTTATCATCCCTTCTATGGCATCCTTCAGCAGACAATTTTTTCTTAGCCAATGTCCCATCCAATTTCTTTTCCTCTTTCTGATGATTTCCAATAAAACTCTTCTTTCTCCCACTCTGTCTAGCACATCTTTAGTTTTAACTTTATCTGTCCATGGTATTCCCTCCATTCTTCTCCATATCCACATCTCAAATGCTTCCAGTCTTTTTTTCCTCATTCCGCCGCAATGTCCAAGTCTCTGCACCACAGAAAGCACTTCACTAGCCTTTTCCTTAGTTCCTTTTCCAAAGGCCCATAAAAGACTTTCCTCTTCCTGGTAAAAAGACTTCTTTCGCCATTGCTATCCTCTGTTTTACTTCTTGACAACAGCTCATGTTGCCACTGATAGTACAACCCAAGTATTTGAACCTGTCCAGTGGCGTAGGAAGGGGGGTGTGGGCCGCCCCGGGTGCCATCACCCGGGGGTGACAAAATAAAAATGTGTTTTTGTAAGTAAAAAATCGCTCAAGGGAATATAAAGAAAATAATATTATTTAAAATAATTAAATAAGCTTAACAACTTTCTACAAGTCAACATGCGTATTGAAACTTCTTTTAGTTTTAAATGCAGTCAATAAAGGTAATAATAATAATAATAAAACGCGGCTGAACTGGCCGCTGTGTAGATACGAAGAATAATATTATGGTTAGGAGGAGGGGTGTTTATTTCTGCCGATGCTTCTATATCTGCAGTTTTATTAATTTAAACGAGACTTCAACAATCGTTGATATTTTATATCACTCAAGCCGCAACCAATTCTACCCGCTGCGGCAGTCATGGCTTTGACGAAAATAAACTTCGAATGTGAGTTTACCCCGAAGTCTCCGGCAATCTAGATTTCGAACTGGTATGTGCGCATATTTAAGAATAGATTATTAATAATACAGTTCCGTAAAATAGTTACATTACTTGTTTATGAAATTTATTAGGATCAACCCATAAAAAATGATGTATAATTCTCATAACATCCTCTGCCCAAATAAAAGTTAGCCTCCCCTTAAAATTAAGAGAAAGTCGTCGCCAATCTTTGTGTCACGTCCCCAAAAGGTACCTAACCCAAATCCAAAATTTTGTTTTCGTACGATTTTCTGTTGCAAGAGGCCGTATTGCAAAGAGCGCGTATTCTTAATGGGTGGCTTATAACTACCCTTCAGAGAATTATTTAGAAAAAGTGTTTCAAATAAAAGTTTTAGCTCTTAGTATAAGCAACCCACGTGCAAAATTTAAAGAAAATCGTTAGAGCCGTTTTCGAGAAAACTTTCTTTATGTAAAAATAAAGAAACCTGTCTCCAGTCTTCGGTTCACATCTTGAAAGGTACCTGACATAAATACAAAATTTTGTCCTTTTGTCAAAATTCATCTTTCCAAAATTCGAGATTTCGCTTGGAAAACAAATAAAAAAATAATTAAAAAATCACTCCAGAAATAAAACTTTGCACAATTTCGGGAGTGTATTTTGGCCTAGATGTTCGTTTTATTAACGGTAACACCCACAATTCGTGAATCTGTCGCTCACGAAAACAATGTATATCTGTCTGTCTATAACGTACTTTAGATTAATAATAATAATAATATTAATATTAATAATAATAATAATAATAATAATAATAATAATAATAGCATTTATTGTCGTTTAACAGTACAATGTACAATGTACAGCATAACTTAATGTGCTTGATATGTATGTCTTTCCTTAATCCTAACAAAATTGGCTGAATTAGGTTAACTATGTCTTATATGCACCATTGGTAGCACTGGTTAAAGATGGCGACAACATGGTAACTGGAATCGCTTTATGGATGGTTGATTCATAGTATGCCATGGTTTCGGAACTTAGTTTTGTTTTTATATAACAAAGTGATTATTACTAATTTTGCATAATCCGTTGAGTTTACGAGTTACATCAGATAAATTCGCTGTAACTGCATCTATCGATAAACTCTTAAACTCTCGTGGGATTACCTTTGACTATCCAAAAAATAACACTTGGAACTGTTTCATCTTTTAATAATTCAAATGGGGGGGGGGGGGCAACAAATTTTCCGGGTACCACCTAAGCTTGCTACGCCACTGAACCTGTCTACTTGTTCAATAACATCATCCTTAATTCTCACGTCTACCTTCTTGAGTTCTCTTCCAATAACCATGATCTTCATCTTATTTATTTTTATTTTCATCCCATAGTCCTCACATTTGTCATTTAGCTCCATTAGCATGTTGTTCAGTGTCATTTCATCTTCAGCTAGTAAAGCCATATCACCTGCAAATCGTAAGTACTTTATTCTTCTTCCTCCTATGTTTAAAAACGGGTCTTCATTAAATCTTCCAAGTACCTATATATTAAAGAGCAGTGGCGGCTCGTGGCCGGAAAATTAGGTGAAGAGGAAAAAAATGCCACATGCTTACGTTAATAACCGAACTCACCTATGTCTTGTATAGCAAATCAATCCTTCGATAGTCCTTTATGGCTGCAAATTTGTCGGTGATATCATCATAGGACGGCTGCATTTCTTCTAGCTGCAGTAAAGGTTCTTTCTGAATTGAAATATTCGCTAAACAAGATACTTGTCTGGCAACATTTTTGATCCTTCATTTAGTAGGCCTACGTCGTGATCTGACAGCTGGCACAATGATGATTTGATTTTAAACAATGCGGGTAAGAATATAGTTATTATTTATAAAATGTGATACATTTTATTCATGGAATACTCTTAATAAATCCCAATCGGGATTATGAGTTTCATTAGATAAATTCGATCCTGCTTTTCCGCCGCGAATCTATTGATGTTTATCGTAATTATTATTCTCCTAATCAGATTATTCAGAATATTCCATTCATGCGATGCGGACTTGAAATTGACTAATAATCTTTAGCAATGCCTCGGATATCGACCAATGACTGTTGTTTATCTTATAAGTTAATATGCTTGCAAGGGTCGGAAAGATGCAATTTTATCTGATAAACTTCAGCTCGTTACTGGATACTTCAAGGCATTAATATGCAGTGATTAATATGTCACATGTCGTATGATTGCCTATTAAAAAATATGCATTGTAGGAATGAAACGTCGTGATTCAACGTTGTCGTCCTATGGCGTCCTATCGGCGACGATCTCCGAAGAAGGTTCAGTGTTGTGACACCTAACAGTGGGCTTTCATCACAGTACACAGTAGTCTTGGTATATGGTGACACACATTAAATAAATTAACTTCTAGTCTCATCCCTATGCCTCACTTTTGTGCTATAGAATCGAACGCCTATGATTTTTTTTCCGTTAATGATATTTAATTTTATGAGAAAGAATCCAAGCTCCTCTACCGTTCATACTTCAATGAAGTATATGGTTGTTTATAAACACCTTTTAAATAATTAATTGAAAATTGTTAAAAATAAAAATTCTAGCTCTTTAGCGTCTATGCAAATCGTGTGGAAAATTTAAACAAAATTGTTAGTTTTTTTTTTTTTATAAAATCGTGAAGAATGAAAGTCTGTTCTAGCCTCGCCCAAAGATGTAAGACTTAAAAGCCTGAGTTTGTACAAACGATAGCTGGCTTATAACTACCCTTCAAAGTATAAGGATACCGTATAAAAGTTCGAAAAAGTCGTCAATCTCCCCAGAAGATATCTAATCCAAATAAGTTTTATTTATACACGATGTTTAGTTCTCAAGCCACACAGACACGTTCCTGAAAATATTATTGGACAGAGGAGAATTCAAAACAGGTATTTATGTTAAAAACATTGATTTCGAACATTTACTACCTTTGGTACGGGTAGAGGAAGTGAAATTGGTGCTGTTAGCAGAAGAGGAGTAGGTATGAAACCCGCCACACTCTGTCATTGTAGTAGCTTCAGCTTGCTGTGGGAAGCGCGCGCATCATGTGGCCGCAGGACGACACCTTCGTGGGTAGTCTGATCCCTTCAGAATGGACGTGGGATAAGCGAGAAAAATGCTGCTTGCAGCATCAGCTAGCATCATTTTTAGTGGACCAGACTACCCATGGAACAGGGGAAGTGAATCAAGGCTGCTTCGTGCTTCTTTGCAAGACTCGAGAGCTCTCTGGCGCCTCCTCCTTTAACATCACTCGTGGCGGGCAATACAAAATTACATAAATGCATTTATAGTAGGTTTGTTCGCAAAGCAAATCCGTGACTGCTTGAGAATTGGTTGTACTGCGCATGTCCAGTCTGTAACTTACCCGTGATTTGCACTTTGCGAACGGTTAGAAGAATTTGGAATCGATAGTTTCTGCGTTTAATCGATATGATATGCAAATAAAATATATATTTCCCTTTGACATGTTATAAATGCAATATACATCGACAATATAATCTATATTTTGGGAAACTTTTAATTATCTTCCATTATTCATACATATAAGTAGCCTATGTTTATAAATCTGGCGCAATGTTATAGGAGGGAGGAGTCAGGCGCGTGAAAATAGGTTACTGCGCATGTCTCTGATAACAATTCATGCTAGAGCCTGCAAACTTTTCTTACAGTACAGAAACTGTCCGTGAGAGCTTTGCGAACAGAAGATTGAAATCAGAATCACGGATTTTCGCTTTGCGAACGCGTGTGGAGAAAGAGCGCATGCGCGAACGATAAGTTCCTGGTTTCTGACTGCTTTGCGAACAAACCTATTAAAAACCAACATTCGAGATATGGGAAATAAACTTTAAAAATACGTATTGTAAAGGAAAAATACTGGTGAAGTGCTACTTCACCTACTTCACCTGAATAGCCGCCACTGTTAAAGAGAGTAGATGATAGAGGATATCCTTGTCTTACCCCTCTTAATCCTGGATATAGTAGCTCTACGAAATACATGCCTAAATATATGAATGAACTAATAATTAAATAAATAACTAGTAAAAAGACCAGAATATTCTGTGGAATTAAGCCAGCTTCATTCCAACCCTTAACCTAATACTATGCCTTTCTTTACTTTGTAAATTTTCTAAAACGAGACAAATATTATATTGAATAAAAAAAGAGAACCTTTCGAATTGCCATTTAATAAAAAAAATTCCTTCGAAATGATTTCAGTAGTTGGATAAGAACATGTTACCATTAGAACAAGAAAGAAGGAAAAAATGAAATAAACACAAATAGGCAAAGATAAAAAGAGAGGGTAAAAGCAAGAAAGAGAGAGAGAGAGAGAGAAGGGCAGGGTCGCGTTGAAGAAGTAAAGAATGTGAAATATATAATCAATTAAATCTCGATAAAGAGACAAGAGGAAGGTGAAAAGCAGCAATAAAGATAGAAACAGAAAACGAAAGAATGTATGAGATAAAGTAAGAAAAGTGAATGATGAGCAGGGCCCGGATTCTGATGACATGTCATCTTTTTATTGATGCTGCATAGACATTGCTAACTTGTAGATAAATCCTAATCATGCCCTCTAGATTATAAAAATGCATTTTTATTCATTTTCATGCATTTGCATTGAGTGTATTAACTTTTTTTAATCTGTCTTCTAGCTAGCATCGTCCCAGCGGTGCTGTCTTTGAAGTGTTGTTTGTTTAATACAAGAAGGACACACTAGGTGTTGAAGTGATATCATGCCTCAGTCGGAAACGAGAATCAAAGAAACACTAAAATTTTGTATTATTTTACTGTTGTTATTAGATTGACTTGGCACCAGAGTCTGCCACCCGCTTGGATTAGAAACAATATTATATTCCGGCAGACCGCAAAAGGAAATGCTGAAGTTTGACTCGCCAGTGCCTCAGTTCCTGTATTTCCGTACGGGTAATATTTAAATAAATTACTGGGTTACTATAATGCAACATTTTTGTAGGATCTCCTTAAAAAAAAATCTTACTTTTCTTCTCAAACTCTTCAATCAAGAACAAAGAACAAAGTTTTTAGACCTACAACATCCTTTCTGCATTTACAGTTTTTACAATTATGTACAAATAGTCCATAGCTCTGTGTGCACAATAATAATATTTTATAAATAAGATGAGTTATCAGTTTTTAGGTCATTCTTTATAATTATTAAGTCATTTTCTATAAAATTTAGAGTCATTTTATAGGTCATTTTTTCAAACAATTTTAGGTCATCAGAATCCGGGCCCTGGCGATGAGAAAGAGATTTAAGAAAAGTGAGTGATGAGAGAGAGATACAAGAAAAGATGGAAAAGGAGAAAGACAAAGATACGAGTCAGAGAGAACAGAGAGGGTAATACAATGAGAATTAAGAGTGAGTGAGGGAGGGCCTGTGGAGTGAGAGAAAGGAAGAGGACTAACAGCCTTCGTCGTTTCCCGCACATTAACATCGAGCATAATACTCTAGTTCTTTTCTAAAGATCCCTAGTGTTTAGGACCAGCCTATTGACTGTAAAAGGACATCAGAAAAAGAAAGATAGGCGTGAAACAAACTGCAATTTTGTCCGAAGACCTTCTCCTTCAAGTCACATAATTCCTTCAATGTGCCGTAAACTTAATTTCTGAGTTGCACATAGTGTTATTACCTGTTACTAGGGCAGTATTATGTTTAAAGAAGTAACGAACAGATTTATAAAGGTAAAAAAAAAGTAAAGTGTTCCCTATACTTGCCTTGAAGGCCCTTAGGGTTCCAGGATGTTGAGGTTCACCAATTTTTAGATATTCGGAATTGAAGGTGGTAATGTTGTTGGCCTTACTTACCGGCCGTCTTTACCCCCCTTATTTCTCCTGGTACTCATTTCGGATTAGGTAAATTGAAAAATTCCATCGAGGATCGAACAAGAGACCTTCCGGTTTGTTGCGCAGTGCCCTCGACCAGAGAGACCACTTAAAATTTAAGGTAGGCTACTGAATTGTTATCCTGCCTATAATATAGTTTTCATCATATCTGATCAGGAAAAAAATCTTAGCAGCATGCATTAAATATTAACACAGCAACATTATACTTGAGTCATTAGTCATTCTACTTATCTATATGCCAGCACCTAAAACACCACAGTGACGCATGGTCCCATGATAAGGAAGAAAATGTAGGCTACAAGGCAACTTACATAACCGAAATTTTGTAAAGTGTTTTTTTTTTAAATAATGAAATTGCGTCGAAACTAACTTATTCGTGCGTGCTTTGTAATTATTTAAGTGCTAGGTGGCGGTAGAGCAGACCTAGGCCTACTGACGATTTCGTAATATTTAATGAAAAGTTTTTGTAAACTGTCGCTCAGAACACAAAAAGAGGTGGGGCAAGAACGATGACTCCAGCTGTACAGAATTATTGTCAGCTAATTTCAATGAAACGAAACGTAGCTACATATCCAATAAAATTCCAGGAATAGGAAAGAACAAAAGAAAGAGAAGGAGAGAATGTACATGACGGTTCATGGTTAACCATGAACAGCTTTCAGTGACTATTCCAAACATAATTTACAAGTGTTTTCTCTATCCATACGTATACCGATTTGCCTTAATGATACTTCTCATTTTTGGAACATATCGTGCAGTGTTATCATTTTACAAACTGCATAATAATGCAACAAAAATAAATTGAAATTACGTTGTTTTTTGTGTAGTGCTATCAGGTTTGCATTCCTCCAAGCCAGACACCAACCTTATGGCCAGTAGATGAAGAATGAACCACTGAACTTCCTCGTAACTCAAACAAATAATATAGAATGCAAAAAATAAAATAAGGCAAGTCCCATTAACATTAACATTAACTAAAAAAAAAACTAGAAATAATTTACAGATTTATATATAAATATATACAGATGTCCCAGAATTCAACCGAAAAATGTTTATCTGAGTTCACTCTAAAATCCCTCCAATTTTAATATACAGAATGTCCCAGAATTCAACCGAAAAATGTTTATCTGAGTTCACTCTAAAATCCCTCCAGTTTTTTCGGTTGAATTCTGGGACATTCTGTATATTAAAATTTTAAACAAAATCGTTAAATATTTCAATTATTCTCATGTTCAAAATGTAGCTGGTTAGTATTTTCACTATTTTGTTGCTACAAATTCTCAATTATCTATTCTTGCTATACAATAGTGATTTAATTATAATCGGTGAATTACGGTCACTCATGACGAATATTGTGATGTAAGGTACATAAACATTCAACATCAACACATATTTATGGATGTTGGCAAAAAATGTATCTTATGAAATTAAGATTGGTTGTTCCTTCCAGAGACATATAGCCTAAGATACATATAATGGGCTAATGTAATGCAAGTTCTTAAAAAAGTAGGCCCTATCAATAAAATAGCAAGACACAAATACCTTGTTTTAAACATAGGACATTATTTTGTAAATATCCACTTACAATACATACATTTTCACTTCAGGTATTGTGCATTACAATAACTTTGTCATAATTGCAATTTTCAATGTTTAACTAAATGGCATCAGACAACTAGAATCAATGACACTGGATATTGGTGGTGACAAAATTAGTGAAATGATTACAAAATTGTTGAAGTTTGGAGAAAAGTGCAAATAATCCTGTTAGGATGAGAGGAAGTAAACAAGTTCCGTATCACACCTCGCTCGATAGTGTTCATCTCGTAACAGCTACCTATGCTATGGGATGTCAGCTTGCAAAATAAACAAAGTAATCTTAAAGTACGCTATGTGATATGTGATACATCTGTTTATAAACATGAGTGTTTTTAAGTGTCACTTGATAGCTTTGCCGCTGACAAGTAATTTTCTAAAAGTGAAACGTTGAGAAATACTCGAGATAGCAGCAATCTGACCCCATATGGACTTTTATCAAGGGCGAAAAATATGATCCCTTTTGACATTGTATTTTATATGCAGATCTTGTCAAAGCACACGGGTAAAGAAACAAATAACACAAAAATGAACTGAATTACGTTTATAGGATTAAGACTAGTTTCGCTCCTAGTATGGTTCTCGGGAAAAGCTATTTTCGTTATAGCAATTTTAAGTTCCGGACAAATGTCGAGATTTCGAAAGAAAACTGTACATCGTACTTTCTCTTTATATAAGGGTTACATCTTTGTATATATACTCTGTTTACTGTGTATGTACACCGTGAAACGTGCGGAGAAGGCAATTATATATTACACAATCATTTATTAAGTGCCAGTATGGTACTTCATGAGATTGTGTGGGGGACGAAAAAATGTCTGTCCGTGTGTCTGTACGCACCATAACTCAAATACTCTTTTTCGGATTTCCATGAAACTTGGTATACGCATTTATGACGCCCATGAAAAGTACCCTATTGAATTTGAACCTATCTGTTGACCGGTACCGGAGTAAAACCCAATTTAAGTGTCTATTTTAAAGGCGTAATAACTCAAATACGCTTTATCGGAGTTTTATGAAACTTCGTATACACATTCATAATGTACATGGGAAGACGTCTATTGATATTCGACCAAATCGGTTGGCCAGTACCGGTATAATGCCCAATTTAGTGCAATTTATGTTAATATATAAGAAGACGCGATTGGATTTTCCTGAAACTTTGTATACCCATTTATAATGTACATGGGAAGACGTCTACTGATATTGGACCAAATCCGTAGACCGGTACCGGAGTAAAACCCAATTTAGTGTCTATTTTAAAGACGCGGTAACTCAAATAGCCTACGCTTTACCGGATTTTTATGAAACTTGGTATACACATTTATAATGCCCATGGGAAGACGTCTATTGATATTGGATAAAATCGGTTGACCTGTTTCGGAGTAATGCTCAATTTAGTGCCTATTTTATCGTAATTACGTATTCGAAAGAATTTATGAAATGCACATCAGTTATCATGACAACATAGCCTATTGTTTTACTGTGATCTTATAAGGCTTTGGCAATTAAAATTCAGTTAGCTATGGCAAATAACACTATTGCTTTACATGCGCTTATCCAACTAGAACGTTAAACTGACCCAGGTGGCCGAGATGATAACGTCTTGGCCTCACATTCTGGAGTTCCATGGTTCAAATCCCGAAACCGGCCAATTTGACTTTTTTTTTATTCTGCATATCATAACTGCAATCATAACTGATTAAACAAAAACATAATGGCACTTTGTTACATCAGTTTACCTGATTTTATTAAAGTTGCATTTATTAAAAATCCGATTACGGTACAAGTACCGTACATGAAAGGAAAAATATATTAAGCCTATAGTCCAGGCAAAAAAATAAATACAAATAGGAGAAGAATCATGTAGTTTTGAAATTTGGCAGAGATATGTGGAAGAGTGTACTGAACAACCTACTAAAATTCCCCATGGTTGGGGGGGGGGGGGGGCGAGCAGGGGGTGAAGCGCTAGAAGGCAAAATGTTCGAAAAGCGTGATGTGAAAGAGCGTTTTTCGAAAATTTGTTTTCGCTGGCTGATATCTTGAAAACTATTGGGAATAAAAAAAAAGGTATAGGATCAAACATGTAGGAAATTTTATCAGCTTGAATTTTGTATAGAGTAACTTTTCTTCTACGATGCACCGTTGTTGAGATATAAGCGAAAACCCAACAAAAGGCACCTCCTAGGGCCCCCCTGCCCAGCGCTTACCCCCAACATCGGGGACTTTTAGTATGTTATGTTGTTCAGGACAGTCCCCCCGAAAACTCTGCCAAATTTCAAAACTACACGATTTTTTTTTCGTTCCTTGCCTGGACTATTTAGCCATAAGCCTAAAAAAGTGTAGAACGACCTTAAGGCTTTTTTTAAGAGGTAAAAAATTAAAATAAGAAATATTTGGATTTCACCGTCCATTACAGACTAGAAGCAAAAAGCTTGTCAAATTTCAAGAAATTACCTAGAAGTGGATAAACATAATTTTAATTCAGGGAAAACCTGTCGAAGTTTTTTGGGGTAAAAGTATTACAATTTGAACTTTGTGGTTTCTTCCCGCCGGTTACAGGCTAAAGCTATAAGTAGGCCTATGCCAAATTTCAAGTTTCTAGCACACCTGGAAGTGGCAAACAATTTCAGCGAGTGAGGGAAAACCTTTCAAAAAATTGGAAGGTTAAAACATTTAAAATAGGAACTTTTTGGAATTTTTTCGTTGGGCACAAAGTATAACTGAAGGCCAAATTGTGAAGCAGGAGCGGCTTTAGCCAATTCATCAGCTCTGTAGTTACCCAATGTTCCACAGTGTCCTCTCACCCAACTTAAACAAATTGATTAGTATATTTCAAGTGTCTTTTTCTGATATGTAGTAATGTTTGTTACTTGTAAATTTTTGTTATAGCCTGAAGACAATTGTAGTATGTATGTATTTTTTCCCCTTTGAGCCAATGTATGCATGTCACCTCTCACATGAGCTTTGTTCTTTAGGGTTGTATATATATTACATATTAAATAAAATTAAATAAACAAATATGTTTATTACTTCCTAATTTCACCTAACAAACAGTTTAATTTGAATCTCTTATTACAGAATTAAGTGGTTTGTGAATCAATGTAAATACAGGTCAATCAACATTTAGAAAGTTAGGCCAGATCACTGTCTCCCTACTTGCATAAATTCAGCTAACCTAATGCAATGGAGCAGTGAGATGAAAGTATTATAGCGTACGTATAGAGATTAACAGATGCATTTCATGCCATGAACTTTGAAACAGGCAAGTTATTCTCACGAAGAGAGCAGTGTAAACACACATGTGATCGGTCGTAGAACTTCTCATACGATAAGTGCAAGACAGAGTTCACATCACAATTAAATGAACCTCAGTACGTGTAGGCCTGTGTCACAATGTTAACATTTCTTGGAAGTGTGTCGCTTACGGTTCAACAACAACAAAATTCATCTTTCATTTCAGGGAAAGGTTGTGTGAAATTTAAAACTTCTGCATATTCTAAGCATGAATTGAAATGATCAACACATAGTTACACCTTGAAAAGAAGTCACCATATGAAATTTTACAAACATATCAAATTTAATTCTTATTCTAATATTTATTTGGCATGTTAACAATAACTTTAAACACAAGCAAAGGATATGTAATAGAACATATAATTGAATATATGGTTTAAAAAATTTAAGGATACTCGAAGATACTTATCCAAAAACTGTCCTTATTAGCATACATTCTTAGTGGAACGTCAAAAAGTCATAAATGTTTTTAATGATATATTTGACCATACTTGAGAAAAATTATATTCAAGCATTATTAATAATGAATTTACTTATGGTACCTTCGTTTAAAGCCATGCTATTATTTATATTGAGAATAAAAATAAAAAAAAAGGTTCTTTGCATTGTTCGTAACAAGTCTTTAACACCCGCAGAAATTTAATTTCAACTGAAAAAACCCAAAATACTAGATTATTCTAAACATAAAAATAAAAAGATATAAAATGATAAATTACCAGTGACAATAAACACATCATTCTCATCTTAAATATGCCCAGGCTTATTTAGGATCAACCTATGATGGAAGGACACCTAGTGCACTTTGGTACTATTCTAGTCTGTGCCATAATTTTAAGCTCTTTGCCAATGCCCATCTTTTTTTGTATGATGAAAAAATATATACGTATATTATATTTTTAAATAACAGCCAAATTAATAGTAACACCGAAACATTGCAATTTTAAAAAAGAATTTTCCTAAAAATAAAACCATTTTCACGACCTCTAATTATAGGCCTAACAGAGATAAACTAAATTTTATCCTACATAGAGGGTTCAATCCCCAAAATATTCTGAGAACTCCTGCACTATTTGAAAACTGATCCCATACGTGTGCCAGTTAAATGTAGGCCGTAGAGGCAGAAGGAAGAATTTATCAAAACAGTCCAATGCCAATGAGCTCCAGCGTTTTGACTTCCCTGGTTTAGACTATTTTATTAATATGTCACATTTGATTTGAGTAAATAATGTATCAGAATTTTTAATCAGCCAATGATAGTGTTCTATTTCGATTAACTTGCATCACATTTGCTATCACTGAGATGTCATCGAACTTTCCTTTTTACTTATTCCTTCCAACTGTTGAAAAGTTGACACGAAATATGCATGTATCGTACTTTCATACGATTTATGATTAGGGACGAAGTATTTCTATAACAACGATAAGCACAAACTTTCACAAAACAGCTTTCCTTGGCTTATTATAGATGCTTAAAATATCACTATTGGGGAAATATCGCGAAATTTGTTGGGTATTATGAAAATTCTAAATGAGCGCAAAATACCTAACCAGGACAAACAGAGAAATGTGTATGAGAATATTATTTAAACTTGATATTGTTAGTGTTTGCAACATAGTGTTCTGCTTTCGTACTATTTCTATGACTACCGAGAAGTTATAGGTGGGTATGATTGATTACAGCAATGACTGGAATGCAGTATTCAACAGTTTCCATGATTGTTATAGGCTAAGTTATAACTGCGCTAACCAGATCGTTCGTCTCCCTCCACTCTCTGTCTCTGTTTAACATTTTTTATTTAGTCTGCAGATTCGCCTTTCAGTATTCCGCAAATTAAGTTAACTCTGCTGCCTGTGAAGGATATAAACTTCCAGTAACTTTGATTTATGGACGTTTCAATAATTCTACGATACATCTTCAAGATAGTAAACTCTAATAAATTAATTTAACGGCAATAATTTACAGTACAGCGCACTAATTAGTGTGAAACGCCCTACTCTCCCTTATAAACAAATTATGAAGAATCATGCAATCAGTGCTTTCAAATAAACTTATTCGGACTTAGTTTTTCTTGCAGATTCATTAATTTAGAAAAATGCAAGTTTTCTCTTAGTGAGGTTATATATAAAAATGCTTACATGCTTTTATGCATGGTAATAAGATTATTATTCCTACGTTCTTGCTAAAGCCAAGGTTGTCCCTGTCACGTTAGCATTGGCTAACTATATTAATAACATCGCATTTTAATGATGCCTATGTATTCATATTACCAAGGATAGTTCTCTGAAATAACCTAACATAAACGAACAGAAAACTAATTATATGTAAAAACTATTAACTTAAATAACCATTAGAATTAACTCCAACGGATCAAGATAATAACATTATCTGTATGTGTTTTTCATCTATATACAAGTTACTTGTATATTTCAAAGTAGTCACTAACCTACCGCACATGAAGATATTAGGCCTAATTGTTTATCGCATTTTAATAAGGATATTAGGTACCTTATGAGCTATTATAGGCTGAATATGAATCGCTAAAGTCAAAAAAATTCAGATGAAAACAACAAGAGTCCACGATCATTGCCCACAGAGCGAAAGGTCTTATGTTACCGTTAGGTAAATTTAAGTTCCGTTATTTTTTTCCCCCATCTCACACAATTTTGAACATCACTTTTGGATTCGAGAGACATGAGTACATAGTAATAAAGTAAGAACTCGATTTAGAATTTATATTAGAATGCAAGTTCTTCAATGGATCCAGAAGGGAGTCTTACAGTTAGACTAGAAATAATACATAATGCCAAAGAACACACACAGAATCAATTTCTTATACAAGTTGCTTCGTGTTATCTCCTTATCATTTACAAGCCTATATATCTTCAGCAATCCTAAGGACTTTCAGAAATCGGACTTTAACGCTACTGTAAAGATTAAAAGTTTTCGCATTTCACATTGATACGAAAGAAGTGCGTTTGCTACACGCTGAATGCTGATAATAATTAATCACATAATCTCAATGTGGATTTATGTTAAATGTTAGATCTGAATCAGATTATTGGAAAGGCTAACTTACTTGGAAAAGGAACAATTTCTTCACAATCTGAAAATCTGTATGGAAAATCACGCCATGGAAACAGTAATGAGATTAATAGCATGTTGGGTAAAATTTCTACAGTTTCAATAACAGTTCTATATTAAACAAACAATTCAACTCTACTCTACGGAAAATTATTATTTTCATTCTATTCGACACTATTTCAGTGATCATGGGTTGCTGTGAAGGCCTACGTACCTGAATGTCTAGGTTCGATCCCTGCCCTCTTCTAGGATTTTTCCGAGATGTGAAAACGTGAACCCGAGTGAATTCGGTCTGTTAAGGAGAAATGAAAATAAATTTGACAAAAATGAAGCCTCTCCGGTTAGGCAGTGATTAGTGATTGGTCAGGAATTTTAGGTTCCTGTAGAATTTTTTAGTTGAAGTACAATGAACCACCTGATTTCCAAATCCACTCATTAAATTGGTACAAGCATTGAAATCTATAACGAATTCACAGGTTGTAATATTATAAACTAGATCACCTCCAATTAAAGAATCTGGTTGATTCAACTCAGCTCGGATTAATATACTTAGAGATGTTCCTACTACAGGCCTACCTGTTAGGGCACTTGTTAAAATAATATGACTATAAACACAAAACTATTCTTTGGAGCATTATACAAATAATAAGGTATAAGAACCTAATAATCCGGCCCTCTGATGAAGTGCCTGGTTAGATATTGCCACTTAAAAAATTAAGTAGGCCTAGTTAGCATGGTTGTAACACCTGATATGCAGCCAACTTGCCTCGAATATTTCTATCACAGATTAAGTTTGCAAAATCCCTTTAGGCAGGCCTACAGGCTGCGATAGATTTCGAAGTGCTTTTGGTTTAATTTATTGTAGCTGCTCACCACTCTTCTTCTTTAACCTTGGCATGACAAGCCCGCAATAATAACTGCAAAAAAGAGGAAAGAGCACTCTTTCAAACATTCAAATCTCGCCTTATACGAGAGCTATAGAGAAACTAGTTATTGATTCGTAGAGTACTCAGCAAGAGCTTTTCAACGATTCCCCTCAAGACGTGGTCTCAAAAATTTCGAATTTCCATCCCCACACCCCCCTCGTAACCCCCCAAAACCCCCTAATCGTTGGTGTCACTGTAAACTCCATAGGGAGTACTCTCATTTATTCAAACAAAGTTTCCCTCTATACTTCATAGGGCAGAGATATAATTTTTTCAAAATTTCAACCCCCTCCCCCGACCCTTGGGCCAATTTTCCTCATTAACGAACTTGTCCGAACTATTGGGCCTAGAAATAACATAATAAAATTTGGTTCAAATATCTTCAAAATTACGGCCAATAGCATAAATATAAATATTAAAAAATGAACGGGCGGTGGTTTTGTACTTAGGGAGGCATGACATGCAAAGATATGAAAGAATTTTTCGAAAATTGGTATCGATCCCAATATGGAGATTTTTCTTCGAAATCTACCTAAAAGGAACTGTTACAGCTAAAATTATACATGTTTAATCATATTAATAATCAATCAAAGAAGAAATAAGACTGGCAAGAAACCTTCGTACTATATGGAAAATGTTATGTTACCTTCGATACTTTTTCCAGGGTCGAGCAGTAGCGTTGCTGAGTACGCATCTGGACTGCGGGTTGTATCCCCGACAATTTTTGTTCTAAAGTCTGGATTCAAAAGAAATCTGCCTATTCAGGACAAATGAAGAGTAACTTGATAAAAATGTAGAGGCTTCGGATCAGTAAACCATCAGTGATACCGTAATCACATACCAGTACCCTGCCGTCTAGAAATAAAGTAGGCCTGTAATGACAAATCCATGTGCCATATTGGAGAACTAGGATGGTTGTACAGTAATATTGCAGCCTACCTGCCTCGAACATGTAAAACACAATGAATGTGATCTATGACTTGATCAAATACCAGCTCAATATATTTTTATTTTATCAATACAGTATTCTAAAAGCTATAGATAAATATTTTTGGAATAGATGTTACTCCTGAAGGGCTCTACCAATTAGTTTTTTGTATCATTGCTTCTTTCTATTTTTTTATCTACGTGTCTTCTACAGTTTTCGAGGGAGCGATCGCAAAGTGAATAGGTTTAAATATTACGTCTTATTCCAATGAAAGATAGGCTTACATAGTTTTATTTATTATTCGCTTACTTATTCCATGACTTACTCCTAATAAAGTTAAAGGAATACTATCTATTTTATGGAACCCGGAGGTTCAATGCCGCGCTTACCTGAGTCCGCCATCCAACCCTATTCTGAGCCAACTCCACCCATCCCTCGTAAATCCTACTTCCCTTAAAATCTATCCTGGTACTGATGTCTGCCCACCTACGTCTAGGTCTTCCAAGTGGTGTCTTCCCTTCGGGTTTCCCAGTCAATATTTTTTAGACACGCCTTTCCTCTCCCATGTGAGCAACACGTCCAGCCCATTTCATCCTCGGCTGAATTACCTTTACTACGTTCGGTGAAGAAAACAGGTTATGAATCTCGTCATTATGGAGTTTTCTCAGTCCCCATTTCATTTCTCTTAGGTCCAAATATTTTTCTAATCACACCTTGTTTTCGAACACACTCAGATTATGTTCTTCCCGAAGAGTAAATGACCATGTCTCACATCCATATTTTATTTTTATTTTTAGATATCTTGACAGAAGATGAAACATAAAATTTTCCCAACTTTACAAAAACAAGCATTTCCTTATTTTAGTCGATACTTAACTTCTACCTTAATATTATTTGTATCTGTAATTATTGCTCCCAGACATTTTAATTTCTTAACTTGTTCGAACGATTTACTGGCTATTCTAATATGTTTTGGCTCATTATTTTGACGTTTCAGTTTTCTTTCGATATTAATTTCCAATCCGACATTCCTGCAGACATCGAAAAGACTCAGCATTTCTCCCGACTGTGTTTATGTCATTGCCCAACAGACAAACATCAACTGAAAAGCTAAAATCGGGTGCTTGCTATTTAATTTTAGGCTTACCTTGTTTTCCTGAACATTCCAAAGCGAAATTAAAAACAAGTAAAGGCTATAGTGCATCTTGTTTTCAAGCCACTTTTAATGGCAAACGTATCTGATATAAGTTTCACTACTCTGACTCTGCTATAGGTTTCATTTAGATACATTTTGATCAGCCTAACTAACTTCTTTGATAAACCAAACTCAATGAGGATGTACAACCTGTATCGCCTAACTGAATCATGTTTTTTAACCTATATATAGCTTGTGAACTAACTTATTATATTCCCAATTTTATTTCAAAATTTGGCGAATACAAAATATATTATCAATGGCTGACCTATTTTGCCTAAATCCACATTAGTGATCTCCAACGATTTCGTCCGCATATGGGGGTTAATCTTGACACAAATATATTAGACAAAATGTTGTATGATGTTGATAAAAGAGAAATTCCTCGATAGTTATTACACTCGGCCCTATCTCCCTTTACATGGATCGGTATAATAATATACCCTTTCCATTCCTCTGGCAACTCTTCCTTTCTGCAAATCATTAGAATTAGTTTATGGACCTGCCTTAATTAAGTCTGCTGGAATTGGCCAACGCCTGGATATTTGTGTATGTGCGTTTTCAGTTTACCTATAACTTTTTCTACTTCTGTTAGGGTCAGTTCAGCAATCAACGGCTCCGCTGTGAATATTTCACTTTCTACACTTTGGACTTAAAAACAGATTAAAGAAAATTTTCCACCTATTCAAAATATTTTTGGAGCCGCGAGTATAGTGTCATCATTGTCTTTAATCATGTTTTCTAGGTTGAAAACCTTTCTTGAACTCGTTTATTCTCTTCTAAAGGTCCCTAACACTTTTACTATTTTCCTCTTTCATTCATTTACTTCGTAAATTTATTCATTCATTCGTAAAATAATAATGTACAGTACATAAAAGTTAATGCAATAGAAAATAAGTATTGGAAGCAGACCCGTAATACTCCGCCGCATAATCAGCATTTCCTAAATTTACTTCGTCCCACTCCAGATCCTTGGAGAGTAGGGGGAGTGAAAGAGAAGGTTGTATCTCTGATGACCGCGACTGCTATGAGGCAACGTTTCACCCGCGGACGAGCCCGCACTTCCTATTGGCTGAGACTGCGATCATACGATGACGTAGCCGTGTCAGCTCAGGTGTATAATGAGTTGGTAGGTCGGTTACTAGAGAATGTTGACTGACGTAGGAAGGTAGATAAGCAGATAGTACAAGCAGCTACGTGGTCGAAATTTGCTGGCCCGCCATGACTTCACGGATTTCACCGGTTTTTCTCATCCTCCACGTCTTGCTTACCTGTTCACGGCCTACTATCATATCAAACAGGATATTACACATTTCTATTCAAAATCTGAACATACGCTCTGATCCGTAAGAAATTTGCGTTGCAACCAGAATTAAATTATTCCATCGAAATTAACTTATTGGTAAACGGGGTTATCAATTTTATGTTTCTGCCTTCACAAGAGTAGTGCCAATAACGAACCATAAAACAATATTCACATAGCACAAGATAGAAGACTACAACCTTTTTGCAGCATTACTTTTAAATGCTTTCAGTAAAAATCAGCCAGCAAAGTACTGTACCATTCAATTTTTGTTAGGACCAGCACGATACTAAACTATACAAATTTCTTCTAACTCATGATATTACCATAGGTAGAGGAAGTATTGTTTTCAACCCCCAAATTCGAAATTGAGTTTTTAACATAAATACACTTTGTGAGGTCTCCTGAATCCAAAAATACTATTTTCGGAAATATGTCTGTGAACAGCCTACCTCCAGTACGGAAAATCATAAGACAACATTTTATATTTGGGTTAGGTACCTTTTGAGGATATGACAAGAAGGTTGGCGACAACTTTCTCATATTTTTAAGGGACCTTATATGAAGAAATTTTCTTTTCGCGATATTCTTGAAAACGGCTCTAACGATTTTCTTTAAATTTTGGACATGGGTGCTTGTACCAAGAGATAAAACGTTTATTTGAAACATTTTTCGAAAAAGAATATTGAAACATTTTTTCGAAAAAGAATATTGAAACATTTTTTTTAATTATCTGAAGGGTAGTTATAGTAGGGACCGGATTCTTAGGTTTTTACCTATTTTTTTCCTTACTTCCAAAACAAAAAGCGCTCATACACTTTTTCGAATCATGTCCATAGGATTCACCCACATTAATTCTGTGGCACCTAAAAATACCTAAATGGGGTATAAAAACCTAAATATACCTAAATGGGATATAAAACCTAAAATATCTAATTTAGCCTCCTTTTTTGTCTTGTTTGTTTGTCAGTTGAGAAATCGATATTTTGCGGGGAGAGAATAACTTTTGTCGGGTAGAAATTAATACCACCAGCGTTTCATTCAACCCATTGTCGTCTAATGGACAGTATCAAGGGAGGAAAAAAGTACCGGAGGAAAATATTCGTACGAACAACCGTTGTTGCCGTGTATGAACAAGGATATAGTTTTCTGTGTTTTATAGCGCTTGTTTTTTGTTTGCCTTTAGTTTAAAAAGGCATTCCTCAGGTTCGCGAGTGACCCCTGATGATCCCGTACTGCCCTGTTATTCATACTGAGTGGTCACACTGTGAGTTTTAAGAAGATGTGTTAATTATGCCGAAACAAATGAAATCGTGTTTATTACGGCAGTGGATTGGCGACGATCTGAATTTCACTACAGATGACAAAGTAATATTTTGTCAAGCCTGCCAGAAACACGTAGAAAAGGGGGAAGTTTTCGTCCCTAGTTGATCTGTTGTGCGGTTAGCATGCGTAACAACCGAAAAAAGGAAAATAATCAGTTTCACATTATCCACATCCAACCATAAAGTATTTCACTCACTAAATTAGAAGCATCGGATTCGAATCCTGAGAAGAGTAGTGTCTAGATACAGTATTAACCATTAACTAAGAGATAACAGGAAGAACTTCACAGTTGAAAATCTTGAAAAATATTTGGTGATATACTGTAACCAGGAAATGTGAGGCAATCTTATTTTCACTGCTTCTTTTGATTGTTTACGCTTTCTTTCTTCAATTGTATAATATTGTCTTAAAGCAAGTTTACACAATTTTAAGTCAATTTTGTTAGGTTAAACTTTACGAGTATTATGTATTCGATCCTATATAGCACATTCAAAATCATTAAACCAATTATTCTACCCGAAAACGATATTTTGGACAAAAAACCTAAAAAAAACTATTTCACCTAATGGAAAACCTAAAACTGTTTTTAAAAACCTAAAAATCCGGTCCCTAGTTATAAGCCACCCACTCTGAATACGGGCTCTTTGCAATGTGGTCTCTTGTTCTGTATCAGAATGTGAAGTGAGAAAATGTATTGAACATGCTTAAAGTAAAGAAAGTTACGAGAATACATTAATCAGATTATTGTTTGGGTTATGTGCCCTTCCGGGATGCGATGTGATGTGTAGGGACCGGATTTTTAGGTTTTTAGAAACAGTGTTTTAGGTTTTCCATTAAGTGAAATAGTTTTTTTTAGGGTTTTTGTCCAACATATCATTTTCAAGTAGAATAATTGGTTTAATGAATTTGAATGTGCTACATAGGATTGAATACATGATACTTGTAAAGTTTAACTTAACAAAATTGACTTAAATTTGTGTAAACTTGCTTTAAGACAATATTATACAATTGAAGAAAGAAAGCATAAACAATCAAAAGAAGCAGTGAAAATAAGATTGCCTCACATTTCCTGGTTACAGTATATCACTAAATATCTTTCAACATTCTCAACTGCGAAGTTCTTCCTGCTATCTCTTAGTTAATAGTTAATGCTGTATCTAGACACTACCCTTCTCGGGATTCGAATCCGATGCTTCTAATTTAGTGAGTGAAATACTTTATGGTTGGATGGGGATAATGTGAAACTGATTATTTTCCTTTCTTTCGGTTGTTACGCATGCTAACCGCACTACAGATCAACTAGGGACGAAAACTTCCCCTTTTCTAGAAAGGTAAATAATACGTGTTTCTGGCAGGCTTGACAAAATATTACTTTGCCATCTGTAATGAAATTCAGATCGTCGCCAATCCACTGCCGTAATAAACTCGATTTCATTTGTTTCGGCATAATTAACAACGTCTACTTAAAACTCACAGTGTGACCACTCAGTATGAATAACAGGGCAGTACTAAAGGGGGGGGGAGCTTTTTAAAACTCAGAAATCTATAGCCTTGTTCATACACGGCAACAATGGTTGTTAGTAGGAATATTTTAAAAGGAATACGCCGGTACTCTTTTCCCTCTTGATACTGTCCATCCTGGACGACAATGAGCTGAATGAAACGCTGGTGGTATTAGAGCGGAGTGCAGCCCGGATGGCGTTTTACTGGCGCAGAGAGAGACAGAGCTATGAGATGCGGTGATGCCAACTCATAACAGAGCGACACGAAACACCAAGAGAAATGCAAGAATAGCGATACTAACGTAAAATCGAGAAACCGTAAACGCGTTAATTTTATAATGCAACGAAGAAAATAAAACAATTCAATTCATAATACACATTAAAATGTGTTATTTGCACAGTTCGCAAACCGATACCACATGCTTTGGCTGTTTTCTTTTGAGGTGTGGCAACGTCGCTTTCTTTACCATCGCCACAACATTCCGTCTGCTGCTGGCAGCTTACGAAGTACAAACACACTTTAAACACTATTTCTCTCGCCTGTCGATGTAATACTTGTCGTTTTTCTCTTCCAGGATCCATAATTATGTAGCACACACTCACAAATAACAATCAAAGTTTGTTTATCATAATATTATTAATAAAATTATCGAAACATCCACTCGTGAACCGCACGCTCAATTCACCTTGACTGAAATGATTCTATTGGCTCAACGGAAGACACGTGATACAACTCAGCGCGGGAAGGCTACTGCGCAACCGGCTCACACCGCCATCCGAGCTGCGCTCCGCTCTAATTTCCACCCGACAAAAATTATTCTCTCCCAGCAAAATATCGATTTCTCAACTGACAAACAAAAAATACAAAAAAAGGAGCTTAAATTAGATATTTTAGGTTTTATATCCCGTTTAGGTATATTTAGGTTTTTATACCCCATTTAGGTATTTTTAGGTGCCACAGAATTAATGTGGGTGAATCCTATGGACATGATTCGAAAAAGTGTATGAGCGCTTTTTGTTTTGGAAGTAAGGAAAAAAATAGGTAAAAACCTAAGAATCCTGTCCCTAGTGATGTGGTAACGACATTCTCTTAATTTTTGCAACCAATTAACATGCAGAGAATGTCATACACAATAATTTTATAAGTTACTAAGAGGCTAACTTGTTATTTGGGCAGAGGAAGTTATGTGAAGGAATAGAAATACAATAGTTTGTAGTTACTGTCTATTCTATATTTTTGATTAGTCTGTAATGTATTATAAATTAGTAGGAAAACACTAATTCGTCTGGACTATTAGTAGCTCACCTATCAGGTAATCCTCCGAGCTCACCCTGCGATCCGCGGGAGGTCTTTGTCCTTATGGGATTAATGAGGCTTACTTATTTATGGTAACAAAACACAGTATTACAATTGTTATCACTAAAAGTTATAATTATAAATTATTATTAACATCATTATCGTTAACAATTTACAACTTTCGAACAGAATACAATAACTTTATGAACATACTGGTATTACTTATTTCAACACTTCGTAGGTACATTTTTTTTAGAAGGTATTCAATTATAATAACCCTACAAAATAGAACGTACGGTGGAACCCCTCGGATTTATGACATACACCCTAGTATTTCTTTGACTTGACTCGTTATACCAGATCTATAGGTACACCTGCACCAGGTGTGAATTTCGTAATATTCTAACTGCTTTAATGCGAGAGTACGTTGAGAATTGAAGAAGCTAAGCAGCCGTTTAAATTAATTTTACTACTGTATATTTTTTCCATTCTGAATACTAGATAAATGAAATGCCATAAAACTTTTCTGCAGGGAAACTCTTTAAAATAATTTTTAAAGTGGAAAAGGAGAAGGGTCGGAAACGTAACAAAGGTGTAACACCCGTGTGGGTAGATTATAGCCCTACTTTTATACAAGTACATCCACACACAAACATACCAATTTACATAAATGAATGAGTTTCAAGTTAATGAGACCATGTAACTACATACAACTACGTGCTTTCTTTAAGCAGATGGATATGAAAACTACCTGTATCAATAGAATGAATATTAATACTTAGATAATGGCAGAGGGAGGGACGGGGACAGGTGATGTTCCCTACTTATGGAGTGAGATGATATAAGCCCAAAATGACATGATAACACGACAAGACCACCGGCGAACTCCCCCAGTCTCCTGCTCCGAATTGCTGTGTTTTATCAAACTGGCCGGTCGCCCTTCAAATTTGTCCCAAGAGCATATTATCTTATTTTACAAAAAAAAAAAAAACAAAAAAAAAAAGTAGGCCTACTTACATCCCAGTCTTTTGCTGTGGTTCATATATTTATCGATACCAATTAGCTCCAACGTATCAAACAAATTTCTTATCAGATGCCCAAAACTCGGTGAGAAAGGAGGTGTGGGTTCACAAGAAGCTCTGCCACCCAGACTTTCTCATGGGAAAATCGTGAATGAAATACGGAGAAAAGGAGGGGTTGAAAATGAAAAGAATCGATGGAGTCAAGTTTCAATTTTTCGCACATTTGGTTATTTCTCTTTATCCTTTTTTTTATGGCAATAAACTAAGTTTAAGGCCAAATCAAAGTAAACATAACTATAGGAGAAGTCAGAAGATCTTTCGTAATAAGTAGGGACCGGATTCTGAGGTGTTTACCTATTTTTTGCCTTACTTCCAAAACAAAAAGCGCTCATACACTTTTTCGAATCATGTCCATAGGATTCACCCACATTAATTCTATGGCACCTAAAAATACCTAAATGGGGTATAAAAACCTAAATACACCTAAACTGGATATAAAACCTAAAATATCTAATTTAAGCTACTTCTTTTTTGTCTTTTTTGTTTGACAGTTGAGAAATCGATATTTTGCGGAGAGACAATAATTTTTGTCGGGTTGACATTAATACCACCAGCGTTTCGTTCAACCCATTGTTGTCGTCTAGGATGGACAGTATCTGGCCAACCATAAAGTATTTTACTCACTAAACTAGAAGCATCGGATTCGAATCCTGAGAAGGGTAGTGTCTAGATACAGTATTAACTATTAACTAAGAGATAACAAAAATAACTTCACAGTTGAGAATCTTGAAAGATATTTAGTGATATACTGTAACCAGGAAATGTGAAAAAACTCCGTGGCGCTACATCCCTGGAGGGACTTGGCCTACCACCCGACCGCTGCGTCATCTCCCGTAGGCAGATGGCAGGATTGGGGGGCATGTGGTCAGCATGCCGACACCCACGGCCGTTAATGGTGGTTTTCTTGACCGGAGCCGCTACTTCTCTATCAAGTAGCTCCTCAATTTTGAATCACGAGGCTGAGTGCACCCCTACCAGACCTCCCTACCTCAGAAAAATCCGAGGAGGTACCGGGAATCGAACCCGGGCCGACGGATCTGTAGTCAGCGACGCTAACCACAAGACCACGCCGGCGGACACCAGGAAATGTGAGGCATTCTTATTTTCACTGCTTCTTTTGATTGTTTATGCTTTCTTTCTTCAATTGTATAATATTGTCCTAAAGCAAGTATAGGCCTACACTAATTACGTCAGTTTTGTTAAGTTAAACTTTACAAGTATTATGTATTGAATCCTATGTAGCACATTCAAATTCATTAAACCAATTATTCTACTCGAAAACGATATTTTGGAGACAAAAACCCTAAAAAAACTATTTCACCTAATGGAAAACCTAAAACAGTGTTTTTAAAAACCTAAAAATCCGGTCCCTAGTAATAAGTAATAACATCGCCTTGATAGTTATTTACCTAATGCACTCTATTGGAACATATCTGAATAAACTCAACCCCGTGGTACTATAAAAAAATCTCTTCTGGGTCAGGGTCTACCGGCGAGAGCACTATCTCCTCGATAATATAATTTCCCTTTCTGGAACTGAACACTTAAATATACTTACTTTTATCAAAGGAATTGATTAAGGGGTCGAGTAGTAGTTTTTAGAACTTTATGTTATATTTTTACCCTTTTCAATCAGTTCATTTTTATTACGCATAAAACACGGCAGCCGTTCTGAGCAAAGAAGATACCAACTGTCCTTCTTGCATTAAGGTAAGTATTGGCAGTTAGATTAGATTAGGTTAGGTTGGTTAGGTTATGTTAGGTTAGATTATGAACAATAGTATTAGTTTAGTAGGGCATACCGAATTCAAAAATGTGCCATATTATATCTCCTGCGAGGTTTGTTGTGTTGGTCAAACTACTACCCAGAATTCTAATTCAAGTCGATAACACGTCCGTCAGTTATATTTTATTATTATGAATTCTGTATTTTAAGGTATGAGAATTACAGGATGTATTCTTATATATTAACATATTTCGCACCTAATTGCAATCCTTGCACCTAGAGACACATTTTTAATGTTGTTTCATTTCGTAAAAATTTCAACTGTAATGTCGAGAAGATAGGGCTAGACCCGGGTCTACCATCTGACCCCTGCGGCATCTACCATGGGTAGATTGCAGGATTGGGGGCATGGCCGACAACCATGGCCGTTAATGATGGTTTTTCGTAAGGGAGTCGCTACTTCTTTATAAAATAGATCCTCGGTTAAATCCGCGGGGCTGAGTGCACCCCGTTCCAGACGTCCATACGGCAGAAAAATCCGTGAAGGTACTGGGGATTGAACCCAGACCTCGGGATCCAGTTAACAACGCTAACCAGTAGAACATGCAAACGATCAATGATCACGATTCATGAGTGATGACTTCGTTCTTCACGTTCTGATACAATCCAATGTCTAACAGAGCATTAAAGAAACATATGCGACTTATAAATTTCCCCAAACGTGCTACTTGCGTACTTCTTACTGCAGTTTCTACTTCTGAATCCTATTTGCATCGATGTCACTAACACAAGAAAAGATCAGAATAAGGGGTCCATAAAAATCTGAAGACCACAACATTTCAAATATTTTAAATCTGAGTTGTTTTACTTTTCTCCCTTTAAAATTATGTGGTAATGAAAAACTGTTGTCATTGGTGGCCATTTTTTACTCTACACGTTTTCTCACGAGTAGCCATGACCTGTTACTTATTATGAAAAGCAATTTCCGACACTTACGTAAACACAAAAACAGAACAGAAGGATTGTTTGCATTCTTATTACAACAGGACTCAACAGATGAATAAAATGAAGTTCTTCAAGTCTACATGAACTATGGATTTAAAATATTTCCTTTTAGTTGTCTCAATAGCACGTTCCTCTCACACACTCTCTTTGATGTGGAAATAGGGCACTCTCCAGTATCATTCCTTCGGGAAAACTAAGAGTTGAGGATGAAGCCAAACATATTTGTGTATCAGAAAGACAACAAAACCTATAGTTACCGTAACATATGGTAGTTTCTCATTCTCTAGACCGGGGTTCGAGTCTAGCTATGTAAGTTTAGTACTGATACAGTATTTTGAAGCTTTTTTAAATTTCAATAAGATAAGTCACTTGAACGTGAGATATGGTTCCTTAGGCCTACTCTTCGGGAAGAACATAATCTGCGTGTGTTCGAAAACAGGTTGCGTAGGAAAATATTCAGATCTAAGAGAGATGAAAACGTGAGCTGGAGAAAACTCCATAATGGCGAGCTTCATAACTTACGGAAAATAGTAAGGGTAATTAAATCACAAAGGTTGAAATGGGCTGGACATGATGCGCGCATGGGGAAGGAAAGACTATCTAATATATAAATATATATATATATATATATATATATATATATATATATATATATATATATATACACACACATTGACTGGGATACCCCGAAGGGAAAAGATCACTTGGAAGACCTAGACGATGGTGTGAGGACAATATTAGAATAAATTTACAGAAGGATTTGCGAGGGGGGGTTAGATGGAGTTAGCACAGTAGTTAGCCGTACGCTTAAGAAATTACTGCAGATTGCTTTAGCACACAGTACTGAGCAGTCACGCTCCTATGCAAATTTAAACTCATTTGCCAATTCAAACTATCACCGCTTGTGCCATGTATAGCGCAAGCAATTTAGCGGGGATTTAATATGAGCATTCAAGTTATAGCAGCTTATAACGAAGAAACCATAACATTCCCCCTCTTATGGGGCTTCAGAGGCAAAGAGATTGTCCTACGTTTATCTTGAAGCTTGAGGGAAAGAATATGTCCGAGCGGGGGTTCGAATCCAAGTTTCTTGTACCCTGCGATTCCGATTAATTATCAGGCTATCACTCACCACCAGAGCCACGAAGATAACCATAAGACAGCGAGAGAAAATATCACATGCTAATAAACATGTTGCTGGATAAAAACCTGAAAATGTAGGTTCGATCACCGATATAACCTTTGTTTTATGAGGATTTCTACAGTGGGGTACACTCAACGTTGTACCGGCTCGGGTCGAGAAAACCTCTACAACCGTCATGGGAGGCTACATGTTGACTGCATGAATTCCACTCCTTGAGAATCCGAAGCAGCGACATAGAACATGTGCCTTCGAGTTAGTTATGTGTTAGTTATGTAATTTGGTCAGGACAATCCTTTTTTTTTTCTTTCTTCAAACTGTCCCGGAATTTTATGTACCTTTGTCGGGGCGCAAAATGTCAATTTTTTTATTTAAAAAGTACCGATTTTGTCCCGATTACGAAAATGGCCTATACTATGGCGATAAAATTGTAGTTCTTCAGTTAGGCTAAATAAAATGCCGTAATTATACAATGATTGACATGTAAAATGTATTTCCTATGAGAATAAAAGAAAAAGGATGTAACTATGGGATATAAGACAATGAATTACAACCCAGCGCACTTTTCTGTTCTATTATAAGACAATGAATTCTGGGAAATAAAGCACGTGTTTCGGGCACTTTGTGAAGAGCCAGTAGACCTTTGATATCATTACATGTCCCGAATGTTATTCATAAAAATATGGTCACATAGTTATAGGAAATGCAAAACTATACCTAAGTAACTTACATACCGCGAATGTTGACAATAAGTTGTATGATCAATGTGAGACTTATTATATGCGGAAAATAACAAAGAATTGTCTTCTTTCCACAATTTTGAACTGTTTGTACGCCACTCGTAAGTATTACGTTATACCGGCCTAACACAATTATTTAGGCCTATATATTCGTAACTTTAAGGTAAGGAATTTCAATCCGGCATTCGCATATGAAAAAATCTCGAGAACCTTACTCTTCTGCAGATAGTTCAGTCAACTGTGTTGAATAGCTGCACCCGCTGTGCTAGTGTAATAATATGTCCATTTTTCCGAACCATGTGTAAAAATGGCCATCCTCGCCACATCAAAAAAATATGTACCCTCTTAAATACACTGACTCTGGGATTAGCGAACACTAAGCAACCATCATTAGGAAGGTTCTCATTGTGAAGCCATTTCGCAAAGTCAGTCCGGACCTCGGAGTTAAGACGACGCTGTCATGTTTTGGAAATAACTTTAATTATTATTGATTTTTAATTATTTGTTACAATTGTAAATTATTTACAACGAAAAGTAACAATAAGTAGTGCAATTATATTACACGCCTGTCAACATACATTTGAAGCATTTTCACATTCTTGTACATTCTACCACCATCGAATAAGGTAGAATTACTTCATAAACACAACAAATATTTGAATAACAAAACAACAAGCAACTATGCGGTAATCTACGGCTTCAGAACTGACAGGACTAGTCTTTTTTCGTAACCAGCTTTACCTCCTCTTTCGAAGGACTTGCATAGCAATACCTCTAGGAGAGGGACGAAACTTTCTCAACATTAGATCGGATATAGAGCGACTGCCAGGCTGAGGGACCAGCTTGACGAAGGGTCTCCTCTTAGGACAACGGATAGAAAAATTCGAGGAACATAGAAAGTAAAATTAGTTTCGGCATTCGTTTAAGCAAGTGGGGAAACCCCCGAAAACATACACTCAGATTGGCGAAATGAACCAGCGACCTCACGAATGTGTGACGTTACTAACTCTGCCACCGCACTTGGTTATCAAGATTATTGTTAAGATCGTAGGCCAACAATAACAATAATAACCTAATAATAACAGGCCTGTTCAAAATGTATCAATGGTTTAAAAACCGCACCTCAACACATCAACCAATGCAAGCCTTACCCGCGTTTCAACATCGATAAAATGTTCGCCACGTCCATAGTTAAACTTTAATGTCTACCGAAATATCTGTTTAAGAAATATAAACTCGTAGCGTAAGATTTCCAAAACTGATATCGAAAAGAAAATTATAATGCAGCAGATCATTTCCCACAAAGCAAAGTGTATAATAATACATCATACATCCATTAACACGCTTCGCAACTACTTCACACCCAAAACGGGACGGGTAGATTCTCTCACCGGTTCATATGATTCAACTCACGATTAGTGACCGGGATGATTGAGGGTCTTTGCCTTCAGTTAAACTCATAATTGAGTTGGAAAGTTTCATCACTCAGATTATGAGAACGCGTGAACTTTGACATTTGCAAGTAATGCTAGCATTCTGTGGTACAGTACCGAAATACTAGCCCCTTACTGCAAAAATCTGGGTTCAACCCCCGGTCGATCTTGTGACTTGTGTTCGAAAAAACTGTGATTACGACCAATTTTGCTAATAACTTGCAGTTTGTGTCTGCTGTCGCTCCACATTTCTGTATTACCAAAAGTACCATCATAATCTCCATCTTCATTAAAACGTAAACCGCAGAACGAAGCTATATATATATATGCATCCGTGAACCACAGATTATTCTCTCTGTTGGAAATTACATGAGAATATTAGAGGAGAAAAATTCCACTGAACTCTGGCTTAGCTCAGTTGGTAGAGCAGTGGCACGGATAGCCAAGGTCCTGGGTTCAAATCCCAGTGTCAGAGGAATTTTTCTCCTATAATATTCTCTATATGTACAAGCTTTTAAGTCTCCTGAGCTAAACGCTTCAGGTAGTTTTAATAGACTTAGTTCGACATTCCCTGCATTAAAATCTATATGCCGTTGTCAGATAGTATAGATCAGAAGGGGCAGCATTTTCAACATATAGTCTACTGTAGCGGGAGATGAAAGTAACGGAGGTAGGTAGAATCGGTCTCTCTATTCCCTGCTAAGATATTTGACTAACTTTCATATTTCGGAAATACTGTCCAGCTGACGACAGAGCGTAGTTTTCTATAGCCGTACCATACCAGTAATGCAATGTCTTATGGCCCATTCAATAAAAAATTAACCGTAAACTTAACGCAAACTTTAGCACAGCATTGAGCATTCACAACGAAAACTTAAACGTTGGTAACAACCGATCACAAATCATAATGCGAACAGCGGGTAAAAATGACTGCCAGAGATGAAACAGAAGTAGCATTCATGTGTCTGGGTTCACATACCACATTTCTATTAAGTTATACAAAGATCTATTTTATAAACAACAAATCAACATCTGTGTATAAAAGATTTCTGCTATCATACAGACAGGGAAATTCCTGATAAAGCGTTACAAGTTTCTCATCCATAGACGCCAACTCTTTAGTACGTCTATTTCTTCTCCTGCCATTTGGAGCTAAAGTTTAACAAGTTTACAGTTAATATTTAATTTCGCGTTAAGTTTACGTGAAGCATTGTAAATAGTCCCATTCAAAAACATGGCACCACACCTAAGTTTACTTTGTGTTTACAGTTAATTTTCAACCTGAATTGGTCATTATAGAGTTGTGTATTCGTTCATTGCATTTGAACAAGTCTTACTTAGGGCGTATTAGGCCTATGCAAACATACCACACCCACACGACTTTCAAGAAATGATTGGATAGGCCTAAAACTTTTAACGTATGTTATCAGCAGGGCCCGGCTTTTGATGCCATCTTTTAACTGGTACCGGTACATCATGGACGTTGCCCACTAGTGTAAATATTCTGATCATCACTCCTAGATTATGAAAATGGTGTTTTATAGGGTCCTTTTTGGTCATTTACTCCCACTTTTGTAAGGTCATTTTTTAATGTAATGGCATTATTTTGTCTTTTTTGTTCTTTTTACCCATTTCATAGTTTTTGCTATTTTTTTTTAATTTGAAGCATTATTTTCTCATTTTGGGCTGTTTCTTGCATTACATAAAGTTTCTGTGCATTTACTGTACTTAGGCTACATTAAATATTATCGGAACTCTAAATAAGCATAAATAAATACATTGTGTTGAGATTGTAATTTGGATATAATATAGAAAGCCGGTGTTTGCTGTTTGCAATTAATCGAATGAAATTAACTAATTACAAACCTGTAATTGAACAATAACATAAATGTAGAATATACAAAAATATGAATAAGTATTTTCATACAAATTTATGGGACTTTTTTTTTTAGTTTTAGCCTATGTCATTTTTTGTATTTTTGTAATCACTATACAGCTCATTTTTTAAGTAGGCCTACTTTCAGGTAATCAAAATCCGGGCCATAGTTATGGGCCTTCTAACAAACAAACAGGTGAACTTTCTGAGGGGAATGAAATAAATTGCATTATTGCACACGATTAAGTTATATAATATCCGACAACATGAACGTTTAGAGGTTTTTGACACTGAAATCAAGGACCCTTCAAAACAATTCATATGGGCTTATATTTTATGATAAACGAGATACTGCGTTATGATCACTCATAATCATAACGTACCTTCGCAATAGTAGACTACTCCTTATACACCGTTAGCCCAAGCAATTCTCTGTTGCTGAAAAGGAATTTTTGGCATATGTAATACATCATCATCATCATCATCTTCACTCCACGGTTTGGGCATTTTGCCCGTTCCAGCGTCTCCTGGGTTGTCCTCTTTCTCTCCCTCCTTTTGGGCTGTAGTCCAATAATGCATTTGGATGTCTACTATCTTCCATTCTTAAAATATGTTCACGCCATTGTTGCCTACGTTCTGATATTTTATTTATTATTGGCTAAATTTCTAATTCTTTCCTGATATCTTCATTTTATAATTTGTCTAATATCGTGCAGCCTTTAACACCTCTTAAAAATTTCATTTCTGATGCCTGTATTTTATTTAGATCCTTTTGTGTTGGTACCCAGGTCTCGCTTCCATATAACAGTGTTGGTATTGCCATTACTTTATACATTTTCATTTTTGTATCTCTTCTTACTCTATTTTTAAAAGTTCTTTGTATTGTCCCACATATCATTCTGAACTTGTTTACTTTTTCTTCTATGTCTGTCTATGTAATACAATATGGAAATTTTTAATGCAGTTATGGTATACGATAAACTCTGTTTCAGGCTATACTTCTTATTCATGAAGTAATCTGATGAATCAATCTCGTAGAGAAATGCACTTGATAAGAACATGCTGAATTATGTTTTTATGTAGCCTAAAGGGGACAAAATAGAAGTTTCGCAGAAATCAGCACTGTCATTTTCTGGGTGCCTGGGAAGTTTAGCAGACTATCTAGTTATGAGAGTAATTACAACTGTAAATGCTGGCGTTCAGGTGCTGTACAAGGATGCTTATCGAACTACGTGAGCAATATCATGTACCATTAAGCATGTACGGGTTAACAACAGACATGTAATTGATACAATGAACCATGTATTCTGTTTGATACCAAGCGGTACATGTTAGCGACTGCATACCAAATTACATGCAGAACTAATTACTTTTAAAACATATACGGTAGGTATAGCGTATAGGTATAGGCTATAAACTAAGTGCCGTTATATAATCATGCAAAGACAATCGTAGAGCAATTAGGACATTAAAGAGCCCATAATCTTCCCAAAACAAATGGAAATGCGTTACTCCTGGTTATAATTAAACAATAATATAACACCTGGAAGCCAAGAAGATTGTATTGGCAACTCGGGCCGCGGAAGCCTACGATTAAGTGGAAGTGGGGAGGCCATGTAGCAAGAATGGAAGGAACAAGATGGACCTACAGGACCACTGTGTGGGACCCACGAATAGGAAGAAGACACGTAGGGAGACAGAGGACAAGATAGGCAGACCTCTTCACACAACGAGCGGGAAAACAATGGACACGGCAGGCCAGAAACAGGGATCAGTGGAAAGATCTAGAAAAAGGAATTTTGCAAGCAGAGGAATGAGAACAAACATAATGAAAATAGTGATGTGACAGTGATAAAACTAGTGACTAAACGGACGTAGCACAACACTCTTTAGGAGTAGCTCCCCTAATGAGTGCACCTGAGCTTCCCTGCGATCAGTAGGAGGCCTTTGCCCGTTAGGGATGTCATAGGCTAAATTCAAATTCAAATTCAAATAGGCTACGCTTAGCGGCCTCAATTGACATTTTTTTTTAAATCACTGTTTTTTAAACGGTAATAGACAATGTTATTTGAATTTATTAGTTCACAAATAGCTTATTTAAAAGTAATTAAGCTTTTTTAAACACATCATCCGGGGAGGACCTTCATGTCCTTGTCTGGTCAAAAAAATGTGATCCACAAGTAATTTCTCTCCCGCCAAGTTATGGCATGGAGAGCATTTAATGCCCCTGCAACAGGTGCTGTAAAACTGGAATAAATAAAGGAAACGCATTAGAAAATTAGCTCAGACAGTAATTTCCTTGCTGCGAAAAATTCACACGAAAATCAATATATCAAAAGTTTTACAATGAGTAAAACACAGCAAACTTAATACACCCTTCCCAAATTTCAATATTGATTACGTAAGTCGGAACTGAAATGAAGTATTACGCCTACTTCAATAAATTCAAGATTCTCACATAAATTAAAAATCCTATTCTCACCTGAGTTAGAAAATTTTCCGATTTGAACTGTCTTAACAGGCTGGCTTTAATTGGAGTTCCATATCCATTTCAAGACCTACCTTCGTGAATTTTTACATTACTGCGAAATCCAAGCCCACAATAAATTCTTCTAATTGAAAATAATGAAGCAACTAATTAGTTATAATGGAGAAATTTTAGTTCCGCATAACTGGGAAACAAGTTCGTACGGCAGCTGCATACTTTAAAATGCCTCGAAATGTTAGGATATTATTTTGTTATTTAACATTGCATTGAAATCTTGCCCCACCTCCAGGGGCATATATAGTTGGAGAACTTCTGGTACACTTACTTTTTTTTTTTAACAAATTCAGGAATGGGATATCGTTGTGATAACCAAGAAAACTTACGTTTAAAAAAAATTAATTGGCCCAATTGCCTGATCATCTGATTGGACATTAAAAATGTTGTAGATTGAGTTTCCTGAAGCAAGAAAAATCTTTAAATTGATACCGAAGAATAACATATACAACGTTTTTAAAGTTCCATTTTATTATAGAGCGTTTGGGTTGGATCTGTGGAGTTGTACTCTGTCCGCTATCCATTGCAGATCCATGACAAAATATTACCTACTCTTCAAGTCGACTGTGACTTAAGTTATTGTGCCAAACTGATCTGACAGGTTTCAAAAATATTTCAGGAAAATAAAATCTTTGTTTTTTCCCCCTTTCGTTGTCAGCTTTCCTTCCATTGTAAAGGCGTTATAGCCCAATGCTTGCAGGGGAGGAGGCACTGTGATTCGCAATTAACCTACTGAGAGGAAATATCTCCGAACGCGACACAACAAACTAAGGAGAGAACAAAAAGAAAAAGGGAGGACATAGTCTTAATATTATATTAATACAATCCCGGCATTTCCCTGAAAGAAGCCTCGGGGATTGAACCCAATCCTCCCAAATGCTAGCTCCAGACGATATCGTTTAACTAAAATGTGAAATCACTTAACAGCACAAAACTGATCTTCAATACATCTACACAACATTTTTAAAAATTTCGATTTGAAATGCCACTTCCATACTTGTAACTGCCCAGTAGGCCTACATGACAACCTATTATTAAAAATAATTTAATTTAAAAAGCACACATAAGATCTAACTCGATATATTTTACAGTGGCTAAGAACTATTGTGATAGCCTTAAAATATAATATATGTACCGTCAATGGTCCTAATTGTCCCCTTCCAAAAAGTATCCGCCCATTCGCACCATATCTTGCTTCTTCTTTAAGACTTTATTTTAACTTGTACATAAGTAGGCCTACTAACGTTGTGATAATTTTCAATGAACACTAAAAAATAAGACTGTATTAGTGAGATATAAAAATAAAAATATTTAGAAACAGGATAAAGGTATGTATTGCAAACAGCAAATATTATGTTGCGATTTAAATCTGTTTACTTAAACAACACAAAGTGGCTCACGAAATGAGGAAGCTGTCAAAACACGTGATCTTGCACGAAATAAATGACTGAGGAAACGACCATGCGACCTTGCAGAAAGTGAACACATCACGCAAACCTTAAAGCACCACGTAACTAAACGTATTATGTAAAGAGCAACGCAGTTACGCACTACAAAATGTGGCGTGTTGATTTCTGTAAGTCAAGTCGCAAATAATTAGGCGTAACAGGTCACTAGGAAAGAGTCTGCCATACTTTACCAGTTAACCGAACCATACCCAATTCTTGACCCTGTTAATGAGTTATGACTGTATGAGTATCGAAGATGAATATTCATAATATTTCCCAGCTTGATTATCGCTTGAAAAAATATAAACAAAGGTTTACCCATCCCGAGAATGTCAGATTAGAAAGTTCACTCATTCACTGCACGTAAACTATTTTGGTAAATTAACACAACATGTTGCACATTAAAGTTCGAGTCTGTCACTTAAATTGAAACTTGATCTTACAGAATCCGAAATGAGTAACTTATTAAAAACTGAACTAGCAATTCTACAAACTCAATGACGGATTTGTATCTTCCGGTCCCGTAAAGTAAGCTATGGCAAATCTTGTTAAAATATAACTACCTGGAATTTTGGCTGCCTTCTACTGTATAGTTCAGCTATTCATTGCATGGCCAGAGGGGTTTAAAAGGAAAAACCCATTAAGTCGGTATTTCTTTATATTAACTGATCTGACTAAATCGGTCTTGGTTTCCACTTTCCAAACAAAAGCAACGTTACAATATTCTCTCATTGTTATCACCAGGGCCCGGATTCTAATGACATGTCATCTTTTTATTGATGCTGCATAGACATTGACAACTTGTAGATAAATGCTAATCATAACCTCTAGATCATAGAAATACATTTTTATTCGGTCATTTTTTGTCATTTTATGCAATTTTATATTTTTAGGGCATTTATTTCAATTTTGTGTACTTATATTGTTATTTTCATGTCATTTACTTCCTTATTTTGTCATTTTCGTCCATTTTTATTGAGTGTATTAACTTTTTTCCTCGCTAGCAGTGCTCTCTTTGAAGTGTTGTTTGTTTAATGCAAGAAGGAAAAACTCGGTGTTGAGTGTTGTCATATCTCAGTCGGAAATGAGAATAAAAAAACGCCAACATTTTGTATTATATTACCATTGTTAATATTGTATATTGACTTGGCACCTGCTTGGATTTGAGTGTGCAAACTACTGTATAATCCGGCAGACTGTAAAAGGAAATGCCGAAGTTCGACTTGCCAGTGCCTTAGTGCCAGTATAAATTTCCGCGAGAAAAGAACATTCACGCCATTACAGTTATTTACAGATTTTACAATTATGTACAAATTAATCTAATACTTTGTGTGTAGAATAATAATTTTTATAAATAATATATCAGTTTTTAAGTAATTTTTTATAATTATTAAGTCATTTTCTTTAAAATTTAGGGTCATTTTATAGGTCATTTTTCAAACAATTTTAGGTCATCAGAATCCGGGCCCTGGTTATCACTGACCTTAGTTCTTCCCTCGGTTTAATCAATTCACACGTGTTGTTTACACTAACTTGATCTTGCAACCTCTTGCAACCTCGTGTGACTCCACGCTGTCACAGCCGCCGCAGACATCCTTAGATTTTGATTGGCTGGGATAACCAGCTGATTAGTGTGGTAAAAATAAAGAACATGGGTTGAGCTGTCAGCAAACTTTTCTCCCAACAAAAGGAAGCCGCCTGGCCATGCAATGAAACTGGACTGTACACAAGAACATTAAAGCTTCTTAAAAACAAAAAAGTGCGATTTGAACAGGGCACTAATATATTCATGCAGCTCTGAACTACGTACTCTACGATCTATGACCTTAACTTGTTTGCTTTTCCACTTGGTGAAATAATAGGACAAGGACAGATCTTTTGAATAAAGCCATGATTACAGCAATGTTATAAAAAACGTAAATAAGCTTTAAATATGTTATAATTAACGTACAAATTGAACATATCATTGAAGTGCAATAGGAGGTAGGCCTATAGTATTTGTAAATTAAGGATGTGTCATAGCTTTAACAACCCTTTAGCATGCTGTGTGTAGACGCAGAATGAGGATTCAAATTCTAATCATTCTTCTACCGTTTTACGTAGAAGTTACCCTTAGGCTATTGGTTCTAAAATCAGAAGTTGAAGTTTTAGTAAACGAGGATCAGTAATAGACCTACAAAGTATCACCACCTATCCGGCTTTAATAAGCTGTACAATATATATATATATATAACGTTTAAATATATTACTATTCTCCTGGCATAAACCTACTCTATAGAATAAAATACGAGATTTTGTGCCGGCCCCAACTGTGGATTACATTTGGGTTCCCATTGCACTTATGCCAGTTTTGTGTTAATTTACATATATTTATATTGTAAATGTAAATACACCAGAGGGAGATAGACAACGTATATTATTCCTCATTACCTATCTCATTCTTCTGTAATAGCAAGTCAACGCTGATGCCAGGTCCAAGAAGTTAAGGTCAGAGGCACAAGCCAAGTTTCAAAACTAGAGCAACAGTATGTAGTGCCTACGGCCTTGAAGTTTCGTTTAACAATTTTGGATAATAAAGGAATCTGTCAACAGAACTTAACACAAGGAGGATGATTGCGTGATGCAAAACTAGGGCAGTTCAAATAAACTCAGACGCACGCACTGAGAGTCTGGAAAATATCGACTTCTTTGACCCACCTACATGAAATATGATTCCTCTTATTGTAAGTCTACGATACAATAAGGCTTAAACTTGGAAATTAGGCATTACGAATTATACAGTTATAGGCTAAGGAATATCTGGTTCAACACTACACTGGCTGGCGCCTTACAACATGGAAGAGTGATACTGTAATACATGTAGTTATTTATGATCAGAGTGTTAAAAACGAGATTTTATTTTGCGAGTAGGTTATGCTTGTGAAACTAGCCTGTACGGGCGAGTGTGCAATCCTACGATCAAAATAAAATAATTTTAGCACGTGTATCATACACTATTTTTAGACAGACCTTACCAGACTGAATCAAAATTCTATTCTATATGAACCCTCTGCTGGATTAAATTACAGTATAAATTTCAGCCCAAAATTATAAAACTCACTAATGAGAGCTCATCCTGAACTATATGAACTAAATTTATACAGATTCAAGAAACAAACTTATAAAATTGATTCAACCTAATGCATGGCTCATTTTACATCATCCTAATTTTTTGCTTTTTATTTTGGCTACTATTCGTGCTTGTCATCCCTCCCTAACACATAATGTTTAATATGTTTGTTTTGCCCTTGATTTATATTCCTTACTATTTGCCTTGTTAGTGTGTGTGCATTGTATGTAGAGTGGGTTTGCCCTGAATTTTTTGTTTTGTAATTCCAGTGGTTATTGTTTTCTGTAACTGTGCTGAGCTGTGCCCGAGAACGAGCTGTTGCTCATTCGGGCATCACTTGTGAATGCATGGATTATGTTTTACGAAGGTAAAATAAAAATATAAAGTAAAAATTAATAATTCCCTTTTTATGGTTACACAGTTTCTTAAGGTTTATCACAAATTTCGTCATCGGGAGTTAACACAAGATAAAACATTTTATTCTGGTAAATTTCTTCAGAACTTCCCACGTCTTAATGCTCTAAAAAATGAAGCACCAGAGGAGCCAACCATAAATAGCACTGAGATAATAAAACGGAGGGATTTTCATCGTGGACAATTATACCGTAATTGTGCAGATCGCTACTAGTTTATTCATTTCTGTTGACCAATCCACACCGTACTGGAAACGTTTATTTTGCTCTACCGTAAATTGACTGGAAAGGCAAAAAATTCAAAACTTCAGTTTATAGAATTATAGTACGGTATAATGTTTTCGCCACTGAATTCCCATATTAGGCCGTTACAGTCGCGGGTCGTAGCTTAAAACGAAGCTATGCTGGATATACCATTTCATACATTAAAATAATATATAAAACGCTCGTATGCCTACTTAGGCACTGTCGCAGTGTGAAGTCCATATAGCGTCCCGTTTTGCTGCAGAGGTTATCAAAATTATTACTTTCGTGTTGCAATGAGTAATCACTTAATCAGTACCAGCCCCAATCGCTCCACTCGCTACATCCCTCTGCAGTTCATCGTGTTCTTAATAATAGAATGGCAGGATGGAGGAGGCCTTATTTCACACCGTAGATAAAATTGGATTACTGTGCTTGAATAGATCTGAGCTTCAGATAATGGAGCGAACTGCGGTAAGGCCGGTATTCCACTATCCAAGTTATTTGATCAAAAAAAGAAAATGGCCGCCCGTTGCTTCAAGGAAACCGTATTGGACGAGCATTTGAAGACTTTCTGCATGTCGTTACATTGGATCAAAGATTTCCCAGCATTCATAGCATAGGGGTCTAAAATGGCGGCTGAACATCGACTGTTTTGACAAGTAAACGGCACCAAAATAGTTTGATACCACATTTTCTTCATGCAGGCCTATATATGATTATTCAGTATTTAATCCACATTTCAAAAATGATATACCGGTAGGCCTACTACATGCTATAGTAGTAATATAGCGATATATTTTAAAAAGCCCTGCAAGGTAACCTAAACTCGTCTCACATAACCTTCAATATAAACAATGGTTCAGCCTGATTTTGTCATTTAGATATTTCTCAAATGGGGTCACTGCTACAAAAACATTTATTAACTAATAAATGTATGCTATTATATATAATGTTTTACGATTCACCATCGAAACTCAAGCCTTCCGTATATACCCTGTATTTTCTACTTAGTACTGAGCAGACCCAATGTATGTATCGCATTATAAATCATAGAAATTAAAACAGTACTTTCATGGCAGAGCATTTATACTATTTAAGCCACATTTCGAAAGCTACATGCCAGAAGATATAAATATTGGCATGTATTATAAAAAGGCATTGCAAGCTAACCTAAACTCGTGCCATTGTTAACATAACCTTCAATTTAAAGAAAGTAACGATTCGGTCTGACTTCCTTGTCATTTAGATATTTCTGCAATTATGCTACAAAACATTTATATAAAACTAATAAACTATGCCATTATAAAGATTTTTATGTATGATTTAATCTTCAAATTTCAAGCTTTCCCTATAGCCTAGTATACAGAGAAAACTGGTTTTGGTCAAAGCTATTGGATGTAGTGTAATAGCGCATCTTTGATTCAAATATCGCCTGACAAGTTCTTCGTGAAGTTCTTGTCCAATGAATTGGACAGTGGAATACCTCCCTTTAGGGAGGTATTCATATTACCGACTCACAATACATCAACAAATGAAATCTCGTCAAGTTCAAAATCTACGTAAAATGAAATACAGTATCACGTTTGAAAATAAAATTACACAAAGAACTAAAACAAGCTGTGTGCTGCAGCACTGTAGCAGATTAAGAAAAACCACCCCGGCCTATACATAATGAAACATAACTACAATTCCGAACAAGACCGTTTTAAAAATCATAAACAGCACTCTTGAAACATGCAAGCAACGAGAACACATTTGTTTGGTATAAAACTCACAAAAATCCACACTCCAGTACATGTAATTTCCCAGGTCTTTAAATTTCACATTGTTTTAAAATCGACTCAGCTGAATAACACATTTTTTAATAGGAACGAATTTCATTAAGATGAATCTGTATCGAAGAATTATGTATGCAAAGAGTGGACTCATCTTTAAGACAACACCCAACGAGGCCCGTACTTAAGGTGATGGAAATAAGGGCGGAGTGGATCATGTGGAGGTCACAAGGTGGGTGCAGTAGCTCTGATGATGCTATCTAATAAAACCACCTTCTTTATAATAGAAAGCTGCAGCAGACGACTAAAAAAAACACTGTAATTGAGTTTGCATTTTCAGCACTCCCTGGGGCCTACACTGCACTAGGTAAATTAATGCATCTCTTCAAGCTTCTTAATAGGGTTCGTAACGAGTATTGATATTGTTATTGTTATTATTATTGTTATTTTTACTATACCTATTACTATCATTATACCATTGTACTATTTATTACTGTATTATGACTATTACATTCATTCATTCATTCATTCATAGTGTTCTGCCCAAGGGCAGGTCTTTCACTGCAAACTAAGCATTCTCCACTCTTTCCTGCTCTCAGCCTTCCTTTTTGTATCGGCATACAATCCATTTATTTTAATGTTATCTATCATCTGATATCTTCTTCTGCCTCGAACCTTCTTTCCATTTATCATTCCTTCTAAAGCATCCTTCAGCAGACAATTTCTTCTTAGCCAATGTCCCAGCCAATTTCTTTTCCTCTTCTTTAGGAGCTCCAACAATGTTCTTCCTTCTCCCACTCTTTCTAGCACGTCTTTGTTTTTAATTTTGTCTGCCCATTGTATACGCTCCATCCTTCTCCAAATCCACATCTCAAATGATTCCAGTCGTTTTTCTTCACTCTTCCGTAGCGTCCAAGTCTCTGCTCCATACAGTGCTACACTCCACACAAAGCACTTTACTAGCCTCTTCCTAAGATCTTTTGCCATGGGCCCACAAAAAATTCTTCTTTTTCTATTAAAGGCCTCTTTTGCCATGGCTATCCTCTGTTTTACTTCCTGACAGCAGTTCATGTTGCTATTTATAGTACAACCCAGATATTTAAAACTATCCACTTGTTTCACTGCTTCATTTTTGATTCGCGTGTCTATCCTCTTAGGTTCTCTTCCGATAACCATGGTCTTCGTCTTATTTATATTTATCTTCATTCCATAGTCCTCACATCTGCCATTTAGCTCCATCAGCATGTTTTTCAGTGTTGTTTCATCCTCTGCTAGCAAAGCCATATCATCGGCAAATCTTATGCACTTTATTCTTCTTCCTCCTATGTTTGCTCCTCCCTTGTTCAGGAAGCAGTTCTTTATTAAATCTTCCAAGTATATGTTGAAGAGAGTAGGCGATAAAGGGCATCCTTGCCTTACCCCTCTTCCCATTACTCTGCCCTCTGTCATTTCTTCTCCTATCCTTACTTTCATTTGCTGTTTCATATATAGATTGCATAAAAGTCTCCTCTCCTTCCAGTCCACACCAATTTTCTTCAGGATCTCTATAAGTTTAATCCAATCTACTCTGTCAAAGGCCTTTTCCAGATCAACAAATGCTACATACACTTCTTTACCTCTTCCTATATATCTTTCTCCGATTATTCGTATCAATCCAATCGCATCTCTCGTACCTTTTCCCTTCCTGAAGCCAAACTGTTCTTCCTCCAATTCACCTTCCATCTTAGAACGTAAACGTCGGTTCAATATTCTCAGGAGAATCTTAGCGGTATGAGGTATCAGGCTGATAGTCCTGTACTCCTTGCATTTCTTCGCATTATTTTTCTTCGGTATTGGTATTAGCACCGTCTCTGTAAATTCTTCAGGCCATTCACCTTCTTCATATATCTTGTTGCACAAGGAATGAATTTTTTTCTTCCCTTCACCTAAGCATTTAACCATCTCAATGGGGATTCCATCTATTCCTGCTGCTTTTCCAATTTTCATTTCTTTAATTGCTAGCTCAACTTCTTCTATCAAAATGGTAAATCCTTTTTCATCTTCAGATACATCTGTTTCTTTTTCCACATCCAAGATAGCTGGGCGATTCCTTGTCTCGTATAATTCTTCTACATAATTTTGCCATGTGTTCAATATTCCCTGTTTGTCTGTTATTTCTTCTTTATTTTCATTCTCAATCAGCCATATTTCTTTTCTTGTATTCTTTCCATAATCCAAACACTTAACTTCGTGGTACATGAGATCATATCTTCCTTTTTTCTCTAAGTCCTCTATTTCTTCACATCTTTGCTTCCACCATTCTTCCTTCGCCTTCATGGTTTCCCTTTTTAGTTCGTTGTTTAGTCTCCTGTAGTTTCTTTTGGCTTCCTCTGTATTAACATTTTTCCATTTTCTCCTTTCCTCCATCTTCTGTAACATGTTTCCGGAGACCCAAGGTTTCTTGATATTCCTGCTCTCTTTGCGTCCTATTGTTTCTTTTGCAGCTGTCTGTATACAACTTTTCAGATGAATCCATTGCTCATTACTATTTCCATATGGGATTTCTAGATTAGAGGCCTTTTCTTGGAATCTTCTCCTTTCCTCTTCAATTTTAAGTTTCCCCACGTCGTACTTCATTGTCTTCTCCCCTCTTCTTATCTTCTTCAAGCAGATTTCTATTTCTCCTATTAGTAAGATATGGTCTGAATTTATATCAGCTCCTGGTAGGGTCTTCACATTTTTTAAACAATTCCGAAATCTTTCCTGTATCATTATGTAGTCGATCTGGTAACGCTTCTTGTCCACAGGGCTTATCCATGTATATCTTCTTCTTTTATGTTGTTGAAACATTGTATTTCCAATTATCATTGAATTTCTTTTACAGAAATTCATTAGGGATTCGCCTCTTCTATTCCTTTTTCCCAATCCATATCTTCCGACTGTTCTTCCTTCTTGGCCTTCTCCCACTACAGCATTCCAGTCGCCCATTAGAATTATACATGCCCCTTCCTTCTCCTTTTCAATTAATTCTTCTATTCTGTCGTATCTTTCTTCCACTTCATCATCTGCTATCCCACTATGTGGCATGTAGTTTTGCACTATCACTAAGTCCATTTTCCTACCTTTTATCCTCACCATTATCGTCCGATGGTCCACATAGCGGACTGATATCACTTTATCTTTCACACGTGGGCCTAATACTACACCTACACCATGATTTCCTTTAGACTCACCATTAGAATAAAACATTCTAAATTCCTCACTTATTAATTCACCATTTTGTTCCCACCTCACTTCTGATACTCCCATCACATCCACTCTGTTTCTTCTCATTTCTTCTTTTAGATTTTCAAGTTTTCCAACTTGAAGAAGAGTTCTCACGTTCCATGTTCCAATCCTCAGCCTTCTTTTCTTCTGTTGCTTGGCCTGCATGACACCTCCTTCCTCCTTCCTCCTATTACATTATTATTACTAAATCTGTGAAGGTTGCTGTATACTACCACCAACATTGTTACCATAATCAGTATAATCACTAAATCCATCCTTTCACTGCATATTTACTAGGGATGGGTCGATACCAGATTTTCTCGATACTCGATACCGTTACATGATTTTTCCATCGGTACTCGATACTCGATACCGTCAACATTTCCAGTTTCAATCAGTGGCGTAGCAAGCTTAGGTGGTATCCGGTGCGGAAAATTTATTGTCACCCCCCCCCCCAATTTAAATTATGAAAAGATGGAACAGTTCCAAGTGTTATTTTTTGGATAGTCAAAGGTAATCCCACGAGAGTTTAAGAGTTTGTCGATAGATGCAGCTGCAACGAATTTATGTGACGTTACTCGTAAACTCAACGGATTATACAAAATTAGTAACAATTACTTTGTTAAATAAAAACAAAACTAAGCTCCGAAATCATGGCATACTATGAATCAACCATCCATAAGGCGATTCGAGTTCCCATGTTCTCGCCATGTTGTAACCAGTGCTATCAATGGTGCATATAAGACATAGTTAACCTAATTCAGCCAATTTTTTTACAATTAAGGAAGGACATACAACATATCAAGCACTTTATGCTGTACATTGTACTGTTAAACAACAATAAATACTGTTATTATTGTTATTATTATTATTATTATTATTAATTATGGTAATTCAAATTCATCTAGATTACTACCTGCATAATCTAATTTTCGCGGATGATCAAGTAATAATTACTGAGAATACAGATGATGCGTCATATATGATCAGGGAGTTGGTAGACGAGTACAGGATATGGGGATTAGAAATAAATTTCAATAAAACTGAATATTTGACAATGGATCTGGAAGAAAAGTTAATATGTAATACTGAAGAAATTGCACATGTTGAATATTTTAAATATCTAGGGTCTATTATACAAAAGGATGCAACAACAAATTTAGAGATTCAAAGAAGAATAACGGTAGTGGTAGTAGTAAGTATTCTGCCTTCCGGCAGGTTTTCAAACTTGGTACGCGAATTTTGTTTTCCAAAACTGTCTATCCTCTGCTTCCTCCTTCAGCATCCAATATTTCCGCTTTTCCCTTAAATCGTCCAACAGCTGAATTCTTCTTCTTCCAAGTCTAGTTGTACCCTCCAATCTTCCTTCTACGACATCATGTAATAAGCAGTTCCTTCTGAGAATGTTCCCAACCCAGTTTGCGTTCCTCTGACGAATTGTGTGTATGATTGACTTCTTCTCACCCACTCTACTCAGAACCTCTTCGTTTGTCACCATGTCCATCCACTTTATATTTTCTATCTGTCTCCAGCACCACATTTCAAAACTTTCTAAATATTTCTTCTCTAATTTCCTCAAAGTCCATGTCTCTGATCCATACAAAGCAATACTCCAAATATAACACTTCACCAGGTTTTTACGTAGCTCTAGGTTCAGACTACTAGTTAGCAGAGTTCTCTTCTTCATAAATGCTTTCTTGGCCATGGCAATTCTTGATCTTATCTCCTTGGTGCAATAGGCATCTTTCGTCAGTACACTTCCTAAGTATTTGAACTGGTTCACGTTCTCTAATTCTTGATTTCCCATGATAATTTGAAGCGGCTCTTCTCTCTTCGATATCCTCATCACCTTCAATTTACCTATGTTGATTTCCATTCCATACTTTCTTCCTGTTTCCACCAGCCTGTCAATCATTCCTTGCAATATTTCTTGTTTCTTTGCCAGAATCACCAGGTCGTCCGCATATTTGATGGTGTTAATAGCGTATCCTCCTATCACAAAATCCCTAACTCCTTCTAAGGCTTCTTTTGCTAGCCAGTCTCCATAAAGGTTGAACAAGATGGGTGACATACAACATCCTTGACGCACACCTCTTCCTATTTCTACACTGTTGGTCACTTCATGTTCTAGACGCACTTTCACTTTTTGTCCCAGGTACAAATTGCGGATTACTCTCCTGTCCTTCCAGTCAATGCCTATTTTTTTTAGTATGTCCATTAACTTTTCCCAGTTCACTCGGTCAAAAGCTTTTTGCCGATCAATAAAGCAGACACACACTTCTTCGTTGACCGCTAAAACTCTCTCTGATATAATCCTTAGCATTCCAATTGCATCTCTAGTTCCTTTTCCTTTCCGGAAACCAAATTGGTCTTCTCCTATTACGTCTTTATTCTTCTTTCCAGTCTTCTAGTTAGTATCCGTGCCACAATTTTTCCTACGTGAGATAGCAAGCTGATAGTTCTGTGATCACTACACATCTTGGCACATTTCTTCTTCTTTAGTGCAATCATAGTTACCTCTAGGAAATCTTGAGGCCATTCTCCAGTGTCATAAATTAGGTTGATAAGTTTGGCAAGTTTCCTCATCCCATTTTCTCCTAATTCCTTCAGTAGGTCCACTGGTATGTCATCGTCTCCTGTGGCCTTTCTATTCTTCATTTCTTTTATGGCCTTTTCTACTTCATTCTTCAATATGCTAGGTCCTATATTATCTTTATCCACTAGTTCTTCTGTTTCCATCTCGATGTCTTGTGGTCGATTTTGCTTGTCGTAAAGCTTTTCTATGTAATTTTCCCATATTGTAAGAACTTTTCCAGGGTTTGTAATTAAATTTCCATGAATGTCTTCTATTCCAAAAGTCCGTATTCCTTTATTTTCTTTAGATTCTAACTCCATCGCTTTCTGATACATTAAATCATATCTTCCTTTTCGTCGAAGCTCCATAATTTCATCACAGCTTTCTTTAAGGTAATTTTCTTTTGCTCTGTCTGTCTCTCTTCTTAGTTCATTATTCAATCTCTTATATTCCACAGCATTAGTATTTTTGTATTTCCTTCTTTCTTCCATCTTCTTTAACATCTCTTGTGTTACCCACGGTTTCCTATTTATTCTGTCTATTTTTCCAACTTTGTTCTTAAACGTGTCCAACAAAACATTTTCTACACTTTCCCACTCACTTTCTGGGAAGAGAGTTATAGGAATGCTAAATTCAATCTTATGGAGTAAAAATATTTTACATAGAACTAAAAAATTAATATAACAGGCATTATTCCAAAGTACAACATTATATGACGCTGAAACTTGGACTATAAGGAGACAACAAGCAAACAAATTAATGGTATTAGAAATGGATTTTTGGAGGCGTTCAGCAAGAAAATCCAGGAAAGAAAAAATCGGAATAATAGAATGAGGGAAATAATCCAAGTTGAAAAGAATATTTTGGAAAGTGTAGAAGAAAGACGCTTGAAATGGTATGGACATGTACTCAGAATGACAGAGGATAGAATACCCAAGAAAATTTTGGTTTGGTAATTAGAAGGAAAAAGAAGAGGGAAGCCCAAAGAGTGCTGGATGGATGGGGTGAAAAGGAGTATGGCAAGAAAAGGATTAAGTGAAGAAGATGCTATGGACAGGGACTTATGGAGGCAAAAGATTGTTGTGGGATGAAGGAAAACCATTGTATTGTGGAATATTCCTTAATAAACAAATTATTAATAATATTATTATTACTATTATAATTAATCTAAAGTACGTTACAGGCAGACAGATATACATTGTTTTCGTGAGAGACAGATTCATGAATTGTTACCATTAATAAAGCGAACATCTTTTGTTTCACACATTTCTAGGCCAAAATACACTCCCGAAATTGTGCAAAGTTTTATTTTTGGAGTGAATTTTCCATATTTTAATATTTTGCTTTCCAAGCGAAATCTTGAATTTTGATAAAAGGACAAAATTTTGTATTTACGTCAGGTACCTTTCAAAATGTGAACCGAAGATTGGAGACGAGTTTACCTTGCTTTTACATAAAGCAAGATTTCTCGAAAACGGCTCTAACGTTTTTCTTTAAATTTTTCCCGTGGGTTGCTGATACTAAAAGCTAAAACTTTTATTTGAAACACTTTTTCTAAATAATTCTCTGAAGGGTAGTTATAAGTCACCCACTCTGAATACGTACTCTTTTCAATACGGCTCTTGCAACGGAAAATCGTACAACAACAAAATTTTGTATTTAGGTTAGGTACCTTTTGGGGATGTGACAACTTTCTCTTATTTTTAAGGGGAGGCTAACTTTTATTTGGACAGAGGAAGTTATGTTAATAATACATCATGTTGTATAGGTTGATCCTAAGAAATTTCATAAACAAGTAATGTAAGTATTTTACGGAACTGTATTATTGATCTATTCTTAAATATGCGCACATACCAGTTCAAAATCTATATTGCCGAAGACTTCGGAGTCAACTCACATTCGAAGTTTATTTTCGTCAAAGTCATGACTGCCGCAGCGGGTAGCGGCTTGAGTGATATACACCGATTGTTGAAGTCTCATTTAAATTAATAAAACTGCAGAGACAAGCATCGGTAGAAATAAACACCCCTCCCCTAACTATAATATTATTGTTCATATCAACACAGCGGCCAGTTCAGCCGCGTTTTATTACTTTTGTTGACATAATTTAAAACTAAAAGAAGTTTCAGTACGCATGTTGACTTGTAGAAAGTTAATAAGCTTATTCAATTGTTTTAAATAATATTATTTTCTTTAAATTCCCTTGCTCGCGATTTTTTACTTACAAAGACACATTTTTATTTTGTCACCCCCCGGGTGCCGTCACCCGGGGCGGCCCGCACCCCCCTTCCTACGCCCCTGGTTTCAATAAATAGGTACATTAAAAATTAAAACTTGGGAGAACTTTGTAATACCAACTAAATTAATTAAGTGTGCATATTTAATGAGACAAAATTCAATACCATCAGTAGCCTATAATTATTTTTAAACTCTACATTAAAACTAAAATTAGTTTTTGAAACAGTCCACTTACAAGCTTTTGTTAAAAATACAGGACTAGCTTTCTCACTTAATTGCAGAATTACCAAAGTATCGAAAAAGTACTCAGCGAGTTTTCTGAAGTATCGAGCGATGCCGATACCACGCAAGTATCGAGGGTATCGAGGTATCGAAAGCATCGAGGACCCATCCCTAATATTTACCCATCTCTATAAAAAAAGTTAGGCTATAAAAGAGCGAAATGACAAGAAAGCTTACTACATGACAGCAGGCTCGTTTTTGTTTGATAGATAAACATTGTTCTCCAAGCAACAATAGGGTTAATGAGAACTTATTAGCAGAATAAGATTAAGTACTCTTCTTGTCATCTTGAACGATTTTTTCGTGCTGCCATTGTGTCAAGAGTTAATGAGGATTCACTCTGTAATCTAGTCTTTTTCTTTACCTATTTCTTCATGGTCAGAACCACAATTATTATAAAGACTAACAGTGTGGGAGAATTTTCCTTTGCCTTTGTGAAGTAAACCAATGAAATGCCATTCATTACACGATTCTAACAAGTGACAGCTTTTTCTTATCTATTAAACAAGTTCGTTGTTCGATATATTTTGTCAAATAGGCTATTATACATAAATTTGTCAGATATAGGCTATCATCATAGCTAAAAAACCCAAATCATGCATTTATTCAGCCATTATCAGGGTTTAAGTTCTGGCAGAATTATGAATGTGCTACAGGCTATCTGTTACGCTTATCAGTCAAGATGGTGCAAATTATAATTGCCAATGTGCAAAAGCAGTGGTTAGGCAGAAGAAGGAATGAAAATAAAAATATAAATAATTGCTTGCCTAACATAATATTTGCACCTGTCACAATACGTTAAAATATGAGACATCTTAAAATGCATTCAAGCATGTAATATGTAATGCAGTACGTAAAAATGTCTTGTGTTAAAATGTTAAAATTAATAATTAAATATGAACATTCTGAGTTTTCAAACAAACACAGGCAAGAGTGAGGTGGTCGACGCGGTAACATCGCGGATTCATATTTTGAAATCGCGGTCTCTAATCCCATGAGTGTGGGGGTTTTCGAGTTTTTCTTACTCGCAAAGGTGAATTCGACCTAATACCTACACTATCTACACTAAAAGCTATAACGATCAAAAGCTTTAAAACTTTCTGAATGAATTAACAAAAACTAACAGCTTTACATGATCTTATAAATTGAATGTCACTGCCACGGGTTCTAGTAGGGCCTATAAGTGGTAGTAGTCTACTTACTAAGTTAAACGGTCTTTAACGTTCTCCCCCATTGTGAATGGTTACATTTTTTTCAGCAATATATTTAAAAATGCGGTAGCTGACACGAACCAATTGTTTCGCTGTGATCTTGTTATCTTGTTTGAATTTGTCGGTTTTGCCTTTTTTTAGACTTTCTAACAACTATTTCCTGTCTTCTTCTACAATAGATAATATCCAATTTTGTCATAAGAAATTCTAATGTTAAGACAAAGTCACATTAAGCTGATCGTTATTTTTATTAGTAAGCAATTATTTGTCGCAGCTAAATATTAATGATAAGTTAATTTCGTAATTTATTACAGTTTATATGTAAACAATACCTCCATACTACACGCAGTAGTTGACACGCTTCGTATTGAAGTTTCGTCTGATGTTGAAATGTAGCCTATAATAAAGCTAATAGGTACACAAAATATCAAACAAAACGAGATTTCATTTTGTTTAATTTATTTTTTGTTTTGTTGCATCTACTAATCCCCAGTCCTCACGGAAAGAATAGTTCTCCTTTTGCTGTGCCATACTCCTTAGCAGTTAGCAAAAGATAACGAACACCACTGACTGCTCCCACGCTCCGTATGTTACGCAAGAGGTGCGCTGTATCATGAAGGGTCGTGGAAGGGGTAATGCAAGGGGAATGCTTTAGGACCTAACCTAACCTAAGTACTCAATGAGTACCAGCTCGCAGACCGTGGGTTAAAGGAAGAAAAAGGAGACGCAGACCAAACCAAACAAAAACTCTAACTGCACAGAATTCCGTATTCTAGTGACAATGTATTATCGCGGAGAGTAAAACATGTTGCGTGTCTTCTCGTGATATGGTTGTTTCATTGGTTCTTAATTCAGGCATCAAATCCAGCAAAGGTTTTTTTTTTTTTTTTCTGATACGTGCAAGCAAGATAATTTATTATGAACGCGAGTTTCTAGTAATCAGTCATCACTAGGGCCCTGATTTATTGGTGAAATAAAATAGCTGATTTCGGTGTTATCTTCCTTCTATTTCGGTGGGTATTTCGTGAAATAAATTACTTATACTACATTGGGAACATTGCGCAATGATAAACTTTGCTTCTTTATTTACATGAACTAACACCTCCCCCCCTCATTTCTATATTCTTCTGCCCTTGTATGAACTGAAGTAACTTACGATTTAGACATGACTAAAGTTAATGTTCAAATATAATTACGAGAAATATTATCGTAATTTCTATTAAACACCATCAGATAGCCATTTGCAAACAGAGGTGCCAACCATACCACTGTGGATAAAAGACGAAATCTGTTTAATACAAGTAACAAACATTCTACACTCTTCTGCTGTAATCGATCATAGGCATCGCTAACTTGGCAAAGAGATAGCAGGAAAGGAGAGTACTCAGTACAAACCAGGTCACAGACAATCTTTGCGTAAATTCTGCAATCTTTGTAATCGATCACAAATATCGATACATCTGTAAATCTTCGACAGCCACAGAAACAGCAGGAAAAAAAAGCATGCTGCTAAGAAATAAAAAGTACATTACACCAAAACACAATATTGTGATTTTAAGGCATATTTTCGTGCTCATTTCTCACTTTATGGACAGAAGGGGCATATTTCGCGCTTATAGACACATTTCGCGGAATCGAATAAATTTCGCGATATTTCGTGGATTCAATTTGGTTCATATTGGTATTTTATGCATATAAAAGCTAAATATAGCTAAGGGAGGTAGTTTTATAAAATTTCGCGCTTATCGTTGTTACCAAAAAATACGGCCCCTAGTCATCACTAAAAAGCGAATTTCTCACGTGTAGCAGACAGCAGCTGAAGGCAAGGTCAATGATTACCTGACAACAACCATAAACGCTGCTATGAGTTGTCTGAGGAATTTGAAAGCGGGTGAAAATACAGGTTCTATAAATACTCAACAGCCGACGTTAGGAGACTCCTTGCCAAGGATGTTCTAAGTTCAAAGGGATATTAATGTCAGTTTCAAAAGCACAGCTAAGGCCACTTAATGTTATCTCACTTACTGCTACTTAAAAATAGTGTAACGATGTTATAGGCCTACCTCCATAATTTAAATATGGGTATCAAGTAAATGTAGAGATCCAGGAACAATTGTTCCCGCAAAACTAATTTTGAGGTTTCAAATTAATTAAAAAAAAAAAAAAGTTTCAGGGTGCGTGCGCTGTAAACAAATTTAGGCCTAGGATACAACGAATCTAAGCAAACTTGCAACTGGACCAATCGCTAAGCTTTGGTAGTCACGAAGGAAGGGGAAGTAGGGAAATGACTTCACATCTTGGGAGTATTGTTCGACAGGCCTGCAGTTTGAAGAAAATCACACCATCATCTTACCATTTTCTTCTGTCACACAGCACTAATAAGTAATAAAGTATAACATGCAATCATAAATCCTTCTTAATGATAATAATAGTAATAATAATAATAATAATAATAATAATAGTCCGGAAGTTTATGAAAATTCATATTTTTAATATTTTACTCTATTACAAGAACGAAAAGCAGACTGATTGTTTTGTTTCCCATGATGACTTGCAAATTTTGCTATAATGCATCATATTTGTTTCATATTAAAATATCCGTGCATATTTTATTAATTTGTCACACTTTTAACGGGGCATATTTGAGAGGTTTTAAAACAGCAGGTATTATTTCTGTGAATTCAAACATATAGGCTACAGCATATTTGGCTATTTGAGCTCACAAGATTGAATGCACCCCGTTCTAGATCCCGACCTCAGAAAAATTCTTAGGAATTAAGTGCGGCTGTTCACAGACATCATTTTTGGATTCAGGAGACCTGAATGTTAAAAACTCAAGTTCGAATTTCGGGGACGAACACAATGCTTCCTCCACATATAATACCTACGGTAAGAGCAGAGGAAGTAAAAAATAGTTACGTAACTACATGGGTCTAAATTCATCAGTGCCGGTAAGGTAGTACGGGCATGATTTAGAATTTACTCAGCAACTGCATAATATATATAATTCTGACCTATTTTCCTTTTATTTTGTAAACGATTTGTTACTCGGGTAACTTATATGGAATGAGGAAGCAGAATGTGGCCATGTGCGTTGGCTTCATATCATGAGGACTTCCAAGTGGTTATGGGAAAAAATTGCAGGGTGCCTACCTGTCGAACTAAAGGAAGGCAGATGCTTGTGAGAGAAAAAATAAAGTTAACTGTACAAAAGATGAATATTCAGGCTCATCGAACATCCTACATTTTGAACTTCTCCGGCATGCTGACAAGAATGGAAATATAATGTGGGTCCTTTTTGTTGCCCAAGAACATTGTAACAATTAGCATGAGTGAAAAAAAAAAAAATAATAATAATAATAATAATAATAAATAAATAAATAAAGTGAAGCCAAGCTTTCCGCTCACTGACTTTCATTTTTTTATTTGAAGTTGGAATAGAACATGATTTTTCGGATATCAGGTCCAACAAACACGCCATGTTTCAATTTTGGTTCTGATAAATGAGGCAAGTTCTCACAAAGATACTTAAAACAATGCCCTTCTTTGGGTAAGGCTTTCAAGAACTGTTTTTTAGCCCTAATTTTATGTGTAGAGTTAGCAGAATGTTTTCCTGATCCACGAGGTTCTCTCGCAGATCTTCTCTCAGATCTCCTTTTTTGCAGGCAAGTTTCTTTCTGGACCAATGTTGAACCTGTGCCCTAATGTTGTGCAACCACTGCTATCTTAATTTAAACTCATTTTACCTATTTAAATAGTGTACAAAGTACCGTTGAATTTGCTACATACTTAATTTTCTTGAATATTTAGTACTGAAAAGTAAAAAATTAGTGGGTGATAGGCCTACACCTTTTGTATCATCCTATTTGGATTCAACACACTAAAAACAATAAGAATCAGGCAAACTCATTCAAAAAGTTTTTTCGTTGTTGGCCTGTGTTATTGGGGGTAATCTTGGACGTCATACTCATTTGTCCATCTTTCGTTTTCGCGTGCTTCAGTTTTTTTTTCCCAGGTCTTTACTTTCACCCTTACGTGAAGAAATCGATCACGCAAAAATATATTTTTATTTCTCCATGTACAGGTAGGAAAAAAAGTGGACAGACTAAAATATCTAAGTTGCCGATATGAGCCACTGCGCATGCCTAGCGGCATTCACAGGATAGCAGGGAATGTATTGAAATGAACATTGCTTGAATTGAGAAATAATTTCACGTAATTTGCATTGCTTGTGAAAACAAACGTTTCCGTTACATCTCTTACATTTATTTAAGTATCACAAGGCTCTGAAATCAGCTACAAGAGTCGGTCCGCTTTTTTCCCTACCTGTAGGCCTACATAATGACGGCTACTGATGCACAGACTAAACTGTCATTTCCCGTAGACCAATGCTTAACTCTGACTTCTGCACTTGTAAGTGATCTCAAGAACAACTCTGTAATTACCAACAGCTAACAAGCCTCGCTAAAGTATTTCTCATACCGTTACCGCGTGTATTTAATGTTTGACGTTTCATTAAAAAATATTTACCGCATAATGGCATGATGAAATTCCTTACATGCCGTTAATAACAAAATTATCGCAATTATTTTCTTGAAAGAAGTTGAAAAGTTACGCTTCAAATCCTCCATGATAGTGAGAATAATGTCTGTCTGGAGGTGTGTCACACGATAATCAGAGGACGCTTTGCACATGTCTGAGCGAAACAACTTGGCACATGTGAACTCTTGACGTCATAACAGCTTGCGTAATAATGACCTGACACTCGTATGACTTACGCTAGTCTCATTAGCATATTCTCAATGATGCCGGCTAGTCGTCCAATTCATGTACGGATTCGTTACGTTGATTTGCTCTATTTGAAGGTTTCCTCATAGCTGAATTCAGTGAAATGATAAATTTCTGCCTCTCCACACATTATGATAATTACAAAATAGTATATGTTTACTTATCAAGTCAGGCGCATTTAATTTCCAGTTAAACTGTGAGGGTGCCAACATTTTGCATGTTGAATTGTTCCACGAAGGGGTAGTTAATGGAAAAAGTTGTCATTATTGTTGTAAATGAATAGTTGCTTAATATCATACGATTATTGTTAGGGGCTGGTTCATTCCTAATGATCTCTGCAGGCAAGGGACGAGAGTCCAAATACGAAAAGAGATTTTGTGAAGCGAAAATTTTGCACCGCAAAATCCTCAAAAGCCCTAACCACGATGCCTCTGAGCAAAATTACTTATGTTTCTTGCCTGAGTTCCTTACTTCATTTTCTAGTGGGTCATATGGCAACAAGCCATACTGTACCGAAATAAACGTAATCAACAAACTCTATTGACGATACATCCGATCTACATATCTTGGCCATAAAATACTGGGGGAAAAAAGCCTGTTCTTCGCACGGGTACAAAATGATGCTTTGTACAGGGTGTCTATACCGAAATATCATGTCATATTGCTCTCAGTAAAAAAATTAAAATAGGGGAATTTTATTCCCAACCTTAATTCATATTAAGTATGAAGTTTGTATTAAAAAATAACATTTCCACGTGAGCCCCTGCGGTAACATGAATAATGTCTAGTGTGGATTCGATTTCTGTAAAGGTCCACCCCAACACTCCTTCACGAAACCCCACATAAATAAATCCAAGGGCGTTGTTTTGTCAGGAGAATGCAGACCAATTCACAGGTGTCAAATACTCGAATTTCGGGGCCTCTTTAGTAACAGGAAATGCATTTTTCTAGGTCCCTTTGGGTAACCTACAACAGGGGATTTTCGTGTGGGCTGGTAACAGCGTCGAACGCGCCAAATGTTGGCTGTGAGAAAATTAGGCTGCAATTTCAACTCCTGTTGTACCCAACGGAAAAGTCAGACCTGAAAAATGCGTTTACTGTTATTAAAAAGGACTCAAAATTCGGGAATTTCGGTGTAGACATTAGACATAAATAAGTGTCAATCTGCTTGTGAGAAATCAATGTCACATATCAAATGACGGAATTTTTTCTTGAAATGTTTGCGGTTTGTCTTAAAATAAGTTTACTGCAATAAATAAATTGATAAACAGTCGGGAGATGAAACAAAATACAGCATACTACGAAAACATAATTATGTACAAAATATGTATTCCATTGATTACTTGTACTGTTATAAATTCGTCAACAATATAACTTGATGCAATTAATGTAGGTCTATGTCATCTTTCTCTTGGGGGGAGGTCACTATTAAGCGAGATACTCCCAGTCGGCATTCGAACGTACTCAGGCTCTTAAGTCTTGCTGGCGAACAATACAGCCTCTTATCTTGGAACAGAATGTGAAAGGGAGTTGTATTGTCCATGATAAGAGTAGACTTAAATATAGTTTGATTCAATTACATTAGATTTCATTTGGGTTGTGTATCCTTCGGGGATGTAAGACGAAGCATCGTATTCCTCCATTTTTACAACCACTTCACAAGAAGAAACTTTAATAATTTTGCGAATTTCTCGAAAACAACTCAACGATTTTGTTTAAATTTTCTAGACGAAATGCATAATTTGATTGATTTGATATGATTTATTGTCGGATAGTACACTATAGGCATTACCAAAGAACGTAATAATACAGTGCCATTAAAATACTAAATTAACATTTAACTACAATGGGATGTAAATTTAAAAACTATTCCACAGTATAATAACTAATTAGGGCTTTTTAAAATTAAATATTTAAAAATAGTGCATACGCATAATATAACATAATTATGGTTTATTATGTTATAATGAATTATGCAGACCTAAAACATTTATTTGAAACATTTTCCAAATACATTCTCTGAAGAGCAGTTAAAAAGAACTCGTTTCATATATAAACTTACGTTAGTTAGAAAGCAACTTATCTACTGCAAGCGTGATATACTGAATTTTCAAAATCATTAGAGTGACACAATTTACATTTCTGATTGTGCGTAATTTAGGGTAGTATATTCGAGATTAGACGTATTTTACAGGATTCCCTTCGCTTCGGCTCGAATTGCAAAGAGAGGTACTAAACTGCTAAGGTTTCCATTATGGGTGCTAACTAATCCAGAGAAACCTAAACACGTTGTAATCTCACTTCCCCACCATGTCCCTGAATGAAGGCTGAATCATCGTCGCTCTATCTCAAAACGAGTAAATAAAACTCCCGTTCAGTTAATGTATTTATTTTGCCGAAACAGTCAATATCCTGCAACGGGCGGAATCTTTGTTTTAAATACAATAAAATAATGGAGTAGAGAGTAGGCAGCAGAACACAGAAAGAGAAACGAACGGCGCAAGGGTAAAATTTCCCGTCATATTCAATGTGAGACATAATAAACCCAGCGCTATTCAGTATATTGCTCCTAAACTAATACAAATGTTCCTAACCTAACATAACCTGTCACTGACCTAGAATTTGGCTGTCACTACTTCTAGAAGTCTTATTGCCCTTCCACGTCTTTCTCGTTACATGGCACGAACCCCGCGCTATGCAGAATACTGCTGCTAAACTAACATGACTGTTCCTAACCTAACATAACCCGTCACGGACCTAGAATTCTTAATGCAGAAGCTTTTTTACCTCCACATCTTACATAAAACATCGCTACAACAGTCGTTTATCTACCGAATTCAATCGGCATGTAATCATGTTCGTAATATTGGCGACATTGTAGACTTGGTCCCACTCGTACGGCCCGGTTATGACGGCGGTCACCCTATCCTCAAGTTTAGCGGAAATTTGTTCTAGTGTCGCTAAATTGTTTGAATTGAGAAATAATTTCACGTAATTTGCATTGCTTGTGAAAACAAACGTTTCCGTAACATCTCTTACATTTATTACGTATCACAAGCCTCTGAAATCAGTTACAAGAGTCGGTCCGCTTTTTTCCCCTACCTGTACCTTACATGAAAACATGTCGTGCAGCAAATTGCCGGTAACATAATATATATTATGTTATATACAATTAACATAAATCTATCGCACTTAAACATGAAACATTTTTCGCTGAGATTTTCTGAGAAACCTGAGCGATTTTTCCCCCTAAGATGGAAAGCCAAAAATGATATGAAAGAAAAAAAAAAAGAAAAGAAAAAAAAAATCGGTATAGGATTATTGTTCTGTGAGATGCAATGAATTATGGGTGACAAAAACCACTCCCTTAATAACCGGAGACCAGGAAACTTTGCAACTCGAGAAAAAGTTAAGAATTTAAAAGACGTTGACTAACATGTTTGAAACACTTTTCCTATCACTTATATTAGGCCTACAATGCACTTCATTCTACACGTCTTACTATTATTGATTGAAAACACAATAAATAAGGTCTACTGTATTTTTTTTAATTTTACAGAAATCCCAAATGAAAATAGCATCAAAGTGCGTATTTTATGACAGCATGACGTAGCCAAATTTGAAATGTTTGTCGTTTATGAGAATAAATAGCCTGTAAGCTTTTTCTTTATCATATACTAGGCTAGGCTGTATTTTGATAATTTTTTTAATAATCCAACATAAGTACATGTAGCCTGTGAGTCATCCCAGATAAATTACGCAAGTCAACAGTTCCGAAGTTGGTACGTGGAGTCTTTTTTTTAAGTAGCAAGATACGCCGCCTTCCATCCTTTAAGACAATTGAACACTTTAAAAGACTCTATTCATATTATGCAAAACCATCTTTATTCTTCAAGTACAATGAAGTTCAATTTGAACTATCGTGTTTTTGTAAAAATAGTGTTCAGTTACCTTTTGAAATTCATTTAATGTATTTACTGTAGTTTTAAAAAAAACTATAGTTTTTATAAAATGCTGGATTAAGTTTTATCTTTTTGATTGAATTTATCCAAGAATTAAAGGGACGTTTACTTGAGAACTGTCCAGGATCATTTTATTAATGAATGACTATCACAAGCTTAGATGCTGACTTGAGAACATTCTTGGGTGTGGGCAACAATTATAAAACAGAAATGTTAAAATTTGACATAGGCATACAGACAACACAAAAAATAAACTGGCTAATAAATAACAAATAACCTTTGCTGGCAAACACGCTTCTCCTGAGTTTGTTCTTGCATTATGAATTCGTCACATACAGCATGTTTTAAGCACGGGGGCGAGACCATAATATGGGGAGACAGAAAGTACCTTGCCCCCAAAGCCAGTCCCTATGATCTCAAGTAAAATCAGGAACTAAGATTCCACCTTCCGTTTTTATACTATAGGACTATGAATCCTAAATGAACTTTCTGACATAGCAATTTTATACAAATACAGATCACAAATTAGTTAATTATCGTAACAATTTGGCAAATAGGTAACATTTACACGCAGTTTACAAATGCACATCACCATGACAATGAAGCATGTGAACCCTTGCTTCCTAAAGCACCATCATTCTATTGTTGCAATTGAGTCCCAGACTGCTATTTGAACAGCTGCCTGCTGAGCTGTCTGCATTAATCACAACACAACCCTCCAGAATCTAACAGGGCTCTTAAATACTCTGGCGATACAGAGAATTAAACTGAGGGTTTTACTTTCTCTCATCACGACAGATTAAAAAAAATCTTCCCACACATGAACGTGCCCCACAACAATGGATGACTTGATCCAGTGGTTTGGTGCCTGAATTCACAATGAAGAGAAGCAAAAAATACCCCCCCATCTACGGACTGTTAACAATAGAGACCTGGCAAAGATTTCTCATTACATATCAAATGAGAAACATCCACATCAACCTCTGTGGGATTATTGTGAATGGTGTATGATTTGTGGCCATTACAGAAATTTAAATAAGTCATATATCTGATTAAGGAGTGCCTCGACATAGGACATCCTTTTGTGAGAAATAACAATAGCAGGAAAAGACAATTCTTTCAGATCATTGTGTTATATTATTTGAGATGAGGTGCACCACCTTCATGAATGAGTCTTCAATTTTGCATTGGACCACAATACAACTGGCGCCAAATACAGTATGTATATTATGTCCTCCATAATTATTCCTTTATTTCAAATACAGGCATTTCCAGGATGAGTTTTCACCAGAAACATAATTATGTTTGGGGGTGCCTGGAGACAAAAAAGCATTATTTCCAGAATCTGAGGGAAAAGTGTGCGTGTGCAATTTGAGTCGCATAGTGGCAGGTAGCATGCTGTCTACTTTTTCTTACTCTTAATACAGCTTAACTAAAAAAATCACAATAGCACTAACAATCTTGTTTAAATCCTGTTTAATAAATTGCACTAGTATTAAGAACTAGCCTACTAGTTTTACTCAAAACATTCAAGCAAAAATCATCTTTGCATCCGGAAATATTCCGATTACCATTGTTGATCATTCTGTGTGGCATCATGGAGCAGTTCACAACTGAGCAACGTGTTTTGATTGTGAAAACATTTTATCAAAACGGCGAAAGTTATGCAGCAACTGTCAGACGACTTCGTGCGATTCTCGGGCGTAATGAAGCACCAAATGAATCAACAGTGCGCAGACTTATGAGAAAATTTATTGACACAGGTTCAACAGTGAACAGTAAAAGTTCTGGGCGTCCTCGTTCTGGCCGGTCTGCCCGAAACATTGCATTGGTTCAGGATGGTGTGAATGTTAGTCCAATGAAATCGGTTCGTCGCCGTTCCCAAGAATTGGGCATAGGATATTCTTCAGTGCGGCGAATTCTTGTCCATGATCTCCAGTACCATGCCTATAAAATTCAACTAACACAGCACCTAAAAGTGACAGATCATGCAAAGAGGCGGAATTTTGCTGGCTGGGTTCTGAGAAGACAACAGGAAGACGAAGACTTCGCAAAGAAAATAATCTTCAGCGATGAGGCACACTTCCACCTAAACGGATTTGTCAATAAACAGAATTGCCATATCTGGGGGCAAGAAAATCCTCACGTGATTCATGAGAAGGAGATGTATCCAAAGCGAGTGAATGTTTGGTGTGGATTGTGGGCAGGTGGTATCATCGGCCCTTATTTTTTCGAGAATGAGGACGGAGAAGCTGTAACAGTTAATGGAGACCGGTATCGCGCAATGATAAGAACTTTCTTGTGGCCTCACCTCAATGCCATGGACAATCAAGGGTTTTGGTTCCAGCAAGATGGGGCTACCAGTCACACTGCCCAAGCCACAATTGACTTGCTCTGTGAGAGGTTCCCGAATCGGATAATCTCGCGTCATGGCGACCAGGAATGGCCACCAAGGTCATGTGATTTAACTCCATGCTACTTTTTTTTGTGGGGTTATGTTAAATCATTGGTTTATGTCAATAAACCCCGAAACACCCTGCAGCTAAAGGAGGAAATTCGACGAGTTATCGGCGAAATTGAAGTGCAAGCTTGTGAGGCAGTCATCAACAATTTCACGAACAGAGTTCTTACATGCCAGCAAGGCAGAGGGGGTCATATGCCCGATATCATTTTCCATACTTGAAATGGGAAGGTGTGATGAACAAGTTCAAGTGCTTTTTAAATGTTTAGCTGAGAAATAAAGTTCATATTTTTATATTTCAAAATCGGCGCGCTTTTTGAAACACCCTTTACATAAGTTGACCAAGCTCTGTTTTAAGAGCAAATTTTGTCTTGCATATGGGAGGAGGCAATGGCTAGCAATTCCTGCTTACAGTCCATTTAAAACAAGCTGGGAGCAAAAGTAAACACTGGTGAGAGGAAGTCGAAAGCGCAGTTCACAGCAAGAACAACATTTTTGTATGTCAAGTTAAAAAAAAAAAAAATTAAAACAGTTAGTGAGTATTCACACCAAAATAGATAGCATGCGAATCGCACTACCTGGATGCAGGCTGCACATTGAGTTGCTTGGTTCATAGTTTTGCATTCATACTGAAGTAGCGAATGCGATCTGCAGTTTAATGTAAATTATATATTTCCACTTGAACTATTATGAAATCCATTAAAAATAATGTAATTTACCTAAAGAGGATATAGTTCAGCAATTTTAATCCAGGTATTTTCCTACTAGTTTCAATTGCCATATCGTATAGCCTACTCATGTACAAATTATAGCTCTCTTTCCAGCAGTTTTCATGACATCTATGCCATAATCTACTGCTACACAAGCGAATGTGTTGAATTTTCTTAACAATAGAAAACAGCTGAAAAGGCAACTGTACCCATGCATCATCCTGAGTAGCGTTGCATGAAATAAGTCCAGATCTATCTGAAGAAATGAATGTCGCACTCTGCGAGATTCACTATTGCCACGCTACTTCAGTATGAAGACTTGAACTTGTTTATTTGGGATTTAAAATGAGTAGCCCTCAACCTGCATCCAACTATTGCGACTCGCTTCCTACGCTACTTCGGTGTGAATGCTCCCTAAGAGCAAGATCACCAACAAAAACAGTAATAATAATAATAATAAAACAAATGCAATGCTGAAAGAAACATTAACTGTCGAAAAATCCCTTAAAAAGTATCTGTTTATAGAACTAACCTGACCAACAAGCCAAAGCTTGGAGGTTTCATTGTGTGAAAGGATTGTATGATTCATTTAGCAATTACGAGTGTTTTCCTGAAAATCTTAAATTACGGTAATTCTGGAGCTACATATTCTGGAATAACAGTTGAGATTTGACATTAGAAAATTCTTGGTTCTAAACCAATCATGTGGGTGCATAATGTAGCCTATCTATCAATACTGTGTTTACGATTTTTAAGAGTTCTGGTTGCATTCATAGCCTAGACCTGTCGCACGATGCAATGAAATGAAATGAATTGAGTGAATTATGAAGGAAATTTTACTTAATCCTGGTGCTATAGTTACAAGACTAATAATTGAAAGAGAATATGGCGGTTCTCTATTTACAGTATGTCTTGTTAGGTCTCTCGCAGCAATTTTCATCCTGTTGGGTAGCATGAATTATCTTCAGAGCATGGTATTTGCCGTATAGTCAGCGATAGCCCCTGGGCTAAATAGGCCTGCAATAACTTTCGCAGTAGTTCGGTACCTTAGCTGTGAAATTCAAGTTTGTATTAGACTAAGTTACAGGTAACTTAGGCTAACTGTAAAATCTTGCACTAGGGAATCCGAGGGATGCTCATCCTGTTTACAGCAGCGACTGGAAATGTTCTCTATTTGCTGCCACACATTTCTCACATTTTGTTTTCATATCCAAAGTATGGTTGGTAGCCTATACATAGTTCTAATTTCTCTCCCTCAGAATAAGTAACCAATAGTTTGTTGACAGTCTTTGAATATAATACTGTGCCTCTCACACTGCTGCATTCCACTTGTTTTCCAAATTGTAAGTGCATCACCTGTCAAAACAGGAATGATTTTTAAAGTACCGTAACTTATTTAACTAATCACTGCTAAATTCGAATGTATTAGATTCACAAACACTGCTTTCACAACCCCCAATTTTGTGTTCTGCTTCTCTACCTCAATCATTAAATTTACTACCTTCTTCCATCTGATTCAGACTTTTGAAACACTCACACAACTTGATTTCCCTCAATAATTAAAATTACTATTTTCTCGTGTCTTATTTCGGCTCCCCTCCCCTGTAAACCGTGTGTCGATGTAACGATAAAAGATACCCTAGGCAGGAGCTTTTGAAGCTTGTTATTTGTTGGTTTATCATTCTATACTTTAAATACGGATAGTTACAAAGTAAGTTACCGTACAAGAAATATTCATCTCTAGACTGTAGTGGGATGCAGCAGTGTGAGAGGCACAGTATTATATTCAAATACTAAGGTGAAGCTCTTACATACGCTGACCACATATGTTGTCCCCAGAATCATCCCCGAAAACCATTCGTGTCCCCGATTGTGCTATTTTTTCTGTCCATTACTTTTTGTTCGTGCAAATGTTGACTCAGCTGCACATTATATTGTTTTCAATGTTGGCATACATGCCTACTGCCTAACACAGGGGGGAAAGAATACATAAGCTATAACAAATATAACAGCACCTTCAATCCACATTTTACTTTCTTTTTTAATCCTTTCACTGCCAGAATTATAGAGCCAATGCTGGAAGGAGAAGTTTATTTCCGCATTCCAATAGCATTAACATGGCGTTAAGTGTGTACCTTTTTTTCGTGTTACCGGTACGAAAAAAAGAAAATGTGCTTAGACCGATCCACCAAAAATTTAACCTACCGGTACTTAAGACATTTTCTTGCTGGGACAAACAAAAAATAATTCTGGGATGACTCAACAGGCTACAAGTGGTGTGAGATAAATGAATACACTACTTCCATTCCATGTGCAAACCTCTCAAGATTGTGCCATTGCTCATATGCCTTCCTAGATCTAATTCTTCAATTGAAAGACTCTTTTCATCAAAGAACTGATTGTGGACAGAAGAGAAATCCAGAATGAAGACAAACGGTCAAAGATATGTTACGAGTGAAACAATAGGGTTTATCTTGTGTAGAATTTGGTGACAAACTGAACAAGGATGTAGGTATTTGTGCATACATTCCGTCTCATGAGGTGAAGTTCCAATAATTATGCCTTTTCTATTGCATGCAAATAATTTAAGAAAGTGTAGGCCTAAATTACATAACCTAAGGCATGAATGGAGACAGTTTCCAGGTGTTGCTGGGAACAGGGAGAAGGGTTTTCGGGTTATAATAATTCAGATTTTTAGTTTTTATGGTGTCAACTTGAATTCAGTTGATGTATAGAACGACTACGGACAGAGTTTCGGTGCACAGTTCCAGGGCTATTTTTGAGCACGTGGACAATGTTATTATAGTGTACAATTCAAGTCAGTTCCAGCTGTCTTTCCATGTGAACTAACACGGACCAGTTACAAAACAGCTGGAATGATATATGCACTGTACGGACTACTGTAACGCGAAAATAAGTTCAATGAACGTATTCTTATGTTTATAAAAGAGAACGGTGGATGCCGGTATAAATAATCAACCTTCACGCTCAAAACGCTGATAAAACGTAACCTAACACCATAACCTATATATTTGCAAACATGATCTTACCTGCAACTGTGAATCGATCCATATAATTGATGAGGTTAACAAAAAATAGGACTGATATTGTTAACCACTCTGCCATCTGAATTCGGGAACCACGCCTCCCTCTACGACTACCGGCACCGTCAGCTACAGATGTTAATGAGGGCACTGTTGTGTCAAGACTATCGCAGTCATCACCACTTGACATTAATTGTTGGTGGGAATTGTTCGAGGGTATGTTCGTAGGCTCCATATTTAAAATTTTTAGGGAATGTCTGTCAACAAGCTTCTGAGCAGGCATAGATGGAAACACACTTAAAACCACTCACACTGAAGACTACGATCGAACTGACTTATAAACCTCCATGACTGTTTTCCTGCAACCGACCTCGCGACTTGTCTCGTCAATTGGTGGGGGGGGACATTTGAATTCTCTTCTACCAGATGGCACGGCAGCAGTTAGAGCGATGCCGCCTATTGGCGGCTGGTTTGAGTTGTGCAAACATGTAGATGTAGGCTTAGATGTCTCATCCTGTAGATCCTGTGTTGAGCGAGGCTCAAACACGTCAGATCAAAATATACATGCATGTTATAACAACAATATACAGAATTGTAAGATGCCAAAACTATTCAAGCTGGAAATTCATATTGTAGAAGGTGAGAGTTATTAAAAATTCCTTGAGAGATCTTTTGAAAGATTTGTATTTGCTTTTAATACACAATAATTTAATGTTTCTAGTAATCTTATTGTATATCTCTAATGCAGAAGGCGAAAGACAAATATAAGGTGCAGTTTAAGCTCCGCCCACTCGATATTCACATTTTCTTTCTCAGCGAAGCATGGCGACAAACTTTCCTTGTATATTGTCGCCAACACTCCCGACCATACCAAATATTAAAAATGCGAGAGTGCCCCTTGTACCAAATATTTAAACTGCGAGAGTGGCCCTTGTACCTAATATTAAAAATTCGAGAGTGCCCCTTGTACCAAATATTAAAAATTCGAGAGTACCCACAGTTTGCCATGTACCCAATGGTTTGTCAGCCTGCTTATCCTCGAAGAATTCGCTAGATCGTGGTATAAAAGGAAGTGCTTCGCTGGGGGGTGGGGTGGGGGCGGGATATATCTCATGCGACGCTGCACCTTATATTTGATTTTTCCCCAGAATAATACCCACCTTTCTGAAAGAGTTTTAACGAATTAGCTGGTCTATGTAAATCATTCATGTTTCTAGTAGTACGTCCAAGTACATTATAAGTAGTTTCAAATTTATCAATATTATCTACCATATAACACATTTCCGAGTATATATTCTCCCCTGTGAGAGTGAAGCCTTTTAATTTTTAAAATAGTGGTTTACAAGATTCTCTTTTTCTTTCCACGTATTCATATTGCAAGTTCTTGTAATCGAAATACATTCTCCCTATGGGAAGAGTTGCCCCATATGCAAAATATGCCATGAGTAACGTATCCTGTTGTTATATATCATTCAAAATTCCTCATGGAAAACATGCAGAACTCAGTTTTGGACTTATCATTTTAACATGTGTCTTCCAGTCAAGATTTTGATCATTTGTAATCCTAAGAATTTTATGCTGCTAATTTCTTCTGCAATTTGTGTTTGGTAATTAATGATAAGGTCTGGGATACATCTGCATTCTGTTCTAAATTGAATAAAGTTGGTCTTTTCAATATTAAGAGTTATTTTATTAGCTAGAAACCATGTAATTAATTTGTAAAAAGCCTTTGTAGCTATTCTTGATAAACGTTCTTGTGACTTTCCTGGTACAAGTATACTAGTATCATCTGCAAAAAGCAATATCTTTGATTCGTCACTAAAGTTATATGGCAAGTCATTGATGAAAATTAAAAAGAGCAAAGGTTCTAGCATCGATCCCTGAGGTACTCATTTTTAACAACCCCTAAGTTAGAATCATTTCCATTTATTATTACTTTTTGAGTTCTGTCAGACAGGTATGATTTGAACGACTTTAGCGTTAAATTATCCAGCCCATAATGATCCAATTTTTAAAGTAAACTTTCATCATTTATACAGTCAAATGCTTTAGCTAAGTCGCAGAAAATTCCCAGAGCATATTTCTTTTTAAATAAAGCTTCCAATATTTCTGTAGTAAGTTGAAATGTAGCATTCTCAGTGGACATGCCACTTCTAAATCCAAACCGAGATGATGAAATCTGGTTCGATATGATTCTATAATCTATGGGCTATGAAAAATTCTAATTCAAAAGAAGTTGTCAGCAAAACATCATTTTATGTCATTAGTAGGACACATTTTTAAGTACACTAAAATTCATAGAAATATGCAAGAATTCTAAGAAAAATTAGGAAAACATGCACTAACAAAAGATAACCTTTTACTGTATAGTAATTTTTCTTCCTTTTGAAGGTTGTACATTCTTTTCATTTCTTATTATTGCAAATTACAATTTGATTCTATAAATTTTTGCTGGTACCAGTAATCTTTTAAGTTAGTCAGCAAAATATTCTTATACACAGAAAATGTACTTTCTACTTCACGTGGTTTTAGAGGCCATTATTATTGAGGGCACTAGAATTGGGTTGTTAGTAGTTATACATAAGCCAATGATTGAAGTTAAATATTAGTGGCAGAAAGTACGCTATTTTCCACTCCCCAAGCCAGTCCCTGTGACTCAGTACTTGAAAGCTGCTACTTCTCTAGCTATGTAATTTTGACTCGCATGGAAGAATTGCTTTATTCTCCCCCTCTCACCAAAAAAATTTGATTTCTTTCCTCTACGAAAAAAACAAACTGAATAAAGCAATTAAGCTGAATAAAAGCTTAAATTTAGGTGACAAAGGTTACATCATTTCAATTGTTGTAATAAAACACAGGTGGCATGCGATATATTAAAACAGACAACAAGCCAAACATATCGGTAATTATATTAATAAAGTTAATAAATAAGTGTGCGCAAGTTTCTCAAAGTTTCTACTAGAACAAGATGTGAGCAGAAAATCTCCCCCCCAAGTACCAAGTACTGTAGGTACTTGTAAATAAATGCCTATGAAGAAGGAATGGAATGGAGCAGCCACCATGTAGCACACAACTAAAACTTGATTAGGGAAAGTGACTTTCATGCTTTAAAGTAATGTACTGTACAGAACATGGGGAATTTCCATTTGTATACCAAAGATGCAGAAATTAACTTGAAACATATAAGAATATGAGACGCTATATTCCCTAAACATTGGAATGTATGAAGAAAAAGACTTCATTGTCAATTTCAGAGCAATAGACACATAGTACAATACATAACATTCATGAGATAGAACGGGAAGTCAGGCTACTAAAACCAGTAGAAACACCACAAGATTTTTAATAGTCTAGGGCAGTGGTTCCCAATCTTTTTCAGCTGGTGACCCACCGTTCCTTATCGGAATACCTCCACGGTTAATCGGTCCATGGTGGAGTAAAAAACCTTATTTGTATCGTATCCCTTCCTTATGTATATATAATTTACCATCAAATATTGCAAATATATATATATAAGCTTATATATGCTGTTTTGAAGATACAGATTGATTATTGATAAACAATTTGTGTTCTGATTTGAAAATAGTTGACGAAATATAAGCACTTTGCAGCAAAACAGTTATTTATTTAACAACATAATATGTTGTAAACATATATATTATATAAGTTTGCAACATATGCAACAAGTGGTTTCATACTCCCTAACAAGTGTTCTTAGGTGAAGATAAAAACTACAGTTATAAAAGTACACAAATAACCAAGAAAACAATCAAAACACAATTTGATTTGTTTCGATCTTTCTTATCTTTTCTGATAGTTTTAGGAACGAGTCACGACCCACCTGTAATCCTTCCGCAACCCACTAGTGGGTCATGACTAGGGACCGGATTCTTAGGTTTTTACCTATTTTTTTCCTTACTTCCAAAACAAAAAGCGCTCATACACTTTTTCGAATCATGTCCATAGGATTCACCCACATTAATTCTGTAGCACCTAAAAATACCTAAATGGGGTATAAAAACCTAAATATACCTAAACGGGATATGAAACCTAAAATATCTAATTTAGGCTAATTTTTTGTCTTTTTTGTTTGTCGGTTGAGAAATCGGTATTTTGCGGAGAGACAATAATTTTTGTCGGGTTGAAATTAATACCACCAGCGATTCCTTCAACCCATTGTCGTCTAGGATGGACAGTATCTAGAGAGGAAGTGTATAGAGTACCGGCGTATTCCTTTTAAAATATTCGTACGAACAACCATTGTTGCCGTGTATGAACAAGGATATAGATTTCTGTGTTTTAAAGCACTTGTTTGCCTTAAGTACTACCCTGTTATTCATACTGAGTGGTCACACTGTGAGTTTTAAGTAGACGTGTTAATTATGCTGAAACAAATGAAATCGAGTTTATTCCGGCAGTGGATTGGCGACGACCTGAATTTCACCACCGATGGCGAAGTAATATTTTGTCAAGCCTGCCAAAAACACGTAAGTCTTATTTACCTTTCTAGAAAAGGGGGAAGTTTTCGTCCCTAGTGGATCTGTTGTGCGGTTAGCATGCGTAAAAACCGAAGAATGGAAAATAATCAGTTTCACATTATCCACATCCAACCATAAAGTATTTTACTCACTAAATTAGAAGCATCGGATTCGAACCCTGAGAAGGGTAATGTCTAGATACAGTATTAACTATTAACTAAGAGATAACAGGAAGAAATTCACAGTTGAGAATCTTGAAAGATATTTTAGTGATATACTGTAACCAGGAAATGTGAGGCAATCTTATTTTCACTGCTTCTTTTGATTGTTTATGCTTTCTTTCTTCAATTGTATAATACTGTACTAAAGCAAATTTACACAAATTTAAGTCAATTTTGTTAAGTTAAACTTTACAAGTATTATGTATAGAATCCTTTGTAGCACATTCAAATTCATTAAACCAATTATTCTACCCGAAAACGATATTTTGGACAAAAAAACCTAAAAAAAACTATTTCAGCTAGTGGAAAACCTAAAACAGTGTTTTTAAAAACCTAAAAATCCGGTCCCTAGTCATGACCCACCGGTTGGGAACCACTGGTCTAGGGTGTTTCTCAAACTTTCTTGGCCCTGGAACACTTTTCGTTTAAGGGAACATATATGAAACATGCATACTCACAGCAAAAAATCACAACTTTCTTTGCAATATTAAGAGTTTAAAAACTCGATCAAGTTGTTTACTTACTGAAAATTGTTTTATTATGATCTCCTAGGCTAGAGTTCTGTTTATTTCTTTCCCAGAAGTGATTCAATTGACAAACTATTTTCAATGCCAATGATAAAGCACTTGAATCTTGAAATTGAATATGTTTGTTGTTTTTGCTCTTTACTATCACAGATTTTCTTGAAGATGCAGATTAAGTCAATATCTATGTTTTGTTTTCTTTGAGACATAATACAAAAATCCCATTTCACCAAGAGATGTTGTCACAAAAGGAAGCACATCATTATTTTATGTCTTGAGATAGCAGAAGGGGAACAGCAAGCAGTCAATGCTAGCTGTCACAACAGTGAACACAGATTTTATAATAAACAGGGGTGACAATATAGCTGTTAATGTCACGTCTAGAGGAATGAAATGGTTTTCAATGAAAATTGGACATCAGCTAGGAAAAGGAATTTCAACTGTAATGCCACCAAGATCACTGAGACCATCGCAGAACACACAGTTTGGGAAAAAGCATTAAAACCAAACAAATATAACATAATGAATTCTGAAATACCACCAGAAGACATTTTGTTCAGAAGGTATATCCATCAACTCAACACCAGAGGATCACAAAGCATCCAGCAGTCAAGATCAGCTGAGAATGAAAGCAACAGCTCTTGAAGCATATTCTAAGATAGTTATCCTGAAGTGAAATTTGTGTGTGTGTTTTTTAACAATAACACATTCTTTTTAACGCTTCCGAAGACTTTAAACTTGTTATGGTAGGACGAGTTTTCCCACATTTTCACTTTATGCTGACAGCTGTAGATTGGTTTCTTTCACATTTCAGTTAATAGCAAACATAAGATTTTCGAGTTGCAATTAGCATTAAGGGACAATGGGTCATCTTTACCTATTTCCTTTCATTTTGATTCTAACCATCCCCTAAGACTGCTATTTTATGTACATAGTGTCAGATTGTTTTTTATGTTTATTTGCTTCATGTATTCTCAAGTACAGTCAACCCTCCATAAATGCCCCTCTTTACAGTGCCACCCTCACACTGCGCCAATAAATGAAAGTGAATAGATCTTCTCCCATATAAAAAACACAATAAGCCTCGTTACTGTGCCAGTGAATATGACAAGATTTTTACAAATATAGCTTGCAGTGATTTTTTTTCAAATGCAGAATTATTTTAAACTGGCATGAATGTTAGGAAGATGTTTAAGAAACACACTGTGCTGCATTTCCTAGAAGTGTGTTCCCCTGCCACTAACTGTAAATATACTGTGGTGGAATGAGGAAGATATGTTAAGAAGTTGGACAGCCTGTGTGAGGGTGGAGCAGGTAGAGCCCTTCAAACAATGAGACATTCCAAACTTTCACTTCTTTTAGTCTAGTGGTCATTCAGCTGTTAAACACTACATTACAGTTCCTCATAAGATTGTTAAAATGAAGAGAGCTGTTGTTCCACTTCAAGAGAAACGAGAAGTTTGTGAATACAGTGAAAGATTTCCAAAGTGTAGCCAGCAGGCTATTGCATCACATTTTTAATCATTATGGGGGAAAACTGTTAGTTGGACATAGCACTGTAACACTGGACATATACTGTCATAAATTGAGTTACTGTACAGTTCTCTATATGCCTTTTATTTAATCTTTCTTTCATAATACAGTACATTAAATTAATACAGTAATGTATTATGCCATTTTTATTTTAAAAATTACATTTCGTTTTAGTGCCACTAAATGTTAGAGAAAGGCTGGTGGCATTATATCGAGGGTTGATTGTATATTGTCTTTATTAATTAATTAATTCAAAATCAGGTAGCAAGTTGCTTGTAAAAAGCAGTAAATCAATCGTTTGCACAAATTACATACTATATTATCATAAAATGTTAATAATTACTAATTTGAATTTGCAACAAAATTCTATATACAAGGTGTGATTAGAATGTTTTTAAGACTGGAGCCGCCACTGCTCAAGGGTTGATGGTAAGTTTTGCTTGCGGATGTGAAAAAGAGAGTTTGTCTTTACTTTCAAACATACTGAAAAGATCACCACACTATCTTTGTTTGGGACAGAGTGGCAGTGAGAGGTGAGTGAAGATGTCTTTCTGGTTCTCAGTACACATTGATTTTGCAAATGAAAGAAAAAACAGAACATGAGTTTACTTCATTTTAAAACAGGAAATCAGCTTCAGAGACTTATGAACTCTTTAAACAGCTTTTGAAGATAAATGTCTGAGCCAATCAAATGTTTTTATCTATTTTAAGAGATTCAAAGGAGGCTGCAAAGCAGTTGAAGATGTCCCCGGTCCAGCTGGCCTTTCACTCCAAAAAACCAACAAAATCATTGCAAAAGTTTATGATTTAGGTGCACTGGCCAGACTTCCAACTACGGAAATGGCCGATGAACTGAATTTAAAGTATCTAAGTGGTTGTCACCTGAACTGAACATGTATTAAATGTCCAAGAAATTAATTCCAAAACTGTTGACAGACAAGCAAAAAGAGCACTGACTTCAAGGCATCCCAAGAATTGCTTAATCCGGCTGAAAATATCCAGATTTGTTAAATAGGGTAATTACTAATTACAGTTGACAAATCATACATTTTTGGGTATGGCCCAGAAACAAAGGCATGATCATAGCAGTGAAAGAGTTCAGGTTTTCTGCGACCGAAAAAAGCAAGAAAGAGTCCATTGAATGTGAAGACAATTTTGATATTTTTATTCTACTGGTATTGTACAACATGAATATGCCCCTAGGGAGTAAACAATTAACCAGGCATCCTACAATAGTGTCCTAGGGAAAATAGTTTTTAGTAAAAACCAAAATACGTGATAAGGAAAATAAACTTTAACAATAAGTCTGGTAAGGTAAAAATATTGAAGTGCCACTTCACTACTTCCCTTGAATAGCCACTCCTGCACCAAATTGCTACTGGCGATCAGAATAATTCTGAGGCAGGTGACAAAAAATTAATTTTGAAATTAAAAAAAAAAAATCTTATTTACTTTCTATTATTGAAGTTAAAAAAAAAAAATTGCCTCAAGCAGTCATCATGAACATGAACAAGATAGCTGAATTATTGTCAGAAGAGTTCAAAAATATCCCGAAGTTATTGATATAATTTGAACTTCCCGAACAAATTTCATTGTTAAAGATAAGGGTTTGATTAAAGAATAAGTAGGGAAAGGGTGGTTCTTCATAATTCCAGAAAGGCGTTATGCCATTATGTTAACAATTAGTTTTTCCTCAGGTTTGCGAGCGACCCCTGGTGATCCCGTAAGGGGATATTCTCAGCGTATGGCAACTAAAATTCTTGGTTTGGCTACTGCATTCAGACTTGAAATTTCTTGTGCTGATATACTACTGACTTGAAAGCACAAGCCCATCAAACTCTCCACTTAAAACCTCATAAATATAAAATCGCTAACATTTAAGACATTTCTGCATTATAATTTCCAGAAAACTGATTTCATATTATGGTCTACACCCTTAAAAGTTTCCACTCCATAATCCTCACTCCAAAAGGTTAGATCTGCAACACAACAATGCTAATCAAACACTGAATATTTCATTAATGCGAATGGGATAAACAGTTGCAACATGAAGCTGATATGATATAAAGAAAAATAAACTGAAAAAACATAATGCACAAGTCTGTGTTATTCACATAGTAATTGCACTCCAGTAAGGAAAGTGAAATATTAAGTTGATGAAGGTGAAGTTTTTTTGTTAATATGATGAGTCTAGATTTGTAACACTTACTGGTAAAGTGTTACAAATCCCAACTCTTTATCATATTATAAAGTAAAGTGAAATTCAACATATGTAATTTATATTTATTAATTTAGACAACTGTCCTGTTAGTAATTTAATAAAACTTTTCAAAAGTTTTCAGTTCATGATTTTTTCTTAATGTAGCAGTACAATAATACACAATATGAGGGTTATTCATAAACTAACTTCGTTTATTTAAAAAAAAAAGTGTGATTGATGTTACAGAAATTGTTTTATAATGAACTAAAACTACACACTCAATTAATTTTCCCACATTGAGACGAGCTTTGAAATTCCGCAGTTGTAGAATTCGGCTGCCTGAGACTGAAGTCAACCTACAATTCTAATGGGAAGAGACAAGCAAAAGGCGTGTTTATTATTTGGTCAAAAGAGGTGTTATTTTTTCCCAAAAGTGGTATTACTTTCTCCCCAAAAAAGCAGTGTCATTTTCTCCCAAAATTGGTGTTATTTTTAATATAATTTTACTAATTGTTACGTTAAAAATTTCGAAGACAAGCCATTTATTAACCTATTTTAGCATATATTCTTATTAAAATACATACACTTAAATACAAAGAAGTCAACTAACCATACAGCACTTTTACGTTTGCCCATATCAACAAATGTTTCAATTGGTCATATAAACCTTGTAATACATAAGATGAAAAGAAAACCAGTATAAACCTGGGCACAATATCGATTTTATATATACATACTCAAACAAAAATCAAAAGTAAAATGCTAGAAATCAAGCACTTAAGCGAGAATTATTTTAATGTCTTAGGTTATTTAACTTTCCAGTTAAAAAAGAACCATTGTAGCCAAATTTCTTTCTTTCAAGTATGTTCTCTTGTCAGTCAGAAAAATGTTGTAGGAGGATCATTTAAAACTACAGTGAACTCCCATTACCAGTGTTAATTGGGACCTTAATATGCAAGAATAATTGAAACACACGGATAATCCAAATGTTAGAATTAACAAGATTTTAAATTTCTCGCACTTAATTTCAAATTGTGCATATTATGACAAAATTAAGAATGGGAAATTAAAAATCTGATGAAATAAAGTACGGAAGATTTGAAATAAAGGGCCAGAAATTCAAAGGAATCGCATTATTGCAACTGTGAATTATGCATGTCCCTCTTAATGAGTGAAGGTGGTGTAAGACAATGGTGCTGTATGTTCAAAAATGGATGAACCAATGTCCTTGATGAAGAGAGAAGTGGTCAACAGCGTATTGTGAATGCAGATCTGATTTGGATGGTTGGAGATAAGCGCAGATTCACCATCTAAGAGCTTTCCGATAATTTTCCACAGAATTTTCATACTCTTTTCTACAAAGCGATTACAAAGCCTAAACTCCTTGAAAAAAAAAAAAAAAAACGTTGTAGATTAGCATTAGTTGCAGGTGGCCAAATTCTATGTTTGCGGGATATCAAAGCTCATCAAATGCTATGACAAAGTACGTCAATGTAGCTGGAACCTATGTTGAAAAATAAATTACAGTGTGTGTTTTTGAAGTATTGTAAAACAAATTCTGTAACCTCATTCACATTTAAAAAATAAACGGAAAGTTACTTTTGAATAACCTTGTATATCAAACATTTAAGTGCAATAAGATGTTGAATTCCTACTTCAAAATGGTTGAAAATCACCATCCGGAAGGTACTTTGTAATACCATATTTATGCACATGACAAATGCACTTTCTCCTCTTAATTTTGAAACAAGAAACTGGGAAATATTTTTTACGTATAAAATGTCATTGAAATGCCTGGATGGTTTCAAGTTTCAAGTTTGTGGTTGTCCAACATATCAATTGATAAACTGTCTACATACAAAACCATTGAATCTAGACGAACATTGATTTAACAATGGGAGATGTGGACTTGAGAGGAATCTCCAACTTCATTTTCGACATGAGTCCTACTGATGTCAAGGACCATTAAATGTTTCCCAGCAATTTGTGAGAAGTGTAACAATTCAATAAATCATTAATAAAACAAATGATAATAATAATAATAATACCACATTTACTCATGTAATGGATGTACTCCAACTTTTCGCGTTAAAAAATTAAAATTCCTCATGTACTAGTCTGTCATTTAAAAAAAAATAGTTTTAATATCTTAAGGAGAAAGATTGGCTGGCCCAGTTATATCTAAATTCAAGTTTTTAACAATGATGAATGGAAACAGTAATTGTGATTGGCCTTTATTAACACACAAAATATGTGGTACTCAACGACTGACAATTATCATACTGGCCCAAATATAAGACAACCCTGAACTTTTGAAGGGTAGTTACGAAAAAATAAATAAAATAGTTTATTAGTACAATCTGCTTCATATAACACAGAATTTTGAAGTTCATATTGTAACTTCTTCTCTCACCTTTATTTATGCATTAAGACAATGAAGTATGCTTTCTTTTCCACATGATACACCATGACTGGTGGTCAAACAAAGCTTTACACATAGAGATGCCAAGCAAGTAACAGTGCACTAAAAGCAGAAGCAAGAATTCAGGAAAAATAGTTTGATAAAGTTCGGTGAATTTCTACATGACTCTGACCTTGGGTTGGATGCAGGTCATCGCATGTGGATTCCTGCTGCACAGTTGGATTCATAAATGAAGAGTTGTTGAAAGTGTTACGCTGCATGTGTAAGATGAGTATAGTTTTTATAAGCACATTTGGAGGGGAAAAAAACACAGTCTTATAATATTCAGACTAATATGGTAATATTGCAGTATTCTTAGGACATCTGCAGGAAACAGTTGTATTGATAACTTGTTTGGACAATGGATAAGAACTGACTGAAATATTTGAGTTGTGCAGCAAGTTTTAGGGTGAAAGTTATTAAATCTGCTGAAAAACACCATACAAGAATTTACAGCATCGTGAGTGTAATGAAAGTGTTCTTTGTCTGTTTATGCAACTGCTAACTATCAATGGTCAGATGTGCAACACAATCAATATATTAATCACGGCTGCTATATCGACATGTATGCTTTCAATCGTTAGCTGTTGCATCTAGTAATTTGTAAAATTAGTTTTATATAATACTGTACTTTATTGTATAAAATTGTAAAATGACCAAAAATTGCCGAAAGGTCAATAAATAAATATAAAAATCTGGAAAAAAGTGCATCTATTACGTAGGTAAATACAGTTATAATAAGTTGGACTATGCTCCACATAGTTCAACTTTTGTGGGACATATGCCTCTGGCTCTTGCTATTATATCTCTAGATCGGAGTGCTCTTTGTTACAGTATACAGTAGTTGATGGTTTGTTTATAGCTTGTGAAAGAGGGCAGTGAAGAAAGCAAGAAAATTCAAATGAAAAGGATATTTATAGGGCAGTTTTATGGATGAATGAAATGCAATATAAACCTACTTGACAGTCAGGGGAAACAAATCACCGTAACCTACTTTATTCACTATTGCTTAACAGGCCAAAGATAAGTTACAAATAAAATTTGGCTATCATGCAAGGAATAGTAAATTCCTACATTTCTGGATCAAAATAAACATAAATATGGTATTAATTCCAACAGAAGTTTTATATTTGTTGTGTCAAATGAATCTAGTGTGACCATCTTATACTCTGTGATGTTTAATACCCATATAGAAATAACAAACAGAGATCTTTTCAGTGCTTTATTTCTGTACCATTTAATATCAAATGGTAAAAATGACGTAATATATAATACTGCACATCATTACAATTGCACCATACCAAAGCCAGATTTCTACATTTTCTAAAATATCAAATATATAATTAAACTGCGTTAGAAGAATTGTTTCCAAGAAACAAGTATAAGTGACAACACAAACATACAACTAGTGAGGGTCAAGTTAAAATCAGAACATAAGACACCAATTTTCTTTATCCAAATGCTCAGTCAAAAGTTATCTACGTCCACCACGACCTCTACGGCCTCTTGCATCGCGGTGACCTATGCCAACACCACCCCCACCACCACTTCCTCCTCCCCTCTTGGCACCTCTGCCTAGATTTCCAGCACCAGGACCTTTCATTCTTCCAGGTGCCATGGCTCCATACTGAGAGTAGATGTTAGGTGGAGGGCCAAATGCAGCAGCTCCTACCAATCCTCGGGTAAGACCTGCTCTATATGCCATTTCTTCTCTCTCGAGCATGGCTGCAGCAGTGGCTGCTGGAGACCCTACAAGTAATCCATCACCCATTCCCACAGATCTGCGTAAACCAAGTGAACGTGGAGAAAAAGAGGAATCAATAGCATCTTCAACATCTCGGCGGAAATCCGAATACCTGCTCAGAGTGAGTTCATCTGAAGAGAAATCCAAACGCTGTGGTCGACGTGGTGCATAGGGATCCATCATGGGTGGGAAATAATCCCTTTCCATAAGTGGCGATGGGCCATAACCATCCATGTACATGTCTCTTGTGCGAGATCGAATTGGTGCTCCTCGAGGAAACTCCCTGACAGACGGTCCCATTTGCGGTGGACCCATGAAGCCCATGCGTTGAGGCATTAGTGGTGGAGCTCTTAAACCACCCATGGGCATGCCCATTCCTCTTCCTCTTCCTGCTCCTCTAACTCCTCTAGGCACAGGTCCTGATACTTGCATGCCTCCACGCATCCTTGAAGACACACTTCCCCGACCTCTTCCCATTGCATTAGTTCCCTTCATGCCCTTTCCTGGTCTGCCTCTTGTGTTCCTCCTTGCAGTGCTGCGAGGGGGAGGATTCTTTGCTTTGGGCAGCTTGGTTGGATCCACTCTCTCCAGAAGAATGACCATCTGAGAATGCATTGTGTGAGGAGCTACATCTACAGGAATAGTTCTAACTGGCACAAAAGGATTGCCTGTCATAGTACTCTTCCCAGCAGCACAACATAAATCAAGAAAGTTTCTTATTGGAGCTTTGTGGTTGGAGCAAACATATATCAGCTTCTGGACATTTTCCATTTTCCTTAGATGTGCAAGAGCTTTCTGACCTGTAAAAAAATTAAAAATAAGCAAATATATATTAAAAATAATAATAATAATAATAATATAAAATTGTTTTTAAAAAATACAAAAAATTGTAGATATGGTTATAAAAGGCAAAGCATCTATGATTGATTTTTGGGTATTCTGGCGTTATTCCTCTGTGTAGAGGTCTGTGAAATCTGCACTTCTGAATCACAAAATAACACAAAAAATAAACATAATCCCAGTTTGAAGACAAATTTAAGCATTTTTTTTTTTTAAATTTGAATGAAACCATAACATGAATCCATTTTAAGCAATATGTTCGTTATTTCCTCATGATTTTGACTGCAAATAAATGCATTAGTCATGATGCCATAAATTCTCTTGTTGAGGTAGGGCAGCAATTTTTCATTGCAAAATTAACACCTCAATGAAGAAGCCAAAGAGGAAGAAACTTAGATTCAAGTTATGATGTGCGCTCTAGCACATTCAGAATAAAAACGATCATAGTCTGCTTAGAAAATTCTAAACTCTTTGCCTTGTTTTGTGTGTTTTTTGTTGTATGTTGAAATAATTTAAATTCAATTAAAATTTTAGTTCATTAAGACATCTGTGAAAAAATCCACAATAATAATACATTTTTAAGTAAAGTTTGTTTCCAAAATTTTTTAAAATACCATTATCGGTTCCTAATTTACCAGCATTTACTATGATTTACAAAAAATGTGAAATTAATATTTCTTATGCTATGTTCACACAGAGGAATTTGCCGCAGACACAAAAACTCCATACAAATCCCAGATACATTTCTGTGATTCTTGTATCTGGACACTTATCCCATGTACATGTTCCTTGCACAAATATCCCATGTGAGTGTTTACATTGCGGAATTTGTTGTCAGGCACAAGTATGGCTTTAGATGCAGAACTATTGCTTCTTTCTGATTTAAAAATATTCACCCGGAACAAGTTTGTAACCGATAAACACTCAATTTGCAGAAGAACACGACAATACAGTAGAGTTGCAATAATCAGATATTCCATGCAATCCGAGATACAAAAAAAAAATAATAATACAAAATTCCATATATAAGGGCTTAAGGAGATTTTTTTTTAATATAGTAATTTTATCATTGACAACATACAAAGGAGGCTTGGGGAAGATGCAGTTGGAAATGGAAGGTGGGAGGGATGCAGGTTGGCAACGTCCCGTAGGTCACGTAGGTGTCGATCGGTCATTCAGTGTCATTCTGTCTGCTTGTACTCTTACCGGTTCGCACTCATTTGTGTTGTTCAATGTACAGTAGGCCTACTGTAATTTGAAACTTGATTTTCTTGTTCTTTTTCGTGAGTTTCTTTTGCAGAAATGAGTGGAAAGGCCAAGAGAAAGTTTGTTTCTATTAAAGAGAAACTAGAAGCATTGAAGAGAATTGATCAAGGTGAAACACTAAAGAAGATTGCAGTCGACTACTGTGTACGCGAAACAAGTCTGAGATTGGTACCGATGCAGAAGCAAAATTGAAAACTTTTCTTCTGTTGAATGTGTTAAAATTTTGTCGTCAAACAGAAAATCAATGAAAAAATCTGATTTATGAAAGAACTAGTGAAGTATATTTTCTTTGGTTTAGTCAACAGCATCAAAAAGGAAGTCCTATTTCGGGTCCCGTACTTCAAGAAAAGGCTGTTTTCTGTAATGAGCTGGAAGAAGGTGAAGAAGATTTCACTGCGAGTGCAGGATGGTTGGACCGATGGAAAAAAACGATACAGTATCAGGCAACTTGAAATCTGTGGTGAAAAACTGTCCACAGACTCTGAAGTTGTAGAGAAGTTTAGTGAGATTTTTCAAAAGATTATTACAGAAGAAAATCTTAAGTTAGATCAGGTATATAACTGTGATGAAACAGGACTAAATTATAAGATGTTACCTTCTAAAACCCTTGCCTCCAAAGACGAAAAGGGTAGCACCAGGTCTTAAAAAATCAAAAGAGAGGGCAACAGTGCTTGCTGCAGTGAACGCAAGTGATCACAAACTGAAGTTAATGGTCATCGGTAAATTTGCCAAACCTCGGGCTTTAAAAAAAAATCACAAAATCTGCATTGCATGTTATTTACACCCATCAGAAATCAGCATGGATGGACAAAACCATTTTTAAGAAGTGTTTGTGCCCGAGAAGGAAAAAAATTGTCTATGAAAGTGATATTGACACTAGACAACGCAGGGTGTCACCCTGATGAAGAAGAACTCACTTGTAACGAAATCCGAGCTCCATTTTTGCCACCAAACGTCACTAGCCTCATACAGCCCATGGACCAAGGCGTATTAGAAACCATGAAAAAAACGTATTGACGTCATCTGCTACAGTCTATGCTGCAAGCAACGGAAGGTGAAGTGACAGTACGCAATTTTCTTAAGAAAACTACGATGAAAGATGTTGTTTATTGGATAGCCGAATCTTGGGATGAAGTGAGGGCTGAAACTGTAAACAAATCTTGGAACAAAATTTTATAACCTAGAAGTGAACAAGACGATTTGCCCTTGTCAGAACTTATACAAAAGATTCCTGGTTGTGAGAACACGGATGTCAGTTGCTGTTGCTGAGTGGTTGAACAATGATGAAGTGACTGATTCTGCTATCATCGAAATGGTAGCTGAGCCAAATGAAGGAAATGATGACGAAGACTGTGCTGCAACAGTACCAGTGATGACTCACACAGACGGACTGGCGGCATTGGAGGAAGTGCTACGCTACGTTGAACAACAACCAGAGGCAACCCCAATACTTAGACGATGGCATGACATGCTGTTACAAGGCGTTGCTCTCCTTTGAAGCAGAAGACCTTGGACAGTTTTTTAAAGTTATATATGCTTATAAAGAGTCTTTCTTCTAACACTGTTAATGTATATATCTGCAACTTTAATATCTACACATTAAATTTGACTTCGTTTTATGTACATATGTATGTAGTTGAAAATTCCGTTATTTCCCTTTTTTCCGCGTAATCCGAGGTACCATCAGCCCCAATTAACTCTGATTATCGCAACTCTACTGTATTATACTCTATTAATGCTAATTAAATCTTCCGAGCTGTAGGGTCATGGTCTTATGTTAGATGGCTGTTAAAAAGCGAGGATTTATATTTATCAGGGCAATAAGTATTTTTATTTCTGAATTAAATGGTAAGAATGGTTTATTAAAAGTTTTAAAGTTGTGTTTGGTTGTATAATTTTTTGGAAATTCAAAACTATGACCGATAGGTCACACAGTGACACTGGAATAAGTGGATCCAATGTAGTTGGTAGTAGAAAGGAATAGGCTTGTTTAATCTTGCAAAATAACAGTATATTTGATATAAAAATTGTATATTACTGAGCTTAAATTGATTATAAGGAGTGCTAGAAATGCTTACCCTCCATTACCACACATGTGACACCTTCATTGAAAATTTGCATTAAGACCTACACAGACACGTTATCTGCCATGAATCCTGCCTAAGGCATAATTCAATGATGCTGTTCTAATATCTCTCCTATGCCATCAATTTTCTCAGTAAGCAAATGTGGATGATCTCTTGACACAGAACCTATTCAAGGAAGAAGAAAATGTGCCTATTGGCTTAAATTCAAATTATCTACGAAAGTATTATGAATGTGAGGGACAACACTTCTAGATCGTCTTATGTTCTGTTTAGAGCACTCCATAGCAAAATATCCAAGATTTCATCAAATAAAACAGAGTGAATGTAGCAATATATCTCATGGGATTGATGAGATAACCAAAAACAGCTGGCAGTCGTCAGTCAGCTGTCACAAGAAACGTCACTACAGCACATTCGCAATAAGCATTCTCGCTGCGATCTGCTCCTTATCAATCTCGGAGCAGAAACAAGAGCTTGTGGCGAAACCTTGTTTCTGGCACATTTTATTCAACTGTCTGTTGTGCGGACTAGGGATAGGTTCAATAGGTTTGCAACTTGTGGCAAATAGGTTGCCATAGATGTGCCCCTGACATATATCCCTGTAACAAATTCCTCAGTGTGAACACAGTATTACAGTTAACTAAAATACAAGCAATGGAAAGTTCAAATTAAGCTGACAATGAAAACAGAAACATCTGGTTTTAGTAATACACAATACATTCATAAAAATGGATTAATTATTATGATAAAAAAAACGACAAATTAATAAACCCACTAAAACAAATTTAATGTATTACATGAGTTGACTTGAACACACTTAGTGGCTTCATGCTTCACTTACCATTAATTTGGTATGACATGTTTCAGGGAGTGATCCTGATTCCCTGAAACTTGTTCCATTTTCAAATACATTGCACATATATTGGACCACCTGTGTGGTCTCATGGTTATTATGAATCTCCCTTTATTTTAACCCTATTTTGCTACATAGCATGTTAGGGCTATAGTTAATACATAATGTAATATAACATACAAAACAAATCTTACTTTCTAGCAATAAGAGATACAATGAGTGTTAACTTGAAATTAACTACTAGGCTTATCTGTCATTCAGCTAATATAAAACTATAAAACTTAGGGCTATAGTAGAATACAGAGCACATATACAGAACAATATTATTTCTAGCAGAAAGGCTTACGTTGAGTGCAAGCTGACAAATTACTAATATTTACTACCCTAATATAAACTATTAAATTGATACTAAGATTAGAAACTGTTTTAAAACTATGATACCATTATTCACATTGATTTATGAATATATTGAACGTACTTTTGAAATTCATAAGAACAGCACTTCTTGTTAAATATGAAGTATAGCGGGTTTTCATAGCATTTACTGCAAGAATCTAAATGAAGTATTAACGTCAATTGTGCTCTTTCATATATACTACACTCGAATAGCAGATGGTGTATTGTTTCTTTTTCTTCGTCGCATCTGCACTGACAATCACTGGGGTCAATTTTGAATCTGTCTAAATATATTTTAAATTTACCGTGGCCTGACATAAACTTTGTGAGAACAAAGTTGGGTGTTAGATATTTACAGCTTAGTCTTTCAGTAACAGAAGGGAAAAATAATTGTTTTGTTAGTAAGCTTTAGTGCTTGCTTTCCAACGGTAATCCCAACACGATAGCATAATACGCATTAGTTCCTGTTTACCATAGCAGATTGGAATTCTGCTAAATGCTGCTTCAGCGGGCAATGAGCAAGCCAGCTTAGCAAGCTGGTCTGCCCTCTCATTGCCCACCGTGCCGACATGTGCTCGAACCCAATCTAAACACAAATGTTTCGAGAAGTTTGATATCTCACACCGGATATCCACAGCTATCGCATGTTTGGAATACTTATCACTTATGCAGTTTAAAGCTGCTTGAGAGTCGCTTGAGATTAGTGCACTTCTGTTTCTCTCAATGCACCATTCCACGGACTTCTTGATTTCCTAACATTTCAGCTTGGAAAACACTGCAGAGCTTGTGGAGTTTGAACTGTGAAGTATGAATTTCAACATCCTTTTGGAAAACCACAAAAGCACATCCAAGTTCTGAATCTTTGGTCAAATTAGTGATGCGTGAACCATCCGTGTAAATGTGATAGTCATGTTGTTGCGTACACTTCTGTCCTATCTTTACACATCCGATAAAGTCTGCTGGATGTCCGCTGGTTGTCCCTAGGGCTGGCAGGTCAAAGTCGAGGCCCTGAAATTCCTGATGCAGGTTCCAGCCTTTCCGTATGTTGGTAACTGCAGCTCTGTACTTCCCTGATAAATGAAGTGGTTGAATTCCTGCTATCACCTGAGCAGCATCTGTAGATGTAGTTCGATATGCACGACTGATGCGCAGAACAAAGCCTCTTTGAATTCGTGCAAGTTTCATTTGAGCCCATTTTTTGTCCAATGCTTCCTCAAAAGCTGTTGCGCAATACAATAGAGCGGGTTCTACAGCACCCCGATATATTATTTTCAATATTTCAGAGTTTATTCCCCATGTGGGGCGTGCAGCTGAAGAAATGCCTTTGTGTAATTTAATTGCCTTAGTTTCTAAGTGATTAAAATGAGCCCTGAATGTTAGTTTGGTGTCAAGAGTCACACCAAGGTAGGATAACTCCTTTACTATTTTTAGACTTTGATCGTTCATTTTTATCACAGAAAAATTAAATTTCCTTTTCTTAGTAACAAGCAGTGCCTGTGTTTTAGTGGGGTTAAATTGTAGTTTATTGTTTAAGCCCCATGTAAAAAGAGTACTTAGTGCCCTATTAGTGGTTTTTGTGAGTGAGGATATTGTATGATTTTCGACTAGGAGTAGAGCATCATTGGCGTATGTAATCAGCTTACAATGTTCAGGTAGATTTTGCTGTAATATATTATCGTACATGACAATCCAAAATCCAGGACTGCAAGCTGATCCTTGTGGACATCCTCTATACACGTTGCGTGTTACCGTGATGTCATTAATTGTCAGTTCCACCTTTCTATTTGTAAAATAGTTTTGCACAAGTTTATAAAAGTTACTAGGACATTTCTTAATTTTTAACTGGTGTAAAAACTTAGGCCACCATGCTGCATTAAATGCACCAGATACATTCAAAGAGATGATAATTCCAAACTTCTTCAAGGAAAAAATCCTTTTCATCCAAGTAACTACAGTGTGAACTGCGTATTCTGTAGATTTCGAAGGTAGAAACCCGAACTGGTTATTATGTAGACTGTTGTTCTTCATTATGTGGAACATAACTCTGTCAATATCAAGCTTCTCTAATATTTTCCCTATGACAGGTATCAGGCTGATTGGTCGAAGGCTATTGGCTGAATGGTTTTTAACTTTTCCATACTTTGGTATAGGTAACTTTCACTTTGGCGACTTTCCAACAATCTGGGAAGACTGCATACTCGAGGCATTTGTTAAAAAGGTTTAAAAACAGTTCTGGATTTGCACTGTGTATGTGTTTAACAGTATTTGCAGATATTCCGTCTCTTCCAGGGGCTTTATCATCATTTTGTCTTAATATCAGATGGTCAACCTCCATATAACTAAATTTTTTGTCACCAATAATGTCGGGAGCATGACGTGTGTCTTCTCGCATTGCACTTTGAGCAGAGTCATCTTCAGTGTCCTCTGGAAAGAAAGCTTTGACTAACGCCTTGGCCGTCTCCAGAGGTGTTGTAGTGAATCCTGTTTCAGTTTCAATTGTTGTTAAAGAAGAATTGTAATTTTTTGGCCCTTTGCATATCTTATAAATTTTCCCCCACGGGTTGTTATGTGTTTGCAATGAGCAGAAGTCCCTCCAGCTCTCAGTCTTGGCATCTTTAATACTATTTCTATACTCAACTTTCATTTATTGTACGATGTTTTATACATTTCTTTAAGAGCGGGACATTTACATCTTTTATGTCTTCTTTGAGCTGCTAGGAGCCGGTTTCTCATGACGGCCAGCTCTTGTGACCACCAGTAGTTCCTTGTCTTGTTTTGAGTTAACTTCGGTAGATGAGATTCACATAAGGAAATAATTTCCTTCGTAAGTTCTGTAGTAAACCTATTAATATCTTCCTTTGTAGTGAGTTCGGCTAGTTTCTCGTTAAAGTCCTTCAATTTATGATATGCTGCTTCATCAAAGTTTTTTGTTCTATATTTTCGTGTCACATATATATTTGGACTCAACATGTGCAAATTTCTTGTTTCCTTGATGCATGGTTAGCGACACTGGATATGAACCCGTGGGCCTGGGTTCAATCCCCAATGCCTTCTCAGATTTTTCTGAGATGGGGAGGTATGGATTGGGGTGCACTCAGCCTTGTGTTTCAAACTGAGAAGCTACTTGACAAAGAAGCGGTGGCTCCAGTTCAGTAAGGCATCAATAACGGCCGTGTGAGGCAGCATGCTGACCACATGCTCCTAAATCCTGCCATCTGCCTATGTAATCAATGGGCAGGCTTAGTGCCTCATGGGATGTAGCACCATGGACTTTAGTTTAGTTTTTTTGTATGTATATTGATGAGAATCCCTGAAAAAATGTCATACCAAAATTATGGTAATGACCTTTTTAAGGTTCACCTAAAATAGTTATTTTCTCCAAGGATGTTCACAATCTAACCAGACTAAACCTGCTGCATGCAAGAACCATGGCAATGACCCCTGCAACCAAAATAGCATAGCAGTGTAGCTACTTACTGAACCTACTGTGCCATTATTAAACTAAATAATGCCACGAATTGCGTCTCTCATAGCAACAGCATGAAATTGGAAAACTTAATTTAAATAAGTAATGTATTTTTATTTAAATGCGCGCTGGTTTGCCTTCCTTAATACGTGTGTCTGTTCAAACAGATGGTTAAGCATCCCTTCTCCCCTACGAGCTGATCTCTTCCCCCCCCATAGCAGTCTTTCTTCAGCAAGCTTGTAGTTCCCTAGCAGTCAGCATCTAGTGAGCCGTGATTGTGTCGCTCAGCTGTGTGTTTCATGAGTTTTAATTCGTCTTGCATTAGCGATTCTCATTTGTTTTAATTCTATTGCAAAAGTAGATTTCATAGGTGGATAATTTCCGCAATGCAGTGAAACAAAACACCATCAGTTTGCAGTCACTATATAACGGAGTCAGAAGCCTGGCAATGCCTCTTTTTTCTGAATGGGTGGTGGACCGTAACGGTCATGTTTCCTAACAGTGCCTTGCCGGCTTGTAAACAAATATGGCTACTCGGCTAGCTTCTTATATGAGGTGAGTGTTCTTCATCAAGGTCCGCCGGCGTGGTCTTGTGGTTAGCGTTGCTGACTACAGATCCGTCGGCCCGGGTTCGATTCCCGGTACCTCCTCGGATTTTTCTGAGGTAGGGAGGTCTGGTAGGGGTGCACTCAGCCTCGTGATTCCAAACTGAGGAGCTACTTGATAGAGAAGTAGCGGCTCCGGTCCAGGAAACCACCATTAACGGCCGTGGGCGTCGGCATGCTGACCACATGCCCCCCAATCCTGCCATCTGCCTACGGGAGATGATGCAGCGGTCGGGTGGTAGGCCAAGTCCTTCCGGGGATGTAGCGCCACGGAGTTTAGTTTAGTTCTTCATCAAGTTTCATCCTGAGATAGTTTGTTTATTTTGGTGTTTCGCTATGGCTTTATGATAATATTTTAGCAAAGCCTGAATGTGAAACCCTTGTAATTTGTTTAGGCCCAAGGGCTTGCTTTATTTTGAAGCATGTCTAGTGCCATGTTTTAAATGTAAATGTAATTTGAATATTCAGTCTTGGAAATAATTTGAAAGACATGGCTTGAGTTCTAAATGCCCAAAGGCTAATAATTAAAGCCCGGATTTTCATGCACTATCAAACTTAAAAACATGCATGCATTCATGCACTATCAAAAATCCGCACTGTACTGCAATATATTTCAATTTCTCTTAAAACAACATACAACAACGAGTTTTTCCCAATTCTTCTCATTTAAACTCGTGTGTTTATCAGTTAAGACGTTCTTGAATGCAGAAAAAGGATCTTTCTACTTCACAAGAAGTAATAGGTGCATACTTAAGGGAAGAAGTTTGACTGAGTGTGAGATCGATTTCCATGTCTTTTACATTTTTTCCACATAATACGTCTTTCACTATTTTCAGAAGTTTAAGATCATGATTTGAACTAAGTACCTTCTTAAGTTTTTCCCTAACTATCTCATCAATTTCTCCACAACACGATTCTCAAGATAATTCAACGTCTTCAACAATGGAAAGTGACTGACAAATTCAAGCAGTGAACATTCTGTATATCAGTTTTCTTTCAATGGAAGGTTGGCGAGTCGGCATTTTATTTGTAGCCTGGTGTATTATATTACTGCTTATTTAGGGTAAACAGTAGTTTGCACTCTCAAATTGATGCAGGTGGCAGACTCTGCCACCAAGTCAATCAAATAAGAATGGTAATACAATACAACATTTTTACGTTTCTTTGAAAAGCTGAGATTTCATATTCATAAAAATCCCTTTAGGCAGGCCTACAGGCTGAGGTAGATTTCAAAGTGCTTTTGGTTTAATTTAGTATCGCTGCACAGCACTCTTCTTTTTTAGCCTTGGCATGGCAAACCCGCAGTAATAAGAACTGAATTCGGTAAAGAGGAAGAGCCTACAATCATTTGTTTTGACAACAAGAATAGGATATAATATTCTGGGAGGCCGTGCGCAAGATCAGCAAAGAATAAAATTAGCAAAGCCGCTAAACAAGACAAAATTATGATATTATAATAATTCTTTTAAGTGCTATTATTTTCAAACATTAAACGCTCGCTATATGAGAGCTATCAAGAAACTAGTTATTGATTTGTAGAGTACTCATCAAGAGCTTTTCAACGATACCCCACAAGACATAGTTTCAAAAATTTCGAATTTCCATCCCCTCACCCCCACCCCCACTCGTACCCCCAAAAACCCCGAATTGTTGGTGTCACTGTGAACTCCATAGGGAGTACTCTAATTTATTCAAACAAAGTTTCCCTCTATACTTCATAGGGGCAGAGATATAAATGTTTTACAATTTCAACCCCCTCCCCCGACCACCCCCTTGTCCGAACTATTGGGCCTAGAAATAACATAATAAAATTTGGTTCAAATATCTTCAAAATTACGGCCGCTATCGTGTAAAGATATATATATATATATATATATAAAAAAAAAAGAATTGTGATATTTATATATATATATAAATATCACAATTCTTTTTTTTTTGAACGGGCGGTGGTTTTGTACTTAGGGGAGCATGAAACGTAAAGATATGAAAGAATTTTTCGAAAATCATGACATGGTATCCATTGCAATAGGTAGATTTTTCTTCGAAATCTACCTAATATGCACAGTTATGCATGGTAACTTGATATTATGCACTAAAACCAGAAAATGAGGGTTTATATGCATTAAAAACGTCTGAATATGCTATATTAAACCAAAAAAATCCAAAACATGCATTATGCATGAATTTTGCCATAAAAAGGCCGAAATATGCAAACATGCACGGAAAAAATATGGTTATTTGGAATCCTTAAGTCATGTAATGAGTAACTACAAAGTTTGAGAAGTGTAACTGAAGTATATAAAAACATGCATTTGCATGGAAATCCGGGCTCTACTAATAATTATTCTGGAAAGTTTCTTAAATTTTAATTTTGCTTGGTTAAAATAATTTCAGTTTCCTTCTAGTTGTGAACACTCATCCTCAACATGAAATTAATTTTTATTGTGTTCTAAAATTTACCTCATTCAGGAAAGAGCGTTTCCTTTGAGGGCCCCAAAGGAAATGTATTAGTGTGATAGAGAGAGAGAGAGTGAGTATAATCGGGCCACCAGTTAAAAGGTAATTATTAATTTATTTATTTTTAACATGCTTGAGTGTTAAGTGTATATTCTATCGACTCCATTGCAATGAAATGTAAACGTAACCTTTAAAACGGAGTCGATTTTTATTTAGTTAAAGATCATTTTGACATTTGTAAATTATTTCTTCATCAAAAATTTAAATATTTATGTAAAAGATATGATGAAATTTAGAATCAGCTTCCATGAAATTAAATGATATTATATGTGAATTTGTTAGAAGTAATGATTAATATAATTTGTATTTATTCAAGTAGAATTTTAACTTCTGTATTTAAACTGCAAAAATGAGAATAACTGTAAATTTTACCAAAGTGTGAGAGTGCACGTTTTATTTTAATGTAATCATTATTGTTGCTGGAACTTGAAAATATGTGCATTTTCAGTTTTAACCCTTTGATGTAAATAATTTAGTTTAATATATTTCTTAGTAAATTGAAAAACTTTATTTGTTGTTTCCACTTGGTCGAAGAGGCTGGAAGGTGTTTCTAGGCTCTTCGAATTTTAATTTGTGCCATCCCCAGTACTTAATTCGTTTTCAGAACCTCTGCGGGCCAGCATCCCTTCCACAATCCAAACCCATTGTAGTACTGGAAGAGGTGGTGCACTACCTTGTATGATATAGTAAAAACATTTGTTAAGGGGGAGAATTTGCGCTAACTTCCTAATGAAAGTACTTCTTTTACTTACTGAGTCCTGTCCTAGGTGGGTCCAAAATTGGCACAACATTTTTTCCAGTGATCTTCTCAGTTATGGTCGGAAGCGCATCTTCTACTTTGGCAGCAACAAATTCACAATTTGTGATCTCATTTTTTCCTGCATTTACTTTAGCATCTTCGATATTCTGTTCCAAGGATTCTATACCAAATACTTCTTTACATTTCTGAAATATAAACAAATTATCAACAAAGGAAAAAAACAATAATTTATGATATGGAAAACATTGTTTGTATTAATGTTAGATTTTCCTGTGGGAGTTTAAAATGTAGCAGTTAAACTAAACTTAAATATTTCAATAACATACTTCCAAAAATTAGTGACTAAATTATAAGAAAGTTTTATATAGGCTGTTAAAGATGATTACATTAACACAAATAATGACAGAAACACTATCAACATTGCACTTTATTGCCCCCAAGAAATGATAACTGATGAGTGGCGAACGTGCAGAGAGAGAGAGAGAGAGAGAGAGAGAGAGAGAGAGAGCAAAACTAGCAGCCATGGAAGAAACCAACACAAATTGCTCCATGGGAATGGCTTTATAGCAGAGTAACTGCGATATATTCGAGCATTTGGAAACTGCGGTATTGTAGCAATGGTGCACAGGTTTTCTCAGAATACCCTGATATTACTTTTACCCCAGTTTTGAAACAGCTCAAAAAACCGGAGAATGGTGCACTCGGGTGTTAGTGTAGTCAATGCAACATCAAAAACTGCACTATCCTACGATTTATAGTTTGTTAGATATATATATTCTTATAGTTTGTTATTTAGCAATTCAACATTCTACATATTGTTGTGTTACGTCATAGTGTCCCAGCTGTTAGATCAAGTAACACATAGACATGCTCTTTGTTTAGTTGGTGTAGTTATTATAAATTTATCAGTTTCTTGAGTCATGTCTGAAATCAGGCCATATTAATTCGAGCCCAAGAAAGACCTAATTATACGACCAGAAGAAGAAAATATTGAGAATCCAGAATGTGTGGTCAGTACTGAATGGTGCAACTGCAGGCAATGTGTTTTGTCAGCAACTTATCATGAATGTTTCTGCTGTTGGGAAAGTGTTTATGTCCTAAAAAACATTAAAATATGACCAATAAAATTTAAAATATGACTTTACCACTAACACATTATGTATATCTTTTAAAGTTTAATTTCAATTCATTTCATTAAAATATGTTAATTATTTAAAACATCTGTAAATTCTCAAAAAGTATCAGTATAATGCAAAATTTACAAAACATGATTGAAACTTCAAAATTTCTTTTATATGCACACAAATATGCCGAAAATATGACCTAAATATGCATATTCATACTAAATATGCTACAATAGCTGAAAATTTCCGAAATATGCAGTTATATGCACAATAAAAGCTGTTCCATTTTCACCAGGATGCTTGGAATCGGATTTAAATTAGTCGGAAACCTGAAATAATGCAAAGGGGAAAAATAAGACACGTCATAGAAATCCGCCCCCTAGTTATGATAAGAGACATGAAGGAAAGTGCTGAGTGTATTACATTACAAAATTCCTTTCATTCTGTTATACTAAAGAGACACACACACCGCTAGGCACATTATGATGGTGAGGGGCTGTGACGGTATTTAAATTTTAATGTAAGCATATATAAATGTCAGGCCTGCCGTTATGAGTAATTAGTTTTGGAAATAAAGGGTTAGGCTAATCACAGCATGGGCTATTGTTGATAACAATATGTTATTCGACGTAACAATAGAGTGGGGATTGTCTGCAAAAGAGGCAATGATGCAACAAAGATATGAAAGATTAGACCACACAAGCAGCGATTTGGAGCCACTATCATAATTGAATTCCAGGGCTCAGTTCGTTGTCATGGCAACCTTGCACACTGAAGGCGGCACTGCCTGCAGACGGCTTGCTGTTGCAAACTGCTAGTTGAAACGAGTCGCTGCACAGCTCTGCCCGGGCGAGGCCATGTATCCAAGGCCGTTGTCTTCCTGTTATTTATTCGCTTAAATAAAGTCATATGTAGTAGTGTTGTCTCAATATGTAAAGAGACATATCATTGGAGCAATCTATGGAGGATCTAAGACCCAAAGGGTTTCAGCAGTATATAAACAGTTGCAAACCGCAGCTGCTTCCTTGTTTCTTGTGTGTTGTCATAATGGCAGTTAGACAAAAATCCGTTGGTGTGTTACAGTGCTTTTTGCCTCAGCATGGGGCATTTAGTTCTCGTGCTCTTCACAGCGAGGTACAGTATGTTGAACCACTTGCTTATGGGCCAGTTTTGCTGGTTGACGTTTTGCTGCAACCTTTGTTGGGCATCTTCAGAGCGTTTCTATGGCTGTCTGGTGTCAACTGCTGCTGATTTCCCCGTGTCTTCTGTGCGCTGATTGGTCTGCGCTCTGCCATGGGATTTTTTAAATTTTTTTATTGGACTGAATGCCTTAAACTGTTTCTGAGCATTTTATTTTTACATTTCATTTTTGTTATAGCTGGAAACCATGTTTTGTGTACTTTCTCTGATTCTTCTTTCCAGTTGAAGCTGTTTCTGTGTTTTTGTATTTCTATTGCTTCACGGTATAATCGGCGATAATATTGTTGATATTGTGGTATAATATGCTTTTCCTTTCTTTGGTCAGGACAATTACTGCATCCATAAACACAACATGCCATCATTTTTAAAACAATTGTATCAGTAATTAATCAGACAGGAAATGAACTAATAGCATTGTCACGGCAATGTGCTGATGTGAGCAGCTCGGTTAAGGGACGACATCACAATACACTCCTGGCAGCGGAAATATTCAAACTAGGATTTCATGAGAATGGATTAAGCTACAGCTCTCGGATTTCTCTTGTAGTTATTCGGAAGACAAGAAGTTTCACATTAAAAAAACATGATTATTAATCGGAGAGGGCCTTTAATGTCTAGAATGGAAAACATCTTAAACTGATTAAACAAAAATTCCCAATTTTTATTTTAAAAATAGGCAATGGAAATAACAGTTTTAAGAGCTCACTATGATGTTACTCATAAAATTTCATATGGAACTACATGTTCCTATTTTACTTTCACCATACTTGCAATTTACAATTTACTTGATTCTTCCCTACAAAAAGCATAGAAGTCCATTGTGCTTTCATGATGTGAAAATTAAAACAACACCTCCCACAAGAGAGAGAGGAATCAAATACGTGATAATCTTCCCTGTATAGTGTGATTTGAGAGGATATATTGCAGTTATTACCTTTGCTATGCAAAGACCAATGCCTCCTGTGCCACAACACAGGTCTAGTACTGTAGTCTCTTCTGTCGGTTCCACAAGGTCTATTATGGCAGAATAAAGAACTTCTGCAGCTTTGGTATTTACTTGAAAGTAGGATGATGGAGAAAGCTGGAATGTCAAGTCTAACATATCTTCTTCCAAATGTGTTTTGCCATACAGATGTTCCATTTGAGGCAATGGAACTCCCACCAATCTATAAAGAAAAATTAAAGTGTAACAATTTACAATATTCAATCGCCAACAGAACAGCAGCTCTACACATACTGGTAAACAACTGAACTGGGACAACAGGACAAGCACCACTGAGCAAATTGTGCAGGAGGCAATTTAAAATGCTTTAGCTCATGCTGCATCCATCCATCCATCCATCAGAAAGGTTCCAGGTTGCAGGCTGAGGCTGTTTTTCCTCCACAAACATGATGCCCCATTATAAAGCCCTTCACCCTGACCCATCTACAGCTTTCCCATAACTAAAGAAAAAGTAGACTGTAAAGTAAGTATCAGTAGGAACCAGTGGGGTACCAAGGGGGGTGCGAACGGGGCGGCCGCACCGGGCGCCGTAAAGAGGGGGGCGCCAACATTGAAAAAATCTTTTTTTAGTTGAAGAAAAAATAATTTTTTCAGGAAAAATATAAGGTTTTATTGGTCAAATTTTCTTTATTACTTTGTTAAATACTGCAGTAATATTATTTAGAAATGAAATAAACGTTTCGTTTTAAGCTATTTATAGACAATACGAAATAGGTTGTGGACGCCGCGCACACAGGAAAAGTTTACGGTGTAATTTAGGAATTGTATCAATTGAACGTGATGTGGCTGCTACTATAGACTTCAACTGTATTATAAATAAATTTGCATCCATCAAGGCTAGGAAGGGACATTTTAAATTTTTTTTATGACTCTGAAACTTCTTTTCTCTTTATTTTTTTTTAAACAAAGTAACCTTATAATACAGTTTTATTTAATTTTATAATGTGTTAAAGTAACATACTACTTATTAAAAATAAATACTTGTGAACATTAAACTATGTTTAAATTAAACTCATTGAACCTTGAACCTTTTAGTGTTAGGGGGCGACTACCATCTAATTAGCCCTGGGCGCCAAGTAGCCTTGGTACGCCACTGGTAGGAACAAAACATATTTTTTGTTTGATGGGTGCCAATTCTGAAAAGTTGATATGCCTTTTGATTAAGGCATTTTATTACATTGTCTTTCATAACTTGGTTTGAAGGTACCTGATATACCCAACTATGGAAAAGGGGGAACTAGAAGGGGATGACCTCATTTTAAAATTCATACAACCTGGAAGGCATCTGGTGGAAAGAGAAGCAAACTTGTCAGTAGAGATCAACTGATGATGATGGGGAACCCATTGAAACGTACATTCTAGTTTGATAAGTTTTTACTTACAATAAGCATGTAAAGTAGAACATTCTAAAGTTTAACATATACCATATTTTACGGACCATAAAACGCACTTTTTTACATTGAAAACAGAGCCTTGAAAGTTGGGTGCATCTAAAAAAATTAAAATTATGGTAAATACTGCCGGAGTACCATAATTATAAACAAGGTGTTGTAAACGATAAGATAGTTACTAATTTTGGCACAGACTATACATCAGTGCACTAGTCACACCATAAAATGAGGGTACCTGGAAGCCAGGTATACAATGCGAAAAGAAAGGAATATTGAGTTCCTTTATATGTAAGGAGTTGTCTCCGCTGGGTGGTTTAGCCTTGTCCCGTTGCACTTACAGTATGCTGAATTGAGGGTTGGAGGGTGTGAAAGTATTTTCAGTCTTTTGTTAGCAATCAGTTAATTGTTAAAATTTACACGATGCCACCTGTACAGAAGAGATTTTCGTACAACGCAGGTTTTAAGTTAGAAGTGATTTACACTGATTCCATTGTACAAGGTTGTAATTTGTTTATGCAATGAAGTATATTATTCCCTTCAAAATTTTTCGTATAGAATCACATTACATTTCTTTTCCTTTCAATATCCAAACTAAAATCAAGGTGCATCTTATGTAAGTAAAATACGCTAATACTGACACTTCACAACGTTTTTCTGATTAATTTAATAAATATATTAAAAAAATACTGAGCAATAATATTAAAATATGAATCTCAGTTGAAGAGTCAGACAAGAATGCAGTGAATCATGTTTTGTGTAAGTGAAAACTTAAGGAAAAATCCTTTTCTTTTCGAGTGTCCGAAGATGAGGCCCAACATAATATGTGCTTCATTTTGGGCCACAGTAGGCAACAAAATTGTGGGTTTTATTTGTACTTTTTTGCTTATTGGTCCTTTTTAGGTCTGGCTTTTTTTGCAACTTCACCTTCTTTCAAATATATTTTTACTGCCCTTTCTCATTTTACCGATAACAATGATTTACAGCTAACTTGTGACAATGATCTCTAGCAGTCAATGGGGATTGGGAGATTGTATACTGAATCCATTTCAGTTTAAGGAAGAAAGCAAGACCATAAAAATGCCTAAAGCGAAGCCTAGGGAAACTTCTTTTTTACGACAGCTTGTGCCTGAATGTGGAGAGGTGTTTTCCATTGATGGAAGTAACTTTTCTGCAAATAATGCAAGGGGGAAGTTAGTGCAGAAACAGGATAGAGTAGTTTCCTCGGCAAAAGGAAAAAGAAATTTCAGCTTCTGTTGGGGAAAAAGTGGTTGTGATAGTGAATATTCTAAGTTTTCTCCATTTCACAAAAAAGAAAAATTTAAAATATTAATTTGCATTACATTTTATATTCTTTTTTCCAGTTATTAGGTAATTTTTAGGCAACTTTTAGGTACAGTATTCAACTTCCAAGCCACTTATAATAGTGAATTTAAATAATAACCTATCCAATGCCAACAGGGAAATAATAATTTGCTTTATTTCTAAGGAACTATACCAAGATTAAGTCGGCCGCGGTGGTCTAGAGGTAGCGTGCCCGCCTCTAGATTCGCAGGGCGTGGGATCAAACCCGGCCGCGGTCGATGGATTTTTCAGGACGTAAAAATCCTGGGCACGGAGTCCTCCGGGAGGGACTTTAAGCTGGGGGTCCCGTGTCGTAGATTTACGGCACGTAAAAGAACTCCAAGCCTAAATTAGAGCCTCTGGACAAAATTTCTCGGCCCTTTCACGTCCAAGAAATACTTAGTTTCCAGAGGGGGGTTGCGAGGCGATGGGCTTACCACCTGTCCCTCTACCCTCTCTTGGAAAATAAGCATATCAAAATTAGTATAGGTAATGAAACCTCCATTGGAGGCCCCATCGCCCCACCTGGGGATCATAGGGTGCCAGATACCAAGATTAAATGATTGCTGGGGATCATTATCTAGATGAAATATATAAACAAAAATATTTTATTTTACAACTACCAAAGTAACATGAAATAGGCTGTATTCCACAAAATTATCAAAACCAAATAATTGGAAGGGAAAAAAGCACACATATGGAAATATTTACCAATGGCAGCTATTGCTATTGCAGTGCTAACATGGACAGCTTACACAATATACAATATATGTAAGGATTATGACCATTTTTATACAATAATTTTAATTTCTTGTTTCTGATAGTGAAAATGTGAACATAAAACAAAAGTAAGTTATATAAACTACTAGCAGGTGTCCGCAGCTTCGCCCATGATAATTAATTAAAAAATTAAAAATTAAGAGCATAATAGTTAAATCATTATATTTATTAACACCTAGATCACTATTAGAATGCATCACCGGGGAAAAAAGACCTCAGATTTGAGTTCCCTAGCCTAGAAAACCTCTGCATAGTGAGTTCTGTCCAAATCAATCAATGTTTGCCCATTTAGGCCTATATTCATTATCCCTCTTCGGTCTATGTTGAAAATTTCAGATGTCTGCATGCCTTGACATTATAAACAAATGATTCGACCAGGGTGGGCTTACAAAATTCAAGTGATCGCGATGCTTTTATTTCCAAGGTATGACAAAAATAGGCAAAGCCACCTGCAATTGATTTGACAATTGAAATGCATTACTGAAAACTGATGCTTCGAAAGCGCAAAAAAATGCACGTTTTCTGCCAGTTTTTCACTCACAACTTGCAAACGAAAGGTAAAATAAAAAAATCCAGCTTCGAGGTGAATTTGCCCACCCCTCAGTCCATCTATGTGTAAAACTTCAGATCTCTGCTTTCAGTAGATTTTGCTACGCATCGCATACAGACAGACAAACACTTCCTCGTATTATATATTCACCACTTTATTGACTATCATTTCAGAATAAAATAATATATACAGTTGAACTCCAACTATCTGATCGCTTTGAGGCCTTATTCAACTCTCTGATCGCTTTGAGGCCTTATTCAACTATCTGATCGCTTGAGGCCTTATTCAACAGTTTTTGCAGCAGTGAGCATTGGGAAATCCTCTTTCAGGGCCGAATATTTGCAAAAAAGCAAAACTTTCAGCCGACAAGATCGACAGTTTGTCAGCATAACAGGTATGTTCAAGATGTCACACATTATGTAAACTCAATACTGTACAATTTAGTTTTTTTTCTTCAGAAATTACCGTTTCAATGATTTATCCAATTATCTGGACTATTCGAATCTTGCCCAGACCCAATTAATCCGGATAAATGGAGTTTTACTGTACCATCTTGGGGGGGAAGACCAGTAGCAAAATTGTAAGTCCCTTCAGAACACTTCAAGTTCATGAGACCATGGGCCACACACAAAGAAATTTCTAATGCAGCTAAAGAATTCAAATAACCGATGTCCAAAGAAGTTTAAGAGCGGATTTCTGGAATCCTCCTTTCAAGCTCCTTCATTTACAACGGGCCTTCAACCCTCCTTACATAGCCATTCCTACTCTGGAATCTTCCTTGTTTCAGTTAAGGAAGGAAAGCTTCTTCAAGTTTAAACGGAGGCCTTTGATATCCCTTAAACAACTCTTTTTCTAATTCTCGAAGCTTTCTGTTAGTTTAAAGAAGCAAGTAAGGGAGTTTCCTTACCTTAAACACTGAAGGAAGCAGGGATTGGAACGAGAAGCAGAGGACATTTGAAATCTTTCAGCGGTCAGTAAACAGTGAGATCAAGGAAAGCAGATGAAATTAACGCAAAGAAATATAGCCTATGTCCGAAGTTAATAACAGATCAGTGTGCAACAGTCAGTGTAATTAAAGTAGTGTGAACACAGCTCCAAAAAATTAAATTGAAAGAAAGTGATACTTAAATAACGAGTTAAATATTATGTGGCTCGGTTTAGTGGGTTATGCATAAAGAGTTTGATTAGTGGCTAAAAGGCAAATATTCTAATAAATATCGGTACAGTAAGGTTTATTTAGAACATTAGTTCATGATTAGTTGAATCCCATGAAAAATGCAGTTTACTCATTTACTGAAGTTCCCTTATGGTTGAAGCTGTAATTATTCCACCCCTTTTGATTTATTATAAACAATAGTTAATTCATATTTATTCAAATCATTCAAATTATTATTATTATTATTTCGGTATCAAAATTCTCGTTTAGATTATTATTATTATTTATTAATTCCAAATTTGAAATCTTAACTGTGAAAGAAACGTATATTTTGAAAATACAACGTACTAAATTCATAATTTTGGCCCGCGAATTGTTTTAACCAATAGAACTGTTTTACGTAATGAAAAGTACAGCCAATGAGAGAGAAGCATCCATTAGCCGCGAACATAGCGTGGTCAAGAGCTCACTTCCACCATATTCGCCGAGGAGAGCAGACCTCCGTACGTTGCTCTTGTGGAAAGTCGCGGGAAATATTACCTAGCCTAATGGCGATTCTCACTAAAGCCACTGATTAAACACGACTATATGTTATAAAAGATAGCGTGTGAGTTTTCTTTACATTGTGAGAAATAAGAAGACAGAAATTCACGTAAGTACTTGATAAATGCAATTGAAGTGGTGAATTTACACAAACAGTTACGCAGAACACAGTTAATTTGAATAAATTCCGATATAAAACGTTTATAGTGCAGTTATCATTTATAAAGACATAACTAGCTATAAACCAATCCCTCGGATGATTCGTGTGATACCCTGAGCTACAAAAGCCGTGGAAGATATATAGGTGCAGAACTGAAGGAGCCCAACGGAGAATCGAAGTAAGTACATTTCCACAACGAATCCAGCTCCTAACCCATCAACTAGGCCTATATCATGGTTATGGCAAAAGCAACAGAATATAAAATGGTGATCTGATATGAACAAACAAACAAACAAAAACAAAAAAAGATGTACGAACATAGCTTAAAGGGGAGCAGAGATGAAAAGTACTTAATTTTTTCTCAATTTTTATGTTTAAGGAAGCTCAGGAAAGGTAACTGTTTATATTGTTTAGCAGCCTTATGTTTACACACACACTTCTGGTAAAATGTCAAGCGTCGAATCCGGTAGACTCTTTTGTAACTTTTCTTTGTACAATAAATATGTCATATCATATACTGAAGGAAGCAGAGTGGCCACCTTTTTCCATCCTCTGTAGTTTTCAGACATCAGTTTTCTCACTTCTGTGATATTAGATGGTAAATTTATTGAGTTTATGCATCTTATATAAAATTTCAGAATATACTACAGCTATGTACGGTTAACGATAATGTTACGAGATGTATTGGCATATAATTAATGATCTATTTACACAAACACTCATCACTTTATAAGGATATTTCTATTATGAAATAATTATTATAATCTCTAGAAGTAATAAATAATAATATAAATAATAATAATAAATAAGTAATAATAATAATAATAAAAAAAAAGGTTGCTTTGGGGTGAATTTGAACTTGCAACCTTTAGAACACTAGACATGCACGTTACCAAGAGACCACGAACACACTGTGGGAATGGAGTGTCCACACCAGGTACCAGAGAATGCTATCGCATCAGTAATTTACAGAATAGAAATATGATTTAACAAATTTTGACATAAAGGCTTTATTTTGGAGCCCTGCTAGTTTTGCTATGTTACATTATTCTATTATTTCATTAATTGGTACTATAATATGCTCGAACTCCAAGTGATAAGTGCGGATGTGTGTCTTTCTGCAGTCACGTACAAAAGAATAAAGATGCTAGTTACTACCAACCTATGCATATTCTCTAGATCTTCATGTTATTACATATTACAAGGTCAGAAATCATTATTCTGACATAGACTGAAGTAAAATGCATTACTTTAATTTAATTGCCATCAAGTTGCATAAAATAAATAGTAATTATACAAACAGAATTTCATCTATAATCGTACAAATGGGAACATTTGTTTTCCATGCAGATGCCAAATGTCCATGGCAACTGAAGGAGGTCCCTTAAGCTGTCCTTCATTGAAGAAGCTGTAAGGAAGAACCAAGAATTTGATTTTGCACTTAAGGAAGGCGCCTTCCTTTTTGCCTCCTTGATGAACGGAGGCTTAAGGATGAGCTAAAGGAATGATCGAGAATTTCGCCCTAAGTCTATTTTCTCTTAATATCCAACACATATAGGAAAACTGGACTTTTAATGTTGAATTTTGTGCTACTTTTCTATTTTTCATTACTGCACTTTCATTAATTATAAGTTTAAAATTACCATTATTTGCATTTCTTTACATCCGAGCAGCTCATAATAGATGCATTTTCTGCAATAAAGATTTCAAAAATGATAAAATAAGCAAAACATACAAAATGAATATTCCTTCTTAAGCAGTTTTATGCATTTTCTACGATGCTTAAATTAAAATAGATTAGTATATCAATATTCTGAAGATTCGAGATAATTGTCTTGGAAGAGGGAACCAACCGGGGTAGATCAACCGTCTATATTGTGTGTATTTTTACCGTAAGACACTTTCTTTTTGCCATTTTACCAAACATAAGGAAGGAAAGAAAGGAAGGAAGAAAGAAAGGAAGGAAGAAAGAAAAAGGAACAAAAAGAGTACACTATTCACTAGATATGTACGGCCGGTGAAATCCTCTACTAAAATCATCCTGGGCACATGTAATGGGGAATTCCCAAGTCAGAGAGATTAAGAGAATATTCTCCTGCCATTTCTTGAAGATTTTATGTACTTTGTGTGTAAGAAGAGCCAAGAGCCGGTCATATTATGAGTAGGTCAGAGAACCCATATATGGGTTTTAGCCTTCGAGAATGCCGACAGGCGTGCCATATATGAGTTTCCGCCCATAAAGGTTAAGCTGCAGTTATATTTTGCTGGGCTTAATCTAGGCAAAAAAGTGTGGCTTATATTATTTGGATAAATACAGTATCTTAAATAGATATGCACAGACCCCTTTGCTACCCCTTTGCTGTCCCTTGGCCCAATGTATAAATAGACCACCCCATATCTTGTTTTTTAAAAGGCAAAATATAATTCTTACCACCTTCTGAGTGATCTCAGCAAATACTATTAGTGGTATGCCACATTGTTTAAGAGTAGAGATAAGTAAAGTATGTAGAGTTTAGCTAAACGGTAGTGCAGAACCAATAATTCTAATAAGTTGTAGCATAACTAGTTTTTTACTTGAAGATTTTCCTCCTTGCTTTGTGGGAAGCAAAGGGATTTACTACATTCCACTAAATTGACTTAACACATTACTATAAAAGCCTGAAGCTGAACAAAACTGAAAACCAATTTTGCTAGGGAAAGAATGGTGAAAACCAGGACTAATGGACATAAAATGTAAATGCAGTAAGAATGTCAAAACTAATACTTGATCATTATTCCCAACATTAGATATTTTGTATAGGTGTGTGCGCTTCAAGAAGTTGTTACTACTTTTAGAATCCAAAACTTTTTCTTTGCTCTGTTTTTGACAGGAAAACACTCTCTCTTTTACATAGTTTCAGTTAATGTTATAATTTTTAAGAACCTAGCCACAACGTTAAGCAAGGAGTTATGACTACAATTTAGAACATAAACCTTTTTTATTGCTATTATTTTTATGGGAAAACGTAGTCTCTTTTACATGATATCAATTAACATTGTAATTTTTAAGAACCTAACCTCAATGTTAAGTGAGGAGTTATCTTATCTATGAAGCCGTAAGCACAAGCCACACGTAACCATTTATCATCTGTACAGTTTTTATTCGTAATAAAATTAGACACCATTTAAGTAGGACTTGCACAGAGACTGCAAGCTGTTAGTTGTAATAAAAATATTAAAAAAATACATGTAAACACATAAAAAAAGTTTTATAAAAGGTATCAAGTAAGCATGTTATTACATTTAATATTCTAATACATACTTCTCTGTGAACTGCTGGAAGTATAAAGATGAAATGTTGCAGGCTTTTCCTGCACCCTTAACAAAATAATCCTTCAGATCATTTTTCAGTCTTGTAAGCTCCTCTTCTGTGAGTGATTGTGGATGAGCAACCACCACAACCATTAACTCATTACTAGAAGTCATACGCACAACCAAGTGCCTCCAATAGCCTTCACCTTTCTCAGCCATGAAAGGAGGCTTATCAGACTTGCGAACATATTCTTGGAACAGCTACAAGTATTACAAAAGGATATTAGTATATCATAAAAGGATATTAGTATAATGTCATTAAGCATGACTCATGACATAGCAAAGCAAAATACTACTTTTTAAATTATCATTACACTTCATAATATTAAAAGCTGTAATGTTTACAAAATGAAATTTCTCGCAACCAAATATTTTCAAATGACTTTTTTGAGAATGTTACTGTCAAGAAAAATATTGCTCTTTAACACCTTTACCCCCACTGGCAACATAAACACGCCCAAGAATTCTCAGGTTCAACCTCACTTAAGGACGGTGTTAACATTTTTCTGTATATCTCGTGACTGGAACTAAGCAGGAATGCAATTTTTTCTTCAAACAATAGATATGGTGCTTGCATGCATATATTCCCTTCTTCCCAGATAGAAACAAGCATTATCTGAGGTTTCTTTTGTGTTTATAAAAACATGTGAAATCCATGTGACCCAAGCCTCATTCACTGCGGGTATAGTTGGTGTGGCCAGTTCTTGTAGTATAAATAAAAGTAGGTTTTGTTCTAAAGATGTGTTGAATCATGAAGGAAGAAGTGTTTGAAATGTTAAGCCTATTCAACAAGGATTCAAGGAATGAATCGATTCCATCAGATAGTGAAAATGATTGTGAACGTGAAAATTTTCGTGCTGAATCTATATTACCGGAAGACGTAACTGCTACAGACATTGATGAATTTTGTACTGAATTACAATCACCTTTCTCCTGCCCTTGTGCTCCTTCCTGAAGGTATGTAAAAAAAATTAATAATCCTATCTTTAATAGTTACGGAGAAAATTAAATTAAACATAGTGATGTGATCTTTGCTAGCTCCACAAAAATGGCTAGGCTGAACTGGTAGGTCACTAGGCGGGTAGGAGTGAAAGTGTTAATGTGAGTAAATATTTAAGTTATAATTCATATGGCTAATAGCATGGGTTCTTAACCTTTTTTAGACAAGATACAAAGTCAAATAGTACATCAATGTTTACAGCCCATCGGTCTATTTAATTAACATTTTAGAGGTTATGTTAAACAGTGGTCATGTAATAACATAAATAATAGAGTAAAAACTAATTATTAGGAACAGTGCGCAGTTGTAATAACAGTTTTACAGTTTTATTATTTTGTAATATGTAGGTATAAAATATAATCATAAATTTAATTATACATTAATATTTGAGATGGAGATTTAACAAACATAACTTCATTTAATTCAAACTAACTTTGAACATGTTTTGAGCAAACATCCTGACTCATCCTCAGCTATACTCCATCTGAGGTAGGAACAACAGCTGTGCTTCCCGGTGGGTGTTTAATCTCAAAACATGTTCAAGGTTAGTTTGAATGAAGTGAAGTTATGTGTGTTAAGACTCCATCTCAAGTATTAATTTATATTTATTAACTTCACTATAAAAACTTCCTATAAATTTTATGATAAATTTAATTATTTTACAATTATTTTTGGAAGCTAAAACAACCCAAATACGGATGTAACTCACAGGTTAAGAACCCTTGGCATATCAGAATATTAATGTATCTTTGGTCATGCAGCAAGACTGCTAGATAACTAGCAACTTTTTTCAGACAAAAAAAAAGTTTTCAATAAGTAAGAAATCTTATTTCTCTTTAACTGATCATATCCATCATTTTATGTAGTGGAGATGACTTAGACAATGTCAGCTGCTGGTTATAAAAACTACCAGTGTTTATTTAAAATACAGTAAGCCCTTGTCAATGTGATACTTGGCATTTCATAACATAATGCCCTTCGTACAGTGAAATTTTAATTTTAAATTACGTATACTTGAAATCAACCTTCACTTAAATAATAATAATAATAATAATAATAAGGGTCATTCCATGTCAAGTGAACCAATTTTTTGTCAATTTTGAACATGACCATCTCCGATTTTAGTCATACTTGGTTGTCATGAAGTACCACCTGAGATATGTTAAAGTGCAAAATATCAGATTTTTATGTGTTGTAGTTTTCCAGTTATACCCTTCTGAAATATGGAAAAAAACCAAATTTTCTGCATAAGTGCAATCACAAAATGACGCATAAATCAAGCTGGAATTGACATAGATGAGTGGGAAAAGTATCAAAATGTAGCTTATATTATGAGCTTTAATTTGATACGTCACACGAGTACTTTCGAAAAAAAATATTTTCAAGGTTACCCAAAAAAAATTTGAAAACTGAATTTTTCAAAAACCTATATTTTGAAAATTTTGAAACAATTCTCATAGAAACATACATATTTCAGCATCATGTCCTACAAGTTTTGATAAGGGATCGCAATGGGATCATATTTTTTTACATTTATAACAAATACTATGCACGCTGGGTAAGAATATATGGCACCGTAATCTTGCACTTAATTCTAAAATTTCATTACAATCAAAAAGAAAAACTTACAGAAAACATGTTACCTTCCCTTCTTCAATGACAAAAACGTGAATTTATTGTCTACAGTAATTTTCTAGAGCCATGGTTGCCGCATCCATCTCTTCCTTCGAGAGGTAATAACTACGGCCAGTGGGACATGTAGGTTGCACAAGGGTGAGGATCTGAGAGAGAGGCACAGTCAGTTTATTTGGACAGTCACTTTTGAAAGTAAATGATGGAGAAGGACCTGCAGGGTGCAGAAACATCAGTTCCACTATCTGTGCTGTCTCATTTTTGTCCACAACTACACCAAGCCACCAATGATTGTTGTTCTCACATGTAACATATCCTTTTACTTCTGCTAGCTTCAGCCTCTGTTGCACACGTGGTCCTAACACTGAAAAAGTGGATGACTGTTCACTTCTTGAAAATACCTTTGTCAACACTTTATCTGACAATGGGATGAAACTGTGGAACTTCTGTGTGCCTGGTATTGCTTTTGTAGACAGAAATCTGTCTGCAAGTATTTTTTCCTCTTTGTTGTATTGTGCTTCATTGAAGAAGAAGAACTGCATGGAGTCGATGTTTTCCTCACTCCATGTAAACAGCTGTGCTGGTGTCATGATTTGATGCTCGTATGGCCGCTGTAGGCTTGCCTTTCCTGCAAGTCTTTTCACAGTACCACCCAGACCGTCACATACTCCTTTCCCATGGGCTGTTGCATAGAAATGCCACTCTGCCTCAATTCCAAAATCATGAACATGGTGGCATAAGTTTGAAAAGTTTTTTCTGTTTTTAAATTGCGCAGCTGCACCATCTGAGAAGTAGTAAATTTTTTTCAAATCTCTAATTACTTCCAACTTCAAATGAGAGATAAGCCTTTTCTGGAATAAATGAACAGCAGTGGTGTCATGCTGTAGACATTCAGAGATACATACAATACTTTTGTAGTGTATATTATGATCATTGTAGTAGACTGCTATAGGAAAAATAGTTGCTTGATCATTGTTCCAATGAAAAGACTGGGCTTCATCCTGTAGTACAAACGAATAATTTTCTGCAAAGTCCATACATACCACAGCTTCATTTACTCCAATATTCTGCTTCAAGTGATTATAATATTCTGCCTGTCTTCTTGCAATAAAAGAATGTCTCTTCAAAATCAACAACTGTTCACACAAAGTTTCTATAAACTCATCTGCAGTTTTGATGAAGGTTACTAAATTACATCTGTCAACAGAAACCCACTGCTTGTATGTAATGTTGTCCACCAGTTCATTATCTAGCAGCAACTGTAACTCATCTTTCAAATTATCTACACCTGGACATGAAGGACATTCATTAAGGTGGCATGCTGTGCCTGGCTCTTCACACATTAACTTCGCTAAACAGGAATTATAATTACTTATATCTGTGCCATCATTCAGTGTAATTTGTTTGGATTTCAACACTTGTAGCATTAATTTAACATTCTGATGCACTGTACAAACGCATACTGTGTGGGTACCACTTCCTCCAGCCAAGACGCAATGTTTAGGTCGTAAATCAGCAAATTTCGAAAATCCAATCTTATCAGTAGGATTTTTGTTTTTGAACAGCTCGTACACTTCCTTCAAGTTGCCCATCACTAGCCTCTTCTGTACATGAATTCTACTACTGTCACCCGTTTTCACAGAAACAAAATCTTTTTTTCCAGGCATAAGACGGCTGACATCATCACTGTTGTAGAACCCTATTACCTTCTCAATCACAGATTCATTTAAAACCTTTCCTGGTTTAGGATTTGGTGTTGCCAGAATACCCTTCGCTTTCACCAATGCTTTAGCTTTTCTTGCCATTCTGTTGCTAACCTGAAATTCATTTTGTATTTCACTGCATGACCAGCTTTTAGGTAGTACTGTTAAAATTTGCAATTTTTCACTAACACTTATATTTTCTTCTTGAAACTTTTCTTTTAGCTGACAAATGACTTCACATGATTCTGATTTATGGTCAACAGTTTTCTCTGTATTTGTACTTGCTGCTGTTAGTACCTTTTCTGTCAAACATTTTTTTATTTTACTGTATTTTTTATCACAGTATGATTTCATTTGCAACTTCCTCTTAGCAACAGGTGACTCCTCTAGAGAGCTTAGAGACTTATTAAGGTACTCTAAGGTAACATCTAAAGCTACAAATGATTCATCAACATTAGTAGGCCTAGTGGTATTGGCTACTGGTACTAAACAGTCATCTGTTGTATCTGTAACCTGTTTCTGCTTTGATAGTTCTTTCCTACAACTGTCACAAATTTTCATACCTACCACAATGGTGTCAAACATGTCACACATCCAGTCAGTAACAGGCCTCACACTTCTTTTCACACCCTGATGTCTGTCTTTCTTGAAAGGGTTGCAGCAGAAAATCTTTGCTGTTTCACTTACTTTTTCAGCCATACTGGGGAAATACACAATGCCTATTTTAATCACTGAACCCACTACTTTACATGCAGCAATACAGTCTTTGTACAGCCTTTGAAGAAAGGAAGCACACTGCATGAGAGTCAAGGCACAACTGAAGCCAGGTCCAACAGGTTACAACTTGCATTCCCTGTCTGACTCACATGCTTGCAGACTGTGTTTACTCATACCCATTTGACCACTTGCACAAGTTGGTATATGCATGTTGGTAAACAACTCCCTGGACAAAGGAATGGATTTTAGAATTAAGTGCAATATTCCTGTGTCATATATTCTTACCCAGCGTGCATAGTATTTGTTATAAATGTAAAAAAATATGATCCCATTGCGATCCCTTATCAAAACTTGTAGGACATGATGCTGAAATATGTATGTTTCTATGAGAATTGTTTCAAAATTTTCAAAATATAGGTTTTTGAAAAATTCAGTTTTCAAATTTTTTTTGGGTAACCTTGAAAATATTTTTTTTCGAAAGTAGTCGTGTGACGTATCAAATTAAAGCTCATAATATAAGCTACATTTTGATACTTTTCCCACTCATCTATGTCAATTCCAGCTTGATTTATGCGTCATTTTGTGATTGCACTTATGCAGAAAATTTGGTCTTTTTCCATATTTCAGAAGGGTATAACTGGAAAACTACAACACATAAAAATCTGATATTTTGTACTTCAACATATCTCAGGTGGTACTTCATGACAACCAAGTATGACTAAAATCGGAGGTGGTCACGTTTTTCCATTGGTTCACTTGACATGGAATGACCCATAATAATAATAATAAAATCAGGTAAACTGATGTAACAAGGTGCCAGTATGTTGTTGTTTAATCAGTTATGATTGGAGTTATGATATGCAGAATAAAAAAAAAAAAGTAAAATTGGCCGGTTTCGGGATTTGAACCATGGAACTCCAGAATGTGAGGCCAAGACGTTACCATCTTGGCCACCTGGGTCAGTTTAACGGTCTAGTTGGATAAGCGCATGTAAAGCAATAGTGTTATTTGTCATTTTTAATTGCCAAAGCCTTATAAGATCACAGTAAAACAATAGGCTATGTTGTCATGATAACTGATGTGTATTTCATAAATTCTTCCGAATACGTATATTACCATAAAATAGGCACTAAATTGAGCATTACTACGAAACAGGTAAACTGATTTTATCCAATATCAATAGACGTCTTCCCATGGACATTATAAATGTGTATACCAAGTTTCATAAAAATCCGGTAAACCGTATTTGAGTTACTGCGTTTCTAAAATACACACTAAATTGGGTTTTACTCCGGTACCGGTCTACCGATTTGGTCCAATATCAGAAGACGTCTTTCCATGTACATTATAAATGGGTATACAAAGTTTCAGGAAAATCCAATAAAGCATATCTGAGTTATCACGACTTCTTATATATTAACATAAAAGGCACTAAATTCCGGTACTGGCCAACCGATTTGGTCGAATATCAATAGACATCTTCCCATGGACATTATAAATGCGTATACGAAGTTTCATAAAAATCCGATACAGCATATTTGAGCTATGGCACCTTTCTAATATAATCTATTAAAATAGGCACTAAATTGGGCATTACTCCGGTACCGGTGAACCGATTTGGTTCAATATCAATAGGGTTCTTCCCATGGACATTATAAATGTGTTTTCCAAGTTTCATGAAAATCTGAAAAAGCGTATTTGAGTTATGGTGCGTACAGACACACGGACAGACGGACAAACATTTTTTCGTCCCCCACACAATCTCATCAAGTACCATACTGGCACTTAATGTATGGTAATGAATGCTTGTCTGCTAACAAATATAAAGAAGATTGCATCATCTGTACAAAGTGTACCAGTATTTCTGTAGGCGATGTCACACAGACATTGAAACTCCTGCACATGTTCTGGGTCCTGACTTCATGGTGATCACCAGTGATGTAGCATGAGGGTAGACTTTGAGACTGAGTCTACCTAAATAAATTGCTAAGAAAAGTGGAATCATAAAGAAATAAATAAAACCATCGTCAACCTAGTTATTAATCATTATAAACCCATTAGTACTATCATTCAAATATTTTTCGCCGCTGGATACCCCACTTCCACTGATATTATGCGTCAATTGTGTTTCTGCGTGCTTAGGCAGCCTTGAAATCTCATGATGCGGCAGCAGAGGTGAGTTGAGACTGGATAGTGGTCAGCCAAGTTCTAGTCTCATTCAAGTGCAAGTTATATTACTTTTCCCACTAAATGTTAACCTACATTGTTGAGAGAAGGCAGGCAAATTTCTTGCGCAAGAGCGACATATGGCAACACCGCAGAGACTGGGAAGATTTATCGGGGTCGTAGTCTCATCCCTCAGATACTTGTTCACTTGAAACTGGGGTAACATAAACATTAAATTCTCATTGCTGACCTAAACTATGTGTTTGATTATTTCTCAGTGTTGCGTGGACAATTCCAATATACAGTTGATCACCTATTTAAAACCCCGTTTTTGGTTCTGTCTTATGAAAAAACGTGTGAAACTAAAGTAAATTACCAACTCCTGAGCTTGACATTGTCTTGCATAAAAATAACCAAACTTTTCAAACATCTTAGTACAGGGTCATTCCATATTAAATCAACAAATGGGCGTTGCCGCACCATTTTTGATTTTGATGAAATTTGGTAGGTGATGTGTACCAGTCTTCTGAACCCCAAAACAAATCTTGTTATACCTCAAAAAAATTTTACTCCTGAGATATAGGCATTTGTTTGGGACATGAACAAGCAAAAAATGTAATTTCAGACCTATTTTCTGAAAGCCGTAGAATTTCTATTTGAATCAGTAGGATGATCAAATAGGGCTCATTGGAAAGCTTAAAGAATGGACTTTAATTTGTGCATACTAAATTAGATGTAAGTTAAGTCTAAACAGACGTTTCTAGGGCTCTAATCTTCGTTCGTGAACTGTCGTTTTGCGTAAATTTAGACATTAAAAAAACAATGAAGGACTTGGAGTAACAGGCCAATTTTTTTTCCTGTTACACTTATGTATGAGGAGTATGTGTAGGAAAAAACTGAGCTGTTACTGGTGGTCCTTCACCCTGACAAATTTGCTTAAACTTCGAAAAAAATGTAAATCGGGCTTTTTCTCGGTCCCAAAAAGTAATGTGGGACAGGTGATAAAAATCTGAAAATGCCAAGATGAGAAGCCCTTATAGTGTACTTTAAAATAAAAACAAAATCATTTTGTGACCCGAAGGGATAGAGGAGCTACAAGCCTTTGAAATATCAAGAAAACACCACTTAACTGCTAATGAAAATAGGCTAAGCAGATAGGATAATTACCACAAAATTTAATTTAAATTTACATAAAATATAAAACATTTATTTACAAATGAGAATTTTCCTCAGTCATACAAATTTCTGATTTTTTGTAATTTATCTAACAATTTTTCACATTTGACTTCTTTTTAAGCTACATTGATGGCAATTTCAAGTACTGTATTTAGAAACCATTCTTATCCTGGTTTATTAGGTGTAGGTACTGCATTAAACTCTACTCTTCTATACAGTATATTGAATTATATGTTAACTGTTATAATAGGATAAGTTCTGGACACGCACTGTTCATTGGAGTCTGGTTGCTGACCAAGTCATGTTTGAATATGCATAGCTTCATATGATCCAGCCCCTCTGTTCAATGCTGTCCACTATCCACTTACTGAGCTGACTCACAGCAAGTAGGTTGTGTTTGTGATTCATTATCTTTTGATTAGTTTATTTATTTTTTAAATTATTACTATTGTTATTTTGTGCTGAATACATGCTATTGAAATTGTTACCAATATATTACTATGATTGAGTGTTCTTGTACTGTTGGCATCTTCAGAGGAGAGGTATCTCATAAATTATCTTACTCTAGGTCTTCAGTACTCAGTACTATTTCCGAGTTCACTGAAGAACAAAAAAACATTATTTTCAATTAGAACTGGTTGCGATGATATAAAATGTTTCACAAGGCTGAATTTTTGGACAGATACTTCCAAATCTTGTGTATGGTCTTGCTCTGACCCCTACAGTGTTCACTCAAAACGTATTAAAAATATCTCTCAGATAAATATCAATTACACTTTCCATGTGCAGTCCTGAGCTGAAATTAATCACAGGGAAGGTATTGTGCACAAAATGTTAAAAAAAATTTAAAATCCTAAGCAAGGCACAGAGACCGGTACTGACAGTGAAGATGAATGCCCAGACATTTATGAACCTGAAGCCATTTTTGTTGAAACAGTTAATGATACTTGTTCAGTCCTTGGTATTTCTCCTGTTAAGGCGCAGAAGCTGTCAGTTGAAGCTAGACCATCAGTGTTAACAAATAAAGTTAGTAAGATAGTCAAATCTATAACAGGAAAGTTAAGCAAGTCTTTTGATTTGAACATTTCAACTGATAATGAGGAATTTTCAATGAACATGCAGCCTGCCAGTTTAGCGAATGAGTACAAGCAACTAATTCACAAGCTTAAAGAAAAAAAATGAAAGTTGCATCAACTACTTTTTTTTTTTTTTTTTTTTTTGTGTGTGCCCACCCTTACCCCCGGAGTGCCAAGCAATTAAGCCTAAACCTCCGGTCAGACCAAATTTTGGTAACCATATGTGATGTGTGTATACCTATTGTGCCCTTATGTACATCCGTAGGGGATGTTGATGGTGTGACGTGTTTGGGCTGAGTACTTGTGTCTTTGTACTTTGGCGCAGGATAGACCTAAGTGCGGATAGGTCTTATGTGCAATATTTCCAAGTGTGTTTCTTTTTAGTGACATGTAGTTATGTATTCTAGAGATTTGTAGTGCGTGTATCTGTTTGAGGGGATTATTGACCAGTCCGGCATTCGCCTAAGAACGAGGGATACCCCTCAAAAACCTCGTTCGGACTGGAGCAGTGGCCAATTCACCGTCTACTTTGGTGTGTTAATTTACTATAGACTTTTCGAGAAGTGCTGTTTTTGCAAAGGTTTTAAGGGCTGGGAAGGTGTTTTTACGCGTCCAGAACGTAAGGTCCGGTGCTCAGGCTTCCTCTTCTGCCCTAGCGGCTTCGTGGAGGAGTAGTCGAGCTTCTCGATATCGAGGACAAGTATACAGTATATGATACATGGTGTCTGGTTCGCTGTCCTCACAAGCGCATAGATCGTCGTCTGTGAGATTGAAACGGATTAAGTTAGCGGCAAAGTTGCCGTGGCCAGTTAATACCTGTGTGACAAAGTGGTCCAATTTAATCCATGGCATTTTAAGTCTATTTCTGATATTTGGGAAAAAGTCACGAGTGATTCCACCATTTTGGGCAACTACCCATTTTTGCTGCCAAATATCTATTAACTGTGAGTGAATGCGTTCATAAAGATGTGATCGATCTAAGCTCTCAAATTCCCTTGGTCCGATTTGAAGGGCACCTAATTGAAAATTAATTTGCTTCCGCACTTTGTACCTGGCTATCCGTTCCTCAAGCAGAAGATCAACAGGAAGAACACCAGCTATGACTGGTAGAGCAACTACTAAAGAACATTGTAAGTTTAGCTCCTGGAGTAGTTGGAGTATTAGTATAGTTCAGAGTGAGTTTAATGTCAGCCAATACTTAGCCCGCCAGTCAAGAAATTTAGTGAAAAAGAACGGGATTTTGCCACAGAATAAGGAGAACAGGACTAGGAATAAACTTGATGAAGTTTCAGTCAAAACTGTACAAGACTTCTACGAAAAAGATGAGTACAGCAGAATGATGCCAAGGAAAAGGGATTGTGTATCTGTTAGAGGACCTAATGGAGAAAAAGGTTAACATACAGAAAAGGTTAATTTGATGTGACCTTAAAGAGCTTTAGGCAGCTTTTAGTGTTTAATGCATTACCTACATCCAAAAAACCAGGATAAGAATGGTTTCTAAATACAATAGTTGAAAATATAGTAGGCCTACTTGAAATTGCCATCAATGTAGCTTAAAAAGAAGTCAAATGTGAAAAATTGTTAGAAAAATTACAAAAAATCAGAAATTTGTATGACTGAGAAAAATTCTCATTTGTAAATAAATGTTTTATATTTTATGTAAATTTAAATTAAATTTTGTGGTAATTATCCTATCTGCCTAGCCTATTTTCAGTAGCGGTCAAGTGTTGTTTTCTTGATATTTCAAAGGCTTGTAGCTCCTCTATCCCTTCGGGTCACAAAATGATTTTGTTTCTATTTTAAAGTACACTATAAGGGCTTCTCATCTTGGCATTTTCAGATTTTTATCACCTGTCCCACATTACTTTTTGGGACCGAGAAAAAGCCCGATTTACATTTTTTTCGAAGTTTAAGCAAATTTGTCAGGGTGAAGGACCACCAGTAACAGCTCAGTTTTTTTCCTACACATACTCCTCATACATAAGTGTAACAGGAAAAAAAAATTGGCCTGTTACTCTAAGTCCTTCATTGTTTTTTTAATGCCTAAAGTTACGCAAAACGACAGTTCACGAACGAAGATTTGAGCCCTAGAAACGTCTGTTTAGACTTAACTTAAATCTAATTTAGTATGCACAAATGAAAGTCCATTCTTTAAGCTTTCCAATGAGCCCTATTTCATCATCCTACTGATTCAAATAGAAATTCTACGGCTTTCAGAAAATAGGTCTGAAATTACATTTTTTGCTTGTTCGTGTTCCAAACAAATGTCTATATCTCAGGAGTAAAATTTTTTAGAGGTATAACAAGATTTGCTTTGGGGTTCAGAAGACTGGTACACATCACCTACCAAATTTCATCAAAATCAAAAATGGTGCGGCAAGAAATTTTCTTAAAATTTGTTGATTTAATATGGAATGACCCTACAGTAATAGTAATGCTTGATATAGGTATAGGCCTATATGAAATCGAATACATGTGCAAACATTCCCGGTATTTAAAACGCTATTAATACTTGAGAATTCGTGAGTCGTTTAAATAGTCATTATAAATTTAATTTTTAAAACCGAGTTTACCCAGAACACAATGTCAAGCTACACCACTGGTCATCACACAATCACATCTGCACTTGCTACTGCCATAACTGCCTTCAAACTGAACTCCACCAATGGATAAATCTTAGACCAAACTATCTGATCTGAATCTCATGAACAGCAGCCTAAAGAAACATAATATGAACCAAGCTGCCAGATATTTCGAAGAAAAATACAGCCTTCAGTTTAATGATGGAGCAAGAGGGACAATCATTAGTTTTTACTTCCTCTGCCAATACCATGGGTACTATAGGTAGAGGAAGTATTGTGTTTGACCACTAAATTCGAAGTTGAGTTTTTAACATAAATATACGTTTTGAGGTTCCCTGAATCCAAAAATACTATTTTCAGAAACATATCTGCGTGTCTGTGAACAGCTTAGCTCCACAACGGAAAATCTTATGAAAACATTTTGTAATTGGGTTAGGTACCTTCTGAGGAAGTGGCACGAAGATTGGTGATAATTAAGCCCCGGATTTTTTGGCTTTTATAAAAGGTATTTTAGCCTTTTATTTTAATGGAATAGACCTTTTTAGGTTTTAATCAAACAATTTTAGCAGTCTTAATAAAACATAATAATGAACACTGACATTAACACCAAAAATTGTATTAACCTATAATTTTGACATAGTTATTCTAGTTTTTTAATACAAAATAAGCAAGTAATTATTCCTTATATCGGCACTCGAAAAATAGCATAAACAAGTGAGATATTTATCTTTTAACATTTATTATTCAATACACCACTCAATTTACTTCCGATGTACAAAAATAAGTAGACTCGAGTGTCACGAATTTGTCCTTTAATTTTAACATACTTCTCTGTTGGACGCCAACTTGTTATTTTTAAGTCAAAATGACAATGGATTAGTTGCAGATTTTGAAGTATTGCAGACTGCTCAAGTTTCACTTCCTGCGATGGAGAGCCGGCACACTTTCGAGTTACAAAGACAAGCGACATATTAAGTTACATTGTTAATTTCAGTGTGTTGTATAAATTAATTTTTATTACATCTTTTCTTAAAATGCACAAATTCACAAATTTATTTTCCTCGGCATTAATTGGAAAATCTATTTAAAAATAGTGTTTATTTGCAAACGTCGTCTTTAGCCCCTAGTTTTTCATTAAAAGTCCTCTTTAGTCACTAGTTTTTCATTAAAAGTCCTCTTTAGCCCCTAGTTTTTCATTAAAAGTCCTTTCTAGCCCCTAGTTTTTCAGCAAAAGTCCTCCTTAGCCCTTTTTTAGGTTATATAAGATTCTTATATTTGGAAGGAAGTGGCATCAAACGGAAAACTACGTTAAAATTTTCTAATTAGGAAGCTGGGGGGAAAAAATAGGTGAAAACCTTCAAATCCGGGCCCTAATGATGACTTGACGTTATTTTTAAGGGGTCTTTACATGAAAAAAACTTGTTTTTTGCAATTTTCTCGAAAACTGCTCCAACGATTTTGTTTAAATTTTATACATGGCCATGTCTATAACCTTACTGTTATGTTGTATGCATTTACATGTTCCCTATAATGTCACTTGTTAAATTGTTTTATTTAACACTTTTTACCACTGTAAGATGCCGAGATACTAAGTATAACTTATACATCTTGTATTTATAATTATAAATTAGTCTTAAGTCTTACAAAAAAAAGTAATGTTATTATTATACTTCTACATGAATATACACGTTTCTATATATATATACTGTATACACTGTCATATGTTAAAGATACTTTTTGTCTGTACAGAAACCTAACAATGCAACAAACATATGTATAAAATAAAATTTAATTACTCTTTAAATTCACATTGACTAGGGTTTACTGTTTATTATTCATGCTTAGATTATAAATCATATCTATTACTTTGAACATGCACATGAGGTATTACAAAAACCTACACAGGGATATATGGGAAAACACAATGAATTTAACTGCTTGATGCATAACTATATCAATTTGAAACTGGCAAGTGCAATGTACAACTACAGTCATTTAAATAATTTTACATAAATAGATTTATTTAGATCAAATAAATATTTTATTTTCTTTAATAAGGAGTTAAAATGAAAGAATGAAAATATAATTGTGAACAACTCCTACTGTCAAATATTCAACTTTGTCTTTCATTTACATCACTCTTTCAAAATGTACAACTGTGTATGTGCAGTTAAGACAAAGAATGCAAAAAAAATAAAAAATAAAGATTACTGGATTTATAACTACAAAATCAATTAATTTAGAATACAGTGAAGCAGAACAATTTTAAAATCAAGGAACATGTTTGGGTTGGTTGCATGCTTATAAAGCCAATCCCAAACTATGAACTAATATCAATATTCATTCCAATGCATGGACTTGATAGCAATATTGAATTTCAAATTAAGATCAAATTTATTGATATCAGTACTATGTTGCATTGGTACAATGAATCGAGATCAAAGTTTTAAATAAAAACTGAGAGCCCACCGTGCAACGTTTCAAAATAACGGAATCACGGCCGTGGTTCTCGATTTCTGCCTACCTTCACAGCCTCTCGCATTTGATCAGGCAAATGTTTTAGAGAATCTGCCGGTCCAACCCCAATTGAGCCATCCTTGTAGTTCTCCAGACGGCAACCCACAGTGCGCTCTTGCGTGTCAGGGTTAAGTCCTAGACCGTAACAATGTAAGCAACCAAACGTAGTAATAACTACAGTTATCAGCTAAAGAGCCAGCAGCTCAGCTGACAACAGGGCTAGACCGGACTTGGGTAAATCAGGAAAAACAGCAATGGACAAGAAAATACAGAACAAGAGAGTAAATGATTAAGGACACTGTATTACCACTTTGTGCTTACACACAATCAACAAAGCACAAGTAGATAATGTTTAAAATAAACAGCATTATAGGCCACATGAAAGAGAGCTTGAATTTGAAAGGAATTTCCAAAATGTTAAATACTTTGCTCATTAAAAAGGGCCAAAACATTTTACCCACAACAGGGTATTTTATCAAAATGTTACTTATGCTGTAAGAGCATGCTTCTTCGTACAAAACCATTCTGCCTCTTTAACAAATGTGGCTATTCTTTTTTCAATTTCTCAAATTTACAATATAAAACACTGACTTTTACTAATATAAGAATTACTTTAAAGATTGAATAGTTAAATCCTAGAAACTAACAAAAACTTTAAAAATTCTACTTCCTAACTCTAAGGTTTTCAGAAATATGTATGAATTACTTGCAAGATAATTCATCAATTTTTAACTTAATGGATGCGTGCTTACCAACTCTGAATTCACATTTGTTACGATATGCATCAACAACAGGCGAGGGTCTTATTTCATCGAGTTGGAATGCCAGACCATCATGTTTTTCTCGTTGCTGTTCAGCCCATCCTGCAAGATCAGGATTCCTGCGAACAACCAAGTCTCCCAAACGAGTTACCATTGCTTTCAATTCTTCTGTTTTCTTCTTTAACTGCAAACAGTCCAATACAAACTGTTTTAGTTACGATATTGCAGAAGTACAGTGGAATCTTGTTTAACACATTTTTCTATGAACTGAGGAAAATTATCTTAAATGGGAAAACATTCTATTAAAAATTAAAATTGAAGAAAGAAAAAAAAAATCTAAGAGATTATGCAGATATTTTGCAAGTTGCTTAGTAAGACCTACATTAGTGTCCAAAATTAAAGCAACAAACCGAAATTTCATCTTTGGTGGTTTATTTCCCCCCCAGTATAAATAGGTGATAGTAACGTATAAACAATATGAGGAATAAAGAAAGTAAACTAGTGCAACGTTTGTGCATACCATAAAACAAAACAACCTGTTTTATTTTATTTTTTTTGGTGGATGTTTACGTGAAGCAAGTCGTCTCCCTAGTGCATCCCATCTGTGCTCTATGAGGACTAGCATTATCATCCATCACTACCAAGTCTAGGCCCACAGCACCTCGAAACAACCGCAAATGAGGTGCCAAGATCTAGTCACGATACCTGACAGCAGTTAAACCTTGCCTGTCAGTGAGGAAGACCATTAAGGGCAGTCAGTCATAGGAGAGAGGTTCTTTCTAGCGCTGTGAATTGAATTCCGGCATAGCTCAGTTGGTAAGAGCATTGGCACACATAGCCAAAGGTCCTAGGTTCAAGTCCCAGTGTCAGAGGAATTTTTCTTCTATAATATTATCTTGCCAATTTACTTGTACAACTTCATGAAGAAGCGTTTGGGTAGTCAACAGAATTCCTGCCCACACCATTATTGACCCATCTTCATATCGGTCTCTTTCCACAATGTTTGCATCCCAAAATCGTGTTCCAGGTTCTCTCCAGATGCAAATCCATCGAGAATCATTTTCAAGACAAAATCTGGACTCATCTGTAAAGAGAACAATGGCCCACTGATTGACCGTCCAGTTGGCATGTTGATGACTCCACTCTAGACGTACTCTTCTGTGAATACACGTCAGCGGTACACATACAACAGGTCTCCGACAATAAAGGCCTCTCTGCCGAAGCTTTCTGTACACTGTTTGCTTCGATACAACTGTTCCAGTGGATGCTGTGAGGTCAGATGCTAATTGTCGTGCAATACTACGGCGGTACAGTCATGCCCTTACAGCCAAATAATGGTCCTCTTTCTGATGTCACTCTTGGTCGTCCTTGCCCTGGTCTTCGGGATAAATTTTCGGACTCTACAAACTGTTGCCACATCAGAGAAACAACAGAACGATTCACATCAAGCCATCTGGCCACATCAGCTTGAGACTGTCCTGCTTCCATTCTTCCTATGGCCCTCCACCGAAGAGAATCTTCTAGGCGTCTTCTCTGTGCCATCCTGTACCTGCAGTAAATGTTTACATAGCAAACAATATTGGACTAATTGTAAGCAACAAACACTATGCTGCAGTGCCCCTTTTGATAGATGCACTGATGACATCGTTTGCATGTTTGTAAGATGACAGGAATGTCATCTTCAGTTCAAAACACGACTGAACGGACACAGCTTTACATTTTATATGAATATCTCGTATAGTAGACACGAAAGGAGAAATATCAGTTTGTTGCTTTAATTTTGGACACTAGTATAAATTGACACTAAAATGGCTCAAAATAACCCAAAAAGGTATTCAATAGCTTCTCTGTTGAGCAAATAGTTAAGACAGATTTATTACATAAATGGATGCATGATATTTTGATTACGAAGAAAACTAAGAAAACTTTACAAAACTGAAAGTTTGTGAGGAAGCCATAATTAATAGAAGTACAGCTGACAATCCCAAAATAAGTGTGTTATTTTATTTTACAATTAGCAAACATTAAACAAGCTGAAATCAACAATTTACTATTAAACAAAAAATAAAAATAAGATACCAAAATGTATGCCTGTCACCTCAAATCTAAAAAAATTACTATTAATTCAAATAATGGCAACGAGTTTAATTATACCTGCTCTTCATAAGGAATGTTATGATATGGAATGGTGACCATTAAGACTCGCTCATCAACAGACAAATCCAATTTTGCTTTCTTAGCATCACTGTCATCGCCACTGCTTTCTTCTGGTTTGCGTTTCTGAGCATCAGTTGTAAGAATCTGAAAAAAAAAAATGTAAAAAATTAACTGATTTTATTGTACTTATTTAGTTAACTGACACAACAACATGCTTTAATTACTCCACCGACTATTGCTAGGGCTTCCATATTTTTTAAAGAAAAATGTTTCCAAGTCATTCAGTTCTTCAGATTTAGAATTTAAAATATGGATTACTGAAGACTCAGCAAATTTACAGTACATCAATTTCAAAACCGGAGTTCACTTTTGAATATTGATAGAATTGACTGATCTTTTAACTTTTGATTAGACCAATTTGTTACCTTAATTTCGTTTTTTAATTGAAATGTTCTTTGGAATTTCCATGGCAGATGTTTGTCAAATGCTTACGTGTTAATCTTATTGTAGTGGTCTTGTGTTAATATATTAAGTCACACCAATTGCAAGAGAGTTATCTTTTCATGCTGGTGCGCGGGCAAAGAGCCTCAAAAATTGAGATATGTCCATAGAGTTATAGATAAAAATGTTCTCTACATTTGTGTTAAGTCCAGTAAGTCATATTAAAAAAGTACAGTGTTATGGATGTGTGCCTCATGGGTTTATCCATCTCTAAAGCGATGTTGGGCGGGTAAAGTGTGTTAAGTCACTCTAATTCTCAGTAACAAGAAAGTGGTCTTAACTCGCTTTGCCCACGCACCCACAAAATTAATTCTCAATTAGATAATATGGCTTGTGTATTTTTCAAGAATAACATGCTATTTCACTGGCTTGTTGTCAATATTAACGCTGATACTTCTGTTTTTTAGATTTTAGCAGACAATAATGCAGGCCTGCCAACCTTACAGTTTTAGTCCTCAAACCAACATTATAGCACCAAAAAGTGAAACAGAAGTTCTTCGTAAAAGTGTTGTTAGTTTGAGGAGACAATGGCTGACAGAGAAGTATGAACTTATAAGAACATTTAAGAAACAATGCATAGAATTTGTGAACAGTATAAATTTTGATCTTGTACAAACTACCATATAAAGTAATTTAAGGCTGGGAATATTCTGAATTGGAAATGAAATCAACCAATAATAAAATAATTTGTTGCTTACATATTTTATGTTATTTTTAAATATACACTTTCTGTTTCTATATGTATCTGGGAGTATAAAACGATATTTTTTCACATTTTTATCATTAACACTTTGTCTTTGAGTGGACATTTTCTTTAAAAGGATCTGGCATTTTCAGAGGTTCATGGTAAGTTACATAACTATTTTGTTTATTAAGATATCAACCTGAAATAAAAACCCTACAATTCATGTTATGACCAAAAATTTGTTGGATTTTAAGGAAATAATCTAAAACTTAATTACAAAATGATGTTTCATTTAGAATAAATTAACGACTTTATTAAACTTTTTTGATAGAAGGGATGAAAACACATTTTATTTTTCCCCAGACCACTAGATGCTAGTAAAATTTGAGAACATTTATTAAACTTTTTTGATAGAAGGGATGAAAACACACATTTAATATTTCTCCCCAGAAAGATATAATAGACCACTAGATGCTAGTAAAATCTGAGATCATTTATATAAATCCTTTAGGTTATATGAGTCTTCAAATATTGAGATTTTCTAAAATTGATGATTTTCAAATTGGAATATCTCAAAAGGGGCTGAACAAACAAACAACAACTGAAATATTCTCAAAATATTATAGTAACTTGTAATCAACACAAAATTTCATCATTGTATTCATTTTAAAATAAAGAAAATGCCCAAAAAATGTTGTCAAATGAGTGATCACCACATACTACTAAGCATGAAAATACAATAAAAATTGCCAAAATAATATAATTACTTTTTGTTGTAGCGACTTGAAAAGAACAAGTCTCTACAGGCAAATGATGATCAAACTATTGTAGCTCCTTTGTTCAGTAATCAGTAGCTGTGCTCGTGAGTGTTTGTGTGTAAGTCATAGCTTTGTTTTAAAATTAGTGAAATTTGTTTTTTGATAAAGTTAAGAGTTAGTCAAAGTATGAATTCAATTGGAAGAAGGATATAATATTGAGTTGGGTCTAGCACATATACTTCACTTTCGTCTGCTGGGATGTCGAAGTTCATGAGATGTTTATGTTTATGGATGAATATCCTCTCCCAAACCGAAAGTTCCTTGTAGCCTTCGACACATTTAATTAATATTGGATCCCGATTGATGTCATGACCTTCCTTCCAAAAGTGGGCCGCTACTGCAGATTTGTCTGTGTTTCCTTGTTTAAGATGTCTCAAATATTCTTTTGTTCTAACCTCTAATTTCCTCTTGGTTTTTCCTACATATACTTTCTCGCAGCTTGTTCAGTTGAATTGGTATCAGGAATTTACATATATATATTTCTTACATATACTTTCTTGCAGAAAGTATATGTAAGAAAAACCAAGAGGAAATTAGAGGTTAGAACAAAAGAACATTTGAGACATCTTAAACAAGGAAACACAGACAAATCTGCAGTAGCGGCCCACTTTTGGAAGGAAGGTCATGACATCAATCGGGATCCAATATTAATTAAATGTGTCGAAGGTTACAAGGAACTTTCGGTTTGGGAGAGGATATTCATCCATAAACATAAACAACATCTCATGAACTTCGACATCCCAGCAGACGAAAGTCTCATCGCCAAATGCAGCAAACTTTCCCGAGATGGCAGCACAAACGTCCAGCCGGCAGTTGGTGTTAATCTGATGATTATGAATGACGATGGTCTTCGAAACTAGTTCAGGTATTTATACAAAAAGTGAAGTATACGTGCTAGACCCAACTCAATATTATATCCTTTATAATATAGCTTCACTGTGTAAACTTCCAATATATATATGAATCAATTGGAAGAGTCTGCAGTGATTCTTTTCAAGAGACGTACAAAGTTGATAAAAAGTAGCTTAAGAGAAATTCAACTGGGTCAATCTATTTGTAATGGGTGTGACATCTGCATGTTAAAAATCTCATTACAAATTACTTGCTGTTTTGAAACCCAAGTAGAATATATCAGAGGATAAAGACAGACTTCAAGTACACACCATGATAAAATAATTTTGTAACAGCTGATAGGTGACTGGATAATACTATCTAAAATGCTGGACGTAACTTTTGATTTGTTGACAGTAACAATAAAACTCTGAGATTCGGGGGGGGGGGGGAACTTAACACATTAAAAACATATTGTAGTTATGATATTAAAGTTCCTTCTTTAAAAGTATGGCATTAAATTATTAAGAAAGAAAAAAAAAAAAAAAAAAAAAAAGAGAAATTAAAATATTTGTATGGGTGTGACAGCATTTTTTTTAACAGGTATAACATAAAAATTATTACAGACTTGAGACTACATTTTATAAAGAAACATATTTTAATGTCAAAATGTTAACACAGAAAATGTATGAAAGGCATGTAACACGAGTATTTTATTCTCATGCTGTTTGAAATAAACAGTTTAACAGACTTTTAGTTTTCAACCTCTGTATCCACTTTTTCATGGATTGACCCAACTTTAATAAACCAACACAGATTGCAATTGATCTTGTCTTGGGGAAATCGCTTTGTCCTTAATGTTTAAAAAAATATTTACTTTTGAAGAAAATCCCACCACTAGTAGCAATGATGATTTTACTGATTCAGTAGAACCTTATTAATGTTTGTTCACTTCAAGGTAGGTTGCTAATAGAAAAATCTCTTTTGAAAATGAATGAATTTTATGAAAAAATCATTAACAAGCCAACAGAACACTCTATTAAACTTCCTTTCTTAATCCTACTGGGATAATAAATATAAATCACAATTCTAAAATAAACTATGACTTAGGGCTGTGTTCACCAATGCCGATAATTTGTCTGATCCTGGTTTTTAGACTGAAAAGCTGTGATATTGCCCATTTTGCGTTTCACCAGCTACAGTAACTTGGTTTTTCGATAATATCCAAGCTAATGCTTTACCGGTGAAATATCGGCAGGCAAAACAGGATAAACCAAGCTAACTGCGACATCAAGATGGCGTGTAGGCGATTGGAACATCTGATCAACATGAGAGATGATCACACTGACAAGGAATATGAAGCAAAACGCAGAATAAGGCATCCTAATAGATAAAGAAATGTATGCCGTACTTGGACATTTATGAGGACATTAATTTCTGCACAAGATTCAAGGGAAAAACGAAATTATCTGCTATAAGCCACGCCCCCAAAACAATGAGGCATCTAGTGACCATATGCAGAACTACTAGCTAGAGACAGCGTGAGGGGAAACTTTCCGTTGCTATGGCAATGTTTACATTTCACGTTCAGACTTAGCCAATACACAGTCTTCCCCCCGCTGTTTCACACGACCGCCGCCAGATGACGTTCATTCTTTTTGAAAAATTTAAGGGTCAGACAAATAACAGAAAAAAAACAAGCTTTTGAAAACCAAGGCGACAAACTATGTGGTGAAACCCGAAAGGTGTTTACTATTTGAGATAATGGATGAATCGTAGTTTTTATTATCCACGATAGCGAGAAATTTTATCAGTGTTGGTGAACACAGCCCTTATACACAAACACTCACAAGCACAGGAACTAATTACAGTACAGTAGTTTTATCATCATTTTCCTCTAGAGACTTGTTCTTTTCAAGTCCTAACGTGTTATGCAATGCTCAGCCAAAATGGCAATGGGGTGTTCTACTGCTGAAGTACTCAACTGATCATTTACTCCTCCTACTACTACTACTACTACTACTACTGAACATTTAATTTTTAGTTTTATGATAGATATTTCATTTTACAAGCAAAAAAACAAATTATATTAATTTGACAATTTTTATTGTATTTTAACACTTAGCAGTATGTAGCAATCACTCATTTGACATCATATTTTTTTTAGATTTTATTTATTTTTAAAACATTACTTCCAGTCGGAACACAATGATGAAAGTTTATATACTGACTACTAGTCATTAGAAGAATATTTTGAGAAAATTTCATATTTTTTTTTTGTCCAGTCCCTTTTGAGATATACCGATTAAAAAATCACCGATTTTAGAAAATCTCAATATTTGAAGACTCATAAAACCGTAAGGATTTATATAAATGATCTCAAATTTTACTAGCGTCTAGTGGTCCATTATATATTTCTGGGGAAAAAATATTAAATGTGTGCTTTCATCCCTTCTCTTAAGAAAATTTAATAAAGTCGTTAATTTAGTCTGAATGAAACATGATTTTGTAATAAGGTTTTAGATTATTTCCTTAAAACATAACAAATTTTTGTTCACAACATGAATTGTAGACTGTTTCTTGTAGATCAAGAGGGTTTTTATTTCAAGTTGATATCTTAATAAGCAAAATAGTTATTAACATTGTTCTAATATTCTTAACTGGTTGTTATATGTAATGTACAGTCGCGATTAGACTCCCATGAGTCAAAGTGACTAAAAATAAATCATATTAAAAAAAAAAAATAGTTATGCGACTTACCACGAACCTCTGAAAAAGCAAAAAATGACAGATCCTTCTAAACAAAGTGGCCATGAGAAGCAAAAGTGTTAGTGACAAAAATGTGGGGGAAAAAAAAATTAATTATGTCAGCAACACCCATTGGTTGATTTGATATTGATTGACCCACTGTTAAAAAGATAAGAAATTATTACAAAATACTAGAAATAGGTTATTACCAGGGCCCAGATTCTGATGACCTAAAATTGTTTGAAAAATGACCTATAAAATGACCCTAAATTTTAAAGAAAATGGCTTAAAAATGAAAAAGAATGACCTAAAAACTGATATTTTATTTATAAAAATGATTATTGTACACACAAAGTTATAGACTAATTTGTACATAACTAGCAGGTGCCCGTGGCTTCACCCACTATAATTAATTGAAAAATTAGAAATTAAGAGTATAATAATTATTAAAGCATTATATTTATTAACCCTTGCACGCAAATCATTCACAAACTAAACCAATAATTAATGAAACAGCTAAAATTCTGGCTTTAGAGTACATTCCACAATTAGAAAGCGCTGCCTGGGAAAACGATCTCAGATTCGATTATGCAGTTCCAAACCTAACTGTGAACACTGATAATACCACTGCCTTCTAGACTGTATTACTCGTGTGTAATTCTTGAGACGGCGGTGGATAATACGTATCGTTTCTCAACTGTTTGTTGACAGATGAATATGATGTGAATTTTATTTGAAAAATTCAGTGTAATTTTCAGAAATTATATAATTTTTCAAGGGAAGGAGTGGTTTGTTTGGATTTTTATTGTCCGTGATACTCCCAGGGTTAAACTAACCTGCGCCTGCGGCTTCGCCCATCATTATTAATTGACTCCAGGATTTTTAAGAAATTTACACTGGCAGTTTATTAAAAATGTTTGTGGTTAATAGATATGAAAATTTTAAGTAAAAATAAAATTAGAATATTTGTTCATTGTGTTCATTTCACTTAGGCCTCATAAAATAAAGAAACGGTTTTCCTAATTTTGTACTCTTTGTGAAAGTTTAGACTGCGAGAGACGAACATCGCAGAGTATACCAGATGTCTCACGAAGTGAGGGAGCGAGTGAGCATGCTATTTAGGGCCATTGAATTGTATAAGAGTAGAATGTAAAAAATGTAAATGCAGAAAGGATGTTGTAGGTCTAAAAACTTTGTTCTTTGTTCTTGATCGAAGCATTTGAGAAGAAAAGTAAGAAAATTGTTTTTAAAGCAGTATTTTAGCAACCTAGTAATTGATTTAAGTATTACCCTATGGGAAAAAAAAGGCACTGAGGCATTGGTGAGTCAAACTTTGGCATTTCCTTTTGAGGTCTGCCAGATTATATTATTATTTATTGAGGTTGAACAGTAGTTTGCACTCTTAAATTTAAGCAGTTGGCAGACTCTGGGGCCAAGTCAATCTAATGACAACAGTAATATAATAAAAAAATCAGGCATTTCTTTGATTCCCGTTTCCGACTGAGACATAACAACACTTAAACACCGAGTGAGTCATTCTTGCATTAATCAAACAACACTTCAAAGACAGCACCGCTGGGGACGACAAAAAAAGTTAATATACTCTATGTAAATGCATGACAATGACTAAATAAGGAAGGAAATGACATGAAAATGACAAAATAATGACGTAAAATTGAAATAAATGCCCTGAAAATATAAAATTCGATAAAATGACAAAAAATGACCTAATAAAACGCATTTCTATCATCCAGAGGCCATGATTAGGATTTATCTACAAGTTGGCAATGTCTATGAAGTGTCAATAAAAAGATGACATGTCAATAGAATCCGGGTCCTGGTTATTACAAATGCATGTAGTATTGTATATTACCAGTGCAAAGGAGAATGCAGTTAAATAAATAATAATAGGTTAAATGTTTGTACTGCACGTTACCAGCGCAATGGAGCATGCAGTTAAATATACAAATAAATACATAATAATAATAATAATAATAATAATAATAATATAAATGCACTCCCTTTTAAATTATTGTATTATCGCTTAACTGAGATTTTTGTTCTCCGGGTTTATTTTTTCCCATTAACCCAGACAATGAGATTCTACTGTATGTTATTTATAAAGATTTGCAAAACCTGTAATTGTGACAGTTATCCATTTTAACTCTTTCACGGACAGGAGATTTGTGCGAAAACTTACACTAATTGCCCAGAGAAATATTTCTTTTTTTAGTTAAAAAATCACAACTAATATTCTACACAGATTTTTACTATAAAATTCCGGTTAATTGTTGCCAGTAGCCTAAGTGAATCGGCATTACAAGCCCCTTCAAAGAGGTTCTGGAATTAATCCCAGTAAGCTATAATTGATATTGCAGTAAGAATAGGTGGTACACTGTATGTACCACCACACATGGAGATGTTAAAATTTGGTTGTACATTGTTTGTTCCACAATGCCTCAAAGAGTTAAGTGATCCAACATTATTCCTATACGCAACTATAATTATCTGTGCAGATAGCTACTTTTCTTTCTCCATCTTATACTGGTTTAGAAATGTCAGCGACAGTAATATAGAAACAGAAAAGAAAAAATTGCTAAAATTTACTGTTCAAAAATAATAATTGGCTCCATTCCGGCTGCATGTATACTGAAAAGACACACCGTTGTTGAAGTAGAGCGATAAAGCAACAATTCTAAATATTTTTGAATGATGCACCAAATGACAGATGGTCTGCTCTTCCAGACCTGATCCATGTAGTCCTATTGTCAGTTTGTGACAAAAATGAAAGTCATTTGTCCGATTGTTATCTACATAAAAATATATATTTGTAAAATAATGAACAACAGGCCTTTTGATTAATAGCTCAGCTAATTTTCCTGAAAAATATCATAGCAAAACTTATATTTAAGAATAAACAATATATTACTCACATTGCAAGTTAGGGTTTTCTTTCTCCATGTGTAATTATTAAGGGCCTTCAGTGCTTTCTGCTGCTCCTCTGCTGTTCCAAACGTTAAGTGCAGCCATGGATTACCCCTCTTTGGAGAACGGATGTAACTCAATGCTAAACCAAGTTCTTCTTTTACAAGTTTTTTGAATGACTATAAATAAAAATGCACAAAATACAGAATAATAATAATGGTATCACTTCTGCGAATTGAAAGTTTTAATTATTTATGTTCTCATTTATGGAAGTTATATGGGATCATTTCTAATGAGATCAGAAACTGGCAAGTAACATGCAGTCCACCTTAATTTGTAACCAACATAATGAGTATGAGTTTATAATTCTAGTGGTTATTAGATAAACTTAAAAGCTAGTGAATGAGACATAGGTAATTTTTCACTATCTCATCAGTAGTTTACCGTATATGTCGTGAACCTCCAAGATTTAAAAAATCCAATATATGTTATTTTTGTTTGTTAGAAGTCTTAATTTTTACAATGCACTGAGTGATTGCTACATGGGCACAGCACGTTAAAAATTCAGTTTATCATCAGGTGAAGATATTACAGACTCACTACTGTAGAATTTTATTCTTGTGTGTGCCTCACACAAGAGTTGGCCAGTTGCGTGGAGATTTGGCAGCAGCAGCCACTGCTCTCACTCCCTAGCAATCGGGTAAAATATCCATGTAAATGAAACTGCTAACAGTGTAATGATTCAGGTTTTCACAATTACAATGAAAATAATCATGTAACTCTTCAAGAGATGTTGGAAATATCCTCCTCCTGCATCCATGAAACACAGACACTTTTTAGGAATTTTTTTTTCAAGCGGATTAAGATTTTAAAGACAATATCAGAAGAGAAGAGAAATTAACTCTGTTTCCCTAGCTGAACTGAATGTACATTTACAACTTAAAACAGTGATGCCAGAACGCAACAAAATCTGAAACCTATAAAAAATGACGGTACGTAGTCTGAATCCTATCTGATTCCAACTTTTCAAATGTTCTGCAGCAATGTTTTTATTTAGACATGATTTGAATGGATTCTGCTTAATCTAAAGCCAATAGTGAAGGATTTAGGCCTCAATCATTGTTACCAACGTACATTTTCTTCCAAGACTCGGGAATATCTGGAAAGTTTTATGTTCTACTTGTTGTTATAGGAGTGGACTTAAGCTATAGTCAGTATGACCAACATAATTGTCCTTTCTACTGCTTCCATAGCTCAGGGATCCAGAGGATTTTAGTGTTCTGAAGTATCAAGTTATTGTTTGTATTATGCGTTAAAATTCGTTGTTTGAGGTTAATGAGTGTGATTGTATTGCTGAGTTTAAATTATTCAGTTAATTAAAAACTGCAAAAACGATGAGTACATTGTTGCCATACTTTAAAAGCAAACCATCAGAGAGTAAGAACTGTGAAGAATCTAATTCCGGTAAGAGATAAAAAATCCATGAAGACATGGTTGGTGAATGTTTGAACAGTGTAATATGTCCTTCCCCATCTATAAGTATCACATCATATCAGAAATACTGGAGTGCACAACAGGTTGAAAGCTTTGTGAAAGCATATTCTTGGCTGCTAATTTGTGAGGAGAAAGTAGGATGCAAAATATGTTCCGAGTAAAAATAGGCGTAAGCATTAATAGGGAATCTGGACTCTACATTTCAACGGAATGGGTGAAAGCATATTCTTGGCTGCTAATTTATGAGAAAGTAGGATGCAAAATATGTTCCGAGTAAGCATAGGCTTAAGCATTCATAGGGAATCTGGACTCTTACATTTAAATGGAATGGGCAAAATCTGAGTTCTCCTTTTATGGAAACACTAATTCAGAGCAGCAGACATAATCAAGACAAAAATTGCTTAAAATGCAATTTCTGAACAATTGAAAAGTGCAGTAATTGATCAATGTCGGCCGCAGTGATCTAGAGGTAGTGTGCCTGCCTCTAGATTCGAAAGTCGTGGGATCAAACCCAGCCATGGTCTATGGGTTTTTAGCGGAAATTAATGATAAACATTAAAAAGACTGGGCAACTATCTTTCTTCTCAGGAATTTTCAATTTAACTTCCCCCTCTACCACTCTTTCTTCTCTCATTCTTTAAATTTTGCTCTCTGATAATGGTTGCTCTGACCAGTTGTTCTACTTTTGGTCACTAGATGCCACTGCAGTGTACCATAAACATTTTTATGAATTGGGAGAGTTTAAATTTGACCCACTCTTTCCTTCCCCATTCTTTCAATTTTCGCATTCTGCCAACACATAAGGAGTGCAGTTGTGCGCATATAAAAGCCAGATCAATCCACTCATATAGTGGAGGTTTAGAGGAGCAAGAGGAGGAATTGTGAAAACAAGAGAATGTGAGTGGTGCCAGAGAGGCAGAGAGGTGTTTGAACAACTTGTTCTTTTTTAAGGAGCTAGATGATTCCTCTAAAGAAAGATGGTAATTTGAAACAACTCGCTCAGGAATGACCCATCTACAAACTCCATACACTACCCTTACTGGCTGAACAAAATACATGACTAATATCTGACAGTGAGAACAGCCATTAACAGTGTTCTTACTCATTTTGCAGAGCATAGTACTCAAAGCTATAGTTTAATTCCAGGTTTTTCTCAGTCTATTGCAATGTATCTGCAGTTCATTACAAAATTTCCACTATTTTGTGGACATCAATAGCTAAGACAATAACTCTGCTTTTTTTGTGGTATAATGTTGCAATATGGAACTTGACAAACAAGGAATGTATGCATGTACTTTACCTCAAATATTCAGAAGCGATTGCAAACATGCTTACCAGATAAAACATTGATTTAGGAAACAGTAAGAGGGAAAAGTAATTTCAATGCAAAACTGCAACATTTTCTACCAAATCCAATTGAAGGGGTCAGCTCAACAGTGGTCTACGCCACCTTTTAAAAGTTTAAAGAAAAAGCAATTCATACAATTTGAAAACTACAGTTTAGTTGGTAGTGGGGTGTTCTATGCACTTGGTTAACTTAACTACAATGTTACGTAGTTACTGTTCAGCTTGTTCAGAGATATCGTTTTATGAGAACCTACAAAACTGTTTTCTTGGTTGGACCACTGTTGCATTGACATTTATTTCATTTCTACTTGACAGAGGAGAAAAAAATTATTTCAATAAATGTTGGATTTTTACACATAACAAAACATTATTTTAAGAAGAAAGAACTTGTACTAGTTTATTTATAATTACCAGTGATTATTCAGATCTACACTCGAAGTAGGCTACCTGAAAAAGCTGACAACCATTCTCCACAGTTCCTTCAACACTTATCTCATTTACAGAAATCAGACTGTCAAAGTAATGATAAATGAATGACAGATATTTGAGAAGATTGTTATTAGTCTCTAGTTTCTTTGGATTCATTTATCTAGTTTTCAAAATTTCAGTTGCACTTATACAAGGGGAATTCTGTTTCAGGGAACAGATTATCAGCTTCAAAACTACCTACAGCAGACTTAATTGGACCAACCTCTATATTTGAATCAAGTTCACCCTGAACATGCAACTAGCATTACTATCTAATTTTTCATGTCGGTGGGGTTAGACCACTGTTGAGCTGACCCCCTCAATTCAATTGGGAAGTATTATAACGGCATTATGTGGCCCCAACTTAAATGGCCACAACTGTGCAATCATTCTGACTACTTACAGGGTGACTGATGTGTTGTGCAATTGTTGCATAAAATCAAATGTGTTTCATATTTCTTTTTGCAACAGCCAAGTTGGACGACCTGTTTGAATGGGTTTGGTACTGTTTGAATGACACCTTCGGTTCATTCGAAGATATGATGATATCAATATCTCTGAGTAAAGAATTTTCCCAAGAGTTTTATTGAGCTATAAAAATTCTCCCGAGTTATAGAAGGTTAGGAGTGCAGGATAAAAGAAACAGAAACTTAAAAAATGTAGTATATGAAAAACTGAACATAATGAAAAGTGAATACAATTCTGCTTTGAGAAATGTTAAAAAGGTGTAAAGCAAATTGCATGAAAATTATTTACTTATTTTTTGGAAATACCCTTTGGAGCATGTTCTGAAAATCTGAATAATGTACACTGGATACTTTTTCAAGTATAATAACTCTGAAATTTGAATTTCCTTATATGTTTCTAATCATGTTAGAAGCTTTGGCAATGGGCAGCTATTTAAAAATGTTAGTACCTGGTAAAACCTTGTACAAATAATACATTCATGGCTAATATTCAAAATTCAACAATGAGCTGGTAACTTTCAGAGCTGATATTTGCAACCAAACTTGGTTTCCCCAGGAAACTGATAAATGTATGCAGAGCTGTATCATGTGACCCAAATGCGGTAATTAAAATCAGGAGAAATTTATCTGGAACAATCAATATGGAGAAGGGTGTTAGACAAGGAGATGGAATAGCGCCACTACTATTCAACCTAGCTTTACAAATTGCAATAGTAAAATCAGAAATACAAATGAATGGAACTATTTTTAACAAAACTCAACAAATTTTAGCATACGCAGACTGTGGAAAGATAATGCTTCAACGAAGGATTTTACATGAGAATATTATAGGAGAAAAATTCCTCTGACACTGGGACTTGAACCCAGGACCTTTGGCTATTCGCGCCAATGCTCTACCAACTGAGCTAAGCCGGAGTCCAATTCACAACGCCGGAAGGAAGCTCTCTCCTATGACTGATTGCCCTAATGGTCTACCTCACAGACAGACAAATTATGTCACTGAGGCACACTAATTAGTGATTTTTGTGACCGGGCTCCCACTGTTATTGTACAGCCGACATTCAAGATAGATATATAAGCTTTCATGAACCACAGATTACAGTCTCTGTTGGACATTACATGAGAATATTATAGGAGAAAAATTCCTCCGACACTGGGACTTGAACCCAGGACCTTTGGCTATTCGCGCCAATGCTCTACCAACTGAGCTAAGCCGGAGTCCAATTCACAACGCCGGAAGGAACCTCTCTCCTATGACTGATGCCCTAATGGTCTACCTCACAGACAGACAAATTATGTCATATGCAGTACTGTGAGGCACACTAATTAGTGATTTTTGTGACCGGGCTCCCACTGTTATTGTACAGCCGACATTCAAGATAGATATATAAGCTTTCATGAACCACAGATTACAGTCTCTGTTGGACATTACATGAGAATATTATAGGAGAAAAATTCCTCCGACACTGGGACTTGAACCCAGGACCTTTGGCTATTCGCGCCAATGCTCTACCAACTGAGCTAAGCCGGAGTCCAATTCACAACGCCGGAAGGAACCTCTCTCCTATGACTGATGCCCTAATGGTCTACCTCACAGACAGACAAATTATGTCATATGCAGTACTGTGAGGCACACTAATTAGTGATTTTTGTGACCGGGCTCCCACTGTTATTGTACAGCCGACATTCAAGATAGATATATAAGCTTTCATGAACCACAGATTACAGTCTCTGTTGGACATTACATGAGAATATTATAGGAGAAAAATTCCTCCGACACTGGGACTTGAACCCAGGACCTTTGGCTATTCGCGCCATAGCCAAAGGTCCTGGGTTCAAGTCCCAGTGTCGGAGGAATTTTTCTCCTATAATATTCTCATGTAATGTCCAACAGAGACTGTAATCTGTGGTTCATGAAAGCTTATATATCTATCTTGAATGTCGGCTGTACAATAACAGTGGGAGCCCGGTCACAAAAATCACTAATTAGTGTGCCTCACAGTACTGCATATGACATAATTTGTCTGTCTGTGAGGTAGACCATTAGGGCAATCAGTCATAGGAGAGAGCTTCCTTCCGGCGTTGTGAATTGGACTCCGGCTTAGCTCAGTTGGTAGAGCATTGGCGCGAATAGCCAAAGGTCCTGGGTTCAAGTCCCAGTGTCGGAGGAATTTTTCTCCTATAATATTCTCATGTAATGTCCAACAGAGACTGTAATCTGTGGTTCATGAAAGCTTATATATCTATCTTGAAGGATTTTACAGCTTCATCAACAAAGTGGTGTACTATAATGGAGATTATTTTAATATTCCCAAATTACGTTTTAGGAAAATATAGGCCACACTAGAAATACAACATACGCATTAGGCCTATGTTCTGAAGTTTCTACTGTCGTAAATTTGATCTCCGTTCTTTGATCAGTACCCAATTAGAACCATAATAGTAATAATAGTAATAATAATAATTACTATTATTATTATTACTGACTTTGAAATTAGAGCTTAATTTAATGCAAAAATCAGTAATTCTAGGCACAACATCCATGGTCAGAGCATTTCTCAATGTGCCAATATAATGCTGCATCTTGCGAAAAACGCCGATGCAACAGAAGAACTCAAAAACAAGTGATGAAAAAGAATAACAATAATAATAATAATAATAATAATGGATTGGACTCATGAAACATGAAAATGTCTCCGCCTGATACACAGGACTAAAATCAGCGTAGTGAGGACAAAACCAGTGAGATCCAAGAACATATTCGCATATTAGCCCAGTCAAATGTTACATCGGAACTTACATTAAATGGGGTATTAATGATTTTTGGAGGGGAGTTACGGACTGGGATCACAAATCCAGATTTGCAACCCTCAGAAACCTGTGCTCGCTAAATGGCGGTCGAAATAAACCGGTTTTTTCGGTTTTTCGGCAATATATCCTAAACTATGCGTTTGTAGGAAAGAATCTTTATTAGCTTTATTGAAGTACATTAAGTTTTATAAAATATGAGATCAAAATCGTTGTTGTAAGTTATATAGTTACTGAGATACGGCTTTTCAAAGATTGGGCTATTTTTCCAAAATGTTAACATTTTAAGTTTTCTTCGCGTTTCGAATTGAATACCGGCAAAATGACACGTCCTACAGAAAACTCAAGAGAACAAAAGTTGTGGGCAATTTAATAAGCTTTAAATTGAGCTATAGCTGGTCCTTGTAGCTCAGATAGTCTCGTCATAAAGAACAAAAACCGAAAAAATGAAAAAAAAAAAAATTTGGGTGAAAGTTGAGTAACATCGTTTCCTCCACCAACACCTTAATTTTTTTGGTAACATGTTGGCGGAAAATGTCTTATAACTGTGTATAGAAACTATTTATGTGTATATGTGTCTATGGGAGATGGATTTTGCCAGAAAAAAATATTTAAGAAGAATATTTCATAAAAATGTATTTACTTTTAAACCAACAGGCATATTTAAATTATGTGTGAGGTTCCTGGTATGGGAAGTCGAGGGTGGGGTAATGTCTTCATCCTTACTTGAAGAACTGTCATTCTGGGGTGTGGGCACATTGCGGCAGAACTTCATTTCCGCCTAGTTTTGCGGCAGTTGCAGCTCCCAGCGCAGCACATTTTGCACTTGCACGAGATCAGTTCCCCGTTACTGACAAAATAGTTTCTATTAGCAGTGGGATTGTTGGAGGCTATGAAGTCAATTGTTAAATTGTCAAGGAACTGGGAACAGAAGGCGTGGTTAACATAGAAAACCAAACATTTGGGAAAGTTGGATTCAAACGTAAAGACAAAGTTGTTACCTTCGTTGCAAGTTGTTACCTTGGCAAGCGTCAATAATTCCATACAAGTCACTAATAAGAAGATTGAAGTTGACCCTCTCACAATATTTCAGCGAGTTTGCATTACCATAAAAATCAGACGAAGAGTTGAAAGCCTGCTGCAAGTATGAATTGCCCCCTTACCCAGTGTCTCTTTTCAACGAAACTGGAGTGAGGAAGGGAACTAAGGCAGCTCTATATTCGTGTTTCACATCCCTCACTACCAACATCTCCCGAGACGCCAATATCCACATCATGCTCGATGGTGGCTACTTGCTCCACAAATGTGTGTGGCATCAAAACGCATCAGTGAAAACCATCATTGACGGCTACATTCATTTTGTGAAAAACCATTTTGGGACAGATGTAATCCACTGTCTTCGATGGATATCCGGAGGACGCCTCTCAAAAAAAGTACCAAAAGTGCCGAAGGTCTCAGACGATACTCCGCCCTCAACTGCAGTGACATTGTCCTATCAGCTTCAACTACCTTCAACATCACACAAGAGAAGTTCTTATCGAAAGACACTAATAAGCATAGGCTGATAGAGCTACTGAAAACTGGATTTGAACAGCACGGTGTTGAGGTGACAGAAGACGACACTGACGCTGACATTGTTAGAGCTGCCATCACCAAAGCAGACTCTTCTGAGAAGGTTGTAATCATCGTGGAAGATGTGGACCTGCTTGTGTTATTAGTTGGTTTGAGTTCCAAAAAATACATCTACTTTCAGAAGAGGTGAGCCAGACGTCCAATATTCATCTACATCGTTCACCACCGGGAATTCTTACTACTCTCCCGGGCCCCTTTCAAGCAGGGGAAAACCAAATTTGTCAAACCTTCCTCAAGACCCCAGCACTATTCAAGCAAGCAGAAGTCTTCCTCCACCCAGATGTGAGTTACGATGAAATAGCTGCAGCTGGGGAGAAGTATCTCGTCGCAGTTTATGAAGGAGCGACTGACACCACCCTCAACGACCTGTCAGCCAAAGTCAACCTCGCCCGTTTGTCACCAACCACAGATGCTGCAAAATATCATGCTTATTGTATGTATCACCAGGTATGTCCATATACATTTCCTATCATTATGTTCTTAAATTTCGTTGTTCACTTATACACTTTTATTGTACACCATGTGTATGCTTTGAAATATTATAGAATAACTAATTTTCATTCTACTTTTTCGCAGGTACAAAAGTGGTTTGGGTGGAAAAAACTCACGGATTGGGGTGGAAGTTGGACGAGTTGGGCTTACTCCAATTGCAATGGAAGTTAAACGAGCCCCTCAAACCCCTCTGCAACTGATCTTGTGCAAGTGCAAGATGGGCTGCGCTGGGGGCTGCAGCTGCCGCAAAACTGAGCTGAAATGCAATGTGCCCACACCCCAGAATGACAGTTCTTCAAGTGAAGATGAAGACATCACCCCACCCTCGACTTCCCATACCAGGAACCTCACACATGGTTTAAATATGCCTGTTGGTTTAAAGTAAATACATTTTTATGAAATATTCTGCTTAAATATTTTTTTCTGGCAAAATCCATTTCCCATAGACACATATACACACAAATAGTTTCTATACACAGTTATAAGACATTATCCGCCAACATGTTACAAAAGAATTAAGTTGTTGGTGGAGGAAACGATGTTATTCAACTTTCACCCAAAAAAGCTTTTTTCATATTTTCGGTTTTTGTCATTTATGACGAGAATATCTGAGCCACAAGAACGAGCTATAGCTCACATTAAAGCTTATTAAATTGCCTACAACTTTTGTTCTCTTGACTTTTCTGTAGGACTTGTCATTTTGTCGGTATTCAGTTCGAAACACGAAGAAAACTTAAAATTTTAACTTTTTGGAAAAAAAGGCTAATCTTTGAAAAGCCGTATCTCGGTAACTATATAACTTAAAAAAACGATTTTGATCTCATATTTTAGAAAATTTAATTTACTTTTAAAAGGCTAAGAAATAATATTTTCAACAAACTCATAGTTTAGGAGATATTGTCGAAAAACCGAAAAAAGTCCGAAAAAACCGGTTTAATTCGACCGCCATTCATCGAGCACAGGTTTCTGAGGGTTGCAAATCTGGATTTGTGATCCCAGTAATGGTCTGAAACTCCCCTCCAAAAATCATTAATACCCCATTTAATGTAAGTTCACGCATTTTTTTTGTAACATTTGACTGGGCTATACTGACATCCAACAATGACATAAAAGATGAAGTACAAAGAAGAATAAGTCTTGCTAATAGAGCATATTTCGCTCTATTACCAATAATTAAAAACAAAATAATTTCTAGGAATATAAAAATCAAAGTATACCAAACACTAATAAGACCAATTGTAGCATATGGAGCAGAAACCTGGGTTTTAAATAAAAACGTATGTAATCAAATAGCAGTATTCGAGAGAAAGATACTAAGAAGGATTTATGGCGCAGTCAAGACCGAAGAAGGATGGAGAAGCAGATATAATGATGAACTGTATGAGCTGTATAGAGACTCGAATCTGGAAACTTACATCAGATGTACAAGGCTGAGGTGGCTGGGTCACATCATGCGCATGGACAGCACAAGGAAAGTTAAGAAGGTATACGTTAACACACCAGAAGGAAAGAGATCTAGAGGGAGACCAAGGACAAGATGGGGAACCTGCGTACAAAACGACCTGAGCAGATTTGGAATAGGAAACTGGAGGGAGATGGTGAAAGATAGGAAGAAATGGAGGAAGGCCATAGAGGTCAAGGCCCACAAGGGCTGTTAAACCAAACAAGAAGAGAATTTGCAACCAAGAAGTGGAATGCAGGGGTATGGTTCCAGCTTCATTGATGGAGGATAATATCAGAGAGTTGAACACCAGCAAGGGAGAAGTGAAAAAAAACAAAAAAACAAAGAAGGGTGGGAAAGAAGAGGGTGAGAGGTCAAGAAGATGGAAAAGTGGAATTGGAATATTCCTACAGGTCAAGCTGTATTTTGGAATTTTACACTGTAATTCCATCCAATGAGGTGGAACCATATATTTAAATCATATATAGCAAATTTACAATCATTATTCACCTTATTCCCTCATATTACTTATAAGTACTTAATTACTTATAAGTTAAGTTATTCCCTCATAATACTTAAAAGTACTTATAAGCAATATGAGGGAATAAAGTGAATACTTAATATAAATTTGCTATATATTAATTAACTTCATAGATTCATCATGAAATTTGTAAATCTTTAAACCGTACACTCAGGTGGAAGGGGTTAAATGCACGGATTATGATACTTATTCTTTTGGTAGAAACCAAAAAAAATCAAATGCCATTTTCGTCCCAAGTCAGTACTTCACTCAAGGAAAAAAGAAATTTTATCATTAACTGTAACTGTGCTTTAATCAATAAGTATTATCCTTACTGGTTGTCATTTCTTTTTTCACATCAGCAGAGGAAAGAATAAGGAATAAATTTTCCCTTATGAATTTTTTCAACAAAGTTGGCTGTTTTTGTGCAAATTAACTATAAAGGTTGTTATGGGGACCACATAAATCCAGGACGTAAGGTAACATAGGAACTAGATTGCCTCATGGTTTGTTAATATACTTGGGACAGAAGCCAATGCTATGAGGCACTAGCTATCTGGCAATTCTGCAGAACCTTAAAACCTAATTATCTCAAAAACCATAAATGTAATCACAAAATGCAAAATAGGTTTTATATTTATTGTGATGTCAACTATTATCCCTTTAAATCTGGAAAAGAAAATTTACTGTAATGTAAAAAAAGTAGAAAAATTGTACAAATACTGCCAACTTCAATGAAAAAAATCCCTTTAGGCAGGCCTACAGGCTGAGGTAGATTTCGAAGTGCTTTTGGTTTAATTTATTGTCGCTGCATAGCACTCTTCTTCTTTAGCCTTGGCATGGTAAACCTGCAGTAATAAGAACTGAATTCGGTAAAGAGGAAGAGCCTACAATCATTTGTTTTGACAACAAGAATAGGATATAATATTCTGGGAGGCCGTGCGCAAGATCAGCAATGAATAAAATTAGCAAAGCCGCTAAACAAGACAAAATTATGATATTATAATAATTCTTTTAAGTGTTGAGAGCTATCAAGAAACTATTTATTGATTTGTAGAGTTCTCATCAAGAGCTTTTCAACGATACCCCACAAGACGTTTCAAAAGTTTCGAATTTTCATCCCCCGCCCCCACCCCCACCCTCACTCGAACCCCCGAATCGTTGGTGTCACTGTGAACTCCATAGGGAGTACTCTAATTTATTCAAACAAAGTTTCCCTCTATACTTCATAGGGGCCGAGATAAAAATGTTTTAAAATTTCAACCCCCTCCCCCGACCACCCCCTTGGGCCAATTTTGCTCATTAACGAACTTGTCCGAACTATTGGGCCTAGAAATAACATATTAAAATTTGGTTCAAATATCTTCAAAATTACGGCCGCTAGCGTGTAAAGATATATATATATATATATATATATAGGTAGATTTTTCTTCGAAATCTACCTAAAAACTCAAAAGGGAAAAATTATTCCTTAATCTTTCCTCTAGTGATGTGAAGCTCAGTTCACACTTAAATACAGGTAAAAAATGATGGCTGATCCATGGCAGAATCATTGATAATGGAAATTCAATTTATTCATCAATGGATTTGGGTACCGTATATCCCTCTATGATATTCTACTTTCAAGTCGATATTAAGAAGCCCAGTTCACACAAATATGTACCGGTAGTTAAACATGGAACTCGTTTACAGCTATTTTGTAAGTAGCTGGCATTTGCTCCTTATTCCAAACTAAAATGTATCCAGGATAAATATTTGTTGAAATTAGAAGAATTTGCATTATCATGTCTTGTGAATTTCATGGACCCCTAATTATTAAGCATCCAGAACCAACATAATTATTTCATGATTAAAAATTAGAACCCTAGGTTGTATAGGCCTGAATCTGACATAGGTAATATTTTCTTTTTCCTTCCCAAGGATGAGTTGACCCATACGGACGGGTAATATAATTCTGGTTATTAATATTTTGTATTTCATGCCTTTACCACTGCCCTATTCAGCTTATAAATTATTCTCTATGAATCTAGCTTAGTTTTAATTTCATTTGTTATTCTTACAAGTTCATAGTTCATTTATTTACTGTATGTCTTGACAATTATTGTCATTTAATCTCAATCTCAAAATGCCTTCATTAATTTCGCTAAATACCTTTTTCTATTTGAACATTTCTTTATTTACTTCATATTTTACCTTGAGATTATTTACTTCAGTATAGCATTTCATCATGAATTGATCATAATTAATTTAATATTTTGATCGAGCTATTTTGGGTTGGTGGATATGATTATTTTAACCGTTTGTTGTTTTAAAAACAAGATTCAAAATGTAACAACTTCAGCAACACATTCCATTCATTATTTCCAAGAGCCAAGGGTTCTTATCCAATTCATTAAGAATTTCTAGCAATTCAGAATATTGTTATTTCGGACGAAAAGCCTTTCTTTCATTTTCATCACGTCTTTAGTAAATTAAGCAAGCATGAAGACTGCATATAATTTATATTAAGGACCACAAGGAGTCTTTTTCCTAAGATAATAAATTTTCATCTTTAACTTCAACACATTCATACCAGTCAAGATGAAGATTCTTCCTTTTCGTGAGTAATTATTCGTGAACTACATCTTAAAGGTACATTCTCGACATATTTGTTTGGACTGAGGATTAGTTGGTTTTTAGGGAGATCTTCGCAGTCTCATAGAGGAATCAATGTTATTGTGATTGATAAATAAATTAGACATTAATCAATCAGCAAGATTTTCAAAGTGTGTAAATCACTTGAATCAATTTAAATGCTCCTTTCAATTGATTTGAGCTTCATATAGACATTCAAATTTCTCTATAATTGCACAAACCATTAATGTGCAATAATCTACCTAGTGAGAAACAATAACTTCACTAATCTGTATCTGTTTGCTATAATTAAAATATAGCTGGTCCTCTGATTATGTACTATCCAATACATTTATTTGTATTTAATATAGATTCATAAACATCAAGATTTGTGACAAACATTTTTTTTTAAAAGCATGTAACTTATTAGGTCAATCAAGTAACAACATATCAAGATTTATCTGCCTGTAATTTCTACAAATCGACTGTGGATTCATTTATTAAGTTGTTATTGTCGGGACTATACCTTAAATCTAAACACAGCTTCTTCGTTACATGCATCATATGTTCTATGTATGTACTTCTCCATAATAGTGCAAGATACCGAGTGTTCGGAAATTCATATTACAAACTTCTAGGGCTAGTAGACAATATTTCGAATAGGAACCCATGTCCGGAAACACACAGCCATTATAATGTGTCGGATTTGCCAGTGTTGTTTTGCAACTGGATAGGCAGTACATGACGTCGGAGGATCACCTGATGGCATGTGACATTTACTCTGCTGTGGTATCATGCCTGGAGCTCCATTCACGTGCTTGTGCTTCTCCGATGTCCATCAGGAACTGTGGTTTCAGCACGATGGCGCACGGCTGCACTTTACACGTGATGTCCGGGGACATCTGAACCGAAGATTCGGGCAAAGATGGATAGGCTGGGGTGGTCCTATTGCATGGCCCCCATGATCGCCGGACTTAAAGTCATTGGACTATTTTTTCTGGGGTTGTAAGAAAGGTATGGTGTACGAGACTTCCGTAGAGACCGAGGAAGAAGTGCTGGCAGAGTGATGGTCATTACACAAGAGATTAACGGGACACCAGGTGTGATGGAATGAGTGTAACGGAAAATGATTCGTCGGTGCAATGTGTGCAAGCCTCTGTTGTAGTGAGCAGTTTTGTATGGGACACATCCAGTGCAGAATACAGAAACAAATTTTTTTTTTTCCACTGTTGACACAAATGTTATTGTGATCAATGAAAGTTATTTTGTTACTTTGGTACTGTTACCAAAAAATTTGACTTTTGTCTGTAATGAGTCAAACGTCATTTACTTCTGTACCTTACGTCACACCTCATTTCACATGGTGCTCTTCTGATGTCATGTACTGCCTCTCCGGTTACAGAACAACACCAGAAAATCTGACACATTGTAATGGCTTTAGCATGGAACGGTACGTTTCCAAACATGGGTTACTATATAAAATATTGTCTACTAAGTCCCCTCTACTAGCCCTAGAAGTCTGTAATATGAATTTCCGAACACCCGGTATAGCAAAATTTTCCCTGTCATAGGCTACCTATAACTTAAAGTTTTATGTCCTCAGATTTTAACTTTCCCGAGGTGATTAGCCCCCATATAGATAGTTCTCTGCCAGGTAAGCAAGCTTTGCTAGCCTTCTGGCAAGCCATCTATAATGGCCTGCTAGCTGGCAAACCCCTAACAATGTTAGGCGGTCACCCAGAACTGTCAACAACATGCTTTCCGCCTGCAAACCACGAGGCACTAGCTTCCTGCATCAATATGGCCGACATGCCGGAGTGAAGATCATGAAGAGGAAGCAAAAAGAAGGTTGCTGAAGCGATATAAGGATCGCGAATATAAGGTGCGATTCCGATTTGAAAAGGAAACACTGAAAGGATGCTGCTGGCCCCTCCTCCTTGCCTTGAACGCATGATGTTTCCAACGATCTTTGCCGAAGGCATTCTCAGAAGGAGAAGATATTCAGCACAGCCATCTTAGTAACATACTACTACTGTATTGCCAACTTACACTTTGAATAATACAATGTTCTTATGCTTAAAACTAGTATGATAATCTTTTATAAATCTAGTAACACTAGATGATTATTTTCAGAAAATGTTCAGTACTAGCAGGTGCCCGTGGCTTCGCCCACAATAAATAATTGAAAAATTAGAAATTAAGAGTATAATAATTATTAAAGCATTATATTTATGAACACTTGCATGCAAATCATTCATAAACTAAACCATTAATAATTAATGAAACAGGTAAAATTCCGGCTTTAGAGTACATTTCACGATTAGAAAGCGCCGCCTGGGAAAACGATCTCAGATTCGATTAAGCAGTTCCAAAGCTGTGAACACATAATACGCAATGTTTCTCAACTGTTTGTTGACAGAAAAATATGATATGAATTTTATTTGATAAATTCATTGTAATTTTCAGAAATTATATAATTTTTCTAGGGAAGGAGTGATTTGTTTGGATTTTTATTGTCTGTGATACTTCCAGGGTTAACTATCAATATATTAAAGCTGGTGGGAAGGAGTGATTTGTTTGGATTTTTATTGTCTGTGATACTTCCAGGGTTAACTATCAATATATTAAAGCTGGTGCCCGCGGCTTCGCCCGCCATTATTAATTGACTCCCGGTTTTTAAAGAAATTTACACTGGCAGTTTATTAAAAATGTTTGTGGTTCAGGGCTATGAAAATTGTCAGTAAAAATAAAATTAGAATATTTGTTTATTGTGTTCATTTCACTTAGGCCTTATATAATAAAGAAACGGTTTTCCTAATTTTGTACTGTTCGTGAAAGTTTCGACTGTGAGAGACGAACATCACCGAGTATACCCGATGTCTCACGATGTGAGGGAGCGAGTGAGCATGCTATTTAGGGCCGTTGAATTGTATAAGAGTAGATTCCTCATAAATATTCTTAAAAAATAAAACCAGTGAAAATTCATAATGACTTTTTCCCTATAATATGGTCAGTATGATGTAGCCAATTTAGCTTGACGCCATGCGCCTACATGGTTGCCATATTGCTGCAAAATCTGGAATCTCTGCTGGCAGGGCTTTATAGTTACCATAAGCATGCATAGTCCAAAGGGTCTGCCAGCTGGATATGGGTACGCTGCAATATCTGGCAGAGCTTCATAAATCTGGCCCTAAGACAACAGACTATGGGACTGGTTATAAACTTGTGATGTACTAACACTTGAAATTACAGGAAAAAGGAAAGAGAAGACAGAAGATGGAGAAAGGAAGAAGTCCAAAGGAGATAGAACAGGGACCTGGCATTCTGTTTTAAAACAAACCTGTACAGTGCATCAGTTTTGCAGCAGCAAACTAATGTACGTAAAAAAGAAAGAAAGAAAGAAAAAGAATGGCCATGACAGATCATGCAGCAAAACCAGAGATCTGCTGAAGTGACTGTAAAGTGATGCTGCAGTAACTGTAAAGTGCTTTATGTTCGCTTTAAAAAAGAATTCAAGGAGAGTCATCTAAGCTACCTGCTCAACTTAAAAACCGCTGAATCTGTTCAGTCCAAGAGGACCCTAAGAACCACAATCAGTAATTGTAATTTAAGTTTATCAAAGAGCCTATCATGCAAAGAATATCAAATTCATGACTTCAATATTCTTGCATCTTGCTGCAAGCACTGCAAAAACTTGTAAAATTACTGTTACTGTTCACACTTCTTAGGCTCTACTTGTAATTTAATCTTCCAGCTCAACTCTTCCCACCAGCCTTTCCTTTCCCACTCGCCCTTCTCTTTTCTCTTTTTGTCCAACTATTTTTGGAGTTTCCTGTAATTTCAAGTAGTAGTAATTTCCAATTAAGTTCATTAAGTGCCAGAATGGTACTTTCTGAGATTGTGTAGTGGATGGGAAAATGTCTGTCCGTCTGTCTGTCCTGTACCCATGATAACCCAAATATTGCTTTATTGGATTTTCATGAAACTTGGTATATGCATTTATAATGTCCATGCGAAGAAGCCTAATGATTTTGGACCAAAATCGGTTGACCGGTACCGGAATAATGCCCAATTTAGTGCTTTTTTTATGGTAATGTATTAGAAAGAATTCATCAAATGCAAACCAGTTCTCATGACAACATATTGTTTTACAGTGTTAATTTACAGCTTTGGAAGTTGCAATACAGTTAGCTTTGACAAAAAACACCACCCACATACTCCTTCACATATGCTTGTTCTTCCATTAAGCCCTGCTTAATTAATCAATCTGGAGCTTAACTTAGAAATTGATTAAAAAATAACTTAATTTCTGCATTTCATAATTGAAATTATCACGATTAAATAAAAGCATTCTGCCACTTTGTTACAACAGTTTACCTGATTTTATTACAATTAAAAAATTTTCACAGTATCCAGGACTCAAACCACCTCCAGTTGGTATCCGGCTCCAACCCTGAGGCAAGACAGTGCAAAATCAGGGCGTAAAACTCCCTAAAACTTCCCCTACCTTCCCCTTGCCAGCCTTCAAGCTGTTCTCTGCTCAAACCTTTCCTCCCTGTGCTTAATGTTATACTGCGCTATGCGATATTAATTGTAATTAAAGTACAATCACCCTCGCACCAAAAGAGCTATTTTCAGAGTCAATATAATATTTCATAATGTTTCACAATATTGCACGATTATAATAAATGACCGTTGCACCATAATGGCTATTTTCAGAGCCAACATAATATTTCATAATACTACGGTACCCGATTATAATAAATTACCCTTGCACAAAAAGGCTATTTATTATGTACTAAAGCTCTCCAAACTTACACAGATGAATTTTGCCTTCACTGCTCAGCAATCACTCATGGCATAGTGGTTAAGGCTGCTAGCTATGATGTTAGTGGACCTGGGTTCGTATACCGGTCGATCCGATATTTACGGTTAGGAATAGGTAACACATAGGTATGTAGGGTGATGAGGAGGTGATAGAAAGATAGGAAGGTGGAGGAAAAGTAAGAGAAGAAAGGAAAAACAAATTATTACATTTTTCCCCACTTCACTTTCTGCCTACTAGATGACGCTGTGGTTCGGCATTGTCAGTAGTTCAAATCACGCCATTAGTAAGTATTAGTGGAGGGCTAGGATGCCACAAGTATTTGTTCTTTTCCCAAAATAAGACATGAACGAGAAAATAAGAGAGGTACAGAAATTCTAAAAGTTTAATAGAATATGTAGGCCCACAAAGGCCTATCTTTGATTTACCACTCTACAGTTCGTAATATTTTTATTTTAAAAGTGTGGAAAACTGCCAAATTTTATGTTATATTATCCTTAGAACCTATCGATTCCATTTATTAGCACCTTATATCTGTACGAAAGTTCTAAATGTAGGCCTAAGTAAAATCGTGAAGAAGTAGGCACAAAATTAACCTAAAATGGCACTGGGAACTGCTGTCAAAACACAAATTTCCTGATGTTTTACTGTCGGGAAATTGGTAACATGTCCATAATCAAATACTCCAAACCTAGCAGTAAAAAACTGGTCTTGGTGGTTCAGTCGCTATCGAGGCTGAGGTATCAACCGGAAACAAAACTTCATATCTACCCCAGATTTCCCTCCTGTTTTTCTGTATTGGGGGCTATGCCCCTAAAGCTTTCCTGCTTTCCACCAGACCCCCTTCACCGAGAACTTCGAGAATGGTAACTTTGTACCGTATCAGGCCTGCATCCCTTTCCTGTTCTTATTTGAGGGCTTTGCCCCCACCCCCTTCCAAGCTTCCACCAGACTCCCTACACACCAGGAGCTTCTAGTGTGGTACTTATTATAAATAGTAATGGGGGAGGGGGAACCTAACAATGTAACTAGATGGAGAGCATACGTATACAGAACTACTGGTACTGGTAGCACTGGATTTAAGCCTTTGTGGGAACGGCCAATGAAATACAAGATCATAGGACATTCAATGGGAGTGTTGGTGTTCAACCTTAGGGTCGCGTAATCACTCTGAACACCTTGCTTGGAATTACAGTAGAGTGCTATACTAAACCCCACTTAAAATTTAAGGCTGAGCACGGTTGCCCAATGTAGCAAACAGTACACTTCTTATCAATACCCAAATACATCTAAAAAACATATACCGTACTTGCCGCACCCTAGTCCCTCGCTTCTACTTACTAACAGGACCCGCCTGGCGTGTGATTTGAACTAGCCTACTAGGAACGTCAGGCCACAACGCCATCTAGTAGGCAGAAGGTGAAACGGGGAAAAATTAAATAATTTATTTCTTCTTCCTTCTCTTGCTTTTCCCTCCTCCTTCCTCCCTTTCCCTCACCTCCTCTTCAACCTACCTACCTATTTGGGACCTATTCCTAACAGTAAATTTCAGACTGACCAAGCCTTAACCACTAAGCCACAACTGATGGCTGAGCATTGGAGGGAAAATTCATCTATTTAAGTTTAGAGAGCTTTAATACATAAATAGCCGTTTTGGTATAAGGGTCTTTTTTATAATTAGGGAATATTGTGAAATATCATGTTGGCTCTGAAAATAGCTGTTTTGGTGCAAGGATGATTGTACAGTCGGTCAAATAAAAAACGTCGGGACTCGTATGCAGTTAAAATTCAAGTTTTAACGCATTAGTTCACAAGTTTCCTATAAAAACATAAAATACAGGCCATTCTCGGAACATATGAGGCCATGCGACAGGAGGGAAAAAATGAACGAGGGAAAAAATTGAACGCGGAAAGCGCAACACACGATATTCAACTTAATGTATTGTCATAATTCATTTTGCTTTGTGTCATCGCCACATACAAATGCTAAAGTGAGAGAAAGTGTAGTTAGGGCTGTAATTGACCTGCATTTTTCGGCCTCTGAATCAGCGAGAAGGTTCCATATTTATGAAAGAGCAGCTCGGAGGTGGGAACTTCACTATAATGCGACCGGAAGTTTTCATAGGAAACCCGTGGATCTGGCCGGGCACGTATTTCGATGCTAGATTGGTTGCAGAAGTTGAGCGTAAGTAATTGATTTTGCACTACAAGTACCGGTATTGTAAAATAAAATCTTTAAAAAATGCTCCTTGAATAAACATATTCCTCGCGAATCTATTATTAATATTATAAAAATTTGCAACCAAGAATATGGCAGATTTGAGGCATATAGCCACAGCCTTCTATACATGTTTGTTTTGGAACAAAACTGACTAAATAATCAAGAAAATACATGGATAGACAAGAGGCATGTGTGAACCTAACCTTAAGTCTTCCTGTACATGCGCATATGCTCGTTCGTGATACTTTATAAAATAACGCCCGACATTTTTTATTTTACCGACTGTACTTCAAATACAATTAATATCGCATAGTGCAGTCTAACATGCAGTAAAGAGGGGAAAGGTTGCAGCTGGCCTTGAGTGGCGAGCAGTTTGAAGGCCTAGTAGGAGAAGGTAGGGGAAACGGGCCGTCGCCATGGCAATGTGCGGTGGAGAGTTGAGTGAGAGCTAGGGTGCAACAAATACTTGGATTTCCACATGAAATTGGCGAAAGATAGATTTAGGTCACACACCACCCAAGCTCCGCCTGCTCTCAGCTGCCGGTTGCTTCCCCTTGCTTCCGAGCCTTGCGCACGCACCTCACTATTGTACCCTTCATCATATGCATCAAAATATACAAAATCACAGCGTTACGAAAATGACCCATGTACCAGATCAAAAGTACGGGAAAAAGCCAATATATGTTGCACCCAAGTCTCCCATTCTACTCCCTAATGGGACCCACATGGAAAGTAGGGGTTTTGGGTGGGGGAGACATCTAGCGGTGGCATTTGAACTATTAGCGGCTACGTTAGCACCATCTAGGTGTAAGAAGGTGAAACTGAAAAACATTTTTTTTTCTCTCTTTTATTCTCTTTTCCCTCCTCCTTTTCCTCTCACCCTACCTACCTATTTGGGACCTATTCCTAAGAGTAAATTTTGGATCGGGTGGGATTCGAACCCGGGACCGCTAGCATTGTAGCTAGGAGCCTTAACCACTACGCCATGACCACGAGTAATCACTGAGGGGTGAAGGAAGATCTGGTATATTTTAGTTTAGTAACAAGTTATTAAAAAGCTGCTCATCGGAACTCAGTAAACCTCTTAGTCACATATGCAATTGTTCATTAGAAAATGGAATATTTCCAGAAAGACTGAAGCATGCTATTGTTAAGCCCCTCTTTAAAAAAGGTGACAAAAATCTACCATCAAATTACAGACCTATATCGCTCTTAACCTCATTTTCAAAAGTTTTTTGAAAAAGTCATGTACAACCGCATAATACACTATCTTAATTTGAATGACATTCTTACTTCATCTCAGTTTGGATTTAGAAGTGGCATGTCCACTGAGAATGCTACATTTCAACTTACTACAGAAATACTGGAAGCGTTAGATAAAAAGAAATATGCTCTGGGAATTTTCTGCGACTTAGCTAAAGCGTTTGACTGTATAAATCATGAAATATTACTTCAAAAATTGGAACATTATGGGTTCGATAATTTAACACTTAAGTGGTTCAAATCATATCTTTCTGATAGAACTCAAAAGGTAATAATAAATGGAAATGAATCTAACTTAGGGGTTGTTAAGAATGGGGTACCTCAGGGATCAATACTAGGACCTTTGCTATTTTTAATTTTCATTAATGACTTGCCCTATAACTTAAGTGACGAATCAAAGGTATTGCTCTTCGCAGATGATACTAGTGTACTTGTAACAGGAACGTCACAAGAACATTTATCAAGAATAGCTACAAAGGCTTTTCACGAGTTAAACACATGGTTTCTAGCTAATAAAATGACACTTAATATTGATAAGACCCATTTTATACAATTTAGGACAAAAAACAGATGTATCTCAAATCTTGAAATTAATTATGGAACACAAATCATACAAGAAATTAGCAATGTAAAATTTTTAGGACTGCAAATTGACCAAAATCTTGACTGGAAGACACACATAGAAATGATAAGTCCAAAACTGAGTTCAGCGTGCTTTGCTTTAAGAATTTTGAATAATATATTAAAACAGGATGCATTACTTATGGTATATTTTGCATATTTTCACTCGGTAATGAGGTACGGGATCATATTCTGGGGCAACTCTTCCCATAGGGAGAAAATATTTACATTACAAAAGCGGGCAATAAGAATAATATGTGGAAAGAAAAAAAGGGAATCTTGTAAACCGCTATTTGAAAAATTAAAAGTCCTCACTCTTACAGGGGAATATATATACTCTGTTATGTGTTATGTAGTGAATAATATTGATAAATTTCAAACTAATTTTAGTGTACATGGACGTACTAAGTTACCAGAAACATGAATGATCTACACAGACCAAATAACTCGTTAAAACTCTTTCAGAAGGGTGCTTATTATTCTGCAGTACAGATATATAACAAGCTTCCAAACAACATTAAATTATTATGTATTCAAAGAAAGAGCAAACCTTTCAAAACAGCTGTCAAGGAATTTTTAATAACTCACACCTTCTACACTTTGGAGGAATATTTCCAGCTTGGATAAATTTGGCAGCTTGCAGTTTCTGTAGGCCTATATTATTGTTATAACATGCATGTATTTTTTGAGCTGACGTGTTCTATATCCTTGAGCCCCGCTCAACACAGGATCTACAGGACAAGATATCTACATCTACATCTACATTTAATACATGAGAAGAGTTTTACCGCAAGGATAGTTTTTTATAATTTTGAAATATTTTGCTAGCTATAAATTTTCCTGCATCAATTAAGTCTTATTTTATATTACAATATGGAGTTTTTTATAATAGTGAAATATTATGTTTGGTACAAGGGTCATTTTTATAACAAAATATTTTGTTTTATAATAAATTGTGAAATATTGTGTTTGGTGCAAGGGTCTTTTTTAGTATGAAATATACATATACGGTAGGCATATATATATATAAAGAAAAAAATAAAACAGGCCGTGCACGAGTCCCCCACTCCAACCCGCCTGGAAAGTAGGGGTTCCAGGTGAGGGAGACATCTAGCGGTTTTTATAATTTTGAGATATTTTTTTTAGTTACGAAAAGAGCAGTGTTGGTGCAAGGGAATTAACCTGCATCAATTAAGCCATATTTTAAGTTATAATACGGTGTTTTTTTATAATTGGAAAATATTATGTATGGTGCAATGCAGCCATTCCATGAAAAGTGAGCCTGTTTTGCCATATTTGTATTTTTCAGTAAGGTAGACATGTTGTATGTCAAATGAAAGCTAAAAGCTTATATTTTTAAATGTGGGTACTCATTTTTTATGATCTGCAAGTATCATTTTGTTATTGATTGTTAAATTTGAACATAACGAAAGCAACCAATTTCTTGAAAAAGTAACAGTTCGTATTTAATCCCTATTGTTGACAGCCTGGAGAATCAGCTGATTATTTCTCTCCAAAAGTTGTTGTTCAGTATAGCCTATTACTAGTCTTATGAAGTATTATTATTTACTACCAAGAGTTAACTATAAATTTTGTTACTTGTATTTACGAGGTACTATGCATTTGTCTGAACCGTAACAAAAAAAGTGAAAAAGTTTATTTTATATGTTAACAATAATTTGTACAATAGTAATCTATATTAATAAAAGGAAGTGTCTGTCCTCCGTCTGTCCTTCTGTCTGTCCGCGATGCCCAGCGAAATCTACTGAACGCAGAGATCTGAAATTTTAAACATAGATGGACTAAAGGGTCGGAAAGTGCACCTCGAAGCCGGAATTTTTATTTTAGCTTTCCTTCGAGAGTTATGAGTGAAAAGCGGGCAGAAAACGTGTATTTTTTGCGATTTCGAAGGATCAGTTTCAGTAATATATTTCAATGTTAAATCAATTACAGCTGGCTTTGGCTATTTTTGTCATCATACCTCATAGCCTACCTTGGAAATAAAAGCATTGCGATCGCTTGAATTTGTAAGTTCATCGTGGACGATTCATTTGTTTAGAGTGTCAAGGCCCGCAGATATATGAAATTTTCAACCTACACGGAAGAAGGATATCAACATAGGCTTAATTATGGTCAAACATTGTTCGATTTGAACGAAACTCACTATACAGGGGTTTTCTGAGCCAAGGAACTGGAACCTGAGGTCGCTTTTCCTACCAGGGGACGCTACCTAATCGTGGAATACACTCCACGTGATTTAGGTGTTAATAAATATAATGATTTAACTATTATGCTCTAACTTTATGCTCTTTTTTTATCGCGGGCGAAGCCGCGGGCACATGCTAGTATTTAATATTTTCTAACAAGAAGGGTTATGTAACTCATATCACTTATTAAAATTTTTGCATATTAATTTATTTCCATTTAATGAGCGTTACGGTCCAGACACCAAAAATGAGGACAAATACCCAGTGTTGACCCAAGTTTTAAATTACCCATTAATTTGAACAATTTCTAGATTAAAGATGAGCTTAAAAGACAGACTGTGATAAACTGGATTTTGGAAAAAATGTTTCAGTGAAAGAACTGGTTTTAAAATTAATTATCAACTCCATTACCGAACGTTAAGAGACGCATAGGCAGTCATCCTATTTTGAAAAGGAACAAAACTAAAGTGGAAATGAATGAACTTGTATAATGTATTACAGATACATTTTGCTGAGAATTACTCACTCATTGCACAGGATGAATTAATTCAGTCAGCTCATTGGGCCCATCAACAAGCAACACTGTTCACAGCTGTTGCCTGGCTCGTCTACTTATTCATGTAAATGCGTAAAAACTCAATGTTCAGACAGGAACTCCTCCACTGAGTAATAGTTATGCAATAAAAATATTTTTTCAGCTATAATTTGCTGTCTGGACATTTCTGAAGACAATCATATGAGAAATGAAAGCAGAATTTGCTAATGTAGGCCTACTAACGTAGTTAATATAAAAATATGTTCTAATGGTTCAGCAGCACAATTAATGAATTTTTTTTTTTACCTTTTTCAATCTCCTATTCTTTGGAAACAAGTTTCTCTAAATATTGAATGTAATATTTAGGCACCACTCTATGGGAGAGTGGCAGTGGATGGAGTTAGAAGTCAAAGCATAATGTTCGGATACCAGCAAAGAGCCAAAAATATTTTTTGGATACACCTGAGCAGTTTTATAATGTGCAAAAAAAGTAATGTCAGTAGTAAGAATACTATGGGTGCCGGCATGTGAAGTCAAAACCAGAGAAAAGGTAGTCTGGTATTCTTTGTAGTCCCAACCTACAGAGCGCTGATTACTTTCAGGTTACGCCAACCAGAAATAAATTACTAGTTGGTCAGACAAGTTCAGGTGCTTCACCATGATAATTTATTATCACCCTTCCTTAATCATCAGAGTAAATTAAATTTTGTGATTTTGTCCTTGTCAAGCTGAAATACATACTAGGCTGAGGTAGGCCTACTTAACACTATTAGCGATGATTACAGAATCAACTATACTAATTCCAGTAGTACATCGACATGGATATGGTCTCAAGAAAAAGGTCATCTTTGTAGGCCTAGTACATGCTTCAGTCGTTTGTGTGGTCAAACTACCTACTGTCACTCATAATAGTGGATAATTTGTTTTTAATAGACATAATGAGTCATCCTCATAAGCATTCACCATTTCTTTGTGACAACAGTTTTATAAACCCTATGAAAGGGCCTAAGTTTATGTTAAATTACTTATTTTGACTAGTTAAGTGCTCATGGATCCTAGATTTTGCAAAACATGTGTAAATTTTCTATTCTCTTAATTTGTTAAGTAATTCTCACTTGTGTGATTTTACACAGTGTCTGAACCGTAACAGCATGTGTCTGGACCGTAACATATTTTGAAAATTCACTGTGTGTTAATTATTGAAAATTTGAGGCTGATCAATAGTGCATAATTATCCTTGAACATTTATAAAGAAGGAAAAAAATATGATTCACCATAAAGTTGTGACAACTCACAGAGTTTTACATATCTTTACAAAAATGACATGGGTAACCTTCCGTGTGAGTCTGAACCGTAACAGGGTACTTTTTATAAATTTCTTGAATGATTAATGTTGAGATGGGATTAAAAATACATCAGGGGTGAAGTACTATTTGAAGGCAATTCATACATATTATTAACCTTTTTGAAAATTTATCTTAACAATGAGTATGAGGACTCCAAAAGTGTGTAAATGTCTGGACCGTAACAATGGAATGGCTGAATGGTCTTTTTTATTACGAAATATTTATTTTGTTTTTTATAATTGTGAAATGTTCTGTTGGCATATGGGTCATTCTCCAGAAAAGGGCAGATTTCAATGTTAGAATTTTTTTTTAAATTATTTTTTATTTTGGACCATGTAATTTTTTTTATGTAATATTTCTTTCTGCAGAGTACTACTGAGGTACTTGCCCTACTTACCAAGTGGTATTTTGCATTAAATTAACAAGGTTAGAAAATGGCGCATTCATGGAGGTGAGAAAATAGTAAGAAATAGTAATTATATAGAAGTTATGTGAGAATTAGAATTAATTTACTGTATAAATGTTATCATGAAAGAGAACAATATTTATTACCATACAAATGGTTTAACACACGACTTTTTACTTATTTTTATCTATGTTAAAATAGATTATCACCTTAAAATCAAAACTTTAAATCAAAACATGATATATTGTCATAAACTATTAGACTATACCAGTATCTTCTTTAAACAAAAATAAAAAATGCAGACAGTTAAATATGTCATCAATTACAACATTAATTACACCTCCATGGATAGGACTCGAGAGTAACAGTAACGGAGGTGAGGGTAACGGAGGTGAGATTTTTCTCTAATTTGTCAAACAGCTTGGGAACATTTGAGGTTAGAAAATCTCAGTTCTAGAGTTTAACTTTGCATTCCTTATTATTATAATTTATAGCAAAAGTAAATATAAAAACATACAACTTTACCGTTGGGTGTAGGTAACGGAGGTGAGGAAGTCCAATTACCAACTCTGCATTTAGCCCTTTTACACAAACAAAAAATACTTAAAAGCACATTAACAGCTTGGCTTTATATAAACGATAAGAAAACTGCCAAAAGTTGGAGTCCAAGGAAAATAGAAAGACTACAGTGCCATATCTGTGGAAATAATTGAACTTTTATATTGTTTCACGGAGGTGAGGACTCACTCTGGGACAAGCACGTTTAGTGCAAAAAATTGTTTTTACAAAATGATATATTTTCTTTTCAGTTATTAATGACTTATTTTTTGAGCTGTTTGTTCTTGTTACAACACTAAAATGGAATAAAAATTAAAGCCTGTTGAATTATGAAAGAATGAAAATGACAAGTCAGACATTGGGACATGACACGGAGGTGAGATCTCACATACTTTGCCCTAAAATGCAGAAAATTGTAACTTTTGTTTAAAAAGTGGAATATGGGATCAAATAGACCTTATTTCAATCTAACTTATCATAATAATTCATAATCCATAAATACTTATTTTACACCAGAAAATCAACTGTGACATGAATCTGCCCTTTTCTGGAGAATAACCCATATAGGCTATACAGCGTTTTTTATAATTGTAAAATATGTTTGGTTCAAGGGTATTTTTCTTATTATGAAATATTATTACCGGCGTTGAGCAGCGGCCGGCAGGTGGCTAGGAGACATGCTAGAAGCGGCCGGCGAGATAGGGGAAGTGGCCAGGCAGGTATTGCGTGGAAGGGAGATGTGTGGACGGCCTGTTCTACTCTTTCGCCTATATATATATGGTATATATTTACAATTGTGAAATATTATGTTTGCATAATAACGCAGTATAACACAGTGAGCTGCATTACCGGCAATGAGCAGCTGCCGGCCGGCCTTGATGCATGGTTGCTGGGATTCGTGCGGCTAGGAGTAGCAGCCATCATCATAGCTATGCTCAGCGGTGAGTGGAAGGGGAGGCTGCATGTGGCATATATCGGTTTTTCGCCAAAAATACACAATATATATATATATAGCCTATATATAAATTCCGAAAATGACCCTCGCACCAGAACGGTTATTTCTCATGTACTATAATGCTCTTTAAACTTAAATAGATGAATTTTCCCTTGGGAAAATAGAACTTTACGCCCCATGCGAGTCCCCCACTCCAACTCTCTAACTCCCTCTGAAAGCGGTGGCATTTGAACTACTAGCAGCGACAGTAGCGCCATTTCTTAAGCAACTGATGAAACAGAAAAAATAATTTATTTCTTTATTCTCTTCTTCTCTTCCTTTCCCGTCTCTTTCCTCTCACCTCCTCTTCACCCTACCTACCAATTTGAGACCTATTCCTAACAGTAAATTTTGGATCAACCGGGATTTTAACTCACGACCCCTAGCATTATAGCTAGGAGTCTTAACCATTACGCTACGAATGAACGTTGAGCACTGAAGGAAGCTTTCTTATATTTGAGTTATGATAGGGGGGATTTCATGAGTTTTAACGCAAGAATCGGTTTTTATAATTTTGAAATAGGCCTATTTTGTTAGTTATGAAAAGAGTAGTGTTGGTGCAAGGGAATTTTCTTGCATCAATTAAGCCATATATTATGTTATAATGCGGCGTTTTTTATAATTGTGAAATATTATGTATGGTGCAAGGGTATTTTTTATAATTGTGAAATATTATGTGGAGGTGCAAGGTTTTTTTTTTTATTGTGAAATATTAGGTGACATGCCAATTGCAATTCTGCATTACAGGCGTTGAGCAGAGCCTACAGTCATGATGGCATGAGTTGTGGGAAAGTGGGACAGCAGGCGGCACGCGGGAAGCAGCCAGGCGAGTGGAAAGGGGAGCAGAATGGGGCACAAAGTTCCATCTTGCCTTTCCCTTAATCACTCTGCAATCGCTCGTGGTGTAGTGGTTAAGGCTGCTGGTTACGGTGCTAGTGGTCACGAGTTCGAATCCTGGTTGATCCAAAATTCACTGTTAGGAATAGGTTCCAAATAGGTAGGTAGGGCGAGGCGAAGCGAGAGAAGGGGGGAAGAGAGAGGAAAAGGAAAAGAGAATAAAAGAAAAATCATGTTTTCCCAGTTTCACCTTTTGCAATACTAGCAACGCTATTTAGGAGATAATCAAAACCCTAAACCCCTCCTTCCCGGGCGGGTCCGATTAGAGAATTGGTGGGAGGAGCCTAGTGCGCGACCTAAAGCTATTTTTTCCCATGAAATTAAATGTGGCCTAAAATGAACAAAAAGGATAACAAATTTAATTAATTATTGAACTGGTCCTATATAAACTTCAGGTATAGTTCCTTCTACCTCACCTTAACAAACCAAATCCACTCTACACACTCCCTAGTGAGTAACTGATATAACTAAAAGCTGAACCCCACCCACCCTCTTCCTACCAAAGGCCAAAAAGATGCATTGCAATTTACTTACCCCTAGCGGATAAAACCTTGGTAAGCCACTAACTTTGACTTTGAAAATGCCTGACTTTGGCTGCAGTTTGTCATCGCCATTTGCCTGTGGTTTTTCTTCGCCGTTTATTTTCTCGTCACCATTCATGGTGGCATCTTCCGGCTCCTTTTTTATTTCATCACAGTCTACCTCCATTGCTTCCTGAGGTTCCTCTTTTACTGTTTTAGTACTCATTATATGAGTAGTCGATCTGCAAATCACCCGAAACGGTCGGTTTTTAAATGAACACAATATGGCATTAATCGATATATAGGGAAAACCTCAAAGCAGTAGCCATTGCTTGAGTAACAAGGTTAGGTTTTAGCAAGCACAATGCCCATCCTTTGTCATAGGCAGCCGGCTTTCTAGTTTTCTTAAGTTACCCTTTTGTACACATTGTTAATAATAGAAAATCATGTTACTTATCAAACTGACATGAAATAACATTATTTTTTTATGATTTATTTCATTTTACGAGAAATTAATTGAAAAATACTTACCACTTACACCCAACAGACAGAACGAGTACAGTAATTACTACCGCAGCCGTTGGTAACTGCGAGCGCTGTTGTCTGTCTGGCCTGAAGTGGCCTCAGATATCGATCTGATTAAAAATGTTGTCTCTCACAATACCTATTTTGCTTACTAAATGAGGGATGGAAGTCTTGTTTTCGTCAATTCAAATAAAAGTTAAGTAGTGATGTAATTGAATACATTGATCGAATTGTTGACATTTCGGGGATTCTTCAAGAAAAAAGTCGCGCCTGCGCAGAAACATATTTTTCATTTTAAGTTTGGCGGTCGTGGAGTGTACATGTATGAAGAGCGATGGGCGAAACCGCCTGTTAAAAAACACAAAATAATTTATGTGATAATGGTGTTCCTTTCGATTTTAGGAGGCTACGTCCTAACTTCTGTACTCTTTTTCAAGTACCCTAATTTAATTCATAGAAGAAGACAATTAAAATTCAGATGTCGACATATTAGTCACAGAGGTGGTGAGTCTGTCAAATTAATTTAAAGGAAATGGTAACGTGAAATTAGATAATTTAGGATCGCTTTTAGGTTTCTAAACTGGAAAATATGTGACAATCTTTCGCTAAATAAGTTTTGTACAATATAGTTATTTCAGCTGTAGATTGAAGATCCGCAGTTGAAAACGTCATTAATACGTGAGTAATTGGTCTTATTTTACAGGGGCTGGAGAAAACTATGAAAATACTTTAGCGGCATTTCAACAGTACGTACCGGTATTCATGTACCATAATTTATTTTAAATTGTAAATTGCATGTTTATAAAATACCGTAAGGGGTAAATTAATTTAAACGTTCCAGATTTTTTCACTATTTATTTTAAAAAGTGCATATATATTTGTTGCATAAGTTAACTATACAAATATTTATAAATTCTTGTCTTCATTGTTAGCTAGGAAACTTTCGAAATCCAGCTTAATGAGAAAGAATTGATGAGGAATTATACGGCCCATCTCTGCAGTTCCATCTAGGAACTGGTTTTGTCTGACTATTTTTCTGGGTTTTATTTAATAAATTTTTATAGAATATCTTTGTACAAGTTCCTCACAACTCATTGTGATCATCATGCTCCTCCCCAGTTTCTGGAATATGTCTTGTGTCTATTGAGTTATCTCCATCTTCATTCATCTTCATTCTCCATATTCACAGACTTCAGATCTTTCTCTTCCTTATTCTAGTTTCTTCCTCTCCTCTTCATCTTTGTTTCCTTAATTTTATTTTCACCTTTGAAAATAGACCTCCATACATTCTCTCCAACTTGTTTGACATGTTTGGGATCATCTCCGATAAGGATATTTTCAGAAACTGTTCCAGACTTGACCTGTCAAAAGATCAAAACCAATTTTGTAGTTGAATAAAAACACTTTCTTCAACGCACTTTATTTACCTTAGTAAACTTCTGGACGGCCGTTTCGCAGGTGGTGTTCCTGCATCATCAGCAGAGTGTCCTGCTGATGATGCAGGAACACCACCTGCGAAACGGCCGTCCAGAAGTTTACTAAGGTAAATTAAGTGCGTTGAAGAAAGTGTTTTTATTCAACTATTTGTTACACAGCGCTAAAGTCGGACACAAGAATGAATTTCAATTTTGTAGATTCCAACTTGTAAAGTTCTGCATCAGGTTGAGTATTCTGGGTTATCAATTCCTGGATGTACCCTTGGACCCTTGTAAATTGGATTATCATATTGCTTTGGTTTCCATTCTCCCTTGTTCTCACGATTATCGACCATTGGTGGTTCCCATTTATCATCAATCTCACTGTCCCACTGTTGAGGTTTGCTTGGATCAGGGCCAGGAAAATATCCCGGCTTATCCCAACCTCCTTGTTATCGAGATCATCAATAGATGCCATGTCATCCCACTCGATTTCTTTATTTCAGGGTTCTTAATCATCTTTGGTGGAATGATTTGATTTAGATTTATTGTCAGCACAATACAGGCATTGACATTGAGAACATAATTATTACAGTTATTACATTAAAAAATAGAACGTTAACATAAAACTACACTAGGAAGTAGATTTAAAAACTCTTCCATAGCATAAAAAGGATTTTTTACCAACCATTTGAAAAGTGTATTCTAGAATTTCTTCTTGTTATAACTAAGTTAGATTTACAAAAGAAGGCAGCTTGTTGTAACACTTGGGCCTAAATATAAATGAGAATTAACTGATTTACTGAGTCTAAATTGTGGAAAATTCAATGCACTGGTATTATAATCGTGTACTTCATTTCTGGAAGCATAATCAAAAATATTTATTTATTTATTTATTTACGTCCTACGAGATCAATATACACTGATATGGGACAGTGTAGATCAAGATAATCAACAGCGTATATGCACAGTGTATATGCACAAGTAACTTTAACAAGTACAAATTCACAATAGTTAACATTTCCAGTTCAATAAAAAACTGTTTACAATGAGCTCTGTAATCACTATTCTTTAAATTTCTAAGGACTTTCTTTTGTATTAAAAGAATGTCAAGAATGAAACCTAGTCGGCTTCCAGTCCTCAAGATTCAACTTTCTGTTTATTGATTAATCCTTGTATACTGGGTGTTTATGAATAACACTGAAATATTTTACCTGTGTACAGAGGGGACATAGACAAGCAACTTTTATTAGGAGTTCTTTGCTCTATGGATTCAATTTTTCCTGTTACAGCATAAAATCTCTCAGGGCATGGCCGCCACTGACTTCTAACATTAGAAAAAAAATGCAAAACAAAGGAACTTTGCTAATATTCTAGGACTGCAAATATCTGGTCCAAATGTGGTTTCACTAAACACTCTTTTTTCATCATATTGTAAGACCGCAAATATCTGATCCAAACATGATTTCACTAAACATCCTTGTTTTGTCAATGCTCTAGAAAGAGTTGAATGGGGTACTGGTAATGCATTCTTTTTTTTTCCTATGATACTTACATTCCTTCCTTTTTTTAATCCACTGCCTAGTGTTTTTACATAGCCATAACGCTGTCAGTTTGTTGGTGCTTATTCATAACAAATCTTGCAGCTTTTCTCTGCACCATTTCTAACTGTGTTATTAGGTCTGCCTGATACGGATCCCATACACTTACAGCATATTCCAAATTTGTTCTCACCAATGATTTATAAGCTTTGGTTTTTAAGTTCCTTCCCCTTAATGCTCTAGATAGGAAGTGCAATATTTTATATGCCTTGCTAATTAAATTTCCTATATGTGTATTCCAGTTCAATTCCTTATTGACAGTTATTCCTAGATAATTGCACGATTCTACTCTCATTCTAATTTCATTTTCCATTTCGTAATTACTTCAATTTCGTAATTATTTCCATTTTGTAACTCTATCTCAGAAGCTGAACTTAGTGCGTGAAAGAAAATTTCCTGAAATGATGCAAGTGTTGTGTGGCTGCAAGAGGAGGACATTTCCAACATATCTTGTGATGAGGTACATGGTTATTTTCATTTAATTCCCACTGTAAATGTGAGAACCAGAACCAATACACCGTTCGCGGCTTTATTTGTGTAGATATTTCACCCGATCACTCGGGAGTTAGAGCAGGGGCCGCCGCGACGTGGAAACCTGCATGATTGGCCAACTCTTGCGTGGGACTCACTGTATAAATATTACTATAAAATTTAATCTATTACTATAAACTTGGGGTACGTCATAGCATAGTGGTTGAGGCGCTGCGCTACAAACCAGAAGGTCACGAGTTTGATCCTTGATGAGGTCAGAGTTTTTCAATTGGCCTAATCTTATGGCCCTGGTGTCGACTCAGCTTCTAACAGAAATGAATACCAGGAGCAATCCCGGGGGTAAAGGCGGCCGGTGTGTAAGGCTGACAATCCGAATGTCTAGGAGCCTCAACCTTCTGGAACCCTCTGAGCCTCCATGGCCTGTATAGGGAACACCTTACTTTACTTTACTATAAACTTAATAGGCCTAAATATTTGTGAACAAAATAAAGCCAATTATTAATTTTAATATTTACATTTTCGTACTTATAACTAGGGACCGGATTTTTATGTTTTTAAAAACACTATTTTAGGTTTTCCATTAGGTGAAATAGGTTTTTTTAGGTTTTTTGTCCAAAATATCATTTTCGGGTAGAATCATTGGTTTAATGAATTTGAATGTGCTACATAGGATTGAATACATAATACTTGTGAAGTTTAACTTAACAAAATTGACTTAAATTTGTGTAAACCTGCTTTAAGACAATATTATGTAATTGAAGAAGGAAAGCATAAACAATCAAAAGAAGCAGTGAAAATAAGATTACCTCACATTTCCTGATACAGTATGTCACTAAATATCTTTCAAGATTCTCAACTGTGAAGTTCTTCTTGTTATCTCTTAGTTAATAGTTAATACTGTATCTAGACACTACTCTTCTCAGAATTCGAATCCGATGCTTCTAATTTAGTGAGTAAAATACTTTATGGTTGGATGTGGATATTGTGAAACTGATTATTTTCCTTTTGTCGGTTGTTACGCATGCTAAACGCACAACAGAACAAATAGAAACGAAAACTTCCCCTTTTCTAGAAAGGTAAATAATACGGTACGTGTTTCTGGCAGGCTTGACAAAATATTACCTTGCCATCTGTAGTGAAATTCAGATCATCGCCAATCCACTGCCGTAATAAACTCGATTTCATTTGTTTCGGCATAATTAACACGTCTTCTTAAAACTCACAGTGTGACCACTCAGTGTGAATAACAGGGAAGTACTAAAGGCAAACAAAAAAACAAGCGCTTTAAACACAGTAATCTTTATCCTTGTTCATACACAGCAACAATGGTTGTTCGTACGAATATTTTGAAAGGAATACGCCGGTACTCTTTTCCTCTCTTGATACTGTCCACCCTAGACGACAATGGGTTGAATGAAACGCTGGTGGTATTAATTTCTACCCGACCAAAATTATTCTCTCCCTGCAAAATATCGATTTCTCAACTGACAAACAAAAAAGGTGCCTAAATTAGATATTTTAGGTTTTATATCCCGTTTAGGTGTATTTAGGTTTTTATACCCCATTTAGGTATTTTTAGGTACCACAGAATTAATGTGGGTGAATCCTATGGACATGATTCGAAAAAGTGTATGAGCGCATTTTGTTTTGGAAGTAAGGGAAGAAATAGGTAAAAACCTAAGAATCCGGTCCCTACTTATAACCCATGACATTTTGGAATGTCGCTGGGTAAAGAGCGCTGCTGTCCATGTTTACATCTGCATATAGGTCCTTGCAGGGAGTGAGAGGAGGAAAGGAGAAGTAAGTAGTATCTGTGTCAGAATATCATTCACAGTAGTGTGCCGTGTTTTAGAAATACTTGCAGTTATGGCCTACCTTATAATTCTGAAGTGGAGCTACTGTTACAATGAGTTACGTATACTTACACTTAATGATGCTGTCTGCAGCATGACATAATGGAAACTCATCAGATTATAGATGAATGATATTTTGCGCTGAGTGTACTGCACAGTGACCGCCGGCATGGTCTTGTGGTTAGCATCGCTGACTACGGTTCTGCCGGCCCGGGTTCGATCCCCGGTACCTCCTCAGATTTTTCTGAGGTAGGGAGGTCTGGTAGGGGTGCACTCAGCCTTGTGATTCAAATTGAGGAGCTATTGATAGAGAAGTAGCGGCTCCGGTCATGGAAACCACCATTAACGGCCGTGGGTGTCGGCATGCTGACCACATGCCCCCCAATCCTGCCATCTGCCTATAGGTAGATGATGCAGCGGTCGGGTGGTAGGCCTTGTCCCTTCGGGGATGTTGCACCACGGGTTTTAGTTTAGTACTGCACAGTACGATGACATCACTGTGGAGGAAGATAGTTTGTAAACACGACATCTGCAGAGATATTTGTCTTGATTAATAATACTGAAATGATTGTAAGCAGTGGAACTATAAAAACGATATATCTTTCCATAGGATTTGAGCGGGGATTTAAAATACGTACTTAATACTGAATAGTACTCTAAATTGAGGTTCTTTATATTGAGATTATACTCTATTTACTTTTAAACTGAGAAGAACAGTAATCAGAAAGAAGGAACAAATTTTGGATCTTTGAATCAGGTTGTTTCTGTTGAGTGATGATTCTAGGAACTTTTATGGGTGCTTAGGTAAAATTAATTAGACCTACAAGCTTACAGTCTACTTTCCATTCCCCTTACACAGGAAGTATTTAAATATGACCAAATCCAGTTTTGTGGTATTCCTCTACGCTCTGATTCCTTAACTGTCTAGTTTTGTTATTAATTTTTTTATTATTGACACAATCAAATGCTTTTGACAGGTCAGGGAACATTGCTATTACGTATTTTTTGTTGTGTAGTGCCTAAATTATGTACAGTAGTGTCTAGTATGGAACGAAAGCATGCCGAATTTCTAAAATACCATTACTGGGAATAAGGGCTTAAAACTGTTATTGCCAAAATTAAAAAAATGTGTTTATTGGCCTGAAATATATATAAAAAAAAAAAAAAAAAACATTATAAAACATGTTAATATAGATGTAGTTAGGCTTACTTTTCTATGAAACAAAAATTATACTTGGCAATCAATTACAACAGAATATTTTACCTCATTTCTTGCCATTTCCTGTCATAGTTGCCAAGTAATCCAAACTGTCAGGTTATCGGATGCCGAGTTTGCAGGACTCTGCTGCATTACTTCCTAGTCTACATGGATAACCTAGGAGTTGTGAAATTAAGTTCATTGCTGTGCTTATTTTCTATGAGTATTTTCTTTTTTTATTTGCAGTGCTATGGAAGTTGGGACAGACATGTTAGAACTGGATTGCCATTTAACAAAAGATGGTCAGGTTGTTGTATCTCATGACAACAACCTGTTAAGGAGCACTGGTGTGGACTGCAATATTTCTGAGCTGAACTACAAGGATATTCCTCTTCTTAAACCAGAACTTCCTCTTGATTTTGATCCTGGTAATTGTTTAATTTGACTAATATAGAAAATTGCATACCTTGAGTGCTTTGTTTATGTTGCAAACACATAATTATTTTAAATTCTTGTGGTTGTGAAAGCCTTCCCTCTGCTCTGGACATATTCCATCCATATGGAAACAAATCCTTGCTTCCTAACTATACACGATCTAACTAAAGAATGAAGCAGATGTAAACAAAGCGAAATGTAGCACTCTGCCGACCAAGTGGATTTTAATGCGGAAAATGCAAACGAAAAAGCAAACAGTTGAAAGGCGTGTTGATATTAGGTTAACAGACAATTAAATGAAATAAATAAATAACTACATAAATACACACATAAATGGCATATAATTGTGCCTTGCTTATAGTACAAAAAGCAAAGCATACCCACATCTATAAAGCCTGATCACTCCTATATGTAAAATAATCAGTCATTTTCCATTCCCTGTTGCATTCTATATCCCTGTGCTTACCCCCAATAGGAAAGTCTGCTTCTTTAATTTTATGGTATTGTCACTCCATGCTTTTAATGGTGTGTGGCCTGCGTTAACCCAAGTTTCATCTAGATAGTATAGTTTCCTTCCCATTCATCTGAATTATCTTCTCTGACATAAATAATGTCAGCATCACAAAATATCTCGGTCCACTTTAGTGCTACAAATTCAAAACCGATCTGTCATTCGTTTGCGAAAGGGTGATCTATTTTAATTAAGAATATCAGAATTGCTATTTACTGTTGATATGACTTTTCGTAATGTAGAGAGTTCATTGTTATAGAAAAAAAAAACCATGCACAATTTTGCAAATTGCTGATTTCACAAAGTCGTCACATTGTACATCCAACACTTTTCTGGTAAGGGAGACATAACCTTATCAACTGCTGAAATCTCTTAACAAATACAGTAATGCTGGTTTCTGACACTCCAGCGAACTCCAGTTAATTTCACAGGTTGAAAGTTGAGGAAATCTTTTACAAAATATATTAAGTTACGGTATGTACGTTTAACATTAGGCCTATAATTTTTCTCAACTTTTAAATGGCTTACCTCTCATGTGTTTTATGACATGAAGTAGTGAAGCATGTTGTGCTATGACTCATGCTTAAAACAAGTCTTTCAATGTAAAAGTAAGCCTTTAGGCTATTAAAATATTCTATTCCAGGAGAAGAATTACTGATTTGATAACCAAACATTATGATGTGTAATTAATTGTTACGCAATACAGTCACCATGTTAAATTTTTATTAGAGTACATAAATCATAATAATTACAGGTATATATAAATGTTAATACAGTAAAACCTCGTTAACAAGAACTCGCTTACGACGAACACTCTGTTAACAAGAACAAAGATTTGGTCCCGGCAACGATGTATTGTTTCTTATGAAAGTTTTGTCGGTTAACACGAATTTTGGTTACCACGAACTGCGAACTGTTTTTCTGTCCCTTGAATCTTGAAATGTCATTTAACACAAACTTCCAAAGCTTTTAAAATGGTTATTTCCTGTTCTTCCTTCGGTAGGTATGCAAGAAATGAAATTAAACGTAAACCTGTATTGAATTCCCGGTTACTTATGTGAATGGCTACGAGTAATTGGATTAACATCAACGCTGGCTGGTGCAATCGCTCGACAATCGGGAGTTGTTATTGTTATCCCATGCTGGTACGGCTGGTCTACAGGATTGCTAAATAAATAAATAAAGCATCGTGCCGCCAACAATCGGGTTATAACGTTTCTTATTTTATTTTTCTGTTCATTCAAACATAACCAGTATGATTTCATCATACGTTGCATTAAAACTTGTAACCCACCTGCCAGGAAGTGTTTGCCGCCATAGCCACTTTATAGAACGTTTGGGATTTGCTGCAACATCCGAATCATCTGCTGGGTTTACTGAAGCTGTGAATACAATTGGCCGTGAAGTTTCCAGGCACTTTCATTCCCATCAGTGAGAGCGCAACTTACTTGAATTTTACATCAGGAAATGATCTTTTTTAAAATGTAGGCCTAATTACATAGCCTACTTTTGCATGTAACAGTATTTTCTACGATAGCGTATACCGTAATTGGTTCATTAAAAAAAAAAAAAATTAGTCCCCGGTTAGCACGAATTTTTTTAACACGAACCCCTCATTTTTCGGTCCCCTGGAATTCGTGTTAACGAGGTTTTACTGTACAAACATTTTCTTGACGTAGAATTAAAACACATTTTCTCTATTTAACATTTTAGTATGCAGAGAATGCAACCAGAGAATGCAAGCCGATCAAAGCAAATGGGAAATAGGAAAAGACAGTGGCGGACGCAGGGGGGGGATAGGGGGGTTACATCCCCTCCCGAAATTTGAAAAAAGGCTATATATGTACTCTAAGTGGCCAGTTTTATGAACTAATTTTGTATGTAAGTTGAAAGTCAAATCCCCCCCCGAAAAAAATTTATGCATCCGCCACTGGGAAAAGAGGTCCTGTAATCACACGGCTTTATCTACATCTACTTCATTCTTTAGTTGAATGGTGTATATTTCACACACTTCTTCACTGCATATATCCAAGCCAAGTTTGTTAAATCTCACAGGTTCACTTAATATTATTTAGGTAGGGCCAGTTTCTATGTAGGCCTAATTAATTTGTACTTGCCTTCGGCATTCAGTATATACAAATTGTTATCTCAAACAGATACAGTGTACTGTATCACACAATTTTCCACCAAAACATTATTTAAAATAAGATATATGAATGGGGAGATTAATACATTTTCACTGTTAAAATGCTACTGAAATAAATCAGGTAAACTGATGTAACAAAGTGCCAGAATGCTTTTGTTGAATCAACTGTAATTGCAATTATGATATGTAGAAAATAAGTTCCTTTTAATCAGATTAAAATTGTCCAGCATCAGCAGAACTACAGATTTGTGATATCTTGACAATTGCACCCCACTCAGCACACTGTACATCATGAGGTTCACAATCACAACACTCGTGGGAGAAATAATCTAGTACCCAATAGATACAGACTTCAAAAGACACTTGACAGTCACATTGTCACTGGTACTAAACTCTATAACAAACTACCTGAAAGCTCAAAGTCGCTAAACTCCTTACAACTGTTCAAGAAGAAAGTGAAATCGCTGCTGTTAAGAAACAACTTCTACACTGTAAGAGAACACCTCACCACTAATTGGACTTAATATTTATGTAATCTTACTAAGCCTAACACATGTAAATGTTTAATGGGTATCAAATAAATAAATAAATAAATACATACGTAAAATATATGTAAAAATTGCGTTATCCCTAGATCTAGGTAATGTATATCACACATATTGGTTAAATAAAATCTACGTATAATATACGCTCAAATGTCCCACTTTTTTATGTATATCGTACGTCTATTCTTGTCAATACAGACATTTAATATATATCAATTATACGAACAATCGCATACATACTATTGATGTACAATATCTATACGTAAAAAATATGTCAAGATGATCTATCAAACGTATATTTTATATATAATTTATGTAGCCTATATAGGGCCTTTGGTTCATAAATGTACACTGCTCACATACATTTTACGTATACTATCAATACATGAGATATCAATAACTAAAAATGTTATCAAAAACACTTTTTGTGCTTACTATCTTGCAGTTTTTTGGGACTTCTTGCTGAGGTATTTTGCAATTATTTATTGTAAGCAAAACACTGAGATCGCTCATAATACACACTGAACCAAGAATCTTCGGAACATCATCATTAACATCCATTAAGCACAGCACTAGCCTTTCTACTGCCATTATGCTAATCCACTGCCCTTAGGATTAATCCACTGCCCTTTAAGACCTTCTGTTACACTTAGGAAGTACTGCATCACATCTTCCAAACAATGCAGAGCTTGTCATTCAGCATAACTTTTAAGTCCTTTTAAGCTTTCTGCAACTGCTTGGTTTAAATTTTCTTCTTCTGCATGATGGACCTGGTCTTGACAAGTACTCAGGCAGATTAGGAAATATTGATGGTACTGCACCAAGTTTCAGTTTAGGGCAAGTTCTAGGAAATGTTTTTATTTCACCGTTAACTACAAATGTCTCTGTTCTTATCACACTCTCTTCAGGAAAATACTTCACACAAATAACAGGCTTGCTTACCCCTGTAAAGTCTGTAGGAATCTTTCTATGCCATGTCTTCTTAAGTTCTTCGTCTTTTGGTAAAGAAAATGTACTAACACTTTCATGTTGTGACTTGTAGTTACTTTTACAGCCAGCAACACTACAGCACCTAGGCATTGTGAATTCCTGAAACAATTAAGAAATACTTTAGCAGCGTTATCGTAAATTATTATGATCAGAGCTAATTACCACAGCATCTGTATTATAAATCAGTTTGCAAGTCGTTGAGGTTATGATAGGCCAATTTATGTATGTGAAACAAATCTTGCACAGGGACTTACCAGTACTGTTTTATGTGTAAATGTTTTTCTTCTGCCTCATTTAATCTTCTACATGAAGGACCAGGTCTTCACAAACATTCAGGTAGGCCTACATTAGGAAATGTATCCTAGGGTATTACCCTACAGATCACTGCACGTTGCATAATATTTCGTCAGCTTTAAATACACACACATGTGCATTTATTCTTCGTTTCTATGTTATATACATAGGGAGTAGTTGCAACAGAACAGTGCAATTCTCTCCACACACAATTTCTTGTTAATAAAACACTATAAAAGAGAAACTTATACACAACCACCAACAGCCAACAAAATACAACCTTGAATCAGCAGATCTACATTGCTGACATCACAGACAAGATGGCCGCCAGTCATAAAAAATAGTCCTACTGAATGTACGGATGTAATCATTTTAAACCATTTTTTAAATTAATTTCTGATTAGCGTGAGTAAATTTTATTGCGTTCCCTTAATTTAAGCAAATCGATTTACTAGAGTAAAACACAATAAACTGGTGTTTACAATGTCCAATTCTAGACGTAAAATTTACGTATAGTTGGTACGTAATTTTGATGTTACAAATGAACAATCAAATCGATTTTGTTTTATATTTAATCTTACTTATGTAACAGTAACTTAATTTTGATATTAAGTTATTAAGTTAATTTTAAGTTATTAAAAGTTGCAATGAAACATTAATTACATTATGAGACATTAATTGCCGTACATTATTTATTCCTTATGAGGAAGTGACTAATAGAACATCTGAGCTGTGTAGAACAACATTTCTTTAAATGGTTTACATCTGCGTACTTCTCCTTTGAAAGTGGGATAAAATCTAAAACAAAATAAACGCAATGCAGGCAATAATTAGGTTTATAAAAATTAAAGGAGTAGAAAATATTTTTTCCTTAAAATTTTAGGAATTACTGATTTTTGTGCTACAAAAAATGAAAAAAAATATTTCTACATGTAAACAAGCATGGGTTGTGTCGTTAGTAAAATAGAAACACTTAGGCGCATAAAATCGAAGGCAATGATTAATTTTTAATATCATTACTAGGGTCCTATTTTTAGATTTTATAAGCCCTGTGTTAGTTTTTTAAACATATTAATATAGTTTAATTTTAGTTTTTTTTTTACCATTTTCAGACAACACTCTCTAATAATGGAGTCTGGATAAACATAAAATGACACCACCTAGAAATTAACGCGCCAAACTGACACGTCATTTTCCTGTCGGCATTTCCATTTGCGGTCTTTCAGATTATATTATTGTTTATTGAGGACAAATAGTAGTTTGCACTTTCAAATCCAAGCAGATGGCAGACTCTGTTGCCAAATTAATCTAATAATAATAGTAATATAATACAAAATTTCAGCTTTTCTTTGCTGCCGTTTCCGACTGACATTTGGCAACGTTTTGTAAATATACTTCAGCACGTGACTATTGATGAGTTATGTCCTTCTTGATTAAAGAAACAACATTTCAAAGCCCGCACTGGTGCGGTGCCTCGGACTTGGATAGCGTTAGAGGACAGTGAGTGCCATTGTCTCCTGATTCGCCACCTTATTTCGCTGTGACGCATGGATATTCCGCCTTCATTCCCTGTACGGTGAGATTTAAACTGCTATTTTCTCCTTACCTTACACTTTTTTCACCGGTTTCATAAGCAACACTAAAAGAGTGCTCAGTCAGCTACCAGATGGGCTTGATAACTAAATTTCCGATTTTTCTTGACATTCCGCCTTCTTCCCCTGTACCCTTTATATATATTATTAAGGCTAACACACTTATACTGCAAAAATGAAAGATGAACTGAGCAATGTGATTTTTGCTTGATATATGGAGCGATTGTTGCAACGACGGTCACAGCCAGCAAGCTTTAATAGATACAGAGATATACATTGTTTCTATTTCTTAACTTATATTGCATCTCAGTAGCCTTCGTTCTGTTAATGTTTGATGTGGTATGCTTTATCTTTTGACAACTCCATTTGGAGGAAGCATTTTTATTATTAAAAAAATAATTAAAAAAATAAATTGTATACCAATCCTAACTTGACAGTTATCAGTATATCAATACATAAAATTTTAGTCTGGATGTGATTCTGCACCTTTTAATGTAAGAATTTGTGAGATAACATACAATACTATAGTTTTCTCCCAGCACAAGTCTCTCTTTCCTGGAGATTTTGGCCAGGATCTAAAATCTATAACCCAAAGCATGCTATGAAAACTTCTATGAAAATTTTTGAAGATTTGAATATACACATATCTAGCTAGCTTTTAATTTTTATCTTCATCATAATAGAAGCACTTGTCTAACTGTTCTTGTGTGCTCTAATTTGTTTACAGGTAAAATATTTGTTGGATCAGGAAGACCAGAGGATAGAAAGTTTGCCCTACTCGAAGAAGTGTTCAAAAAATATCCTACAGTTCCCATCAACATAGACATTAAAGTTGATAATGATATGCTCATAAAAAAAGTGTCTAGCCTTATTTGCAAGTACAACCGCGAAGAATACACTGTTTGGGGGAATTTCAATGATGTAGTAACCAGAAAATGCTTTGCAGAAGTAAGTATTTGATTTATATCTTTATTCCCATAATATACTGCATCCCAACCACATTCAGACTTCGGATGTTGATACTGGAACTAGTTGGTCCTATAAGTTGAGGACATACCCGAAAGCTGAAGACGTTAACTATGTGCTAGAGACTATACTAATTTCCAGTTCTTAAACAGAACAAAGTGGAAGGAATGTAGTATCAATGTCTCTCTTGGCACTATTACCCTGTAAACTTTCTGATGTTTTGAGCAAAGCTCTTCGTGAAGACAAGGGCAGAAACCTGCATAACTATCAGTATAGTCGCCTCGCTCATAGCGTTGACGGGTGGCTCGCTTTGTTATCATATTACAATGTTTGTTGTTACTTAAAATGTTTTGTCAAAAGAAACCGCTGACTGAATTCGTGTTGCCACTTCTCTTATTGCTCAATGCCATTGCCACAAGTGTTTTGCTGCATCTATATCTTCCTGCTCTCTTTTTTAACACTATGCAGTGTGGCAACTACGCCAAGCAACAAGGTCGGGTGGCAACTTCTTTGTTGTTAACTGTCAACACAATGAGCGAGGCGACTATACTCATCACTGACCTGCAAAGGAGGGGTGAGGTGTCAATGAGATCATTTGTCTAATGTGTTTGGGATTATCTAAGTGCAGAGGTAATTTATTTATGAATAATAATAATAAGGGACATATTAAAATAAATAACACTGGTCAACAAAATTTGAACTTTTTTATGTTATAAGGGAAACAATGGGTGTATCTGACTTACTTTTTTGTGCTGATTTCAAATCTTTTTACAGAACTTTTCCATCACCCAGGGTTTTTGAGTAATCACATGGAAACATTTTTCGTGTCTATACACTATAGAATAATGATATCTTAACTGAAATTACATTTACTACCTAAAATGTATGTGGATTGGATTTTCGGCTGTACTTCGCTTGAGGAACATCTCTCTTCAGTGTCCAACAGTAGTCTGCCAACATATTTGGACACCATTTACCCTGGTAACTCCTTTCCATTTCCGCGATGTCCTGGAGGAAAGGCTCCTCGTGTTCGTCGCTCACAGCCCCTAGGTTTTTAGGGAAGAAATCAAGATGGGAGTGCAGAAAGTGTATTTTTAAAGACATTTTACATCCCATTATCTTGTAGTTCTCAATCATCTCACTGATAAGTTCTCTGTAATTATCAGACCTGAAGTTTCCTAGAAAGTTTGTGACAACTTTTTTGAAAGATTGCCTTGCAGCTGCTTCTTCCATATTTAATTGGATTTCAAATTGCGTATCTTTCATCAGTTCCCTTATTTGGGGGCCAACAAATATTCCTTCTTTTAGTTTGGCTTCGCTGATCCTTGGGAACTTATTTTGCAGGAAGAGAAATGCACTGTCATCATGATCCATTGCTTTCACAAATTGTTTTATCAAGCCTAGTTTTATATGCAGTGGAGGCAATAAGATTTTTTCAGAACATACAAGTGGTTGATGAAGAACATTTTCTTGTCCTGGATTAAGTGATTCTCTCTTTGGCCAGTTCTTTATAATATAATGGTTACATCTATCTCTGCTATTCCACTTGCACAAGAAGCACCAAAATTTAGTATAACCAAGCTGTAACACAAGTAAGATGGCTATTACTTTTAAATCCCCGCATATCTGCCAAGAAAAATTCTTATACTTTATTGAGGATAATAAAAGCTTCATATTATCATAATTTTCCTTCAACCCAACTGCATGGGCTAAAGGAATGGATGGATATATGTTTCCACTAGGTAGTAACACTCCTTTCAAACTTGTTTTTGAGGAGTCTATGAACAAATGCAAATCCTCAGATTTATGCTCAACACCCAATGACTGGAACAAATTTTCAACATCATTGCAGAAAACTAAGTCCTTCTCTTTAGAAAACAAATGCTCAAATTCCTTTTGGCGTTGGCGGAAAAAACTTACTTTGGTGTCACCCTGTAGTAGCTTCCATCCTTTCAATCTTGAGGCGAGTAATTCTGCCTTGTTTTTACTTAAACCAAGATTAGTCCAGTCGATATAATGAAAAATAGGGGGGTAGCTGGAAAATATTCCGAAGTTAATGAAATTTTTACAGGTTATTTGGGGGTACTCTAGGATGTCTATCCTAAGTTTTCGACCTCGAGGACCCTGTGCTAACTTGGGGGTGGGGCAAAAACCTTAAACATTTGGACTTTTTTCAGTTTTTCGCTTATATCTCGTAAACTAAGCATATTTTGGGCACCATAGTACAATACAAAGTTGTAGAACATTAAATTTGCTAAACTTTTGTTGCTAAAACGAATTTGTAGACCCAATATTAACCGTGATACGGCCGATGGAAGTTAGACAAATTTTCTCGAAATGTAAAAAAATATCCGAAAAACGAAGGTTTTGGCCCTATAACTATTTATTAACATCATTTACATGTTAATCACTCATTAATATCCACATCTTGGAATATCTATGACCCCTTCCTCCACCCCCTCTTCCCACCCCTCCCCTCCCCCAGTATTATAGGAATCAGGATTACAAATTCTATATACATATACATATACTATAGGCTATACATATATATATATAGGCTACATATATATACATACATACATACATAATATATGTATAGGCATATAGGTTACATATATATACATACATATTTTATTATATATATATATATATATATATATTGTCGAACTCCTATTGTCTTTCCTTACAACTTCTGCAGTTTTATTCAAATCTCGATGAAATTTTGAATACTCAGCCTTCAATACACGAGGAAAATCACTGTCTACATTTCATTATAACAAATGTGCCCTTTAATATCACACAATTTAATGTTAAGCTCTATATGGAGAAAGGAAATTTGGAAGACTTGAAGTTGAAGAGGAAGGATAAGGTGGTTACTCTGGCATCTGTTTCCTGTTCTCTGAAAATAAAGGACAAAAAGTTCACAGTAGACCCACTCACTCTATTCCAACGAGTGTGCATAACCAAACAATCAGAGGCTGACCTCAGGAAGTTGTTCAAGAATGAACTCGCCCCTTCCCCATGTCTCTCTTCGCAGAAGAAGGAATGCATAAAGGCCGAAAATCAATGCTGTATGATTCATTCCTTCCTATCGTGGGTGAAGACGTAGACTTTGACGCCAAAAAATACAATGTCATTGATGGTGGGTTTCTGTTACATAGGCCTAGGGTTGTTTGGACCAAGTCAAGTGAAGCCACATTTCAGTCTGCCAAAATTACGTGGATTAAGTTACGTCCAAAGGCACTTCGGTAGCAATGTCATAGTGGTTTTGATAGTTATCCTTCTGGGATAAACTACCAAAGCACCAAAGCAGATGAACGTTATCGGCGTTCTTTGCTGCACTCCTCAACAAAGTTTGCCTTTTCCAAGACAACTTTGATTAGCACGATTTCGCAGGCGAAATTTCTTTCCAATTATACCAACAAGATGAACTTCATGACCACGTTGAAGAGTGAAATGGAAGCCAAGGGGATCCAAGTGAAGCAGGCAGTAGAAGATTGTGGATACTGCTGTCTTAGCTGCTGACAAATATGATAGTGTCATCATAACAGGGGAAGACATAGATCTTCTGGTGCTACTCACTGCTTTCGGTTCTTCCAAAAAGAACGTCTATTTCCAGAAGAGTGGAAAGGGTAACAGCCCAACTGTACTGTATTCATCCCACTTATTCAAGTTTTAACCACAGTATATTCTTTTCCTGCATGCGATAAGTGGGTGTGACACCACCTCAGCACCCTTTGGAATTGGAAAGAAGAAGGTGCATGAGGAATTCGTGTCCATGGACCCCGACAACGATGACGATGACAACGACGAGGAGGAAGAGGAAGAGGAGGAGGAGGAAGAGGAGGAGGAGGAAGAGGAGGAGGAAGGTCCGGCAGCCCCCAAGCGCTCCAAGGTTTTCGTAGCCTGATACACTATGTATTAATTATTACAAAATATTTCTACGTTCGTCATAACACCTGCAATTATCTTAATTATTATAATTTTGCTCTAGATTATGATTTTTTGTAAATAAATTCTATACTTCTATTACTTTAATTCTTTACTACTAATTATTGATTTTTTAACTACCTGATCTACGTTTATTGAGGTTCAAGATTATGGGTTAACAGGAATTCACAGTAGGGTGATGACCAGGCACGAAAATATGTAAATAACTGCAAATCACAACAATAGGCTCTTGGTCAGCGGACCCCCTCTCCGGTGACATCACATTGTGTGTACAACGAAAGGGTTTTTGGTGTGAGACGGTTTCTTAAAATGCATTTCTTACGTTAAAATGAGGCATCTTCACGTTTGGGGGAGGGAGAGGGGTGGGAAGAGGGGGTGGAGGAAGGGGTCATATGTATTCCAAGATGTTGATATTAATGAGTGATTAACATAATTAACATGTGAATGATGGTAATAAATAGTATAGGGCCAAAACCTTCGATTTTCGGATATTTTTTTACATTTTCAGAAAATTTGTAAAACTTTGATCGGCCGTATCTCGGTTAATATTGGGTCTACAAATTCGTTTTATCAACCAAATTTTAGAAAATTTAATGCTCTACAACTTTGTATTGTACTATGGTGCACAAAATATGCTTAGTTTACGAGATAGAAGCGAAAAATTGAAAAAAGTCCAACAATTTTGAGGTTTTTGCCCCACCCCAAGTTAGCACAGGGTCCTCGAGGTCGAAAACTTAGGATAGACATCCTAGAGTACCCCCAAATAACCTATAAAAATTTCATTAACTTCGGAATATTTTCCAGGTAAAAAGTGATATCGACTGGACTAGATCCCGAACCAAATCATTTAAATCATCCTGTGATTCATTGTGAGCTTCATTTGTAGCATCTTCTTCCACAAAATCTTAATCATTCTGTAATTCATCCTGAATATCAGGAAATTCTTCAGACGTTGTTATGTCATCTGGTGGAGATGTTATGGGAAATCCTGGCCCATGAAGCACCGGTCGAATTGCTGAATCTAAAGATGGATATTTAACAGTGTGTCTGAACTTCGAACTTATTCCAGATATATTTGTCAAGCAGAAGTAGCAGTCTGTCAAATGGTCCTTAGGTTCGCGCCCTATCACGGGGACTGCAAAAGGCATATGACGGGATCCTTTCAACCAGCCAGATAATAGTGTTACACATTTGGTACAACAGATTTCTGGGGTCCATGTCTTGTTCTGGTCTATTTTGTTGTTAAAATAACAGTGATAAGCTCTTTTTATTAGAGGAGTAAAGTTTCGTCTCTGCGCTTTGAAAGTCAGCTCACCACACACAAAACAGAAGTTGTTTCTATCATTAACACACTTTCGAGACATGTTTCTTATCACTATACACTTTTACACTACTCCTTATAATGCACTACTAAGGATGATAATATACACTTCTATCACAATTCAATTGACAACGGAAGAGAGTACAGAATTAGCTTTTATTCTTTTAAGAAAGCTTCTATTCATCTGCCAACTTTACCTTACAATCACAGTTTTGCATATGATCAAGTAGGCCGTGATGACTAAATAAGGTATTGTAACTAATGAATTCAAGGCAACCATCACTAAACGTTATAAGTCAATTATTGACACAATGAAATGAAATATAAATGTAGAATACTAATTCTAATCAGCATGTTATACTCGTATTCCAGAAATGCTAATAAACAGGATTTAAAAAAAAAATGGTGGGTGATGGAAAATTACTGACTTCATTTTTGGAATCAGCAGATGAAAATACATAAGAAACACCCAAAATTGTTTATGTAACAAAATCATTGTTGACCAGTGTAATTTGTTTAACATATATGAGATGTAGGCAAAATAACAGCTACATAAAGTCATTGTGACAATAAAACTCCATTCCATGCAAACTAGTATGGTGATAATGTGTAGTAGGCCAGTCAAAATGTACATATAAGATCTAATGTGAAACTCACTTAGCTTCCTCTGCCCAATATTATTTATGTCATTCTCTTCAACTAAATTGGTTGTAAAAATGAAGAGATCACATTACATCCCCAAAGGACACATAACCCAAATAAAACCTGATTAATGCACTCACGTAACTTTCTTTACTTTAAGCATGGCCAAAACATTTTTCTCTCTTCACATTCTTATATAGAGTGAGATGCCTTATTGCAAAGAGCACATATTCAGAGTGGGTGGCTTATAACTAGAGACAGGCAAAATATGAAATTTCATATTCTAAAATATGGCTACTAGCGCTCTGAAAACTCGGATCTTTACGAATCACGAAGTTTAGATGGCAATGCAAGCAAGAAAAAAGTTCATATTTCATAATATTTTGGTAAAATCTTCATATTTCGTGAAAATCTTCATAAAGCTTCATATTTTGTATGATTTGCAAATTTTTCCTTCATTAATACTTATTTGACAAATGAATCGAGTTTTCCACATTATTAAAATGTTTTGAAATATTTCCCTGGAATCGCATCTCAAATCCCTAAACCGCTTACTCCAGAAAGCTAAGACATTTGACAACACTTCTAACTGTTAAGAGGTACCGTACACCATTCTGCTCTAATAATAGCCTATTTCCATTATGATCGGGAATGGAATTTCTACATATTGAGTGGAGGTAGTCAAATTTTTTTTGCATTCTGAAAGCTAACTTGACAGCAAGGGTGGGGGTAGGGGATGTTTACAAGTTAGAGGAACCAGCTCACTAGCAGGGAGGAGGGAATATTCATTTATGTGTTGTTTGCGATTCGTGGTGATTTGGATCGTGTGCCTAAATCTGGAATGCGCAATTGGTGACAGAGTTAAACTGTTTTAAAACAGATGGAACGATTATGTGCACATTTTGTAACAAACGTGTTAAGTATGGAATATAGTCCTTTTTATTACCTGTGTAATATTATCTAAAGACAAATTTGTACTAACATTCAAATTATGTTTACGCTACATTTGATATCTTGGGAAAGAACAAATATAAGATGCATCTTCGCATGAGACATATCCCAGCCAGCCCTCCCCCTGTGAAGCAATTCATTTTATGCCGTGATCTAGCGAATTCTTTGAGGATGAATAGGCTGACAAACCGTTGGGTACAAGGCACATATTCTCGCATTTAATATTTGGTACAAGGGGCGCTCTGGAATTTTTAATATTTGGCACAAGGGGTGCTCTAGAATTTTTAATATTCGGTACAAGGGGCACTCTAGCAGTTTTAATATTTGTTACAAGGGGCACTCTCGCATTTTTAATATTTGGTACTGTCGGGAGTGTCGGCGACAATATACAAGGATAGTTTGTCACCTGCTTCCCTGAGAAACAAAATGTGAATATTGAGTGATCGAGTGGGCGGAGCTTAAAGTGCACTTAATATTTGGCTTTCGCCGTTATCTTTATTCTGAACAAATGGGTGACTGAATTACATAATAATTTTGTTATTAATTTATTTTTTAATACTGGTATCTGCAAACACAAAGTTTCAGCTGAAACAACACACAAATAGCATTATACATAAAAAAAAAATGAAAATTAAAAAGACACACACACAGTTCAGACGTTTCTTACCGACAGAAGATGTACTTTTTGCCAGAAAACATTGAAAAGCTGCTTTTATCTTATTGTAATAAATATTAGTTGATGTGATGATGTGATGTGAAAAATGTAGGTGAATAGAATATTGTGAATATTTAACGTATTAATTACCAGTTAACTAGTGTTTTTATTTTACCCTCTCATTGTGAATATGGTAGATATTCCTTTGTGTGTTGTCTTAAATCAAATAACAAATATTCAGATGATAAAATTGGTGATTTATTGCATTTCATAATATTTTTAATTTTTTTCTTCATAATTTCATATTTAGCATAAATAAATTTCATATTTTGGCAAAATTTTCTTCATATTGTGCCTGTCTCTACTTATAACTACTCTTCAGATAATTTTTTAGAAAAAATGTTGCAAATAAAAGTTTTAGTTCTTAGTATAGGCACCCATGTACGATATTTAACCCTTTGCGGACGGAAACCCATATATGGCATGCCTTCTGCAGCCTCAAAGGCTCTTCTCAAGCACGAAGTACATAAAATCTTCAAGAGATGGCAGGAGAATGTTCTCTTATCCACTCTGACTTGGGAATATCCCTATACACGTGCCCAGGGTAATTTTAGTAGAGGATTTCACTGGCTGTGCATATCTAGTGAATAGCGTGCTCTTTTTGTTCCGTGTTTTTCCCTTATTTTCGGTAAAATGACAAGAAGAAAGTGTCTTACAGGTTCTGAAACTGAAGAATTAATTATTCAAAGTGTTAGTGAAGTGTCAGAATTATCCGAAAGTAAGGCATGTTATTTTGAGTTCGCTACTGGCAGCGTTAGTGAGAGTGAGAGCGATGTAATTGACACTGGTGGCAATAGTGCACCCAGCTGAATGGAAGTGAGTAATTTCGATGCAGGTCCACCACATACTATTACAATCTACAATATCCAGCGAGGGCAAGTTCTGCCTTCTGATTTTGGCCAAGATACTGATCTAATTGAAAATCATAGCCTACTCTAGGCCTATGTAAACTTGTAATGTGCTCAGTGAGACTTGTGCCATTTCCGCATAAACATTTTCATGCTAAATAATAAAAATTGTTTCTGGAGCAGATTAGGGGGAGAATTCAGCAAAACTTATAAGGTATATGTTGTTTTTATGCATGAATACATGATTAAAGTTACTTTCAATTGGTTTTTCATTAACTTATTATTTCTTTAAAAATTCCTTCCACACATGGCCATAAAACATAGCCGCTCACGAATATTTAATATTGTTAGTGTCGTTTTCGAGAAAATCACAACACACTAAATTTTCTTCATGTAAAGTTCCCTTCAAGAAAATAGAAAGACGTCACCAATCTTTGTGTCACATCCTCAGAAGGTACCTAACCCAAATATAAAATGTTGTTTTCATACGATTTTTTGTTAAAAGAGGCTGTATTGTAAAGAGCATGTATTCAGAGTGGGTGGCTTCAGATAATTAAAAAAAAAAAAATGTTTCAATAAAAGTTTTAGCTTTTGGTATAAGCACCCCCTGTACAAAATTTGAAGAAAATCGTTAGAGCCATTTTTGAGAAAATTGTGAAAAACAAAATTTTCCTCATATAAAGTCATGCAGTTTTAATGACGATCTTCAGAAAGCATTCAAATTTATTACAGTGGACAAGCAGCGTAGTGATAGAACATAAGTGGTATGCTAACATCAAAACGTCCATTCTTATGTGGCCCCATTTTTTGACTCAAGGTAATATGGTCAGCCTAATCACGATGAAACACTGTAATATGGCATTTGTGTTCCTTCAGTTTGTCATCAACACTCCTACCAATTTGGTTTATAATGACTTTCTCACACTTACATTATTGATGACTTACACTTATTTTCTCATAGAGAACAGAGGTAAGGTGGTAAGCCCATCGCCTTGTCAACCAGCTAGAGGAAACTAAGCTATTACTTGCATATAAAAGGGCCGGGAAATATGGTCCAGAGACTCTACTTTAGGATTTGAAAATTCCTGTAAATCTACGATACAGATCAAACAGTTTATAGTCCCTCCTGGAGAAATTTGTAGCCATGATTTTTTACGTCCTGAAAAATCCATCCACCTTGGCCAGGTTTGAACCATGACCTTTGGATCCAGAGTGGATCTCCTGAGGCACACCCACATGAGATCTTATATACCCCTGTAGCCCTGAGTCCCAGATCACTTGACCTCAGAAATTTTTTCACTCCATAAATATTTATAAAGCATTTCAACTGTTGTAATTCTGAAAACATTGACTGCTCAGCATGTAGTCAATTTTTCTTTTTCCTGGCACTATAAGAGATGCATTTTTTGAAGCTTTTAACTTCTATGTCCATTGTTCTTAGCAGTTATAAATTTTATTGTATTTATTTACTCTATCCAATGCATTGGACATAATAAGAACTGTACTTCAACACTTTGGATCCTCCCCTCATAATTTTTCACGTTTCCTCTACCAAAGTCAAGATAACTGAGAAAGATTTAAAAAGTTGATGTGTCTAGTCCATTTTTGAAAGCATTAAATAGTAATTTTATTAAAATATTAAACCTTTCTTTGTCATTATTTACACTTGCATCCTATGCTCTTATTTACTTGTGATGGTCTGAAATTATATTTATATTTCTTTTACAGAATCCACAAGTAAATTTACTGTTCTCCATGAGACAAGTAGTGTACCTTGTAGTTCTTTTGTACTCAGGACTCCTGCCATTTGTTCCACTAAAAGAAAGAAATCTGGAAATATTTCTGCCATCCATTTACCTAAGGTATGTCTATTTTAGAAGTTAGTTTGTTATTCGGTTCTGAAAGAAATGCCTAAATAAATTATTATTTAGTAAATCTTTTGGAAGTGAGGTTAAGTCAACACTTAAGAAATTGGATAATTTTGTTGTTGTAATTTTCCCCCAAATGCGGCATTCATAATCTTAATCAGGTTACAAAACAGTATCCTTGTAAAAATGGCAAGTTTATTATTATTGTTAGATCTTTCTGTGAGAGTTTAAACTGTGAAGTTGCAATTAAACTGATTTAAAACATATTTTAAACCTATGGATACTTCACTTAGTTTTTATAGTCAAAGAGTATTTTTGCTTCAGTCCCAAGCATCATCAGTTGTGGATTGATTCAGATTCACCACATTGTAGATCCAACATTAGAAAATGTGTGAAGTAGGTCAAAAATATGTTTTATTCAGTTTAACAGCCAGTTAGTTAAAAAGTGGATTTATTAAGTAGCTACCCCACTGAAAAGAGAGTGGCTCCATTTTGTTTTCTTTCCCCCCCCCCCCCTAAGTTTGTTCTTCATGTATTCTTCAGGCATGTTTTATGTAGTCAAGCTAAGCAAGTAGATCGTAATGTTAATAATTATTGTGTTAGGGGAAAAAAGGAAAGAGCAACATGTTATAGTAGGAGAAAGAATTCGATTTCTACTTCTGTGTCATTATTCTAGGATTAAGTTAACTCTCATTTTTGTGACTTTTAAGTTTTGTCCTGAGTGCTGCATAAGGTAGTACTGGATAAAACTGACAGTTTTCAAGTTATCTTGCAATAATAAACTTAATAAACGTCACCACACCCTTGCCACAGGAGGGTAAAAGGGTCCCTTTCTGTAAGTAAAAATGCAATTTTTTCAGCTACTATACTGATGCAGACACTACCGGTGTTATATTGCCCTGAAGAGTCTGCAGTGCTGCATTTCTCAATATGCATCTTGGCTGAGTCGGGATGTAAACTATTTTGAAGTAAATATTTACTAAAATGACACAGTTTTTACAGCACATATACACATATTATTGAAATAAGAATGGATATAAATTTTGCGTATTACCACAGTATAAGTATTAATACAGTAAAGAAACTGTGTGTTAAAAGTCCTATGACAACATGTTGACTGGACGACACTAGCGCTCCATGCGGAGATTGAGTAAAGCTACATTCTCATCATATGAAATGGCTTGGGAAAATACATAAACACATCGCAAAATATGTTATATTAAAAGAGAAAAATACAGAATATTTTTATTTAATGCAAATCTAATTTTAAATTTAAGAAATAATAAAACAGATAATGTATTATATTCTAGTTAAGAAGAGGTAAACAATACCTAAATAGGCTACTCTTAAGGACTGTACCTAAGCCTAGTATTTTTTCTTTAAAATCATTGCCCTTAATATAATTTATAATTCAAATTATGATAATAAATAGCCTACATATTAATTACGTAAATTATATTATAGATCTGTCACGTTGTTCATCCTGCACGTCATTGTTGACAGTGTATTTTGATTCTTTGCCTTATATGGCAATATACGACTTCAATTTATTGTAGGTCTATGTAGCGTCAATTACTGCAGGATGGACTTCATTAAACAAAACAAAAAATTCAGGAGCATTTGGAATTGAAGACACCGTCGGTACAGCAGTTTTAATTAACGAGTTTTTATAGGAATTCATAAACTGTCTGTTTTCGGCGTGTGTCAAGCATAGACGGTAATTTTCACTCAAATATTTTACATATTTTGTTACTAGGTTTTCTTGTCGACCATTAATGACCTATTTTATACACCAGAAATCATTACAACAGAATAAAATATAAAAATATTACATTAAAGTAACTTGAAACATAACCACACCAGAATCACGAGTAAGCCAGTAGACCTACAATAAATATTACTTATTTTCGTTCTTACCTTTCTGGATGTTTCAAGAAAGTGAAGAAATGCAATTCAGGATTTTGTATTTTATTATTACTGAAATTTACAGCAGAATAATAAGGTCCTTTCGAATATAGCGTGTTCTGATAAATACAACACTCCTATTTATTTACATACTTCCCGGAGTAGTTTCTGTAGTCTTACATAATGGCCGCTACGATCGCTAGTAAATGCGCGCGCATGCTCGGCTGGCAGAAAAACGGGCTGAGTTTCTGTTCTGTATTAATACTTATACTGTGGTATTACATTTTTGAAAATTTTAATTAAAAATATATATAATCACAAAATGCAAATTCAGTAAAAAAAATTGTTTTTAATACAAAAAATAAAATCAGGTAAACTGATAAAACAAAGTGCCATATGGTGTTAATAGGGTACATTTTGGAAGGTAAATGCATATGCATTCATGTATCACAGATTATTATCTCTGTTGGACATTACATCATAATATTGTAGGAGAAAAATTCCTCTGACACTGGGACTTGAACCCAGGACCTTTGGCTATCTGTGCCAATGCTCTTACTAACTGAACTCTAGTGTAGCTCATTTGGTAAGAGCATTGGCACGAATAGCCAAAGGTCCTGGGTTTAAGTCCCAGTGTCAGAGGAATTTTTCTCCTATAATATTATCATGTAATGTCCAACAGAGACAATAATCTGTGGTACATGAATGCATATGCATGTATTTATCTTGAATGTTACTGTACAATAACAGTGGAAGCCCGGTCAAAAAATCACTAATTAGTGTGCATCACAGTAGGCCTACTGCAAATGACATAACTTGTCTGTCAGTGAGGTAGACCATTAAGGGCAATTAGTCATAGAAGAGAGGTTCCATCTGGCGCTGTGAAGTGAACTCTGGCTTAGCTCAGTTGATAGAGCATTGGCACGAATATCCAAAGGTCCTGGGCTTAAGTCCCAGTGTCAGAGGAATTTTTCTCCTATAATATTATCATGTAATGTCCAACAGAGACAATAATCTGTGGTACATGAATGCATATGCATGTATTTATCTTGAATGTTACTGTACAATAACAGTGGAAGCCCGGTCAAAAAATCACTAATTAGTGTGCATCACAGTTCTGCAAATGACATAACTTGTCTGTCAGTGACGTAGACCATTAAGGGCAGTCAGTCATAGGAGAGAGGTTCTATCTGGAGCCGTGAATTCAACTCTGTCGTTGTTCAGTTGGTAAGAGCATTGGCACGAATAGCCAAAGGTCCTGGGTTCAAGTCCCAGTGTCAGAGGAATTTTTCCCTATAATATTATCACTGCATTTTGGAAACTATTGAGTTTTAGACCACAGTTTCTTGAGGAAGTTTGATCAGCATACGTGAAGAAATAAGCTGGATATTTAGAATATTAACAGAACAAATTTCCTTTGCGAAGTTTATAAGTAAGATTTATTTTGCTTAATGGTGAAGAACTCACACAAGAAGATATAGTACCAAGATATAATACAAGAGTGGATCCAATCACACTAGAAAAATTACAAGTAGCCTTGAAAGGTATGAAAAATAGGAAAGCTAATGGTCCAGACGGTATAAATATAGAACTATTGAAATATTCTGGTTTAATGTGCCAACTAAGACTGCTGCATTTGTATAGTGAATGTTGGCAAAGCTATAAGGACCTGATTCATGGAAAATAGCTGAACTACTACCAATTTTTAAGAAAGGACAAAGAAATGATCCTAATAATTATAGGGGCATAAGCCTATTAAATTCAGTTTATAAGCTGTATGCTAGAATAATTAATAACCGCTTAAAACCAATAACAGAGGTGATTTTAGAGGAGGAACAATCTGGTTTTAGAATAGGACAATCTACTAGTGATATTTTTAGTATAAAGAGGATTTTAGAAAGAAGACGAGAAGTCAATTTAGAAACTCATGTAGCATTCATTGACTTCGAAATAGCCTTCGATTTTATGAATAGAGTAAAATTATGGAGAATAATGGACAAAAGGGGATATCCCCCTCATATAATATAAGTTATTATACATTTATACTGTATAAAGACACAAAAATTATTATAAATACCAGGCACGTCAAAAACAGAAGAAATAAAAGTGAATTTAATATATATGTGGATGATTTGATTAAGGTATGGAAAAAGGAGGTGAAGGAAGGAATATCGATTAACAGAGTTAAAAACTTAAATGTGATTCTCTATGCTGATGACATAGCCATAATACAGGACAATGAAGAGAGCCTCCAACGCTCCGTGTACAAAATGTATTTATTAGGAAAGGAATATAATCTAAATGTGTCTACAAAGAAAACAAAAATAATGGCACACTGAGGAAAATATCCGGTAAGATAAAAAATAAGTGTTGGAAATAAATGCCTGGAACAAACCTCGAATTTTAACTATTTGGGCTGCGATGTAAGCTTTGATAAGGACAAAGTACTAGAAAACAAAATAAACAAGTTTCAACATATATGTGAAACCATAACAAGAACACTGAATAATAAAATCAGGTAAACTGATGTAACAAAGTGCCAGTATGTTTTTGTTGAATCAATTATAATTGCAATTATGATATGCAGAAAATAAGTTTTTCTAATCAGATTAAAATCGACCAGCGTCAGCAGAACTACAGATTTGTGATACCTTGACAATCGCGCACTCACATAAAAATAAAAAAAATCCATGTTTAATCGGCCGGCTCCGAGATTTGATCCGGGGACCTCCAGAATACGAATCCAAGGCGTTACCATTTGGCTACCTCAGTCAGTTTGACGGTGTCATTTGATAAGCATAAGTGAAGGAATAGTGTTAACTGTCAAATTATACCGGTAGACAAAAATTAAAAAACATGTGACCTTTAATTAGTTATTACTCTGGTACCGGTCAACCGATTAGGTCCAAAATTAATAGGCTTCTGGCCATGGACGTTATAAATGCGTATACCAAGTTTCATGAAAATCGGATAAAGCATATTTGAGTTATGGGGCCTTTTGTTATATGTACCATAAAAATGCACTAAATTGGGCATTATTCCGGTACCGGCCAACCGATTTGGTCCAATATCAACAGACGTCTTGCCATGGACATTATAAATGTGTATACCAAGTTTCATGAAAATCCTTTTGTTATATAATACCATAAAAATGCACTAAATTGGGCATTATTCCGGTACCGGCAAACCGATTTGGTCCAATATCAACAGACGTCTTCCCATGGACATTATAAATGTGTATACCAAGTTTCATGAAAATCCGATAAAGCGTATTTGAGTTATGGCGCTTTTAAATAAAAACACTAAATTGGGTTTGATGCCGGTACCGGTGAACCGATTTGGTTCAATAGCAATAGGGTTCTTCCCATGGACATTATAAATGCGTATACCAAGTTTCATGAAAATCCGACATGGACAGACAGACGGACAGACAGACATTTTTCATCCCCCACACACAATCTCATAAAGTACCATACTGGCACTTAATAAAACAAGGAAAGAAAAGAAAATTAAATTTTATAAAACTATGGCGGTTCCAGTGCTCATATATGGAAGTGAGTCCTGGGTATTAAATAAAAGAGATAAAAACAAAATACAAACAGCAGAAATGAGGTTTTTAAGAAGAGTTAAAGAATGTACTATATGACATTTATTAAGAAATGAAAAAATTAGAGAGGAATTAGGTATATACAATTTACAAGACCAAATAGAAAAAATAGACAAAATTGGAAAGAACATTTTAATAGAATGAGTGAAGAAAGAATACCGGTTTTAATTAGGAGATACGATCCTCGTGGAAGAAGAGACATTCGACGTCCAAGAAGAAGATGGTAGTAATGTTGGAATGTGAAGTCGGAACAGGCAGAAATGCCTAACCCCTGAAGTGAAGATGATGATGATGACAGAACGAATTTACAACAAATTCCTCATGTCAGCAATATTCCTTTAGTTTTGTTAAAACATCTGAAGGCATACAAATACACAGTCAAAACCTTTCAATTTTTTTTCCCTTTGGAGGGTAAAAAATAAAAAAAATTATAACTCTTTTGGAATTTACCCATCGGTTATAGGCTGAAAGCTATAAGTATGCCAAATTTCAAATTTCTAGCTCATGTCGAAGTGAGTAAACAGCAATGTTTAATGAGTTGATGATCAAGATTGTCATAGATGTAAATGACGTCATGGCTATCCAGCCAGTTCTTCCATACTTATTGGGCAGCTAGAAAAACCAAATTTTGCACGTTTATGGCAGTTGGATGTGCCATATTCCTGCCAAATTTTATGATTCTAGCTATCCTATAAATGTGTAAAAAATTACATAATGTAAGGAAAATATAAAAAATTTACATAAAAGAAAAAAATTAAAAATACCCTATCCAAGATTTAACTGATGGTGATATGACAAATAGTCGTAGGACCAAACTCCTAGATCTGACAAAATCCGTTTTTTGATACAACTTACCGTTTAGCTACTATAAGCCTCCAAAGAATGTCTGCACAGACCTTAAAGTTGTGTCTGCCATTTTGAATATTTTATGGAGGTAAAAAATTAAAAATAGACTCTTTTGGAATATTTCCATCAGTTACAAGTATAAGTTACAAGTATGCCAATTTCAAGTTTCTAGCTCATGTCGAAGTGAGTAAACAGCAATGTTTAATGAGTTGATGATCAAGATTGTCATAGATGTAAATGACGTCACGGCTATCCAGCCAGTTCTTCCATACTTATAGGGCAGCTAGAAAAACCAAATTTTGCACTTTTTTGGCAGTTGGATGTGCCATATTCCTGCCAAATTTTATGATTCTAGCTATCCTATAAATGTGTCAAAAATTACATAATGTAAGGAAAATATACAAAATTTACATAAAAGAAAAAAATTAAAAATATCCTATCCAAGATTTAACTGATGGTGATATGACAAATAGTCGTAGGACCAAACTTCTAGATCTGTCAAAATCCGTTTTTTGATACAACTTACCGTTAAGCCTCCAAAGAATGTCTGCACAGACCTTAAAGTTGTGTCTGCCATTTTGAATATTTTATGGAGGTAAAAAATTAAAAATAGGCTCTTTTGGAATATTTCCATCAGTTACAAGTATAAGTTACAAGTATGCCAAATTTCAAGTTTCTAACTAATCTGGAAGTGGGCAAACAATTGTGTCAGTGAGTTAGCCATGCGGCTTGATGATTTGCTATACTCAAACTGTTAATTGGTCGTTACTCCAGTACCGGTCAACTGATTTGGCCCAAAATCAATATTGTTCGTCCTGTGGACATTATAAGTCAATATACCAAGTTTCTTAGGAATATTTCCATCAGTTACAAGTATAAGTTACAAGTATGCCAAATTTCAAGTTTCTAACTAATCTGGAAGTGGGCAAACAATTGTGTCAGTGAGTTAGCCATGCGGCTTGATGATTTGCTATACTCAAACTGTTAATTGGTCGTTACTCCAGTACCGGTCAACTGATTTGGCCCAAAATCAATATTGTTCGTCCTGTGGACATTATAAGTCAATATACCAAGTTTCTTGAAAATTTAATAAAGCATATTCGAGTTATCGCACACACCATTCTGGCACTTAATAAATAGTTAAAGAGTTTATGTCACTTTAATACTTGGTTACAATTTTGAAAAAGAGCAGGTGGCTTAGTTGTATTTATTTGAAAGGAATATTATGAAAAAAGTTATTTTACATAATAGAGTATTTCAGTGGTAAAATGGCAAAAGGCGACATGAATTTTATGTATCTTCATGTTATAACATTGAGATGAGTAAGATGGTAATATCTTGTATGTAAAACTTATTAGTTAATGAACTGTGAACTGTGGCAATAAGATTTATGTCAAAAGTTAGAAGGCTGTAAGCTGACCAATTTCCTAATTTATTAAATCAAGACATATTGACATGTCTGGCCACCCTACTTAAGACTGTTCTACAATTCTGGTCACCTTACAATCCATATTTAAATTAAAATCTCCAACATTATTAATGTTATCAACAAATAATAACTTTTGGCAGTTGATTATACTGTCCCTTAATATAGCAGTATTCTTCTTTACTGAGATGAGATTGAGCTTACTCTTTATTTTTTTCAGCAGAAGAAAAACTAATCCCAGTGCAGCCTTCCTTCCTTTCCATTCCTTTTTGGCGAGAACTATGGACTACTTACTAATGAAGAGATGTCTTTTTGAACATCTGAACAAAAGAGGCATTCAGGTATTTACTGTACTTTATTATAATATGCTTTACTTTTTATTTTACCTTGTGATTGTATTGATAACTTGCAGCTGACATTATAACACTATAAGACATATGGAAAAACTAAACTGTGTACAAAAATGTAAATTTATGTTATCCATCACTTAGCACTGGAGAAGAAAATATGAATAACTAAGCTTCTTGTCACTCATGGGTTAATCTGAAATACATACGAGTGGTGATCTAAACACGTGATTCCCATGAAAACTCAGTAGGAGAATAATGATATATTGTTGAAACCACCTTATACCTTTATTAATTTTTAAAAGGAAACTAGAAGAAGAATGTGTGCATAACTAAATTTATTAAGTGCCAGTATGGTGCTTTATGAGATTGTGTGGGGAACGAAAAATTGTCAGTGTGTCTGTACGTGCCATAACTCAAATACGCTTTTTCGGATTTTCATGAAACTTGGAAAACACATTTATAATGTCCATGGGAAGAACCCTATTGATATTGAACCAAATCGGTTCACCGGTACCGGAGTAATGCCTAATTTAGTGTCTATTTTAATAGATTATATTAGAAAGGCGCCATAACTCAAATACGCTGTATCGGATTTCCATGAAACTTGGTATACGCATTTATGACGTCCATGAGAAGTACCCTATTGAATTTGAACCTAATCTGTTGACCGGTACCGGAGTAAAATCCAATTTAGTGTCTATTTTAAAGGCTCAATAACTCAAATACGCTTTATCAGATTTTTATGAAACTTCGTATACGTATTTATAATGTCCATGGGAAAACATCTATTGATATTCGACCAAATCGGTTGGCCAGTACCGGAATAATGCCCAGTTTAGTGCATTTTATGTTAATATATAAGAAGTCGCGATCACTCAAATATGCTTTATTGGATATTCCTGAAACTTTGTATATCCATTTATAATGTACATGGGAAGATGTCTACTGATATTGAACCACATCGGTAGACCGGTACTGGAGTAAAACCCAATTTAGTGTCTATTTTAAAGACGCGGTAACTCAGATAAGCATTACCGGATTTTTATGAAACTTGGTATACACATTTAGAATGTCCATGGGAAGACGTCTATTGTTATTGGATAAAATCGGCTGACCTGTTTCGGAGTAATGCTAAATTTAGTGCCTATTTTATGGTAATATACGTATTCGAAAGAATTTATGAAAGGCAAATCACTTATCATGACAACATAGCCCTTTGTGTTACTGTGACGTTATAAGGCTTTGGAAATTAAAATACAGTTAGCTATGACAAATAACACTATTGCTTCATGCGCTTATCCAACTAGACCGTTAAACGGATCCATGTGGCTGAGATGGTAACGTCTTGGCCTCACATTCTGGAGTTCCATGGTTCAAATCCCGAAACCGGCAAATTTTACTTTTCTTTTTGTATTTTTATGTGAGTGTGCGATTGTCAAGATTTCACAAATCTGTAAAGTCCAGTTGATGCTGGAAGATTTTAATCTGATTAAAAAAAACTAGACCTTTGTTCTTCCGTAAGCCCTGCCTAATGAATAAATCAGGAGCTTAACTTGGAAATCAATTAAAAAAACATGTTCTATATATCATAATTGCAATCAAACTGATTAAACAAAATCATACTGGCACTTTGTCACATCAGTTTACCTGATTTTATTTATAATTAAGTTAACCAAATTCATATTGTCACAGTCTTATCCATTAGAGTAGTAAAGTGTTAGCAACCGAAATATTTTAGTTTTACATCTTATGTTAGGCTATTGCTTTTTCTTTTTTACCAATTTTCTTTAAACTTGATACACATGTACAATAAAATTCCATTTCATGTTGTAAAAGACTAATGTTCTTGAAGATTCTGTACAGGTGCTAAAACTTTTTATACGTTAAATTATTAAAACACATCCTTACAGTATAGTAGGCCTACACATAATAGGGAAGAGTCTATATCTTCTTCTAGCTTTATTTTACAAATTAATGAGGGTTTAAGGTGGTTTCAATGATATATAGGCTGCATTCGGGGAGCTTGCTTTTGTGTTATGAGTACAAAAGCTTCGAGTGTCGTTCCGGGAGGCTATTAACAGCTCGTGCCACGAAGATCCCCGAACGCTGCATTTGCTGCCGACAACAAAATCTTGCAAACCCTTCCATCTGGGCAGCTTAAGGAAACGCGAACATTGCATTTCTCTGCCATGATTCAAACTTTACACGGGATGAGAATAAAAACCTTCAGCAGACGACGTTCGGGTGTGACGAACGTATTAATTTTCGGAATTTCATTTATATTCAATCTTTTTATACTATGCACAACTCTGTACGATTACTTTATAATCTACGTAATTCTACCACGTGCAATGACCTTCCATCTGTACATTCTTTACGTAATATCACTACACTTGTGTACAACATAAACATTGGCTATAGAATTCCACAACTACAGAGTGTTACAGATTTCTTTTTACTACAACTTCATACTTGATACAGTTTGAGGAAAACCCATTTTTCTGTTGTTGGCTCTGACCTATTTCCAGCTTGGAGATGTCTGCTTCTTTCTTGATATACTGCTTCCAAGTATGGCAGATCACCCGTTATACACGCTGACTTCTGTGGTGTCGTCAACCCACATTCCCAAATAGTGTTGATCGGAATTTCTGTTACAGACAATTATGTTGATCTTAAGTTAACATAGATACGCCGATGCGTATGCATCCCCGATTTGGGGTGCACCGCTCGCTGTGGACCACCTCTCGGTCCCAAGTTGTTCTCCCTTGTATACGTAAATGCCAAATGCATATGCATCCCCGATGTGGGATGCACCGCTTGCTGCGGACCACCTGTCGGTCCTTTGTCTCCTCACGTTCTCCCTTGTCTTTCTTTTCTTCCCTACTTTCAACCGTCTTTCTTCACTGTCTCCATTTAAAATCTTGTGCAGGCGCAAATAACTGTCACTCAGCGCCCCTGCTAACGGACGTGAACAAAGTGTCTTCATAAACTCAGACCCAAAATCAAGTTCAAGCGTAAATTAGCTTCGTCCAAATCCACAACATTACACGGGGACCAATGAAAGCGCTAATAGCATCCGCAGCATTTTGCACCTCACCTCTCCAAAAAAGCGTTGTTAGCACGAGTGGTGACATCAGCTGCTGTCAAACCGTGATGTCACATATGCGCTCATAGCCCTAATAAGTGTCTCCCCGAACGGCCAAAGCTCGCTTTTAGCGCTAATAGCAAGCTCCCCGAATGCAGTATCATTCTATTCTACCCTCATGATCCAAATTGAAGTTCATTAACTCAATATAAGATTTGAGCCTCAATAACCAACTTCCCTCTACAATAGGTATATACAGATATATAATAGAGTGACCTGAAAACAGAACATCCAAGCAAATCGGTTTAACCCTCTCCCCCTCCCCATCGAATTAACATATTTTGAGATAAATTACATAGTGTTTTTGCCCTCTCCTGATCCACCCGCTATGAAGTTGAGGACTAACACTGACTGACTTTCAGAGACAGAGAGTGCAAAGCTGTTTAAATACACATATATTTGAAATTAGTTTGATGTTATGTTTCATTCTGATGTGTTAAACAACTATAATATTGATCAAGAACTGGATAACAACTGGCTTTTTATGCAAAACAGACTTACATAACACATTAGCTTCCTGTGCATGGGTACTATATTAAAATCCGAACTATTGTCACCCTGAAAAGACATGCTACAGTGAAAACGTTCGTGAACAAATTTTGGGTGTTAAAAGTACAGTACCAGTACATAAAACTCCAATAAGGTCTACACATATAACTTTAAGTGTATATTTAATTCTCGAGCTTATTCCTATAATTTTATAAAAACAGGACAATTGGCATTATTTTAATACAATGGGACAGACCTAAGAACTGGGTCCATCCTGGTCAAAACAGGATGTATGGGCACTCTTAATATATACAGAATTGAGATTTAAAATAATACAGAGAAAGTTACCAAGCTCCAGAGTTAGAGGAAGGAGAGACTTAGACAATTAGACAATTTGCTGTTTAGGAAATTTTAGTTCTAAGTAATATAATTTAAGTGTATCTAGAATTTTGGGGGGGGGGGAAGTGTTTTGAAGTGGTGCTTAAGAACTTGTATAATGACAATCTGATAGCATATTTGTCTAGAAGTTGGCCAGAATTGCATACTACGAGGCGCATCCATAAAGTTAGTTTCCCGGGGTCCGTTTGCAGAAACAAAACACAATTTCAGGGAAATGTTTATTGCTAGAGACACAGCTTGTGTTCAGCTATTTTTCAACATATTCGCCACCGGAATTGAAACGTTTGTCTTACCATGGCACCAACTTTTGAATCCCTGTGTCGTAGAAGTGTGCCGCCTGGGATTTGGAGCACTGTGTGACAGCCACCTTCGCCTCATTCTCTATCATTCTCTATCATTCTTTGTCATTTCATGAGGTGTAGGAGAAGATGGAAATCACTGGGAGCAAGGTCCGGGTTATAGGGTGAATGTTTAAACACCTTCCAGCTGAATTTCTGCAGGAGACTTGCTAGTAGGTGTTTAAACGTCCACCCTACAGCCCGGACTTCACTCCCAGTGATTTCCGTCTTTTCCTACACCTAAAGAAATGACAGGGAATGACAGAGGGATGGAGATGTTTGTCACAAAGTGGTTCAAATCCCTGGCGGTAGACTTCTACGACACAGATGTTCAAAAGTTGGTTCCACAGTATGACAAATATTTCAGTTCCGGTGGTGATATGTTGAAAAATAGCTGAACACTTGCTATATCTGTTGGAATATATATGTCCATGAAATTGTGTTTTGTTTCTGTAAACGGCCCCAGGAAACTTAATTTATGGACGTGCCTCGTATGATCTCCAGATAAAAACTGTCTGGATGGTCAACTTCCAGTTAAGCTTGCACGAGGGTGCAGTGGTTGATACTGTATTCCAAAGCAAAGAACTTCTCTGTGAGGAATGCGAGGAATGTGGCCGTTACGTTATGAGTCGGAACCGTGCCATGCTATTATTAAAATTACAGTACACTACACTAGCTGTTAAGAAAACATTCTCCTTCCCCCTTTTTATTTATGCCAGATATTACTAACTCGTGGGCTGAAACACATGCATACTCTAATCAAAGGAACATCACGTAATTATACACACTTGAAATAAATAAGAAAATATTAAAATAAAACTACACATAAGAAATGATAAGGAACTTAAGTGCCTGCCAGATATTTTTTACTTTGTTAATAGAGAATCTCGCCACGTGCGGTGGCAACAATCACACTCCAGCAGCCAATAAGCAATCGTCGTCTAGCCACCTGTGATGGCAGCCCTCACCTCCTCCTCCACTACTAGCTCCTCTTGCCCCTCTAATTAGCAGTACACCCCGCAGAGAAGTTCTCTGCTTTGGCTGACAATAAACTACTAAATGCCAGGTAGGGGGGCTTGGTAGAAAGAAGATGGCAGCTCACCGGAGCTTCGTAGCCACCCAAATTTCAGAATTGATACCGGAGGATTTATCTTACACAATAATGCCATTTTGGACTGACATTTGATTGAAATAGAATTGCACAAATTGATTAATGCACTTAAAACAATATGTTGTTATATAATTGAAGTGTACAAATACAAATATACATTACAATCGAGGTCTCACATCTAGTTGAGGCCACTAAAACTCCCCTTCGCTCAACAGTCTATGCTCCTTTTTAAGAAATTTTACTGCATTCTTCCTGATAGCAGTTTGGCAGTGGTATTATAAGGCATCTTCCAGTTAAGCTATCTGGAAGTCATGTATCAGGAAGATTTGTCAGCAGGTGGTAGTACAAGCCCTAAGTGTTAAAAAGAGAATTCTCTGCCGTGCTAAATATCACGATATTACATATTATAATTTATCACAACAAGTGACTTTTGAGGCAAATAATACTTCAGGTAATATTGCGTTCTTTAACATAATACGAGGTGCATCTACAAAGTTCGGTGAATGATCTAATAGGCCTATATTGGTATGCAACACTTGCAACAAGGTCGTTTGTATCCGTAAACATGCATGGACAAGTCTGGACCTGTCCCCAGTTGGGCATTACCCGAGGCTGCTACAGCAGTATTAGTGCATTCAGTTTAACAGTGTTCCTAGCAGTGTGCATCAAATCACAATATTATCGTTTGAAGGGGTGATGTTTTGTTCTTATGACAGAATTCAAGGGAGTCACATCCCTCTACCTAAGGTACACGGCTACAGCAGCTGTCATGGCTGGTGAGAGGGGAAGATGGCTTGTCTCTCTGAATTCAACTCCTATCTCTGAATGCCCTTCCCCTGAATCACGTTTCTCCAGTGCCAGGAAGAAAAAAAATTGACTGTAACAATTGTTCAAGCAGCCAAGGAAAAACTGCTTTCCTCAAATCCTTGTTTCCTTTCCCTTTCCTGTTTCCTAGGCCATTTAAATGAATATTCAATATATATAAACCCACTTTTACCATGCAGCATGCTAGCTCAAAATTTCACGGGCCGCCATTGCTGTAACTTATTCACTTACACACCGATGCACACACATACATGCAGTAATGCTAAGTGAAGGATGGGATAGGATTGGAGGGAGGCGGGTTGGGAACAACTCTTAAGACCTTCGGCCATTATGGCTTATTGTGCCTTCCCCCACCCAGGCACATAATTCCGTCTCCCAATATGCCCAATGCCCACCCCCGTCAACAGACCCCCCCGCAAGCCTCCACGGAACTCCCCTATATCCAATAAGATACCTTTACCATTCCTTGTGTGCCAGTGCGGGGTAGGATGGGAGAGACCTAAAGTGGAGAATGTTGGTGGAATCAATGAGGTAAATGGGAGGATATCTGAGAAAACCCCCTACGCCACGGCTTTGTCCACCACAAATGACACAGTTGTCTGCCCCAGGATTTGAACCTGGGATTGCGTGCATGCCAGGCCCATGCACTAAGTATAAGCTACCACGACGACTATGCTAAGCAAAACTATGTGAATTATTAAAGAATATGTAAGTGTATTCTTGAGTTTGAGCACAAAAATAAGAATGTATAACAAATGCTTCAGAGCTTCAAGCAGCCATTAGATAAATAGCAGCTTTGAATGCACTGGCAGTGGATTCCGATACAAAGATTTTGGACAGACTGTTCTAGTATAAATGATTAATAAATTACAGTTCTCTTTTGCTTTCATTGTTATGTATTAACTCTTGAACCCAAGGATTGGTAATATTTACTTAACTAGACGTATTGATCCCTCAGACTGTCATTCAAACATATTGTCTTTTTTATAGTGACTTAAACCGTCTGTAATAATTAATTTCTCTATAATTAAAATAATTCACACCATCTTAATCATTTTGGCTGAACAATGAAGAAAACATGTTAATATCTCCCTTATAAAAATGTCAAAAATTTCAAATATGAAATTTACTGCATAACACTTTTTGAAAATAATTTACTAAATTAATTTCAGTTGTCAATATTAACTTAATTGTATTTCTTTTAAAACCATGCATATCACCTCAGATGCCTTACCATGGATTTTAATCACTGATGGTTTTTTTTTTAAGTTTGCATATAGATAGAAAGGGGTACGCCGTAGCGTAGTGGTTGAGGCGCTGCGCTACAAACCGGAAGGTCGCGGGTTCGATTCCCGATGAGGTCGTTGAGATTTTTCAATTGGCCTAATCCTTCTGGTGGCACTATGGCCCTGGGGTCGACTCAGCCTCTAACAGAAATGAGTACCAGGAGCAATCCTGGGGGTAAAGGCGGCCGGTGCGTAAGGCTGACAACCTTACCACCTTCATGTGCCGAGTGTCCAAAATCTGGGAGCCTTAACCTCCTGGAACCCTCTGGGCCTCCATGGCCTGTATAGGGATCACTTTACCTTTTTATATAGATAGAAAGCTAGCTAGAGATACTTCATATGTTATAAAATCACTATTAATATCTTATTTTAAGGTACCCAGAAGGTCAAGTTCACAAGTTGATGATTGATGTCATCAGCTATGTGTAAAAAAATCATAGGGGTCTCACAACCATTGTTTCTGTTTAAATGTTAAAATGTATTAAATAGTACAATTTCAAAAAGATCAGAGATTTTTCCAGGAATTGTGGCATCCAGTGAGAGAGTGGGCTAAGCCAGAAATAACGGAATCGAGATTTGTGTTTGGCTTTCTAATGAGAAAAAAATTGCATCTTAACACTTGATTTATTTCTTCTTATAAGAATTTACATATTTCAAAGTGTTACAAAAATTAACTTCAGACCACAGTGCCAACCCTTTATCACCTTCTCAAGGTTTTTTCGCTGTTTTTCGATATTTTTAACATTTTTCAAAACTTTGAAGCACCATATCTCGGTAAGTATTTGGTTTTAAAGAACGTTTAAACAATGCAAATGGTAGGAAATTTAATGCTCTTTACCTTTTGTAATATAATGTTTTAGGTCATAGCAGGTTGTTTAGGAGTTATAAGGAAAAAAACTAAAAAAAAAAAAAAAAAAATCGAGGTTTTTGGCTGCCCTTAGGTTTGCACAGGGTTCTCGAATTGGAAAACTTGGATTCTACACCACAGAATACCCACATACAACATATTACAATTTCTAACTTCGGACCTTTTTCCAGGTAAAAGTACCTGGTGACTGAACTGTTACCATGCCCTTCATATCACGTTACTATTGCTTCTGAGCTGGCTTAGCCCACTCTCTCACTGGAGAAACGCCATTCCCTTAATTTATGAAAATTGTCTTTCAAGAATAGATAAGGAAGGAACGCACACAAACCTTTAATATTAGAAGAAGTTCTCATGTAATGTCCAACAGAGACAATAATCTGTGCTTCATGAAAGCTTATATATCTATCTTTAATATTAGGTTTACAGTTACACGACTATATGTACTACACAGAGATGACAATAACTCAAATTTGTAAATTTTTGGCTTAGCCCTCTCTCTCACTGGATGCCACAATTGTTATTAATTTTTTACCGGGAGAAATGTGCTGGTTAACAAGAAGAATCTGTTCCTAAGAATTTTGCTCAATTCTAGATGTGGCTGGAGAACTGGTCACTTTGTAAACAGTGTACAAAGGATTTTCATTATGCAAGGAAATTAAAATTTTTTATTTTTTTTTTGCTTCCTTTTAGACATACTTCTGGGTGTTGAATGATGACGAAGAATTTAGGAAAGCATTTGAACTTGGTGCAACAGGAGTTATGACTGATTACCCTTCAAGGCTTAAGAAATTTTTAGAAGAAAATCCTCAATACCAATGATGATGTTAGTCAACAGTGGCAGTGGTTTGGCAATTCTACTGTTCTGGCAGTGTGTTTGCATATAATGTTTTTTTCTAAGCTAGTACATTGATGTTAACTTCTTTTGCCAAAGCAGCATCACTGTTGATCAAATGTATAGCAGTCGTGTTTGTCATGGTTTGTTTTTGTCGTTTACAGTTTTATATAAATTGAGGTATTTTGTCACTTGATCTAGTTATGTAGGGAATTAGTATTTTTCCTGAGGCATGCATTGGTAGAGTTTAAAATCTCGATTGCATTTCTAGGAAGATGTTGGTTAGTTAGTATTTTACAAGAAGTACACATTCCGAGAGTTAGGTTCAAATGCAAATGCGGGAGAGGACAGTATTGAATAAGTTGAATGCCTTTTTTTTCTTTCTTTGTGTATTTATAATTGATAGGTTTCCAGTTTAGCCAATAAGAGAAAGTGTAATTCTATGGTTGCATAAGGTATGAGCACTAAGTTTATTTACTTCTTTTTGTTCGACCATACTATAATACGCTTATTACATGTGACATAATGGTATAATGATACTCATTTCGAAACTGATTTTCATTATGACATTGATGTGGTATCGATTATTATCGAACGTGGAACGACCTTGACACCTAGAGAGTAGCAGCTGAAAATTGCATAATAAATAGCCTGTATTTAAAATAAAATAAATTCTTTTAGTGTTAATTTTAATATCATACTAAAATGAATTCATTTTGTGTTGTCAAAATCTGTTGGTATGAAGAAAACTACCAGAAGCTTTGATTTGACTGATACTATGAGCTGCCAAAGGACAGTGCAAGTGTTTATTTGAGTGAATCTAAAATCTCAAAATTTAAACATTCAGACTAATTATGGTCGAACAAAAACAGTCATATGCAGCTTGCCTATAATGGTAATTAAGATACTCGTATGAAAATTATGAAACTCACTTTGCTCATTTCAAAAACATACTCGTATCTTAATAAATGCCATTATAGGTTTCTTACTAAATGCACTATCATTTTTTATGTACATGTACCAAAGCAACACAATTCTGAAGTGAAATTATTGCCACTTTGGAAAGCTGTTTATTTAACACAGTATCAGTATTTTGTAATTACACTTCTCAAAGATTCTTTAGTGATATGTCATATTCATTTTGTGCCAGTTGGAGAGTATTCTTTCCTTATAATGATTTTTCAGTTCCATTTCCTGTGTGTGCCATTTATAATGATTTTTCAGTTCCATTTTCTGTGTGTGCCATACAGATTTCTGCTTATATGTATAGTTAGGGACAAAATTATTGAGCAGGTAGGATATGTTGTAAGCAATAAGTTAATGCATTTGCTCAGTCCCAAGAAGCCAAAGATTACAAATGTACTTTATTTGCGCAAGGAATTGAATTGTACTCTCTCTGAACACAAATTACATGGTTTCACTGTTACTGACGTATATATGCATGGCCTGAAAATTGTTTAAAAGCAGAAATTAAGGTTAATAGCATAATGGTTTATGTAAAAACTTAGGATTTTCATCCATGTGTAAGGATTGTCATTTATGAAAAAATGGTTTTGTATAAAACTTTTCCCCATCGATTTCAACCCTAGTGCCCACTGATGATTTCACTTGATGAATGCCTTAATATCAGTTACCTAGTTTACATGTGGGATTGAAATCTATCTGAATCCGATCCCAACTCAATAAGTTCCCTGTTTACATGGAAAGTTCTAGGAATTTATTGAGACTTGTTGTACTATTGGCTAACTTGGTTATGTAATGGCTATTTGTGTGGCTAACCTGTGTAAATTGCCGTGTGTTTCCGTGATTAAAAATATTAAAAAGTTTGTATTCTATTAATAATTTCTAGTCACCATAAACAAATTATGACACAAAGGAGTAACTTAACAATATTAATATTATAGTGTGTTTTTGATTAAATTGATGATCAGCTCACAGAACAGATGACGAACGCCATGTGAGTGAATTGAGTTCTCTAGCTTTTACATGGAATTGAATACAACTTGAATCCGATCTGTTCCTTCATTTGCAGAGGATCGGATCAAAAATTCATTCCAGACTGAATCTACATTTAGCCTACATGACAATCTCAGTACAGGGAACGGACTCAGATCGATCTGAATTCTGCATGTAAACCTACTAAGTGTATAAATTTAGCTCTGAAAAGTAATCATTCGAAATTTTGTGTTATAGGACTATTGTGTTGTGTAACTATTGATCTTATTTTGTCACCACATGATAATTTAAATTCAAATTCACTGAAATGATAATAGATTAGTAGTATATGATTTGATTCTATGATTCGGTCATTTCATTCTAGAAACCTCCACCTGAATAGCCATGCCTTATGAATATGATTCCTTGGGCTTCTAACCAGATGTGTAGGATGATTGTTTCTGTGCTTTTGGCAGCTTGTTGTGCTGCCATCGTCTAGGAGAAATAAGCTGATTGGGAAAAGGCCTATGCTAAGATGAAGATAGGCTAGATGGATTGGGGGGGTAATAGGAAGACCAGAATATGAAGAAAGTGAAACAGATAAGATAGAGAGCTTTGAGAGAGGCCAATTCTGGCTGCCTGTGGTGGAAACTGTAGACCACCATCCCTATTGAAGTTCCGGTTCTTGATCTGAATTTCCAAGGTCTCTGCTTAAATACAGCCCCGGTATAATTGAGGAGATGAGACAAGAATCATGTCTTTAGGATGCTCAGTAGCAATGTGAGTTTGTGGAGTGGTGGGGGCCAGTCTGTCGCATGCTGTCATACGGAGACCATTGGACAATTCGTACTGTTCTAAAAATATTGTTCATGTTATTAGTGTGTTTCATCATAGCGTGCATGTAACAGGGAAAATAGTAGTAAGAAGTCAAAGCAGGGAGATTATATCAATAAATGTTCATGACTTCATGAATTAAGAGGTTAAGGATGGTATTGAAGATTTGTACCTGTCTTATTTCTTGTGAGTAACAATTTATGTTTTTGTTTTGCTGAGTACAGGCATCAGGTGGGAAGCCTGTCTTAGCCTACTCCTTCAACTCGGCAGTTTCGCGCATATCCATTATTCATGCCTTACCTCATCAGTAGGGACCGGATTTTTAGGCTTTTATGAAAGGAATTTTAGCCTTTTATTTTCGTGGAATAGCCCTTTTTAGGCTTTAAACAAACAATTTTAGCAGTCTTAATAAAACATACAATGAACACTAATATTAAACACTGAAAATTGTATTATAATTTTGACACATTTATTCTAGTTTTTTTACGAAATAAACAAGTAACTATTCCTTACATTGGCACTCAAAAAATGGCATAAACAATTAAGTTATAATTATTCAGTAATACTCAGTTCACTTCCAATCTACAAAAATAAGTAGACTCGAGTATCACGAATTTGTTCCTTTAATGTACTTCTCTGTTATTGGTCAGCAACTTATTATTTTAAAGTTGAAACGACAATGGTTTAGTTGCAGACGGCTCAAGTTTCATTTCCTGCGACATGAGGTGGAACATTTTCGAGTTACAAAGACAAGCGACAAAGTGACATATACATTATTCATTTCTGTTGTATAAATTTACTTTTATTGTGTTTTTTTTCTTAAAATGCACAAATTCACATATTTATTTTCCTTAGCAATAATTGGAAAATCTATTTAAAAATCATGTTTTTCTGCAAAAGTCCTCTTTAGCCCCTAGTATTTCAGCAAAAGTCCTCTTTAGCCCTTAGTATTTCATCAAAAGTCCTCTTTAGCCCCTAGTTTTTCAGCAAAAGTCCTCCTTAGCCTCTTTTAGGCCCTTCAGACCGATTTAGCCCTTTTAAGGTTTTATAAGATTCACTTATTCGGAACCAAAGGACATGAAATGACTTGTGTGGATAATATAGCCTGATGCATCTGTGATGTTTATTGCAATTTTGTCTAACAATGAAGCCCATCTGCCCAATGTAAACATCTCTGCATTCACAGGGGATTTGTAAGACACCTGGTGGGCATAGGATTATCATTTGTTGTATTTTTTAAAAAGTAATCCCCTCAGAAAAGGACCGATTTGAGTTATTTTTTCATGCGTTGTTTAGTGATTTTAATTTAACATTTTTTCATATATAATATATTGTAACGTTAAAGTTATTGATAGGCCTACTTATTATTTTTATAATTTCTGTTCTTTATATAAGGATTTTTACATATGACACTACTACTCATTCATTTTTCCTCCCTGACCTATCAGAGCTCTCTGTCTATTTGTTCCAGTTCTTGGCTTTCCTATTGGTCCCCTGCAAGTAGCCTCTCTTTGTCTTTTCTATATAATACACACCTTTTTCCATGGGCACACTTCTTCCAGAAGATGGCATTGGAGCAAGCTGCTGAAAGCTCAGAAACAATCCTCCTACTCACCTGGTTGGATGCCCTAGAAACCATTATTTATTCTTAACACCAGAAAAACCTCAAGCCATAGCCATGACTTATATTATGTGTTTTCCTTATTAATTTTTAAATTGTTCACTTCATTTTGCTTTAATGAAAGCTGTAGACTTTATATGGCATTAGGTTTTTTGTTGGGAGGGGTAAGCACTACAGCATGTTAAAATATTTTAATATTGGAATTTCTAGAATGAAAGAATAGTTTTATTTAAATTACTTACTAGCTTGAAAAAAGAAAATGGCAGCAGAAGAAATTGTATCTGCAGAACTTGCCCAAGTAAGGAAGTCCATGTATTATCCTGAGACTACATTTAACCTTAGAACTAATTAACCTTACTTTTGTAGAAAGTTTGAGTATGGAAATATGAACACTAACTTCACTATTAGGTATATTTACCCAGAATGATCATTTCAATGGGTATCCCCATCATCATAAGCTGATTCCAACTGTCCATCTGGTGGCGGGTGGATGAACTTTGATATTCATCCATGATATGAGCCCCTTAAAGCCCAAGTGGTGTAACTCACATTACTGCTGTTCTGAGATATTTAAGGTTTTAGCTGTCACCAAATAGATGGCTTTATTGACAGCATAAAATTGTACTCCTACCTACAGGGTTGCTATGCAAGTTATGACTTACACCATTTGCGCTATTAATAGAAGAACACTTTCTGAATAGGATCCTGTCCATAATTTAAAAAATCCAAAAACTGAAGTTACACCACTTGGGCTTTAAGGGGCTCATATATACCTAATAGTCAGATACATTTACAAGCAGCTGCTGTTATAGCACATTTACTAAATTTATCATACATATATTTCATAGATTATGAAAGACATTAGGCTAGGCCAACAGTGAATCATATAATACAACTATACATACTTTGTAATTAAATATAACCCTAACATACCCGGTAAAGTAGGGTTTAGAAGATTCGGAGATTCAATAATAATAATAATATACCTAATAGTGAAGTTAACTATATACCTAATAGTGACGTTAGTGTGCATATTTCCGTACTCAAACTTTCTACATACGTTAATACTTCACTGTGCTATTTCTAGTAATATTAATAGTAACCTTACTTTACTGGAAGTCAACAAAGCATGTGATTATAGGCTTTAGTACCAGTAATTGTGATTCATACCTTACAGACTTAAACTCCACGTGCTCAAAAGTTTTGTCTCTTACTGTACAATACCACATTTATGCCAAACATAGAAGCTATAACACTCATGCCTATGTATATTGAGATTCACAAGAAACATACCACATAATATGTAGGTGAAGATTTTTATTAAGATATACAAAAAAAATAAATAAATAAAGATGACAAAGATCATGAACGGAACACCAGTGCAGCATAGTGTAATTCCTTATTCAGGCCAAAAATATAATCTTGTAGAATTCAGTTATAGGGATATTAGTGAAAATATCAAGAAATTTTATTTGATGATATTAATGTATTGTTTCTTTTGCACAGTCTATTTATACCTTGTAATAAAGTTTGTAAGAATGCCATATAAGTCAGTGAATATTATTTAGACTGAATAACTAGTTACAATTTAGATATATCTATGTAGATATAAGTTGGCTGCTATTTTGTTTAAAAAGAAAGTCTAGTTCAGAGCAATTGCAATGTCATAATGCTAGTCTGTCAAATTAATATGTATGTGCCACTGATTTTGTTAATTATTTTAATTTGTAGTTAGTAGTTGAAGCAAACTACGACTGATACATGCACTTATTCTTGGAATTATTAAAGATTATTCATTCACAAACCTGGAATTTCATTACGAAAATAATGAATGGCTGAGAAGAAAATTACAGAACTCCTTGACAAAGAGGCTAAAGGATTATGCCAAATTTATGCTCAAAACAAGAATCATTTTATTTATGAAAGCTGTAGATTTACTAACCAGTTGCAATAACTCTAGGTTTAGAAATGTTTTGCAGTTGATTGACTGTACTTCTTGTAGCAGGGCTACATTTTAAATTAATTATTGCTAGAAACAATTTTTGGTGAATGATAACAAGGAATATTAGTATGAAAATAACATTCATATGGGGAAAGACAATATTTAAAAATCAGATATTATAGTTTAAGGTTTTTAAAAAAATTTAATTTACGAAATTAAACTTAGTCTTTTGAAAACGTCTAAATATTGATATTGGTATCAAAACCTTGCTTATTTTCTTGTAAGCATGACATGTTTTGCTTTGGACAAATTTGTCCAGAGTTTGAAATTAAACCAGGATATCTGTGTAATTGCTCTTCTACTGAGCATGCGACGACCTATTCAGACATTTCTAAATTTTCTTCTAGGATCCTTTAGACTTTGTCTATTGCTTGAATTATTATAAGAGTTTGAGGAAGCATCAAAAAACATTATCCGTTATTCTAATAATTTCATGTCTGGTGTGATTTAAATAAATCTTGTTTGTATGAAATTTTATAATAGTATTGTAACACATGTGATTGATAAACAATTATGCATTTCTAATCCCAGTGAACATTTTAAAAGTAAAGATATGTAAAATGTTAGTCATGGATATGAAAAGTTGTAAAGAAAATTCAGTACAGTATTTGGTGGTTCTTCGAAATAAGAAAGAAAATTGTAATAAATGTAAGACCTAAAATTAATACCTTCTGCAGTAAGGATACTTGTTCATTTGATATCACAGATGCTCAATGTGTAGGGATCCCAGACCTCCCAATTTTCCTGGGAGACTCCTAATTTTTATTGGGTTGTCCTGGTATTCTGAAGAGTTTTATCTGAGATGTTAAATGTCTAGGTTTTGAAAGTATTGAAAACCTCTATGTTATAGGATAAATTATATTACTAAAATTTTTATGCACTTGAAGGTTTTGTAGGTACATCAAGTAATATTTGGGAACTTAAATTTGCCAACAAACTTTGCATCTTAACCCCTTCTATAGGCACCCCTGAATAATATATAGGGTTGCCATATTTCCAAGAGTAAAAAAGAGGACACATTTCTCGATACCTATCTACATAATAACTAAATGAGGTTATTTTATAGCCCTTATTATTCATAAAGCAAAGGAAATATAATGTGTTGGTAACAGCATTCAAATTTTCAATTATATTAATTATAATAATAACTGAAATGCGCACGAATGTGCAAAGATTGTTATTACGTTACTTCTTTGTGCTTATTTTTGAGTACTCTTTGATTGATTTTGTTCTTCTTCTACACCATTCAATATGATACCGATCACATAATTTAATTATGTAACTGAAATGATTTAGTTTACATTTAACAAGTAATTGTAATATTCAAGTACTGGTATGTTGACTCAAAAGACAAAAGAATAAAATACTATGTTTCAATACATTCAGTAGGCCTAATTTACATGCAACTGTAAGTACAAGTGGAAATAAGTTTCCTCAAGATTTTTCACTTTTAATGCACTTTGACTTTCGTTGGACCAAGCGCATTTCTCTGTAGGTCTTATCTTGTTCAGCAGTGATTTCTTACTTAAGATATAGGCATGGAATTCCTTACAAGTGAAATGCTTCTAATTATATTAAACTAGCAATATGCTCTGCTCAACTCGTTAGGCTCGAGGCCTGTTGGCTCATGTTTAAAAAAAAATCATTGAATTTATAGTCTGATAATAGCATCCATTCAGAAAACCCGGACATTTTTCCGAAATTAAAATTTCCAACCAGACAGATATTATAACCCTAAAAAAGAGGACATGTCCGGGAAAAACTGGGCATATGGGAACCATATAATATGGTCTGTGTACAATGCATGAGTAAAGTTAAATTAGGAATAACTAACGAGTTTGCTTATGACTTCTGATTGCTGTTCACGTTAAAGTGCCTAAGTGCAAATATGTTTTTAGTGACTCTCTAGTTATTCCCATTTTTAAAGGAAAAGAGCCTTGACAACAGTGGTTCAAATGTAGCATGTAGTTGCTGACACACCGTTTTCAGCATTGATCATTGTGAGAAAAACATATCACAGATAAAATAAGAACTATAAAAATGGTCTGAAGAGTGCAAAACTTTGTTGCATAGCAATAGAATCTTTGAATCATATAGATACGATTTTGCAGATACATTTCCACCCACAAATTAGTGTTGAAACTGAAATACCAATGTTTGCTAACAGTCCGGGGAAACTTCTGATCTTAAAAAACTTGAAATATCTGAGTAGGGATTTCTGCCAACAGTATAAATACTAACTTTGATGGGTTGTTGAGAAAAAGAGAACATTTTCTGTGTATGCAGAATCGGTTTTTCATTTTCCTACATCCTCCTCCCCCGATGCTTTGTTTAGGTGTCCTGGTTTTTTGCTCTCAGGAACTGGGATCTCTATCAATATGATCAATACATTGTAAATGACAAGAATTCAGTACTTTGAGATGTGATAGTGTTCAACAAAACAAGACAAAACAACTGGTACTAAAAATTAATATTTTTTTTTTTTATAAAAAGGACTTCAAAATTGGGATAGTAAGAAAAATATTACCTTCTCATGTGTGAACAAGTATACTGCAGAAGATTTTTATTTTAGGACATTTTTTGTTGTTGTCTTTTTCTCTTGTTTTGGAAAACACCGCCATCTTTCAAAATATTGAATGCTTTTTTTTTGTGTGTACCTATATTAATCTTCTACAGCAAGCTCCTGATTATCCATGGGCAGATTATCCAGTTTGCGAATTATCCAAGCAAGGTTCTTCCTCCATTTTAACCCTTTAGTAGCAGAATATGGATGTAACTTTCTTAATTACTTACTTATTCAATAGCAGTAGACAATTCCTAAGCAAGCTAAAGGAATATATCTATTTTATGGAACCCGGAGGTTCTTTGCCGTGCTTATCTGAGCCCACCATTCAACCCTATTCTGTGCTCACTCCATCCAATCATCCCTCGCAAATCCTACTTCCCTTGAATCTATCCAAAACATTGTCCTTTCACCTATGTCTTTTACCTGCAGGTCTTCCAGTTAATATTTTTTAGATTGTCTTTCCTCCCCCATGCGCACAATATGTCAAGCCCATTTCATCCTCCGTGATTTAATTACCCTTACTATATCCGGTGAAGAATACAGGTTATGAAGCTCATTGTTATGCAGTTTTCTCCGGTCTCCATTTTTATCTCTTAGGCCCAAATATTTTCCTAAGCACCCTTTTTTTGAACACTCAGATTATGTTCTTCCCAAAGAGTAAGGGACCATGTCTCACATCGTTATAATACAACCGGCAGGATAATTGTCCTATAAATTTTTATTTTTAGATTTCTGGATGAAAGACGACAAGATAAGTGTGTCTGAACTGTATGAAGACAAGCATTTCCTGATTTTAGTTAACACTTAACTTCTACCTTAATATTATTTGTATCTGTAATTATTTCTCCAAGATATTTGAATTTCTCCACTTGTTCGAATGATTTACCAGCTATTCTAATATTTTGTAGCGCCTTAACCTTGTTTTGACGTTTCATGACCATATACTTAATTTTTTTTGTATTAATTTCCAATCCAACATTTCTGCAGGCTTCGAAAAGACTTTCTGCATTTCTCTCAATTGTGTTTATGTCATTGCCCAACAGAAAAACATGATCTGCATAAGCTAAAATTGGGTGATAGCCATTTAATTCTAGGCCTATCTTATTTTCCTGAACTTTCCTAATGGCATATTCCAAAGTGAAATTAAAAAATAAAGTTGATAGCGCATCCCCTCGCTTCAAGTTGCTTTTAATGGCAAACCTATCTGATATAAATTTCTTTACCCTGACTCTGCTAATGGTTTCATTTAGACATATTTTGATCAGCCTAACTAACTTCTTTGGTATCCCAAACTCATTGAGGATATTGTACAATTTGTCTCGTATAACTGAGTCATATGCTTTTTTTTTAAGCTATATGTAGCTGGTGAACAGACTTATTATATTCCCACTTTTCCTCCAAGATTTGGTGATGATCCACAGGTGGAATAAAGCAGAAAATCGTCATTTCTTACTTTCTAGATGATCTAAAATGTTTGAATATTGTGTTGTTAAGAATGCAGAAAGTATTAAAATGTTTTAAATTAAAAATGCCTGTTTCTTGAAAACCTTGTGTAATGGGGGAAAACCGATATATATGAATTCTGGAGAAAAAATACTATTAGAATGGCATATTTTCCTTTCTGAGACAGAAAAAAATCTTTTATTTGTGCATGTCTTGGTCCCAATTAACACAGATAATCAGGAGTTTGCTGCACATTCAAGTTTGAGTATATGTGAAGTACTCTATAAGGAAAGTTAGTACTGTATTCAGCAGAACAAGTATTATTACATATATTCACAGGGAATGACAATGCCACACACAGCTTACCATATGACATCCTGTCGAAGCAATAATGTTATTCTCTTAAGCTTTACAAGAAAATTGCAATAAGTTTAAAATTAACTGTTGGTTAAGTTTAACTACTTTAACGAGATTTCTGAGTTATGACAAAATCAAGCAAATATTTGGAAACTTAAAGCATTCTGCTATTTTGATATGACTATTCCATTCATACGCCGCGTGTTTGATATTGGCCAATAACATTTAGACGAATCACGATCATTTATGTTATAAAATGTTGCTGTTAATACAAGGATGCAATTTTATCTGATAAAATGTCAGCTCGTTACTGGAAATGTAGGTATCAACATGCAGTGACTAATATGTCACATGCTGCCAGTGAACACAATAAAAACACATTATTTTATACAACATAACTTGTTTGAAAATTGAAATAATATAAATGTACATTGATTAAAAACACAATTTAAATTCAGTACAAGCCAGACCATGTGCTTTTATTCTGTTCTGCTGTTAGCTTGCCTGAATTAGGTTAACTATGTCTTATATGCACCATTGGTAGCATTGGTCACAACGTGGTAACTCGAATCGATTCATGGGTGATTGATTCATAGTATGACATGATCTCACAGCTGTTAGTTTTGTTTTTTTATAGCAAAGTAAGAAAGTAATTGTTATTTGTATAATCCATAACATTTTTATTCATGGAATAGTCTTAATAAATCCAACTCGAGTTTACAAGTCTTATCAGATAAATTCGCCCTGCTGCGCAGTCGCAAATCTATTGATAAACTCGTAAACTCTTGTGGGATTACTTATAATAAAAAGCAAGCATGCAACTTCATCCCCCACCCAAACATTTTCACTGTACTATTGCCTTTGTTATTTCAGGATAAGATAACCAAGGGTATGTACTTTTAAATCTACCTCTGAAATATCAATTGTAGACCAATCTTATCCCTCTGTACTTTGGATGAAGTTTGATGGTTTTTTTCTTTAGCATCTAGTTTAACTGTATTCGGGGTTTAAGCTATTGATCCAGCCTAGAGTTATAATTTGGGTAGCTTAATATAAATATAAGGAAATACAGTATTTCTAGCAGATTTGGTTTAATTTATTAAATACTTTTAAAAGTTTGAATTACTTTGATCATGCCAATTTATTTATAAATTTATCAAGTGAAATTTAGCTTAAAGTAAACCAGTTTTGAATCAGATGCCCATCTTTTCATAGGAAGCTTCACGTATAGTTCTGAGAAATTCCCATCTAGAATGCCTAACACTTTTCTGTATGATAGAAGTTTTCATTTGGCATTGAAATGAGTAATTTCTCAAGATCTCTCATATATATTCTATATTTTTGAAACTGAGATTTAGAATGTAACTGATGATTGCTGCAGAAATAATTTTCCCCATCAAAATTTTACCGAAGTGCTTTTAACAACTTTTGTATAATTTTTTATATAGATTTGCATTATTTTGATGTTTATTCTTTTTTTTTTTTTTTTTCAAGGATTCCAAAATGTCAAACATAGTTTGTATGCACAATTTAACCGTTAAAGTTTTTTGAAGTATTGTTGGTTGGGGGGGTTCAGAATACTGCAAATGGTCGTCTTATCTTCATCTGCATACACAACATAACACAGCTAAACCATTGAAATTGTATTTTATTTAAGAGCTTGATGTTTGTTATATAATCAAATGGAGAGTCAATTCCGTAAAGACTAAATTATAAGAAATATTAAATAAGAATGTCGTAGAGCAACATAAAATCCATTGGAGCCAATATTAAATTAATAGCCATGTATTGTGGCTATTATATTTGCAAGTGAAGTGGCTACTGTCATTAAATAGCTGACCCTGCGAAACGAGTGAGCAACACTGGCTGTACATTCAAATCTCAAAACAATCCTTAGTTATTTTAATTAGAAGTTTCTGGTCATACATCTAGCAAACAAACAGGATACTAAGCCCAACAGCTTTTTTTTTAACATTTTTTTTCTTGTTGCTTGTTGCATTTGTTTGTTTTGAGCTAAAGAAAATAAATCTGTTACTTATTTTAGCTTTTTTCAGGAAGTTCAAACTAGTATAACATTGTTCATTAACAAATTAGTGGGAAGCGAACTCAAAATCTTCAGTATAGAAGGTGGAAATGCTCTGTGAATGAACAAATATCACATGAATGACTGCAAGTTTATTTACACTTGTGAACTGCTCAATAGAACTTTAATTTTATAACGAACAAGAGTGAACCCATCCTTTTTGTAGCTGGCTGAACATCTCATAAAATTTAAGAAGAGTAAAACTCTGTTCTAACGTTCTTGCTTTTAAGGAATTCCTGTTTTTTAGGAATAAAATTTGATTACTATAGATTACCGTAGAAATAATGCATTTAATTCCCACTTTTAAAGAATCCTGCTTAAAAAGAAAGTCTTGCTTTAAAGGAATAATCATTTTGAGAGTTAAAAAATTTACCCCATAATAATGAAATTCTAAACTGGAGAAATAAATCTAGCTCGATAGGAATGATAAATTATCTAGGAATTTCAAATAACTTGACAGCAGAGTTTGCTTGCTGTCAATATCTAGAATAGATAAACTTTATCAATATTGGCATAGACTCTAGGTATAGTAATACAATCACTGATCTTAACTTTTAGTTTTAGGTTCTTCAGTTTTTGTGGTTGTTGATTTATTCCCTTGCATTGAAGCATTCTTGTTGAATTGTGTCATTTAGGGCCGATTGTATAAATAGTTTGATCTTGGATCAGAGACTAAATTGATCTCAGTTCATGCTGAACTCGGAAATTTTTGTTGTATAAACGCTAATCTGAGATCAATTCGCACTGAACTAGGATCAATTTTGACTGGAGAAATTTCTCCGATCAAACACGTTGATCTCAGTTCAAGGGGCTGTTTTCTTATTTGAGACATAAGATTAGCTCATTATAAACATAATATTAGGCCTACCTGTGTGGTCACGGTAAATATAAAGAAAATACACAAAAGACAACTTCATACATTTCTAGCTATAACGTAGTTGTGCGTATATAGGCTATGTTTTAGGCTCCTTATAATGCAGTGTAACCTAACTCTACAGCATAACCTGTATGCAATTATGTTGCACTAATTACTATAATACGAAAATAACCCTTGCACCACAATTGCAACTAATAGGAAATTATCAATCTTTGCCATTTCATCCAGCTCCCTAACTTAAATACAGGAATTCTCGCTTCTCACCCCAACGTTCACTCGATGGCGTAGTGGTAAAGCGACTGGCTATCACGCTAGTGGTCCCGTGTTCGAATCTCCTAAGATCCAAAGTTTTTATTGTAGGAATAGGTAGGTAGGGTAAAGGAGAAAAGAGATTGAATAGTAGAAAGGGGAAAAATTAAAATTTTCAAAATTTTCAATGCGGCTAAACGAGAGACATTTAGGCGACTATGGTGGAACTACTAGGAAATCGCGAGTGGGAGGATCTTAAGGAGACCTGTTTTTGGATTTTCCCCAAATGCTTTCTTCGTTATCTTTTTTTTATGTGACCTATTAACTCTTTCAGAACTGATATTTTACATTGTAATAAGGCAGTCATGAGGTAAAAACTTCAGTGGGCTATTAAGTTTAAAATCGATAGAGAAAAGTTCAGTGGAATAGGATACCTGGTTTCCATGAATGACAAACATAACAGATGAACAAAAAATCTTCAAGTTTTACTTCTCCGCTTTCATACAATTCATGAGACGAAGCATTTATATGTCCTTAGCCGTGAAAATGTTAAGCCGATTTTTAACGCCAGAAATGAAATTACCAGAACATTTTTCATCGCATTTTGCTCTTGCACGGATATTATCGCATCCGTCTTTTTGGATTTTACAATATGTTTATATTTTCCCAAGACAATTTCAATTAGGAACGATCCTTTTCTGCTTAATTTTGATCATATTTTTCTTCCTCTCGCACAACACACTGTCTAAATACTAAGGAAAACAGAATATCAATGCTCTCATCTCACGATACTCATCTGTTCCTGCAATGTTGCCAAGTGCTCATGTATGAACTAGGATCAAAATTGAACTTTGATTAATTGATCTTAGATCAGTGTTATACAATACGACTCTAGCCTGAACTCAGATCATTTTCTGAGCTTAGATCATAATTGATCTCCAGTCAGTGATGTTTATACAATCGGCCCTTAATGTGTTAAGATATTGCAAAATTACATACTTTTCTATAATTCAGTGCTTTTTTTGTTAATTTAAATCAAACATTTTTTTTAAAGAAAAGTCCCATTTAAGAGGAAAAAATTCAGTCCCCTGACTTCTGTAAACAGGGGTTGTATTATACTGTGTAAGAAAATAATATTTAAAGAAGGAATTGGCATATCCATGTTATTTTATACTGAGTAAAAATTAGTTTAAAATCTTTTAGATATTATGTTAATCTGTCTGTGCTGTAAAGAAATATCATATTAGTGCCTTTTGTGTTCTTATTAGTGCATACTTCACATGTTGCTCTGTTGTGTTTCTGTTTGGTAAGGTTGCATCATTGTGAATCTTACATTATGAATGACTTGGTCAGGACACTAAACTACCAATAATTAATAATTACTATCAAAAGCCTAGTCATAACAATAATATAATTACAAAGCAGCTACTGTTGATTATTTAAATGTGTACAGTATATTCTTTGTTTTATTAGATTTTTTGTTGTATGGATTTCAGAGATACAAGTACAGTATCTATTTTTCCCAGTCACTAATTATCTTAAAATGACTGGTCACAAAATAAATATATCTGCTTCCTTGGCTGTTAGAACATGTTTTTAAGGAATAGCAGCGACCAGTACAAACTTTAACTAATTTTTAGCTCACGATTGAGTAGCACAGTGAACTCTGATTATTTGTAATTGGATTATCCAGTTTATAGGGTTATTTATACATAATTTTTTCTTCTCTCTCTTTTTTTTTTGGTTTTGTTTCTTCACTCGTGAACTAGGCTTAAACATTGATCTCTTGAACCAGCTTCAAGTGTGTGTTACTTGGCCTGTAGGTTGTCTCCCAACACTCTCATTGCTGCCAAGAGCTTTACACGTAGAGAATTTATAAGGTTGGGTTTCCCACTTGCTCTTTATAATAATTATATTATTATTATAATTTTTTCTTACTTTTCTCACATTTCTAGAAGGGAAAAAAGTTGGTTCCCCCTTGTTGTATATAATAAATTGTTCAGTTTCTTTTAACTTTTTCACGCATTTAAGCATGCCATGTTTCCTACCCTACTTCAGACATCACATCTCTCCTTCCATCTCACAGGCCCATGCACTGCAGTGATTCTTGTTTTCTTGAGTAACACTGCTTCTTAGTAGCATGCAATAGCATGTTTGCCATTTTCAAGTATATTTGTCTCCATTTGATCATGATTTTACTTATATTTAGTATCTTTCTAGGAACAAACTTAGTTTTATGTGAATTCTGTATTTTCTAAAGTACATTACAACATCAAATTTGGCAGTTTTTGGGTTAGAAATACAAGAATATCTCACCTAGCCTTCCCCCAAAGGAGAATTAGACAATAATTTTTGGAGAAAGAAACTTTTGTGTTTGCCATTTTTGCCAGTAGATTTTCCCTAAGGTGAAACTGGATTATTTGTGTTTTCGATAATAATCAGTGCAACCTCTCCCATTAATACAAATAATCAGAGTTTACTGCATTAATAAGCAAAACCAGAAAATATACCACTGTTATGTTAGCTTTAAGAGACTTGTGAACATCAGTAAGATCTGTGATTAAATATGATACTTATTTCCATAGTCGATCAAGTTACATTTTTTCAGTTCTTACATAACTTAATGTACTGACAGTTTTGTATTCATTGGTTCATTGTTTGTGGCCATTTTGTGCCTTTTCAGAATGTACTAAATAATCTGATGTATTTCCGTTGAACCAATAATGGTTTCTTAACAGTAACAGATTATACAGATCAGTGTATGAAACTATTAATGTAATGCGTAAATTAATGTATCTTCAAAGGAAGTGTTGTTCATTTTAAAAACAGAACTGGACACTACAGTATGAATAATGAAGGAATTAGTACAGTATTTTTATGTAACACATGTTTGACTGTTTTATATTGGAGCACTGCTTATACATGAAATGAACTTTAAACAATTGATTTTTGGAGTTTCTTTTATCTTCTACATTACAAATCCTTCCTTATACTGTGATGGACTTTACCGGTTGATTGCAATTTTCCTACACCCAGCTTACTCTCTCTTTCTTTTTAACAATTTACTAGGTTTAATAATATTGATGAAAATTTATATTAAGGGCGCCATCATCAATACTCTTCTCTCTTCTTTTTGTTTTGCATCAGCCCAGTCACAAATTAAATTATAGATACACAGGCTATGTACCTACAGGCCTCTCGGCTAGCTTTTTTTTTTAAATTTAACAGTGGAGATGGGAATGGATTCGGCTCTGTCCTTTTATTATTATGTAACTTAGCCCAACAATCAGTGGCTCTCAGAACATTACAAGGATAGGGGCCAAAATATATAAACTTCACGAAATTTTACTTTGCATAACAATAACCATAATTTATTTAATATATATTTTTTTTCTTTTTCAACAATAACAATCTGATTTACAATAAATTACATTTACTCTGGGGTTTTCCCCTTTTTAACAACTACTCATCCTTAAAATCTTCAGATCATCCGATCCGAACAACATTAACCATTCAACACTTTTATTGGAAAATTTAGTATTCAGTTCCTATCTATCAGGTTAGTAGCCCAGTTTAACTGTATTAATGTGTTCCTTGTTATACAAGACAAATTCTTAATTAATTACTTTAATCTCTTTCCTTTCTTTATTTCCAGGTATCTACTAGAACGTCTCAGATTACCCTTATACTTTACTACTAACTTGCGTAATCTTTTCCATTTGCTCTTCCGTATGAATAAAGATTTTTAATTCGTAATTCAGTCACTGACTTGACCTATCATACCCAATGATTCCACCTATTTCTCCTATACCAGTCCACTAGTCATTGTAGTCTATGAAGAATTGTACTCAAAGATAAATAGGAAAGACAATGTTATGAAGAAAGAAACGGAAGTTTAGGCCTATACCCACAGAGTGACTGGGGTAATAGACCACCGATACAGGGGCGGCGTCTAGATCTTGAGTTACAAACAATCTGACTCCCCTCCTGCAACCGGGAAAATATTAATGGGCCGCAAACAAAAATATAATTTTGAACAATCGATGTCAGAGGTCCCTGACACTCTTTCCTAGAGGCACGTGGGGCCGTTGTTCGCCTCCAACACCGATGACTTTCACAATTCTCCTAAATCTCTTTATATTCTACTAGCATAGGCTTCGCCTACTACTGTATTTATATTTGTTTTATTTGGGACACTTCCGGCGTTCCCTCACCTCACTCTTGCCTTTTTTTTTCTCTCCTGGGGTAATCTCTAGTACCTGCTAATGAACTACTTGTCATCAACTCACTACACAAAATTACCAATTCTCCTCTTTCTAATCTAACCAATTATTATTTATTATCTTTTAACTCCTTTCTCTTTAAGCAGTGTATACCATTGTTCTAATTTACCTACTTATTGTTATTCTGGTTTCCATCCTTTTCAAGTTACTACCCTACACCATGGGCACCTAATTTTCTTGTTTCTAAATTCCCTAGAATTCTAGCTGAAACTAACTCACGCCCCAGGTCAGTAACTCTCTTTATAACCCTTGAGTGAACTTCTACTTCTATCCTACCCAGTAAACTTTCCAATGGCATACGCCTAATGTACTGCTACTCATAGGCCTCCTTTTGCCTCTCAGTATTCACTTTCTTATCCCCCTCTACCATATTCCATACAATTCCCTCTCTTCGATAAATCTCTTTAAAAAAAACAACTCAACATTATAGGCCAGCATGAAATCCACTTATAGATAATCACCTGTCACCTAACGAAAACCAAGTGGGAGAGGCCCTCGTAAGCAATACTAAGTAAGCCCCTATTACCCTTCTTCCTTACTCCCCTCGCGTCCTGTCTTATAGAAAAACAAGGTTTGTATGAGCATCAACAACTGCCCCTAGCTATGTATTCATCCGTGGGACAATTACCCATAGCAACCTAAAGTATAGAGATTTATCTTTACTATTCACGGTTTTACTCCTGACTGCTCCTTGTGTAATTAACTTAGACCAGAAATGGAAACTGATTGGATCACTGTAATTTACTACCTCACCCTAGACTAATTACATCTATCTTCTAACCTTACTCTTTTACCTTTCATTACGGCGTCTAGTCGCCACACATTTCTTAGAACCTGGCTTAAATAACAATGCCTCAAAATCTTTTCCACTTCCCAAAACAACAAAAAAAATGTTTAGATGATTATACTCAATGGGTGGTGACCAATTTATCCTCTGATCCTGAGTTGTTTCCATCCACTTTCTGATGTCCACATCTTCCTTTATTCCAGGCTAAGCAACCGTGACCCACTCTTCTTTCCCCAGCTGGTGTTCGCTGTAGCGGTCTCTCGTACCGGCTGACGTGATGTGTTCTTCCAACTAACGACTATCTCCATATAGTCGCGTCAGTGAAATTCCCCTTCAGAATTTCTTTAGATGAAAGTCTGACAAACCATCATGTCAGGGCGCCTCTACCGCTGTCACACATTCCAATCTCGTCTCCTCGCCTCCGTTTCTTCAACCTTTCTCTCTCGTAGTCAGAGACGTACTCCTCAACCGTTTTTCAGGTTCAACTCCTCTCCCGTCGACTCGCCGTCCACACATGCGCACTTCTCCTTTTTCTGCAATTCAAATAAATTCAGGGCAGTATCGATAATCATGAAAATGTTCAATATCGATTAGTTGCGGTCCCCCAACCCTTCCTTTGTTTTGGAATGGTTTTCTACCGTCTAATTGGCACGCAGCTATTTGCTTCGTTACAATACTGCAGTAAAAAAAATAGGAAGCTTGCAGTTGTGTGAGTTTTATAAATGCAGCTTAATTATACAGAACATATCTTAAATAAAACTCCATTGAAATATAAGCTTAATTTATAGTTTTCCTGCAATTTGCTCAAATTTTGAAAAGTCAAAATGTTGTCATAGGTAATAGGATATAACGAATACCTTTGAAATGCATGAATGACAAAGTCACAAGAGCTTTTGCCTAGAGAATTTCAAAAGTATGTGTTGCATTTCTAATGGCTATTTCACGAATAAAATGGATCCATTTATTAGTGAAATATATTATATTTTAATTATTTTAATACCATATTCTAAAAATGTACTTTTGACATAATTAGATCTGCATAGCTGTTATGAATAAAACATAACATCAAGCATTGTTTGCATCATAAGTAGTGCTCAGTTATTTATGACTAGGGCCTGGATTCTAAGGTTTTAAACTATTTTTTTCCTTGTTAGTTAACTGTAATATTTTAACTTAATTATCCGTTTTATTGTCAAGGCAGCTACATAGTGCAATTTTATAAAACCTAAAAATGGCTAAATAAGACGTTAAATACTAAAAATGCCTTAAACTGCTTTTCAAGTAAAATAAACTGTGCAAAAATGTGTTGCACAAACTTTCTCGCATATACGTGCAGTAGCGGCTCGTGGCTCAAAACGAAAGTGTGCTGCAAATACTATTTCATACAGGAAACTTAAAATATTTTTAAAAATTATTAGTAGGCCTATCTAAACTGCTCGTCTCTTAATCCATCTCTGGGAACTCTCACGCGATTTTCTCTGCCCTAATTTTTTTTGCTAATTTCTCTCGTCTCGTCGAACGTTGTGTGAGTTGTGTGACGAGAGAAAATAGCAAAAATTAAAATAAAAATTAATAATAATAATAATAATAATAATAATGATAATAATATAAATAAATAATAATAAAATTAGGGCAGGGAAAATCGCGTGAGAGTTCCCCGAAATGGAATAAGAGACGAGAAAATGTATGTTTAATGATCGAGGTAGAGAAAGTCGCTTAGTGTTCCCTGTGCGACAGAATACTTAATCGGGGTTGTGGAATCCGGGTTTTTCTGAATTTAACACATTCGAATTTGGCGGTGAAGATGAAAAGCATTGCTTACTCGTTACATCACGGTCCCCTACCGTCAGATGGTGGAAGATCTTCTCACAGCGCGCCCGCCGGTGAGAATCCCACTCTGGGCTGCCGCTGCCGCAGCGCATTATGCAGGTTAAAACTCCCATATACGTCATGCAGTCAAGGTCGAGCATGACGTCACACCCTACGAACGCTGCGCTGTTCAGAAAGTGCATTCACGAGGCGGAAAAGATAATATTCACATTACCGACTCATGACTCCCAAGCTACCAGCTAAGAAATTCTCGCGTGGACGCGCCAAGTTCAAAATCTACGCAAAAGAAAATATAATATTGCGTTTGAAAATAACATTATACGACGAGTAGAAAACAAGCTGTGTGCTGCAGCACTGCAGCACATAGGAGAAACCGCCACTGTATACGTGTTAAAGGCTAACACAGAAAAAGTAAATTATAGAGACAATTAAATTTTATTTATTACATTTTCATAAAACTAACAAGTATTAGGGTCGACCTTTATGTTCAATGCTTTTAATAATAATAATAATAATAATAATAATAATATAATAATAATAATATAATAAATATAATAATAATAACAAAAATAATAATAATAACTTGGGGTTTGCATGGTTTCCTTAATCTCAAAAACAAAAATACATGATACATTGAGATATGCTGCATGAATGAGTTATTACAAGAGCCTACTGGTAAATTTGGGTGGCCACGAGGTTTGATTTGAACCCAGGACCTCTTCCCTATTACCCTATACCACCTCGCTCTAAATGATTTTGATGTGTTCATTACAGCTGTGGTAAACTGCCTACATTTCACAACAATAATTAGATTATAGTATTCTTGTTACTATGGGCAACAGAAGAATATTCATATTTTAATCAAAATGTGTTCTGAAATTCGCATTTAATTCATTTTATTTAGTTTTTATCTTGATACCTATTAATTTTATAAAGAAATTTTTTTAACAAAACATGTTCTTTTTAATTTTCTCTACAACTTAACTGTGGTAGGTTTTCATGTATCGCCTACTGTAATGGAGATAATCTAGAAAAATTGAAAATGGATACGAGTAAAATACCCCCTAAGTAATCTTTTCAGGTAAACGGATATAGCCATTTCATTAGTCACAGATAAGAGTTTCCAATTTCACATTTTTATTAAAATTGTTAGAGCCAATTTTTAAAAAATCAAGATTTTAAAAAAGATTTCATGAAAAGTCCCCATAATATTTCAGTTATGAAACCTAAATTCTGGGCGGTTAAATAAAATTTCGAATAAGTCCTTGATTCAAAAAATGAAGTAAATACAGTGGACCGTTTACCCGCTGTGCTTGTCCACAGACAGACGGACAGACGTCATTCCAAAAACACTTTTTTCGTTTTCTAGGCATCGTCAAACATCCTTTTCCAGTGTTATCACGATTTTGATTTTTTGTCACGATCACAACACTTTCTCTATACTATGTATATGCAAGAAAGTAATATGTTAAAATGGCAATATTAAATATAATGATTAATCAAATTATTATTGTTCTACTAAACTTACATTTTAAATACCTGCCTAAATTTTGCTTCTTGTTCATTATTACCAACATATTATTTTGTAAGAAAAAATATTGCATTGCATTTTGTAATTTTGTCATTCTGATAAGGAAATCTTAAATCCCCAGTTTCTTTAATTGTAAGCAAATTAAAAGCATTCTTAGGAACCTTAAACTTACAGTTTATCCACAGTGTTTTCTCAAGCAAGATGCTGAAAGGAAAGTATTGTAAAAGTTGATTTATTAATCGAAAAACGTTCTTGTTGAGTTTATAATTCTGGTGGAGTTGCAAATGACAGGGGTAGTTCTAAAACTAAGCAAAGTATTCCTTTGAGTTTATAATTATTGTAGAGTTGCATATACAGGGCTATATTGCTTCACTGTATAAAAGTTCCATAACTACATATTTTTAAAACTAATTTGTTATTTATAGATGAAATCTTGGAATTTCATTCTGGCAGATTAATTGCATTATTATTATCATAGCTCCAGGAGCTACATATAGGTAAGTTCTATTCCTTGAGAGATAAACATATCCAAGTAAGAATAAAATATATTTCGTGCTATGGAGATAAATTGGTGCAAATTTTACAAGGGAGCACAAGTTTCACAATTTAAAATTGGCTCCACACATATTTACTAATAGTTTTTGTATTACAAGGCTCTGCCTGCTCAACTTGTACTTCTTGAACTACCTTGAAGTTGAACTACCTTGTGAAGTGGACCTTGCTTCCAAAAAAGAAAAATCTTAGTTCTGCTCAAGTTATGAGTTAGAATGGCCTCAATCTTGGAATGGAGTAAAAAAAAATAAAAGTCCTAAAAAAGATAAATGGGGGACTTTCCCCAGGAAATGTGTTCAGCCACTAACTCATTTTGACAGATGCTACATGAAGCAAAATGAAAATTGAACAAGGGACTGAAAAGAAATACAACAGTGTATTGGAAGAAAGCAAATATTAGCATCCAAGTCATAGTGCTAATCTGACCTTAACAGATAGACTAACAGTGTCCACTGGATTTAATAGCTTTTCAGAATGAGCTTAAGTTTTTTGAAATTACCATACATTCAAAACGAGAACATATTTGCCTCTCCTGACAGAAAAATTGATCTTCATTGCCATGAGAGGTCATGGGGAAGGCCAAGCTCATAACAAAGTTGGCAATAAATTGACAAGATAAATTCATGAAGCCAAATGCTGTAAGAATGGCTCAAGTTGATGCAGAGTTGAATCAAGACAATGCATTCATATTATAGAATCTGCATCTAATGCTTATCTCTTACTTACAGAGCAATATTAAATTACGTAGTACCCTTTCAGAAATTTCTTTTGCCCTGTTAACACATATGATGGAATTATAGAGGAGTCTAACATATTTTCAGACTAAAAATTCAGCATGAGTCATCATCAAGGATAAGTACAAGCAGTTCTCTCCTTATTAAGATTTAAAGATTATAGGTTCTCTGAGCAAATTTATTATTTTTGCTCCTGTTAACAGGTAATTAAATTGATCAACAAATGGAGCCCCAGCCACACAGTGAAATAAATTTTAATTAAGGTTAAGGCACTCGCCCCAGGCCCTGCGCTCAAGGGACCCTACGCCATAGGAGGAAAAAATTAAGCCCTTCAGAAGAAATTATGTGGCTTCGCCACGATAATTCTTTTAAAAATTAAAAATTAAGAGTATAATAATTTTTAAAGCATTATATTTATTAACACTTGCACGCGAATCATTCGTAAACTAAGCCATTAATAATTAATGAAACAGCTAAAATTCCTGCTTTAGAGTACATTCCACGAAATGAAAGCGCCCCCTGGGAAAACTATATCAGAATCGATTATGCAGTTCCAAAGAACCTGTGAACACATAATACGTATTGTTTCTCAGCTGTTTATTGACATGAATATGATGTGAATTTTATTTTATCAATTCAGTGCAATTTTCAGAAATTATATAATGTTTCAAGGGAAGGAATGGTTTGTTTGGATTATTATTATCAGCGATATTTCAAGAGATAAAACCATCAATATTTTACAGCTGTTGCCCCCGGCTTCGCCCGCCATTATTCATTGACTCCAGGATTTTTAAGAAAATTACACTGGTAGATTATTAAAAATGTTTGTGGTTCAGAGCTATGAAAATTGTAAGTAAAAATAAAATTAGAATATTTGTTCATTGTGTTCATTTCACTTAGGCCTTATATAATAAAGAAACGGTTTTCCTTCCTAATTTTGTAGTCGTCATGAAAGTTTAGACTGCGAGAGACGAACATCGCCGAGTATACCCGATGTCTCACGAAGCGGGCGAGCAAGCACGCTATTTAGGGCCGTTGAATTGTATAAGAGTAGATGATGCAAAGTGCACACATAACATTGCAACAAAGATTTGTTTTGCAACATTTTTCCATTATAAGAGAAATCAAAACAGTTTGTTTTCCATAATATGCTAAAAATTTGAAGTGCATTACCTCAAAATGTAGGCTATTCTTTAATGTAAAGCAAAGAATGATGAATGATGTCATATCGTAGAAAACTACATACGATGTGACCATATTAATTATCCTCTTCCTGTAAATTACAATTTGTTGCATGCAACCTTTTTGCACTCTTTTATTCAGTATGTGAAAGAAATGATAAATTAATCAGTTGAAATCACTTATCTCAGTCTGGATTCAAGACTATGAGGCGTCGCATCATCATTAGTACTGCAAACAAACATGTTTATGAAAATAGTATTTTTAGGTTCAGGAGCACTCTGGCTTCTTCGGGGGCTCTTGGCTGGAGACTGAAGAGGGTCCCATACCAAGAGGTGGTTTGGAGGTCCTCCCCCGGAAAATTACATACCTGAAAACCACATTTTCAGCTATTTTGGCACAAAAAGTATTTGAGTAAAGGCAGATCTTTCTAAAAATCAAGCTATTTTGTTGTAGTTTACTTAAGGGTTAACAATACATTTTTATGTTATTTTTATTATATCTAAACTTGGTACACACAAGAAAAATAGTAATCAATTACAAGTGGTTAGATGTCTGAATTCTTCCTGAGTCTGAACTCCCCATTTTACAATAACAGCTTATTATTATTATTATTATTATTATTATTATTATTATTATTATTAATTAGTTTGTTTGATCAAAGAACAAAATGGCTATAGATTTTGTCACCAAATACAAAATAAAATAAAATCAGGTAAACTGATATAACAAAGTGCCAGAATGCTTTTGTTTAATCAGTGATAATTGCAATTATAATATGCAGAAAATAAGTTATTTTTGTAATCGATTTCCGAGTTAAGATGTAGATCGATTCATTAAACAAGGCTTACGGAAGAACAAAGGTCTAGATTGATAAGTATATGTGAAGGAATATGTGGGTAGTGTTATTTGTCAAAGCTAACTGTATTTCAGCTTCCAAAGTCGTATATGAACACTGTAAAACAATATGTTGTCATGAGAACTAATTTACATTTGATAAATTCTTTCTAATATATTACCATAGAATAGACACTAAATTGGGCATTACTACGCTACCGATCAACCGATTTAATCCACAATCAATATGCTTCTTCCCATGGACGTTATAAACATGTATACCAAGTTTCATGAAAATCCGATCAAGCTTATTTGAGTTATCGCGCTTACATACACACAAGCAGACAGACGGACATACATTTTTCTCGTCCACCACACTATTTCAGAAAGTACCATTCTAGTCCAGTAGAATTAAAATCCAAATCGGAAATAATTGCTACAAAAGGTTTTATTGTTTTAATGACTTCATTTGTTGCCCAATATGTCTATCCTAGGTTTTCCCCCTCGGCGGAGTTGTGCATAAGTGGTGGGGGGTAGAAATGTGGCCCCCAAAGGGGTAGTTTTGCGGTTTTACGGTTATATCTCGTAAAGGACTCACGATATCGAAAACATGGTGGTATTAAACGTTGTAGGGCATTACATTCTGCATTGAATGAGACTAAACGCATATTTTTTGGACAACCCGTTCCCATAATACTGCTCATCAAAGTTGGACAAATTTTACATATTTATGAAAAATTTTCGTTTTAAGTTCTGCTTTTTGGTAATATCATGTAGCTTAACCCATCTATCAATAAAGTGTCCCATATAAAAGTAATACAGGAATAAATTCTGCGTTCGATGAGATTAAAAGTGAATTTGTTGGACCACCCGTTTCCCTAAAGTTCTACATTTAGTCCAGTAGTGTAAAACCAAAAAATTAGACGAATCGGAAATCATTGCTACAAAAGGTTTTATTGTTTTAATGGCTTCATTTGTTGCCCAATATTACTATCCTAGGTTTTCCCCCTCGGCGGAGTTGTGCATAAGCGGTGGGGGTAAAAATGTGACCCCAAAAGGGGTAGTTTTGTGGTTTTACGGTTATATCGCGTAAAGGACTCACAATATCGAAAACATAGTGGTATTAAAAGTTGTAGGGCATTAAATTCTGCATTGAATGATACTAAACACATATTTTTGGACAACCCATCCCCATAATACTGCTCATCAAATTTGGACAAATTTTACATATTTCTGAAAAACTTGTGTACCCGTGCTGCTCTGCAACACTTCTGAAAGAAGAAGAAGAAAATGTCTAGCCCCCATCACTTTTTTTTTAAACTAAAAATATCTCTAAAAAAAGTAAGAAAAGAAGAAGAAATTCTTGCACCCCAACACAATTTTTGTTTGTTTGTTATTATTAAAAATCTCTCTCTTTTTTTTCCTTTTCAGTTTTATAAAAATTGATTGTCCGCGCATAACTTTCCTCTCACTCAACTGATTTGAGTGATCAATTCGGCATGTTAAAGAGCTGTTTCTGGTGAGTGTTCTTAGCCTATCACCGGCTGCCTGAGATATCGCCTCTCAAAGTTACAGAATTTCTGTATCTCGAAGATGGTGGTAGTTGGGTGATTTCCAATGCCCGATAACATCTGTGCTTGAATACCATTCGTTTAAAAAAAATGAAGCAAATTGGCCAAGAATTTTCTAATTATTTTAATACGGTAATAGAGATGTGTAAACATAGTACTATAGCACTCCATTGTACTAGTCTTGTGCTTAGTAAATATATAAAATATGAAAATTGTAGAAAAGAAACACAATTCTTCAAATCAATTAGTGATGATTTTATTTCATAACAATAATTGTAGTTAAAAGTATGAAGATGAAAAGGGGAAAAATGGTAGATACACAAATTTTACAGACGTCGACGTTTCATTGTCGTTGGGCCACTCGGCTCCTCAAAATGTCTGTAATTTCCGATAAGGAGTCCGTCACCAGTCACCACATCACACGACTCGTAAAAGTCTATCATTGTCGTCGCCCCATATATGCAGTCCAGGTCTCGTCAACATCTGGTTCGTCAGTTGCATCTGGTTGGAGGGAGTTAGTGCAGGAGTTCCCCTTGGAGTTGGCACAAATCGATGAGCAATTGATTCCAGCCTCCGACACCCACAATCACGTGCACACCCCTTGTTGCACTTGCAGAAAATTGTGGAGAGAAGAGATTGTGGAGCTGGCTCCTTGGAGGTAGGAACGGGGTCAAGTCCAAACTTTAAAGCCTGCCATCCCCAGAGGAGCGGATCCATCTGGTGTCCTAACCACTCTTGTACTTGTAGGTAAGTTCTCAAGCAATGTTGGAGAGGCTGAGTCGGATGTTGGTGGTAGGGATACCAGGTTAAATTTGGATTTCACGAGGGCTTTGGAAAATAGGTCAAATAGCAATTTATCTAAAGTATCTCCTGCCCTACCTTCGTAGAGGGTTGTTAAAAATTGTAGGTCAGCTTCGGCATTAGCTTCAGCTTGAGTGTCATGTTCGAAGAAAGGTTTGATTTCTTCGAGAAGACATATTTTCGACCAACAGCTTGACCACCTTCTTCTTGCCTTCCTGAAGAGTGCCGAAGTTGTGTCACATCCACTTATGGCGTGGAGAAGTATGAGTGGCCTTCTAATGTTGTCTGCCAGTTCGAAGCTGTTGGGACCAAATACTTTTGTTCGGGTCGTTCCTCTTCCAGGTTTTGAGAAATATATGTTTGCTGATGGTGTGGCTAGGGCATTTAGCATGATGAGGAGGTCTGTATCTTCACCAACTACCACAACCTTCTCATGCTCCTGTGATACCTCAAGAGCCGTGGCAACAATCAGGTGGTCTGCGTCTTCATCAGCTTGCTTGACTGAGAAGCATTCACCTTCAAGTCTTTCAGTAAACAAGCTAATAAGACGTGCTTTATTTCTGTCGGAAAGGAATTGCTCCTGAGTCATGGTCACCACCAATAACTCGGTAAAGATGACCTCAGGAGTAGTATGTCTTTTGCTTCGGCGGAGGCGCTCAGCAGATTTAATGATCTAATTTGTCCAACTTTGATGAGCAGTGGTATGGGAATGGGTTGTCCAAAAAATATGTGTTTAGTATCATTCAATGCAGAATTTAATGCCCTACAACTTTTAATAGGGCCATGTTTTCGATATCGCGAGAGTTTTACAAGATATAATCGTAAAACCGCAAAACTACCCCTTTTGGGGTCACATTTTTACCCCCACCACTTAAGCACAACTCCGCGGGGGGGAACCTAGGATAGTCATATTGGGCAACAAATGAAACCATTAAAACAATAAAACCTTTTGTAGCAATTATTTCCGATTCGTCTAATTTTTTGGTTTTACACTACTGGACTAAATGTAGAACTTGACGGAAACGGGTGGTCCAACAAATTCACTTCTAATCTCATCGAACGCAGAATTTATTCCTTTATTACTTTTGTATTGACCACTTTATTGATAGATGGGTTAAGTTAGATGATATTACCAAAAAGCAGAACTTAAAACGAAAATTTGTCATAAATATGTAAAATTTGTCCAACTTTGATGAGCAGTATTATGGGAACGGGTTGTCCAAAAAATATTTGTCTAGTCTCATTCAATGCAGAATTTAATGCCCTACAACTTTTAATACCACTATGTTTTCGATATCGTGAGTCACTTACGAGATAAAACCGTAAAACCGCAAAACTACCCCTTTGGGGGTCACATTTTTACCCCCCACCACTTATGCACAACTCCGCCGAGGGGGAAAACCTAGGATAGTCATATTGGGCAACAAATGAAGCCATTAAAACAATAAAACCTTTTGTAGCAATTATTTCCGATTCGTCTAATTTTTTGGTTTTACGCTACTGGACTATTCTGGTATTTAATAACAATTAGAATGCAATAGTAGAGTGGTCTGATTTATAAAATTCAACTTAACTATAAAATGGGTTAACAGTCAACCAGTGATGTTTAAGTTAGCGTCAATAGCTCTGCGAGGCAACGTGTTAAATATGCTTGCAGAAACAGAGTTGAAAGAAGACAATGGTACAACTTAGTCTGTTCTGTTCAGGATACAATTATTGAAATTTCCACCTAGTATTGTAACTATGGACTTGATCACCTATTATTAAGCTAATGTGCCTCTGTTTAACAGAAACTAAACATTAAAATTGATTGTACACACGGAAGCTTCTTGGGGGGGAAATATTACTAAAGTGCAACTAATTATAAAGTAGTGTAGTGAAAAATATACGAATAATAAAAAAAATATATACAACTTTTTTTGGACCTCCTTGAGTCTGGGGCCCTCGGCGATCGCCGACCAGCCGACCTGGCCAGTCCGGACATGTTTAGATTCAAGGGTCTTTAAAACTTGTATTAAAGACATGTACAGGAAGAATTATCGAAAAAATAGATGTGGGGGAAAAATTGTTTTTATTTTATTTTATTTGCAAAAAACTTTTGATACAGTAAGTCACACGATAGGCCTACTTACAGAGAAAAACTAGAACATAGTCTGTCAGAATAAGAGATATTACTTTAAACTTATTTCGATCTTATTTAGAACGCAAATAATTAAAATTAAGGATAAGATTAGTGAAGTTAAAGAGGTAAATACAGGTGTGCCAGAAGAAACAATTTTGTGTCCTGTTCCATTTGTTATTACTTATTATCCTGCCGGTTGTATTATATGAATGTGAGGCATGGTCGCTTACTCTTCGGAAAGAACACAATCTGAGAGTGTTTGAAAACAGGATGCTTAGGAAAATATTTGGGCCTAAGAGAGATGAAAATGGGGACTGGAGAAAATTGTATAACGACGAGCTTCATGACCTGTACTCTTCACCGGATATAGTAAGGGTAATTAAATCACAAATGATGAAATGGGCTGGACATGTTGCACGCATGGGGAGAAAAGACATTTCAAAAGTATTGACTGGGAGAGTGGGAGACCCGAAGGGAAAATACCTCTTGGAAGACCTAGACATAGGTGGGAGGACAATATTAGGATAGATTTAAGGGAACTAGGATTGCGAGGGATTATTGGATGGAGTTAGCACAGAATAGGGTTGAATGGCGGGCTCAGGTAAGCGCGGCAATGAACCTTCGGGTTCCATAAAATAGATATATTCCTTTAGCTAGCTGAGGAATTGTCTATTGCCACTGCCATTCCATTTGTTATTTATATTAATGAGTTATTGCATTTGGACTTCGAAATTCTCCCTAGTTCTTTTTAAGCTGATGATACCGTAATCCAGGAGTCATTCCCAAACTCCGGAAGAATAGCCTATCAGGCACACCGAAGAACAAAGTACGGTTCTTCCTGATGACGTTTCTCGTGTAAAACTAAAAAAAATACGCAAAATACTTTTTCACCCTACGAAGGACGGGTAACCAGCTAGTAAATAAATAAATAAAACAACAATTGAAATCAAAGCCTATTCACCTTCAGATACGACAGCTTTGCATGTTGCAACGAATTTTACAATCATTAGCATAATACTTGGAATAACACATTATTTTACACCTCATTTTCGAATTAAAAAATGTTCACAAAGCATCTCCGACTTAATATTTTCCTGCCTGAATAATTTATGTCCCTCAGTATGAAATAACAGTGCATATTCGTACTCTGCCGTATTCTGTTACAGCTATACAAAACTGATTATTTAGTAATAATAATTCTAAAATATATTTTTTTATATATTTACATATGCAATATTCTTTTTAATATAAGAATGGAACAGCACTTCTTTGGTGAAAATTTGCAGTTTTTATGCATGGAATGTTAAAAAAATACAAAATAAGAAAATAAAATTTGACTACCAACTCGGTATTTATTAAGACACGAGTATGAGTTTCATAATTTTCACAAGAGTGTCTCAATTACCATTATAGGCAAGTTGCATATGTCTGTTTTTGTTCGACCATGTTTAAGTTTTGAGATTGTTTAATGTTTAAGTTTTGAGAGTCTAGATTTTTTAATGTTTAAGTTTTGAGATTTTAGATTGTTTAATGTTTTAAGTTTTGAGATTTTAGATTAAACGAGAAGGCTGACCTCGACGATCAGCTATTAGTAAGCTCTCGTCATAGATGGCAGCTGATGGCGTGCGGGGAAATCGGAACTTCTTTTGTCGGTTTAACCTCAATTCAAGGGACTTTAAAACACGAAATGAATAATAAATATATAACAGAATTTATTTTATTTTAAATAGGCTACAAGTTGTGTATTATGCAGCTTGATTTGTTGCTCTCAGCGTTTCAAGATTGTTCCGTGTTCGAAATTAATCAATATCACACCAGTGTTATAATGAAAGTTTGTTCTTCAATGGATGTCATTACTATACTATGACGTCACATACAATGAGAATATTACAGTATGGTCGAACAAAAAACTCCCATTTAGGCTAAACGTGAAAGTTTGACATCGTATTAAATTTTAAGAAGTTGTAAATATTATCTTGTTCACATAAGAAATTCACCAATACAATTTTAACACGTGTATATGCAAGATGCTTTGTACCATTTATTTATTGCTGCTGTATTGCGTACTGTTAGAACAGGCACAAGCAGTGATGCGAGAAGGCTGGATAGCCATTCGCAGTGGAGACGAGTGACGTGCTGTTGAATCAGTGCGGGATAGCGTGATATACACTGTGCAGCGCTACCGCCACCACTTGCGTACGCTATGTGCGTTTGTTTGAAGCAAGGGGAGGACCAGAACATTGATCGGTGTGAGCGAACGGCCGGCTGCTGCCTGCGTACGCTTCTAACCAACAAAAACACTGCTCCATGTGTATTTCGGCTTGTCGCGTGTTTGACAGATATACAGTGTTAAGAGAGGGTATAACTCAAGTTGTTACATATGGCTACTGTTACCAGTATTCTTTATAAAACGTGACAGGTGGTGAGCATTATGATGTGTATGTGAAAAAAAGATAAACATTCACTAAGGATTTCTTACAATTGTGTGCACTGTGTGGATTTAACGGTGTATAAAGTGATAAACTGAAATTGCAACATGTCAGGTGAGTAGAGACACCACACGGTTCGAAAAAATGTTGGGTATTTTCTGTGTGTTATCTCGAAAAGTTAAATTTCTGCTCGTAGAGTAGTTTTATTTATTATTTTCATTATTTGGGTTGTTATTAGAAATAATTGCAGTCATTATGTATTATCAACGTTTATCGAGCAATTGGTGAAGAGTAGCGTGTGAAAACATAACCTTCCATTATCAGACATAACCCTTCTGTGCAATGTGCCAATTAAAGGCAGGATGTAATTTGTTATTGGATATTATTTACTGCTCCTTACTTTACCTTAAGCAAGATATTTTACCTTACGTAACATTGTGCCAAGTAGAGCTATATAGTCATAAAGGGATATAAAAACGAGCAGCATTGAATTAGTAAAAAAAAATATGAAATCCAGAATATAACAGAAGACATTAAAATTGTTAAAAAAGTAATTGTTCTTATCAATAAAAGTCATTAACATGAAGTTACCTAATTTTATGTAAATAAATAAAGAAAATCAATGTTTTACATAATTACATAATATTCAATACTGGTATCGGCATCATATTGTTCTTATAATGTTTAATGCTATCCTTAAGTAATACGGATCCATCTAAAGTGTATTCGAAGAATTTGAAGTATTAAATAGATCTGCAAATATTGATATAGTTATTATGTAACTTCGAGTGTAATTGCGAATTCAACCGTCCGGAAGTTCCCGAAGTCTTTACTACAGCGAGGTTATCAACCCTAATGGTGGGTGTGACGTTGTCCCTGGACACCCCGCTAGGGAATTTTAGCAAAGGGTGATGAGAGCTAGAATAAGCTACTGGTAGCCACATTGCTCTTCCTATCGAATTCCATATCCCAAAACTATAGCATGGCTGTATAAAATATAGTTTTGGATTTGCATACAATGTTCATTTAGCACATTATTACAAGGAGCAAAAAAATAAACATTTATCCAGCATGAGGTTTTTTTTTTATATGGAGTACTACACGGGCATATTACGGTGTATTATGGTGCACACGAATTTTTAAGTTTGTAGGTTCTATGAAATCATTAATAAAATAATAGCGTGATTCGTATTTATGTAAGATGTCTTCTGACAAATTGTGCGTTATTTAATTTATATTTCCATAACAATAAATAATAATAAATTTATTACTACAAAATACAATATAAAATCTTTACAATTGTGAATTCGCACGCTACACGAAAAAGCAAAGAATATTATAGGAGAAAAATTCCTCCGACACTGGGACTTGAACCCTGGGTTCAAGGATGGGTTCAAGTCCCAGTGTCGGAGGAATTTTTCTCCTATAATATTCTCATGTAATGTCCAACAGAGACAATAATCTGTGGTTCATGAAAGCTTACATATCGAAAAAGCAAAGCTTTTGCTCGAGGATGGTTCGGTTCAATACACTGAAATCCGCTAAAATAATTATTTGCAGTAATACAAAAAATGATTAAACAAGCATAGAAAAGTATGCGTTAATAATATTTACAGTAAGAACAGATCATATTATAATCACAACCGTAGGCGCTGACTTAGGGGGTGCTTTGCATTTTCAGTTTTTGCCCTGGTTGAGTGGTAGAGAAGGCCTTATGGCCTTAACTCCGCCAGGTTAAATTAAATAAATAAATAAAATAAATAAATAATTATTGGGAGTGGCGAGCATCTCCGTATTATTTTTATACATTGGTCTACTTTGCAAAAAGGCCACCCTTCTGTGGCACGTATTGTTTTTAATAATGATCAATGACTTGCTATATAACTTTCCTGCTCAGACAATTGCATATTATGCTGATAGCACTACATTTTTGCACAAATCATATGGATTTTAATGAACTCGAACGTACTGCCGTGATAATTTTGGACGCAGCGAAGAAATGGTTTAATGCTAATAGCTTCTTACTAAATGACACAAAGACAGGATTTGTAATATTTTCTTTTAAAAAGTACCGGAACATAATCACTTTTTTAAGATACTTGGCCTAGTCATGATAGCACTCTTACCTTGGATAAACATATTGAATTGATTTGTAGGGAGTTATCACGAATTTTATTTCTTCTTCTTAACTTAAAAGAACTTGCATTCTTCCAAAGTAGTTTACAATATGGAGTTCTAATATGGAGCATTCCCAAAAGGTATTTATTTTACAAAAGAAAGCATTGAGAATATTAACAAATTCATCACGCAGAACTCATTGCAGACTTTGACCAGCCTATATATTTTAGATGCTGTTTTGTTCGTAAAGGATAATATTTGGCTGCCATTCCGGTCAGAACAATCTCTCATACTTATGAACTTAGACACCAAATTCACTTTGAGACACCCAGGTGCAGGCTAAACAAAACACTAAGCAATTTCTCAGGAATAGGCACAAAAATAGGCAACAAGTTTCCAAACGACATGTATCAGTGGGATAGAAAAATATTAAGACGTCGTATCTCTGATTGGCTAACTCAGAGGGCTTTCTATAATGTTGATGATTTTTTAAATATACAGGTAGATATACAAATCTAATTTAACACCATCACAATGTCAATAGCATTTTTTTTGCTCGAAGACACGTTAATTTATTATTATTAGGCTATTATTATTGTTATTATTAAGATTTTATTAATCCTGTAGAGAAGTGGCAATAGTGTTAATAATTCAATGTTGTTGATTAAACGGACTATGGACGGAGTAGGCCTATTTATGGTTATAAATTAATGTCGTCTTTTGTAATGAAGGACTTTCAACATAATTATATTAAACTTCAATGTGTTTTTCTTTCCTGGGAGAGCACCCCCAATATATTTTAAAAATCAGCGCCTATGAACACAACAATGGAAATGCACGAGTTAATAATACAATAATAATACTTAAGTTAAATTCATTTTAAGAAAAAATAATTATATTATCTGTATTTTTAAATTTAATATATAAAATCTTATAATAATGGCAGAAGTAAGGCAATAATTTAAGAAGTAATTATATAATTTTTTAAAATTTAAGACTTAAATTGTTTGTTTTACCAGTTAATTCTTGATGGTTGCTAATAAATGGGTCTAAACTTGAACTGCGCTTAACTCCAGCAGTTGTAAAAAAAAAAGTCCTGCTAATAAATTAAATGATTCCAACGCTTGTTATATTTATGATATTCAATTGCGAAAGTTATAAAGAAGGTTGTTTACTTATCTTTCTTAATAAAAATGTACATTTTAATTGTTTCCACGAAATTATATAAACTTTTCTATTACCTTTCTATAGATGCTTAATCGTTAAGCTATAGAGTTATTCATATTCCATATCTTTGTGAAGTAACACATGACAGTCTTGTAAAAGGAAATATTGTATTAATTATGGCAGGAATCGTCTGGTTGAGAAAAACAAGCACATTCCAATAAAGCTAGCTGTATCCAATCTGACCATTACAAATTTCACATGGATTGGCTGGGATTCGACCCGGGGTCTTTTGTAATGAAAGCGAACTAACCACTAGTCCATACAGTATTATTTCCAGAATGTTAAATTTTTATTTCGTTGATTAAATTTTCGTGTAATAATGATAATAATAGTAATGACAGTAATATACGATAACAATAATAACAACAATATTAAAAATAGTAATAGTAATATATTGTGTAAGGCATACAGTTTGCGTATGTATATCATGTTCAGCTTGTTCCTATCTTTCTCATTTCATCATCTAATTTACCAAACACCACAATAGTTACGAAATTGCTGGGAAAAGGCAAATAAACATATAATATTGTGCTTGAACATTTTCAGAGCTGAATGTGTATACTTCTATAAGTATATGTGTATACTTCTATAAGTAAAAGTATCAGTGGGCTCTAAGTTTAGAATCAATGAGGAAAATTTCAGTAGAAGAGCTGGTGTCCATGGGTAAAAACCTTGAAAATTAAATAAAAATCCTCTCATTTTACAAAAACAACAGTCCATTAATCTTATATCTTTGCTTTTATACAATAATTTTAGATGCATTTATACGTCATTACTCATTAGCAGTAAGTGCCAAGAAAATACTAATATATAGGATTATAAAACGATGTTTTTTCCTCGTTAAACTATTACATTTTTGAATGTAATACATTTTTTTTTAAATTTATTATTACAGCATGCCCCATTACGGAGTAATATTACATGCATTACATGCCATAATTTCAAGTTGAATAGTGATAATATATACATTGTTTAAAACAAAGATACTTAGAATAAATTAAAGTAAAATTACATAGAATAATAATAAATCCCTAAAGAAAGTCTTATTTACATTTTCCTTATATGCTTCTCTTGCTCTTGTTCTTGTACATGCTAGATGTGTACATGCCAATCTAAATGTTTACATTCGCATTCTGTCAGTTACTTATTATTTAAAAGGTACTTTGGATAAATTAAAATAAAATTTCATAGAATAATATCAAATCCCTACAGAAAGTCTTATTTACATTTTCCTTATACTGCTCTTCTTCATGTGTTAATTCTCTCTGAACATATCCCTATCACAGCCCCAATGAATTACAGAAAGTATGAAATGCTCTTAGATGTCTGGATAATAGCTGATTCATGGTGACTGGCCAGTTGTTACCATTCTTCCTTATTTCTTCTATTAGTTGGTTACATTATGAAATGTATTATCGGTTTTTAATAATTATGCCTGTGGACCTATGGGGGATTACAAAGTTTCTAAAACACATGAATTTGCAGGACTCAAAGAGCAGATTCTTATGTAATGTGAAAGCAGTACGACAAGTCATCCTATAAATACAATACGAACATTTACGACACAGACAGAAATAAGAACAATCGGGGAATGAATGTCCAATCCGACATTACATTAACGCATGCAGAAATCTTCGAGAAACCATAGACTGATTGCCAGGTGCGTAATTACGGGGTGGCAAGGAGTGGCAGTTGCCACCCCAGAATTCCCAAACCCCTCTTAAACTACATAATTTTAACGGCAAATTTTGAAAAAATTCCATACCCCCCCAGACCCCCCGGCAGACCTTGCCATCCCAGTTAAAAAGCTGAAATTACGCCCATGCTGATTGCAGGGACCTGGATTCGATCCCCCGATCTCCTGAATGAGACTCACAATGTTGCACTTGACTCCTTTCTAAAATATTTTCCTTCTCCATTAAATGCATTCTCTAGCGGCTCCGGTCATGGAAACCATCATTAACGGCCGTGGGTGTCGGCATGCTGACCACATGCCCCCCAATCCTGCCATCTGCCTATAGGTAGATGACGCAGCGGTCGGGTGGGAGGCCTTGTCCCTTCGGGGATGTCGCGCCACTGAGTTTAGTTTTTTATATAGCTCGCGTACTTTCCGTTGATATCGTAATTGCCCACTGCGTTTTCCCAATGAGAGTATTTTTGTTTAGCAGATATTTTTTTTTTCTAAAGTTACTGCTAACATATGAAACATTTGCTACCTAAATACTTGTGAAATTGTGAATAATTATGTAAGGCTTATAAAAATTTATGATTAAAAAATCGGATTTCATGTGCTTATGTGCTTTATGGCTTTCTATAGACTCTTCATAGAATCTCTTCAAGCATCCCTGGGCACCCTAAGTGCTGTGACACACCGTCGTACCCTGCAGCAGAGATTATAAATAATGGGCCTATAAAAATACTTCTTAATTATTACTAAAAAGCTAACTTGATTCCAAATATTTTCATAACACAGTTTGACAATATATATAGTAGATGTTAACAGGAAAATTGTTGAAGAAATCTTTAATTGATTAAAAGTCTTTCAGAGACAATATTAGTTCTATGAAAGAACAAGAGAATATAATAGTAACATATTACAACAACAAAAAACAGTCAATAATCATATTTATGATTCAACATAAATCAAAATAACTTTTAAACTTTCAGAGGGAGAAAGAAAGAAAGAAAGAAAGAGAGAAGTGAGTGAGAGAGAGAGAGGGAGGGAGGGAGGGAGGGGGAGAGAGAGAAAGGGAAAGAGAGAATAGTGAAAGGGAGGAAAGGAAGAGAGAGTGAAGAAAAAAGAGAGAGAAGGGAGCATGCCTATATCGCTATATGGCTTGAATAAATGGTTGTGCAATTTACTTTACTTTTAAAATTATATATTATTTTCAAGGGGCTCACTGGCTTCAAATTTGCTTCACTACAGTACTACTGAACTTAGTTATAGTTACACTGCTACATAACATTGTTAAAAATGCATACAATACGTCAGTCAAAGAAGTGTCTTAAGCTTATACTTAAGTCTGAATATACAGAACACTTTTTCTTCATAATTTTTTATAGAGCCTATTGATGTTAAAAATAAATAAGATGCCGATATAATGGTAATAATATGTGTTGGCTGGTTATATAGTTTGATTAATATATTTGATTTATTACTATTATTATTTAGTTTATTATGGATCTTAAGAATTCATTTACACATGATCTGTAAGTGTATTAATATTATTCATGTCTCTTTCTGTGTTTCTTTTCGCATGCCTTTTTTCAAATTTTTCATTTAAGCTGAGTTTGTACCCGCTGGAAGTGCAAGTTTTTTTGGAGTTAGGTGTAGCCTACTGCAGTTTCAGAACCACTGCTCTCCAGTATCTTTTATTTATGTTGGTAAAGGAAATACTCATATTCAAGAGTAGGCCTTTCAATATTTTCAATTCGCAGTATAGTTCCATCTTCATTTTTACAAAGTAAGGTATAACTCGTGCCAGATCATGTGAAGTTCGGAATGTATAGGAATTGGAGAAGGTTACGTGGCAATGCTCCATGCATCCAGGCAACAAAGGATTGTGTGCTGGTATTCTGTGCAGTAAAGAAATAAGTGTAAGAATATTTCGGACAACTTTTAACGGCAGAATCGTAAATCACAGGGGCATCAAACAAAAACTAAAATAAAGCACATTAAATCAGCTTTCATCCAACATAGTACATTTTAAAGTGAATACATCAGTAAGTGAGTCAAGTATATTTAATTGAACCTTCCGGCCAATTTTAGTCACACGAGTTACAAACTAAAATCAAAATGAGCAGAAAAATATAGAGAAGAATAATCACAAATAAAATAATATAAGAAAATATAAGAAACTACAAAGACTTTTACTTAAATAGGACCCCTACTCTAAACTCACAATCTCGTTTCCGTAGTCAACTAACCAACAAAAATCTTCAAGCCTCTAACGTTTTCTATTGCAGGTAATTCAACAAGGACCTAGAAACGGCGTTCCTAAGCCTAAGGAAATTTGAACAGACAACCAGTGATGTGATTTTTAGTAGATTCCGCGCAAATCTCCAACCAATCTAATCCAACCAACCTTCAACCGTGGCTAGTTTTGTAAAACTATGTCATTAACATTGTTCTAATATTTATAACTGGTTATTATATGCAATGTACAGTCGAGAGACAAAACGACATAAAATAAATCATATTAAAAAAAATTGGTATTATCATCAAGGATTACATTAAACGTGCCGAGGAACAAAGTATACTTACCAAAAAGATCGTAGAAGAATTTATCAATATTATATTTGCGATATTATTGATTTATATCTTCCGCGGGCAACTAAGTACTTTGTGTCAGGCGCGAGACGAAGATTATAGATTTCTGCAGAGGAAAGAAACACGCTAATAAATTCAACAGATCACGTTATCAAACATAAAATAAAATAAATATTAATAATAAATATATTAAGCTAAATAAAATATACATTAAGCTGAACACCGCAAACTTAATACCAAATATATCAATAAATCTGTTAAATGAATTATTGGGGACCTTTTACACTACAAAAATACCAGCGAATACCAGTGCACCTTGTGTTACACTATTCCTAACTCACTGCCTTACATCACCTCCATTATTCCCTGCCATCGTGTTTGTACACAAAACCCTGAGACCAAAAGAGTCCATCTTCTACTCTACCGCTAGCATCTTGACCATCACCAAGATCCGAACTTTTAATCGGCCGCAATCAGGAGGGAGCATTATCTGGGCCATATGTTACGAGTATTGTAGATGGGTAATTAGAAACCTGAGGAAATCTCATAACAAATTTCTCTCTCGTTACTTGGTCTCGGTTTGTTAGTATTATGAGTTTCATTCAGGTACCTTCGTTACAATTTTATTGTTTTTGGTTCGAGTCAGAACGTTTCTTCGCTTCGACAGGTATTACGTTCATCTAATAACTTAACTTATTCAATGGCAATGGATAATTCCTAAGCAAGCTAAAGGAATATCAATTTTCTGGAGCCCGGGGGTTCATTGCCGCGCTTACATGAGCCTGCCATTCAACCCTATTCTGTGCTACCTCCATCCAACCATCCCTCGCAAATCCTACTTCCCTTAAATCTATTCTAATAATGTCCTCTCACCTACGAATAGTCTTTCAAGTGGTCTTTTCCCTTCGGGTCTCCCAGTAAATATTTTTGAGATATGTCTTTCCTCCCCCATGCGCGCAACATGTCCAGCCCATTTCATCCTCCGTGATTTAATTACCCTTACTATATCCGGTGAGGAGTTCAGGTCATGAAGCTCCTCATTGTGTAGTTTTTTTTCCAATCCCTGTTTTCACCTGTCGTAGGTCCGAATATATTCTTAAGCACCCTGTTTTCGAATACTCTCAGATTATATTATTCCAGAAGATTAAAGGACAATGTATAACATCCATACAATGCAATCGGCAGGATAATTTTCTTGTGAATTTTTGTGTTTAGATTTCTGGACAAAAGACGGGAACATAAAGTTTTTGAATTACATATAAACAAACATTTTTTTATTTTAGTCGACATTTAACTTCTGTCTTAATATTATTTGTATATGTAATTTTTTATTGCTCCCAGATGTACGAATCTCCCCATTTGTTAGAACGCTTTATCTGCTATTCTTACTTACTTATATAAGTTGTCTGACGCCATTTGCTACTAAGGCCTCTTAAATAAATGGTTTTGTTGAGAATTCGTAATGTAAATGTGTTTACTCTTGGTTTACTTTTTTCAGACATATGCGTGGGCTATCACATCGTGCCTTGGTTATTTTCATTAATGACATTTTGACCAAACCCACGAAATTATAACTTACACAGGAGCTCATAAATATTACTGGTTTTGCAATTCTACCCGAAGAACATGTAATTTGCAGTGAATGAAAGCACAGTCTTGAATACTACTGGTATTACAAGTCTATCATTAAGCATTCTTCTTGAGATTAGTAGTAGCATTCCAACACTCAGGAGGTTCATTTCTGTCCGAATCTTTCACCTGAAGCACACGTATTGCAGTACCCTTTTCTCTTTTAGAGTAGGCCTATATACATGGGCGTACGGTGGGGGAGGGTTGAGGGGGTTGAAACCCCTCCCGAAATATCTGCAATGTACAAAATTAAAAAAAAATGGTTTGGTTATTTTATTATATTTTCTTACATAACATAGCATTATTATTTAATTTCTCATTAATGATTCTTTACTCGTAATTTATTTAATAATAATGCACATACTTAATCTCAATGGCCAAATGATCTGAAATAACTTCTACTGTACAGGAAAGCATAGACCTATTGTTATTAAATTAATACTGGTGGGTTCTTAATTTTTTACTTCTTATAACAGTGACGCGTTACTGATAAACAAAATTTCCTTCGCAATTTCCTGTAAATGATTCGATAACCTGGATATTTATGTGGTGTGATCGTTTAGATTTCAGGAGTCCATTGAATATCAGCTTTCAATACGTAAAACCAAATTTTCTGGAATTGACTTTGCTCCAGAAATCAGCATAAAGAGTAGTTAAACGAAAATACTACGTCTTGCTGATACAGAAACAACAGAATATAGATACAATGATTCAAAGTGCTCCGCATAAAGAAATCGTATGGAATATAGCCCATACATCCTGCAGTACTATGATAGTTTCTCAGAAGACAGGTTTTATTTATAGACTATTTAAAACAAGAAATGGACAGATACCTAAATACTGTGCTGCATAACTAACGTATTATTTTTAATAATAATAATAATAATAATAATAATAATAATAATAATAATAATAATAATAATAGTTTATTTAACCTGGAGAAAGTTAAGACCGTAAGGTATTTTCTTCCACTAATGAGCACAATACAACTGTTTATTACGAAAAATAGTGAATTAAGTTTAATGTGCCCAAGGACATGGAGCTGAGACAACATATTCAACCCCCTTAAAAACAGAATTTCACCGTACGCCCATGCCTATATAGTTTCTAGTCCTACTCGAAGGGATTCAAACAGTGCGCTGGACGATTATGCAGCACCAATAATTCGATATTTAGTTATTCTATAAACAAAAATCCGTTGTCAATTTAATAAGCTACTTCGTTAAATTTTGTGTTAACTTTTCTGACCTAAATTGTATTTTGCAATTTTGTGATTCTTATGAATCGAGTTTTCAATTGTTTTTCCATTTTTTTATAGGCTATATGGTATAATTCGCTGAAAGTAATTTATTTTCGGTGAAATAAATATTTCGATGGTCTTCTATGGGGAATATCTCTCTTTATTATATCATAAAGCATTTTTGAAATTACCGAAATCTAAGGGAAATTAATGTAGAAACATTCAGAAACGCGAACATTTTTATAAGGTACTAATAAGGAGCAATATGCCGGTATTGGTACAATTCTGCGTATTTCCTAGTACATAATTCTTTAACGAGAATTTTTTATATTTTTTTTTGCTACAAGTGCTGATATAACCTCAGCAAAGCAACTGAGAGCGAGCTTCTGTAACGTGACTTTCTGTAAGTTATTTCATATCTGAGAAAGTACTTTCACGTTAAAACATCATAATATTGATAAACAGTATGCTAAGGTACAGGAAATAAATACACTTAATACAATTTCATGCAGTAAAAGTCTGATCACATTTAAATAACTCATAAACGTGATATTTTTAAAAATTGTCTAATACTTTGCAGCCAAACCTAAGTTACTAAGGAGGGCTTTCAGTGGAACAGCCCTGTTTTAGAATGATACATTCGAGAGATTAAACATTAAAAGTAAAAGTTGATTTCTATTAGCAACAGTGACTGCAATGGTTCTCTTTTATATTTCTACAGCACACGCATTATGTTTCTTTCTCCCCTTATCTTCTCCAAACTCGCCTCCTCTCAGTACCAATAGTATTTATTTGGACCGCATGCGTGGTTTCATGATTAGCGTCGCTGGTTAGAGATTCGCAGGCGTGGGTTCGTTCCCCAGTACCTCCTCGGATTTTCTGAGGTAGGGAGGATTGGAACGGGGTGCACTCAGCCTCGTGATTCAAACTGAGGAGCTACTTGATAGAGAAGTAGCTGTTCCGTTTACGGAAACTACTATTAACGGCCGTGCTCACCACATGCCCCCTGCCATCTGCCTATGGTAGATGACGTAGCGGTCGGATGGGAGGCCTAGTACCTTCAGGGATGTAGCACCACGGAGTTTTTAGTTTAATTTTTTAGTATTTAGGCCCTGCTTGATGGTTAGAAGATTTATTATGCCCACATTTTATTATGAAATAGTCTAACAACACAAGTAATTTATGCTATTGCAAAATCAATAACAAACCCAGTTTACACGATCATGAGGTTTCTACAAAGCCTCACTTACAAACACACACATAAAACTAGAAACTCTTATAGAATGTTTGATGTGGCTAGTTCTACTATAAAATTCCTAGTTTGAGTACATCTAGCAATTGAAATTTTAAAAAAATGTAATTCTTCGCAAAATCGTTAGATTCATTTTCGAAAAATAAGTTTTTCGGAAACTGTTCATTTTAAATGCCTTCAATTTTTCACCTAAGCTAAATCCAAAAATTTAAAGTAAATTTTTTCGAATGTTACAAATAAATCGAGGAAAACAAAATATAAACCACATGCTCTGGTCATAGCATCACTTTGGCAGCACTTAATTGTAAGCATCCTTTCGCCAGGACAAATATTGCCAAGTTAACATTGAGAAATTGGCTTTTTGACGATCACTTGAGAACTAACTTGAAATTGCTTCATCTAATATTCAACCCAATATTGAAAAGCTAGTGAAAAACAGTGTCAGATTATTTAGCCTACATTGCCCAATTAAAAACGCAAGTATGTAAGACACAACTAATGTTTGGATCAAATATTAAGATATAATTATGATGCAAGGTATTATGTGAATGTCGTATTTATAAGAAATAATTGTGGCCTGCAGACCGCTTACTAACAAAGAAATGCTTTTTTTAAAGGTTGATGATTACTACTGTATACTCGACTAGACTACCGTATCAAAATAGGCCAGTTTACCTGCATTAAGTTATAATCGATATTTTCGGTCAAAATGCTAAACAAGTAAATCTGTAAATGATTTGACAATTTAAAATGCGAAATTATGATTTCGAAGTGCGAAGTATTCGTAACCAACATTCGCCACCAGTACAGTTAAGTTTTTACTTGAATCTGAAGTCGAGTAATGTTTAAATTCCTCACATATTTTCCTTTCTCCCGTGCAGTGGCATCTTTTTTTCTGGTATTCTTTATTTTTCACACGACTTCTACTATAAAGAAGCAATTCCGCAGATAGAATTTTAAAATACAGTAGGCCTACCGGTACTTCTTTCTTATCACGTACCCACATCGCCTGTCTTTTCACAATACATGATGCCACCCATAAAGAACAAGATACAAAGATTATCAGACTGCTGCATATGGTGCCCCTAAAATCTTGAGAGAATGAAGAGCTAATGTCAGTTATAAGGTAATGCTAAGAAGCAGGAAGGGAAATATCTGGTGATTGAGGGATTCTGGAATGCTCTCTCTTCCGGATATAAAAATTGCCTTTTTACACTTGGTCACATGTGACGGTCACCGGCGAAGAAGCATTGGTTTAAATGGGAGCATTCACACTGGTCAATTGTGACGGTCACCGCACAGTCACTTTTATTATGGTTGCCAACGATGCAAGTTGTATATACATAATTCAGTTCTATAATTGATTTTATAAGTGAAGTGGAATGTCGACCTGCCATTTGGGATGTCAAAAGCGATTACAAATTGTTTTATCATGTAGCTACTATTGACAGTACTAGCGGTGACCGTCACAAGTGACCCAGGTGTGTTCACGGCAAAAACCGGTGACCGTCACAAGTGACCCAGTGTGAAAAGGCCCTAACATGATTTAAGCTAATCTACTCCAGGGTAAGGTGGTACATTTTCGAACATGATACAATTATGAACGAATATGATTTTTATCCTCTTACGGGTTTTAAATATTGGCCAACCTGTTTTGAATTATATGGCGTTCATATTGACTGTTTTGTTGGTCAGTGTTCACAAGAGTGCTGTTTTAAGCTGTCTGATTCTTCTATAAATACTGTATATCATTTTCCAGTCGAAGGAAAGTGTCGCTACTCCATGTCTGAAAATCGGTTCGTTATAAAAATGCTTATAATTCAACGTTGTGTTTCTGCAAAATATTATTGAGGACCGATTGTTAACTGATACCAACGAATGGCGTATTCTTTGATATGCAAGACATTTATGAGCAGAATTCGCAACTGTGCAGTAGTTTATAAAACAAAAAATAGCACGAAGTACAAATGCGAACACTTTTTAGGGTCAATTCTGAACAGCAGTTTAACTCGCAATCATTCGGTTATTTCTTGTACGAAAAAGCTGTTTTGCCACCGATGCATTCTGCAACATATGTAAAAGAATGTCATATGTCTGTCAATAGCGATATTATTTCAACGCGGAGTTATGACATTATACTTTCGCACAATCGTTCAGGTAAGTCATTGAGCTGTTAGTCTGAGGTTATGTTCAGTACATGTTTATTAAGTGCCAGTATGGTACTTTATGAGATTGTGTGGGGGACGAAAAAATGTCTGTCCGTCTGTCTGTCTGTCTGTCCGTCCGTCTGTCTGTCCGTGCGTCTGTACGCACCATAACTCAAGTACGCTTTTTCGAATTTTCATGAAACTTGGTATAAACATTCATAATGTCGATGGGAAGAACCCTATTGATATTGAACCAAATCGGTTCACCGGTACCGGAGTAATGCCCAATTTAGTGCCTATTTTAATAGATTGTATCGGATTTCCATGAAACTTGGTATACCCATTTATGACGTCCATGAGAAGTGCCCTATTGAATTTGAACCTAATCTGTTGACCGGTACCGGAGTAAAACCCAATTTAGTGTATATTTTAAAGACGCGGTAACTCAAATACGCTTTACCGGATTTTTATGAAACTTGGTATACACATTTACAATGTCCATGGGAAGACGTCTATTCATAGTGGATAAAATCGGTTGATCTGTTTCGGAGTAATGCTCAATTTAGTGTCTATTTTATGGCAATATACGTATTCGAAAGAATTTATAAAAAAAATGAAAATCAGTTATCTTGACAACATAGCCTATTGTTTTACTGTGATCTTATAAGGCCTTGGAAATTAAAATACAGGTAGCTATGACAAAAAACACTATTGTTTTACATGCGCTTATCCAACTAGACCGTTAAAATGACCCAGGTGGCCGAGATGGTAGACCTTTCTTCTTCCGTAAACCCTGCTTAATGAATAAATCTGGAGCTTAACTTGGAAATCAATCTAAAAAAAAAACATATTCTGCATATCATAATTGCTGTCATAACTGATTAAACAAAAACATACTGGCACTTTTTTACATCAGTTTACCTGATTTTATTGTATGTTGAAGTTATCAGTTTATCTTCTATTCCTGTGTGTGAATGTATGAATATGATAAGGTAGTTAAATCATAGTATTTTGATTTCATACATTTATCTGCGCTTTAAAGTATGATAATATCGAAAAAATAATAATTAAAAGAATACAATAATAAACAGAAAAATAACAGCAAAGGCTTTATTATTATTTTTACATTATTTTGCCTAAAATTGATTTTACAAGTTTATTCAAATTGTTACAGTACTTCTTTTTTGCGCTCATATTTTATTTAAAAGAGCAAATAAAATAGATTAATATTCGGAAAAAAAGATTTGTGGAAAATGCCACTGATCGGAATTGTTCCTACCGTTGTTTAGAATTTGTTCCTGGGACATTCTCAAAGGAATTTTTGGAAATGAAACATTGACTACTACGACCAATTCATCAGCTGTTTGTCTTTTATATTTTTGTAAAGGATCAACTATGTTGCTAACTTTAATTACAATATAATTGCATTTTCTTGTGCTTATTGTGTTCATAGAATGAACATAATTATTATGTTAAGTATTTGAATATGTACTACTTTACCCTAAGCATCGATCTTGCGTTTTTCTCGATTCACATTCAGACAGAAGGATTATCTACATTATTACTTTTTCTCTGTCACCGTGTCTCCAGTTTTGAATTACGTATGTAGTGCTATATTTCTATAACATGCAGACTTTTAATACCTATATAGTTCGTACGAAACAAATCTGCTTTCGACGACAGCCATAAACAACAACTAAAACTGTGGTAATAACAACAACAACAACAACAACAACAACAACAATAATAATAATAATAATAATAATAATAATAAAATGTTTAAATCACTGATGAAAACCAATCAATGGACGCACACATATGAGAGCTTATAAATCATATTAAGTGACACGTTTTCCTATAGGCTTTGCCCTTTTCAAAGGTTATTATAAAATGTCACCATATTATGAGCTTACTCCAAATGTCACACCTTTGAAAAATCTTTTAAAATGTCAGAGTGTGCTGCCACATGGAGCACAATTTTTCTGACAGTCTTGTTTGATTCTTCTTTCGGAAGTGCTGCTTCCTCTATCAACGGTACGTTCTAGGCAAAATTTTGGTGCAGATCAAGAAATTACTCTATCAGGTGCAATTGCATTTTGTGTTTATAGCCAGTCAGGATCTAGATTTTGGAAGTTTCTACTGCATTCTTGAGTGGCATATTGATAGAAGTTTGGAATCAAACAGTGCAGTTATTTAAAATTAGTCCCATTTGTTTGAAGAACTAACTACATCCTGTTGGAAGGAACGTTTTGTATAAGAGAAGGAACTATAATTTGAAGTGTCCGGCAATGTTGCATGTATATTTACGTCGGTCACCAAGCCCAACTCCAGGATTGACGACGTCGGCTTCGACTTCAGGAATCAGGACCAGTACAAATATCCAGCAACCGATGCCATCATCATATTCTGCCAGCAGCTTGGCCGTCGGGAGTGCCGGCGGAACTGCAGGGAGAGGTCAATTGTCGCCTTATTCGATGGGGGAGCCTATTGGTGAGCCTCGCCACCAGTACAAGCCTCAGCGGCCTACTCGCCTCAATGTACCAGATAATACCTTCTGTCTATCTTGCCTGCCTACTGGCCTTAATTTCTCGGCCGCCATGTCGGCCAAACAGCAACTGCCCCCTCAGTCCAAGGGAGAAGTAAGTCTTTATGCAGGGCTGTATTATCACGACTTAATCAGTTTTCTATCTCAGATATCTCTATAGTAAAGTCGAATTAATGGTCCATTAGAAGTCCGAAGCTTCTTTCTCTGTAGTCAATTGTAGGGCAATTTGGGCATCAGGCGTAAGTTTAAACATTCTGTTAGATTTTAAAAATAACTTCTCCCAAGATTTACAATTTCTGTTCAATTTTAAGATCCTATGATGTTTAAATCCGCAATTAGCTAGTAATCTGCTAATAAAGCTAATGAATTTATTTTGAGTGGGCTGGAACTCTTGATTACCTTAATTTAAAAAGACAAGCCCACACCCTTTTTCCTAGTACAAGACTTGACTCATTGCTAATGAAACCTTCACTGAACTCTTAACCCAGGACTAACTTGACCTGAATCTTAATCTATGCACTGATTACGTTGAAGCCATGTTTACTATTTTATTAAGAAATGTATTTATGAATATTATTTTTTTCTGGTAGCTAATCCTCAAGAGCACTCTTTGTAAATGATGATGGTAATGATGATAGTAATAATAATAATAATAATAATAATAATAATAATAATAATAACCATAGAATTGTTTTAAGTGGGCCTAATGCAGTACTTAGCAAACTGTAGTAAATATAATTAAAAATTATTGCAGAGTCTCTGAACTGTAACACAACAAGAGATGTATTTAAACTTAAACAAAAGTCAATACAACATAGTTCATAGATCAACCAAATTGCAGAATTTAACTCAATTAAATTATGGCAAAACTTTTCTAAAAAAAAAGTTGTCATAAAATATTTAGGTTTAATAATCTATGAATGTTTTGCTGTGACAAAAATAGAATATATTGCAAATAAAATATTACCAACTGCTGAAATTCTGTATCGTTTTAAAGGTACATTACACATGTCACATGCCTATAAAAAATGTCGGTTGCTCGTTAATAAATTCTCATCTATGGCTTATATGCGTTAATATTGTAAATAAGAGTTGTGAAATTATTCAGTTAATTAATCAATTCGTAATTGGGGGCTCGTTATACGTTCCAACTAAAGAAATGTACTTTAGTATGAAAATAATACCAATAAAGATTTTACTAATTTTTTTAGAAATGTACATTATGTGAATGCTAATAACCTGGAAGTTGTGTTTACTTGTGAATATTATAGTCAGTTTACAAGAAAACATACTCATATACACAGCCAGATAATTAGGTCTATGAGGTACAGAAAAGAAGGAGTTAACTTTATAATGAATTGGCTCTCGAAATTAAACAGTTCATTAAAAAAAAAAATTATACATAACAATATAGTTTTTTTTGGAACAAATACACATATATTTATTTTAACGATCTCTTTCATCTTTTCACTGCTACTGACATATATATTCGTCTTCACAAAAAACTGCATTAAGAGCAGAATTATTAGATAAATAGAGCAATTATTTATGTTAAAATATGGGGATTTTTATTTTTTTAAATATATAACTCACTGATGATTTCATGTGAATGCTTATATGGGATATGTAACTTCAGCTCTGAAAGGGTTATAGGGTTATTTAGACTGAGGAACAATTTTATCATAATTTTGTTTGTATTTGTCAAGTATGGCCAAATTTCATTTTCATGCGCTTTGGTTATGAGCTTTGGCTAAAAAATTCCTGTGATTAATAAAATTATTAAAAAAAACAATCTTATAGTCTGAGAGGAAACATTTTAGACGGCGAGGTAGTACTGTCAAACTGTCATAACTATTTCAAAATTAAAACAAGTAGTCATGTCTATGTCACTCATTGCTAGATATGAGTAATGTGCTAGAATGAGACAGACTTACAGTTGTTTCTATTTCAAGATCGGAAGAAGTGACTACTACCCAGTGTTACCATACCCTAATTACATTAAAACAAAAATTCTCTAGGATCAACGTTGCCATACTTTGCACACAACATTTCTCACGCCTAGAGAATATTGTTAGAGCCAATTCTACATATAAAAAGAGGAAACAGTATATAGAAGAATTACTTTATAATCGCGCTCAAATTATTGATGCATTCCAAAACTAACCACACTAATTGATGTACACCCAAAACTGGCCCCGCGCTCAATTGATGCATTTTTAATCAATTGTAATTATGTGACTGCCTATGGTTAAAATCCATATAACTGCACATAATTCTCACTTAACTATGTGCTCAAATAACAGTTACCTATTTTATCTTCTCTTCAGTTAAATAGGCAGTTAACCTTTTATCCAGTTATTTGTCTCAGCTATGTTAGCGAATCACATTTTGGCCGCCGTTGCGGTTGAATATCGCTACCACTGCACTGCTCACTCCAATCGCTGTTCAATCTGAGAGGGTGTCTTGGACCCGGGCACCTCTCCATCTAGATGGCTTTTTAAGTTAGGAGGTGTAGAATAGCTATAGAGCCGTGACAATAAATGGATAGGAAATCTATCATAGCACTTATACTATAAATAATTCATTTATTAATTCATTGTATTGCCTATAGCAAAATATGTATTCTACATGAGGAGCCGTTCTAAAGTGTTAAAATACATAATAATACCGTTCTAAAGTGTTAAAATACATAATAATACCGTTGAGCTCAATGAAATAAAATACAATAAAATGTATAATGTAGGCTATAAACCATCATCTCAGCAACCTTTATTGTATGCTGCCTAGGATTTTCGACAATTTAATGTCATCTTCAGGGCATCTTGCCGTACTGGTATAAATTCACTAACGATTAAAAATTAAAATGGAATTGTCTTGCAGTCTCGTCATATCGATAAAATAAATGAAATCTTAAAAAAGTTTTTTAAACTATCACCGTTGTCTGAAGACTCAAGACTCAGAAGTGTCTTCAGACAACGGGGAAAACTCAAGAAGAAGCAGGACATTGAAAAAATATGTCGGTGATAGTTTTTAATAAAATTTGTTGAAGATTTTAATTATCAATATAACAAGACTAAAAGACAATAACATTTTAATTTTGTATCATTAATGAATCTACATCAGCATGGCAAGATACCCTAGAGTCGAAAGGCCTAAAATAAGGCCTAAAATAAAGGTTGTTGAACTGATGTTTTAATTAAATATTTTATTTTATTTTATTTTTTCAGATAGCTCCTCTGGGTATTAATCAGCATGTAGATACTGAGTAGGAAGGAGATGGCAAAATTGTTATAGACTCTGGAGTGTCATTTTTCTTGCTTCCTGAGGACCAGTTTGTTATTTCAAGCGAGTGCGAGTGTGTGTGTGTGTGTGCATCACTTGGTATACACGTGCCATACATATTAATAACATGTATTTATACCAACCTTAACCTCCTGAAGGAGGAGGAAATCTGTTAACATTGCCAGGAATAGTTATTCCAGAGAATATTTATTACCACTGAATGGAAATGAATTCCAGCTACGTATTGATTCACGTGAAGGTCCTTTTAAATGCTTTTAAAGAATAAATTTTTTTCAAGTAAGAAATCTGCCAGTAGACTAATATAACTTAGTGATTTCTTCGTCAATTGCAATGAAAATATTAGATTTTGTGAATTTGAATATGTAGATACATTCAGTAAACCGAAGCCGTAAAGTTCGTGTCTCTGATCTTTGACTTTTTTCGGAGATATTATGAATTATTACCAGGATGAAATAGTCACTATTTGTATTATTTTTCATCTATGGGGTGTCTCAATTTGTTTATCATTTTGATAATCTCGTCAAACAAGTGTATTTCGAATTTTTACACTTCGTGGAAGGTTTTAGTCTATAATTTATCTGAACAACTGTAAATGATGTACTTCAATTAATTTCATTTTCCTACTGAGCTTTGTTTGTTTTTAATTAATAATTGAAGGGAGTTATTAGAATAATGATTTAGTTACTATAATAACAATAATAATAATAATAATAATAATAATAATAATAATAATAATAATAATAATAATAATAATAATAATAATAATAATAATCACAAACAAAACCTCGCCACAGCAAATTGAAGTTTCTAAACTGCTAAGGTCAATTTGCAGTTGGTCTAGCATTACTTGAAATAAATTATGGCTTCAAGCGGTAGACGCGTCTTCTGTTTAGACGTTTCTTGAACGTTATACTTCTGAAATATGAAATATTTCCAGAAGTGTGACATTATAGTGAATCTAAAAAGTAATTACGCTTATTTTATCATCTTGAGCTGGAGATATTCAAGGATAATGGCGAACATGTAAACAATAAATATGCCGTATCCACAGTAATTGTACTGCTGAATCGTGAGACGAAACCTTACACAGTATACACACCACAGGCAGAGTATGCGGGTGCCTATGCATCTTCTAAGGGACCAGTGAACACCTAAACAAAATTTAGAGGATGCGATGTACCTTGAACATACGCAAAACTCAAACAAGTATTCCGTAGGTACATTTTTCTTATAATTAAGAGCTCTGCTACGAACCTAAAAATATTCTTGGAGCTTACGCTTTGAATGTTATTAGTGAAAAGATGTATCAGTATGACCACTAATTCTCACGATTTTGTTTAATAAGCTCTTTTTTCTGATCAAGAACTTAAAATCAAACAATAATAATAACAATAATAAAAAGAAATAATAATAATAATAATAATAATAATAATAATGAAAACTCGCGATATGTATGGAACAACTTTTCCCCTCATAACCTACTGCAATTTAATGTCCATTGATGGTTTCATGTAATCGAAAGGCCTAGACAGAAAAATAAAAATAGAGTTGAGGTTAGGGTATTACATTATAGTATTTTATATTTAGAGGAATAATAATAATAATAATAATAATAATAATAATAATAATAATAATAATAATAATAATAACAATAACAAGAAGAGTATGAAGAAAAACAAGAATACGAAAAATACGTTTATTTTCATACGCCCACCATCGTTGGATCCGAAATAGGCTACTGTACAGCGAATTATATTTAATCTGCCATGTGTCATCTACAGGAAGAAATCTGTGTTGACATTAATGGTATTAACAAAGACGAAAGCTTTTAGTGAAGGAAATCAAATTACTCGAGTGCATCAACGAGCTCATGAGAAGTACGATGAGAAGGAAAGAGAGAAATAACATTGATTAGGAGTGACGATGGGATGTTACAAAAAACTACGTTTAAATGTTCTGATGAATGTGATGTGCACTTGTGACAATTGGCTCCCCACAGATGGGCGCTTTGCATGCCAGTAAGCCATTTCACTGTGGAGGAATGAATTCATCTTAATTGGGAGGGGTTGTGGTCTCGGCGCGGTGAAATCTAATCTCCTGCATTCGGCAGCACTTTATAGAGTGGATGGACAGTTTAACAAAAAAATCTTCTGTCATTATTATGGGATAAGAGGAGAACCACATCAACATGAATCATAGAAAAATTATCTGTAAACTATAATATTTTAAGTCATCCTGGAAAACCAACTGTACAGTGCTTGATAACATTTTCACCAGGATAGAAACATTCTTCAAAACAACACCGGCAAATCCGACACATTGTAAAGGCTGTAGCACGGAAACGGTACGTTCCGGACATGGGTTCCTATTCGAAATATTGTCTACTAAATCCCCTCTACTAGCCCTAGAAGTATGTAATATGAATTTCCGAACATTCTGTATATATTGTCCAGAATGGCAATATTATTTTTATTAAGATCTTGTAATATAGCGGCTCCTCCTCCTTTGAATTTATTGGGTGAGATCGGTTTACTAAATATTTTAGTTGGATGACCTTGATTAACAATATATTTAACACCGAAATATTTAAACTTTAAAACCAATCTCCCCTAAAAATAAAACCACTTTCATGGACCTCTATCTATAGGTAAAGTGAGCCTATCTGAGGCATAGGTAACATCTATTAAAATAAATGTTTTAGTACCCTAAAGTTATTTGATTTCCAAACAAGCGATGCAGGAAACAAACACGAGTAGATCTACAACAACAACAAAAAAAAAACAAAAAAAAAACAAACAAAAAAAAAAAAAAACGATCACAAGACGAACGGTTTTTTTTTCAAATCACAGTGTTAGTATTAGTTTGTGGTCTTTAGCACTGCACTATTTTCTCAAGGAACATTCAGATCCATAAATCAACTACATTGTGCTTTAAGTGTTAACACGTTCGTATTGAAAAGCTCTGGCTAAGTGAAACATAATGGATGGCCTTTAAGACATCCCCTCCTGACTCATGCTTGAGATATGGTTACTGATTAAATTAAGTCAACCTTGACTACACGCTTCGTCCTACAGTGTCCATGCTTGTGATGAGAGAGAAGCACATTTTTTATTTATCACTCAATGAAATATTCAGTATATACACTATACATTAGTTTTAATTTATAAAGTTATCCTACAGCATTTATCATGTTATGACGACCTTTTTTCTAGAACTGCTGCTTACACTATTTTACGGGCTTCCCTTAGACATGTCAATCGCTGAAGAGCAACTCAATTAGCTGTAAGCAGACACATCCTAACTTCCTCAGTTCCAAGAAACGTTTGCTCTATTCAGCTATAGTGCAAAGAAGTTGGTTGTCGTGTGGAGCCGAAACCAATGCCCAACGACTTCCAGCTATGTAAGGCTTAGAACTGTCCATAGTAAATACTTCAATTCGGACATCCGGGGCGGCCTGTGGGCACGCAACTCATCCCATTCCGGAGGTAGGTACAATAAGACGGTAGCGTCTGCGGTGCTTAGGGGTCGTTCTCACCCCGCCTCCCCGCCTTAAAGGGCACAAAATAGAATAGAATAGTTCTTATTGCATAAAATTCCAACCACAACGTACTAAGAATTGCCCTTGTATTTATCTCGTGGTGCGACCGATCCTCTATCTGCATGCGTTTAGGTGCAGTCGATAAGTAAAGTTGGGTTAAATTTTGAGTGAAATATTAAGGTGAAAAATTTGGTCTGCACAGCTGTAACTGTAAGCCTGATCAAGTAAGTACTTATATTTTTAAGTAATGTGTTCTTTTGTTGCTATTTTTTGTGTGATCATGCAATTTTTCGTTCTTTTGGGACTACTTTGTCTCAATCGAATTGGAAGATATTGCTAACGAGAATATGAAGGTGCATTTAAATTACGTCAAACGAATGGCTGAACGAACGATGACTGAAAGGCGAATTCGGTTGCATTCGTTCGTGCCAACTTTACGGCATTCGTCCGTTCGAACAAACGTTCAAATCCTTTTTACTCCAGCCTCATAATGAATTGAAAAACCTGCCCGTCGAACTTACGAAATAAAAATTAATTCTGGTAGTGTGTTGCGTTTTTTCCAGCCGGTTCTGAATTTATTTTGCAAATTATTTAGATTATTTATGATTTGCTAAATAAAGTGTACCTGAAATAAAATGTTGACAACATGGAGTAAATAAATAATTTCTTGAAGTTGCCGTGTTTGTTTACATTTTTCAACGAAGGAAAATAGTTAACAGTGAAAAAATAGGTCTTTTTCGTGAATTTTCATGGGCTCAAATTTTTATTCTGTATTCAGATTTGTGTCGACGGTAGAAACAACGTATTAAAAATGTGACTTTCTGAGCAGTGCTACTCCCGGATCGTGCAAAATAGGTGCCGGAATAGCTTTTTCTTTTTTTCGCAATAAATTAGTTTCTGTAACTTTTGTGCTGAAACATTGTTATACAAAATTAAGCTTTCTAAATTCTCTAGAAAAAGTGTTAGCAGATTTGTTCTCAGACCAATAACTACCGAGCAGTAGCTACACGAAGCTATCAATGTTAGCTCAATCTCAAGTGAAATTTCATCGGGCACTTTAAAAAAAACAATTGTATCGATGGTAGAAACAACTTCTAAAATTGTGACTTTTTCTAAGACATGCTATTGCCGTAATCGTGCAAAATGGGTGCCACGAATTCTTTTTTGGGCCCGACAAGGATGCCGCGGCGAAAAAGGTTGAGAACAGCTGACATAGGTGACTAGATTTTTATTCTTTATGTTCTCTTATTGTAGTGTGTTCCTGTATAGTTAATATTTTTTTTTGCACGACGTAACCAATTAGTGGTACTTACGAATAATGTTGCTGTGGAACGTAACTTGACATTCCCGCACGCAATCTTGTTGCTATGGAAACAAAACAAATTTCCGTGCGGTAAAACATACAAAAAGCACACTGTGCCGCAAGTAAAATCATAATACAAGCCTTTATGGACCAAGGCCCCCCCCAGTTTGTGGCGACTTTAACAGGACAAATATTCGGTTCCCATAACAACAAACACATGCGAATCACTTTCTGAAATAAACATCTATCTTCAATAATGTATATACGGTACATAATATTTTCAGGTAATATCTCAATTAATATAATTAATTTGATATAAATAATCATCGCGCAAAAAATAGCATGCAATACTCGTGCTCGGAAATTGAAAAAAACTCTTTCCTCGATCCGTATGCACCGCTTACGGTACTTGTATCGCAATATACTATTGTAACACAAACTTACTTTACTGTAAAAAAAAAAGTACACGCTCTCTAAAACAGGTTGCTTGTCGGACTGGTAACACGCCGAAAAATTGCATTTTACCAACCAAGGCCGCTAAAATTTGCATAAAACTGCATTCAAACTGCATTCAAAATCCAGTTTTATCGGCGTAGTCCTTTAAAGTCGTCATAGCAATTATAAACAAAATCCAGATGGTATTGACCAGTCACACCAACATTAACATGGATTTAAGCTTATAATCTTAATCTATATTAATAAAAGGAAGTGTCTGTCCTCCGTCTGTCTGTCTGTCTTCCGTCTGTCCTCCGTCTGTCCGCGATGCCCAGCGAAATCTACTGAACGCAGAGATCTGAAATTTTATACATAGGCGGACTAAAAGGTCGGAATGTGCACCTCGAAGCCGGAATTTTAATTTTCGCTTTAGTTCGTGAGTTATGAATGAAAAACGGGCAGAAAACGTGTATTTATTCCGTTTTCGAAGCATGAGTTTTCAGTAATACAAATCAATTACACTAGGCTTTGGCTATTTTTGTCAAACCTTCGACATAAAAGCATCGCGATCTGTTGAATGTTGTAGCTCACGCAGGTCGATTCATTTGTTTTTAATGTCATGGCACGAAAACATAATATGAAATTTTCAACCGACACCTTAGAGGATTATTATTATTATTATTATTATTATTATTATTATTATTATTATTATTATTATTATTATTATTATAGGGATAATCAATATTAGCCTAAATATGGTCTAACGTTGTTCGATTTGGACGAAACTCACTATACAGGGGTTTTCCGGGCCAAGGAACTCGAATCTGAGGTCGCTTTTACCAGGTGACGCTATCTAATCGTGATATGTAGTCCACATGATTTAGGTGTTAATATAATGATTTAACTATTAGCCTATGCTCTTAATTTTTAATTTTTGAAATAATTATCGCGGGCGAAGCCGCGGGCACATGCTATCTTAAAATAATAAAATGACGTGTTTGTCTGTCTGTCCACGATGCCCAGCGAAATCTACTGAACGCAGAGATCTGAAATTTTAAACATAGATGGGCTGAAAGGTGGGTGAATGCGCATCGAAGCCGGATTTTTAATTTTAGCTTTCGTTCGCGAGTTGTGAGTGAAAAACTGGCAGAAAACGTGATTTTAGCGCTGTCGAAGCATCAGATTTCAGTAATACATTTCAATGTCAAATCAATTGCAGTTGGCTTTGGCTATTTTTGTCATACCGTGGTAATAAAAGCATCGCGATCGCTAGAATGTTGTAAGCCCACGCTGGTCGATTCATTTGTTTAGAATGTCAAGGCCCGTAGACATATTAAATTTTCAACCTACACGGAAGAGGGGTAATCAACATAGACCTAAATATGGTTAAACATCGTTCGATTTGGACGAAACTCACTATACAGGGATTTTCTGGGCCAAGGAACTCTAATCTGAGATCGCTTTTACCAGGCGACGCTATCTAATCGTGACATGTAGTTTACGTGATTTAGGTGTTAATAAATATAATGATTTAACTATTATGCTCTTAATTTTTAATTCTTGAAATAATTATCGCGGGCGATCGCTTGATTTTGTAAGTCCATCCTGGACGATTCATTTATTTAGAATATCAAGGCCCGAAGACATGAAATTTTCAACCTACACTGATGAGGGATAATCAATATGGGCCTAAATATGGTCAAACATTGTTCGATTTGGACGAAACTGACTGTACAGGGGTATTCTGGGCCAAGGAACGCGAATCTGAGGTCGCTTTTACCAGGGGACGCTACCTAATCGTGGAATGCACTCCACGTGATTTAGGTGTTAATAATTATAATGATTTAACTATGCTCTTAATTTTTAGTTTTTAATTTTTGAAATAATTATCGCGGGGGAAGCCGCGGGCACATGCGGGCACATGCTGTTTGTCTGTCTGTCCACGATGCCCATCGAAATCTACTGAACGCAGAGATCTGAAATTTTAAAGATAGATGGACTGAAAGGTGGGCGAATGCACCTCGAAGCCGAATTTTTAATTTTAGCTTTCGTTCGCGAGTTATGAGTGAAAAACTGGCAGAAAACGTGATTCCCGATGTCAAAGCATCAGATTTCAGTAATACATTTCAATGTCAAATCAATTGCAGTTGTCTTTGGCTATTTTTGTCATACCGTGGAAATAAAAGCATCGCGATCGCTTGAATGTTGTAAGCCCACGCTGGTCGATTCATTTGTTTAGAATGTTAAGGCCCGTAGACATATTAAATTTTCAACCAACACGGAAGAGGGGTACTCAACATAGACCTAAATATGGTTAAACATCGTTCGATTTGGACGGAACTCACTATACAGGGATTTTCTGGGCCAAGGAACTCGAATCTGAGATAGCTTTTACCAGGCGACGCTATCTAATCGTGGTATGTAGTCCACGTGATTTAGGTGTTAATAATTATAATGCTTTAACTATTATGCTCTTAGTTTTTAATTTTTGAAGTAATTATCGCGGGCGAAGCCGCGGGCACATGCTAGTTGGTCATAAAACAACAAATTTAAGCCAACATGTTTCTTTATGATAATCAGAAACTTTACCAGGGTTTTTCGCAAAACAGCGTACTTTATCATATTACAACAGATATAAGCCAACAACTTTTCACATCTTCGTTCACATAGCTTACCATGGATGCACCAGCATTTAATTGCAATATATTCCCTATTCCTTCCAGCATTTAATTGCAATATATTCCCTATTCCTTCTGCCGTGATGTTGCTGGCACCAGCTCCAATTCAATGTTTTTGGCTTGGAGTGAAATTTCCTCGGGATTATCATTCATATTTTCACAAGCTTTTCATAAATACTAGTTCGTCTTTATTAAGTGCCAGTATGGTACTTTATGAGATTGTGTGGTGGACGAAAAAATGTCTGTCCGTCTGTCTGTCCGTCTGTCCGTCTGTCCGTGTGTCTGTACGCACCATAACTCAAATACACTTTTTCGGATTTTCATGAAACTTGGAAAACACATTTATAATGTCCATGGGAAGAACCCTATTGATATTGAACCAAATCGGTTCACCGGTACCGGAGTAATGCCCAATTTAGTGCCTATTTTAATAGATTATGGCGCCTTTCTAATCACTCAAATACGCTGTAGCGGATTTCCATGAAACTTGGTATACCCATTTATGACGTCCATGAGAAGTGCCCTATTGAATTTGAACCTAATCTGTTGACCGGTACCGGAGTAAAACCCAATTTAGTGTCTACTTTAAAGGCGCAATAACTCAAATACACTTTATCGGATATTTATGAAACTTCGTATACGCATTTACAATGTCCATGGGAAGACGTTTATTGATATTGGACCAAATCGGTTGGGCAGTACCGGAATAATGCCCAATTTAGTGTTTTTATGTTAATATATAAGAAGTCGCGATAACTCAAATATGCTTTATTGGATTTTCCTGAAATTTTGTATACACATTTATAATGTACGTGGAAAGACGTCTACTGATATTGGACCAAATCGGTAGACCGGTACCGGAGTAAACCCCAATTTAGTGTGTATTTTAAAGACGCGGTAACTCAAATACGCTTTACCGGATTTTTATGAAACTTGGTGTACACATTTATAATGTCCATGGGAAGACATCTATTCATAATGGATAAAATCGGTTGACCTGTTTCGGAGTAATGCTCAATTTAGTGCCTATTTTATGGTAATATACGTATTCGAAAGAATTTATAAAAAAAAATGAAAATCAGTTATCTTGACAACATAGCCTATTGTTTTACTGTGATCTTGTAAGGCCTTGGAAATTAAAATACAGGTAGCTATGACAAAAAACATATTGATTTACATGCGCTTATCCAACTAGACCGTTAAAATGACCCAGGTGGCCGAGATGGTAGACCTTTCTTCTTCCGTAAGCCCTGCTTAATGAATAAATCTGGAGCTTAACTTGGAAATCAATTTAAAAAGAAAAACATATTCTGCATATCATAATTGCAGTCATAACTGATTAAACAAAAACATACTGGCACTTTGTTACATCAGTTTACCTGATTTTATTATTGTTTACAAATCAGCGACTCATATAACGCATCTATAGCCTACCGCATTTCGTATTGGTACGTACGGTTCATTGTTGTCTTGCATTTCAGAGGGCCGTGAAACTATGGCTGACTACCTTTCATTATAATTAATTATATACGGTATTTTTGTTTCATTTCATATAATTTAGAGAGGTTTTACTAAAAAATACTGTATGCACCACGTACGGTACGCAAAAACTTTATCGGACTCATCCAGTATTTCAGCCTCGGCTTACGCCTCGGCCGCTATACTAGATTCGTCCGCTAAAGCGTTATTTTGCGTACTTGATACATAAATAGCTATTAAGATACAGAAGTTTATTTGTATGAAAGAAATACGATTTAAAAAACAAATCATACAGTTTAAACAGGTATGTTCTTATTATGATTTTACTTTGACTTTACCTGAGAACAGGAGACCTATTTGAACAGAAAAGTTATCGCCAGTTGTTATTTTGTAAATTGCAGAAATTAGTACTCAAATGAAGCTTTGTTATATGTAAGATGTTGGGGTATCCATTCAAGCTGGCTTAGTCTTAGTCCCTGGCTGTTTAAAATAATCGTTGAATATTGAACAGATGAGACTGCAGTTCCACGGAGGAATGCTCCACTATAAATAAGCTATACGTTCGGCTTGGAGAGTTTCCCAAGTTCAACCTGGCGTCATAGTAGGCCTACTCAAACGTTTTGCACAACATTGTTCAATAATCTATGTATTGCATATTTGCAACTAGGACATATTAGTATATTACATTTTCCAGGTTTTGGATCCATACATGTCAAAATCTTCAAGTTTAAATAGATTATAAAAATATCACTACAAAAAGTATTTTTTCTAAACCAATAAACATGCTGAGCGATACTTAAAATGCTATTTAGTTAATTTTTAAAAATTATAAATGGAATGAGGGCAGAAATGCATAAATACACAATAACGGTTCAAATAAAGCCATTAAGTTGTATTGGAAAAGCCAACTTTCTAAACTCTAAGGTTATTTTTTTTTTATTTTCACGAGAAGTACACATTACAAAAAAACATATCTTGCGGTATAGCCCACTGTACAAAGAAAACTAATCAAAATTCATAAACATTTGTTAACATTTAAGGCTAGTAAGTAGCCTACTTTTTTCAATATTTAAAATTTTTCCAACATCTTTGATTAATAATGATGGGATTTCCTTCATTTCAATATAGGTTTTCTTACAGTTCTACTGATGAAATGAATGTTCGCTTCTTTACGCGTGCCATAGGTAGAAACAAATTTCTTGAGGTGATCAAATACCAAAGTAAAAGTAAAATCGTCCCTATAAAAGTATGAATGCCGTTGGGTTGAGGCACCCAGATTTTTAGACAGTCGACACATGAAGGTGTCAGCCTTACGCACCGACTGTCTCTACCCCCAAGGTTTTTCCTGGTACTCATTTCTGTTAGGCTGAGTCGACCGTAGGGGCCAAGGCCAACAGAAGGACCAAGCCAACTGAAAAATCCCAACGACCTAATCGGGGATCGACATGAAAAATTATCAATTAAGCATTTTCTTATTTATCACTAGGTCGTGAGTGATCTACAAATTAGGTTATATACGAGTATATTCCTATACGAGACAGTCTTCTTGTAGCATTCCTACGTATTGCAATCTTTCTCTTCTCTTCTTTTTGTACTCTATCAAGAAATAGTATGAACAAAGATGTTTCACGCAATGAAATTATTAAAGATAATATCCTACGACTTCAAGTATAAAATGCATCCGGTTATGATTTTCACTTAGCAGTTTTGAACTGCTTCCGGGAGCAGTGAACCGTTATTGTAAATAATTGAATGTTTGAAATTATGCATCATTAATACACGATTTGGAAACATACGAGAAAAATCAACGATATTATGTTATTTGGGGGAGGGATATTCTGTTTTCCTCATTTTGTCTTAGATGACCAGTGAAGGACAATAGCTTTCACTCAGTTGATTATATTTAACATTGTATTATGCTCTGCTGTGTATAAAATAGCAATGAACCAATTTCGATTTTATAGTTTTTCGTGGTATTATTTTAAAGTTGCAGTAAAATGTTTCTCGTTACACCTACCAGGAAATTACCATGCGATCCCTTTTAACACAGGTGGGATCAAGGACACTTCGCTATTACCACTCTATTCATACTTAGGCTTACTGTAAAAGTAAAGTAAAGTGTTGCCTATACAGACCAATGAGGCCCTAAGAGTTCCAGGAGTTTGAGACTCCCAGATTTTAGATATTGTATTTGGCACATGAAGGTTGTCATCCTTACGCGCCGGCCGCATTAATCTCCATGGTTGCTCCTGGTACTCATTTCTGTTAGAGCAGGGGAAGACAGAAGCTTGCTCTGTGACGTCACTGCTTTCTGCCCTCACTGCTCGCGTTATATCTCTGCGAGGAGCATGTGAAATGTAGGCATCAGTGAACAGGGGGGAAGAGAGGGGCATTAGTATTGCGGGCAGTGGGAATTTAGGGGGTTAGAACTTACGTAATACGTGTTTCCGAGTTAATGAAACATCAATCGATTTTTTTGATAGTTTATCGGTTAATTACAGCGCAGCAGTTTAACATATTATAAATAATTCTATTTTTCTATTCTGTGAGAACAATTCCCTTTCCACAAAATCTATGTTCTTTGACAAAAATAGACAATAGGCTACTATCATTTGAATTAACATAATTCACTACAGTAAAAATGATAAAAAAAATGAACTGAATTAATTACCATACAAGCTCGTCTGCACCTTAGATGATACAAGAACAGTAACAATTTTCTGACTTTCCTGTCTCTTTTTCTTTAACAAGTTTATCAATGTTGGGACGTAATGTTTGAGCAATATTTAATCGAAGACTACATTTAGGTTGTGATTTAACAATGTACTTCTTGATTTGAGCTTTGCACGTTTCATTAGTGAAAAAAATTGTTCGGCCACATATGTCGATCCAAAATTACATAATATTCGTGCGGCAAGTCTCGGGAATCTGGTTTCAGAGAAATTTCTGTAAAAGTTACCCAAGACCACTTTACGTTCGTAGGCCTATTTGTCCTTTAACAGATCGTCGCATTGTAAGTTTAGCAGTTCCAACTGATACCGGCAAGGAACGTCTTTGACATTAACTGAATATGGGGTAGCAAAAAGTTTAAACATTGGAGAAAGGTTTTCCACCTCCTGAAACCTCGATTCGAACTGAAGAAGAATGTTTTGCTGAACTAACACATGTTCTGCAGAGAGAACACTATCAGGATCGCGTACTTGCAATAACTTTGAAAAATGCTCCGTATTTCCAACCATAAGTTGTTCTACCCACAGAGCTAAAGTGAATAGGTCCTCTAGTACCTAGCTCTAGCGTACTCTAAACACCCCTACTACCGTGCGCTCTTGCTGACGTCACACACAAGGGATCCGCATGCTCTTGCTCCACAAACGTCATCACAAGACGTAGTTGACTTCCCCTGTGTTAGAGGCTGAACAATCCCAGGGCCATAATGCCACCAGAAGCATTATGCCAATTGAACAGTCCCAATGGCCTCATCGGGGATCGAAACCGAGATATTCTGGTTTCTAGCGCAGTGCCTCAACCAACCAGTACATGAAATGGAATATACCGCATAATTTATAAGCCCGCATAAATTATTTCCCCATACTATATGAGCATGCATAAATTATTTGTGTAATCGTTGAGATCGTTATTAATTTAAATTTAAAGAGTAGAAACAAATAAAAGATGTATTCAATAATGCCAATGTTACTGGATTCTGTGCACAGGCAGTAAACTATTATAAAGCAATCCACAATGCAAGTAATAAATAAATGGGGTAAAATTTGCTGTACAAACTTCCTCGCAAATACTCCATGCATTATGTCTTAAAAGGGTGAGTTTTAGGTTCACATAAGACCTGTATTTTTTATTTTGTTTAATTAATATTAAATCTTCAATTTAAATATATTTAATGATTTGTACCGAGTTATAGATATAAAATGAATAAACGTAGAGCATATCTATGTAGATCTATATAATTGGATGGCTAATCCTTTTAGTTTTGTGTGGTCAATAAAAAAAAAAAAAAAAAAAGATGGAGCGTGAAAGTTCGAAAAAGTCTACGTATGTAGATTCTTTAACTGCAATTGTTATAAGGAAATGCTATTGACCTAATTAGTCTAGCAAATTTCTTTGAGTACACATGCTAAGTTGTATCCAGTTCTTTGGGATTATTATGCCCATTACGACATAGGGAATGTAGATCGCGGTCTGGAAATATATTTAAGAATAATTTTGAAAACTATGTTTTCTTGCTACTACGAGTTCATAAACAAAGAAGTTTTCATAAGAAATCTTCTTATATTTGTGCATCTAAGATAATTATTATACAGTACTTATTTCATTTAGATTTCGATAGCTATGCTAATCTGTATCCAGATTATAACTTTTTAATAAAAAAATATGAGTTTTAATATTTCATACGTTTTTCGACTAACTTTTCATATTCAATCTAACCGAGAAAAGTAAAAAATGTACAAGAGGAAACCACATTCTAAATCCATTTTTTATTAGCTCAGAGACCCCAACGAGCTAAACAGAGCCATTTTAAACAAAACATTGGTATTAAAGAAAAACAAAAGTATCCCTAATATTTTGATAATGGAAATGAAATTCGGGATTCAAGACGAGTTAAACAAATTTCATAATCCAACATTAAATTAATTATAATGCACCATTTATCTGCAGCATACCTGCAAAGATGAACAGCCAGGCTGAAAGATAGACGTCTATTCTTCCTTTTTTGAGGTTATATGAATAATTATACATTGGCAAATTTCACGGCCCTTAATGGTTGGTTTATAATTGAATGTATAATTGATTATTCCACCAATATACCAATAACAAAATTCAGAAGTTTTTGTTGTTGTTGTTTTTTGTTGTTTTTTTTTGTTCCAGAATTCTTGCTCGAGACTAAATAGAACTCATCAAACACAGATTTTAACACACTGTGTAGGCTATATTGTACATTTTTTTTTTGTTAATAGTCGCCAGTGAACAGAAGACTTCTTTTATCAGATTCTATGACAGACAAACAAAAATTTTAAACTTATATGTTTATGAGTGATTTTTAAGTAATAGGCCTATCCATGTAATGTGCAATTTTAGAACGTATATGTTTATACTTTCAACTCTTTTTAATATATAGGTCGAATGCTGCATGTATGGGCGACTGTTTTATATATATGAGGGAAGTCCACAAAGTAAGTTCCCTGGGTAGGTTTACAGAAACGAAACACAATTTCAAGTAAATAGTTATTGCAACTGACACAGCCAGTGTTCAGCTATTTTTTAAACATATTCGCCACCGGAATTGAGACATTTGTGGGACCAACTTTTGAATACCTGTGTCGTAGAAGTCTGCCACCTGGGATTTGAACCACTGTGTGACAACCATCTTCGCCTCTCTGTCATTATTAGTCATTTCGTGAGGTGTAGGAAAAGATGGAAATCACTAGGAGCGAGGTCCGGGCTTTAGGGTGAATGTTTAAACACCTCCCAGCCGAATTTCTGCAGGAGACTTTCTAGGAGGTGTTTAAACATCCACTCTACAGCCCGGACTTCGCTCCCAGTGATTTCCATCTTTTCCGACACCTCAAGAAATGACAGAAAATGACAGAGGGGAACAGATGTTTATCACACAGTTGTTCAAATTCCTGGCGGCAGGCTTGTACGACACAGGCATTCAAAAGTTGCTCCCACGGTATGACAAATGTCACAATTCCGGTGGTGAATGTGTTAAAAATAGCTGAACACTGGCTGTGTCTGTTGCAATAGCTATTTACTTGAAATTGTGTTTTGTTTCTGTAAAAGGACCCAGGGAAGCTTACTTTGTGGACGTCCCTTGTATACATCATGCAATGAATATTGATTGTTAATAGAGATAAATAGCCTATTTCTTCTTCAGCAAGAATTCTGGAACCAAAAAGGTTTATGAATTTAGTTAGTGGTATATTGGTGGAATATTAAATTTATTCAGTGTTACATCGATTTCGATATTATGACGATTACTAAGACTCCCTGTACCCATTACAATATGTGAGCCACAAGTGTAACAAGCCTCCCGCTCTGTGGTAATTCCTTCTTGAACATCTTATAGCGTGTCAGCTACAACCAAATCGATGCTTTCCATGCTCAGATATAATAAACTACAAATATAGAGCATCGTGAGAAATAAAACATGAACTACATGTTTTATCGCCAACTTTCAGTTTCTGAGTTTTTCCATTTCTGTCAAAAGAATACTTTAATCCGATTATGCGTAGGCCTATAGTTTGCGCTACAAACTGGAAGGTCTCAGCTTCGATCTCCGATGAGGTCTTTGGGGTTTTTCAATTGACCTAATCCCTATGGTGACACTGTGGCCCTAGGATCGACTCAGCCTCTAACAGAAATGAGTAGATCTACCAGGAGCAATCCTGGAGGTAAAAGCGGCCGGTGCATAAGGCTGACAATCTTACCACCATCTGCCGACTGTCTAAAAGTGTGGGAGCTAGAACCCCCTGGAACACTAAGGGCCCTCTCGGCCTGTATATGGGAAGACTTTACTTCACACTTTTGAAACTTCCGGAACGGTAAATCTGGACGTTACATTTGGCCAAAAGGACTGTTATATTTAGGCTGATTAAATTATAGATGCATGAAAATGTGTTTTTACGCAATGTTATTACGTGTCAGAATGGCAATTTCTGAGATTGTATTGTGGACGTGAAAATGTCTGTCCGTCTGTCTGTCTGTCCGTCCGTCCGTCTGTACGCGCGATAACTCGAATACGCTTTATCCAGATTTTCATGAAACTTGGTATACGCACTTACAACGTCCATGGCACGAAGCTTATTGATTTTGGACCAAATCGGTTAACCGGTACCGGAGTACCGCCAAATGAGGGGCCTAATTTCTGAAAATATTACACTGAATTCATGGAATGCAATTCATTTCTCATTAAAATAATATTGTTTGCAGTGTTCATATAGGGCTTTGGAAGTTGCAATACACTGGACCTTGACATCACTACCCAGCATGATTTTTGCGGTAAAGCAAAACTCAAAAGTTTCTTAAATATGGCCTATTAACTCTATCTGGCACTTTGTTAAGTTATATCAATTTGCCTGATTTTATTATATTCGAGCCATGAACATGGAAACACAGAAATGTGCTTTTCTATTTATATTTGAATTATGCACATTCCTGGACAATAATATATTTGTCACAGCGATCCATTGTCAGTCAAATTAACATAAGCTATACACAGTTTTGAGAGTTTCAGTAATTAAATTCAAGGCTTCTAGAAGTGTCACTGAATGGTTAATTCCTAGTCGTCACAAAGGAAATGATTGATCTGTTTTCATAGTAGTTCAAGAGTGACATTAATATTGCCTGTTATTTCACTAATGTAGGGTAGGTGCAAAGCTAGGTGAGGCATGATAGAGAAAAGGATTAATAGTTCAGCAGGCTATGGAGAAACCAACGCGAAGTTCGTGAGAAGTAAATTAAACAAATTACACGCTCCCTTGCGTATTCACGAATCAACCACCACAGCATGAACAAAATGATTTGTTCATGCGGCCCACGCCGCCAGGGCCTTGCAGGACCGCGACCAGTCAGCGGAGGGATTAGCACTTGGATCATATACTTTTTTTGTCAAGACAAGGAGATGGAGGATCTCGAATGAATGATCAGCGCAATGACGGGACCACTTTCAAGACAATAAGAATAGTACATAGGGCAATAGGCTACACACCAGTCGCACACACTCATTCCGAACAAGGTTTGCATGGGATGAAGATAAAAATGGACAGGTGATATCCTTATAGACGTCTCACAAGCGAGAAAAAACGCCGGAAAAAAACCTCCAGGAAACTAGTCCCGATCCGGAATGAAAACCGTGCCCGCTGCTTGAGAAGAGCGAACGCATTCACTGCCAGCGTTTCCCAACCTTTCTGATATCGCGGACCCCCTGTAGTGACTGTCAATTCCCTGCGCCCCCCCCCCATGAAATAAAAATGATTTTTTTAGTGCACGCTCTCTAAAACAGCTGCTTGTTGGACCGGTTAACACACCGAAAAATTTCATTTTAGCGACCTAGCATAAAACTTCATATAAAATGTATATAAAATGCAGTTTTATCTCCTTAGGATGCTAAAGACATCATGACAATCTATAAACAAAATTCAGATGGCATTGACCACTCACACCAACTTTAACATGGATTTAAGCATAAATTTGATCACAAAATAACACATTTAAGCCAACATGTTTCTTTATGATGATCAGAAACTTGACCAGGGTTTTTCGCAAAACACGGTAGCATACTTCATCATATAACAACAAACATAAGCCAACAACTTTTCACGTCTTGGTTCACAAGAGAAACATTGCTTACCATGAATGTACCAGCATTTAATTGAAATAATATATTCCTTCTCATAGTCTACTGCTGCCGAGATTTTACTGGCTGCAGCTCCAATTCAATGTTTCTGGCTTTCATTGAAATTTCCACGGGATTGTCACTCATATTTTCACAAGCTTTTCATAAATAGTAGTTAGTAGGCACTATTTTTTTAAACAAGCGACTCATATGCATCTATACCGCATTTCGTATTGGTACGGTTCATTGTTGCTCTGCGATTCAGTTGGCTGTGATAACATGACGTTAACAAATGGCTTCCTTATAATTATATTTATTTCATTTCATATAATGTAGAGATATTTTACGAAAAAATATGCACCACCTACAAAAAAAATTTTATCGGACTCATCCAGTGTTTCGGCCTCGGGGTACGCCTCGGCCGCTATGCTATATTCGTCCGCTAAAGCGTTATTTTGCGTGCTTGATACATAAATAGCTATTAAATACATTTTACATTTTATAAAAATGAGGTGATAAATTACAATTTTACTACAATGTGCCATTTATGATAATGCAATCTCTCTATATATAAAAGGCTTTGTCCTGACTGACCGACTGACTAACTGACTTAATGACAGATAATCAACGTAGAGCCTAAACTATAATAGGTGGAGACTTGGAGTTTTGACAGTACCTTCGTTTCATAATGTAAGTGCTCACTAAGAAAGGATTTTGCAAAATTTTGATTTTAAATGCCAAAAATCAAATGTTTTTTAGAATACTTAATCCCTTTTTACACAAAATTATCAAATGCAAATCACAGTTGACATGACAACATATTGTTGCCAGTGGTCTCAGATGGATTTGGGAATAAATGAAATGGGACTTTCACAAATTAGAGAAGCTATCAATATATTTCATGTTATAAATAAATATTAAAGAATGAAATCCACGAAAATAATGCAGTCACATAACTTTCTCTACCCTGGTTATAGAGAAAACAAAGTTAATATGTTTTGGGGAGAGAAGTATGAAAGTGATATTGCATTTCTGTTTAATTTCATCCCCAAAACTGTTTTACGGTAACATGGAGTGAGAAATAAAATTTTCTGCCACGATAATATAATTTTATGTTACCGGAATTTCTGTTTCTTCTTATTTGAATCCCTACCAGCCTTGCTGTGTACAAGCGATGGCATGCAAAATTCTACATCCTCTATGAGCCATAAAAAGCTATATCAAGCGTTTTCTGAGGGAATAGTTTGAGTGTGATAAGTCATTCTTCCTATTTCATATTATAAATACCTATATAAGAACCTAGAATTAAAAATCGAAAGTCCTTGTTCACGCAAGCTATAGGTTCCACTAGCATTTTTCTACATGTCTAGTATGAGTGTATATTCAAATGTTCCGCTCAATGTAACATCGCTGAATCAGCTCTCTCAGCGCATTGATATTAGTATAAGTCCGCCTATTTCTGTGAATCCCCTTTCATCGACAGGTGCAGATTTAGAGGCAGCATGACATCACGGCGTCATGTTAGAACACAGTTAGCTCCAAGCATCCACGCATGAGAGACGTGCTGGATCGCTCGTGAGAATCCCGCCTATTTCAGACAATAGAACAGAGATTTTCTATTAAGTCGCGAATAAATACATAATACTTCCATTTACAAGTATTATCGTGTGTTATTAATTAATCTACACTAATTACAGTAGATTCAGTGTTATCGGCTTCTTAGATCAGTCTAAAAGTTCGTGCATCAGTGCGGCAACGTTGTGCAACCAATCGTTCACAATAGGTCGGCTATAAAGTTCATTAGATTCAAGATTTCAGTGTGAAATCATATTAAAAGTAATACAGCGATCCTTACGATCAGTTTCATATATAATTTACATTGCTGGGATAATTAACGAGAAATTATCACCACGCGTGTATCAAGTTCGCGCCAAATTCATATTCCATTGTGAAGTGCAAGTGCACCTATTTCAGATTCATTATACATCTTGTTTCAGTGTTTCTATTAGTATTTCAAGTTCATTATTTACCTAGGCCTATATGTTGTGAGAATAAATGTCCATAGTTTATTACATGATACAGGTTTCACTCCAATATTACATCCGAAGATCCCTGTTTTCCAGCACCTGCGATACAAGTTCACTTAGCTCTACTCATTTTATTATTGTTTTAAGGCAATAATTGGTCCTCCAGCTCCAGAGATTCTTTCTAACATCCTTTCCCATCTTTTCCCTCTACGGCAGGGTCATATGCCGTTCTTGTACCCAACAGTCCTTCATAAGTTAATTTCCAATTACAAAATAAAAAACCCGGGCGACGCCGGGCCTTTTAAGCTAGTATTTTATAAATGAAGATATTTAGAAAAATACGATAATACCAGTTTGGCTTAATATTATGATTTCACACTCGCCTAGATGCCGTCACAACTTCCACGGTATCATAGATTCATTCAGCAACAAAGAACACTCTGTGGTCTATCTTCGCCGTCTTTATTCAGAACGGAAAATCTCATTTGTAAATAGGATGAACAATATTTGCGCGATTTTGCTGTGAAGGAATTTGATGTGCACTATTATTAATATTTTCGACAACACTCGATCTACTCGGATTATCTCTGTCTTGCGTTTGAACGGTCCAGACTTGAACCACCGATCCACATCTAACTGCGACGGTGTACAAATTGAAAATAAAAATGTTCGTTGTGAACTCAAATTATTTGACCAAAAGCAGAAGAACTCACGAACTGCATGATATTATAAAAATTCATTGCAATGAAAAAACTATAGAAACACAGACAGTTCACTCTGCTCTCTGCCAGTGTGCACAGCTTCACGCAAAACAAAGTTGGATAGGTTTGGTGGAGGAGATTGGTAAGAAAGACAACGGTCCACCGTGACACAGGTGTTAAAAATAGTAGCCTATCATGTTAATAAAGTGTATAGGGAAGTCTATGGATTTATTGTGAAAATACGCAGGGAAGTCTATAGTAAAGAGCATTAAAAGATAACATTTCGTTACAAGTCTGATTTAACGGGGCACATACAGCTTTCGATGCTGGAAAATAGGCTACAGAACAATTCATTGCTGAGAAAAAAATAAAACTTCATCTATTTTTCAGCATCGAAAGCTGTATGTCCCCCTTAAACAACTTGCGACTTGAGACAGATCACTTAAAGCGGAGAAGCGAGAGAACTGCGCTTTATTACGTTGTATTACAGAGGCAAATCTTATGCTGTGTTTGTGGATTTCTCCAAAGCCTTCGACCAACTAGACAGAACGATACTGAAAGAAAAACTAGAAAAGACACTAAAAAGCAAATACCTAGTCACAATGTTACCGGAGTACAAATACAAATACAAATAACAGAGTACAAATACGCGATGGGAAATCAAAGTCCAAAGAAATTGTTCAGACAAATGGCGTGCTGCAGGGAGATCCAGCCAGCCCAGTCCTGTTCAACATAACCTCAGCGGACAGCTCAAAAGTCATCGAAGACGTGGAGGCAAATATAATCATGTACGCAGACGACATCGTAATCGGAGCCCCCCCCAAAAAGACCAACTTCAAAAGGCAACAGACAACCTACACTTATGGGCTGAAGAAAACAGATTCAAAATCAACAGGGAGAAGACACTCCAGATGGTGTTCAGAAAGGGAGGCAGACTAGCCCAAAACGAAGAGATCACCCTGGGGAACAAGACGCTCACAATAGTCAACGAAACAAAATATCTAGGCATTACGCTACAAACAACAACATCGTCGTTTTGGACACACATAAGAGAAAGGACGGCAGCAGCAACAAAAAGCATATACACCATAAATAACCTGAGCAGATTATCCATCAAAACAGCCATGACCAGTGGCGTAGCGTACTATAAATAATTAGGGAAGCTGATAGCATAGATATGGAAAAGCAAAGACTAGATTAAAATCCTTACCTCAATTTTTGAAGGTCAGCTCTATTCTCCTGTTTCCCCCGATAAATAATTCTATGATGTCATCTTCGAATGTGTGTCTGCTCCTCAATCCATTCAGCAGAGCCTTCACTATGTTTAACAATGCGAGTAACTTTAATCTTTCCTAAGTCTGAGAATTTCTCAGGCAATTTTTAATCCTTTTTAACGCAGAGAAAGACCTTTCACTTGTTGCACTTGTAGCTGGAATTGTTAAGATTAGACTGCACAGTATGTTTGTTTGAGGAAAAACTGCTCTTAAGTCGAAGGTCCGGATATACCTGGCATTCTTGAAGATCATAAACAGTTTCCTTCGCCATATCAGAATCACAATAAACAACAGAAAGTTCACTCCTCAATATAGCAATGTCGAAATGCATTCCATAATTTTCTTGTAAGCATTCTAGTGCATATTCTGGAAACTGAGTTTGAAAATTCTGAAACTGCCTGCTGTGAAGGAGACTTAAAAATTTCAGTCTGGGGACCTCTGAAAACCTGGTTGAAATATTCAGAGATACCACATCAATGACTTCGTAAAAAAAATGTATTTTGTATGAAGATTTATCTTCACCAGGAATTGAATCTATGCAAATTCTTTTAGATTTTTGGGAGCAATCCTGTTCAGACGAAAATACTTTCATTTTTTCCCAGACAGAATCAAAATTCTCACGAAGTTTCTGCAAATGACGTTTAAAGTGTTCAATCTTTCGCATACAGAAAGAAATATCATTTAGTTTTGTCTGAAGTACTTTGAATAGTGAATCAGAAAATGGAAATATTAAGCAAAATATTTCTAAAAATAAATTGAAATCGAATCCCTTTATAGTCGTCAGCAGACCTTGGGCAGAAACAATGGTTTCTGAATCCCATTCACTCTTATTTTCAACAATGCCGTCAAATAGCTGTTCAATATGGGACCTGTTTTAATTAATCATTTCTACTGAACGACTATGATACTGCCATCGTGTAGGAGCAATACCAGGAAACATTTTGTTTAGATGTTCGTTTAGGGCAATAGATCTTTTAGAAGACTTCGATTGAACGCAGACTAAATTTCTTTGTTAATACGTCTTCAATTACACAATCACAAGAATCACTGCTGTCACCCATGTTGATAAACAGAACCGCCCACACCACACCTTGCCACAACACCACATGTGGACCTACCCTAACGCATGCAGCGCTAATGCGGTGGAATACAACACTGCAACCGCTTCCAAATCTACCAATTTTAGTGGCGGGAAAACTACAAAGCTTGCATTTCCGTACAGCCTAGAAGACTGCTGTTCAAAAGCAGCTTCCTAACTTGGGCTGCCGCATCAAACTGTGCAATAAGACTGCTGCATCTCATGTTGTCTCATTTACGGAACACAGGATCTGATGAAAAGAAGGTACTTCATCTACGAATTAAATGTCTTGAATTTACAGACTATTACACGATAAACATTAATTTAATTTTTGCCTACAATCTTGGGGAAGCACTGCTTCCCTAGCTTCTAAAGTAGCTACGCCCCTGGCCATGACCCTCTCAATCGCCCAATCGCCACATACGGCTTAGAATTAATATGGCAAAAACTAGAAAAAGTAAAAGCACGTTTCCTCAAAAGAATGCTAGGAGTCGCCACCACAGCCCCAAACCGACTCACTTATACTGTGGTTGTGCCCTTTATCTTATTATTATTACAGCTGTTTAGCAGTGGTCCAAATTGCAAACTTTTCGCATATCTTTAGCAAAGTTAGGTAAACATACCCCTCCAGCAACTGTCAGAAGTCGCTAGGAAACTAGGAAACCCAGAGACACAATTGTAAATTAACTACCTCTACCTTTAGGCATTGCGTTTTTTTTAATTTCTGCTTTAAGGTTTTCATTTTTTGAGTTAAGAAATGGAATTACAAAAAAAAAAAAAAAAAAAAAAGTGTTTTCCGTCAACTTCGAATTGAGAGATTTATAATGATACCAACGTTAGTCATGTGCAAGATGTGTCATGATACGAATATAAACGAATTTGCATTCATATTACACACCACAGTACTCCTACATAACCGTTTAAGTCATCAACGTTAAACTGCATCCTCTCGCTCCTAGTAGGTTGTTTCTTCGCCCATTATGGAACTCGGCCAATTTCGTACCTTGAGGAGGTGAGGTTTTCATTGGATTATACACGATAGGCCTATGATTGATCGACTTTAACCTACCCTGCAATAGCATAGTTCGACAATAAATCAGGCAGTGTCGAGACTCAATCCCAATCCAGGGAAGAACGCTTGAGAAAATTTAACAAGCAACATTGCATGTTGGCGAACAACATCGCTTGCATTTTCATTCCGAACGTGACTCAGTGGTAGATCATGCTTTTAAAATTACTGACGTACGTATAAATGCGTCGCCTCCAAAACTGTATAAAAGCAGAGATAAAGAATTAAAAGATAAAACATTTATGTTATAATAATAAGATTTTTATCCACAAGTTATGGTTGCTATAAATGGACTCCAACTACTCAAGTAAATTTTCATAATTGATTTTAAACTAAGAGACCACTGATGCTTTCGCTTGACTGAATTATAAATGCATAAATTCAGCTCTGAAAGGGTTAAAGAGTTTGCAAGCTGTAAAATGGTTCACTTTTTCTTCCCAATTATAATTATGATTTATATTAGTGTTCCCTATACAGGCCATGGAGTCCCATAGGGTTCCAGGAGGTTGAGGCTCCCAGATTTTAGACATTCGACAAGTGAAGGTGGTAAGGTTCGGTAAGGTTGTCAGCCCTACGCACCGGCCGCCTTTACCCCCAAGATTGCTCCTGGTCCTGGTACTCATTTCTTTTAGAGGCTGAGTCGACCTCAGGGCCACAGTGCTGTCAGAAGGATTACGCCAATTATAAAACTCCAACGACCTCATCGGGGATCGAACCCGCGACCTTCCCTATGGTAGCGCAGCGCCTCAAACGAGCACAAGCTTAACAATGTAGATCTACACTCCAATGCATGGCATCTTTCCGATATAATGCGTATTGCTTTTTGTTGGTAAGGAAATACTTAAATTATCTCCGCCAGGCCCACTCCCCACCCCTGCCGTCTATCATTTTTTGACGTTGAACGAAACACAGTAGAGGTTAACCCTCTACGTAATGTTTGTCTTATTCCGCTCCTTCCTTCGCTCTTGAAACTAAAACAGACCTGTGTTCATGGAATAATGTTAGTGCCCGACCTTAGACATAAAACCAATACGAGTCAGATTAATTCAGGTGGACATTCGGTGTGAGACACGCCTTCTAGCTACTCAAATGGAATGCTCCCATACTTCACCCCAACTTCACCGCTCACCTGGTCCTGAGCGTTGTTCATAGGCTAATGCATGTATTCCGTCTTTAATTTAAAGAGTTAGGAGATTGGCTCACCCAGGGCTGGAGTGGAACGGAGGTAAGAAGATTCAGTGTCAACTTTAGATAAAGAAAACCACTATAAGAAACCAGAAACATCGGAAAGCTTCCGTGCACTCATCTGTACACTGAAGCCTACATTGTAAGTGTAACATCCCTAACAAAATATTTTTCCAATCTTTGCCTTTTCCTGAAGATTATATTGTCCTTTGTTCAAATGAGTATTTTATATCCTAGTTAGTGTTTGGATTTTTCAAAACATCTATCATCTCTTAAATATTTGGCTGCGGGGAGTAAAAATGAATGTTATAAAACGAATTCAATGATTCTGCTTCGAACTATGCATTCGTTTGACGACGTCAACTATACTTACTTACTCAATGGCAATAGCAAGCTAAAGGAATACTGTATTACTCGTATCTATTTTATGAAACCCGAAGGTTCATTGCCGTGCTTACCTGAGCCCGCCATTCAACCCTATTCTGTGTTAACTCCATCCAATCATCCCTCGCAAATCCTACTTATTTTAAATCTATTCTAATATTGTCCTCCCTCCTAGGTCTAGGTCTTCAACTTGGTCTTTTCCCTTCCGGTCTCCCAGTCAATACTTTTGAGATAAGTATTTCCTCTCCCATGCGTGCAACATGTCCAGCCCATTTTATCCTTCGCGATTTATTTCAGTTAAAATGTGTGATGCTAGAAGGAAAACATCAGTGTATATGAAAAATTCGGTAAGATCCTTAATCTATTTAACATGGGGTTAAGCAATAATTTTTGAATGGTACATAATGTTTTCTTTCGTCAACCTTGGAACCTTAGTAATACAATTGTTAACACATATGTGAGAAAGTTTGTGCAACATACTTTGCACCATTTATTTATCTTTTCATCCTTTCATCCTCCTCGCAATACTTATCACCTTTTCTTATTTTCTTTCCAAATTTATTTAATCTTTTCCTCTTCCTTTTTTTCGTACGTTCGTCCTATCATCCTTCCCTTCTTCGCTTCTTATCATTCATTCAATCTTTTCCGTTCTTCTATCTTATCCATCCATATTCATCTTATCCATTTCTTTCCTACTTAATTTTCCTTTTCTTTTGTCCTCTTTATCCCTCTCTCTCTCTCTCTCTCTCTCTCTCTCTCTCTCTCTTTCTTTCTTTCTTTCTTTCTTCCTTTCTTTCAGTCTGTCCGTTTTTGTTCACACATCTATTTATTCACAAATTCATTGTCTGTCCACAAATTTATCTAGCAGTTCATCTATAGTATATTTTTCTCTCTTCTATCTTCCTTTCTTCCCAATTTCTTTCTTCCTTTCCTTCATTTTCTTTTCTGTTTGTTTTTGTTTATTTCTTTCTTTTAAATATAAATTTTAATAATCACTAATTTATTGAATGTACTTTGATAATTGCCTGTTCATAATATTTTTCTGTAGTTGATTAAAAAACTAACGCATATCATAATGATGTTGTTATTCATAGTGTCCGTTAAAATGTCATTAAATGCACCGATAAGAAAACCATTATAATGAAGAATGCGATAGTAAAGCAATAATGTTTTATCTGTAGGATGGCGAATATGAAATTCATATTAGAATTTCGAATTCCTTACTAGATTAAATCCTTTGTACAATCGGAAAACCTGTATAAAGCTATTTCTATTTGATAGAAATTAGGCCGTCCCACAGTGTTTTCCTGCTTAAATAGGATAGTCATATATTATCAAGAGTAAAAAAGAGGGCACATATTTTGTCGATACCTACCTAAGCAATAGCTATAGGATATATTTGAAAGCTTTATTCCTTTCTTTAAAGAGAAATGTAGGAGAGTTTTACTGTCCATGGACTTATTTGGAGGAAGAGGTACTGTATAGGCTACCGTTCGGTTACTGACGTACATAGGAAGCTGGGATTAGACTTACCGGTATCATCCTTAAATAAGATGGCAGAAAAATCTCTGTTGACTCAGTGGGCATATTGTACCACCATATAAAAAAATATAATATAGTAAAAATAGTTTAAGATGTTTTGTTCAAATTATTGTTTATCTGTTTCCCAGAATTTTTACCGCCATATGAACCATTGTCAGAAGTGATTGATTGGTATGCTGTGTCTATGGCAACTTGCTTAAAGCAAGCAGCTCATTTTATTCAATAAATGGTTTCTTCTAGAAATGTTATAAAAGTTTTAATTATATATATCTATGTAACTGAACTGTTTCAGATTACATTTAACAATAATCTTAATATTAAAGAATGTCGACTCAAAAATCGAAGAAATAAAATATTATTTTCCAGTAGGCTACATTCAGTAGGCCCACTCTACATACAACTTTAGGCACAAGTGAAAATACAATTAGGCCTTCCTCAAGATTTTTCACTTTCAGATGCACTTTGGCCTTCGTTGGCCCAAGCATATTTCTCTATAGATCTTATCTTGTTCAAGAAATGTTTCTTACTTAAGAAATAGGCACTGAAATCCTTAAAAGTGAAATGCTTAGTTATATTGAACTAACAATATGCCTTGACTCTCGAGGAGTGTTGCCACACGTAAAAAAAATGTCAATGAATTTATAGCCTGATAATGACATACACTAAGAAAACCCGGACATTTTAAGAAAATAAAATTTCCGCCCGGACAGAAATTATAGTCCTAAAAAGTTGTGGAAAACACACCGGGCATAAGGCGACCCTAGAAGTATATTTTTTTTATTATAATAAGTTTACATAAATAATTATAAATCCTTCCTACACAATATAATTTTAAAGATAGCTGAAATTCATTGTAAGGCTGTTCAATAAAATGCGGTAATTGTAATTAGGAAGACATTACAGACTGGAATGCAACAGAGATAACTTCCGTAGTGTAAGGATAGCCGAGTGTGCGCACTGTTTGCATGGTTACTGTAACGCGTTTGAAGGTTCTCGAGTGACCAGACAAGAACTCTAGTGCCTTATGAATGAACAAGATTCCATTAACAATTATCTTCTCTTTCTTTTTCTTACCATCCTCAGCTCGCCTTGCAGGCAGCATTATAAATTTAGCTTCCTTGTAGACTGCTATTATACTCGCATCTGTGCAGACAGTCTTGCTGTAGCAAAGATAATGCGGAAAACAATACAAGGCAACTGCTATGATCTTAAGTAACTGAGCAAACTGTATGCAGCAAATAGGGCTCGGAATTTTTGAAAAATCATATTTTTAACAATGCACTCTATGGCATCATGTGTTAAAATGTATACAAGACATGAAAGACAGAATAGAAGATTAATCTTCAAACTTCAAGCTTAAAGAAAGAAAGAAAGAAAGAAAGAAAGAAAGAAAGAAAGAAAAAGTTTCATTTCGCATTCGATTGCATACTTTTTTGCATGCGATAATTCATCACATTTGTTTAACATTTTCTAAAAAAAATGCATATTTTTGGCAATTTTTCAAAATGTTAACGGCATAATTGTGATATTTTAAATATTGTGCATAGCCTATTCTGTTAATTCAAACATTTACAGCATATTTGACTAAGTGAATGTTTCGAGAACCGACTGTACAATAATTGACAGTAAATAGCCTACTGCTTTCGGAACTGATTGTATAATATTAAGTCTACGTCACTTCATTAGTTTCAATGTCAACTCAAATTTGTTGTATTGACCTTGTTTTTTAAAAAAAAGATTTGTAATGTAATCTATAAATAACTTTTATTTTTTGTAATTTATAATGTAATTCAGCTAAAACGAGAACGTAAAGTATTGAATTTACTTCAATGACAGAGCATACTTCATTAGTTGCGGATCATATTTAACACAATTTAGAGAATATTTCGTCTTCTCATAAGAGCAATAACTTTCGGGCTTAAGATTATACAAGATTATACAAGTTTAAACGATACATTTCAGAATTAGCTATACATGCCTCAGGCAACGGAATTTGGCGTGGTTAATTTGCATTAGTCTACGTTACTAATTTAAAACGCGACACTTTTTAAATAATGTATGAATTATTTATGTCACATGAATTCTATGCAGTCCAACAGCGTTTACATGCCAGTATTCTTAGCCTAATTGTTTGCATTTTAAAATAAATGCTACGTTAAATTATTATTAGTAATACCCACACATATAACAGGCAGGAGAATGGTTGTGATACCTCATTAAAAAAAATTTATTCCTGAATTTTTTCAGAAGATTAACATTTGAAATTTTTATTAGAGAAATTATTAAAAATTTAAACCATAAAGGCTACAAAAACAGTTTTGGTACATTTTGTTGATGTGGCTTAGCTACACAGTCATGCAAAATACCACTAGGTATCTTGGATAGTCCTCAATTTATGATGCACACTCTTCATAAAAATTCTAGTTGCTAAAAACAAGCGACAAATTGTAACCTATAAGAAGGTGAAGTCCTTGAACGTAATGTTTATGACTTCAATATACAAAGTATAAGGAGTAGGTTAATTTGAATTTAACAGAAAAATGTATGTTACAAATGAAAAAAATTGGACATGGTATATTTTTTACCCCAGTGGCACATTAATTTTTATAATCGTCGAATAACTACAAATTCTTATGAACATTGACAGCAGCTGGTGAATTGGTTATACGTGATTATAAGTAACCAGAATAATATCTATGCAAGTTTTCGATGTTATACAGATGAATATCGTAATTCTCGGAGACATGTGAAATCATACGTATATAAAAACATAACATTTCAGTAATATAATTGAGGTTAAACAGTAGTCTACTGCAAAATTATAAATACATTTTTATAAAATTGTGTTCATTTACAACTTGCGTTTTACCCTGAGGATATTTCGAAGGGTACTTGGTCTAAATGTAAATTATACAGAGTGATTCACGAAGAATAACAATATTCTGGGAATGAGTTTCTCACGTTATTCTGATTAAGAAAGTTCATACGAACATATGCCAGATTTTCGATAGTTTTGTAGAAAATGATTAAAATAGTAATTGATGGAGCACAATCTTGTGAACTTCGAGTAACTGGTACAATGCATTCATGCCGCCGCCGAGCAAATCCGTCAAGAACGGGAGAAAATTAAAATTCACAACCGCGGGACTGCATGCATTGCTGCCGGTGGCGGCATCTTTTAAAATCTGCTGTGATACGCTTTTTATGGTATTTAAATTATTCATAAGTCGTTAAGTAAACAGTTCAAAGATTTTCAGGAAGCCTGGGCACCGGACCTCACGTTCTGGACGCGTAAAAACACCTTCCCAGCACTTAAAACCTTTGCAAAAACAGCACTTCTTGAAAAGTCTATAGCAAATTAACCAGTCCGAACGAGGTTTTCGAGGGGTTTCCCTCGTTCTTAGGCGAATGCCGGATGGTCAATAATCCCCTCAAACAGATACATGCACTACATATCGCTAGAATACATAACTACAAGTCACTAAAAAAAACACACTCGGGAAATATTGCACATAAGACCTATCCGCACTTAGGTCTATCCTGTGCCAAAATACAAAGACACAAGTACACAGCCCAAACACGTCACACCATCAACATCCCCTACGGATGTACATAAGGGCACAATAGGTATACACACATCAGATATGGTTACCAAAATTTGGTTTGACCGGAGGTTTAGGCTTAATTGCTTGGCACTCCGGGGGTAAGGGTGGGCACAAAAAAGTCGATATTAAAGTTAAATCCTTTAATTTCTTCCAAATTAATCCCAATTTTCCGGTTACCATAACTTCTTTAATATGAAAAATAGGACCCATGTTCGTACGAACTTTTTAAATCAGCATAACGTGACGAATTAATTCCCTGAATGTTGTTCGTTCTTCGTGTTTACATGGTATAATGGGCTACGTTATCACTACCGAGTGGCGAGTTAGTGTGCTAGGAAAATAAACCATATAGTTACTTTTATATGTGTTTCATTAATGTCTTGAAAATTTCTTGTATCAACTTGATTGTATGTGGCGATGTGATAATTGTTCGTATAACTATGTTGAGTTCAAGCGACCGAAACACGTGCTTTTTCTTCCCAGAATTTATTGTGTTGTAAGAATAAAATAGAGAAAGGCACAGTGTGCACAGAGGTATAATTCATTGTCTTAAATCTCATATAGCTACTTCCATTTTCTTCTCTTAGGAACAACATCTTACAGTGCAATCATCGTATAATCACAGCATTTTATTTAACTGAAGAATTTCAGTTTATCACCGGGATGTAGGCAATTTTCATAAATCGGGACAAAATCTGTACTTTCTTTTAAAATAAATAAAGGACATTTTGCGTCCCGACAAAGGTAAATAAAATTCCGGGACAACTGTTAAAAGAAAAAATATATACTAATAAACTAAACTCCGTGGCGCTATATCCCTGAAGGGGCAAGGCCTACCACCCGACCGCTGCGTCATCTACAATAGGCAGATGGCAGGATTGGGGCATGTGGTCAGCATGGTGGTTTTCATGGCCAGAGCCGCTACTTCTCTATCAAGTAGCTCCTCAATTTGAATCACGAGGCTGAGTGCACCCCTAACAGACCTACCTATCTCAGAAAAATCCGAGGAGGTACCGGGGATCGAACCCGGGCCGACGGATTTGTATTCAGCGACGCTAAACACAAGACCACGCCGGCGGTCAATATACAGTATATATAACAATGAACATTATTAAAAATTTAGTAGCATTCAAAGTCAATTAAAATCATATTAGAGTATTTGTGTAGCCCATAACATTGCCTGAAGTTGCCGTCTAACGGATAATCGGGAGTTTGCTGCTATACACATTATCATGCTGCAACTGATGTGTGGTTTTCTGCGAAATGCTTGTCACAAGCCAGAAAGTTTCTTATTTCTCCAAGTCTGAGACGTAACTTGTAATTAAATGACATCCAAAACTTCTGCTCCAGACAAGAAAATGTAATGATCTTAATTGCTTCACTGATTAGCACTACCACTTCCTTCCTTCTACTTCAAGTTCTTCTAAGCATTGCTGAAATTAAATGTTATATATCATCTGACATATGATACCAGTAGTAATCTGAGCGTTGAGGAAATAGTGTAACTTCTCCTTACAAAGTAACTTAAGAAGAAAAATTGTTTCTAAAGTGACATCCTTTGTGGAATTGTTGAGATGATACATATTACCGTATGTTGCATGTCCAGAACTCTGAAATTAAAAGTAGTCATTATTGAAACTATATCGTTTCAAACTACTCAGTTTCATATATTATACTGTATGCGATGCAGGGCGATTAATTCGATCATGTATGCGTTTCGATGAAATCAATCAAAATATTATTTTTCATAAAAAGGGCCATCCCTATCTTAGCTAAAGAAATATCACCACCTTCCTTTTTACTTCCTCTAACCAAACCAGAGGAAGAGTGGGTGCCACTTTTTAAAGACTTTTCCCAAGAACTTCCCCTACCTGCTGCCACCCTAATCCTCCTCGACCTGTCAGTCAGTGAATAGAAAGGTAATTAGTCGTATTCACACTTGTCTGCAGTCCAGTACAATGTTGCCAAATACGTACCAAGCACTTACTTTACTTAAGAAGTAGTGACTGACAGCGGCAACACTGGGAAAACCACGCGACTACCAGAGCACCTGTTCTTTGTCGGTGTCGAAGTCTGTGCAGATTTTCGGATTAGGGAACAATGCAATTATATTCTTTTGCAGATGACGATGGTTTGGGACGAGGCCTTCTTAAAATGGTACCAACAGTACTTCATATTTCATATTGCTCCCCATTGGTGAAGCCTAGGGCTTCCAAGTGGAGGTTACTGTTACCTATTTGAATTTTCTTACGCTGTGTGACTGGTGGTAAGCCCATCGCCTCACAATCCCCCCGGGAACTAAGGTTATTACTTAGACGTGAAAGGGCCGAGGAATTTTGTCCAGAGGATCTAATTTAAGCTTGGAGTTCTTTAAAATGCCGTAAATCTACAACACCCGCCTCCCCCAACCTAAAGTTCCTAGCGGAGGACTCCTTACCCAGGATTTTTACGTCCTGAAAAATCAATTGACCGAAGCAGGGGTTTGATCCCACGACCTTCAGATCTAGAGGCGGGCACGCTACCTCTAGACCTCTAGACAGAGGTAACATAGGTAGAGGAAATATTACGTTCGACCCGAAATTCGATATCGCGTTTTCAACATAAATGTACGTTTTGTGGTTCCCTGAATCCCAAAATGCTATTTTCAGAAACATGTGTGAATGTATATGATAAGCATAGGTCGAACATGATAAATCGTATAAAATTTATATTTGGTTTAGATGTATTCTGGGGATTGACGGATTCTTATTTTTTTCAAAGTATCATTTCATTTTAATTATTGCTCTGGGGAAATTTTACTCATGTTGACAAAGTGTTTATTCTGCAAAAGAGAGCAATCAGATTATTGTCAAATGCCAATTGGAATGCTCTCTTTATTAAACATGGAATTATGACGGTTACAGGTCGGTATATTTTAGAATTGTTAATGTACGCAAAACGTAATTTAAATTCAATGACTCAGGTTCATGAAATCCATGACCATAGAACAAGGAATAATGAAAAGGTGTACTTGCTTAAATGCAGCCTCACAGTAAAAGCCAACAACCATCATATAATGGCCTTCAAGTTGTACAATAACATATCTGTATATGTATCCCAATTGAATCGGTTTGCTTTAAAAAAAACTTTTCAGAAGTGGTTGATGGAAAATGCTTTTCATAACATCTTTTATAACATTAATGAAACCTAAAGACTCCTTTATATCTTATGGTTTTTGACGCTGTTATGAAATTTAGAATGTAAACTGTAAACTTATCTACTTTAGTTTGTGACTGTGTCCATTGCAATTGAATATTGCTAAACGACAATATTAATAATAAATAAATGTCACTTTACATGAAGAAAATGTCGATTTTCTCGAAACGATACCAACGATTTTGTTTAATTTTTGTACATGGGTGTCTATACTAAGAGCTAAAACTTATCTGAATTTAAGCCAGCCACAATTCATAAAAACTCAAGCTGAATACACAATCCTTGCAATACAGCTTCCTTTTCTATATCAGAATGTGAAGTGAGAAAGTTGTATTCCATCACAAAATGTGTAAAAATAAAATATTCCACCACCCAAATAAACAATGTGTGTGTAAAAAAATTACCAAAAGTGTAAACTATATCATTATAATCTGTGCTGGAAAGGGACACTAAATGAACTCATAAAAGAAAGTGCACAGACACTTATTGAGTGTTCATTGGAGTTCATTTTATTTATTATTATTAAAACCAAGCTTAACTGGAAATTGTCTTCTTGTATTAACAACTTGAAAATAAGCGTGTAGCATGTTTGCAGTACAGCCGGCAGCAGATATAGCATCCATTGCTGTAGACAGACTTCCATGGATAGCATTCGAGTATAAGAATTGTTTATGTTACGAAAAAGTGACATGGAAAATTGGGTAAAAGAAAGAAAGAAAAAAAAAACAGACATAAGAGTGATACCGGATATACCAATATTGCGTCAGTCAGAACTATATACACGGGATTATTCAAAACAACACCGACAACGTATGGTATGATGAGTGGGATGAAAAAAGCATCATTTCAGAAGAGGAAACCCATGCCCCATGATTTGGGATTAAGGGGCATCGACATTTGAGGACGGTACTGTTTTGATCATGGGGTTGCGTGCCACATGTGAAGAAATCTAACAAAGCATCACATCGGACAGTAAATTAGATAAGGGATTCAGAATTTTGACCTATTTATTTTAGAGCTTACATCGGTGAAACAAGTGCGATTGTGTGCTTGGCTGCATAGATTCGTACGATAAGCATCCTCTGATGTTACTAGACCTCCTACATAACAACTAACTGAAAATAGTGGACAATTGTAAGATCTGGTCACCATATCGGCCATGGAGGAAGACCTCCTCTACAGTCCATCGATTTGAATATTTGACGTTCGTTCATCCTCCTTACCCTGATGGCTAATGGGTTGCATATCTTTTAGGAAACAAACAATCCGAAACACACTTTGTGACGCCACACAGCAACCAAACCAAGCAAATCCGGACATGAGGTTCCTCTTGAAAAATGATAAGTTTCACGTCTCGCACAACATACTAAGTTGTTTATGTTGTTTTGAGTCCATCTAAATAACTGGCGAAAAATGATCAATATAATATATTTGCTTGGATCAATATTTGTATCTGATTAAGAGGTCTGAGCTATCACACAGACAACTATTCATACGTGCAAATGGTGTTTAAGGATTTATTAATTTGCATTTAAATGATCTTATTTAATACTATCAGAAGTAATTTTATCTGTTTCCAAATGATCGCTCTCACACGTGGAATTCGAAAAATTATCGACGAGACTAAAACTCACTCATATTAGCCTACCTGTACGGGTACCTACGATAAATAATTATAGCTGACTTATCATTGGTGATGTAGCGAATTGCATTTATAATAATGTGTAATAAGTAATTAATAAAATGTATTGTAATTGAATTATTTGAATAGCATTTCAACACTTAAACACAGTACCAAACACGACCAGTTAATAAGCATCTATTTATTTAAGTATTGTTTGCTGAATTTAATTTTGAAGATATCTTGCGTAAAAGTAATTATATCATTCATTGTTTTAGCTCTTAGCGATCCATACTGGTAAGTAATATTTCTTAAAATATATTAAGCTCGTAGTATCAGATGTAAGATGATCAGCTGGCTGGACGAGATTTTTTATATCGAAGGGTAGGGAAATGATAATCCCACCTTCCCGCCCCTGAACGGTCACTCGCGTTTGACCAATGTACATTCATGTGCTGAGATTGTGTCTTTACAATATTTATAGGAGGCAATTACAATTATTTAATGCCAACGTTCTTGAACTGTGGAATACAATTTTCCTATGGTGTTATAATGCTGATTCCAGAACAGATGTAAGCGTAATATTAGGTTTATTTTCAGAATAAATTTTCCCGTACTACGACGATGGGGACGTATACATAACTCATTGCCTACAGAGTTTCAGGCCTGATTATAATATAAAGAAAAGAGGACGTGTCTTTATCTCTTCTGTAGGAGATGATAAAACAAATTCGATAAATATTGGGCGAATCAGTTCTTTGATTGACCGATATCAGACTCATTCTTATATTTATGAATACCGCATTGATCCTATGAGGGCAAACTGTAATAATACATCGAGTATCTACCACATTATTCCCTCGAACATCCTAGTTTGATAAAGTAATATAGATTTAATTCAACAAACGTAATAACATCAGCGCATTATGTTTTCTTGAGATTCACAACAGACTGCTTAAACTAACTTATAATAATACTTTTATTTAAACCATCGCCTTTGTCACATGATAAAATTATTACATTCATATTAAGCTATAAAAACCTGACAAGTCAAATAGAATTTTAGGTAAAATAAAAAGTGTACATTGATTTTAAACTTAACTGTAAATTACTTTACTAGGCTTGTTTAAAATTTAAAATTATGTACAAAATTATGTACACATAACTCCACATTATAAAATTAGGCCTATCTTCAAGTTGTCACATCCTTCATAAGGATGACGTCCATGGTGTTAATAATAATTATCAATTTTTCAATAGTGTTTAAAAACATTATAGTTATAAAATTCTCTCTTCTCAAGTTGTCCTTTCCCCCCCCCCCTGCACGAAGTATCCGCTAGATGTTGCTATTAGCGCCTTGAACCATGTTCGCTGATTTTAGTGGAAAAAGCATTTCGGCACATGCTGTGCCATCCTCAGTTCCCTAACAGCTCCGTCTATGAGTAACATTGCTCATTCTTACATGCCATTTGGTCCAAATCGAAAGAAAGACACATGAGGTAAACAGAAGGATTTAATTCTCTGCTCAGCACATTACAATGTATAGAACTGTAGACAATAAGTGGTCGTATCTTTGTAAGTACTTAGCCTTACTTGAAGGAGCGTGACTCTAGGAATCCACTTCTACCCACTCAGCGTTAAAATGTTTATCAAGTACAATGAGAATAGTTTTTACATGCCGCGAAATGGCTCTCCCACACTAGCTAGCAGCGGATGGATGTATCTTTCTCATTCATATTCAGTATCACAGCCATAGTGGACACACTGTGCGGGAAGTGTCAAGTGTCATCAAGCACAACAATGTGGGGAGCAAATCTCCAAAGATTTCAGCGTTATTCAGGTTGAGAAGGTTGTACGGTGAAGTGCTAACAACATGTCTTGGAGGCCGGCTGTATCTGTCAGGAATTTCAAGCCTCTCGTTATCACTGTAAGTATGTTGCAATTAACAAACACAGCTGTGGATCACACCCATCATATTCAAGCTTAGCTTAAGAAAATAGTTACGCACGATCAGAGTTAGAATTTTCAGGTGAAATTTTCATACGGAAAATAGACGGGAAAAGGTGCTAATAATAAGGCAAAATAGGGGTCAAAAAGGTGCTACTAAATCTTCAAGTAGAATACGTACGTTGACGAACGGCAGGCTACTGACTGATAATTCCTAAGTAGGCTATTTAACTTCAGAAGATTCTTTTAAACAAGGGCAATTACACATTTGCTTAGAATTACAAAAGGTTTCATGCAATTTTATATTTAAAGCGGGATTGGGTTTGGCGTTTACTACTGAATATAAAGAAAAGCTTATAAAAGTTGTTTTTGAGATATTCAAAGATAATAAGTTTGAATCTAACCATTTTAAATTATGTTTAAGGCTTGATTGGCGTTTTCATATGTTTCATTCCAATTTTTACCACTAATTATTGCTACTGTGTCATCAGCATATGCATACAAACTGCATTTGAAGTTTGACAAATCAAGTGTCATTAATTTGTTAATGTATAGTAGAAACAGAATTGAACTTAAAACGGTACCTTGTAATATTCTTATATTAAGTTCTCTATTATCACTATAATAGTTTGGTAATTTGATTTTTGAACTCTATCACTTAAGTAAGACCGAAATAATTTTAATGCATTGCCTCTCATGCCGTAGCACTTTAACTTTTTCAATAATATATCAGGGTTGACAGTGTCAAATGCCTTTTTTAAATTAAGAAATATTCCTAAACATTTATGTCCAGTAACTAAATTATTCATGACTTGGGATGTAACTTGGAAGATGGCATCTTCTGTACATAAGTTATTTTTAAAACCAAATTGATTTGTAGATATTAAATTATATTTGTTAAAATAATTTAATGATATTTTTTTAATACATTTTTTGAATATTTCAGAGATAGTGGGGAGAAAGGACAATGACCTGTAATTATTTAATAATTTAGTATCCCCAATTTATAGACCGGAATAACTACGGATCTCTTTAATAACCTTGGAAAGATACCTATACTTAAACAAAAGTTTAAGATATGAGTAAGCGGTCTAGAGATATGGTCAGCTACAAATTTTAGAGTGTTTGTTGTTATAGTATCATAACCAGGTGGTTTATTTTTTTTTTAAATTTCTATGATTGAAACTTTCTCATTTTCCGTTGTAGGATATAAAAATAAGAATGATGACATCATTTCACTAATAGAGTTTACACCTTTATGGTTAATGTCAGTAGCTTCATTTATGGTTTGCCATAATTTTCTAGGATTTGTAACAGAGTTTTAGTTTTGCTGAGTAATACATTACTTTTGCTTTCTTTATAATCAGATGCTTTATTGTTCACCAGGCAAGACCGAAAATGTTTTCCAAAAATTGTTTCAAATAAAAGTTTTAGCTATTGGTATAAGAACCCCATGTAAAAAGTTTGATGCTATTATAGGCTCGTTGCATAATGTACTACCTATTATATTATTGAAAATTAATTCACACAGATGAAGGAAATGGTTCATAAAGAACTAGCATAACGAAAATTAAAAATAATTTTTTCCATTTTTAACGGTAAGGTATAAACTATAAATTACTCCAGTATGGCCGGTTTCTATAAACTCGCGAATTACCTATGGGTAAATTAACCAATGCACAGAATTTATACAAGAATAACACCACACAAACACAAATAATTTAAAGATAGCAATCACTTACACTTGTGGCGAGTTTCTAGATAAATTTCCTCTGGGTAAATCTGAAAATGACAGAAAAAATGTTCCTACAAACTCGGGCTAGATCTTTCCAAGGGTAAATCTTTGGGTTAATTTATCCTTTCATGGATGGCTGGATAAAATTTAACCTCTTTGTAGGATCAATAACAATGAGAATCAAAGCCTTCTGAATTAAATTAACTGTAGAACTCTAAGGCCTTGCTCATTATATCATTGTGGTTGAAATGGGACTAATTTATCCATGGATAATTTACCCATAGTTTTATAATATAATAATAATATATATATATAAATACGTTATTTAACAGAAAAATAATTTAAGCTTTTTCGTTAAAACTGAAATCATTTACGAAATTGCATAAATAAACGAACAAAACGAATGTTGTGCTGCCATATGGGCATACAAATTTGAAATTAAATGATTAAAATGAACCACAGATTCCTCGATTCTTGTGAATTAGTTGTATAAATAAAGAGAACGTCGTTACCATTGCTAAAAACTGAAAACTTATGCTTTTAATCATGGTGGAACAAATAAGTCGTATGCAGCTTGCCTATTATGGCAGTTAATATATTTACTTTGCTCGCTTCATATGCATAATCGCATCTTTCAGGCGCGTTGCATAATGTACTATCTATAATTAATTTAACGATTATTTTATTATCTTGAAAATTATTTCGCTTACATGAAGGGAATGGTTCGTATAAAACTATGTAACGGAAATTAAATATCGGCTTCGAGGTGCATTTTGAAAATTTCCAGAGTTCCACTAAATTAAATTATCTTAATGATTAAAATTAAGAGAAAGTAGTTACCACGCTTCGTATAGAATCCCCGAAGGGTACAAAACCCAAATAAAATCTGATTAATCCACTCACGTAAATTTCTTTACCTTAAGCTTGGGCAGTACAACTTCATGGCTTTACATTCTGATATAGAATAAGAGGCCGTATAGCAGCAACTGCGTATTCGGTTATCTTATCATCAGGCTGTAGGTCTATTATTCGCAACGCAACACTTGGAGTCTGATTTTCTATGAATGGTAGCTGGCTTATAACTACCATTCTGACAATAGTGTTTGCAAAAAAAAAAAAGAATTCAAATAATTTTTTTCTTAGTACGAGGGCCATTCAATAATTAAAGAGACAAATTGGTCTGGTTGGTAGAACAAGTTTGATACATTTAGGATTTTAAGTTGGCATCACTGGGATGAATTCTAATCAGCTGATGGATCAACATTGCTCTGTTTATAACCTCAAAATTAAGTTTGTCGGGTCTTCTTGAAAATTACACATTGGTTGAACAACGTTCTGTGATTCGTTTTTTGATGCTGAAGGTGAAAAACCAGCTAATATACACTGTAGAATGACTAAAGTGTATGGTGAAAGTTGTATGAACCGTGGAAATTTTTACAAGTGGGCAGAACAGTTCAAAAGTGGTCGAGAGTCAGTGACTGACGAACACCGTTCTGGCCGGCCTGTTGAAGTTGCGATTTAGCACCCTCTGATTTCCATTTGTTTGGTCCACTGAAGAAGGCATTACGTGGGAAGAAGTTCCAGGATAACGAGGATGTCAAGAAATTTGTGGGAAATTGGCTCCGACACCAAGACAAAGTGTTCTTTGCAGCCAGTATAAAATGCTAGTAACCCGTTGGGACAAGTGCATAAATGCTGATGGAGATTATGTTGAAAAGTAGGAAAAGTCTTGTTTTGTAAAAATAAACTGTTTTTTCTCCAGGTCAGTTTGTCTATTTATTTATTGAATGGCCCTCGTATAAATAGACTACGTCGATCAGAAAATTTAAACAAGACCTTTAGACTAGTATTCGAGAAAATCGCGAAGATTAAATAGGCTACATTTTCTTCACGTAAAGTGCCATTAAAAGTAACAGAAAGTCTTGATTGTTGTCCATTCTGTAGTGCTGCCCTAAGTTGTGAACTTAGTTAAACTATTTAACTTATTATTTGACACTCACTGCTGTGATTAGGCAATGTTAATTACCTACCTGGAGCGCTTTCAGCTGCATTAAGCAGACATCTTCAGCAACTAATGGCAGTAATAATTATTGTCAAGTAAAAAAGTTAAATAGTTGAATAGAAAGTCGCCATGAATCTTCCTGCCACATCCCCCAGAAGCTATGCTGTTTACAGACACATAGACATTTTTTTCGAATTTGTCACGAGACACAAAAAACTAATTAAAAAAAAACTAGCCATAGTGTTTAATTCTAGCGTTTATACAGGTTGGTTATGGGTCTAAAGATTAGTTTGTAGACACAATAGCTGCAACATGAATACATTGTTTTTCAAGTAATCAGAAAATTTAAAAATGTACTTCACAACTTTTGCACCATAGTTCTCCCCATCTTTACACCGAGGTCTTCAATTAGCATTTTTACATTCAGGGAACCTCATAATATGTATTTATGTTGAAATCTCGACATGGAAATTAAGTGTGAAACAATACTTCCTCTACCTATCGTAAGTTATCTATGGTGTGAGTAGACGAAGTCAAAACTAGCCTCGTTTCTACATTTAAAGCCGTTAGAGGCATATTTTTATATTATCATATTCAGAATTTTGTTTTAATGAAAACCACCCTTATTATTCTGATAACAAAAACTAAATTTATAATAAAAAACTGTAACAATTAATTAAATACAATGCACAGAGCTGAGAGACTAACATGCCAGCTAGGCCTAGACTACACGTTTGTCGGCTCCTTGGCAAATTATAGCGAATCTCAACTTTGTTTTCAAGATTTCTCTTTATTGCAGGACACATAGCTTTGTGATATTCAGTATTGCTTTGGCAATGGTCTTAGGTCAGTATAATGTATATATTTTGTCAGGGAATTCCTGCAGCGAGTATTTGGGGTTTATGTTATGCAGCTAATTTATCGTTTAAAATTTTTAAAAAATGATACAGTTATTCAAGTACAATGTAATAATGTCCACCACTTAAAACTAGATAATGCTCAATTATATAAACGGTGAAGTAATTATACAATTAAAACCAAATTACAATTAACGAAAAAGTGGTAAACAGCTACGATAGATGGATGAATCTCCCATAGGATCAATAGCTTTCAAGTTGCTGTTTCATATGTCATGGCTTAAGAATAAAGAGGAAGTTTTCGCCAATCTTCGTATCACATCCCCAAAAGATACCTAACAAAAATACAAAATTTTGTTTTCATGCGATTTTACGTTCTGAAGGTAGGCTGTTCACAGACACACACACAGACATGTTTCCGAAAGTAGTACTTTTGGATTCAGGGGACCTCAAAACGTGCATTTGTGTGAGGAACTACACTTCGAATTTGGGGGTCGAAAACAATACTTCCCCTAGCCATGGTACGGGCAGAGGAAGTAGTAAAGCTTTAGCCTGGAAACCCAGAATGCCTGAAGAACTTAAACTGCAATATTAGCACAAATGGATGAAATGAGGAGATAGGCAGATGTTGCACTTGATCCTGCGACACGCGATTAGAATGATGCGTTTCCCAGAATCCGCGCCTAGTTTTGACTCCTCAGCTAAACAGAAGGTGTGGCGTACTTAAACCACATTGATAACAGAAACGGATATATTAAAAAATGGCTTACTGGAATCAATGACATGCTTTTATGTAATCAAATGGGACGGACACGGAATCTAAGGTATGCATTAACGTTAAAATTATATTTTTGGTTTAAAAAAAACCTGTTTTTTGTTTTGTTATACGTCTGCATAAAAATGATACCTGGTTTATATGAAAATTCCAACACGAAGACATTAAAAAATAAGTTTAAATGTCACAGTGTGCACAATTTTACCACTTGAGTGCAACTTTGTCCTTATTTTTATCTCAATTCTTTTTTTCTTATATTTTTTAGCCTTCAAATGAACAAAACTTAACTAAAAATTGAGTTAGAATGTTCATTTACACATCAAATGAAAACTTACGAACGGGGGAATGTTATGAACTACGGGATTCCTGTTATTCTGAAAAATACAACGGTGATATAGGTTTTTTAAATTTTGAAAAAGAAGCATAATTCCTTCTAGTAGTGCCTGATTCACAACAATCTATGCTTAAAAGGAACGAATTAATGGAGGAGTTTACAAGATTGTATCATTCTTGGGAATTCTATGGTATTTTGAAAATTAACATATTTTTCTATTTTCTTAGGGAACCAAAAAGTGAAAGCTAAGTTTAACATATAGCATTACGTTAGTTTTATACCATAGGTAGTCTGGGAAAAAGGTCATAAAATTGGTTGTGAAACGTGGATTTTGCCCTCCAACGTGAATGCACACCTTAATGGATTGAGTATTATATACCCGGTACTGTGAAAAACGAGCCTATAAAGTGACAGCTCACTTCAAGCCGAGCCAACCTCTGAAGGTACAAGCCACAAATGCGAGCAAATGTCAGGTTCAGAAAACCTAAGACCATGCCCCAACAGCCCGGAAGACCATCTTAACCCGTATGGTATAACTTTTTAAAAGCATAACTATGTTAACAAAATGAATATATCTAATATGCAACACATAAAACATTATAAACTCTTAACAAATATTTATACAGTTGACCTGAGGATGGTGTCTTTACAAGGCCTAGGCATAGGCTAAGTTGAGAAAAAGTCATCACATAATAAAATTATTTTATTAATAGTAGTCAAACCTTTTCGCCTTCCCAGCTTTGCATGTTGCCGCAAATTTTAGTGTTGTAAATAATAATAATAATAATAATAATAATAATAATAATAATTTATTATTATTAAATGAGAAATATCCTCAAAACAGAGGTTTGTCTCCAACCAAACAAATACAACAGTCAAGTACTATCACACAACTCATCCCTACACACAAAATCTGATACCACCATTCAGAGCTCTACACTACTCACTACATTTCGCCACTTATCCCTATTGTAGGATCAGGGGGATATATTTATGTTTAGCGGACTGTAAGAGTCCCTAATCCCCTACACGAGTATGAACTTCAATTGTGCTTAGCACTTCTTGTGCAAACCACAACTAATGATATCTCGGGCGAGGAGGACCACCTTGTTTTACCAAGGAAAATGAATTGAATAAGTAGTTTAAACATGTATCACTCAATGAAAACACCGATATGACATAGAACTTTTAATTATAAACTAAACACACGAAAATAAATACACTTTCACTTTCTTGAAAATTCACAAGCTTGTCGTGCGTTGGAATGAACTAACATAGCACGAAGGTATGCTTCTGAGTTAAAAGTCTTCTTGATGATAGAAATATTACAGTTTAATGTAGTAATTGACAAACTTCTTAGTGTAGAGTGTTGGTGTATGATGTCACATGTGGATCCATATCAACGCATGAGACTAAAGCGTTATGATTTGAGCAAGTAAACCTTGTCAACATCTTTCACAGTAACCTTCAGTAGAATTTTATATGTATGATGTGAGTAGAAGAAGATCGTGGTTTCAAACTTGGCTCATAAAGATGAGAAGTTGTGTATAGACACGATAAAGCGAAGAATTATGTATGATTGACTAGGATATATCATCACAAAGTCAAACAGACGCCTTATAGAACGTCTGCAAAGAATAGTTTCTACTCACGATTGAATTAATGTCTGTGATTAATGAAGATGACGTTTAAAGTCTTGCATCACAAATAATCACATTTGCGAAGAAATACATATATGTTTGTGAAGCGTGACACTTGCAGAGATAGTTTCCACAACTAGAAATTGTATGTAAAGTATGATGAAAAGGCTATTTAATGATATAACCTAATCACAATAATATAGCCAATGTTTAAGGCGTAGAAGATGTATGAAAATTGGATGCACTTCTTGTATCACCAATAATTACTTACGCGAAGAGAAGTATGTATCATTATTAAGTTTAGTATTTGCAGAATCCTTTTCTGCAATAGGAATTAGTATATGTGATGTGATGTCCAAGCTATTTAGTGATATAGCAAAACACAATACAGAACGCCATGTTTGAAGGCGTGTAGAAATTGCATGAATGTTTAAATACACTTCTTGATTCACTAGTAGTTCCTTACGTGAAGAAATGTATATAAGAATGAAGTGCAGCATTTGTAGAATCCATTATCAACAAAAGTAACTGTATGAATGATGAGATGTCCAGACTATTTTATGATAATCCGAACACCAAAGAGACATGTTTCAAGCCATGCCTGAAGAAAAAGAAGATGTAAAGAAGAAAGGAAATCAAGTCAATAAGCTATATGAAATGCATATAAACTGCTTAAGAACTGTATCCCGAAGACTGGATACAATCATAATAATCAAAATATGAATAATAGAAGGCAATAACTAGGGTTTTATAGCTTACAAGCCAGAACATATATGTTATTAAATAGTAACTTGAGTCATGTTGACTTCAGAAATAGGAAGTAACAGGAAAAATGGTGGCCGTAGCCAACATGATAGGCTTAAATCTGAATGAAATATTCTTAAAACTTCAAATATTAAGAGATAGAAAATAATGAACAATATTTACTAATTGCAAATAATAAAGCTAATGTTGTAATTCATTAATTAACATAAATTTCTTTAGGGGAAATTACGAGTGAGTTAAAATATGACTAGAACAAACATGTAATTACACATAGGATTAAGATATTATACCTTTTGATGAAGAATGAATATCTTACAACTAATATTCATTGAGAATTGTAAATGAATAAGGAATGCAATGCAATAGCCTATTAAGCCTAAACCTATATAACAATAAAACTAAAGGAAAATGATAACTGGCATTCACTGCTGTCAAGTTGGCAGCGAAATATAACCAAACCATTCAAAGTTTGAATATATAATTGAACACCTATCTTGTACATCTTCCTCCACTAAACCAAATCTTTTCATTGACATGTGTACATTCTGTATCCAGGCAGTAGCAGGTCGTCCTCTTCATCTTCTTCTCTTACTTTCCCATTCCTGTATGATCCTAGGTATTCTTTCTTCTCCCATTCTACGTACATGTCCATACCATCGAAGTCGTTTCCTTTCAATTGTGACTGCACTCTCTTCTTCCACTTACATAATAGTATTTCTGTGTTCCTTATTCTATCTTTCCTGGATAACCTGGCAGATCGTCTCCAGAAGTCCATCTCCAGTGCGTTCAGTCTGTTCACCTGTTTTTTTTTATTTAATGTCCATGTTTCTGCTCCGTAGAAGACTATACTCTGTAGTATGGTTTTGAATATTTTCCTCATAATAATAATAATAATAATAATAATAATAATAATAATAATATTAATAATAATAACAACACTGGGAATAATACGGTATACCCCATTTTCGTATCGTGCGGTGATATATATGTATACTTATTTATATAATAATACACTTATTATATGTGACGTAATAATATCCTATAATAAAACTTCTATTCCTTAACTTACTGTTGATATTCCACCTGTCTAATTAGGCAGACCCGATATCAATTAATATCATACGCGGGACAGTCTTCACGCCTTGGAAGTAGCAATTGCTATTCAAACTGCACAATCAGTTCTGTTCATGTTAATTTTAATACTGTAATAAATTGAGTTCATTTAGTATTTTTTAATGTGCGTGGTCTTCAGACTAAAATGTCCAAGCGAAGTCTTTTTTCCCCCCTCAAAACCATAAGACAGAAGTATCGGACTACTATCCCTGACTACAACATTGTTTTTGCATGACTTAACTAATTAGTGGTACCACAGTATAAGTATTAATACAGTAAAGAAACTGTGTGTTAAAAGTCCTATGACAACATGTTGACTGGACAACACTAGCGCTCCATGCGGAGATTGAGTAAAGCTACATTCTCATCATATGAAATGGCTTGGGAAAATACATAACACATCGCAAAATATATTATGTTAAAAGAGAAAAAGAGAAAAATACAGAATATTTTTATTTAATGCAAATTTAAGAAGTAATAAAACAGATAATGTATTATATTCTAGTTAAGAAGAGATAAACAATACCTAAATAGGCTACTGTTAAGGACTGTACCTAGGCCTAGTATTTTTCCTTTAAAATCATTGCCCTTTAATATAATTTATAATTCAAATTATGACAATAAATAGCCTACATATTAATTACGTAAATTATATTATAGGTCTGTCACGTTGTTCATCCTGCACGTCATTGTTGACGGTGTATTTTGATTCTTTGCCTTATATGGCAATAAACGACTTCAATTTATTGTAGGTCTATGTAGCGTCAATTACTGCAGGATGGACTTCATTAAACAAAACAAAACATTCAGGAGCATTTGGAATTGAAGACACCGTCGGTACAGTAGTTTTAATTAACGAGTTTTTATAGGAATTCATAAACTGTCTGTTTTCGGCGTGTGTCAAGCATAGACGGCAATTTTCACTCAAATATTTTACATATTTTGTTACTAGGTTTTCTTGTCGACCATTAATACCTATTTTATACACCAGAAATCATTACAACAGAATAAAATATAAAAATATTACATTAAAGTAACTTGAAACATAACCACACCAGAACCCCGAGTAAGCCAGTAGACCTACAATAAATATTACTTATTTTCGTTCTTACCTTTCTGGATGTTTCAAGAAAGTGAAGAAATGCAATTCAGGACTTTGTCTTTTATTATTACTAAAATTTACAGCAGAATAATAAGGTCCTTTCGAATATAGCGTGTTCTGATAAATACAACACTCCTATTTATTTACATACTTCCCGGAGTAGTTTCTGTAGTCTTACTTTATGGCCGCTACGATCGCTAGTAAATGCGCGCGCATGCTCGGCTGGCAGAAAAACGGGCTGAGTTTCTGTACTGTATTAATACTTATACTGTGGTGGTACTTACAAATGTTGTTGCCGTGGATCGTAAGTTGGCATTCCCACACGCAATCTTGTTGATATGTGCGGTAAGAGTTTCCGTGCGGTAAGAATTTACTTACGTCAAATCATAATACAAGCCTTTATGGACAAGGCCCCCCCAGGACAAATATTCGGTTCGCATAACAACAAACACACGCGAATCACTTTCCGAAATAAACATCTATCTTCAAGAATATATACATAATATTTCCAGGTAATATCACAATTAATATAATGAAATTGATATAAATAATCATCGTGCAAAAAATAGCATGCAATACTCGTGCCTTAACCGCATAATGGATCTCGGAAAATTGAAAAAACTCGGCGCGAGAACCTCGTTCTTTCAAACTCTTTCCTCGATCCGTTTGCATCGCTTACGGCACTTGTATCGCAATATACTATTTTGCACGATGTAACTAATTAGTGGTACTTACGATTACTGTTACCATGGATCGTAACTTGACATTCCCACACGCAATCTGGTTGCTATGAAAACAAAAGAAATCTCAGTGATGTAAAAATTACAAAAAGCACTAGTGCCGTAAGTAAAACCATCACAATACAAGCCTTTATCGATGGCCGGAACCAAGGCCCCTCAGTTTGTGGCGATTTTAACAAGACAAATATTCCGTCCCCATAACAACCAACACATGCGAATCACTTTCTAAAAAATAACATTTATCTTCAATAACGTATATACATAATATTTTCAGCTAATACCTCAATTAATATAATTAAATTGATATAAATAATCATCGTGCAAAAAATAGCATGCAATACTCGTTCCGTAAGCGCATAACAGATCTCGGAAATTGAAAAAACTCGGCGTATAACCTTCCTGATACAACAGGAGAGGGAGCCTACATAGTCTAACATGTAAAGTTACATATCACATGGCGTGGTAGAAAATGTACACTCACACATACTGTATACCTACTACCAAACATGGATTGTATTTTCAAAGCACAATTTAGCAAGTTTGCATAGCCTACTGCTTCATCTTAACTAGTCTCCAAAACTTGATGGGTTGGAAATTTCTCATTAATATAAGAAAACTGTCACTCTGAAGGTCACATAGCTTCATTAGCATATCTTTTACGCAGAAACAATTTAAGTTTAATGTAATCAAAATCAGAAAACCTTGAAGTAAATTCCTTCTGAATCTTTGTCAAGTATTCAGGAAAGGGAGAGAAATCGGCACCTTCACACTCGAGCTTCACTGTAGAGTAGATTACAAAGAAATGCAGAAAGTTAATAATTCGGGGGCCGGTTTATTAACGGACAAGGGCCGGATCTGGCCCACGGGTCGCCATTGAACCATGCTGATTACGGTATCATCTGTCTTTTAGTATGTGTTCCGTGCTTCCCTTCACAACTCGAGGGTAAAGAATGGGATCTGTTATTAGCTGGAGACTTATCGTAAGTAATGTGAGACCTTAATTACAGAGTTCTGTGAAAAGAGTTGGCTTTGAAGGAAATTGTACGAGTATCCTGTATTGTGATAAGGGGTTATTTCCACCCTCGAGCTGGCAAGTGCATGAACACCGCCACTTCAGACAAAAGAGCTGCTTGGCGCTCTACTTGAGGTGTTCAGCGCATGGATCTCAAGTCAGGTTCATTATCCACTATGCGAAGCTCCTGCTACTTTCATTCTTAACAGATTCTTTCCTGTGATTAACCCTTAACAGTCACCTTCCTAGTCTTGTTACTCTGAAACCTTCACACTTCTGTCCATTCCAGATGTGTTCAGAATCAAGCAGTGGCTGTAGCGGGAGAAAAGCGCGATTCACCATTTAGCAAAACTTAGTTGAAATTTATAGAAACAAATATCACTGAAATGTTATTTTCGAAATTAATTAGGGTAATACTGAACATAAAGTTTTGAACATCAAATGACACAATATTTTCATACTTTCACAAAATACAGTGGAACTCTCGACCTGTGAAGCGAAACAATGTGAAATGGCTTAGGGTTACAGGGGCTGTGTCTGAACAAGGCTGACCTCTGCCCAATAGGGTGTGAGCATTGAACCACACCTACCACAAAGGGCACGTTTTTAAAGTCATCGATTGATTCCACCGGTGCCATCGGTCTTTCACCAGGGCGTTTGTAAATTCAACGGACAATCCACCGGGAAAGCATCAGGCCGTTCATAAACTCACCGGTGAAAGTCCGGTGGAAGTCACCGATTGCAACCAGACTCACCGAACTTAAAGTACGATGCTTCTTAGATGACAAACATGGCGGAGCAGCGAAGCAGACGACACTTGCCACTAGCATTAATACATTGAGTTTATTTTCGTGCGAAAGCTAACGAACTGCTCTTCATCAGAGTGTGAGTCCTCCGAAAATGAAAGTGATGAGTTGATTTTGTTTGAAGACGAGAAAAGAAAGAAAAAATACTCTACATAAGAAATCTATTAATTCCAAGTATCTCGAATAATAAGCTTTCATGGGACCAACAAATAAACAAATGCTACTGCTAAGCTGTCTCGAGTTATTTATTTTTCTACTCCTTAAGCTAAAAGCCTCAGTTAGTCAAGATATGTTAATAACAGCGTATTTTTCATCCACATATCCTATATGGCATCCGGTTATGGGGCAGTACCGGTAGTTCAGGGTCAATAAATAAATGAAGGTGTTCCTATGTCAGAAAAAAAACATAAGTATTTTAGCAGGAGTAAAACATCAAGATAGTTGTGTAGGTCTACCTGATATTTCGTCAATTAAAAACAAACACAGTTCCTAGTCTTTATATAAATTTAGTAGGCTACACGTGAAAGAAAACCTACAATTCACACAACGCTTTTATATACACGAACACAGAACTAGAAACAATTTGAAATTAGATTTGCCGTCATTCAGATTAAATAAATGTGTTGACAGTCATTTATATAAGCAATATACATTTTATAATAATTTGCCCTTTCTGCTGTTGAAGTGCCTACTAAAAAATTTAAGAAAGTCCTAAAAAGCTGGCTCATATCAAAAGCATTTTATACTGTAATGTAAATGATTTCCTAAACATGGAATGGACATACAATTTTAATTAGGCCAGATTAATATTTATAAGTATATGGTATTTTAATTGATCACATATTATAATATAATTTATTGTTTAATTTACTTTTAGTTTTAAGGGTCTTTGATGCAATTGTAAATAGTTAAGTAGGCCTATCATCTTAAAACTTGTTTTATTTCTTTTGTGTAACATTTTAAGTTGTATGTATCCTTTTCCCCCCTGATTGAATGGAAGATAAGGCCTTAACTCTGCCAGGTAGAATAAAACATTATTGTAAACTGACAGCACAGGCTATCCATAATGAGTTCAGGTACCGCATTTAACTATGCAATATTTTATGGATTTTAATATGCTCAAAATATTATTTATGAGAATGGTAGCACTCAGTTATTAGTTCCCTGCCCATCATATATTATTATTTCCATTTCTAGCAAATCCATGATACAATAATTATTATACAATTCGAATATTCCCGCTGGAATCCATCAACCCGTTCGTAAATTCAACGACTCATCAGATGAAAAAAATGGCGGATGACGTTCATCGTACATTCACCGGACTTTCACCGCACTTTTCCACCGGTGGATTTACTGGTGACTTTAAAAACGTGCCCATACCTACGTTACCGATCCGTATATTGTTCTCTCAAGACATCTGGATGGACAGTAAGTCATAGCTGGGCACCCTGTGCAGCCTCAAAGTGCAGCACCAGTGATACTGTACAGTAAAATGTTGTGAGGGGTGGAGATGTAAAAATTGTTTCGGATCGTTTAGTGGTTGATTCCGGTACGCAGTCGTAGCCTCATTATATTACTGTCTGTAGATGTGAAAATCTGGTGTCGTGAATTCAATATTGCTAACACTTAATGTTCATAGTTCAAACAAGAACTACGTTCTGATTTAACATATGTCATTAAGGAGAAAAACTGTTCACATAGATAACTGAAGCGCAAAATGGTTTTCATTTGGGAATCACTTTAACGAATGATCAAGTATGAGTCCGGCAGTGTATATATATATATATATATATATATATATATAAGCTTGAGCCATACAAACCTTGACATCTACTTTTAATGAATATGTCATTTTGGAATTCTGCAACTTCCATCTGTAAATTCGAATGCACACACTGTAAACCCAACGACCACTGGATTAACAACAATAAACAACCATTTACCATTTTTGGAAATCTCTAAATCGCTGACAAATTCTCGATGTCGATTGTCTAACATATTGCTGTAATTTTGTAGGTTTTTTTTACAATCCTGGGGAGTAGAGACCATGAAAGTGGTGCAGTTTTTCTCCTAAAATTTGAAATTTTTACAGATCTAGTCATGCTTTCTCAAAATGTATTGTTCTTCGGGATATTATAAATTTAAAGATCCCGCACGAAATCTGTGCCGATTGCCTACGTCATTGCATTATGTTTTCGTGGGGACTGGCCTGCTATATACCTATCTCTCTCGCATAACAGTACCTCCCTTTCTATTTGTGAAGTTCAAGCTACCTCTCTCTCTCGCACAATAGCATGTCTCTCTCTAGCGAGTAACGGTCGTCATCGGCACAGATTTCGTGCGAGATCTTTAGCTAACTTGAAGACAAACATTTTTTCACAAACTCACTTTGAACGAAATATTTCACAGCTTTAAAGATCCCCCACACTACACAATAACTGGTCATTAACACCTTCTTTACCATTTCATATTCGTCTGTTTCGGTCTGTTGTTCACTTTGTTAATAACTGATATGCTTCTTTGAATTCATGTAATACCATCGCGATCTTAGGTTGTCCGTTAAGCAAGCTCTGATGCATGACGTTAGTATAGAACTCAAAACTGGTTTTGCCTGCATTCGTGAGTGTAGTTTCGTTTGTTCCAGGGAGACAGGGACTACATTGGATTTGCTACGTTACCGGAACAAGTACACCGCAAATCTGTGAAGCGAGGCTTCGACTTCACGCTCATGGTGGTCGGAGAGTCAGGCCTTGGCAAATCCACTCTCGTCAACAGTCTTTTCCTCAGCGACCTGTACAAAGATCGGCGGATACCTGATGCTATAGGTAAGCATGATTCCATGTGATGTAGGCCTATACTCATGTACAGAATTAATGTAAAACAAAAGAATCTCTTCACTGGTGAGTCCGCATTCAGTCTTCAACTTGATTTGGGAAGAATTCGCGTCTGACGAGAACCAGGAATACGATTTGAGCCCGAAAACATTGAGAAAGAGGACAATATGGAAGAATAAGTCTAGAGTGATAGGGAAAATGCGAATAATCCAAAATACCAAAGTTTCAGGAAAGAAAAAATAATTTATTTCCACAGCATTGGTACACTATTCAGATCAGCCCACCCAGATAGTTTTACATAGTATAAGATACTGTGTAAAAATACCTTGTGAACTGAACTAAATATTGTTAACAATGCTGTGGAAATAAATTGTTATTTGTCTGTCCTAAAACTTTGGTATTTTGACTTATTAGCTTTTTCCCTATCACTCTAGAATTGTTCTACAGGAGGAATGGGCGTTACAGCCATAACTTGATATTAGTGACCTTAGCAACATGCCACGTCTTTATTGCTCTGTTACTGAACTGAAATAAACGTTTCTCTTTGTTTCTCTGCAAAACTTAATGAACGCTGAAATGAACAAAAATGTGATTTTGTATTTCCTTCCCAAATTTCAGTGTTTAAAAATTAAGTTATCTTCTTTCTTTTGATATGGCTTAGAAGTAGGAACCTGATTTTCTAAAAGTAAAACTGCTCATTTCGGTGTTCACTTCTATTTCGTGAAATAAATATAGACTAGTTATAGATTACTACATACGATATTAAAAAAATATTTACTCCTATATTTTTATTAATAACTCAAACATAGGGTGAGAAATAGAGTCAAAATTGTTATAAACATTATGTGATAATGAAAATAAAATTTAGTTTCAGTGTTGAAAGATGAAAATATTAACAGGATGCCTTATGTAGAGATTTTTAAAATTTTTGGAACCTTGTGAGAGATATTTCAATTTTCATTTTAACCTAACTTATATTGTTTGTATCAGTATATCCTTGTGACATAGAGAAGTTTTGTAATAATGAAAAGCTATTTGCATTTGTCCGCCACATTACACGAAGTATGGAATATGATGAATACCTTAATATACCAATCATTACTGTAATGCATTATAAGTATGTGACTTATAACTTCTCGACACTCGGAGATACAGCAAAAAAGTAGAACATGTACTAAGAAAATTAAACAGAAATTGCAAAAACTAAGAACTATGCTTTTAGGCCACATTTTCTTACCGATTTCTCATTATTCGTCCTTCAGGGAACATATTTCGCGTTTATTCACACATTTCGTGAACTCCTACAAACTTCGTGATATTTCGTGGATGTAATTTGCTTAATACGATGTTTTAAACATCTATAAAGCTAAATAGAAGTAAGGAAAGCAGCTTTTTACAACTTCGTGCTAACAGCTTTTACCGAAAAATACGGTCCCTACTTGTAAAGTAGATGCTTAGTACCGGTAAGTAAAATAAACTAATATTCTCCTGCGTTATCCTGTTGCTTTAATTTTGGATATGATCATATTACCTGGTAAAGAGTACATGTTGCAGTGGGAACACTTGACTAGTGCTTGACAAGTGAATGGAAATGATGGACAGTAATGATTATAGTTCAAAGGTATCACTACTTTGTTTCGCGATCAAGGGCGAAGACTCATTCATAATGCTAACATTTGAAAAGAAATGTCTCACGATATAATTACAAAAACTAAAGGAAAAAAGCTGTCAGAATTTTAGGTATTAATTCAACAACAATCTGTAGAATATACAAGGAAGGAATGGAGGTGAACGATCAGGTAATATTCTTTCTCTTCCTGAAACGTTGCACAAGGACAGAAAATCGACGAATTTCACCGAAAGATATTCAGAATGTTTCGAACATGAGCTTAAAACTTCAACAAGTTATCGAAAAAAGTACATTAAAAAGTAGGCTGAGGATTCACGACGCTCGAGAAAAAGAATGTAAACAATAACCACAATGCGTTATTTGCTGTGTTCAAATGTAAGAGTGCCTTCCATTGACAAAGTATCACGAAAATGGCAGATTCAACCGGCGCTAAACTATTACATTATTAAAATAACTGCTATGTTAGTCAAAATTTAAGAACCTAAATGCTTTAAAGTATGTAAACATTTTTGGGGGATCCATCAAAAGAAAAGAGGTATTTCAAGTGGCCGCAAAGCTTAATGGTTGGGAAAAGCTTGTCTAAAGACATTCCTTCTAATTAAATCCTTTTTATTGTGATGAATATACAGAGTGATCCACATAAAGCTTTACGTTTTTATCGAGTTGTAATATATAAGGGTAAAGACTCATTATGGATTGCCCTGTATATTATTAATTGTTTGCCTGAAACTTAGGCTTCCCTAAATATTAAAAAATAATATTTGAGATCTTGACCCTTGGAATTGGTGCAGGCAAACAAGATGCATAACCGTTTTGAATTTCAAACAGACCAGTTGCCGAGGAAACTGCTGTGCTTGCGGACGGACAAACTATGAGTCTCACTAACCAGGAAGTGTTCAGCCCTAAACTTTGAAAATATCATGTTGGTCATATTTGAGATTTTTAGTTCATCTGACACTCAGAACGACTGACTGACAGAAAATGCAATGGAGGTGAATCTGGAAATACAGATCTTCATCGCCACTTCAGCTAGTCAGTCAGAATGTTAGATACCATTTTATAACATAAATATATGTCACTTCAGTTACAATATTTTACATCCGATCCCCTGTTCCGTATTTTAGTTTTATAGATACAGAACAATAAAAATGCAACATTTCAGAATTATTGGAAAGAATTATAAGAAAGGCTCGGAAGTATATGAAAACCATATTTTTAATTATACATTCTATTACATGCTAGTGTTAAAGTGTGGATAATAATTCAAAGAAATAACAGAAGACTGATGGTTTCATTTTGCATATCGTTGCATATAGTTTAGAGACAATGCATCGTATTTGATTGATATTAAAATATGCATGCATATTTTATTCATTTGCCATATTTTAATATTTCTGACAGTTTTAAATATTGTGCGTATCTATGTTAATTCAAATCTTTACATGAATGTTTTGAGAACCGACTGTGCAATAATTAACAGTAGGTAGCCTGATGTTTTCGGTACTGATTGTATAATATTAAAGTGACGTTTCACTTTATTAGTTTTCAATTTAATAAAATCTGTTGCATTAACCTATTTAAAAAAAAAGATTTGTAATGAAATTTATACAACTATTGTATGTAATTTATAATGTTATTAAAGAAATAAGAGAATGTAAAGTATTAAAATTGCTTCATTCTTTCCAGAGCGGATTTTATAAATTTTACAATTTTTAGAGAATATTTACTTGCATATTTCATCTTCTGATTGAGAATTAACTTCGGACCTTAGTTATAAGGATTAGGGCTTGTAAATCCTACATAGCCTACTGCAGTAATGACTTTTGTAGTCGTCAGCTCACAATAGTGGTATCTTCTCTATCCCAAGATCATTCATGAAGGGCTCATAGGCCATGTAGGGTAAGGTGGTACATTTTCGAACACTTAACAAATATTCTTATTTTATGAACACAATAAACATAAGACAAGTTCAACTGTATTGTATTCACAAAGTTGGCAATGTAGTTGACCCTTCACAAAAATATCAAAGTCATACAGCTGCAATATTGGTCATGGCAATCGATCTTTCATTTCCAGAATATCGTTCGAAAATGTACCGCAGTAGGTACAATTCTAAACACCAGTGGGTACTATTTCGAACAGTGGCATTTTCAACGAACAAAGTGCTTTCTTCCAAATATTATTTTCTGTTATTATTATTTATCAGTAATATGAGCGTAATAATGATGTGTCACGTTTTAAATAGGCAGATGGCCGGATTGGGGCATGTGGTCAGCATGCCGACTCCTACGACAGTTATTGATGGCTTACTGAACCAGAGCCGCTACTTCTTTATGAATTAGCTCTTTTGTTGGTGTCAAGAGGCTGAATGCACCCCGTTCCAGATCACCCTACCTCAGAAAAATCCGAGGAGGTACCGGTGATCGAACCCAGACTTGAGGGTCCGTAGTCAGGAACCACTAGACCATTAAGACGGTCTGTTATAACATCAAGAGCAATAATAAAAATACTTAACAGCTGCATGCTATTGTGTATTGCATAAATGCTGAGATGAAATAACATTACAGAGTAAGTCTTAGTTTATAGCTCTTCGTTGAAATAATACCACTGTTGAGAGATATATGAATACCACCCTTTTATATTTGACTTGCACAGTTAATAATAATAAACATGCAGAATGCTGTGACAGCAAAACAGCTTTTCCATGCAAGTCTTAAGCAAGCAATCGCGGGTTAAAGTACTGTTCGAAATTGTACCTAAAATTTGTTCGAATTTGTACCTCGAGCTAGTTTTTGTAAATTACTACATTGTTGAAATTCCGCTCACGAATGCCCATTGTTGTGGCAATGACTTACGTATTAAAGACTACGCTATTTGTTGGTATGAGTTAAAAATTGGTCCTCAAAAATATATTCCAGTAACACAACGTGGAATTATAAGCAATTTTATAACGTGCCATTTTTCAAGCATGGCGTTCTTACCTTCGGTTGGAAAATAATTTTTTATGGCCGAATGAGACAACTCGGAACATCATTCTCGCGGATACAGATCAACAAAACAATCAGTATGGACGCTATATTTTTAAAAAGAGGTTGGCTAACATTTGAAACCCCAAAATGGATAAAAATCTTAGTCCGTTCAGAATTGTACCATGTTCGAAAATGTACCACCTTACCCTAAATGTGGCGAAGTAAACAGATTCTAGACCTATAGGAGGAAAAAGAGATTTTTTTGTCGGTTTACGCTTCAATTTATTGCTCTTTAAGATATTGGAATTGAATGAGTACAGAGATTAAATGCTGTTCGTATTTTATATCCAGAGCACTCTCCTTCTCCTTTTGTACCATGTTTCTCGATTATAGATGGATATACGTACATGTTTGCAACTGGACGAATTGGTTCTAATATTTTTTCATTGAATCAGCAGTCCGCATGATGTGTTTTGAGATCTGCCTACAACGCAAGGCGAACATTCAAGTTAAGTATTAAGGTGTCACGACTGGGTGGGTATAAAATTTCCCGGCTGGTCTGTGCGAGTCTCTGACAGGCACAACTTGAAATCCTACTACCTACAAAAAATTAATTATGAAAGTTAAATGATAGAAAACGATTGTTTTTCTCACAGCATATTGTCAAAATATCACGGTATTGTAAATGTCGTGGTGCGATGACGATGATTATTAATATTATTTGTTTTGTTCCTTCATATTTTTCTGTAATGGCAGAGATTAGTTATTTACATTAGACATGACTTTTTTCTCTCGCTACCTTAAAATGAAGTCAGGAAAGTGCGAATTTGACTCGCAGGCCAAAGGTAAACTGGAGCATGAGTCTACTGCTGCCAGCCATCCAGTATTATAAAAATCAAAATCATGCTATTAATATCTGTGTTTCAATTTTAATAAAACGTCGAAGAACTGCTGCTTAATTGCATTTATGCATAACAGATGTTGGTCAATGGACATCTCAGAACGCGCATAGGTAACGCCGTAACACAGTACTACATTGAACTCACAAGATCACTAATTCGGTATAATCAAGTGATGTTAAGAAATTTAATTTTTTTTATCAGGTATATTAGATATTAAAATCTCTATAGAAGTACAATCTTATGTCCTTTATTTTATATTATATGGTTCCAGTTCACAACATAAACATTCATAAATAAAATATAACGCAGTTATAAGCTTACAAGTACAATAAAAGTAATTTTAGTCATCTAATATATAAAATCGAAAGTGTGTATGTATGTATGTATGTATGTATGTATGTTTGTTCCTTATACAAATCTACATTTCTTTACCAATTTACACGGAATTTTGCACACATACCCAGTTAAGCCCGGGAAGTATAGCGTCAACATTAAAATTCAAACAAAATACTCCTTCCCTTGAAAATTATATAATTTCTGAGAATATCATACTGAATATCACATGACAACACATGACAACAGTGTGTTGTTTACTGTTATTACATAGGGCCTTGGCAACTATATAATGTTGGACTTTAACGAATTATGATTCCATTGATGTAATATATTGGCGAAAATAATCACTGAAAATGAAATCCACGAAAATAAAGCACAGTGTGATGTAGTCACATAACTTTCTCTACCCTCGACATAAGAAATATTATCTCACTTCACATTTTGATGTAGAATAAGAAGTCGTATTGCAGGGATAACTTAAGTGTGTGAGTATGTTATATCAGAAGTCTGTAAATAATCCATTCCGCTGATACGTTATCAATAGGCTTTGTATTAGTTGAGATTTATCATAGGCCCTAAGCATGGGATGGAACATTTTGAGTCCTATGCTCGCAGTATATTATGTCCCGGGTTTTAGGGGAGGAAAGTATGAAAGTGATACTGCATTTCTCTTTAATTTGAGCCCCGAAACGGTTGTATGATAACATCAGAATGAGAAATAAAATTTTCCGTCAAGTCAATATAATCTTATGTAATTTATGTTTCTTCTTATTTCAACCCCTCCCAGGTATGATGTGTAGAGGCAACGATATGCTGCATTCGACATCCTCTATGAACCATAAAAAGCTATATCTGGCATTTTCTGATGGAATAGTTTGAGTGTGATATATCTTTTTCTTCATTTCAAGTTCTACATACATAAAGTCCTCCATAAGTTAATTTCAAATTAAAAAATACAAAGCCCGGGCGACGCCGGGCCTTTTCAGCTAGTAGACTATAAAATAATCACTTGTTTAGAAGCTGGTGGTAGGTTCCGCTCTCCTAAGATGGTGTCCATGAAGATGCATTTCAGTGAATATGATATGCCACCTTCAGTACTTTTTGAGGAGTTATGGAGGTATACAGATGACGGCAGAAGGTTATTTCCATTAACTTCTAAAAGTAACACGTTAGGACATCGTATGTGCCGAAATGCACCTTCGTAAATAGGATAAAGACCAACGAGCTAGAATAGAGATCTCCACGTCTGAGCTCCATCTTAGAAGAACGACTTAGCACCAGCTTCATAAACAAGTGATTCTTTTATAGACTGTAATCAGCATTTCTTTCATTGTATGTATATGTATACATATATTATATATATATAAATAGTATATATATATATATATATACTAGCATAGCATATATATACTAGCATGTGCCCGCGGCTTCGCCCGCGATAATTATTTCAAAAATTAAAAATTACGAGCATAATAGTTAAATCATTATATTTATTAACAAATAAATCACGTGGACTACATACCACGATTAGATAGCGTCGCCTGGTAAAAGCGACCTCAGATTCGTGTTGCTTGGCCCAGAAAACCCTTGTATAGTTTCGTTCAAATCGAACAATGTTTGACCATATTTAGGCCTATTTTGATTGTCCCTCTTCCGTCTATGTTGAAAATTTCAGATATATGCGTGCCTTCACATTCTAAACAAATGAATCGACCTGCGTGGGTTGTTATTTCCAAGGTATGACAAAAATAGCCAAAGCCTAGATAGCGTTGCCTGGTAAAAGCGACCTCAGATTCGAGTTCCCTGGCCCAGAAAACCCCTGCATAGTGAGTTTCGTCCCAGTCGAACGATGTTTGACCATATTTAGGCCTATATTGAATATCCCTCTTCCGTGTTAGGTTGAAAATTTCATACGTCTGCGGGCCTTGATATTCTAAACAAATGAATCGTCCAGGACGGACTTACAAAATCAAGCGATCGCCCGCGATAATTATTTCAAAAATTAAAAATTAAGAGCGTAATAGTTAAGTCATTATATTTACTAACACCTAAATCACATGGACTACATACCACGATTAGATAGCGTCGCCTGGTAAAAGCGACCTCAGATTCGAGTTCCCTGGCCACAACCCCTGCATAGTGAGTTTCGTCCTAGTCGAACAATGTTTGACCATATTTAGGCCTATATTGAATATCCCTCTTTCGTGTTAGATTGAAAATTTCATACGTCTGCGGGCCTTGATATTCTAAACAAATGAATCGTCCAGGATGGACTTACAAAATCAAGCGATCGCCCGCGATAATTATTTCAAAAATTAAAAATTAAGAGCATAATAGTTAAAACATTATATTTACTAACACCTAAATCACGTCATGGACTACATACACGATTAGATGGCGTCGTCTGGTAAAAACGACCTCAGATTCGAGATCCTTGGCCCAGAAAACCCCTCCATAGTGAGTTTCGTCCAAATCGAACAACGTTTGACCATATTTAGGCCTATATTGAATATCCCTCTTCCGTCTATGTTGAAAATTTCATACGTCTGCGGGCCTTGATATTCTAAACAAATGAATCGTCCAGAATGGACTTACAAAATCAAGTGATCGCCCGCGATAATTATTTCAAAAATTAAAAATTAAGAGCATAATAGTTAATTCATTATATTTATTAACACCTAAATCACGTGGACTACATACCACGATTAGATAGCGTCGCCTGGTAAAAGCGACCTCAGATTCGAGGTCCTTGGCCCAGAAACCCCTGTATAGTGAGTTTCGTCCAAATCGAACAACGTTTGACCATATTTAGGTCTGTATTGATTATCCCACTTATAATAATAATAATAATAATAATAATAATAATAATAATAATAATAATAATAATAATAATCCTCTTCGGGATTAGGTTGAAAATTTCATATGTATGCGTGCCTTGACATTAAAAACAAATGAGTCGACCAGCGTGAGCTACAACATTCAAGCGATCGCGGAAGTTTCATTTCCAAGGTATGACAAAAATCGCCAAAGCCAACTGTAATTGATTTGATATTGAAATATATTACTGAAAACTGATGCTTAGAAAACGCAAAAAATGCATGTTTTCTGCACTTTTTCACTCATAACTCGCGAAGGAAAGCTAAAATTAAAATTCCGGCTTCGAGGTGCACTTTCCAAATCTTTAGTCCATCTATGTTTAAAATTTCAGATCTCTGCGTTCAGTAGATTTCGCTGGGCATCGCGGACAGACAGACAGATAGACAGACACTTCCTTTTATCAATATATATATAAATATATACTTATTTATGCATTGACTGATTTTATTTGCGAGAAATTAATTACAATAAAAAAAATACAAAACATGCAATAATATTTAAACAATTCAGGTTTAACGAAAGTGATTTACACCCAAAAAAGCAAAATACTCGGGCTCGGGTGCAGTTAAGTTCAACATTTTTTTAGTGTTATAAAAAATACGTAATGTAAAATATAAAAGAAACTAAAAAAACAACACACACAAACTCACAAAAGCAAAAGAAAATAATAAAACCACAAGAGAAATATATAGGCCTACACATGACTGTTAATGTATAATGATAAAAATACATGAAGAAAAGAATAAACTTATTTTAGAATATCTATTTTTTAATATAACTTATTTTATTTTTAAATCTATGTACATTCATTTCATTTACATTTCGATATTTTTAAATATATTATTATTATTATTATTATTATTATTATTAAAATTCTTAAACATATTATTTTTATAAATAAACTAAACCCATTTTTCAGCGTAGGTGAATATATAAAATATATGAGTTATATTTTATTTATGAGTGCTGAATTGTGAGCTGAACCCATTTTAGGTAAAGTTATGGGAATAAGATTGTGTTTTTATCACAATTTGAAGTAAGCCATATACCGATAACAAAATAGCCCGGCTGCAGTCAGTGAAGTTGTCTTTACAAGAGAATGGCACTGTATGTTGCTGTTAGTCAAGATTGGAAACTTTTCCGAGAAAGTTGATGCCAGCCTAGAAACTGTTGAACAGTACCTTGTGCACAACTATAGGCGTATCTAGAACCATTCACTCAAGTGTGCCAATATTAAACTTTATGAGAAGAGTTGGGGGGAATAAAGAAATACCGATACCGACTTATTCCTTAGCGTTTATTACAACGGTAGGTGTGTTTACCGAGATTCATTACAAAACGATCTATTTTCTTGCAACGTAAATTGATTTAATGTATATATTTCACAATGTAAAAAATAAGCCACCTATTACTTTAACAACAGTCCTGACAATCGTGAACGAGTGGCGTAGGAAAAGATGATAATCGCTGGGAGCGAAGTCCAGGGTGTAGGGTGGGTGTTTAAACACACCTTCTAGCAACTCTCCTTCAGAAGTTCGGCTGGGTGGTGTTTAAACATTTACCCTAAAGCCCGGACTTCGCTCCCAGTGATTTCCATCTTTTCCTACACCTAAAGAAATGACAAAGAATGACAGAGACGGAGATGTTTGTCACGCAGTGGTTCAAATACCTAGCGGCAGACTTCTACGACACAGGTATTCAAAAGTTAGTGCCATGGTAAGACAATTGTTTCAATTCCGGTGCCGAATATGTTGAAAAATAGCTGAACACTGGCTGTGTCTGTTGCAATAAATATTTCCTTGAAATTGTGGTTTGTTTCTGTAAACGGTCCCAGGGAAACTTACTTCATGGACACGCCTCGTATTATATTTGAAACTTCTTAAAAGTTTATCCATGTATTGAATGAAAACATGACTGTTGTGTACATGTTGGTTTTAACATTTTTTTTCAGAACGAGTTGAGAAGACGACATGTATAGAAAAGAAAACGATGGACATCGAGGAGAGAGGCGTGAAGCTACGTCTGACAGTTGTAGACACTCCAGGTGAGAAAACAGGAAATTGCAAGATTAGAAATGACGGGTTTGTGCAGTTCACATGTAATGGATTCATTTCCTGCACCCTTTTCACAATACGACTTTCAATACACTGTAATCCAGTATCTATCTCTGTGCTTGTATGTGAAAAGGATTTTAATTTCCGGGTCTGAAATCGACGTCTGATCGATTTTATTGACGTCTGGTGTAGTATGTTATGCGAAAAAATTTAATTGAGCATACTTGGCATAATCACAATGCAGATGTCATCTTTAAATTTCCTCTAGAAGATACAGGAGTTGTAGAGTTAATGTAATTGCGTTTATTTAGGAAAAACAATACTACAGCAAAATAACAGCTTTAGAGCTAGGAAAAATAGGCCTATACTATAATACCACAGAAAAATATAAAACTTGTAAAATTTTAAGTTAAAAAATCAAAGAGAATTTTACTGAAAAAAATTAACGTAGAAATTCGGTGAAGTTTATAGCATAATATACTGAAATTTCATTTGTTTGAAGAAAAAAAAATGATGTAAACTAGCTATAAGATTTTTAAAATGAAAACTAGAAAAATCTTGAAATAATTTTTATGTAAAACATATACATTAAAATAATTTTAAAACAGAATTTATATAGGAAGTTTACTAGAAAAGAATCGTATAGTTATTAGAATCGTATTTTATCGCAGTAAATTTTTAAATAACCTCTACTTATCATTTATATTTAAAACTGTAATTTCTTTTCAATTTCTTTTATATTTTTATTGTGCTTAAATTCCCATGAATATATTCCATTTTCTATTTCTGCCCATTGTAAATTTGCAGGACCTTAATACGTGTTTTTGGTGAAATCAATTTTTCAACTTTAATATTGCAGATATTTTTCAATAATCAAGGTGTTACTTGCATCAATATTTATCGTAAGAACAGTCTTATATTTCAGATAGTGTTATTTTTAAAAACCAGTACTTCATTATTAATCTTTCGTTCCCAAGTGACGGTTCAATGTTTTCTCCCTATATCTCACGTTCTGGACGCGTAAAAACACCTTCTCAGCACTTAAAACCTTAGCAAAAACAGCACTTCTCGAAAAAGTCTATAATAAACTAATACACCAAAGTAGATGATCATTTGGCCACTACTCCAGTGCGAGCGAGGTTTTTGAAGGGTTTCCTTCGCTCTAAGGCGAATGCCGGACTGGTCAATAATCCCCTCAAACAGATACAAGCACTACAAATCTCTAGAATATATCACTACAAGTCACAAAAAAATAATAAAAAAACTCCGAAAATATAGCACATAAGACCTATCCGCACTTAGGTCAATCCTGCGCTAAAACACAAGTACACAGCCCAAACATGTCACACCATCAACATCCCCTACGGATGTACATAAGGGCACAATAGGCGTACACACTTCAAATATGGTTACCAAAATTTGGTTTGACCGGAGGTTTAGGCTTAATTGCTTGGTACTCCGGGGGTAAGGGTGAGCAAAACAAAAAAAGTTTTGTTTATCTTTGTCGATTCTGATGATTATTACAGATGTATACAGTAACATATTAGGTCAATCAATGGTCTCGTTTTGTCTAAAGAACCATTGAAAGTATTGAAAGAAGATTCTCTGAAATATTTATTTTTCCCTTTAATGAAAGATATTAACTGTGTTCTTAATGTTAATGATATTATTTGTTTAGTAAACGTGGCTTATTGAAATTTCCTGAGATTCTAGAAAATAGAAGAAATGAATCTGTTATAATTAATACGTTCATTCTTCTTTGTAAACTAAGATTGTTCAAAAGATTCAAAACGTTCCATTTTTTAGGCTTCTGAGTGCATAATTATATAAAGTATTTTGTCGAGTTCAAGAAAATAAAAATTACCAATGCTTATAAAACATAAAGTCAACACCTAACTGTGCAATTATAGTATGATTTCTACTTCAGGATTTGGAGACGCGATAAACTGCGAGGAGAGTTGGAGAGCTTGCTGCTCCTATATAGATGAGCAGTTTCGACAGTATTTCACAGATGAAAGTGGGCTGAACAGAAAAAACATCCAGGACAACAGGGTCCATTGCTGCCTATACTTCGTGCCTCCCTATGGTCACGGGTAAGACATAGTGCATGTCTTGACTATTCAGATACCATTATTTTTACAAAATTTATTTTATATTCTTGTTATGGTTATTTAACAATTTAGGCACACATAAAACAAACCTGGGTCTGGATCGAATCCGCCATCTTGGAGCAGAAAGCCTTTACCTTACTGGCAGTTCACCAGTTAACTGCCTTACCTATAATCCAGGTGTAACATTTATGCCAGGAATAGGCCTATGCCCTGCGTATACGACTGAATGTGTTCAACATTTGCAGAGCTTTGTATAAACTTGAAGTAAATAATAAAGATGGCTTCTATCTGTAACAGCCGGTCGTTTGGTAGATGTTTGGGATGAATTGTGAAGTTATGCATCCATTCTTAAGGTAATTTGTTATGAAACTTGTTCTCAGCTGCTTTTGCGAAAATATTAACGTTGTTCCTTGTTTGCGGGTTATATTTTCTTAATTTACCCATGATTACTGCTTTTAAAATCAATTTAATAAATACTGAAACTTGATTTTCTCACGGCAGACGACATAATGCTCTTTTTTCACGGCTTGGATAGATGGAGACACTGTTGGAGTGTGAGCCACATGCTCCCTTACTGCAGCGGGCAAGAAACGTCATCACCAGCATGATGTGTTTGATGGCGTTCCACATTCAAACCCAGTGTAACTCTTAGCAGTTATACAAGGATTATTAGTAACACGGCTTATTTAGAATTTTCGCGGTGATCAACCAAACCGTTCAACGCATACATAAGCAACTTTTATTAGTAAGGCTGTAAAAGTAGACCTATTAACTCTGTTACCACAACGTAGTCCAAAACATTTCGCCGAAAACGCCTGTGTTTTGAAAAATAAATGAATTCAATTGTATCAGTTTTATTCAGTTTTGGGATAAAGTTAATTCCTTTCCTTCAATAAACTACAATTTCCTGGAGTTACATAAAAATCGTGAATCTCCCTCCCTCTCTATATACATAACTATATATAACATGGTTTTATATATATATACACACATACATAACACTAGCTCTACGTATGATGTCCCTTATTACGGTTTAGTGCTATACCATTGCCACGTTGTGAAATTTAAGAAATTTTCCTAAAAAGAATTCGTGGAAATTGCATCACCAATGTTATTTTACCACAGAACATATTGAAATAATTGATTGAATTGCTTACTAAATATGTTGCAGCCTACGCCAGATAGATCTGGAATTCATGAGAAGAATGCACAGAAAAGTGAACATTGTTCCTGTAATCGCAAAGGCTGACACATTAACGTCCACTGAAGTGAAACGGCTCAAAGATCGCATCATGGCCGACATCGAGGATCATAAAATACAGGTAAGGATTTCACATGATGTTACGGTACTGGCTTTTGCTAACAGCAGTAATTTTTTTGTAACTTTTTAGAACTCTAATACAATAAATTACTATCGAAAAGAAAATTGACGTAATAATTTTAAAAATAATTGAAATTTCTAAAATCTTCAACCATAATTAATTTAACAGCTATATTCATTTATGGACAAACCGACTATAGAGCATTTAAATCGTATCCATTTCAGATTATTTTCGGTTATCTCGACCATGTTAGATGACCCGTGAAAAGTTTTTATGATAACATTTTAGCTGAAATGAAAATTTACAGATTTATTAAACATATTTCTTTGTTACAATAGCAATTATAGAGAAACATGTGAAATAATTAGCCGATGTCGTTAATGCGCAATGTCTTCAGAAGATATCGTATGAAAATATGAATTAATTATCCTATTATTTCGTCTATGTATTAAAGGTTTCAAGAAACCTAGGATTTACAAATAGTTTTGAATTATAATACTGTATAAGTTACCCGTGGTGTCATGGACGTTATACATCCGAGAAAATAATAGACCTAAATAAAAAGTAATACCATTTCACAACTATTTAATCAAAGAAATGGAAAGTATTCAGACAAAATCTTGTCTGAATACTTTCCAATACATAAGCCAATAAAAATTTCGCCACTTATAAATAGCAATTTCAATTAATATGCATGATCCTATCAGTTTGTAAGAATAATTAATATTAGCCTAAGTTCTTGAAATCTGTGTATTTTTGTTCATCAATAAAGACAGGAAAGAACAATTATGAAAAGTTAATGTTAAAAGGTAGCCTAGGGTACATATTTTTCTTTACCGAAAAGGGTATAACATACTTATAACTTATAAGTCTCAACGTGTGTGAGAAATTATGCAGAAAATCTTTTGCAACAGTGGCGCCAACTTTTAAAAAACTTTGGGTGGGCTCAAGATTTTAAAATTTTCATACTCCCGCCCCTAATATTGGAGCTTGCACGAACAATATATAACATTGACATGACTTCGGATAAATATAGAAAACTGTACAAGAAAAAATTTCGTTGTTCGTAATGACAATCAACTGTAAATCAACCGCCAAGAAAGTATTATGTAGCCAAGTTAAAAGAAATCATTTAAAAATCATACGAAGTTTATTTATTTTTTAATTTTGGATTTTAGGTAACAGTTTAAATTAAATGAAATAAAATAATATAAAAACAAACATGGTCTCACGCATATGTAGCACGGTGTGTTACAAAAGATGTTTCTCCTGACTGGAGTTTTCCTAATAAATTCGTCACAACCATTATCTTCTTCGTATTTCCTTAGAACAGAAGCCTAATCAAACCATCTTTTTCATGAACGACCTGAGAGCTCCCTTTTCGCTCTGGTTCATTGTCCCTTGCTGATTTAACCAATCTTTCTTGCAGTTAATCTATATTTTCGTTCCACCGACTTCTTTCTTTTTAACCAGTCACCAACGATTCCAAACGATCATGAGAGAATTGCAATAAACGAATACCATACTAGGCCTAAGTAGGCCTATGTCAACAATAGCTTCATTATTAGCTGTATACAGATTCAACAATGAAACACGATTTGTAGTAATAGCAATAAATAATTAAGATAAAAATTATTGGGTAAATTATTGGGTGGGCTTGAGCCCCGCGGGTCCATAGGCCTACAAGTTGGCGCCATTGGCTGCCCATCTATCGCAGAAGTCAAGAACTACGAGAACTTAGTAACAGCTGATCGCCGCGTTCAGCCGTTTGGTTTTTCTTTCTTTTAATTTAAAATATCAACACTTAAACATTGAATAAAGTATGTTCGAACAAACAGTAGCATTATATTAGGTTCATTGCCGCCGTGGGTGGGTCAGTAGCACGCCTGCCTTCCACTCCGGCGGCCCGGGTTCGATTCCCGGTCGGGTGGGGGATTTTTCAGTAGTGAAAGATCCCCTCCCCGGGTTCAGGACTGGGTATCTTAAGTCTTAGGTTAAGATAATGCACATTGTGCGCGATTCCTTAATTATTATTGCATAATGTATTATTTTAGTGCGATAATGAACATTCCATTTTTCGTCCAAGTACGCAATTAAAACTTTTTTCATTCAATATAATTTTATGTCATTATATTATAGTTACCTAGTAGTTTATACATGTCAGTGTTGTTTAACGTTATATGGTGAAAAGTATTATAATCTGTTTGGATAATTGATTAGTTGTTCATAGTTTTAACTGATCAATTACCTGCACAACTTAAAACCCTAAAACTCGGCGACGTAGTGCTCCGAAATAACATACAAGTTTCACTAACGCAAGACTATTGCTAAAAGCTATACGTTTATTACTCATAATAATTAAGGAATCGCGCACAATGTGCATTATCTTAACCTACTGACAAACACCCAGTCCTGAACCCGGGAAAGGGATTTACTGAAAAATCCCCGACCCGGCCGGGAATCGAACCCGGGCCGCCGGAGTGGAAGGCAGGCGTGCTACCGACTCACCCACCCTCGCACATACACAATATAAAGAAATAGCTTAAAATGCCCGAGTTTTGTATTTTGTAATTCGAAATTAACTTATGAAGGACAAGGACTTGCGATATTCAAACTCTAGGCCCTTATATAGGTACGTAGAATTTGAAATAAGGAAGAACGACTTATCACACTAAAACTATTCCCTCAGAAAACACTAGAAAGCCCATGGCTCATAGAGAATTTCTAATTTTGCAATTCATAGCTTCTACGCACCATGCCTAGGAAGGGTTTAAATAAGAAAAAACAGAATGCCGGTAACATAAAATTGTATTGTCTTTATGGAATATTTTATTTCTTACTCTCATGTTACCATACAACCGTTTCGGGGCTAAAATAAGAAAGAAATTAAATTTCACTTTCATACTTTCCTCTCCAAAAACCTGGTACATAATATGCTGCGCGCATAGGAGTAAATATGTTCCATAATTTGGATAAATATAGAATTTTGTAAGAAACGATATCTTTGTTTGTAATAATAAATAACAATCAACGTAATTCAACCGCTAGAAAAATAATTGTGTAGCCTAATTAACGGAAATCCTTTAAAAATTAATAATGTTATATTATAAACTTTGTGTTTTAGGTACCTACTAAAATAAAATAAGTAGGCCTATGTAGCACGGCGTGTTCCAAAATGTGTTTTTCCTGATTAGAGTAAATTATCTTCTTCGTATTTCCTTAGACCAGAAGCCTATTCTCCCCAATCACTTTATCTTTTTCGTGGTTTATTGTCCCTTGATGCCCTTTATAATTCATTCTTTCTACATGTTCCATCCATTCTTTCAATGTCCAAACTTTTGTATTATATCACAATTTTTTGCCTTGTCCTTTACTGGCTTTCCTGTGATTTTTTCTCACAAGCATCGTCTAAATTATAAATCTAGCATTTCTGTGCTCTCCTTAAATATACAGTATTTAGAACAGCGGTGGCTGTGGAAACTGCACTGACAGATGTCAAAATGTAATGAATTGTAGAACGATTTCAAATTATCGTGAGGGAATTGGAACAAGAGAAGATCGTACTATGTATGTCCACATTACCCTGGTTTTCTTTTTACAAATTCAACAAATAAACACAGTTTAGAGTAATAGCAATAAATAATTATAATAGTACAAGGCAAATTATTGGGTGGGCTTGAGCCCCACGGGCCCATTTAAGTTGGCGCCACTGTTTTGCAACATTTATTTGAAATCCAATCTTATTCACGTTTCCAGAAATACAATATATATTTTCTGAAACGTATTATTATTATTTATTACTACTATTATTAATCAGATGCTCCGAGTGTTAGTAGTAAAGTTCTTTTGGTATTGAACTTGTGTGCAGATCTACCAGTTCCCGGACTGTGACAGTGATGAAGACGAAGAGTTCAAGCAGCAGGATCGCGAGCTGAAGGCGTGCGTGCCATTCGCCGTGGTGGGCAGCAACACAATTATAGAAGTGGCCGGCAAGAAAGTGAGGGGTCGCCAGTACCCCTGGGGAGTCGTTGAAGGTACGTTACAGCTCCATCACGTCAGCCACGTTAACCTGGTCCATCAGTTCTGATCACACTTACTTTCTAGCTACTCTAAAGCAGAAATTATTTCAAGCTGACCCACTAGAGAAACAAACTTCCTCACACTTTTCGAAATTTTCTCTTCTAATCCCATTCATTCAAATTTCGAATATAAGAATATACGAGGATGTAATATAAAACCTTTAAATAGTCGACCTGGATGGCGTAGTCAGTATAGTGCTGGCCTTCTGTTGCCAAGATTGCGGGTTCGATCGCGGACCAGATCGATGGTATATAAGTGCATAAATCCATCTGTCCTATGTCTGTAGGTTTACAGCCACGTAAAAGAACTTCTGCGGTACAAAATTCGTTACACCGACGACGGTCACAGATCAAAGTTATAGTACATCCATCGTTAAATAACCATAAAACAAACCTCTCTGAATAAAAAAGAGAAGAAATAATAATATATTATTTATCTAGGTATATGAATGGCATTGTACAGATGTTTAAGCCCTGAGAATTTGTTACTCGAGGTCCATACAATACGTTATGGCTCGCTTCTTCGTTAGTATATTAGCCTAATCAATTTAACTATAAATATCTGAAAAGTAGGGCTGTACCGATTAATCGATTAATCGGACCGATTGATCGATTAAACATTTAATCGTCGATCAATTACATTTCCCGATTAATCGGTTTAGTCGAATTCTGAAAAACGTTTTTCGAGAAATGGGTGAAATGACCAAACTCCTTTCACTCGCTTCTCTGGCCTTGGCACATCATCGTCTCTTGAACGTTAAAATGTCAACAAACTCGTGTGTCTCAAGTCTTGGCTGAAAAAGTAACCGGAAATATAAATTTTGTATATATTTTTCACTAGTTAACCAATAATGGTATTCATTAATTCAGGATTTCTTCTGATTATCTGTAGTGTAGTAGTTATTAAACGTGTAAAACAATATTAAATGTACACTTTGGTTTCGTTTAAAATACCGACTTTTTTGTCGATCAAGCGTTAACTCGATTATAAATTTTAATCGATTGTCAGCCCTACTGAATAGGTTAAAGTTTAAATTTACAAGTCACAGTAAAATAGTAACGGTAATTATAAAGTTTGTTGTTAACAAATGCATGCAGAATGGATGGGAATTGTACTGCAAGGAATATGCTACAATTTGTGCATTGGATAACTTCCATGATTTAATATTTGCGCAAAAACTATCTGTGAATAATAGAGTTCATAACCAGATCGCAAATTGTGAGTCTGTATTCTGTGCTGGTATCTAGTTGTGGCAGAATTTAGTTTATCATAATTACACTATTACTTATTTATTAGTATTGAATATTGATATAATCAATATTTATTTAAATCCAAATTTTATTTCGATCATCATAAATTATATTGTTAAATTATATTTTTCTATGTAGACGTAATACAACTACTCAAACTTGTGGAAATAAACCCTTTTTACCTAAAATTTATTTTAAAGCGTAACTAATTTTTACTCGCTCATACAAAATTTTTATTGAGGCATGACAAATTTTCTCGCCTTGATGAACATTAAAACATATAGAGACGGAATCCCTGCTGCTTCATGTGCACTCAAAAACCGTGAGAATAGAAAGTCAAGAATATACTTCCCCAACCCCTTCCTAGAGTAAAGCGAAGGCTAGCGTCCCTAAGCCAAAATTTTCCGTATTAACTCTATTTCAACCAATCGAAATTTAGAATCTTATTTTGAGCGGGAAATATTCCATAAAATTTCAAGGGAAAACGGCCAAGAAGCAGCTTCGAACTGACCAGACGCCATCAGCTGCAATCTGTTGCAGAATACAAGAATTACGAAAACAGCAGTTTGAGAAGAGATGCCGTCTCCATTTGTTTGAGTGAATCTAAAATCTGAAAACTTAAACATATAATTATGGTCGAACAAAAACAGTCGTATGCAACTTGCCTATAATGATAATTAAGATACTCGTAAGAGAATTATGAAACGAGCGAAGCATTAACTCGTAAACACTATTATAGGCTCGTTGCATTATGTACTATTTTGAAAGAGGACTTAGGAAACCATTACATTAATCTAGAGTAAACTACGTCATATATTGGCCTTATTATTTTTTTAATTTTAGTGGAGAACCCAAAGCATAGCGACTTCATCAAACTGAGGACCATGCTCATCTCCACGCACATGCAGGACCTCAAGGATGTAACTCAGGATGTGCACTACGAGAACTTCCGAGCGCAGTGCATCTCACAGATCTCACAACAAGCTATCAGGGAACGAAGGTAACATTCCTGCTTATTTACTACCCCACCGTTCAAATAATTAAGAACCTATGAAAAACTCATCTGACACTGAGACTTGAACCCAGGATTTTTGGCTATCCGTGCCAATGCTCTTACCAACTGAGCTACGCCAGAGTTCAATTCACAGCGCCAGATAGAACCTCTCTCCTACGACTGATTGCCCTTAATCTTAATGGGCACTGATAGACAAGTTATGTCATATGCAGTACTGTGAGGCACACTATTTAGTGATTTTGTGACTGGGCTTCCATTGTTATTGTACATTCAAGATAGATATATGCACATGCATTCATGTATCACAGATTTTATTGTCTCTGTTGGACGTTACGTTAGAGGTATAATGTATAAGCTGACACTGTAAGATACATGTATACTAGAACCTTTTTTGGAATGAATTCTTACAATTATATTGGATGAGTCTGCTTTCCAAACTCTTATTTAAATTATAAATATGATTAATGTAGACCAGAGCTTCTCAGTTAATTAAAATGTATTACCAAATTCCGCCTGTCAATTTATGGTTGAACCCTGAAATATTTTAATATTAAAACAAAGACGAATAAAGAACAGTATATTGAAAAAAAAAAAAAAAAGATATTGATAATGGAAACTCAATATGTCCATTTCAATTTGGTATTTGAAATACAAAAAGAAAGCACATTAGACTGGTAATGTGTGTGAAGAATTAAACTTTTCTTTTAAAATTCTTTCAAAATTTGGTTTCATTGTACACAGCTGAATTATATCAAGAGTGACATCCGCCTTAATTCTTTATTTTGTATTATTTGCAGTGTAGACTGAAAATGCGCTTTCACAATATACTCGTTCATAAATAAATATTTTTTTTTTTAAGTCATGACAAAATTTGTTTAATGAAAGATTTATTGAAGTATTATTTGATTGAGGCCAGATCTACGAGACTTACATTCTCCATATTAGACAGTGGGTTTTGGCTTTTCTTTAATATTAAGATGAATGCAAACCCAACAATCGTTCTCATCATTTAACTAAGGAAAGAATTCACTAGTAGCCTGAGGGACTGATTTCAGGTGAGAAACCATTTATTTTTGCATTAGGATGGGAAATAATTTCTTCTAATGGTTGGGCTGGTTTTGTAAAAAAACAATTCCTCATGAAAATACATATGTAACCGGGAATTTGATGCTTGCCATCTCTTGCCCCGGAAAGGGAAAAGTGACATCCTGACGCCAGGCCATAAATATCTTAGTAGTCCTGAAGGATTGACAAAAAATGAATGGAAGGACACAATTAAAATGACTTCGAATGTTTGGCCTATTCGAGCACTACCATGCAGTTCCCAAGATGTACGTGCCGACGTTGTAGCTGTGGGAAATACCATTGCACCTGTCTTGCGTGCTTGTCTTTGTGCCAGAGAATTGAGGAATACTCGCCTTCACAAGATCAGCTACATGCAACCGTTTTAGAAAGAACAATCGAAAGTAGACGACTACAGTGTTTTGCAGATGACAAGCAGTTTGTCCTTCTCCTGCTTAGATACGCGGTCCAATCAGAGACGGCGAGACGGAGGGAAGACTCTTACTGCTAGCGGCACTGCGTTAGCTCGTACACGTGATTGACGGTGAAGGAAATCGCTTCTCATTTGAAAAATACTGTAGACATCTTTGCCATTCCACGCAACAGTAAGGATACATCATTGATCCCACAGTTCAACTCGAAAAACAGATGCGCATGTAGAAAAAACGCCGAATACACGAACCCATAATTGTTTACTACAGTGCAGTCAGTTATGCTTTAAGGAATTTATCCAAAGGGTGAGCCCCCACTCGTTTGCCGCGCTCTGGAGGGAGTAGCAAGCCGGTGACCTAGTCGTAGCACAGCTTTTCCCGTGTGTGTGTTGTGTTTTTCGTTTCATAATTCGACATAATACATAATAATTCTTTATGATCCAAGTGTTAAAACTAAATTTAATTTTGCTAGTAGGTTATTTTTGCGAAATGGGCCAGTAAGGGCGATTGTAGCAATCTTACGAGCAAAATAAAATAATTTTACCACGTGTATCATACACTATTTTTATACAGTCGATAAAATTTGTGAAATAATAATAATAAACCACCGTGAGAAATGTAACATTTGAAAAGGCATAGTGAGTTTTAAAGTTTTCAATTTTTTCAAATTTATTCTTTTAATAATCGAATGTAAATGTTTAAAATTTTAAAAGAATATTTTCCAGCGAAGCAATCAAATTTGGTTACCCTGGAGTGTTATAATTTTATATCATGCGGTGGAATAATTTTCTCCTTCAAATTAATGTCATCTGCCGTTAAAAGGGCTTCTTTTACCTTATACTGTCTCGAAAGTGTATTATGACTCGGGAGTTTACAACTGCACAGCTGTCTTTATTTACGATTCATATGTGTTGACTCATCTCGTGAAGTTCAGTGAGTGATAAATAATTTCCTAAAGAGATGCCAATATGTAGCCTATGGACACGAAGTCGGGCAGTTTCAACACCTCGTTTAATAATCTGGTAAATAATGAGCCTCTTAAATTTGTATGTGCATTTTTGCACGATTGTATTTTTTTGTATTATTTTACCCACCCAAAACCCGCGCTCGCCCATAGGCAAAACACTACGGCGCAAAGCAAAACTGATCGCACTGTATAAAGAAAAGTATTCTCTGTCCAAAATTAAAGATACCGTACGTTTTACTGCACTAAAAGCAACCTTAGCCATTCTCAGGAACCATTTGTACTCCTGAATTCGGCATACTTACAAGAAGATTTTGCTTTATTATTATAATTGTATGTTACTTATTTGTAACGTAACATTTCAATTGTATGTTAATTTGTCTATTTGAAGGTATTTTCTGAACAATACTTGCAATTGTGCATATTCTTTGGTTTTGTAATTGTAACTGTAATAATTTGTTTATTTGTTTTTAGTGTGCTTTGTCAAAGGGCAAACCTCAATTGAGGGAAGCAGAATATGTAAGTTATATATTCTAAATTAATTATGATATCCCCCAAAATATTCGATATCCAAAATGTACAGTTTTGTCCCCGTTTGTATTGGCTTCTGTTGTGATATAACTATTACAAAACAATTAACATGTTAAAATTTTATTCGTCATAGACGGAACCATACTTCACGGGAACACACGTCGGCAATATTTAATAGGCTTATAGACATAACATAATTAAGACTTTGGCATGTTATCACAAGGTGTATATTCCATTATGTCCTATGTACATATGGCGATTCTTCCCACATGACTTAACACTGAAAGACGAAAGACTGGGGAGAATATGGCATGAAATAATTAGGCTTACTTACGGTGTAAGACTGTTATATAGAGCTTAACAGGCAATCACGAAGTTAACCAAATGAGCGCTGCCTAGAGGTGTACATATTCTGATTTTAGCTTGCTTGCCCCTTTGAAATTCTGCAACCAGTCACAGCTTTTAACTTGCTTGACTAGAAAGCAAGCCATATTACAACGATGATAAGAAATACTGTCGCTATGAGTCACAAGCTCTTCATAACCTGATGGGTTTCATAGGACCTAAGGAAACTGCAAGGCCTGGCGGAAAGAATATGAAACTGGGTATAGAGCTCTGCGCCTTTAAGATGGCCGCCGAGAATGAGGTATTATCCACTTCCGGTTATCTCAGAGGCCTGTGTTTACAATACAGTTCTGTGCTTGTGTCTTGTTTTGGAAGTAATTATGCCTATTAACTGCTATGTTTTCGGCTGTTCAGCCGTTTCAAACAAAAATTTAGGGCTTAGTTTTCCAAAAGAAAGGGCTGTTTTTCAAGAATGGATGGTAAAATTACGCCATGGAAAAACACCTTCCCAGTACTCTCGTGTTGCAGCTGTCACTTCACAGAAGATGATTTTAATGTTCCTTTGAGCAGTTTTGGCGAGTATTTCATGTGTTTTTAGAGTAATTAAGATATTTTTGATATAGTATGGGTAGATGTTGAGAAAAATATATAAGCCTATGAAATAATAAGTATACCTGACCAACTTAACCTCGTTTAGGCTCAAAATCAAGTTTCATTTCCATGTTAAATTAGTATTTCATCTTTTCAGTGTAATTTTTGTTGCCAATTTATTTGGTCATTTATTTTGACATTTAGAGTTGGATTATTCCTACAAAGTCTCTGGTCTTGAAGACAAACCCAGCCAGCGAGCTTCTCGTTACGTCTCGTTACCAAGATGCGCGAATTCGGTGCGCGTAAGATCAGTAAGCTACCGCTGGGCAGAGAGTGAACATCTTGCAGCGTGTCGCCAGTCGTAGAGAATACTATAATAGTTGAGTGGAGGGATAATCCGCTGCGAGAGAGACAGACAACACGTGGAGTGGGATAGGAGAGCTGATCCAATCAGGGTGCAGTTACCTCCCCTAGCCAGGAACTCTACGAGCGGTGAGACTCGCTCCTAAGGTATATACGTAAAAACCCAGAGACGTTGTGGAGGTAATCCTACTCTAAGAATGTCAATGTAAATCGAAATTTCTCCCGTAACCGAAAAAATGGTCATTCTGTATTGTAATTGAGTAAAAAACAGACTACATACAAATTTTTAGGAACACATGGGTCCGGGCTTGATGATTTTTTAGAGTAGAATGTGGGCCTAGGCCTAAAGATAGCTTAAATGTATCTGAAAATGTCCAGATTTGTTGTATGCCTGTAATAGAAACTCTTGTAACAAGTAGATCAAAACCTGATAAAGAAAAATGTAATCATAATAGGCCTATAGTTAATTATAACACTAATTTTGTAAATGTCATGTTTCTTTTCATTCAAGGTTTTCTAGGTAAATCAGATATGTTATGTATTATCTCATCAGACAATAATTTGGAGGTAATTGGGATGGCGGAACACTGGCTGAGCCCAGAATATATAAATTTGTCAAATACTCAAAATTTTAAAGTAGCCTCTTATTTTTGTCGTAGTCATAAAAAGCATGGTGGTTCAGCTATTTTTATTTAATAAAAATCAAAATACAATACCAACTCTACAACTAATAATTTTTATTGGTATTTTGCAGAAGAGGCAAAAATACTGTTTGATAATAAACATTTACTTTATGAAGTAGCCCCTCAGAAAATGCTTTGTTAAATTTTATGTGTTGAATAATGATGCCCTTCTTAGTCTAAATAACAAAGTCACACCTGTGAATATCAGTAAGTAACATCTGTGCCTGTACTTGTGCATAATGTTTCTTATTCACTAACTTGAACTTGATGAATTTTCTAATTGCTAGAGTCCGGCCAGCTTTCATACTGCTGCCTGCCCTACGCTTTTCGAACCAAGTGGTTATGGAGTTTCGTCAAAAAGTTTAAACCGTTCTTTCTTGAATGAATTTATGTTGAAGAAATTTGTCGAAGGAAAGTCGTGGGTAATTTCTGATTCTATAACCTCAACTTCGAATAAGGCAAAGTTCCTATCCGGATTTTTCTCTCACCTGAGCAACCTGCAACCAAAACAAACAGCGTCGTATATTAGACTGTCTGTTCAATAAGTTATGATACGAAAAAGTTCATGCATATTTGTAAACAAACATGAAAATAAATCGTGCAGCAGTATACAAAAATATTCGAGACCGCAGGCATATTGCACCATATTAGAACAGTTAGCGAACGTTTCAGAAGACAGGTAGCTTTGATTTCTCACCTTGCAATCAACTCTTGCTTTGTTAACTATGAAATATTTGTTGCACCATCTTCGGATAACATCCTTTTTAACTCCTTCACTGTAAAATTAGCGAACCGTCCCGAACTCATATTGAAAACACACAAGAATGAGGAAACCGGAAGTTGACAATACCTGAATGTGGAGAGCAGCGCGCTCAAGTGGCAGGAGGAAAAACTAAAAAAGCCCAGAGCTCTATAGCAGTGCACTGGTAAGTCGTGCAGTTACGTAGTTGAGGAACTTCAGATGTGTTTAGAGAATTTTACCCTGAAGGAAGCCGAGGAGAAACTAAAACGTGGACAGTTTGAATTATCAATGAACAAAGGTACTAGTCCGGCATGGGAAACATTTTCAAACATTTTCGAGAAAACATCATAAAATCATTAATAACAATAACAAAAGTCCCTTTAGGCAAGCCTACAAGCTGAGGTAGATTTCGAAGTGCTTTTGTTTTAATTTACTGTCGCTGCGTAGCACTCTTCTTCGTTAGCCTTGGCATGACAAACCCGCAATAATATCTGCAAAAAAGAGGAAAGAGAACTTTTTCAAACATTCAAATCTCGCCTTATATGAGAACTATCAAGAAACTAGTTATTGATTTGTAGAGTACTCATCAAGAGCTTTTCAACGATACCCCACAAGACGTAGTTTCGAAAATTTCGAATTTCCATCCCCATACCACTCGTACTCCCAAAACCCCCGAATCGTTGGTGTCACTGTGAACTCCATAAGGAGTACTCTAATTTATTCAATCAAAGTTTCCCTCTATACTTCATAGGGGCCGAGATATAAATGTTTTAAAATTTCAACCCCCTCCCCGACCACCCTCTTGCGCCAATTTTGCTCATTAACGAACTTGTCTGAAATAACATAATAAAATTTGATTCAAATGTCTTGAAAATTACGGCCGCTAGCGTGTAAAGATATATATATATGTATATATATATATATGTATATATATAAATATAAATATAAATATATATATATATACATATATACATATACTGTATATAAATATAAATATCACAATTTTTTTTAACAGGCGGTGGTTTCGTACTTAGGGAGGCATGAAACGTAAAGATATGAACGAATTTTTTGAAAGTCATTAGGTAGATTTTTCTTCGAAATCTACCTAATAATAAAAATAATAATTGTGTTAAGACGCTAAAACGATTTTTAATACTTTATCCATCTTTTATTTATCTGCATGGTGAATTTCTTCTACCAGCATGTAGAAAAGCAAGAAAGTATTACCTACACTTAGCAACTACAGTTGTTTAGCTGATAGGAATGTCGCAAGCTTATTCTGGCTTGCCTAGGTTGGGTTTGACCTGACCCAGCAAGCTTAAAGAAACCTGCCTGCTTCCTAGCTATGACGCTGGCAACTTGCTTGCCTGGCGTTCAAGCGGGTATGGGCAAGCTAAAATCGAGATTTGTACACCTCTACGGCCGCTGCCTCCAGCTTCAAGGGCGTTGAATGTATATCTCCTTTGATGTTATAGAAAATGTAAATATTGAAAAATCCTTCGCTTTGATTTGGAATTGCAGACTTAGAATGGGGGGGATAAGTGAAAGTCGTAAATAATGCTTTGAGAAACTAAATATTGTGTTCACTTATTTTATGTTTTGTCATACACATTTAAAGTGCTGGTATCTAGTTTATGGACCAAATTTTTAATGCCGAAATAGTTATGTTATTTTCAATTGTAATTCAATTAGTAACTTATTTGTGCTAGTAGGAATAGTCTAATATCTGTAGTGGTTAAAACGAAATAAATGGGCAATTATTTTTACGAAAGGCAAGAGAATGACAGTGACACCTGGCCATACCTTCAATAATCGCTATAACGTGCTAGACTTTTTTCTTTACGCTTAATGGGCTCAGCCCGTAAAATGGAACTTTACATAAGCGATTCTTATGAACGGATTTTTTAATTTTAATTTATAACTGTTGATATTGAAACAGTTATTAAGTCATTAAAGTGGTTAGTTTCAAATGAGGACTCTGCAGTATAATATGCAACATGGGCTACATAGACACCTCCGATGATATTTCTCGTAAATTCAATGAATAAGAATACCGTTAATTTAATTTATTTGAGGTATCAGTAATTGCCTGCCCACCGTGTGGGAGTTGGAAACCGGGCTGTCTTCCACCGTGTCTCGGCCAGGTCGGGGATTTTTCAGTAGGAAGAAATTTCCTTCCTGGATTCAGGACTGGGTGTTGTATTGTCAACCCCATCCCGCGAGGTTGCAAATCTCCGCGGTATCAGCCTTTCCTGAAAGAGTCTGGACGAACCATGGTCTTTATCCCATAGCTTCGATTTTTCTGAACCTGACATCGGGCGGAACACTCGTCGTTTGTACTTGTGGGGGGGGGGGGAACTAGTAGAGAGCTGACCAGTTAGGAAGACGTTTGACCTCGCATGCTTTCTGCAATACAACGGTAGACTTCCCTATATTTCACAGATTTTGACAGCTGCTTAGGAGGTAATTGAATTCGTAAGCACTATTGAGTCAACATGTACGAATGATGTATCAAACAGAATGTACTTGCAGATGTATTTGAATGGATGTATTGAACAATCTGCAATGTTCATACGAGAATATATTTTTTTCATGACAATAAATGCAGCGGTAGGATATCAAATATAAACAAAACTCCCCTTTACAAAGAATTCCCACCCAACAATATTTAGTAAAACCCAAATAAAAATTAAGTTAAACTTTATCTCTGCATATACCTTGCTCGGTTTGCCAGATCCAGAAGACATGAAGACGAAAAACATAACCTCGCTTAGAACTCTGTCAATCGTAAGGACCTTACGGCACACACACACACAAAGCAACAATTTGCTAACCAAGCGGTTAGCTCAGAACTGAAGTCCGTCACATGATTAAGCAAAGCCTAACCACATGCGGAGAGTGGGAGGAAGTAAACACATTTTACCAGCGCACATCATATTATTGCACACTAGAGAAACATGATTGCCTGCCAAACCGTTTAAAGTTCAGATTCCCCGACCAGCATGCGTGACGTAAATCAAACTTGGGCAGTTTGTGGAGATACGCAGAGGTGTTTTAACAGGCTTAAATTAGGCTATAATAAAATTATAATATTTGACTAAAACTTTCCCGCTTGATGTTTTCTAGGGACATAAATAGAACGAGTTTTGTCGCATAGTGAAATTGCTTCCTTCTGGAAGAATTTTATATAATTTGCGTCATTTATAAAATCAAATAAAAAATATTTTATATCCGATTTTGAAAGCTCTGTTTTGAACATTAGTAGGATTGTCATATTAGATTATTTCTGCACAAATTTGACTAAGAGTTAATTAAACATCGCGAGTTTAATCAAAAGGTGAAGGTGTTTAATGTGCCGAGTTTTTTACTATGAGAAACAAAACAACGAGGGATGAGGCATAAGAGACGGCATCTATTTTTCTTTTGAAAATATGGGACCATTTTCAATTTTTGAAATATACAAATCAAAGATAAAGGTATGGAATATGTGTATAATGCAGATTATGGGTTCTAGATTTAGGATAGTGAAGGAAACATACATCCATACGCGACTGCATCATGCCACTCTAATGTATAGCGGTAGTTGGATGCATGAAAGCACACTTACCCACTCCATGGTCCCTTAAAGTTCTATTAGGATGGCCATTATTCCCTAAAGCTCCCACTAGCTCCTTGTGGTATTCTCTGGCATTTCCCCCTCAGATATTGGCTATTTTGACGTAAGAATGCTGTTCACAGCATGTCATACCCATTCTACATGGTAAATGATTCACAACTACATTACCATCGCCTCTATACGTATGACCATACATCACAATGCTACCACAATGATGTGTGCATATACTAGAGATGCCACTCTCTCCCGTCACATACGAAATGCCATGGTATCATCGTCTTACTTTGAGAAAAGAATAGCTGTCATGACTTATGCCCCATCCCTCGTAAAATTAATCCGATACATGCAAGACCTCGGCTTTTCAATTGCAGCAAATAACATATCATATAGAGAGCATGCTGAACATAGCACATTTTCGCCAGTCTGGCGCTACTATAGTTTGTGAATTAGAATAGTCGCAGTCATGTAAATCGCCTCATTACGAATTTTCACGAGTGTTTCCGATCTGAACATAGATTGAAACCGGCTTAAGAAATGATCGGATTTTTCTTTGGCGAATTGTACTGTACACATCCATAATGTACATATTTTTCCCCACTTCCTTGCATGGCTTCAATTAAATGGTAATTTCAACAGAGGAAGTTGCAGCAAATACAAAATTGTCTGTATCTTCTGTAAATGCAATGAATAAGGACCAGATTCTTAAGTTTTAACCTATTTTTTTTCTCTTAATACCAAACGCTCACACACTTCCTCGAGTCATGTCTATAGGATTCACACACATTAATTCTGTACTACCTAAAATACCTGAATGGGTTATAAAAACCTGAAAACCCTAATTTACACATAGTAGGTTTTTGCCAAATTTATTAGCCTTTTTTGCTTGAAAAATCGCTACTTTGCGGAGAGAGACAAAAAAACCTTTTGTGTTGAAAATAAAACCACATTTGAAATTGACATTGGTATCTGGGAAGGACAAGGTCAAGAGAGGAGGGATGAGAGTAACATTACCGGCGTATTCCTTTTAAATATTTTAATCTGTAACAATCAGTTTAACATTATCCACAGCCAACCATAAGGTATTTTTCATCCAGCCTATTAGAAGCATTGGGTTTGTATCCCGAAAAGGCTAACGTTTAATAGATACAGTGTTAACTATTTTGGCGTCTTGCGCTTAACTTCTCCAGGGTTTTGTGGTTTATTTTATTGTACAGGTGAAATGCGAGCAGAAATCTCATTTGTGGCAGCATATCACTGCTTCCTTTGATAGTTTAGGCTTTATTACTGAAATTCTGCTGTATATTAATGTCTTAAAAAACGTTTCAGCAAATTTAACTCAATTTTTCAGTTAAATTTGAATGCATTGAATTCTAAGTGGTACATTGAAAATTCATTAAACCCTTACTATAACCTAAAACGATGTTTTGAGCAAAATAACTATATAAAAAAATACAATTTCACTTCATGAAAAACCTGAAAAGTGTTTTTAACCTTAAATTCCGGTCCCTAGTAATGAATATCTGGTTCTTCGGAATAGCCTATCATAATTTGAATTTATTCAAGTGAGATAATTTTCTGTTACAGCAAGCTGAAGAGAGACTCCGGACCACAATTTGATGCCAGTATTTCTGATACAGATAGGTTACTTCTGCAGAAGGACGAGGAGGTAAGATCTATTATCATACCTGTTGTGGTGGGCTGTCAGGGTTATGCAAGAAAGGTTCTCACGTGTTTTTCTCATCCCGAACTTTCCTTCTGTTGCGAATTTTTTATATTTTTTCTCATGCTCATTTTCGGTACTGGTCTTCCTTGCATGCTAAACTTCCAGCACTCGCAGGGGGCAACTGAGTGAGCAAAGTTGCTGGGATTGCAACCCCCTCCTGATTTCCTGAGTACAGTACACTACCGTCCTCACTACAATAGCACCTATATTTATGCTCCGCAAGATTTGATACTCTGCTACTATACTATTTTGAATTTCTGCTACGTACAATATGGAACACCTTATACTATTGCTGGAGGAAACAGCTTTTTTGTAATCACGTTATTTGTATTCCAGATTCGTCGTATGCAGGACATGCTGACCCAGATGCAAGAGAAGCTGAAAGCTAAAGGGCATGGACCGATGTTCAAGACCCAGCTAAGCAGCCCCAAGTCAGAAGACAATAAGCGAGACAGCATTGTTAATGTATAAATAATAATCGATTCCACAGCAATCGATTCAACTGAAATCGAATTAATACCATTGCATTACGTTGACTTCATCTGGGCCTAACATAAATTACCGAAAAGAATCATTCCCGCTACGAAAATGTATTTTCATCTAATGTTAATGCTCGTCTTCGTAGATACTTTACATTTTGTCCGGGTTATTTAAAATTTGATTTATATTTTACTTTAAGAGGGGACATACAGGTTTGAGTACTGAGAAATAGATTAAATTCAATATTTATTTTCTCGGGAATGAATTGTTCTGTGGCCCATTAATCTGACATGCTCTTTATTAACTACTTCTATAATTGCATATTATTTTCAGAATTAATTAAACTGTGACAGTTACGGTAGTTATCATTACAAAATGGCAGCCATGTTTCGGGGATTGTGAAGTTGTTTCCGTGATAATTTTCACAAGTGTCAATATTTCTGAGTGATTCTTATTTTATTTTTTACTTATTTAAAAATGTCATATAAACAATGTCATCTCAATCTTTGGAATATCTACAGTAGGCCTATAGTGTAAGTATTTTTAAAAAATCCACGAAGAGAAATTTTTCACATTTTCTTTTACATTAAAATGTAAAAAAAACTATTGATATTAAATCAATAACTATAAATAGTGTTGTTCATATGGTACTAAGAAATAGATAGAAAAAATAATCACTCATAAATCTTTATATTTAGGCAAATTATCCGGAAACTGCATTTCAGTGCACGAGAAGTCTCTGGCATTTTCTAACGATAACTATCCGCAAATGTAATAAGTTAGTTTGATTAATTCTGAAAATAGTATGCAATTGTAGAACTAATCAATAAAGAGCATGTCAGATTATGAGGTTGTAGAGCAATTTATTGCTGATAAAAGAAATAATGAATTACAACCTGTTTCTTAGTACTCAAACCTGTATGTCCCCCCTTAAATAAATGTTATATTGATTTTTAAAAACAGATCGATATTTTATTTGGCAGCTACACCTGTTATTGAATCCACGCCTGCACTGCTATAGATGGGATGGAAGGAGTCACACTCTAATGGTTGGAATGCGAATTGAGTGAGGTACCGTACATTAAATTGCTTACTGTATATATACTGTAGTACGAATCCAGCCGTAAAGTAGGCCTAATTCGTGAGCTTACGTCAATATCTTAATGCGCGGTCTTTCTGCACAAAATGCTACCTTAAAACTTTACATTTATTTCGTTATACAAATTAACTTCAAGGTCAGGGACACGAATCTTTTTATATGAGGTAAGGATTGAGGGTACTAAACTATAGACCATTCATTAGTATTTGAACTTTCTGGTTTGGTGAAATCTTGTCGTCACATATAAGCTTGCTCTGAAAACCGGTTCTCAAGGTCGGAGCAACTTGCTGTATTCAGACTGTCGTGGGCTAGCCTAGAAAAACAGGGCTTGGCGTAACCGACAATTTAGGCCAAGTAATGCCGTGAAATTTGGGAAACAAACTAAAGTCCCTCCGGTGAGGAAGCAACCGTGACCTGAGAAAACTATCTTCTTACCCACCACAAGAGCCACCTTAACATTACATTTAAAAACAAGAACAAGTTAGCTTGTTATGACTTTATTTTTATTTTTTGCAGATTAGTGAAGTGCGTGAAGTTAATGCCTTAGGAAGGAAATATATATATATATATATATATATATATATATGCATTTTATAAGATTCTATTAAATGTATGTATGTATATATATATATATATATATATATATATATATATATATATATATATATATATATATATATACATACATACATTTAATAGAATCTTGCATTTTATAAGATTCTATTAAATGTATGTATGTATATATATATATATATATATATATATACATACATACATTTAATAGAATCTTATAAAATGCATTTTTTTTAATGACGAAAACCTGTCCCGACCTCATTTTGTTCACCACAAATCTCATATCGATCGAACGGGCCTTGGCCCTGGGTCCTAATAAGTGGAAGTCAAACGGTCGAACCACTCAGACAAGAGGGTGATTTATGTTTTATTTTTTTAACTGTCCGCAAACATTATGAAATTGTCTACGATTTGATGACTACCCCAAGCACCTATCTGCGACCTCTTATTGACATAGCCTATTGAAGATTCATCTATCTTCAGAAATTATGTGGCCAACTGGATTAATCCTTAGCAAAATTTAAAACATTGTACTATAGGAGTTCATAAAATGAGCTTTCATTAACTCTAAAATCAGGGCAAAATCAATCACTGCCAGATAAGAATAAAAACAAATTTTACATTATATTAATTTAGATTGCAACTGGAAGTTCTGAAATACAATTTTTCATACATCTCATAATGATTATAGTTATGATTCATTCTATGTGCATCAAACAGTTACTTTTAAAAAATGTGATTATTGTATTGCAACATGCTCTGTAACAGGGTACAATTTTTAATTTCCGGTAATTTATAAGAAAATCTCTTAGTAAACGACTGCGGTTAAGTCAATTTCAACAACATACACACAAATTAATTCACATGTGCACTTTTATAGAGTAACAGTTTTTACACTGCATTATTAAAAAATATATCCACCTAAAGTTCTTTATTCTTATGTGAATATTTTATATTCCACATTTCACCTTACAGGTCCAGATCCTAATTTATTGAGAATGATTTGGAATGAAAGAAGTACATATGTATCTTTAATAGGTATATAATATTAATAATACAGCTTATTTTTACAATATTCTTATTCACAAACTTCCTAAATTATAAGTTGCCTAAATTAACAAGGTATACAGTAATTTTTTCCTTCCTCGCACTGGTGAAACGTGTTTGAGGGGAAGGGCGTTCAGAGGTGGGAGTTGAATTCAGGTAGACAAGCCTTCTTCACCTCCCGCCTGTCACGACAGCCCTAAGCGTACCTTAGTTAACGCGATGTGACTCCCTTGAAGACTGGCGTACAAATGAAACATCACCCCTTCATATGACAATATTTCGATAATATACCCGTCCGGGCTACTGCGCATTTCTCTGAGCAGGTTCAAGTAGAAAACATTTTAGTGTACCTATTCATAAAAATTACTTACAGTTTAATATTCAGTAACCACCAATTTGCATAACTATTAAACATTTAACATGGTAATAATTAAAATGTAAGTTATGAACTGCTGATTTACATTATACAAGATTTCTATTAATTTGAACGGATCCTTCGATAGCCAAAAGGTATTCATTTTTGGTATTCCAGTTGTTTGGAACAATTTAATCAAAATTTTGTTATTGTCCCCATCGCTGCCATAAAAAGACCCACTACTCTAACATTGGATAATTTATACTTGAACAGAAATTGAGGACAGTACACAGACAAAAAAAGTTGACATTTTTAGATAATACATAAACTAGAAAGAAAACGTATTTTTAACTTTTCCTTTTTTTACTAAGTGGGTTCACCAAGATGCTGAAAGTACGTTTTGTCCGTAAAAGAAAATTTATTACATTCTCGTATTTGGCCTTGGTTTGAGAATGTGAAAAAAATCAGTCCAAGAACCACATTTCTCTCAAAAAACAAAACGAAGTATTAAAATAAATTCATTAAGGCTATGGACGAAAAATGAATGTTAGTCTATTGTATAACAATACATGAGCATATTTAACGAACATCTTTCTCTCTATATAATCACGTGACGTGATTTAATTATACATCACTTCATTTGAACTGTTTAGCTTTACAAACTACATACCAAAGACACCTAAGAGAGTTACAGTGTGTAGATTTAAGAATATTTAGAACAGCGTAGTATAATAATATAAACAGAATGTTATTTATGGAATTTATAAAAGACTGTAAACTTGTACACTAATGTTTTGTAATGCTGGAAATTCAGCACTTGAGTAATTCTTATCGTAGGAAAAGAAAGAGTGAGTTGGATTTTTCAACGCGAAATTATCCAACAGAATTTGAACCGAATGTGAAAAGTTTTTACTATATTCTCAACTCAGGGTTTTTTGAAAATACAAATCTACCTGGATGTGGTACTACCAAGTTATGGGTTTTCTAACATGCACATAACCTTTGTCTTCATTTGCTCCAAGCTCAGGAATGTTTTCTTCAGCTCTATTACTTTATTATAAAAATTTACCTTCACATATAATATTTGACTTCATAAAACAAATAATGTTCCCTTAAACTATATTCAAGGTGATTAATTCTCTTCTGAAATTGAGTAAACCTTCTACTCTTCCCAAGATTGAAGATGTCCAAACTGGAACTAACTCAACAATGAGGTGAACTTTGATAATTATAAATATGTACCTGATTTACTATTATAGGACTGGGTTATATTTATATTGCGATGCGCGCGAGTTTCAATTTGATACTATATGTTTGGAACTTCAACAGAGAAATTTGTAGTAAAAGTTCGCGAAATTATAGACTTAAGTAGCTTAATAACGTATGTAAAGAATGTATTGTTACGAGAATCCCATTTCGTCCAAATTTCCCAGAAGAATTTTTTTGAACAGAGTGTTGTGATTCTTGGTTACGGTTTAGTGCTACAACGTCGAGAATAAAGCAAAGATTTATTTTCGGTTGAAGGTTTATGACACATTTTCTTATGTATCTCTCTTGCCTGTGGCTGATTTTTCTTTTAATTAATTTTAATTTAAAATGTGGGAACGAAATAAGGCTTAACATTACTTTTCCGAAATATTTTATTTCTTTAGTACAGTATTGTTTCTTCTTTTAGAACGGGTTATATTAAAACTCGACAACTCCAAGTGAAACATCGCTTGTTAGGAGGCGACCCGCACAGTGAGAGTTTCGAAGCACTACTGACCCCCACTACTGGCACCATGCGCAGGAAACACAACATCGTTCCGGGCAGGTTCTTTTCTAGAATGTAGACCTATACCCACTGCCGCCTCATTAGAATTTCGAAAACGAACATGGCATATTTGGCATATTTAGATATCATATTTGTTTGTGAACATGAGCCTAAGAATTTCAGTATAAAAGAAGACAGATTTGTTTGTAATTTAAATAAAATGAGAGATAATTTTTATCCCCTGCCAGATTCCAGCCAAAACTCAATTCCATAGCAATACTGCTATTTTATGTCCTTCCTGAGCAACAACATACGATCACATAACTTGAATTCATGACCGAGGCCTTATCTTAAGTACGAAAGGAGAGTAATTATTAATTATAGGAACCTAGTTCTTTAACTAAAGATTTTAATAACTAAATAATATGAATACTTATTAATTAATTTATTACAATACCTGAATTTATAATCGAATTCACTCTTTCTATCCTGTTATCATAAAATTTATAGAATTTATAACTTGAAGAGCCGTCGAGAGCAAAATCGGGTCCAAATTATCTTACTGCTCTTTCAAACTTTCCGCAGTAATATTGTTTTCTAACTACTCGATTCTTACAAAAGTCTTACAAGACGATTTAACGGTAATATTGACTTGCCGGCTCTTCTAGATGGTAGAATTTATAATATGTTACAACTTGAATTAAATGTCTTTTACTCTCACTTTTGTATAGTATGTTCATAAATACTGTGGATTATGATCCATTATATTTATCATATATTATATACACTTATATAAACAGCATTCATTATTATTAGCTGTTTAAGTCAATCTATGTAGTTCGTATTTCTATTGACATAGACATGGTTGTGCAATATAACGAAAAGCCTGTAGAATAGCTTCTGAAGAAATATAAAATAAATGTGAAAGAACAGAAATTTTTAAATTGATATTCCTGTACCAATATCCCTATCATATTCTGTCGAGATAGATTATGCCAATTTAAACTCTTAGGGTTTATACTACCACCTCCCGATATATCCTCTCGATAGGTACCATTTCCTAATAGGAAGATCTCTTGTTCAACCACCGCTATCTGCCATAGGGAAGAGTGCAGTAAAATTTCGTAACTTGGATAGTAGACCTGAGAGAGCCTATGTGTGTTCTTTTAGTTCGAGCGGTCTCTGCTAGGTGTGACAACTCGATCGTAGTGTGTTTCTTTTTATATTTGTACAATGAAATTACGTTAGAAGATATCGTTTTAAGTACAGTAATCAATTTGTGCAATTCTATATAGTTAAATAGTGAGTCTAAAATTGCATTATCGTGTAAGTAGAACCTTTTAAAATCAATTCTGAAATTCAGGTGGCTAGGAAACTCCAAGTTTGCCTATCTGGCAGTTGGTTGTTTATCGGCCACTTCATCCTCCTGATAGCTTAACTAGCAATTGACCTTCCAGATAGTCTTTTTCAGGAGGTCTTGGCACGCAATTCCTGGCCAACTTTCAGTTTAAGTTCCCTACCTAGTAGACACATCATTTATCGGGAGTTGGTAGTACAGGACCTTAGTCACGGAGGAAAGAAAACACGGAGATGCCCTGAGACCGCAAGCGTGAAGCCAACTGTCCGAGCGTTTGGTACTCTAAGGGGGCGTGTCACTGTGTTTATATGTTTATAGCGTGCACGGATAGCGTGGTTACTCGTCTTTGTTTCTTTGTTTTGAACAATTCAGAAGTGAAAATGAGTGCATGTTGTGCACTATTCTATGAACTTACCTTAAAAATTAATAATTTTGTAAAATTTAGGTACTCAAAATAGTCAATTTTTGGGATGAATGAATATGGGTATAATTGCTAAGCATAATTTACTTGTATTTTACACTAGGCTGCTAATTATTTATTGATGTATTTTCTTTATAACTGCCTTAGGCTACTTGTAATTAATCAAATAAAGTGTATTTATCTGAATTATTAGTAATACTAAGTAATTTATTGCTTTAGATTTCCAATATTTATATTAGTTGTCATTTATTGCGTTTAATAGAGTCAATAACCACATGGTGTAGCTAGATAACTGTCCAGAATATTTTTCTCGTTCTGAATTATCATAGTCGCACGGTCCCTTATTTATTTTCTGACTCATTATTTATACTCGCACATGTAAAGTTGCTCATTTGAAAGTTACATTTTTGGCTCTTCTGAGATAGGTTAATGCTTATTACCCGGGATTATTATGATGTCAGAGTATGTGGTTAATATATGAAATTGGGATATTACATATTTTCCCTACCGTTACGTTGTTATAACCAGTGGAACTTCGGAGTATTTGTGTGCTATTGTATATAGCAAGCCTCCCTTTTGGTGCGGTAAGGGGGCGTGGTCATTGGCTTCATCTGTTTCCCATACAACACCGCAAGCACGGCGTCTCCGTGTTTTCTTTCCTCCGTGACCTTAGTACATATTTTGCACGGTTAGCCTTACAACATTTTCTGATGTGTGTCTTTGACAGTAGTATTTCAAAATTTGGTTTGATCGGAGGTTTAGGCTTCATTGCTTGGCACTCCGGGGGAAAGGGTGGGCACAAAAAAGTAGTATTTTTTCTCTGTTTATATAATTAATGTTCACTTTTAGGTCATTAGTAAAGAGTATACTATAATATATCTACATATAAACTACATCTTTGTTTGTGTTATATTACACGTATTTAAATTAGGTGTCATGCAATTGTGTGTCCTTGACAAATGGAATGCCCAGTCTACAACAATATCAAATGTGATATGAAATAAAATGTCATCAATAATGAAGAAGCAAGCAGAATATCTTTTCACACATTAGTAAAGTAAAATGATACCTGTAGAAGCCTTGGTGACCCTAGGTTCCAGAAGGTTGAGTGAGGTTCCCAGATTTTTAAATATTCGGACATAAAGGTTGCCAGCCTTACGCACTGGACACCTTTAACCCCCAGCATTGCACCTGGTATACTAATTTCTGTAAGAGGTTGAATCGACCCTAGGACATGGTGCAGTACTTCACACTACAAGCCCTCGTTGTATGAGTTCTCCCAGTATGCTGCAATCGGTTTGTGGTCCACCCCCACAATATTGTACTCACTGCGAATGTTGTCTTCTTCAGCCTGGTGGAACCTCGGGTTGCTCAGTCGGAGTTGCTACGATTTTCTCTATCTTACCTCAGGGCATAAAATTGGGTGTGGAGGTTCTATATTTACTGTTTATCAATAATTAAATATTTATCAAACACTGTAAGTTTATTTAGTATTCCAATCAAAGTTCAAATGTATAAATGTTACTTCGTGAATTTATTCATTTTATGATGGGATATTGAAGGGAGTCTAATATTGGCCTTTGCAACTCGTACGTAAATACTTCCTAGTAGTGACACTCAATATCCACGTAATCTTGTAATGATGGTGACGTCAAAGTCACAACAGTACTTACTTGGCACACTCACTGAATTTATTTTAGTAAGTAGCTATAATAAGCTCTTACTGCAAGAATAAATGTATAATAGAATTTACACTTCGGTAATTTAGTGAAGTTATTTATATAGATACAGTCGGATTGACCACAATGTCAATACGACTTATGTGTAATTCGAGGAGAAATGCAGGGATATGACCTGCCTCCTCGAGTCCTTCGTACACAAGTGTAGTTTCGTAAAAGCCATGATCTTAGCCTCCTCTCAATTTCCCTTCCTTACCATAGTCACACAAAACCAATCATCTGCACTGTTATAGCTAAATTCAGTTTTTTTCTATCCTAAACTTAAATTCTATTGGTTGTTTCGATTAGCGTGGTTTTTAGCTTGGGAGTGATGCTTTTCTGTTTCTCCCATCATGCGATTCTCCGAATTTCTGTCTAGTTCTTGGACCTTGCAACTTTCACTGTACATTCTCGTGAAGTGCCTATTCATCTCATAATCTTTCCTTTCTACTACATTTTGACTGAATAGCCTAGTACATTTCTGACAATACCTGGCACCTATCTCCCACAGAGTTGCTATACATTTCACTCCGGCTGCATTGTATATTTCTGAGTATTCCGTCTGCTAACTTCTATTGAGTCCTAGTGTATTTTATTCTTTACTATAAAATAATTAATATCAGCTAAAGTATTGATGATATTAATTTCATATTTATGTAATATTATTTGTTAATTTTTCCTGATTTTTATCATGTAATTTATAATAATATTGCTTGGTTAGTTCAAAAGTTATTATCTGCCGTATTTAATTAATATCAATCTATTTCTCATCATTTTCTATCACTTGATATTAATGGAGATGACTCCATTTACACCATATGCCCAATCTTTTTCTCTTGAATAAGTGAGGATTTGAAAAATTGTCACTTTTTTTAGAGAAACAGATTAATGCTCCTTACACTAATATGGCTGACGGGATGACCCTTTAAATTTTTACGAGTACTAGAGCAGTGGCCTTGAGTGACTTACCCTCTCTCTTTCACTCGCTACCTGAATGCCTTGTGTGAATGAACCTCGCCATGTTACGGTTATGTTATGATTCAATAACAACATTCCATGCAGCATACTTTGCATATCGGAGAGTATTACCTAACTATCATAATATAAACACAATAAAATTTACCCTCTTACTAACTAGATATAGCTCTGCGGATTTGTTTGCATTGAGTCCTTTTTTTAAAACTAGATAACACACATTTTAACTTGATACCCTTGATAAAAATAATAAATCACAGCGGTTCTGGGTTTTTGCTAGTGTCCTTCTTAAAATTAGATAACACAACAGATTTTCTCACACGGAATTATACTATCAATGCCACTCTTGTCACATTCATACTATATTCAAATTTTTATACCACTTTTTCTTGAATTTAGCACGGAAAGCAATATGTCATTTCTACCCACAATGTTTTTGCCTGTTTACCTATTTCTCATTATAAGGTCGGATAAAAGACAAGTTATACCGCCCTATTACTTTATCCTCATTTAGATTTGCAACCTCAAAACATATATCATTAAAAATCTGAGTTATCCGGAAAGGCCCGCGGTACAAAAGCTCGAGTTTATGCATTCTCTTTTTTGGTGCATTCGATAAGTTTTTCCTCCTTATCAGGACTTTTTCGCCTACTACTGGCTTCCATATGTTTTTGTACCTCTTCGCTCTTTCCATTCTTTGTAAAGCCTTCTTTCTGATATTTGCAATGGCGGTTTTACAATAGTCCTCTAATTTTCTGTTTACGCCTGTTTGTGAGATGGCTGGAAGTAGGCCTTTCACTAGTTCCTCATAATTACTTCGATTATTTAAGTCAGCTCTAATCATGTTTATTTTGCAATCCCCTCCAATACCATACACTTCTTCAATAAAAGTGTCATTAAACTCATTAATCTCCTCGCTATAGAAACGCGTATTTTCCGCTGAGTCTATAAAATTATCCGCCGGGCTTTTCTCGCCTACGACGTCAATAGTAGCATGATTTGATACGATAGTATCATCATAAAAACCTGTATCTGTACTCAGATTTTCAATAATAAAAACCTCATTCTGAATTGCCTTTTCACTTTCAGAGCATTCTGCGTAATCGTTATGATCATTCGTTAACAATGGAACTTCAATTATGTTTCCTTGATTATTTATTTTTAAGGAGTTTTCCCCAAAATCTAATATTCCTTCATATTCAATTAAACTATCACAACCAAGAATAAATGGGTGAGTTAAATTTCTGATCACTAATGTGTAAATGTCAGCGGACCAATCTCCAATCTCCAGTTTGACCATAATTTGTTTGTCAATCTTATATCGAGTTCGGCTTACAGCTGTCGTGCAATATAATAGCGGGACATTTAGTTCTTGGAATTTTACATTGTTTATTTTTAATTCCTCATAACATTTATGACTGCATGTACTAATCATCGCCCCACTGTCAACCATTACTTGAACTTTTAATTTCCCTATTTTAGCTTCAATTTGTGGCGGATTCAGAATATTACTTTTTTCTGTTTTGATTTCTTGTGAATTACTTTTTTCATTGAGCCTCCCGTCGGTGAACTGGTTCCCTAGAACAGACATACTACGACTCTCTAGTACGTCTCGCTGGAGTTTAAATCTCCTTGATTTATTTCAGTTTGATTTGACTGTCTTGTATTGTTATTGTGATATTCACTTGCTTCCGGGTTAAGCGAAGTATTTCTGTCACGCGTATCGCCTTGTACCGTATTCCCTTTAGAATTGTAACCGATATAGCGGCCTTCTCTCACCTCCCCTCGTTGCTGATTGTTATCTGAATTCCTCCGATCTGGTTCTGAGAATGCTATGTGATTTACCCTCGTATTCTGTGGTGGGTTTCTTCCCCTGTTATAATCATTTCGCTGAGTTTGACCCATATTATTGTTTTGGTTTCTGTAACCACTTTCTTGATTAGGCCTATCTTGTCTATTACCTTGAAATTGATAATTCTGATTACCGCAATTCCTACCATTATATCCTCTCTGCGTTTGATTATTCTGATTCCCAGGGTTAGGCCTACCAGTATAATTATTCTGGGCCCCACTATTGCTCGCCTGGCTACCTCTATTTTCACCTGTGTTGCCACTCCCATTTCTACTGTCAAACCTGTTATTTACATCACGAGTTCTCTCGTGGCTATGTACCTCTTCAAACTCAGTTAATAATGTTAGTGCCTCGGCGCAAGTTTTAGGCCTAGCGACAACTAAATTATTATATATCTCGGGCTTATAATGTTTTAAGGCTAATTGAAGCACATCTTTTTCAGCTAATTGTAAGTCTAATGACCTGGCAACTTTCATTATTCTGACGAAATATTCAGACATTGTCATATTCGAACTTTCATTATATTTACCTGAATACAACTCAGCTCGGGCCTTACTCTGGCGACTCGCGCTCCAGTATCTTTCCATAAATAACCTCTTAAATTCAGGATATCCTATCCCCCTTTGTGACACGAAGTTACACCAATCTCTGCACTTTCCGACCAAACTTTTCTGAACAATCAGCATTTTATAATCGTCCGGTACCGCTTTTATTTTAAAGTAGGTATCCAATTCGTTTATAAAATGATGTGGGTTCGATGAGTTGTCATCGTTATACCGAGGTGCTGTCCAATCATGCCCCAAAATTTGTGACAAGTGGATAGGATTCCTGATACCTAGTTGCATTACATTGTGGGACCCTAATTCGATATTGCTTCCCGTATCATCTGGCTCAGTGTTGACGCTAGGAGGACCTTGTGGTTCACATGGCAATTCATTTGCTGCTAATACTGCAGTATTATTTACATTAAATGTTGCAAGGCTGTTCCTCCTGACGTCACTACTGCTACGTACACTTTGAGGTTCATTCTCACTGCTATTAATTTTGGCATTCAATGTGTTTACCTGTTTTTCTATGTTTATAACCTTCTCAGATAAAGACCCTTCTACCTGTTTTACTTTGTCCAATACCTCAATTTTTACGTTTTCTGTTGCTGTTTTATTTATCTCCAGTTTATGTTCTAGTTCTTTAACCCTGCCATGAAATTTATTATTGATCTCCTCTAAGTCTGCAGAAACTGCCTGCGCTAACTTACTTTCCAATTCTTTATTTTTTTCAACTAATTTTACTTCAACTTTCTTCTGATTTTCAGCAATTTTGTTGTGAATCTCTTTCTTAGAATTTTCTAAATCAACTACTACATTTTTGATTTTTCCTTCTAACCTATCATTTATTTCTTTGACTTCCTCGCTAATTTTCTCTAATCTCTCTACAACTTTCTTGTTATCCTTAACAATCTGCTTATTTCCCTCATTTATCTGCTTAACCTCTTCCCCTAACTTCTTATTTCCCTCATTAATCTGCTTAACCTCTTCCCCTAACTTCTTATTTCCCTCATTAATCTGCTTAACCTCTTCCCCTAACTGCTTTTGTGATTTCTGATTTTCTACCATCATTGCCATTATCTGTTGCATTATTGATAACTGATCTCCCCCTACATTTTTATTTTCTTTTTCTATTGGACCTATCTCGTTCTGATCCTCTGAACTTTCTACTGCAATTTGAACAGAAGGTTCCTCTGATTGATTTTCAATTTCCTGACTGTTATTTTCTTCAATAACCCCTACTTCATTATCATTGTTTGCTTCCATATTTGCGTTATTTTGAAAATTTTCCAATTCCCCTTGACTTAATAAATCTTGTCCTAACTGACTTTCACTTGATTCCATTTCACTGTTTACAATTTTCCCACTCCGTAATTTATACATTCCTTACACTTTGTATTTTCTTACAGCATTTCAGGTTACCCCCAAAATTTTTCATGATTAACACACAAGTCATTAATTGCATGCACAATACAAAATACCCTTGTAACACTTTCATATAAAATCTTTTGACTTATCAGTTTTGGTTCCGGTTAGTCATCCTTCCTTCTGGTTCGATCGTGTTGCCTTCTTTTTCTCTCTTCTCTTCTTTTCTTGCGTTGCCCGGCTCCTAATCTTGGTTCCCGTCGTCCTCCTTCTCACGCTCGGTGCCCAGCTCCTAATAGCGATGGTCGTCGTCCCTTGGCTTAACTCCTTTTTTCGAAGACCCACGTTGTTGCTTCTTTGTAGTATGTAGTTATTTCTGGATTTTTAAGATCTGTATTTCGTGACCCACGTTGGTAAAGTCATAAATATGTAGTTATTTATGGGATTTTTTACGTCCAACGATTTTTCGAGCCTCACGAGATTGGGCGCCATAAATATGGTGCAGTACTTCACACTACAAGCCCTCGTTGTATGAGTTCTCCCAGTATGCTGCAATCGGTTTGTGGTCCACCCCCACAATATTGTACTCACTGCGAATGTTGTCTTCTTCAGCCTGGTGGAACCTCGGGTTGCTCAGTCGGAGTTGCTACGATTTTCTCTATCTTACCTCAGGGCATAAAATTGGGTGTGGAGGTTCTATATTTACTGTTTATCAATAATTAAATATTTATCAAACACTGTAAGTTTATTTAGTATTCCAATCAAAGTTCAAATGTATAAATGTTACTTCGTGAATTTATTCATTTTATGATGGGATATTGAAGGGAGTCTAATATTGGCCTTTGCAACTCGTACGTAAATACTTCCTAGTAGTGACACTCAATATCCACGTAATCTTGTAATGATGGTGACGTCAAAGTCACAACAGTACTTACTTGGCACACTCACTGAATTTATTTTAGTAAGTAGCTATAATAAGCTCTTACTGCAAGAATAAATGTATAATAGAATTTACACTTCGGTAATTTAGTGAAGTTATTTATATAGATACAGTCGGATTGACCACAATGTCAATACGACTTATGTGTAATTCGAGGAGAAATGCAGGGATATGACCTGCCTCCTCGAGTCCTTCGTACACAAGTGTAGTTTCGTAAAAGCCATGATCTTAGCCTCCTCTCAATTTCCCTTCCTTACCATAGTCACACAAAACCAATCATCTGCACTGTTATAGCTAAATTCAGTTTTTTTCTATCCTAAACTTAAATTCTATTGGTTGTTTCGATTAGCGTGGTTTTTAGCTTGGGAGTGATGCTTTTCTGTTTCTCCCATCATGCGATTCTCCGAATTTCTGTCTAGTTCTTGGACCTTGCAACTTTCACTGTACATTCTCGTGAAGTGCCTATTCATCTCATAATCTTTCCTTTCTACTACATTTTGACTGAATAGCCTAGTACATTTCTGACAATACCTGGCACCTATCTCCCACAGAGTTGCTATACATTTCACTCCGGCTGCATTGTATATTTCTGAGTATTCCGTCTGCTAACTTCTATTGAGTCCTAGTGTATTTTATTCTTTACTATAAAATAATTAATATCAGCTAAAGTATTGATGATATTAATTTCATATTTATGTAATATTATTTGTTAATTTTTCCTGATTTTTATCATGTAATTTATAATAATATTGCTTTGTTAGTTCAAAAGTTATTATCTGCCGTATTTAATTAATATCAATCTATTTCTCATCATTTTCTATCACTTGATATTAATGGAGATGACTCCATTTACACCAGACACTACTACCAGAAGGATAGGCCAACTGAAAAATCCCAGCGACTTCATCGAGGAACGAACCCACGATCTTCCGGCTTATAGCGCAGTGCCTCAACCAGGTGCGCCACAGAGTACCCCCAAACTATTGATACTTTAAATTAAATAGATGATAATTAATAAAATTATGACTACTTCAAATTCGATATTAAGTCGTAAAAGTACACCACTTTCCAAGCTAAACAGTTTGGTGTTTAGGGAAACAAACCGACAACTCATCACATAAAGACAAGTTGAGTACCCCTGGTTGTTTGTGCTTCCTCTGTGACGCAATCTGAACGCTAAAGCACTTTACAGAAGGTAATAGGTTCAAGTGGCGTAACGAAAATCAAATAACCCAATTCGCAATCAATACCATGGAGCTCTTCAGGTAGACGCCAGCATCAGAGAGCACTGGTACAGATCTGCGCAGTACAGTAATACTATCACAGAAAAATTACTTATTCAAGTTTTGTAAGTATTTAGCAAATCCACTTTAAAGAGGGGGGCAACGTTGAGTTTATGCTAGAAAAATGCCATTTATCCGAAACAAAGGGTGCAAAGCCATTGGGATAATCCATAGACCTTTTTTGGTACAAACATTGATATGTTGATTAAATTTTGTTATAATAAATATATTCTACATTAGACCTATATTATATACAGTAACAGCCCTCCCCATGTGGTGGCCCTGTACAGTAATTTTATTACCAACGTCAATATTGTACTAACACAGGACTGAGAGCTTGGCATTCCTAAAGGGGCTTCCACACAGTAATGCAATCTTGCTGTAAAGTGAGAAATAAAGTAGCGGTATCATTAGCATTAGAGAAACCTGGTAACTAAACGTATCCAGTTCATTCCAAATCATAATATAGTCACAAGGCTAACGCACTCACTCTCAGTCATTCATATTTACCCAATTTCAAATGAGCTAAAAACTTGAAATTAGACACACTATTGATTTTAGCCTGTAACCGATGGGAAAAGTTCAAAATTTAAATTTTCTAACCCCAAAACACCTTCAAAATGGCGAACGCAGCTATGAAGTCGCTGCAGACTTTTCTGGAGGCTTATAATAGCTAAACGGTAAGTGGTATTATAAAACCGATTGCACTTGCAGTAGCGGTTATGTCTTAGATAGAGATAGATTTTTTTATTTTAAGTAAATTTCGTACATTTTCCACGCATTATGTATTTCTAACGAATTTGTAGGACAGCTAAAATTACAAAATTTGGTAGGAATATTAACACATTCTATTGCCATAAGCATGCCAAACTCAATAATTCTATCTCTTTTATAAAGTTACTGGATTACCGTGACGTCAATCACATCTACGACGTATAAAGCACCCTCTTACTGAAATTAATGTTTAACCACTTCTACATGAGGTAGATCAGTGATATTTTGCAATATTACATAGCTTTTAGCCTGTAACCGACAAGAAAATGTAAAGTTCATATTTTTACCTCCGAAAAATCAAAGTCGTTCAGTACTTTTTATGTAACTTATAGCTAAATGGTAATATAGGCTACAACAGTCTAAATACACGTACTCTATTTCTGATATGGCGTCAGTTAAAAAAAAAAGTTTACTCATATAGAACGAAGCGAGGATGCATCCGATTTTGAAGCTTATTTTATTTTTAGGTTTTAAGTTAACCAAATGGAATGGGTCTGGATGGGCCTATGTTCTGTGCAAACCTAGTTGTCTAGGCGTCAGATGAAACCCAGGGTTCGATTCCAGCCTAGGACAAATTTACCTATAGATTACAATAAGTGAGATAATACTGAACGCCTGTTAATAATTGTGTACAATATTTGGGACTATATAGTAAAATGTAATTGTATTAATTAGACTTTCTTGAGGTTTTTGATGTTCGGTTAACTTGGCTTTCCGATAAGCGGGGTTTACTGCCCCTTAAGTTTACATTTATAGCCAATCCCATGCAAATTATTAATATAACAATTATAATATTTAAATCTCAGTTTTGGTGCCAAGGTTCTATATCTAAGTACTAGTAGTTCTATATCTAAGTAGTATCTAAGTAGGCGAATTTTCTATTTTGAGCCCCAGCCGTTTAGGGGTTTAAATGATGGGGAAAAATATGTCCGTTTATTATTATTTTGGGTGAAATCAACAGACAATCAGCAGACAATCGGCAGATTCAATGTCGCATTCATGTCACACATCTAATGAATAGAAAACTTTAATGCTATTAGAGGGAAATTTTCCTCTGCTTTGTTCCAATACAATACAAGAAAAATTAGATATGGAATTTAAAATGGCGAAAACTTACCAGAAAATCATCATGAACAATTTCTTGTTATTATGTAGGTCAATACATACATAAGTTAAACAGGCAATTCAAAACTATTCCAATGCAATGTGCCAACTGCCCGCTTAGTCCCTCACTGTCATTTTCCCAGCATCCGCATGCACCTTACTTAGTACATAATAGTAACTTTTTAAAAACGGACTTAGAAACATAATCATTAAAATTAAAACTTATATACAAAATGAAAATTTATTTGCAATTTGTTATTCCAGGACTATACAAAACGTATAATCTTGGGGCTTAAACCTACGGCCCTTGTGAAAATTAGCTCGCTTGAACATTAAACATAACTCGCATCTTAATATCTAATAGTAAAATTATACTCAAGCTACGTCAGTACGTCACAGTGTTGTCATATCTTCTAAAATTTCGGAACATCTTATGAATTGTATAGGTGTTCTAGAAATTACGGGAATTGCAAGACATCTTCCCGAATTTCATACTATTATAGTCGAAGTTTCTGCTATCATTAAGAGCCATAAATCAATCCAATTTTTTACTTTATGACTAGACTTGAGCTAATGCTACAACTCAGTATGAGTTTGACTAAAGTCCGTTCACTCTAAGAATCGAAGCTAAATTTAACAAAATCTTCCCTCTAGCAGTTAACTCATATTATATCCTAAGAATGAGGAACACGTAAGAATCCTATACCATATTTTATAGGTTATCTCATAAGTATTGACTAGGGCTCGGAAGTTGATGACCTAAAAAGGCCTGAAAAATTACCTATAAAATGACCTTAAATTTATGGAAATACATGAAAAATTTAAAAATGACATAATATTTCTAACTAGCATGTGCCCGCGGCTTCGCCCGCGATAATTATTTTAAAAATTAAAAATTAAGAGCATAGGTCTAATAGTTAAATCATTATATTTATTAACACCTAAATCACGTGGACTACATATCACGATTAGATAGCGTCACCTGGTAAAGGCGACCTCAGATTCGAGTTCCTTGGTCCAGAAAACCCACGTATCGTGGGTTTCGTCCAAATCGAACAATGTTTAACCATATTTAGGCCTATATTGATTATTCCTCTTTCGTGTAGGTTGAAAATTTCATATGTCTGCGGGCCTTGATATTCTAAACAAATGAATCGTCCAGGATGGACTTACAAAATCAAGCGATCGCCCGCGATAATTATTTCAGAAATTAAAAATTACGAGCATAATAGTTAAATCATTATATTTATTAACACCTAAATCACGTGGACTACATACCATGATTAAATAGCGTCGCCTGGTAAAAGCGACCTCAGATTCGAGTTCCTTGGCCCAGAAAACCCCTGTATAGTGAGTTTCGTCCAAATCGAACAATGTTTGACCATATTTAGGCCTATATTGATTATCCCTCTTCCGTGTAGGACTGTAGCTTGAAAATGTCATATGTCTACGGGCCTAGACATTCTAAACAAATGAATCGTCCAGGATGGACTTACAAAATCAAGCGATCGCCCGCGATAATTATTTCACAAATTAAAAATTAAGAGCGTATTAGTTAAATCATTATATGTATTAACACCTAAATCACGTGAATTACATACCACGATTAAATAGCGTCGCCTGGTAAAAGCGACCTCAGATTCGAGTTCCTTGGCCCAGAAAACCCCTGTATAGTGAGTTTCATCCAAATTGAACAACGTTTGACCATATTTAGGTCTATATTGATTATCCCTCTTCGGTGTAGGTTGAAAATTTCATATGTCTGCGTGCCTTGACATTATAAACAAATGAATCGACCAGCGTGAGCTTACAACATTCAAATGATCGCGATGGTTTTATGTCCAAGGTATGAGAAAATAGCCAAAGCCTACTGTATTTGATTTGACATTGAAATGTATTACTCAAAACCGATGCTTCGAAAACGCAAAAAATGCACGTTTTCTGCCCGTTTTTCACTCATAACTCACGAACGAAAGCGAAAATTAAAATTCCGGCTTCGAGGTGCATTTTCCGACCCTTCAGTCCACCTATGTTTAAAATTTCAGATCTCTGCGTTGAGTAGATTTTGCTGGGCATCGCGGAAAGACATGACAGACAGACAGAAGGAAGACAGACACTTCTTTTTATTAATATAGATTATAGATTATGTATTTAATTATGCACGATAATAATAAATAATAATAAACAAAAGTTAATATTTAAGTACTTTGTATTACCACTTTTGTTAATGTGTTTTCTTTTATTATTGATATGTTTACTATATTTATTAATGAATGTTGTACTTCTTTGTCTGACGATAAAGATGCCAAATCAATACGCATTTAACTGTTTGGCGGTAAGGAATTACGAGAACGCTTTGTCTGAAATGTTGGAAAAGTCCATTCTGAAGACGAAATATGGAAAAAATGCAATGGAAGAATGAACATTTCCTAAAAAAATGACCAGTAGAGAATAAAATGCCGACAAATTCAAAGAAATGTTAAATAAAAGTAGGTTTTTGTTTTGTTTATTTTGAGGCGAGACGAATTTACAGTACATCCTGCCTTGTCAGTGATGTCTCAGAAAAAGATGACGTTTCATTAACTTCCGTGCCCTAGTAATGACGGGTTTTTAGTTAAGTTTATATTGTAGAATATTCAATTCAATTCAATTCAATTAAATATATTTACAGTCATAAACATCCAGTGGTGCTATAGACATTGTCAATACAGAATGCTACAATAATATACTAGGCCTATATCTACACATGTAAACCTACACTTGTCTGAGCATCAGAAAGTTACAGGCCTATTTATTACTGACATATAGTATTCTTCAATTCTATAAAAAGGGTTATCAGTCAGTCAGCGGCGTAACACACAATTCAATCTACTATAACTACTATTGTGAGCTTCACGAGGCAAACAATTGAACATGTCCATTGCCGCAATCTGAAACCATTTTTTGCTCTTGGCCAGTCTAACGTTTGGCGTGTTGATACGAAAATTGTTCCTGGTTGGGTACTGATGGATATCGGATCTGAACTGCATTGAATTTATGTTGCGTTTTACGTAAATCAAAGACTGGTATATGTACAGATTTATAACCGTCAATATCTTTTCACTTATGAACAGGGGTCTGCAGTGTGCATCCTGTCCCTTTCCCGCTAAGGTACGGATGGCCTTTTTTTGTACTATCAAGATTTTGGAGACGCTGGAGCTGTTCCCCCATATGAGGATACCATATGACATAATACTATTGAAGAAATAGTAATATGCGTTTTTCAATAATTCCTTAGGAACTACACTTCTGAGCTGTTTTAACAGAAAAATTACTCTAGACAGTCTAGTACATACAGCAGAGATGTGGTGTTCCCATGTCAATATTGAGAATACACGCCGAGTTTTTGAAGAAAATCCACAAACAAGCACTCTGAGGTTGTCAGAAGAACTTGATGCTTCAAAAGATACCATAAATTGCCAGGTTGATACACCTAAATTGCTGTAAATTTGTACCACATGAATTGACACCTGCTCAGGCTCAACGTAGAGTGGATATCTGTCGCTATCTTATCACTAATCCCAGGGATAGTAGTTTTTAGAAGAATTCTCACATGTGATGAAATATTCGTATATTACTCCAATACTAACACCTCGAAATGGTAGCTTCATTCCCGATAGCCTGCAAACGTTTACGTTAAAGGAAATCGTATCGGCCCCAAAATAATATGTGCCTGGCGGAATTTTGAAGGTGTGATTCACTAGGAATTTGTTCCAAACGGACGTGCAGACGATTCGTATCTTTATTCCGAATAACTGGAACAAGTTCATGAAGTTTTGAGACCTAGGTTCCCGGCCGGCATTAGTTAATAGAAACAGACTTTTCTTGCAGCAGGATAATACGAGACTACATACTGCTCAAGGAACAATGGACCAAATCCAGGAATTGGGAGAAATCGAACTGCTCCCACATCCAGCATATAGCCCTGATCTTGCACTATCAGATTACCAACTGTTTTGATCCATGGTCCATTTCCTATGTGGAAGAAATTTTGGAAACATTGAAGCAGTTGAAATGGGTATCAACGAATTCTTTGCATAAAAGAACCAGAAACTAGTAGATTGCGTGATAGCAAACATCGCTGAATGGTGGCTCAAGACTATAGAATCAAATTGTCTTTACTTTTAAGATTAGAATAATTTCCTCCAAAAACGCATTTCAAGTAAAATTTTGGTTGAAAATCGATATTACTTATGAGACACCATTTATACATAAAGAGACCCACTTCAACGTGTCTTCCAAAAAGAAATTTATTATTATTTTTAAAAAATAAGATTTGTATTACGCATTCCGAGCATTTTACTAAAGCTTCAAAATTTAAAATTATTATTCTATATTTTATAACATTGTTAATACTAGAGTATTAGGCTCAAATAAACCCAGCTGGAAGTTAAAAATCGCCTAAAAATCGCCTAACTCAATTTTGTGGGCACCTAATAGTGCGAAACCGAATTAGTAAGTTAAATAAAACTTAGACAGGGTGTAACGGGTGCGCTCTGCGCATGTTACAGCTTTTCTCGTGTCTAGAAAATTCTAGTCTGATAAAACAGTTTCTGCGCTTGCGCCGGTATAGAGTCCGTTGTTTTCCTAAAGAGTCGTTCTTCCGCTGCTCGACAGTGTGTTATTGGATATCAAAAATGTAGTTACTAAAGCTTTCTTGGAAGTCTTCCCTGGGGGACGACTTTGGTGAGTAATGCACTTCATCTATTAAAATTAAGTATTGCAGTTCTTCTTCACCATGTGAGATTAAGTATAATTTCTGCTTCGTCATATTAATACTTTAAATTGGATTTAGCTGAATTATGTAAATCCTGGTTAAATTTAAATTCTTAGTGCTTCTCACATGGAACATAGATTGTATTTCAGTTCGTGATTTAATATATCTTCAGATCCAGTCATGTTAATATGCGTGGATTCGTGCCACTCGCGTAATATCATATGCAGGTTTTTCTGTCAGGTTACTCTTCTATTGGCAAGCTGACAGCTATGGTTAACTGTATTTGATGTTATGTTATTGAAAATGTCCATTCAATCTCCCTATCTCGTGCCTTATTAATGATAAATAAAATACCATTGGAAAGATGACCAGTTGTAGCGTGATAAGCTTTGATCTGTCCGCAAATGTTATTCTAGCATTCCCTGATTATTTTAAATTCCTTAGATATTACACCTATTTATTTGCTTCTTCACATAGGCTATTTATTTTCTCCGTGATGTATTGAAGTTAAATTAATAATAATTGTCATTTTATGGTAAGGGTAAAATAATATTAAAATGAGCGCTGCCTACTTTGGCATATAGTCTAGTGGATATCTCAATGCTTTAATATTATTCATTTAAGATACCTTTTTTGCAATTTCAGTCATTTGTGGTTCATTATTGTTCTTAAGGGTTATTTGTCTGTGATTTTCGTGATTATTATAGTGCTAGCATATTTGGTATTTCTAGTTCTGAGCACATTTTTGGCAGTTTATTCTAAATCATAATTAACCTATTGAATATTACATTATCTAGTTTTGAGCATCTTGTATTATGGTTCAACGATTTGTCTCTCTGTGTTGTCTGCGCGAGTTAATTTAGTCTGCGTGTGGTTATGTTTACATTCCTCACTGCGCGTAGTTACTATTGCTGCTTGGGTTTGTTTTTATATGATGAATTTCCCGTATTGTTGTTTACTCCTGTCGCGCTTTCTATTAAAATGTAATGTGAGCTTCTTTTTCGTAGTATTTCTTTCAGCTCCTTTTTCTGGTGGTATATTTTTCTCTTTTAGTCATCATTGCCGTGGATATTATATAGTTTGTATCCTATAAATGAATGTATTTTCTATATAAAATTTGCTGACGTGTTTCGTGGTTAGCTTACTGTAGACCGCTTATTTATATTTTTAGCTGAGGTTAATATGAAATTGTCTTTAAATAAATAGGTGGTAAATAAATTTAGTAATGAGATTTCCTGCCGATAGCTTCACATTATAAGTTGTGTGCAGAGATAATTAATTCACTTAGTCTTTTGATTTGGTTTTAAATATAATGTACAGAACGTTCTTAGCACTCAGTTACTGTTTGATCTTTCCAGTATTTTCTAAAGTTTATGCACATACTTGATCTTGCTGATTTCACAGTTTCAGTATAATTCGATTCATTGCTTAATTACCTAAGTGAAATTGACCTTTAACTAGCCAGATGCTCCTTTAAGAATATTACCTCTTTTGTATTTCATTATAATTATTCAGCTGCACTTGTTCTTGACTTGAAAACTTGACATATATATTTTTATATGGAAATTGAATGGACTGTATGAAGTTTCTCTATATTATGCTAAATTGTGAGTTGATAATCATATTTCTGATTTATTGGCTATACATATGTTTATAAATATATTTTACCGCTTGAAATTATAATTGTATATATGGTGTTGAAATTTAACTACAGTGCATTTTGAGTCATATTTAAATTTATTTATTTCTATATATATTCCAAAATATAGCTTCAATGTTAAAGATGTCTCGTCTGTTAATATCTTATTGTTCTTCTTTCTTCACGCTCGATTTGCCGTCTCCTCTTGTCCTGCCTAAAATATAAATACCTACGATCTTCTACTTCTGGTGGCCCAACACAATTAGATATACAGCTTCCAATTCTCGAGCCTCGAGGCAAAGTTTTAATATGTTCATTGAGGTGTCTTTCCCTCAGGTTATAACAGATATCATTCTCATCCAATATTATGCCTTAAAGAAGTTAAATTCCTAACGTGGTGCAAGGGGATGAAAAGATTATCATTTTGACACCTCTTCCTACTAAGACGAAATAATGTTTTATCTATCCAAAATGCCTATTTAATAAATAATTATTAACACCGGAAGTATCATAAGAAGTTACCGATATAGTAGTGAACAATCTCAAGTCAGCAGACAGAATTCTGTGGTTTCGGGCTGTGGGCTTCATGAAACTAGGCCAGAAGAACAATTATTATTATCCTGAAGTAGAGGAGGGGAAGGATTAAGAGACGGATATCCCAACTGCTATATAGCTCAAGGAATTCGCTAATTTATTATTTCTGAGTGCCGCCGCCAACTGAGATGCTGTGAGACAGAGCTTCAATTATTTCTGCTTCAACGCTTAGGGCATATTGTCAGCTAGGGAGAGACCTCACTTTACATGTTTCATTAAAGCGGTTGAGAAATAACCTCTAGACAGGAAAGGCGCTCCGGCAAAATAAAAATCTACTCTTAATCGTTCAGTCATAAACGCAGGGAGGAAAAAAGTACAAATACTATCGGCGTATGTTTTGGCAACACTTTTTAAAAATAAAGTACCATTATTAGTGTCATGATCTCCTGTTCTTGTCGGGACAGTTGCCTTGTCTGCGCGGTTGCAGTAGGTTAAATGCGTACGTGACCATATGTTCATTGAGGTGTCTTTCCCTCAGGTTATAACAGATATCATTCTCATCCAATATTATGCCTTAAAGAAGTTACATTCCTAACGTGGTGCAAGTTATATTGGTTGTTATTGTAATGTAATTTCTATCAGATTCATTAAAAAATAATAATTTGACTATATTTATATTTATATTTATACAAAATATTTATACAAAACAAAACAAGACCACCCGAATGAGCATGCGCTCGTGCTCGGGCACAGTTCAGCCATTTACATTACAAAATACAAATTACAAAATACATAAAGAAAATATAATTAAATCAAAACCTAAAAAATAATAATAATAAAGAAAGAACAGAAAAGTAAAAAGAAAAAAGGAAAAGTAGTAAGAACAAAAATTGAAACCCTGAGTTATTACAAATAAAATCGTTCCTTAATTGTCTACTAAGTACAGAGTGAAGTAACTTTTGAACTATGAAATAAGATTTTTGATAAACTTATTGAATTTGTTGTTGTTCATAGGTACTATTTCTGGATGTGACCTAATTATAGAGTTATAGAGTCTTGGACCATAATAAATGCAATGTTTAGAGCCAGAAGAGGTGAAGTATTTTGGTTCTATTAAAGGAAATGTTTTATTTCTTCTAGTATTGTAGTTATGAGGATCCGATACATGTACGTTGCGGTATTTTTGAAAGTATTTTAAAAGTGTGACCTTATAAATTTTTTCTACAGTCATCACATTAAATTCAGAAAATATCAATTCTGTTGGATATTCTATAGGCTTTTTTAAACAAATTTTTATAATTCTCTTCTGTATTAGAATCAAAGAAGTCACTACAGAAGTGCCACTTCCCCCCCCCCCCAGCCAATGATACCATATTGGAGGACAGATTGTATTAGAGCTAAGTAGACTGTTTTTAAGACTTCAGTCGGTAAATATTGTTTTAGACAGACAAATTTGTATAATGTTTTTCTTAATCTGGTACATAAATATGTGATGTGTTTGTCGAATTTCAGATGACGATCTATAATAATACCAAGGTATTTGACCTGATTTGTCTCCTTCACAGCCTGGCAGGTACATGAATCAGATTCACAGTTGATATCATGTAGTCTTACGCACAAGTTTTGATCCATTTTTAATTGTGGAGTACCAGCAGTTGTTAATGAGAATGGAACACTGTTTGTTTTATCTATATTTAATACTAACCTATTACAGTCAAGCCAACTTTTAACTACTCTTAATCCCTTATTAGCCCATTTGTAAGTATCCTGCCAAGTTGGAGCGGAAAATAGCAATACGGTATCATCGGCATAAGAGTAAAGACGGCCATGGAAATTATTTAAGTCCAAATGCAGCAACTCATTTATGTAAATAATGAAAAGAATTGGACCCAAAATTGTTCCTTGTGGCACACCGGTATCCACATCTCTGATATCACTAAACTGATCCTTAATTTTGGTTATTTGCGTTCTATTATGTAAATAAGACCGAAATAAATTTAGTGCAGTACCTCTTACTCCACTTTGCTCTAATTTTTCTATAAGTATCTTGTGGTTTACAGTGTCAAAAGCCTTTTGCAAATCCAAAAAAATACCTAGACTTTTATTTCCCGCATCTAATTCTTCGATAACATTTCCTGTAACATTAATTATGGCATCATCTGTGCTCAAGTTATTTCGAAAACAGAATTGATTTGAATTTAATATATTATTTTTATTTAAGAAGTCCACCAGTCTATTTTTTATACATTTTTCTAACAGTTTCGATAGGCTAGGGAGTAAGGATATAGGTCTACAGTTATTTAAACTATGCTTTTCTCCGGATTTGTATATAGGTACTACGACAGCTTTTTTAAGATCATCTGGGAAAGTTCCTTGTGATAAGCAAAGATTAAAAATATGTTCGAGGGGCTTCGATATGCATTTAGAAATTGTTTTCAAGGTGTTGTTTGTTATTCCGTCCGTACCAGGGGCAACGTTATTTTTTAGTGAGATTATCATTTTATTTATTTCATCTTGGGTTACAGGGAGAAGAAACATTGACGAAAGCTGAGCAGGTTGTGGTATACATTTTTTATATTTAGGGATACTGTTTGGTGCTAACTTAATATTTGAAGTGATTCTTTTTCCTATTTTCGAAAAAAAGGAGTTAAATTCATTTGCAATTTGGTCACTTTGCTTAATTTTTTGTCCTTTTTCATTTATGATTTCTAAGATTGGGATTTTATTATTTGAATTAGTATCGGTAGCTTCATTGACAGTGGACCAGAATTTTCTAGCGTTATTTTTATGTATTTCAAATTTATTTTTGTAATAAGTAACTTTCATGGCTCGTACAGCTTTTGTTAATATATTTCTGTATCTCTTGTAGTATAATATTAGATTTTCGTTTGTAGGGTTTCTCCTAACTTTATTTGCCAAATTGTCCCTTGTCCGAATAGACAAAATTATTCCTCTCGTGATCCATGGCTTGATTTTCTTTAGTTTGCAAGGAACTTTTTTATTGTCAGTATATGAGCATTTGTTTAGATAATTTTGCAGCAAATCATGGAATATTCGAAAACTATTGTTAGCAATATTACAGTCCAATACATTTACCCATGTTTCTTTTTCTAATTCATAGATTAATTTGTTATAATTTACAAGCTTTTGCGTATATATATCAGATTCACAATTTTGTTTGGAAGAACTTACATTTATGCCGGTAGGTGAATAATTAATTTGGAACAAGGCGAAAATTGCATAATGATAAGTAATTGAGCTTTTATAAATTCCGGGTTGAAAACTACCATTACATTCATCTTTGTAAAATATGTGATCTAGACAAGAATTAGATGCAGGTCTAGTAATGGAATTTAAATACTTTTCGAAACCATATTCATGTAAAATATTTGTATACCTACTTCCAAACAAGTCGATATTTTCTTCTAGAATCTGTATATTAATGTCTCCAACAATGACATGTTTCTTACATTCTTTAATATTGCGTAATAATTATTCTAAGCTATCGAGAAAGGTATTTTTGCAACAATTTGGAGATCTGTAAATTGCTGTTAACATAAGTAGATTATTTTCATAATTAATTTTGAGATGAATTGAATTGCATTCGTCGATGACCATTTTTTCTTCTACTGTCACATTTAAATAATTTTTTACATAAACAACGAAGCCATCGCATTTACTATATTTATTAATTTTTGTAGTTTTTTTTATATCCAGGTAATTTGTATCCAGTGTCATGATTCAACCAGGACTCTTTAACAATGATATCAAAATCCAATGAGAAACTTTGCAGTAATGTACAGAGTTCCAGGTAGTGTTTATTTAAGCTGCGTATATTTAAATGAATTAATTTAAAATCATGCTGCTTGGATCGGATGAAATTATTACAGTAGTCGAGGTCCTCAAAGACAGCAGTTTTTACATTTTTAAAATTATAACTATTACTTAATTGGTTTATGAAGTTGTCACCCATTGTTAGAGGAATTAATCACAGATTTAAGCGAAACAATAACATCTGTACAATAAGAGCTTTTTAATAGAATACATGGTAAGAATATGTGATCAAGACATGAGTCTGAAGCCGGCCTAGTAACAGCATTTAAAAATTTCAAGTGGTTTTCTATAATGTATACATTAATATCCCTAGTAATCACTTGATTATTTATATTCTTATTGTTGACTAAAAATATTTCCAAATATTTCTATAATGCAGGATGTCACAAAATAACTCATAAATAAGTCAATACCTGCATTAATGGGTCCCCCCCCCCAAAAAAATCCATTTCATTACTGCATAACACCACGATTAATAAGGCGTCAGCTTTGGAAACCTGGCGTTTTGTAATTCTAGGGTTGTTTTAAACATTCCGTTACGTAAGGAAAATATTATGTAAATGGAAATTATAGAAAGTCAGATATATGAGAAGTGAGAACTCAAGATTTTAGCTTTATACATGTATAAGTTATTAGGTAGGCCTATACAGTATTTGAAAGATCGATTAGCACATTTTAACTTCTTAAATATCCTAAGGGTGAAATGGCGTACTTTATACTTTCATAGTAAAAAACAAACAAACAAACAAACAGACAAACAGCCTCCCAATGGAGGCAACCCAGTGGATTCAACATACTCACAAAATTAAAAATTGAAAAAAATAAGAGAAAAAGAACAAAAGTTAAAAAAGTACGTAGTCCATCAAAGAAAAGCATGGTTGTGATGGATTTAACATAATTTGTTAAGGACCGTTCGAACAATGGTGTCCCTAAAGGAAGCTGGTAGTTCATTTTCCTTTCTGAAGTCTTAGAAAACTTCTACGTAGTTCCACGGGCATCAATCAGAAGCCCATACTCTTTAAGGTCCAGCAGATACTATAGACGAGTTTCTAAATTCATCGGACTGATGAGCGATGGACTCCACCGACTGAAGGCTGGTTTTCACAAATTTTCCTCGATGGATTCATGATGGCTGATGAATTAAAAATATTCGTTGGCCAAAGCGATGTTTTTCGGGACCGTCAACATATTAACTACACATAAAATTGTAAAATACTAGCGATGGCATTGTTAGTAAATCCGGTTTATTATTTTCCCACTAAAAAGAGTATAGACCTAATGATCGATTTGAATTTAGGCCTACATTAAATCCAATGGAAACTGATTATAATAATGATATATTAAATAAAATAAATAAAATAAATAAAATCAGGTAAACTGATGTAACAAAGTGCCAGTATGTTTTTGTTTAATCAGTTATGACTGCAATTATGATATGCAGAATATGATTTTTGTAAATTGATTTCCAAGTTAAGCTCCAGATTTATTCATTAAGCAGGGATTACGGAAGAACGAAGGTCTAGTTTTTTTTAATTAGATTAAAATCTTCCAGCATCAACTGAACTGTACAGATTTGTAATATCATGACAATCGCACACTCACATAAAAATACCAAAAAAATTCAAATTGGCCGGTTTCGGGTTTTGAACCAGAATGTGAGGCCAAAGCGTTACCATCTCGGCCACCGGGGTCATTTTAACGGTCTAGTTGGATAAGCGCATGTAAATCAACAGTGTTTTTTGTCATAGCTACCTGTATTTTAATTTCCAAGGCCTTATAAGATCACAGTAAAACAATAGGCAGTGTTGTCAAGATAACTGATTTTCATTTTTTTAATAAATTCTTTCGAATACGTATATTACCATAAAATAGGCACTAAATTGAGCATTACTCCGAAACAGGTCAACCGATTTTATCCATTATAAATAGTCGTCTTCCCATGGACATTATAAATGCGTATACGATGTTTCATAAATATACGATAAAGCGTATTTGAGTTATTGCGCCTTTAAAATAGACACTAAATTGGGGTTTACTCCGGTACCGGTCAACAGATTAGGTTCAAATTCAATAGGGCACTTCTCATGAACGTCATAAATGAGTACACCAAGTTTCATGGAAATCCGATACAGCGTATTTCAGTTATGGTGCCTTTCTAATATAATACTATTAAAATAGGCACTAAATTGGGCATTACTCCGGTACCGGTGAACCGATTTGGTTCCATAACAATAGGGTTCTTCCCATTGACATTATGAATGTTTATACCAAGTTTCATGAAAATGCGAAAAAGCGTACTTGAGTTATGGTGCGTAGACGCTGTTCAGTTATGTTGTGATCTTTTTAGCTGTTAATATTTTTATAAGAGCTTATTGCAAAATGTTTAATTTTATTATGATGGATGGTTGGTTTGATTTCTTTCTGCTTTTCGCCCGTTTTCAGGGGGCCTTGCGTTCTCCTCATTATTTTTAAGGACAGTTGAATTTCTCTACAATATGTTTTTATATTGTTAGCTTTCTTTTTTTCTTCTTGTTCGAATAACATTCTTCTTGGTTCGTCGCCATCTTCAATACGTCTAGCAATTGCCTTTACAATTTCTAGTGGCAATTTATTGGGTTATTTCACCCAATTATTAATATATTCAGAAGTCAATGCTTCTTAACTTGATTTTAAAGCTATCATGCATTTTTCCTCATTGAAGGAATATTTCTAACAAGATTTTCAAGCATACTTGTGTCAACGCTATTTGTTCCAGAGGGATTATCTTTTCCTGGTTTAATTGAACTTCAAGAATAGTGATATGAATAATTAAAAGCTTGAAGATTATTACTTATTAAAACTGTGAGTTAATTATCTCAATAATAACGAATTGCTTAATATAGCTTGTTATTTAGCCATTGCGACGACATTTGCAGTGATTTTATTAATCAGTGGCTAACGTTAAATGCAAATGATATATATTTTAGCTAGCAGCAGCTACTATCTAAGGAATCATTTATGTCTATTGTTGAATTCTATGAAGATTATTTATACGCCTCAAGTTCTGACAGAAGTGTCAGTGGTCCTCATCATTCACCAGAGTTAATTAAACGTCTTGAAAACTACTGATGTCTTCGCATCGCTACCATTTAGAAAGGATTTACCTTTGTTAGCGAAGAAGCCTCAAGATAAATATTGTATTTTGTGATTATTGTTTGCTCATAAAGCCTATCGAAATGTATAGCGTGTGTTCAATCTTTGTCACCCTTAATTAATTGTTTTTACAGTCCACTGTCAACGCACGTTATACAGACGCACGGACAGACGGACAGACAGACGGACAGACATTTTTTCGTCCCCCACACAATCTCATAAAGTACCATACTGGCACTTAATAAAGAAAAGTGAGATCTACTTTAAATTAACATCTTGTCACAAAGACAGACTCACTGATATTTTATTATATAAAATTGATTTATCACACAGTCTGTGTGTTTTATACTATACACATTACAGTACTGTATTTATGTTTTCAAATTGACCCGAAATTAGTAATATTATTTTATATGGTTTTTGTTTTATAATTTTAACTATTTAAAAGAAAACTGAAATAATTTAAGTGTGAATTAAAATGCATGCCATTGTAAGAATTTACTAAGGATGCAAACTAATAGGTCTATACTGTCTTTGCTTCTTCCAGTTTTAGCCCTTTATGAGGAATAGCGAATCCTCAAAAATAAGTTTAATTGCTATTTATGTTTCTGTAATTTTGTCTACGTTATGCGGTTATGAATGTGAATCTTATATGCACTGTCTCACTGCCTTCTATATCTTACAAGCCATGCTGCTTGAAATCTGGCAACACAGGAGGTAGTCCTATCTGTGGGAAGCATTTGAATACGTTTTTATTGCAGATAATTTTCTTCATCACAAATACTGACTTTATTTAGGCCAAATCAGTAGGCCTATATTACATAGCCTATACTTGTGATGTGCATAATAACGTAACGCGCGGTGACTCCACATATCTGAAGGAATTCGTAGTTTTCAGTGTCTCCTCATTATACGTTATGATGTCGCGTTTTTTCTTATTTTATTGGTAATAACCTCACTTATCCTGTTAGGCCTACGAGCTCTGTTATTTGACCCACAACAGAGTCATATTTTATTAAGCTGCTACACTTCTCTGGGTCATTTTGTACCACCACTGAGCTAGTTGTCCCAGGTTTAATATAACCTAGAACACTGATATCTCTTTTCTTGTCACATGCACTTTGTGGATGACTACGCCCATGACTGTCACTGAAAAGAATAACTTTGCCTAATTCCTTGGGAACACTCAGCTTTCCGTTATTTGCTGTCAAGTCATTCATTCGTTCATCCTCCGGTGGGGAACTGTGTTGATTCGCCAGCACATTTGAGGTTAAGGTTTGAATCCCGTTCATTACCTTCACAAAACTGTAGGAAAACGCTGGTAGTAATATTGGGAGGATAGGAGATTGCATATACTACGATTTGGCGTCTGCCACATTGAGATCAATTAGGCCTACTCTGAGCAGCTTGATAAAAGTTCATAGCCTACCAGTAAAAGTGACTCTATTTCTCTTCAATTCTTCTTTAATACCAGCCAATTCTTCCTTAAGGTCACTAATATACCGTATCTCACTCGGGTATTCGTTTGTAGCTGATGGACACGAAATTCTTCTGTGAAAAACTGTTCTCTGGTGTACTCAATTAGAGGTGACGGTGTATATAAATCTCTCATTATGTACACGGTTTTTACCTTCCCTATGCTCTCCAGTTGCTCTTCGGGTGTATCCAGATGTTCTCTAAACAATAGGCGATGACTGGGATTAGCCTACTTTAAGCTGAAATATGCTTAATTTTTCGATGATTCTGATGTAGTTCATTGCTTTATTTACGACATGTTCATAGCCGATAGGACTACCGAAGCGATGTTGCCAGATTTAACAGCATGGCTTGTAAGAAATAAAGAAGGCAGTGACTGTCTCCATTACAAAATTTTGAATGGTCAATTCTCATAATGGCGGTGATTCATCTGAACCCATTGACCTCCATATATGCCTGGACTTAGCACTAAATACAATCCCCTGTACTAAGAAGTGAGGCCACTTTTTCGACTAGTCTCGCACGGAAACTTTGGCAAGAAACTATTTGTCTGCTCAATACGAAACGTCAAATCGCCTTTCTTGTATGGAATTATCACATGTTTGGTTTGGAAATTGAAGATGTTGTTGACGAATGATTGTAAGACAGTTCTTCTTGCGTGCATTATAAGAATAATTAATATTAATATATTTAATTATAATTAATTAATTTGATTATAATTAAGATAAAATTAATACGTATGTTTTTTTTACCCGAGACTTCTGTCGTTTCCATACACGTAGGCCAAAAAAATAGCATGTATTCAATACTACACTTATTACATTAAATTAATATTACGTTGAAATCTTTAGAAATTGAAATATATTGTTCTACTTCAAAATCGTCATCATTCATTTTAAGTGTATTTTATTGTGATAATAACGTTTAATATCATATTTAGTCATTAATCCTTAATCCAGATGTTAGCAATTTTTAGGATAGGCCTATATCATAATTCAGGTAGGATGGCAATGCAATAATTACAGATACAAATAATATTAAGGCCGAATTTACGTGTAGACACAAATCAGGAAATGCTAGTTTTTATGCAGGTAAGAAACTCTTATCTTCTCGTCTAATGTCCACAAATCCAAAAATAAAAATTTATAATACAATTATCCTGCCGGTTGTATTATATGAGACATTATGTGAGACATGGTCGCTTTCTCTTCGCGAAGAACAATATCTGAAAGTGTTCGAAAACAGGGTGCTTAGGAAAATATTTGGGCCTAAGAGAGATGAAAATGGGGACTGGAGAAAACGGCTTGATGACGAGCTTCATAACCTGTACTCGTCACCGGATATAGTAAAGCTAATTAAATCATGGAGGATGAAATGGGCTGGACATGTTGCACGCATGGGGGAAGAAAGACATATTTAAAAAATATTTACGGGGAGACTCGAAAGGAATAGACCACTTGGAAGACCTAGACGCAGGTGGGAGGACAATATTAGGATAGATTCAAGGGAGGTAGGATTTGAGAGTGATGGTTGGATGGAGATAGCGCAGAATAGGGTTGGATGGCGGACTCAAGTAAGCGCGGCAATGAACCTTCGGGTTCCATAAAACAGATAATATTCATTTAGCTTGCTTAGGAATTGTCTATTGCCATTGAGTGAGTAAGTAAGTATCTTCAGATTATGTAAAGACTGCCTATTATGCATTTTTTCAGAGCATAATAAGGTGTGATCTAGTAGTAGCCTATGGGGAAATGGTGTAGAAATTAATCAAGTATTAGTTATCCAGAAAAAAGCAATTAGAATAATAACCAATGCTAAAAAATTAGATCATTGCAAACCACTATTTATTGAGACAGGCTTACTAACAATAATAAATTTGTATATTTTTGATGTCTTGTCATTAGTAAAATATATAACATAAAAAGCTATCAAACACGAAGTGCTTATTTATCACACCAGAAATCACTTCACTTCACTTCACTTTTATTTTATTTATCGACGTCATACCCGAGGATTTTGACGTCCGTACATGTGGTTGATGTTATTAAATAAAAATTATGTACTTTGTATGTATTATCTATCTTTTACAGTTTCATTTTGCACTTATGTAGGAATCTTGATAATGCGCTTGCTGCTTTGTGTGGTTGATCCTCAGTAAATGCTGTTAAGTTCCAAGGGCTGTACCCATATGCTGTACGTATTTCGTTATAAAAGTCATGAGTTCTAGTATTAGCTTCTGGACAGGAAAAAAGTATGTGTTCAATGGTGCCAAGCTGACCACAGTGGCATTGTGGAGAATCCTTCCTTTTGATCCTATGTAGATAGTATGGTGTGATAGCCGTTTTGAATTTCACTTTATATAAGATGGATATTTCGGAACGAGAAGCAGGAACTTTTAGGAACCAGGGTTTATCTTGCTTCGGAGGGGTAGACGATGTGAGATGTAATCTTGTATATTCATTGGATATTTTTCCTGAGCATGGAGTTCAGTAGCCTGTTTTGCTAATTGGTCAGCAATTTCATTGCCTCTAATATTATGATGACCTGGTATCCAAACAAATCGGAGAGAGTTATTAGCAAGGATTCCTTTGATCAATTGTTTAATACTGACTTCAAGCCATGAGAACTTAGTGTGTATATTATTAGTAGTTATTGATTCCAGAGCGCTTTGTGAATCGGAGAAAATAATTATATTAGCACCTTGTATGTTTCTAAGGCTCATGATCGCCTGACGGATTGCTATGATTTCTGCAGTGTATACGCACCAGAAATCAAAATAAATTTGGGACAACCTTATATAACAAATTACCATATAAACTTCAAGAAATGTCCCCAAATTTGGTTTCACAAAAAACTATATTCCTAGCTTTAAAAAATCCTTTTTTATAATGTTAAAGAATACTTAGAATCATATTTACATATAGAATACAGCAACTTAGCGTAAGTAATTGCATGTGTAATCTGTAAGTATATGTTGTTCATTTAGTGTCACTTGGGTTATGGCATAATTTTGACTAATGTAATTAAGCTTGTAAGATTGTAAATATTCATAGCTTAGGTTCTTAAAGATGTGTATTAATGTAAATAGCTAATGTGACCGATTGCAGTTGGTACTGCCTAAAAGTGTTATCAAATATCAAATATATTTTAATTTCTAAACATTTCAACGTAATATTAATTTAACTTAACTCTTGACAATGAAACGAATAATTATACCCGCGCGCCACTTCTTGGGCGCTGGATTTACGGGGAAGTGAGAGTCTGGGAGAACAAAACATAGCTAGTCCGCCAATCTTTCTGCAGTGTTGTCAACCAAAGAAATAACGTTTCAGCAGAATCGCGCGTATGGTATTTTATGTAGTGACTTTAATATACAACGATTTTAATGCAGTTCAATAATATAACGTGGTAACGGTATTGCGTAACAATTCATTACACGTTATCAAATAAGTCATCAAGTAAGAATATTATACATAATATAGGCTCAATATTTTTACACTGGATGACTAATTTTAAGCATAAAGAAGAGTCTTAGCAGAACATGCTTCACCATTTAGTGTTGTAAAACGTAAGAGAGATAAGGTATCTAAAAGTGGAGAAAACTATAGGCCTATTTTTAAACATATTTAATACGTTTTGTGAAAAGTTCCCTCAACTTTCAGTCCATGAAATTGACATCAGAGTTCACGGGATCGTCAGAAATTAGCACATACGGAATTCTTAAAGAGGTGTGAAAGTGTTGGATGTACAATGAAGTATTTGTGAAATCAGCAGCTCGAAAGGTTGTATTTTTCCCCATAACGCTATGCGTCAGATAAGATAATGTCAATAAATAAATAAATAAATAAGAATCCTGACACAGAATGAAAGCTTAGTATTGAAGCCACTAGATGTCAGGGTGTATAGCGTACTTCGTGTTTCAATGTTGTCAGCTTTACCTACGAAGTTGAACGAAACCTACCGAATGAGGACTAGGGAGCCGAGCGCCCAAGAAATCGCGCGCGGGTAGTATTCAAATATCACACTTAACTAGTAAAGAATAAAATAGTTTAAAACATAAGAATCTGGGCCCTAGTAATAAATGTTGTATTGAATACGCGCGAATTTGTCGGTTAGACTTACATAATGAAAAGAGAAGTCACGGGTAAAACCATTCGTATTGCAGTGGCGGCTCGTGGCCGGAAAATTAGGTGAAGAGAAAAAAAAATGCCACATGCTTATGTTAATAACGGAATTCACCCATGTCTTGTATACCAAAACAATCCTTCTGTAGCCCTTTAAGGCTGCAAACTTGTCGGTGGAATCATCATAGAATGGCTGTTTTTCTTCTAGCTGCAGTAGAAGTTCTTTCTGAATTGAACTATTCGCTAATCAAGATACTTGTCAGATTAGTATCTGGCAGCATTTTTTATTCTTCATTTAGCAGGCATACGTCGTGATCTGACAGCTGGCACAATTATGATTTGATTTTAAACAAGGCGGGTAAGAATTTAGTTATTATTTATAAAATCTGATAGCCTACATTTTATTCATGGAATACTCTTAATAAATCCCACTCGGGATTAAGAGTTTCATGAGATAAATTCTATCCTGCTTCTCCGCCGCGAATCTTTCTATGTTTATCGTAATTATTATTCTCCTAATCAGATTATTCAGAATATTCCATTCATGCGATGCGGACTTGGTATTGACTAATAATCTTTAGCAATCGACCAATTACTGTTGTTTATCTTATAAGTTATTATGCTTGCGAAGGTCGGAAAGACGCAATTTTTTTCTAGATGACACACTAATGTTTCTTCCTGGATGAATACTAGAAATATGAATATTTAAGTTGAATCTTCTTTTAAATGTCTTATAAATCACACAAGTCAAATAAACGAAGGTAATATTGTGGCATAAAATCTATACTTAGAAATTACTAATGAATGAGGGCGTATAACCTAAATAAGTATGATTTTAAATTTATACATAGCTTACTTAATATTACGGAAAATTACTCACAGATGGAAGTCAGAAATATCAATAATGAAGACAAACACTTGTAACAACATTTAGCTCCCGAACTACTAACAATAAGCGAAATTAAAATCACACAAATCAAGAAATAAGACAAACATGACAACTGCACCTGCACTTTAGCGCCAAAACTGCATCAAATTAGCTCAAAGAGAGGAAGGAAAGATTCGGGAGGCCATCGGAAACAAGGAGTCCCCTGAAAGATTCGGGAGGCCATCGGAAACAAGGAGTCCCTTGATCGGAAACATTCGTATGATCAAATCTCAAACAGTTGCGCAGTAGAAGTGCTCAAAGGAAGAGCACAACTGTCTGGAGATTCTTGTACTGGCGAAGAAAATGCCTGAACAAGAGGGACTGCTTCAGGGGTAGTCTGTTCCCGTCACCACGAGGCTGTGGTTTAAGCGAGAAAACTGCTGCTTTCCAATCCTCATTTTTAGTGCAACAGACTACCCATGCAACGGAGGGAGTGGTTTCCAGTTCACCTTCACCACGGCCGACTTGAAACACGTTGTCGCTTGCAGGATCTCAGTGTCTCCTAGCTTTGACACCAGGTGGTGACAAGGCGGGCAATTCAAAACTACAGATACATTTATAGTAAAAACCAACATTCGTGATATTGAAAATAAACTTTAAAAAAACGTATTGTAAAGGAAAAATACTGGTGAAGTGCTACTTCACCTACTTCTCCTGAATAGCCGCCACTGGTATTGATAAAAATAAATTATTTGGAGTTAAAGGCAAGGTAATGTTCACTCTATCGTAATACATTTTCAGGCATATAGGCCTACTTGACATTTCTTGCTGAGCAGACAAATAGCTTCTTGCCAGATTTTACAGGCGGAGCTAGTCGAAACAGTCGGCCTCACTTTCTGTGCTGGAGTGCTAACTCCAGTTCTGTTCCAGCCCAATGTCTGAACCATCGGACGTTAAAGTACGATGGAACCGATGTCAGTCGAACCAGCGCTAACTTATCAGAACCCAGAGAACGCTTTGATGGATTGCCAATGGATTCCTTAAATCAAATTAAAAACGCTCTGATGAATGCTCGATGCCATCGGATGGACCCACTGATGAATTTAGAAACTCTCCTTATTTATCCTTAAAATATTCTTCGGTAGGCTGGTAAATGTTAATTTTCTTAGGCCTATCAAGTTTCTTAAGGATCAATTAGCAATTGTCGTTATCTCATAGCTACCTAGGACCTTAGGATAAATTAACATTTTTAATACTTATGTGATATCTCAATAATCGATTAGTAAATTTTACACATACAAGACAACATAGTCCAGTCGATATAATGAAAAAAAAAGGGGGGTAGCTGGAAAACATTTCGAAGTTAATGAAATTTTTACAGGTTATTTGGAGGTACTCTAGGATGTCTATCTTAAGTTTTCGACCTCGAGGACCCTGTGCTAACTTGGGGGGAGGTCAAAAACCTCAAAGATGTTGGACTTTTTTCAGTTTTTCGCTTATATCTCGTAAACTAAGCATATTTTGCGCACCATAGTACAATACAAAGTTGTAGAACATTAAATTTGCTAAACTCTGGTTGATTAAACGAATTTGTAGACCCAACATTAACCGAGATACGGCCGATGAAACTTAGACCAAGTTTCTCGAATTGTACAAAAATATTCGAAAAACGAAGGTTTTGGCGCTATAACTATTTATTACCATCATTTCCATGTTAATTATGTTAATCACTAATTAATATCAACATATTGGAATATCTATCACCCCCTCCCTCCTTCCCCTCTTCCCACCCCTTCCCCTAACCCAAACGTGAAGATGCCTCATTTTAATGTAAGAAATGTATTTTAAGAAACCTTCTCACACCAAAAACCCTTTCGTTGTATACACAATGTGATGTCACCGGAGGGGGGTCTATTGTCGATGCTGTATGATCATTCCTTCCTATCGTGGGTGAAGACGTAGATTTTGGCGCCAGAAAAGGCATTGTCATTGATGGTGGGTTTCTATTGCATAGGGTTGTTTGGACCAAGTCAAGTGAAGCCACATTTCAGGTAGTCTGCCAAAACTACATGGATTACGTCCATAGGCACTTCGGTAGCAATGTCATAGTGGTTTTTGATGGTTATCCTGTTGGGATAAACTACCAAAGCACCAAAGCAGCTGAACGTTATCGGCGTTCTTTTGCTGCACTCCTCAACAAAGTTTGTCTTTTCCAAGACAACTTTGATTAGCAGGATTTCGCAGGCGAAATTTTTTTCCAATGATACCAACAAGATGAACTTCATAACCATATTGAAGAGTGAAATGGAAGCCAAGGGGATCCAAGTGAAGCAGGCAGTAGAAGACGCCGATGTAATGATTGTGGATGCTGCTGTCTTAGCTTAGCTGCTGACAAATATGATAGTGCATCATAACAGGTTACGACATATATCTTCTGGTGCTACTCACTGCTTTGGGTTCTTCCAAAAAAGACGTCTATTTCCAGAAGAGTGGAAAGGGTAACATCCAAACTGTGCTGTATTCATCCCATTCCTTCAAGTACGAACCACAGGATATTCTTTTCCTGCATGTGACACCACCTCAGCACCTTTTGGTATTGGAAAGAAGAAGGTGATGCAGATGTATAGCAAGAACTCTAGCCTTTCAGAGATGTTGGCGATTTTTAAAGACCCCGACGCAACTCCAACTCAAATCGCTGATGTTAGAAAGAAATTTCTTGTTTTACTGTATGGAGGGACTATTGAACTTGACAACCTCGAAGACCTGAGGTACAGCATTTTTTCCACAGTCATGGCAAAGCCGAAATGTCAACTTGCCAGACTGCCACCAACCAGAGATGCCGCCAGGATGTACTTGCAAGTCCAGGCGTGGATGGGAAACCAAGGGAGAAATCAGAAGTTGCCTTCTGTATGGGGATGGAAGCTTACCAAATGAGGTGGGTATTTTTATGCACTTTGTCAATACTAAGTGATGCTGTAATAGTACATTTTCATTCTTAAAACTTGCCACACGATATCTTATTGCTTTTCATTCTTGTAACAACATATAATGCACGTGCCTTAATTGAGTGCAGTATGCAAGCACTGCGTGGGAACAGCATGCTAAAACTCCCCTCAGCCTCAGTGAGAGGCTGAGGCCTCAGACGAGAGTGAGGATCCCACTGACGTATCCATGGACCCCGACAATGATGATGACGACGACGACGACGAGGAAGGTCCGGCAGCCCCCAAGCGCTCCAAGATTTTCGTAGCCTGATACACTATGTACTAATTATTTGAAAATAATTCTACGTTGGTCATAACACCTGCAATTATCTTAATTATTTATAATTATGCACTAATTTATGATTTTTTGTAAATAAATTCTATACTTCTATAAACTTTAATTCTTGGTTACTAATTATTTATTTTAAACTACCTGACCTAAGTTTATTGAGGTTCAAGATTATGGGTTAACAGGAATTCACAGTAGGGTGATAACCAGGCACGAAAATATGTAAATAACTGCAAATCACAATAGGCTCTAGGTCAGAGGATCCCCCCACCCTCCGGTGACATCACATTGTGTGTACAACGAAAGGGTTTTAAGTGTGAGAAGGTTTCTTAAAATGCATTTCTTACATTAAAATCAGGGATCTTCACGTTTGGGGGAGGGGGAGGGGTGGGAAGAGGGGGTGGAGGAAGAGGGTCATAGGTATTCCAAGATGTTGATATTAATGAGTGACTAACATAATTAACATGGAAATGATGGTAATAAATAGTTATAGCGCCAAAACCTTCGTTTTTCGGATATTTTTTTACATTTCGAGAAACTTTGTCTAAGTTTCATCGGCCGTATCTCGGTTAATATTGGGTCTACAAATTCGTTTTTATCAACCAAATTTTAGCAAATTTAATGCTCTACAACTTTGTATTAGTACTATGGTGCACACAATATGCTTATTTACGAGATAAAAGTGAAAAACTGAAAAAATTCCAAAAATTGAGGTTTTTGACCTCCCCCAAGTTAGCACAGAGTCCTCGAGGTCGAAAACTTAGGATAATAGAGTATCCCCAAATAACCTGTAAAAATTTCATTAACTTCGGAATATTTTCCAGGTAAAAAGTGGATATCGACAGGACTAACATAAGTTACATAATGTGAGGATATAATTTAATGAAATTGAAGTTGTATCCAGTGAATATGGGTTTCTATACAAGGGGTAGTATTTTTAACATTAGCAATAGTATTAGCCAAAACTGTGGATAGCTTATCGACTATTGGCAAATACTTGGTAATATTAACAGTGGATAGAACAGCCCGAACTCTGTGGAATCCCAATGAGAGCTACTACTTCTTTTAACAAAGTATATCAGTTCTCCTCACTAGGCTGATAGCACCGTTTCCAGACCTCCCTACCTAAGAGAAATCCAAGGCTGCGGCGGTCGAACTCTGGTCTGCGAATAGTCAATAATGCTAACCACTTTACCATTCACCTGACAGGCGATATAGTCCTATGCCATTTTAGAAAATCGCAACTGAATGTAAAGACCATTGTTAAGGAATGAAAAATACGAAAGTGCAAGGTTGCATTTTACAGTTCGAGGACGACAGAAGAGAAAAAGAGACTCAGCCATTTCATGAGCACTGTTCAGTGAGGTTGCATTATCTGGTTTTTACGGATGGACAAGTATGCATCTCGCAACTCAATACTGAGAGAGCCTGTGTGAAAATAGCAGAGATGTCTGGTTTGATCATTGGCATGAAATGTTACATTACATTACTGCTGGTTAGTCACTCGTTTAAGATAAAACTTTAAAATCCCTTTGTTTTACGAACGTTTGACTCTTAGCAGTGCAACTTGGCATAGTAGCTCTTTGAGTATGCGCTGCGCTTATTAACCTTTCTTTTGATTTGAACAAATAACATCTAAGAATGACGTCGATAAATTGTTCCTGTGCAAGAAGTTCTTCAAGATGGTCTATGTCGGAAAAAAACTCATAAATTTCAGCCTCTGGACTAAATTCCCCGGCCCATTCAGGTCCAAAAAATACCTTAATTTCCTCAAGCTGGTCGTCGAGGCACTGGGTTTTCCTCTGACCACTACAGGAAAATAAGGGTCTAACCAAATTAGTATTTGGCAAGGAAACCTCCTAAAGCCCTGTACTTCGTACGTGATGTTAGTAGGCTATACCCACCCACTATTATTATTTTTATTATTCTTCTTTTATTATTATCATCATCATTACTATAAAAATTATTATTGTTAAAATTATTTTTATTAAAAATGTTATTATCAATAAAATAATAGTAATACTAATAATAACAATAATTATTATTATTATTATTATTGAAGAAGTCCACTCTTAATAGGACCAGGTAACAACGACAGAATAACCCATTTTCGACCATAACATTGACCTTTACAGAATCTCCTACTTTTGGCCACAACATTGGCCTTTTGATTCGTTATTCGTTAATAACGAATCAAACAGGCCATTGAATGAAAGGAGTGGTTGGTACCTGGTGAATCGCCTGTATAGTAGGCCTATGGTGACACTATAGAGGCGATAACGGAGCCAAAATCTGTGTTTCATTTTTGCGATATTTCTGATATGTGCAAGGAGTAATTATACTTTTCTTAACATGAAAGGAAAGACAGAAAATTCCATCCTTCGCGTCCTCGTCGCGGTTCCGGAAATGCTGCGGATTATTTTACCACAATCTGCAGCAGCTAAGGAGAAGGGGTGAAATCGTTTGTACTTATTTTAACCAAACTAGTATAATAAAGAGCTTGTGTGTGTATGTATGTGTATGTATATATATACATATATATATGCTGTATATATATATATACATACACGAGGGTCATTCAATAATAATTAAAGAGACAAATTGACCTGGAGAAAAAACATTTAGTTTTACAAAACAACTTTTCCTATTTTTCAACATAACCCCCAACAACATTTATGCACCTGTCCCAAAGGGTTACCAGCTTTTTTATACCGGCTGCAAAGAATTCTTTGTCTTGGTGTCGGAGCCAATTTCCCACAAATTTCTTGACATCCTCGCTATCCTGGAACTTCTTTCCGCGTAAAGCCTCCTTTAGTGGACCGAACAAATGAAAATCAGAGGGGGCTAAATCGCAACTTCAACAGGCCGGCCAGAACGATGTTCGTCAGTCACTGAGTCTCGACCACTTTTGAACTCTTCTACCCACTTGTAAAAATTTCCACGGTTCATACAACTTTCACCATATACTTTAGTCGTTCTAGAGTATATATTAGATGGGTTTTCACCTTCAGCAATAAAAAAACGAATCACAGAACGATGTTCAACCAATGTGGAATTTTCAAGAAGACCCAACATCGTTAAACTTAATTTTGAGGTTATAAACAGAGCAATGTTGATCCATCAGCTGATTATAATTCATCCCAGTGATGCCAACCTAAAATCCTAAATGTAACAAACTTGTAGGCCTACTACCAACCATCTTTTCCCCAGAACAATTTGTCTCTTTAATTATTCGAATGGCCTTCGTATATATATATATATATATAATTGATATACAATGCGCTACAGATGGTTAAGGCTCGAATTCTTATGAGATCATTGGGATTATTCAAATAACCTATACTTCGGGTTGACTCAGAATCTTACAGAAATGAGTAGACTACGGTTTTCTTCTTTATCATGGCTTAGATATTTTGGTCTGTTCCGTCTACAAGTCTAAAATTGAACTCTCCATTTAGTTCTATAGTCGTTTATTGATTGTAAAATACACGGCATGTTTACTTCATTTTTAATAATAACTTCATAATAATTTCATTTTTTAAAGTTCGTGGAGAGAATATACTGCTGTGGTGTTAACAGTTTCATTTCTGCTTCCACTATTATTCGTCCATGCTACTCTGCCAGTGTCCAATAGGCCTATTGGTACTTCTGTACCAAACAAAAGGGCTGACAGTGCCTTTACTTTATACAATTTTAAAATGGTTGTCTTGCCTTACTCTTCTTAGTGGTGTTGATTTAATTGAACCCAAGATTTGTTGAAATCTAGCAAGTTTTGTGTCAATATCCTTATTTTGGTTATTGAATAGGTGACATCTTAAATAATTAAATGAGCTAACCTGTTCTATTGTCTCATTATTTATTTGGCTGTTATGGGCTTTGCTTATTGAAAAGCGAGGCCTTTTAGCTTTTGGAATGGACATATTTAGATTATACGTTTTTGCTATATCTACTTAATATACATACAGTTCTCTTTGTAGATCATCTCCCGAGCTTGCTAGTACATACTACTTGATCATCAGCAAATACAATTGTAATTTATATAAAATTTTCCTAAGACGTAGTTTCGTTTTGAATTAATGTGCAATTCCCTAATGACTTCGTCCAAGTATAAATTGAACAATATATGTAAAAGTGGACACCCTTTTCTTATTCCTTAAGAAACAAATCAAATGAGTACGGTATCAGGAGCAAAGACTGACAACCATGCCACCTACGTCTACTGATGTCTAGAAACGTGAAAGCCTCAACCTATACAGGCTTACACATGTTTTGTCACTATCATTAAAAAGAGTAACTTCAGGTTACATGAATAATAATCAGCCTAGGGATATTGAAAATGCTGAAAAATATATTGTATTAGATTTAAAAAACGAAAGTACTGAATGTTGAATCTGAAATTTGAAGTTCTATTTCTACTTGTTTTACTTTTATGGCAGAGGTGATCATTAGAGACCGGATGTTAGGCAAAATGGCTATTCTTAACCGTTATAGATATCATAAAAATGACTTAATAGAAGTTCAAGATACTATTCTTAGAGCTGTTTTTCATAAAGTTAACTCTGCCTATTTTTGCCTATTTCAACTTATAATGCCTACAAATGCCTATTTCCGCTTTTCCGAAGAAAAAAACAGCATTTTATTGAAAATTTACATAAAAATTTGTGAAATTCATGCAATTTGCATCTCATGGGTTAATGACATTACACCCACTGTCAGAAGCCTTAATAATTATAAATTATAATAAATTATTAAGAGACATAGGAATGAGTCTTAGTGGTGAAAACAGTGTTTCAATTGATATTGATCCACAATTTCTTCCACTCTACAAGTACGCTCCGATAACGTCTGTAGAAGTGGAAAGGTCGTTTTCGGTACTAAAAAATGTACTGTCTGATATTAGGCATAACCTAAGAGTAGAACATTTGAAAAAAGTACTGTATCTTGTTATTATGTGTAATCAATGATGTTGGTTAATGATTGGCAAAAGGTGTTTGTAAAGGTAATATTGTGCGTTGAATGTGGTACCGGTACAGTGCTCTAATGAAATGAACAATATTGTTTATATAAGTGTTTCGGTTAGATCCATCTATATTATGTGTATGAGGTAGGTCTATGTTATTTTGATTAAATACTCCATGATTTAAATATTTTATTTCAATTAGTAACAAGAGACATTGTGCCCCTTATAGGTCACTATTACATATGTCGGAAGCTTAGGACATATGATTTATGAAGTAGATCGGGTTTCGACCATTTTTAGCCAAATCTGTGACGCTACTGTTTAAACTTTATGACTGGGCGCCCATTATTCCCTTATGAAACACAGAAATGATTAATAGCAATTACAAGAAAACCTAGGAAATTAGCAAAATGCATAAAAAGAGTTGGAATTTTCTAGAAAAGCTTTATTCATAAATATAACATTTTTGGAATGTAGAATTGGAAAATATATATTATATGTGTAAAAACGACAACTCTCAGCTTATATACAAACTGCAATAAATACCAATAATTTAATAATGTAAACTTCTTAACACATTCTTAAAATGGAACATCTAAAACCCATTTGAGTTCATAAAGCCTGCACATAAGTATTCTGAAACTTTATTCCTTAATGTTAATCAGCCTGTATTAAATAATAATAATAATAATATTAAATAATAATAATAGTTTCTATTTAAATCACTCTGTATCTAATAGGGAGATTTCCAAATGACTAGAAAAAGCAGAAAATATTGGTAATGCCAATAGATATGAACCCATAGAATCATGCTAATCCAGGCCTTTCCAACTCGAGCACTCTGCGCTGGTGCGCACCATCGCAGCACCCAACGGCAGCCCGGTGCTCTCCTTCCCCATTAGTGGTGTGCGTCAGACAGCACAATGGGTAGCTGACTTAGCTTTTTTTGGTGGATGTAACGTCTTATTTAAATGATTTAAATATTTAGTTGCAAGGGAGAAATTAGTTAATTAGCACCACGTGTGACAGAATTAAGGCTTTCAAAATGCAGAATTTATTATTTCAAGATCAACATAAGCCGGAAATTTTGACAATTTTCCTTCATTAAAATCATTAAATTTGACTATTTACGAAAACTTTGGAGAGTATCAGACGTCGTGACAGAATTTGCACGATGAATTCAATGTCCATTCAAAGAAATTAATGATATGGCACCTCAACTTGAAACATTTATGACACCATATTTTGTCCTGAAAATAATCATCATGTTTTCAAACGAAGGTGACAAAAGTACAGATACACCGACGATTTGCTTTCATTTTACAAAGGTATTCATCCACAAAAATTTCCCAAACTTCACGCACTTGCTTTAAAAGTTACGCCAGTGTTCGAGACAACTTATGCATGCGAACAGACGTTTTCAATTATGAATTTAAATAAAAGTAAAACCAGGACTTCTCTGTCTGGCATTGCCTTAGAGGCTGTACTTTGAATTTCCATTGCCAAATCGATTGTACGCAATATTGATAAATTAGTTGCGGCAAAACGATGTTAACAATCTACTTAAATTCTAAATGTCCATAAACACAAGTAGAGAATAAAATGATGTGTTTATGTGTTCACAAAATTGTTATTAATAATGTTGTTTTTGTAAGCTGGGCGCTGGCTAGACCTGTGGAGCTGCCTCTGGTGCTACAGCGGTGCTGGCCTGCGCCGTGGAAGCACCTCAGTTGGAAAGGCCTGTGCTAATCCCTCAATTGAATCTTAAGTTCTTTTTCTATATGAATTTAGCCCCTCTATTAAAATTTTACAACACATATTTCACTCTCTATCGTATTATTACGTGGTAAATGCTGAGACTTTAATTATTGCCTGAACGCAGGAGAACATGAGAAAACGAAAGAAACGGACGGACGGACATGAATATACTGACGGACAAGACATGACAAAATTTGAATATGAATAGTTACATGGTGCATGGCGTAGTTTCAAAATCCAAAAGTAGAAACCGGCATAATGACTTTACTATTGAAGTTCAATAAATACTAAAACGAAATTTAGATGCCCAAAAATTGGGTGAGCACAGAATGAAGAATAATTTGTTAAATGAATTTAAAGTAGAAAAGAAACGGTCTCACCCAAAAACGCCGTGGAGAACAGTCATCGTCTTCACGGCAGAAACGCCCACCAGAATCACTCGAACTTAATTTACATGTTATCCTCACAAACACATGATCCCAACTGCTGTCACGTAACACCGCTATCACTTCCCTTGCGTTCATAAAGATGGCAGCCCGGTCGCGGACCGCATTCATGAACACGCTAAACCCCGCTGTTTTAACTGGGCGCGTTTACTGATTTTACATTATTTCAGTGTTAATTTGCAGCTGGCTAATTTAGAAATGTTTTTTATTTCGATTGAGCCGTATTCACGGCATGCAACTGTACATTTTTTAGCATTTATTTTGACAGTTTTAGTGCCTATTTTGCAATTTTTAAGTGCCTTTTTGCCTGCCTATTTTGAACGTTTTAAGTGCCTAACGTCCGGTCTCTAGTGATCATGCAGATTTTTTTTAGGAAACATTTAGAATACCAGTGACCAGAAAAAAGTGGGCTGAACGATATCTTGAAAATTTTCAAATTGTTCCATGTTAATTTTGGAACAGCCTCAGTATTTCCAAATAAGAGATCAACCACGGTTGAATTATTTTTGTGATGTTGCAAGTATAACGGGGTTTCATTAGTATTACATTTTTATACTTGATTAATTTATGTATTTTTCAAAGTGAACTATTAGATTTCATAACAACAGTTTTCTGAGATCGCCGATCAATTGTGATTGTATAATTTCTTCCTGAAAGATGAATTTGATGCCTCGCAATGAACCTTCTCAAACATTTTCCACTTGATGGCATGCAGTGCAGATGCCATGACTTTTCGTACATATGAATCATAGGCCTATTCGAATCAGTATTTCCAGAAAATTCTTAGTTCATTTCAGCTAAGTTTGAAGTCGCTTTGCAATAAAATTGTAGTTCTAGTCAAAATCACTCTTTTACTCTATGTGTTTTACATAGCAAAGAAGAAACCCTGAATATTGGACTAGTTCAACAGCGCCGGTAGACTACTAGTAAAATTCAAATATTACGGTTGATTGCTAGATCTACTTTCGGCAATTTCAGGAAATCGTGAGTCGAACCGACAGCTCCTTAAGAAAAATGGTGTGCAATGAAAATTGTTTCAGGCGAAAAATGATGCTTTTTGGATTTAAAACGCCGCGAAATAGGTAGTGTCCGAGAAGACCTTACTTGAACACACTGACGCATGACAGAAATGTGGCGTATAAAAATGTGTTTTAATATATACTGGTTTTCCTTTTGAATTTAGAGAAGTGTTCACATCCAAGAAAACTTTAGTTGGGCCCACCAATAAATAACATAAATGCGGCGAATAAAAGTTATGGAATGACTGTTCGTGCAATTTCCGTATGACATTTGGTTGACTGGATGGCACCTCGTAAGCCTGGTGAATACTTACATAGGCCAAGTTTTATTTGGTCGCTCTAAATTTCTTGAGAAAATCCTCTGATGATGAAATTGTTTCTGACAGTTGAAACCTGGTCACAAAAACACAAATTTCATGTATTGTCTCACAATACCATATATGACGTAAATGTACTTCAGTGAAGTCACTAATTACGTTTAAACAATCAAAGGATAAAAATTCCACATGGTGCTGTGAGCATCGGTAGAGTATCGGCACGGAAAGCCGAAGGTGTTGGGTTCGAATCCCATGTCAAAGGAATTTATCACCTAAAAATGTTCTCATGATGAACTTAGTATTAAACAGTAAGTTTTAAGAAAATGCTAAAACTGTAATTGCATAAAAAATTAGCTTTCTAATTACAACACCCTTTTTCCATTATAGAGTCCGTTGAGAGGGAAATATCTCTGTTTTTCATTGACGTGATGTCATTCGTAACTGCTAAAGATCTGTTATTTGGACCGATCACCGACATCTGGGAATACAAACTTGAACATGGAAAGCCTCTCTGAATAATGTGAATTTTGAAAAGAGTTTTTGAAGAAGTGTGATTATTCTTCATTGTCGCTTGCTTGCGGATGCCTCCCCCTCCTCATCAGGTCCTGGCGAGGAGGGGGGTTCGGATCGATACTCTGGCTCTTCCAGGTCGTGCCAACACCACAATCACCTTTATCATCCGCAGTTTATATGAAAACACGTGCTGTACCTTTATTATCTTGTGTTCTCAATTGTTATAGGTATTGATCCAGCAGTTCACAAATTTTATTTTATTGTCTATCCAGGCGAGGGAAAATACTATTGCAAGGCATCACAGTTTCTTTCATTTGAACATTTACCTTTCTTACGGTTAACACTATTTCAATAAATTTCTCTAGCTAAGTTAAAGTTCAACACAAAGTTAAACCTGTTGTTGGTTGGTTGATGGTTATTTAACGACGGAGATTAACTGCAATTTGGGCCTGTGACAGTCTCCGGTGTGCTAGAATTTTGTGCCGCAGGAGTTCTTTTACATGCCAGCAAATCTACTTACATGGGCCTAACACATTTATTCACACATAAATGCCATCGATCTGGGCCGGGATCGAACCCTCAACCTTGGGCACAGAAAGCCAGCGCGATACTAACTGCGCCACCCAGGCTGACAAAACCTGTTGTTAAGACTTAAGGCGGCCATTCACTATCGCTCCAAACGTCCAAATGGAGTGATGTCAGTCCAAAATCTCATAATGAATGGGAAGGCTGTCGTCCATTTGGCGTGGAGCGATAGACCGGTTGGATATCCAGTCGAGCAAAAATCCATCCGTTCACTCCATCCGTCCATCAAGCCATCGTACAATGAATGCGGAAAACGACGTGGAGTGACTCCAAGCCATCCCGCAAATCTGCTAGTCAGTGGCCAAACCCACATCCAAATAGCCTCATTCTGTCTTCAGGTGTCCTCCATGCATACGTGTTTTCTAATTTCAGCGCCATGTCGGGGCGAGACACTCTACTCGAAGTAATCGAATCCTATAAACAGTTTCCGTGCCTATGGCAAGTTACTAACTGCGATTATCACAACAAAATTAATAAACGGTGCAAAATATGTTGCACAAACTTTCTCGTATTAAACGTGTTAAAAGGCTACCACAGAAGAAAGTAAGTTATAGAGACAATTAAATTTTATTTATTTCAATTTCATAAACTAACAAGTACAGTATCTAGAAAAGAAAGCATCAGGGACGATCCTTATGTTCAATCCTTTTACTGTGAATAATAACAATAATAATAATAATATCAGGTAAACTGATGTAACAAAGTGCCAGTATGCTTTTGTTTAATCAGTTATATTTGCAATTATGATATGCAGAAAATAAGTTTTTTTTGCTGATTTCCGAGGTAAGCTCCAGATTCAATCACTCATTAAGTAGAGCTTCAGGGAGAACAAAGGTCTAGTTTTTTAATCAGCTAGAATCGTCCAGCATCAGCAGAACTATACAGATTTGTGATATCTTGACAATCGCATACTCACATAACAATACGGAAAAGATATGTCAAATTGGCCGGCTACGGGAATTGAACCAGGAACAATCAAAATGTGAGTCCAAGACGTTACCATCTCAATTACCTCGCCCAATTTAACGATCTACTTTCATAACCGTATGTGAAGGAATATTGTTATTTGTCAAAGCTAACTGCATTGCAACTTCCAAAGCCGTATTATATGAATACTGTAAAACAATATGTTGTCATGATAACTAATTTGCATTTGATAAATGCTTTCTAATATATTACCATAAAATAGGCACTAAGTTGGGCTTTACTCCGGTACCGGTCAACCGAATTTGTCCAATATCAATAGGGTTCTTGCCATGGACGTTATAGATGCGTATACCAAGTTTCATGAAAATCCAATAAAGCGTATTTGAGTTATCGCGCGTAAAGACACACGGACAGACATTTCCCCTTCCCCACACAATCTCATAAAGTACCATACTGGCACTTAATAACTTGCGGTTTGCATGCTTTCCTCAATCTCGAAGGCAAAAATGCAGGATGCGTTGAGATGTAGCCTAACAATAGAAGCAAAATGTTTCATGAATGCGTTTTTACAAGAGCCTACGGTAAATTTGGGTGGCCACGAAATTTGATTTGAACCCAGGACCTCTTCCCTATTAGCCTATACCTCGTCGCTGTAATTGGTTTTGGTATGTTCATTACGACTGAGCTAAACTGACTGCATTTACAGCAAAAAGTAGATTATAGTTTTTATGTTACTATGGACAACAAAATGTCGTTAATATTTTAATTGATATGTATGTTCTGAAATTCTCGTTTAAGCTGTATATATTTCGTGTTTAAGGACGTAAGGCACAAATCTTTAATTTTGAGTTTTTAACATTTATGCCTTCTCCTCATATCTAATAAATACTCAATGAACTATTTGTACTTGTGCCTTAAACCTCTGCTCAGTTATAAGAAAAGACATGTGAAACTGCACATTCATTCTACTTCATGACAGTTCCATAAAGGCGTAAGGCACACTTCCTATCTGTTATTGAGGTGTGTTTATCAATTATTTTTATTTTCTGCAGTGCTACCATCCAAGCAAATGTTTATAAAAAATGAACTTGCATTTCTGAAGTATAACTTCATTCAAAATCAGTGGCGTAATTACAGGGTGGCAAGGAGTGGCAGTTGCCACCCCATAATTTCCAAACCTCTCTCTTTGCCACCTCAAAAATCGGCAGTAAAAATATCAGTTACTAGCATGTGCCCGCGGCTTCGCCCGCGATAATTATTTCAAAAATTAAAAATTAAGAGCATAATAGTTAAATCATTATAGTATTTATTAACACCTAAATCACGTGGACTACATACCACGATTAGATAGCGTCGCCTGGTAAAAGCGACCTCAGATTCGAGTTCCTTAGCCCAGAATACCCCTGTACAGTGAGTTTCGTCCAAATCGAACAATGTTTGACCATATTTAGGCCTACATTGATTATCCCTCTTCCGTGTAGGTTGAAAATTTCATATGTCTTCGGACCTTGATATTCTAAACAAATGAATCGTCCAGGATGGACTTACAAAATCAAGCGATCGCCCGCGATAATTATTTCAAGAATTAAAAATGAAGAGCATAATAGTTGTCCACCGCTGTGGCTCAGGGGATGCGTCCAATCCTCTCACGCAGCGGGCCCGGGTTCGATTCCTGGTCGGGAAAAGTTACCTAGGTGAGGTTTTTTCCGGGGTTTTCCCTCACCTATGAGACAAATGTCAGGTAACTTTAGGCGCTTGTGGTCCCCGGATATCATCTGGCCGTCATTATCATCTTCATCCCCATCCTCGCCTTGTTCTGAGTGAGTGTGTGTGTGAATGGTGTGTATCGTCCTATGTGTTCGTGTTGTCTCGGAGGTGGCCCCGGCATTGGGCTGATCACTCATCCGGGGAGGCCCTCCATGTCCTTGTCTGGTCAAAAAAGTATGTATGTGATCCAAAGGTAATCCCTCTCCCGACAGGTCGCGGCCCTGTAAGGCCCGGGCGGCTTGGGTCGCTTAAATCCTAAAAGGGAGAGGTAAAACTACGAAAAAGAAAGAAAGAAAGAAAGAAAGAGCAAATAGTTAAATCAATATATTTATTAACACCTAAATCACGTGAATTACATACCACGATTAGATAGCGTCGCCCGGTAAAAGCGATCTCAGATTCGAGTTCCTTGGCCCAGAAAATCCCTGTATAGTGAGTTTCGTCCAAATCGAACGATGTTTAACCATATTTAGGTCTATGTTGATTATCCCTCTTCCGTGTAGGTTGAAAATTTCATATGTCTACGGGCCTTGTCATTCTAAACAATTGAATCGACCAGCGTGGGCTTACAACATTCAAGCGATCGCGATGCTTTTATTTCCACGGTATGACAAAAATAGCCAAAGCGAACTGCAATTGATTTGACATTGAAATGTATTACTGAAATCTGATGCTTCGACAGCGCTAAAATCACGTTTTCTGCCAGTTTTTCACTCACAACTCGCGAACGAAAGCTAAAATTAAAAATCCGGCTTCGATGCGCATTCACCCACCTTTCAGCCCATCTATGTTTAAAATTTCAGATCTCTGCGTTCAGTAGATTTCGCTGGGCATCGTGGACAGACAGAGAAACACGTATTTTTATTATTTAAAGATAGCATGTGCCCGCGGCTTCGCCCGCTATAATTATTTCAAAAATTAAAAATTAAGAGCATAATAGTTAAATCATTATATTAACACCTAAATCATGTGGACTACATATCACGATTAGATAGCGTCACCTGGTAAAAGCGACCTCAGATTAGAGTTCCTTGGCCCAGAAAACCCCTGTATAGTGAGTTTCGTCCAAATCGAACAACGTTTGACCATATTTAGGCTAATATTGATTATCCCTATAATAATAATAATAATAATAATAATAATAATAATAATAATAATAATAATAATAATAATAATAATAATAATCCTCTTCGGTGTAGGATGAAAATTTCATATTATGTTTGCGTGCCTTGACATTAAAAACAAATGAATCGACCAGCGTGAGCTACAACATTCAAGAGATCGCTGTAACGTGGAATTATAATTCCACGGTTTCTCCTTTCTATGTTCTTTGGTATGACGTTATCTAGTACTGTGCTGCCCTCACGTGGCAGGCTGGAGAGGTTCACCGCTAGGCTATGACAATTTAGATTCGCCGAGGTCTCTCGTGAGTGTGGTTGTCTGGAGTCCTGCCGTGGAGAACCTTCCAGGTCTGTCATGTGAGTTGTGGAATACTTTACTATGATTCCAAAGTAACTTAATGTGCCTTAAGCACTCCTTTGCTCAGAAAATTTAATTATGCATAAAGAGAAAGTTAACAGGGATATCCATTTTGTGTGTGTCAGGCACGTAGGGATTTTATGTAATGATATTCAGTTTGTAACGTCATTATACAGTCATGATTTAGGCCTCAAGACATTATGCTAGTTAATATATATAAGAAATTGCTAAAGATTTTCAATGTTTGTATAAGAAGCAGGTTAGCTTATTCTATGCTGTAGTAAATGTTAGTTAACATTTCCCTCACATTCTATGCTACGCGGATATGACAACTCCTTACTCTCTCAGTTAATATTTTCACCTATTATAGGTAGTCTTACATTTTGTTGTGAGTGAATTTCTTAGAAGCATTAATAATGTATCTGCCACGTTCAAGATTTTGCTAATTATTCGGACTTGCCGACATCGCCATTTTGGTGGGCGTTTCCCAGTTGAGTTTTGATAGTTATCTTAAATTATCCCCTGCTTATAGTAATTCATTCTTGCTAACTAGTTTCGGGAATGTTCTTAAATATTTGATAGTGTTTCAGGATTATATTTAGACACCCTGTAGCATTTGGTGCATTAATTGTATTAAAACAAGTATTCCTTGTTAGGTTCAAATTTCTGGAAATTATTGTTCACGTAACAAGTGATGTAAAATTTTCAATAAGATTGATAGCTTGTATTATTTGCTTATTTCGGCAATTTGAATTATATCATATAAAGTTTAATTGATATACAGATATTTGGCACTGAAATTTGTATAAAGTTAAAATTACTTTTTCCAGTTAATTCTGCCTTGCTCTCATGCTCATCATTATTTAACTTGACTTAGATTGGAATTCTATGGTGTGAATATTGTGAAAATTCCCTCCTAGTTCGTATAGTAATTCTGTATATTATAAATTGTTATAGATTTATTCTAACCAGGGTAGGCCTAAATTTTCTACCGTCCTGCATATTCATATTGGTTCTTAGCTTAGATATATTTTTCTGTGTTTCTGCAATTTTACTATGATTATTTAACTAAACTTTCGGTTTTTGCATTGGTCCCTTTCCATAGTTATATTTCTGACTTGCTGTCATTAACTAAATTTTCATTCTGAGATTTATTGTCTGGTTTTGTAAATTCTCTTTTCTGGTTCATTTAGATTTTTTATATTCTATATTATAGTAATTTATTCCCCCTTTTGGCTATTAACTAATTATTGATTTTTCCTGTCATTGATTCTGATTTAAATTTAACTTAACGGTTACTCATATCTTGTTCACTTATTTTCCTGGTTAGATTAGGGCCTCTAGTCTTATTGTTACATTTTTTTGGGCTGTGTATTTTGCAGCAAATTGATCTTTCAATTTAAGATTTTTCTAAATTATGCTCACTTAATTATATGCTCATGTAAATCTTTTCTCTGGTCCCTCTTGTATTTTCTCTGACCGTAATTATTCTAAATTATTTGAATTTGTGCTTCAGCTTTTCTTATTCAATTATTTGCTGCGTATTAGTAACTATGCTGCTAGAAATTTATTGCTGTCCCTCACTCCATTCGTATTTCCCTAAGCTTATGATTGATCTTATTCTAGATAATTAATGAGTTAGGTTAGATTAGTTCGCATTATCCCTGCTTTGCACTTAGTGAAATTCTGGATGAGGATTTGGATAGTTAGTAGTCATTGGGTATAATTAGTAGCCAGTGTATGTCTTTATGTGACATGCTTTATTTATTGTATATCATATTTAAGATTGATTTTATGCAGTGTTAATTACTGCTATTTAGAATTATTCCGTTTTACTATTGTTTTGTGGAGTTTATTTATTAAATATTGTTACTGCCATTATGGAATTTAACCTGTTTTCTGTGCTGCACCTTTACTTGCCCTCTACTTTGCCTTGGACTGAAGAATTCGATCTCCCTCTGATGGGCAATTCCTCACGTCTTCCTAAAAAGTACCAGTATTACTAAACTAATCAGCAACGAAGTTAAAGTTATAAATATTGGAGATATTAGATTTATATATATTATTTGGCATTGATGGTTTTTGTATCTACTAATTTTGAGAATCAAAGTTATATGTATATTTTTCTTAAAGTTCCTTAATCTTCCTTATGTACACAATATCTTCTGTCGTTGCATGGTAGCAGCTCTTCAGTCTGAGGCGAGGGAAGTATATATGCCCCGCATATATAGATATATGCTTTCCATATAGGCAGTTTAGTTTTTTTTCTTCTAGTAACTTCACCTACTTTAAATAGTTATTGTCTTGGCCCATGATTTTCTCCTTTCGTCTTGACCTTGGTCATTTCTCGGATGATTCCTGACTGGTCGGTTTGAATACTTGGCGGTCCGACATGCAAAGATAGTTTTTTACATGTGCTTTGACTTTGTCTATATTGGTGTCAAATTTGGCCGGTCAGTGTTTTGTTTGTTGATCTCTCCTTGGTCGGGTTCGTTTGGGGGTTTCTTTGGCCTCTTTCTTGTCGTCCAGTTCTTCTCGGGCGTAGGTGATCTGGGTTTGCCTTTCAGTTTCAAGTTTAATTCTGTCTTCTTGTTTATGAATTCTCCATTCAGTTATTTCTGATAGTTTCCTCAGCAGTTGTGTCCCTGTGCGTAGATATATATATATATTTATATTGAGAGATTTCTTTTGCCTTCTAGTTACTGAGCATAGATGTCCTGGGTGACCTACAAAGGTTTCAGGTTGATGCAGTATTCACTTTTTCAAGTTATGCCAAGTGAGCTTGCTTGTGTGCAGTAGCTGCGGTAGGCCGGCACCGCGCTACTTTATTATTGATATTTGTCTAATTATGGTAGACTTTGACTCAGATATTGATGTTTGTCAGTGCTAAGTTACATTTTTCTACATTCCATTTGCTGCGGGTGGTATGGGACGCCCTTTGCAGATCCGATTTTTCTTATTCTTCTAACAATATTATTCTTATGGGTGGTATGGGACGCCCTTTGCAGATCCGATTTTTCTTATTCTTCTAACAATATTATTCTTATGGGTGGTATGGGACGCCCTTTGCAGATCCGATTTTTCTTATTCTTCTAACTATATTATTCTTATGGGTGGTATGGGACGCCCTTTGCAGGTCCGATTTTTCTTATTCTTCTAACAATATTATTCTTATGGGTGGTATGGGACACCTCCGTTCCTGATTCAAGCCGTTTATAGTCAGTATACCCTCTCTTAGGTTTTCTGTGTTGTAATCAATCAGTGTTATTGTGATTACTTCCAGTTAAAATTTAGTAGTCCTTGCTAGGAAGGCGTGCGCCACGTTTGTTGATCAGTATGATCATGGATATACTTCATTGTGGTGTGTTGGTACTAAATTTTAAAATCTATTTTCATACTATATTATGTAATTATTAAGATGAAGTTTTGAAGTTTCTTAATGTGAGTAGATTTTCTCATGCAATATTTTTGAGCTATTGCTGAATTTTCTAAATCGAGTTATTTGACCAGTATCTAGAAGGCCCATTCAGTAAATAATCTGAGACTCGTGATAAGTGCCTAGTGACTTCTAATAAGGCAGAGTTCAGGATTTTTTTTTTGGTCTATGTGATAAATCGGTAAGGCGTTGTCATGTATCGCAACTAAAGAAATGTTAAGCCCAGTTTTAGGCTATTTTTTTTGGTTTATGATTTGATGTTTTGCCTAGTTAATGAAGTATAATTTTATGCAAATAATGTATAAGTGTATATATGTATAATTATGTAATTAAGTAATTGTCTAGTTAACTTTCTCTTTGATAACCATTTAAAGTTTGAATTTGTTGTAAACTTTTTATATAGTAATTTGTATATCACAACTCACTCGTGACCTCGAATTTTCCTCCTCGGCAGTCTCTCCCCCTTGTAAAAAAAAAAAACACACACACACTAACAAACAAATAATACCTGGCAGTAACTTATATTATGCTTAGAAAGGCATGATCTCCCTTACAATTGGAATCAATAAAATAACAAAACCTCGGCATCGACTTATTATTATGTTGGATGGACATTATTTATTTCCAACAACCCTCTGCATAAACAAATTGATATTGAACACAAAAAAATTTTGTGAACTTTAAGTAAACAAAAAAAAAAAAAGAAGAAATCCTCGCCTAAGTAAAACAAAACTAAGTGTAATGTTTTCTCCAACCTCATGTGCATATAGATATCAGTTATAGTGGACAGTTATTTAAAGTAAAAAAAAAACTGATTATTGAGCTGCCAAAGCTGTGAACTTCTATTCAAAGGAGTGATATTTCCAAAGACATTCATCCAATTCAAGAAACCTTTCCTCTCACTGTGGATGTACTAGTCCCCTCCCTGTGAGAAGGTGTGAACCATCACTTATGACTCTGAATAATGTGTTTCATGTACGAGCTGCTCTATGAAGATGATTCTACATGTAAAGTCTGGGCCTGGAAGCCATGGAGTTCCTGGTGGCTTGTTTGGAGGCATTTGGTACCGTGCCTCTGGACTCTCTGTATGGATGCCTCATGGGGTATGCTACCCCGCTTTCTTCTTTGTCACTCCAAGTGGGTGGCCGGAGACATCCTCATCTTGCTCATCCAGCAGTCATCGATCTTAGAACATGCATGGTGTTCTGTTGGCTTCGCCACCTTCTTCTTCAGCTCAGCAATATTCAAGTCTTTCAGCTAAATATGGACCTTGCTGATCTTTCCACGATCGCCGGATTTGGACATTTGGCGTTCATTTATGCTCCGTGCTGTATCATGTATTTTTCAAGCAAGATTATTAGTGAATGAGACATTTAAAATGTAAAAAAAAAAAAAAAAAAAAAAATTTTTTGGACAATAATTTTTCAACTAGTCTTTGGATAAAAAAAAAATTATATAGATATGTGCTGTCAGGGTCTATTGTGCAAAAAAAAAAAACTTTCAAGAAGAATTACACGTCAAGATGGAACCAAGGTACTTTGAGATAATGAATGGTGTAAATGGTGATTTGCTGTATATCAGACATCTGTGAGACCACTGATTTTATATACTGTCTTGTTGTGTTAGTATTAGTTTTTTTTTGGGGGTATGTTGATGTTAGCTCAGCTGTTTGGTATTTCATTTTTTGGGCTATCTTTGTAGGTCTGTATTTAAAAAAAAAAAAAAGTTTTTGGTAAAAACTTTTTTTTATGGGACACAGGGGAGTATCTGTAACGTGGAATTATAATTCCACGGTTTCTCCTTTCTATGTTCTTTGGTATGACGTTATCTAGTACTGTGCTGCCCTCACGTGGCAGGCTGGAGAGGTTCACCGCTAGGCTATGACAATTTAGATTCGCCGAGGTCTCTCGTGAGTGTGGTTGTCTGGAGTCCTGCCGTGGAGAACCTTCCAGGTCTGTCATGTGAGTTGTGGAATACTTTACTATGATTCCAAAGTAACTTAATGTGCCTTAAGCACTCCTTTGCTCAGAAAATTTAATTATGCATAAAGAGAAAGTTAACAGGGATATCCATTTTGTGTGTGTCAGGCACGTAGGGATTTTATGTAATGATATTCAGTTTGTAACGTCATTATACAGTCATGATTTAGGCCTCAAGACATTATGCTAGTTAATATATATAAGAAATTGCTAAAGATTTTCAATGTTTGTATAAGAAGCAGGTTAGCTTATTCTATGCTGTAGTAAATGTTAGTTAACATTTCCCTCACATTCTATGCTACGCGGATATGACAACTCCTTACTCTCTCAGTTAATATTTTCACCTATTATAGGTAGTCTTACATTTTGTTGTGAGTGAATTTCTTAGAAGCATTAATAATGTATCTGCCACGTTCAAGATTTTGCTAATTATTCGGACTTGCCGACATCGCCATTTTGGTGGGCGTTTCCCAGTTGAGTTTTGATAGTTATCTTAAATTATCCCCTGCTTATAGTAATTCATTCTTGCTAACTAGTTTCGGGAATGTTCTTAAATATTTGATAGTGTTTCAGGATTATATTTAGACACCCTGTAGCATTTGGTGCATTAATTGTATTAAAACAAGTATTCCTTGTTAGGTTCAAATTTCTGGAAATTATTGTTCACGTAACAAGTGATGTAAAATTTTCAATAAGATTGATAGCTTGTATTATTTGCTTATTTCGGCAATTTGAATTATATCATATAAAGTTTAATTGATATACAGATATTTGGCACTGAAATTTGTATAAAGTTAAAATTACTTTTTCCAGTTAATTCTGCCTTGCTCTCATGCTCATCATTATTTAACTTGACTTAGATTGGAATTCTATGGTGTGAATATTGTGAAAATTCCCTCCTAGTTCGTATAGTAATTCTGTATATTATAAATTGTTATAGATTTATTCTAACCAGGGTAGGCCTAAATTTTCTACCGTCCTGCATATTCATATTGGTTCTTAGCTTAGATATATTTTTCTGTGTTTCTGCAATTTTACTATGATTATTTAACTAAACTTTCGGTTTTTGCATTGGTCCCTTTCCATAGTTATATTTCTGACTTGCTGTCATTAACTAAATTTTCATTCTGAGATTTATTGTCTGGTTTTGTAAATTCTCTTTTCTGGTTCATTTAGATTTTTTATATTCTATATTATAGTAATTTATTCCCCCTTTTGGCTATTAACTAATTATTGATTTTTCCTGTCATTGATTCTGATTTAAATTTAACTTAACGGTTACTCATATCTTGTTCACTTATTTTCCTGGTTAGATTAGGGCCTCTAGTCTTATTGTTACATTTTTTTGGGCTGTGTATTTTGCAGCAAATTGATCTTTCAATTTAAGATTTTTCTAAATTATGCTCACTTAATTATATGCTCATGTAAATCTTTTCTCTGGTCCCTCTTGTATTTTCTCTGACCGTAATTATTCTAAATTATTTGAATTTGTGCTTCAGCTTTTCTTATTCAATTATTTGCTGCGTATTAGTAACTATGCTGCTAGAAATTTATTGCTGTCCCTCACTCCATTCGTATTTCCCTAAGCTTATGATTGATCTTATTCTAGATAATTAATGAGTTAGGTTAGATTAGTTCGCATTATCCCTGCTTTGCACTTAGTGAAATTCTGGATGAGGATTTGGATAGTTAGTAGTCATTGGGTATAATTAGTAGCCAGTGTATGTCTTTATGTGACATGCTTTATTTATTGTATATCATATTTAAGATTGATTTTATGCAGTGTTAATTACTGCTATTTAGAATTATTCCGTTTTACTATTGTTTTGTGGAGTTTATTTATTAAATATTGTTACTGCCATTATGGAATTTAACCTGTTTTCTGTGCTGCACCTTTACTTGCCCTCTACTTTGCCTTGGACTGAAGAATTCGATCTCCCTCTGATGGGCAATTCCTCACGTCTTCCTAAAAAGTACCAGTATTACTAAACTAATCAGCAACGAAGTTAAAGTTATAAATATTGGAGATATTAGATTTATATTTATTATTTGGCATTGATGGTTTTTGTATCTACTAATTTTGAGAATCAAAGTTATATGTATATTTTTCTTAAAGTTCCTTAATCTTCCTTATGTACACAATATCTTCTGTCGTTGCATGGTAGCAGCTCTTCAGTCTGAGGCGAGGGAAGTATATATGCCCCGCATATATAGATATATGCTTTCCATATAGGCAGTTTAGTTTTTTTTCTTCTAGTAACTTCACCTACTTTAAATAGTTATTGTCTTGGCCCATGATTTTCTCCTTTCGTCTTGACCTTGGTCATTTCTCGGATGATTCCTGACTGGTCGGTTTGAATACTTGGCGGTCCGACATGCAAAGATAGTTTTTTACATGTGCTTTGACTTTGTCTATATTGGTGTCAAATTTGGCCGGTCAGTGTTTTGTTTGTTGATCTCTCCTTGGTCGGGTTCGTTTGGGGGTTTCTTTGGCCTCTTTCTTGTCGTCCAGTTCTTCTCGGGCGTAGGTGATCTGGGTTTGCCTTTCAGTTTCAAGTTTAATTCTGTCTTCTTGTTTATGAATTCTCCATTCAGTTATTTCTGATAGTTTCCTCAGCAGTTGTGTCCCTGTGCGTAGATATATATATATATTTATATTGAGAGATTTCTTTTGCCTTCTAGTTACTGAGCATAGATGTCCTGGGTGACCTACAAAGGTTTCAGGTTGATGCAGTATTCACTTTTTCAAGTTATGCCAAGTGAGCTTGCTTGTGTGCAGTAGCTGCGGTAGGCCGGCACCGCGCTACTTTATTATTGATATTTGTCTAATTATGGTAGACTTTGACTCAGATATTGATGTTTGTCAGTGCTAAGTTACATTTTTCTACATTCCATTTGCTGCGGGTGGTATGGGACGCCCTTTGCAGATCCGATTTTTCTTATTCTTCTAACAATATTATTCTTATGGGTGGTATGGGACGCCCTTTGCAGATCCGATTTTTCTTATTCTTCTAACAATATTATTCTTATGGGTGGTATGGGACGCCCTTTGCAGATCCGATTTTTCTTATTCTTCTAACTATATTATTCTTATGGGTGGTATGGGACGCCCTTTGCAGGTCCGATTTTTCTTATTCTTCTAACAATATTATTCTTATGGGTGGTATGGGACACCTCCGTTCCTGATTCAAGCCGTTTATAGTCAGTATACCCTCTCTTAGGTTTTCTGTGTTGTAATCAATCAGTGTTATTGTGATTACTTCCAGTTAAAATTTAGTAGTCCTTGCTAGGAAGGCGTGCGCCACGTTTGTTGATCAGTATGATCATGGATATACTTCATTGTGGTGTGTTGGTACTAAATTTTAAAATCTATTTTCATACTATATTATGTAATTATTAAGATGAAGTTTTGAAGTTTCTTAATGTGAGTAGATTTTCTCATGCAATATTTTTGAGCTATTGCTGAATTTTCTAAATCGAGTTATTTGACCAGTATCTAGAAGGCCCATTCAGTAAATAATCTGAGACTCGTGATAAGTGCCTAGTGACTTCTAATAAGGCAGAGTTCAGGATTTTTTTTTTGGTCTATGTGATAAATCGGTAAGGCGTTGTCATGTATCGCAACTAAAGAAATGTTAAGCCCAGTTTTAGGCTATTTTTTTTGGTTTATGATTTGATGTTTTGCCTAGTTAATGAAGTATAATTTTATGCAAATAATGTATAAGTGTATATATGTATAATTATGTAATTAAGTAATTGTCTAGTTAACTTTCTCTTTGATAACCATTTAAAGTTTGAATTTGTTGTAAACTTTTTATATAGTAATTTGTATATCACAACTCACTCGTGACCTCGAATTTTCCTCCTCGGCAGTCTCTCCCCCTTGTAAAAAAAAAAAAACACACACACACTAACAAACAAATAATACCTGGCAGTAACTTATATTATGCTTAGAAAGGCATGATCTCCCTTACAATTGGAATCAATAAAATAACAAAACCTCGGCATCGACTTATTATTATGTTGGATGGACATTATTTATTTCCAACAACCCTCTGCATAAACAAATTGATATTGAACACAAAAAAATTTTGTGAACTTTAAGTAAACAAAAAAAAAAAAGAAGAAATCCTCGCCTAAGTAAAACAAAACTAAGTGTAATGTTTTCTCCAACCTCATGTGCATATAGATATCAGTTATAGTGGACAGTTATTTAAAGTAAAAAAAAAACTGATTATTGAGCTGCCAAAGCTGTGAACTTCTATTCAAAGGAGTGATATTTCCAAAGACATTCATCCAATTCAAGAAACCTTTCCTCTCACTGTGGATGTACTAGTCCCCTCCCTGTGAGAAGGTGTGAACCATCACTTATGACTCTGAATAATGTGTTTCATGTACGAGCTGCTCTATGAAGATGATTCTACATGTAAAGTCTGGGCCTGGAAGCCATGGAGTTCCTGGTGGCTTGTTTGGAGGCATTTGGTACCGTGCCTCTGGACTCTCTGTATGGATGCCTCATGGGGTATGCTACCCCGCTTTCTTCTTTGTCACTCCAAGTGGGTGGCCGGAGACATCCTCATCTTGCTCATCCAGCAGTCATCGATCTTAGAACATGCATGGTGTTCTGTTGGCTTCGCCACCTTCTTCTTCAGCTCAGCAATATTCAAGTCTTTCAGCTAAATATGGACCTTGCTGATCTTTCCACGATCGCCGGATTTGGACATTTGGCGTTCATTTATGCTCCGTGCTGTATCATGTATTTTTCAAGCAAGATTATTAGTGAATGAGACATTTAAAATGTAAAAAAAAAAAAAAAAAAAAAAATTTTTTGGACAATAATTTTTCAACTAGTCTTTGGATAAAAAAAAAATTATATAGATATGTGCTGTCAGGGTCTATTGTGCAAAAAAAAAAAACTTTCAAGAAGAATTACACGTCAAGATGGAACCAAGGTACTTTGAGATAATGAATGGTGTAAATGGTGATTTGCTGTATATCAGACATCTGTGAGACCACTGATTTTATATACTGTCTTGTTGTGTTAGTATTAGTTTTTTTTTGGGGGTATGTTGATGTTAGCTCAGCTGTTTGGTATTTCATTTTTTGGGCTATCTTTGTAGGTCTGTATTTAAAAAAAAAAAAAAGTTTTTGGTAAAAACTTTTTTTTATGGGACACAGGGGAGTATCTGTAACGTGGAATTATAATTCCACGGTTTCTCCTTTCTATGTTCTTTGGTATGACGTTATCTAGTACTGTGCTGCCCTCACGTGGCAGGCTGGAGAGGTTCACCGCTAGGCTATGACAATTTAGATTCGCCGAGGTCTCTCGTGAGTGTGGTTGTCTGGAGTCCTGCCGTGGAGAACCTTCCAGGTCTGTCATGTGAGTTGTGGAATACTTTACTATGATTCCAAAGTAACTTAATGTGCCTTAAGCACTCCTTTGCTCAGAAAATTTAATTATGCATAAAGAGAAAGTTAACAGGGATATCCATTTTGTGTGTGTCAGGCACGTAGGGATTTTATGTAATGATATTCAGTTTGTAACGTCATTATACAGTCATGATTTAGGCCTCAAGACATTATGCTAGTTAATATATATAAGAAATTGCTAAAGATTTTCAATGTTTGTATAAGAAGCAGGTTAGCTTATTCTATGCTGTAGTAAATGTTAGTTAACATTTCCCTCACATTCTATGCTACGCGGATATGACAACTCCTTACTCTCTCAGTTAATATTTTCACCTATTATAGGTAGTCTTACATTTTGTTGTGAGTGAATTTCTTAGAAGCATTAATAATGTATCTGCCACGTTCAAGATTTTGCTAATTATTCGGACTTGCCGACATCGCCATTTTGGTGGGCGTTTCCCAGTTGAGTTTTGATAGTTATCTTAAATTATCCCCTGCTTATAGTAATTCATTCTTGCTAACTAGTTTCGGGAATGTTCTTAAATATTTGATAGTGTTTCAGGATTATATTTAGACACCCTGTAGCATTTGGTGCATTAATTGTATTAAAACAAGTATTCCTTGTTAGGTTCAAATTTCTGGAAATTATTGTTCACGTAACAAGTGATGTAAAATTTTCAATAAGATTGATAGCTTGTATTATTTGCTTATTTCGGCAATTTGAATTATATCATATAAAGTTTAATTGATATACAGATATTTGGCACTGAAATTTGTATAAAGTTAAAATTACTTTTTCCAGTTAATTCTGCCTTGCTCTCATGCTCATCATTATTTAACTTGACTTAGATTGGAATTCTATGGTGTGAATATTGTGAAAATTCCCTCCTAGTTCGTATAGTAATTCTGTATATTATAAATTGTTATAGATTTATTCTAACCAGGGTAGGCCTAAATTTTCTACCGTCCTGCATATTCATATTGGTTCTTAGCTTAGATATATTTTTCTGTGTTTCTGCAATTTTACTATGATTATTTAACTAAACTTTCGGTTTTTGCATTGGTCCCTTTCCATAGTTATATTTCTGACTTGCTGTCATTAACTAAATTTTCATTCTGAGATTTATTGTCTGGTTTTGTAAATTCTCTTTTCTGGTTCATTTAGATTTTTTATATTCTATATTATAGTAATTTATTCCCCCTTTTGGCTATTAACTAATTATTGATTTTTCCTGTCATTGATTCTGATTTAAATTTAACTTAACGGTTACTCATATCTTGTTCACTTATTTTCCTGGTTAGATTAGGGCCTCTAGTCTTATTGTTACATTTTTTTGGGCTGTGTATTTTGCAGCAAATTGATCTTTCAATTTAAGATTTTTCTAAATTATGCTCACTTAATTATATGCTCATGTAAATCTTTTCTCTGGTCCCTCTTGTATTTTCTCTGACCGTAATTATTCTAAATTATTTGAATTTGTGCTTCAGCTTTTCTTATTCAATTATTTGCTGCGTATTAGTAACTATGCTGCTAGAAATTTATTGCTGTCCCTCACTCCATTCGTATTTCCCTAAGCTTATGATTGATCTTATTCTAGATAATTAATGAGTTAGGTTAGATTAGTTCGCATTATCCCTGCTTTGCACTTAGTGAAATTCTGGATGAGGATTTGGATAGTTAGTAGTCATTGGGTATAATTAGTAGCCAGTGTATGTCTTTATGTGACATGCTTTATTTATTGTATATCATATTTAAGATTGATTTTATGCAGTGTTAATTACTGCTATTTAGAATTATTCCGTTTTACTATTGTTTTGTGGAGTTTATTTATTAAATATTGTTACTGCCATTATGGAATTTAACCTGTTTTCTGTGCTGCACCTTTACTTGCCCTCTACTTTGCCTTGGACTGAAGAATTCGATCTCCCTCTGATGGGCAATTCCTCACGTCTTCCTAAAAAGTACCAGTATTACTAAACTAATCAGCAACGAAGTTAAAGTTATAAATATTGGAGATATTAGATTTATATTTATTATTTGGCATTGATGGTTTTTGTATCTACTAATTTTGAGAATCAAAGTTATATGTATATTTTTCTTAAAGTTCCTTAATCTTCCTTATGTACACAATATCTTCTGTCGTTGCATCGCGATGCTTTTATGTCGAAGGTATGACAAAAATAGCCAAAGCCTAGTGTAATTGATTTGTATTACTGGAAACTCATGCTTCGAAAACGCAATAAATACACGTTTTCTGCCCGTTTTTCACTCATAACTCACGAACGAAAGCGAAAATTAAAATTCCGGCTTCGAGGTGCACATTGCGACCCTTTAGTCCGCCTATGTATAAAATTTCAGATCTCTGCGTTGAGTAGATTTCGCTGGGCATCGCGGACAGACGGAGGACAGACACTTCCTTTTATTAATATAGATTTGCAAACAAGTGAAAAATTACAGTTTATAAACATGACACAATCTTGATTCTATATTAAACTTAACATTTATGCTGGTATGATATGTAAAAAAGCTTTTAAAATGCTTAAACTACATCATTTTAATGCCAAATTTTAAAAAATTTCCATACCCCCCAGACCCCCAGGCAGACCTTGCCACCCCAGTTAAAAAACTGAAATTACGCACATGTTCAAAATATATTGTTTTGCTTATCATCTGTTGTATTAATGAGGATACTGGTATTCATTGGCAAACATGCAATTTTGACTGTATAACATAGGCCTACTAGTATTCATTGGCAAACGTGCAATTGTCACTGTATAATACAGGTTTTGACTAAAATAAAAAAAAACAAATAATATGATACAAAGTAAAAAGATTTTGCTACTGTAAAAGTATTTCAGTTTCTGTTTAACATGTTTAGGTGCCTCTAGTTGTAAAAGATCCCAATACTCTCTACCTTGTAAATTTGCAGAACACTAATTTAGCCTGTCCTTCAAAAATATCTATATTAATAAAAGGAAGTGTCTGTCTGTCTGTCCGCGATGCCCAGCGAAATCTACTGAACGCAGAGATCTGAAATTTTATACATAGGCGGACTAAAGGGTCGGAAAATGCACCTCCAAGCCGGAATTTAAATTTTAGTTTTCGTTCGTGAGTTATGAGTGAAAAACGGGCAGAAAACGTGTATTTATTCCGTTTTCGAAGCATGAGTTTTCAGTAATACAAATCAATTACACTAGGCTTTGGCTATTTTTGTCAAACCTTCGACATAAAAGCATCGCGATCTCTTGAATGTTGTAGCTCACGCTGGTCGATTCATTTGTTTTTAATGTCAAGGCACGCAAACATAATGTGAAATTTTCAACCTACACCGAAGAGGATTATTATTATTATTATTATAGGGATAATCAATATTAGCCTAAATATGGTCAAACGTTGTTCGATTTGGACGAAACTCACTATACAGGGATTTTCTGGGCCAAGGAACTCGAATCTGAGATCGCTTTTGCCAGGCGACGCTATCTAATCGTGACATGTAGTCCACGTGATTTAGGTGTTAATAAAAAAATGATTTAACTATTATGCTCTTAATTTTTAATTCTTGAAATAATTATCGCGGGCGATCGCTTGATTTTGTAAGTCCATCCTGGACGATTCATTTATTTAGAATATCAAGGCCCGAAGACATGAAATTTTCAACCTACACGGAAGAGGGATAATCAATATAGGCCTAAATATGGTCAAACATTGTTCGATTTGGACGAAACTGTCTGTACAGGGGTATTCTGGGCCAAGGAACTCGAATCTGAGGTCGCTTTTACCAGGGGACGCTACCTATTCGTGGAATGCACTCCACGTGATTTAGGTGTTAATAATTATAATGATTTAACTATGCTCTTAATTTTTAGTTTTTAATTTTTGAAATAATTATCGCGGGGGAAGCCGCGGGCACATGCTGTTTGTCTGTCTGTCCACGATGCCCATCGAAATCTACTGAACGCAGAGATCTGAAATTTTAAAGATAGATGGACTGAAAGGTGGGCGAATGCACCTCGAAGCCGAATTTTTAATTTTAGCTTTCGTTCGCGAGTTATGAGTGAAAAACTGGCAGAAAACGTGATTCGCGCTGTCGAAGCATCAGATTTCAGTAATACATTTCAATGTCAAATCAATTGCAGTTGTCTTTGGCTATTTTTGTCATACCGTGGAAATAAAAGCATCGCGATCGCTTGAATGGTGTAAGCCCACGCTGGTCGATTCATTTGTTTAGAATGTTAAGGCCCGTAGACATATTAAATTTTCAACCAACACGGAAGAGGGATATTCAATATAGGCCTAAATACTGTATGGTGAAACATTGCTTGATTTGAACGAAACTATACAAGGGTTTTCTGGGCCAAGCAACTCGAATCTGAGGTCGCTTTTACCAGGCGACGCTATCCAATCGTGGTATGTAGTCCACGTGATTTAGGTGTTAATAATTATAATGATTTAACTATTATGCTCTTAATTTTTAATTTTTGAAATAATTATCGCGGGCGAGGCCGCGGGCACATGCTAGTATGTTATAAAATTAGACTTTAAACCACCTATTTGTGAGTGGTAACACTGTTTAAAAACATCAATATTTCTCGAAACTATGTCCTTGTGCCTTACGCCCTTATGGAACTAGGCCCTTCATATGTATGTTATGAAATTTGCGTTTAAGCTGTATTTATTATTTAAGCTGTTTATCTCAATATCTATTAGATGTATAAAATTGTTTTAAACAAAAAAGGTTCATTTTAATTTTTTCTAGAACTTTACTGTGGAAGGTTTTTATGTGTCGCATACTGTAGGCCTAATGGAGATAATCTAGAAAAATTTAAAATGGAAATGAGTAAAGTAGCCCCTAAGTAATTTTTGCGGTAAAACGGATATAGTCATTTTATTAGCCATAGACAAGAGTTTCAAATTTTAAATTTTTATTTAAATCGTTGGCGCCAATTTTTCAAAAGTCAAGGTTCAACCTTACTGTTCCACGAAGCAACTGGCGCGGGTCTGTTCCACGAAGCAACTGGCGCGGGTGGAGTGACAGTGAATGACCACCTAGTTTTGGATGTCGTCCTGTGGACAACATCCAAGTGGATGACGATCATTTGGAGCGATAGTGAATGGCCGCCTTTAGAAAGGTTGAAGCAACATTCCGTTAAAATGAAGAAATCATCCCAAACAGGAGAATGGGTGTGGCGTAACAAAAATATCAAGGTGAATTTTAAAATTGACGACGTATTAATATTATTAAAAATAGTGTATTTATGTCCTTATTCATTTATTGCTTATTTATTTGATTACTTATTTGATATGACTTAATTAATTGATTTCTTTTTAGTTTATTCGAACGTTCACAGGATGTCTCGAACGATGAAAATAATGGACGCACTTTAGACTTTTGAAGCTAATTTTAATATTCTATATTTTAGGACATACAAACCTACTAAAACGAAAATTGAGATGTAATCCATACTAGATCTGCATTATTAAATCTTTAAATATCTGTACATTATAAATTTGTTATTTAAGTGTCGAATGAATTGCTTGCAGTCCGATTGTTTTTACATATTAGCATTGTTAATTATTTTAATTATTTATGAATTATTAGTAATATCCACAATATTAATAACCACTAGGAACTTCATGTCTATATTTTATTTAATAGTTTATTAAGCACGTTATACGGGTTGGGAAAATACTTTTAAAATTAATTGAATTTTACCATTACCGGTAAGTGAAAATAACAACACAGCTCTGCATGTGAATGAACTCACTATGTGTAAATTACACAACACTGAGGTTCCGAAACAGAAATGATCCATGAAGCTCACAACGCTACACCTTAGCAACACCGCTCCTAGAGTACAGTCGGTCAAATAAAAAACGTCGGGCGGTATTTGATTAAGTATCACGAACGAGCATATGCGCATGTACAGGAAGACTTAAGGTTAGGTTCACACACGCCTCTTGTCTATCCATGTATTTTCTTGATTATTTAGTCAGTTTTGTTCCAAAACAAACATGTATAGAAGGCTGTGGCTATATGCCTCAAATCCGCCATATTCTTGGTTGCAAATTTTTATAATATTAATAATTAATAGATTCGCGAGGAATATGTTTATTCAAGGAGCATTTTTTAAAGATTTTATTTTATAAAACCGGTACTTCTAGTGCAAATTCAATTACTTCCGTTCAACTTCTGCCACCAATCATAGCATCGAAATACGCCGGCCAGATCCACGATTCCTATGAAAACTTCCGGTCGCATTATAGTGAAGTACCCACCTCTTTAAGAAATATGGAACCTTCTCGCTGCTTCAGAGGCCGAAAAATGCAGGTCAATTACAACCCTAACTACACTTTCTCTCACTTTAGCATTTGTATGTGGTGATGACACAAAGCAAAATGAATTATGACAATACATTAAGTTGAATATCGTGTATTGCGCTTTCCGCGTTTTTCATTTTTCCCTAGGTGTTCATTTTTTCCCTCCTGTCGCATGGCCTCATATGTTCCGAAAATGACTTGTATTTTATGTTTTTTATAGGAAACTTGTGAACTAATGCGTTAAAACTTTAATTTTAACTGCATACGAGTCCCGACGTTTTTTATTTGACCGACTGTACGTTGTATGCAATCTATTCCATCGCCGTAAGAAAGGTAGTATGCAATATATTCCATCGCCGTAAGAAATGTCGTATGCAGTCCATAGCGTCACTGTTAATAAAAATCATTTAAAATTACACTTTCAAAAGGAAGTGGTACAAAATCTATCTTAAAACTAATATCTAAATATATTTCATAAACTATTCTAAGCAGATCAATTAAATTTTTTTATGAAACTTTAAAAAGGGGAAAATTCCCCTACATAACTAATGATATATATACTATTACCTATATACAGGGTGTTTCAAAAATACTTTTACAAACTTCGGGCATGGGTTCCTTACACCAAAAGAAAGAAAAAAGTTCATATGAACGTATGTCCCATAATCCTTGTTTTCTCGTTATTAATTTATTAATGAAAGTTTGCGTTCATCGACCCTCGAGGTCCGACCTCGCAACTTCATTTCTCTATGCACTCATTCATAGAAGGCTTTGACTCATTGTATCTTATGTAGAGTTGGATTATTCCCACAAAGTCTCTGGCCTTGAAGACAAACCCAGCCAGCGAGCTTCTCGTTTCGTCTCGTTACCAAGATGCGCGAATTTGCTGCGCGTAAGATCAGTAAGCTACCGCTGGGCAGAGAGTGAACATCATGCAGCATGTCGTCGTCAGTCGTAGAAAATACAATAATAGTTGAGTGGAGGGATGATGCCGCTGCGAGAGAGACAGACAACACGTGGAGCGGGATAGGAGAGCTAAGCCAATCAGGGTGCAGCTACCTCCCCTAGCCAGGAACTCTACGAGCGGTGAGACTCGCTCCTAAGGTATATACGTAAAAACCCAGAGACGTTGTGGAGGTAATCTTACTCTACTGTACAGCAGGTGGCGAAGTGAGCCATGGATACTTGTTTACATTTGTCATTTGTATGTTGTGTATATGTAGTGAGTTAACTGCACGTGTTTCGTACAACCATGGCAGAATATTCATTTCGTGAGCAGGCAGACATGATTTTTATGTATGGTGTCGCGAATGGTAATGGACGCGAGGCTTCACGGTTGTATCAGATAGGCGTTTCCAGACCGAAGACAACCGAGTCATCCAATCTTTGTTGCTGTTTATCGTCGCGTTGCTGAGACAGGAACCGTTGCACCACAGACTATCGATCGAGGAAGACCAAGAGTTGTTCTTACGCCAGGCCACGAAGAACAAATTTTACAGCGTGTCGAAGACGATCCAAGTATCAGTGCAAGGCAATTGGTTGAGACAGTTGGTACATCTCATAGTACAGCATTGAAGGCACTTCACGAGCAGCTCCTGTATCCGTATCATATTCAACGTGTGCACGGCCTTTCGCCTGCCGATTATCCACCACGGGAGAACTTTTGCAGATGGTTTCTAGCACAAACAGACAATCCATTGTTTGTCTCGTCAGTTTTGTTTAAAGACTAAGCAACGTTTGGGAGAGATGGAATTACAAATTTCCACAATGAACACATATGGGCAGATCATAACCCTCGTGCTGTAGTTCAGGCTAGACATCAGCTACAGTTTAGGATTAATGTGTGGGCAGGAATTGTAGGTGACTGTCTACTAGCACGTCTCAGGCCGGACGCAAATTGAGACGCAGTTTGGTGACGTGAGGTGAGGTGACTCACCGTGAGTTTTGTGAAACACAGAATTAAATACAACAGCGAAGGCTCGCACGCAGGGTGAAGTGAAGCAGTTTCAACGCGTCCGTGCGCTGCGGAGGTTTGTGATCGTGCCACTGTTTCTCACTAGTGACTTTTCACTGCGCGTGAAAAGTTGTTTGTCCACCATGGAGGAGAAATTAATTGTAAGACACGTCACATCAAAATTTTAGATTTTGGAAGAAATTGCGAAGGGCATTGGAAAGAAATGAGGTAAGTTGTTTATAATTTTTTTACTTAAATAAAATTAATTTATTTGAAGGGAACAAGGGAACAAGGGAAAAGCGGTAGTAGTCTCCGTTTTTATGGACTTTGAGATAATAATACCTTCTAGTAGTGAATTTGGAATTTTGGAATTAATTTAGGGAGAAAGCGGTAATATTATAGGTAAAATAAATTATATATTTGCAGTTTGTACAGGTGAAAGATTAATGTCCGCTCTGAAAGTAAACAAACCTCTTCTCTTCAACTCTTCATATTTATTGTTTATCAGTTTGTTGCTATGCTCTTTTCAATCAGAAGAGTTTCTTGAATTAATTTCTATACGATGTGTTCAATTTGTTCTCCTATAAATTCCTTTTTCGTTTTCCGCTGTACCCTTCATTTGTTTTAGATAACATTTTATATGCAGTAGATTTTCGACGAAAAGAAAAAGCAGGTATAAATGTGTATATTTTCTAAACAGAAGTATATCATAACTAGTATAAACTATAAGAATATATGACAAGAATTAATTAGTTGGGAAGTTTCAGATTTGTAATTAAAAATAAAATGGAGTCATTTTGAAATTTATTTTCAACTTACTTTCATAAATGTATTATAATTATGTATAGTAAAATTGCTCCATGCTCTGTAACAAACGTTTCTGAAATGAAACATTTTCACAAAATGATTTTACCAATTAGTTACGTTTCTCTTTATAATGTTTTCCCGTTCATAGTTAAACTTAGTATCTCACCGGAATTTGAAAAGTAACCTTAATTTAAATGAAACGAATGATTGAGTGTTATAGTGACATTAAAAATAAGAAACTAAAACGTATTATATATATTAAAAAATTATATATTTATTATGTCTTAAAGATGAATTTTCATATCATAATTATTAATTATATGTATATATGATCGCTGATTGTAAGTATTCGCAACATTACATGAAACAATTTAAATTTGTAGGAAATTAATACATTCCTCCCAGTGTCGACTCGTAGCTAAAATTAGTGTGGGTGCTGCTCCAGAAAATGTTTAGTCTTCGTTTTAAATATTGTGGAAAAGGAAACATACATATTTAAAAAGAAAATTTATTCAGAAACTTGAAAAGACCCTAAAAGAAAAAATCAAACTTTTTTACTTACTGTAATTTAAATTGTTACAGCTCAAGCTTGATGTATTCGTTTAAAAATTAAATCGATTATTCTTGTTTCAATTTCCGCGAAAAGATCAATAATTTTCTCCTTGATCTGTCATGGTTCAAGTTTTCTGTTAAATAAAAGTGCCGAAATAAATGAATCAAATAGAATAGCTGGAAACAAGATAATTATCGAATTCTACACTTTATCACATTCAAGAATATGGTAAATGGTTTTTAAGCACAACACAAGGGCACTGTGGAAGTGACAGTGCTCTCTCTCTCTCTCTCTCTCTCTCTCTCTCTCTCTCTCTCTCTCTCTCTCTCTCTCTCTCTCTCTCTCTCTCTCTCTCTCTCTCTCTCTCTCTCTCTCTCTCGCAGCCTGCGCGCCAGCTGCGGCCTTCCCCTTCCTATGTGGGCATGCGCACAACAGTCGAAGAGAACTTCGCTGGAACTTTGGAGCGCACTGGGGAATGCTACTGGCATTAAGCTGAAGGATTGTATATTCTACAACTCTAAAGAAGAATTAAAGAAAAAAGGACTAATTATATTAAATGTTATCGATAATATAATGTGGAAATAGGGGTGCTGCAGTTCTACAGTGCCTATACACGAGTCGCCACTGTTCCTCACCATAAAAATGCGGCTATATAGTTTTTCTTCAGTTCCAATAAATCTTGACGCATTGCATCCTTCAGCATCTACTGACTCGTTGATGAAGCCATGCAACTCAGAAAAATGTTCAGGGTTACATGGTAATAATTCCTAAATTTTTCATTACAAAAATAGTCCTTAAGGATAAATTCTCCGTGCGTCTTTCTTTTCTTTAAACAACGCTTTTCGGAATCTTTTCGTTTAATGATGTTGAAATTATTTGTTCTTAGAGTTCATCTAACTATGATTCCGAACTTTGTAAAGATTCTATGTACATGGCAGTCATTGTGCACATTGCTCACTACCTCATAGACACGCAGTTTTGATAGAACTGCCTCCCAACTTTCGCTCTCCCTGCGAGCAGTTGATTGAATCCTGCTTCCCTGCGTCACTCTGCGTCACCTCACGTCACCAAACTGCGTCTCAACTTGCGCCCGGCCTTACAGGTGCTGTCTACAGCGACTTTATCCAGAACACTCTTCCAGAATTACTTCACGAAGATGTGCCTCTGCAGAAAAGACAAAACATGACGGTTTATGCATGATGGGGCTCCAGCACATTTTAGTCGCGCTGTTCGAGATGCACTGACTGGTATCCACCATGACAGATAGATAGGCAAAGGAGGACCAGTTCCATGGCCTGCACGTTCTCCCGACCTCAATCCTTTGGATTTTTATCTCTGAGGGCACCATAAACTATTGGTGTAAATTTGAAGATGAAGAAACTTTTCATCGACGTGTCATGGAAGCCTTCGAAACCATTCGACACCATCCCTAAGTATTTGAAAGGGTGCGACGGTCCATGAATCGACGAGTGCATACATGTATAAAAGAAGGAGGAAGACATTTCGAGCATTTGTAATGAGTTTTGTGGGTTGACGTGTTATGAGTGTACCAATGTGTTGAACAGTTCCTAACGATAAAACAAGGGATATGGGACAAATGTTCATATGAAGGAAGGAAAATGTGTTGCCTACAAGCCTAAAAGCTTAAGATGTGTGTTGTTGCCCCAGTTTGAAATAAAATTTAAAAGCCTTGGAGCTGATTTCCACAAGTACGAAATACAATCGTAATAAATAACTGTGTATCGCATAATACTTGTGTGTTACAACTTCTTTGGGACCCAACCGTGAAAAGCTAATATTACGCCATAAGAGCCCAAATGCATGTTAGTATATCCGAGGGAACCTTAGAGACACGTTCTTTTGGACGAAAGACATAACATATTTAGAAGTTTCAAAATAAATATGAATTTTATTTGCAAGGAACACTTAGGCCTACTTATAAATAAAAATGGTTTTGATTGGTTTGATATTTATTCCGACAGTATTACTAATTTATTATAAATAAAGGATGTCCTCCTCTTCCTATATTCTGCAATATTCAGAAAAGGGGAATCGACAGCTTTTAAGTTAATAAAGCAAAATTACGAACGGTTTTCTTTGATTTCACAGTGAAACAGTCTTCAACTTGATCCCCAGAAAGTCACTGAAGTTTAAGAAGTATTCATGAAACGTCCTTTAGGAGGAAAACCAATTAATGTGAAACACCGCTATAGTAAGGTAGTAACCAAAACAATTTTACCTGGAAAACTATTCCACCAACATCTTACCTTAGATATCGACGTAATAATCTGCACTCGATGGATATTTTTAATTAGTTATGTTATAGGCCTACAGCGAAACAGTATTCATTGTAAAGAACACATGGTTTTAATAACTGAAAAATATTTATTTTTCTTAGTTACAAGGAAAACATTAAACAAGGTAAAAAGTGATTTTCGGCCATCTTTGAACCGCCGTTTTGGATTGAAAGAAATTAGGAGACGTTTCATGGTTCGTTCTACATGTCAAAGGAATTAATCCTAGAATTTAAATCTAAATTACTGGCACATAAAATCCTAAATTTACTGTGCTATTAATGAACTTCTCCGTAAGTCTCGTTTCATCACACTTCTCTTTTTAGACTTTATCTTCTTTGAGCACCTGGGCTTCCTTTTGAAGATAGGCTTTCTCTTCCAGCAAATTAGTTTACGCTTTCGGCAATCGGATTTATGCCTTCTAGAGCTAGACCTCTTTCTTCGACAGCTGGAGGTATGCCTTCCAAAGCTAGATTTCTTCCTTCGACAGCTGGATTTACGTCTTCGAGGGCTAGGCCTCTTCCTTCGGCAGCTGAAATTACACCTTCGAGAAATATGTCGCTATCATCGACAACTAGATTCACGCCTTGGACAGCCAAGCCATTTCCTTCAACAGCTGTATTTACGTCTTCGAGAGCTAGGTCTTTTACTTCGACACCTTGAATTACACCATCGAGAGCTAGGTCTCATCCCTCGAAAGATGGGATTACGCATTCGAAGACTAAGCATTTTCCTTCAACAGCAGGATTTGCCCCTTTCATACCTAGGACTCTTCCTTACACAGCTGGATTTACACCTTTACGAGAGCTAAGCATACCGGTATTCCTTCGAGGCCTGGATTTATCACATCGAGAGATAGACCTCTTCCTTCGACTGCTGGATTTACGCCTTCGAGAACTAGGACTTTGCTTTCGGCAGCAGGATTTACGCATCGAAAGCTAGGTCTTTTCCTTCGACAGCAGTATTTACTAGGCTTTTCATTCGAGAGCTGGATTCACGCCTTCGATAGCTAGATCTCATCCTTGGGCAGTTGGAGTTACGCCTTCGAGAGCTAAATCACCTCCCTCGAGAGCTGGATTTACGCCTTCGATAGCTAGATCTCTTCCCTTGACAGCTGAATTTAGGCATTCGGGATCTAGGTCTTTCCCTTCGACAGCTAGATTCACGCCTTACAGAGTTACGTCTCCTCCTTCGACAACTAGCTTACGATTTCCGAAGCTAGACCTTTTCGTTCAACAAGTGGATTTACGTCTTCAGGAGCTAGGCCTCTTCCTTCGAGAGCTGGATTTACGCCTTGGAGAGATAGGTCTCTCCTTCGACAGCTGAATTTATGCCTTCCTAATCTAGGTATTTTCCCTCAAAAGCTATATTTACGACTTCAAGAACTCTGCTTTTTACTTCAACAGCTGGATTTACGCCTTCGAGAAGTAGGCCTTTATCTTCAACACCTGGATTCATGCCTTCGACAGCTGTATTTACGCCTTCTGGAACTAGGTCTTTTCCTCCACAGCTATATTTACGCTTTCGAGAGCTAGATCTCCTCCTTCGAGACCTGGATTTACACTTTAAGAGTATCGGTTTTATGTCTTCAGAAGCTAGGTCTCTGCCTATGACATTTGGATTTAATGCCTTCGAAAGCATTACCTTTTCCTTCGGCAGCTGGATACAAGCCTCCGAGAGTTAAACCTCCATCTTCTACAGCTGGATTCATGCCTTCGTGAGCTAGGTCTTTTCCTATTACAGATGGATTTATGTCTTTGAGAGCTAGTCCTCTTCTTTCGACAGCTTCATTTACGCCTTCGAATTCTATACCTTTGCCTTCGGCAGCAAGATTTACGCATCCAAAGCTAGTTCTCTTTCTTCGACAGTCGGATTTAAACCTTCGAGAGCTATACCTTTTCTTTCGGCAGCTGGAATCACACCTTCGAGAGTTAATTCTACTCCTTCGACAGCTGAATTTACGCCCTCGAGAGCTACCCTTCTTAATTCGACATCTGGATTTATGCCTTCGAGAACTAGGTCTCCACCTTCGACAACTGGATTTTACTAGGCCTTTTTCTCGAGAGCTAGATTCACGCCTTCGAATGCTAGATCTCTACCTTCGACAGTTTGATTTACGCCTTCGAGAGCTAGATCACCTGCTTCAATAGCTGGATTTATGATTTCGACAACTATATCTCTTCCCTTGACAGCTGGATCTACGCCTTCTGGAGCTAGGCCTTTTCCATCGACAGCTTGATTCACGCCTTCCAGAGTTAGCAGGACTTACGATTTCCGGAGCTAGACCCTTTGTTCAACTAGTTGATTTACGCCTTCAAGAAAGGTTTCGACAGCTGGACTTACGCTCTTCGCCTTTTTCAAAATTGGCTTCACGCCTTCGTAGTGTAGGTCTGTTCCTTCAGCAGCTACATTTAGGCTTTCGAGAACTCTGCCTTTTCCTTCAACAGCTGAATTTACACCTTGTAGAAGTATGTGTCTTTCTTCGGCAACTGGGTTCACGCCTTCGAGAGCAAGGCCTTTTAATTCGAAGCTGTATTTACGCCTTCTGGAGCTAGGTCTTTTCCTTCGACAACTGGATTCACGCCTTCCAGATTTAGGGTTCCTCCTTCGACAGCTGGACTTACGATTTCCGGAGCCAGACTTCTTCGTTTAAGTGGATTTACGCCTTCGGGAGCTAGGCCTATTCCTTCTACAGCTGGATTTACGCCTTCGAGAGATAGGGCTCATCCTTCGACATTGGATTTACGGCTTCGTAGTCTAGGTTTATTCCTTCAACAGTTATATTTACCCCATCGAAAACTCTGCCTTTCCCTACAACATCTGGCTTTACGAAATCGAAAATTATTATTCGAGAGAAAGGATTTTTCCTTCGACACCGGTATTTACGCTTTCTTTTCCTTCGACAGCTAGATTTATGCCTTCTAGATCTACACCTCTTTCTTCGAGACCTGGATTTATACCTTCTAGAGGTAGGTCTTTTCCTTCAGCAGCTTGATTTAAGCCATCCAGAACTATATCTCTTCCTTCGGCAACAGGGTATACGCCATCCCGAACCATGTCTCTACCTTCCTAAACTAAACTAAACTAAACTCCGTGGCGCGACATCCCCGAAGGGACAAGGCCTACCACCCGACCGCTGCGTCATCTACCTATAGGCAGATGGCAGGATTGGGGGATGTGGTCAGCACGCCGACACCCACACGGCTGTTAATGGTGGTTTCCATGACCGGAGCCGCTACTTCTCTATCAAGTAGCTCCTCAATTTGAATCACGAGACTGAGTGCACCCCTACCAGACCTCCCTACCTCAGAAAAATCCGAGGAGGTACCGGGGATCGAACCCGGGCCGACGGATCCGTAGTCAGTGACGCTAACCACAAGACCACGCCGGCGGTCGTCTCTACCTTCCACTGCTGGTTTTATGTCTTTAGAAGCTAGATCTCTTCCTTAGACATTTGGATTTACGCATTCGAGAGCTAGATCTCTTCCTTCGACTGCTGGATTTACGTCTTTGAGAGTTAAACGTCTTCCGTCGGCAGCTGTTGTTAAGTCTTCGTGGGCTACTCCTTTGCCTTCGGCAGCAGGATTTACGCATCCTAAGATTGGTCTCTTCCTTCGACAGATGGATTTAAGGCTTTGAGAGCTAGACCAAATCCTTCGGCAACTGGATCCACGCTTTCCAGAGTTAAATCTACTCCTTCGTTATCTGGATTTACGTCTTCGAGAGTTAGGCATCTACCTTCGATAGCTGGATTTATTATGCCTTTCCTTCGACAATTGGATTCATGCCTTTGTGAGCTAAGTCTTTTCCTATAACAGCTGGATTTACGCCTTCGAGAGCTAGACCTCTTCTTTCGACAGCTGCATTTACGCCTTCGAATGCTAGGCCTTTGCCTTCGAGAGCAAAATTTACGCATCCAAAGCTAGGTCTCTTCCTTCGACAGGCGGATTTAAGCCTTCGGCAGCTATACCTTTTCCTTCGGCAGCTGGAATCACACCTTTGAGAGTTAAATCTACTCCTTCAACAGCTGTATTTACGCCCTCGAGAGCTAGCCTTCTTAATTCGACATCTGTATTTACGCCTTCGAGAGCTAGGTCTCCACCTTCGAGAAGTGGGTACCTCGGAATATTAATCCTTCACCTTGCTTCTACATTCCCCGCAGACAGCCCCGTCACTTCATCAGGATTGGGCCTACCTGTCCACGTCGTTCCAGCTTCCTGTCGGTGGCATTCCTTCTTCTTAGTTGTCGAGAACTATGTGATGGACCTTCGACTTCTCCCAGACTATAACCCTCAATACCCCCTCGCTCCACTCGGGGATGTACACCAGTAAGATAATAATCACACCAAGATGCTCTAAACTAAATCCCCTTTATTCACAGATTGAACTACTCTACATACAATACATACCCTTACATCACGCACACTCAACCTATTTAATGTCTCCTGCCATCCTTTCTGCCCTTACGACTTTTACAGACATATTCCCAGCTACATGGCGAATTACTCTCTAGGCATTCGAACAACACACTCTAGTCTCTACACTGCATACTGCAACTCTACAGTACCACCGGCTTGTTTCCGGGAAAAACGCCGATCTTGCAATTCTCACGCCAGCATACTGGAAATGGACAAGACGCTGAATCTACACTATACTCAGGGCTGTAGAAATCTGTACCCTTACATTATGTATATTATATAATTCATGCAGAAAATTTAAACAAAACCGTTAATGGAATTTTAGAGAAAATTTCAAAAATCCAATTTTAAATGCTGCAAGTGGTTCCAAATTTGATTTGACTATCGGTTTGTCCATAGTAAGGAAGATAATCCGGTTGTTATCGCAAGACAAGAAAACGGCCATCTTGAAGCGGTGAAACAGTACTAGTACTCTCATTCTTGTAGGCTTAAAACATGCATGGGCATTTATTGGTTCGCGAACCACTTGTGGTTCTTGAACTTCCCGCATAACACACAAGATGGCATTGCGGACATTCGGTGTACGTGGTAGATTATTCCCATGCAAGAGTCATAATATCTTTGCAAGCAGTGACGGGTCGCGACACAGTTCCGATTGGAAAGGCGTTATGACACATTCTAAGCCTTTGTATAATGAAATAATTGCACACGTAAAAGAATAATTAAAAATACAAGATTGTTTCTATTATTTGTTTCTTGTAGTGTGCATTTCAAAGTGAAATTAGCGTTTCCCTAAGAATGAGCAACCGCCACTGCACTTATTGACTGCTTGTGTCTCCATCTATCCGTTCTTTTCGAACTATGTGTAAGTTGACAAAAGTTTGCGGGTTGCGTGTTAATGGATAGGGGTTTGCCCATGTCTGGCTTAAAAGATATGTTCATGAAACATTTTATTTGATTATGTTCTTCATTGCATGCAAGAGTAACAAATGGACTCCCAGAATCTACTAGGTTTGTTTTTATTCGTATAGGTTATTGCAGTACAAACAAATATAACATTGCAAAGAGGCTGGTAACTGAAGTAGTTATACAGCCTTACTAATAAAGGCTGTTTATATTTGTGTTGAACGGTTGTTTGGTTGTTCACCGTGCAAGTTCTACATAAGCCGATTTACTAATAAACGCAGTATAAGTGCCAAGGGTTAAACCGGGTTTGAACGTGAAACATCACCAAACACTTCCCGCTGGTTGTGACGTTACTAGCCCCCGGCTATGAAGGACTGCAGACGCCAATGTCGCCATCTGCCGAAGCCTTGAATAAACAGTAGTGTGTCGTCTACCGAGAGAAAATATACTTTCAGTATTTCGTTATATTGTTTTCAGAAAGCTTTAATCATGGCTATAATTATGCAAAAATGTCTCGCATACATGGTACAATGTTTATAATTCCGCAAAAGTAGCTCCGAATGTTTCCTAACAAATCATCTTAAGAATGGATGCATATCCTCAAAATTCAATCTAGGACAACTACGAAACGACCGGCTGTTATGGATATCGGGCATCTTTATTATTTACGGTGCGTTGCACACATTCAGCCATATGCAAGGATTATTAGCAAATTTTTTCTCCTCAGCTGTGTACATTCCTGGTATAAATATTAATACTGGATTATTAGTAAGACCGTTAGAGTACACCAATATAATTATTATAATGTTTGTGAACAACTCACCTATTCCAGTATTCGAGGATATCCGGATGATTGAAGTCTCCGGTCACGGGAAGGTTGTCGTGTGCTGATTAACTCCATTGCTAAAACAAATGAAACGAAAATATGAAAATTAATTAAATATTGGTTGAAATAGTTTACAGTAACTGTAGAAAAAACATCCTAAAGGGGATAAGCGCCAGTTTTATAGTATTTCATTTTAATGCAACTATTGGTGGTACATCCACATGTGCATATAAAAGGGCTCTGTCGTAGGTCAGCTGCAAGCTACTCTTTTGTATGCAGACAGATTAGAGTTTAAGCATGGTATTTATGGAGCATAGACAGTGTTTTTCATAATTATCTCTGAACGTAGTTTATGACCTTTAGCCACTTTAGAATGTTATATCTTCAACTGTGTAGTTTCACAATATCTTTATATATAATGCTACTGGTAATCAATTTTGAGATTCATTAAACTTTCTGTCGTGAAAAGTTAATTCTTTTGCGTTTAAAGCTGCGTTTTTCAGTTTCAAAAAGGCCTTCCCGGCACTCTCACTAAGACGTGGATGAATCAACCCTTAACATATTCTTATCTGGTTTCATTAAACTTCCACAGCATTAAAATACAAATAACAATAATATTTAAACATAAACCCAATGTTTGTACAATTTTACAAGTCTCTTGTTTACGTCACTGTAGTTTTATTTCTGTCGTTAAGTCAAATGTTGCAATTTTATAGCCTATAAGTATAATTTATATAAAAACATGAATTTCGGCACCAGGTACGCAATATTTAGTTCTTAAGACGAAATAATGATGATGATCCCCCTGCCCCGTATGTGCAGTGATATGAATGCTGTTGTACATGAGGGTGTAAAAAGAAAATGGACCTAGACTAAAGTAGGTTAAGTTTACAAGTCTCATTTATCCATATCTTAATAACAATTACACCCTCACCTGAATACAGTATCATTCATTAACACCGGTTTCTCCCGATAACCGTAGTCGTTCACTCCATACCACTATACATAAATCGCCAAAAGTGTTGTTTAAGAATCACAGATTTTTACCCTTTAAACGAAATAACCATTGTGTCCAATAGGCCGCAACCAATCTAGTAATTTATGTTTATATTTTTGTAGTCCATTGATGTTTCTGATCCATTTTCTTTGCTTTCCAAATCTGCTTGTTTCTATATATATATATATATATATATATATATATATATATATATATAAATGTCACGAAATGTTTCATAATGTGAAGGATGGCATTTTCACATCATGAGCCCATAACAGCTATTGTGCTAACCTTCGCTGTGATATTTCTTCTTCCCAGTATATTAAAAGTATTCTTCTGTAAGTTCTAGAATTATGGAAGGCCTAGTGTATCAATTTTGAAATTAGGTTCAATAAGAAATATCCTTTAAAAAATGTCCTTTCAGTTATTCGAAAATAATAAAGTCATCGGAAATATTAGGATAAACTGAATACTGGTGATTATGAGGATCATGTCGGCGGAATAGCAGTTCACTAGTCTGAGAATTATGCACAGTTTGAAGTACTGATGAATTTATATTCTAGTATATAGTTTCTGCAACACGAAACATCTACGGGAAACTGGCTTAAGTAGATTGGAGAAAATGAGCTATGGGATTATTAAACAAGGGTGCGTTTAAATCGGGGACAATAGCTCTGAGAGAATGAACATTGGGTTAATTAAACTGGAAATGTTAGACTAGGAAAAAATTGTAAGCGAAAACTCTCCTGGAACAATCTACATAGCTACATACACGTTATAGATGTCCAGAGAGGATTCGAAAGAGTATTTAGGTGACTCATTTCCTAAACCAAAACTTTCCAGATTCCTTATAAACATTTACACCCTTCTTCTTAAATATATTTTAATATTTCTGAGTTTGTTGTTTGGTGCAGACCTCGGAAATTATAAACCTGGAAGGATTGGTTGATGAATTTTTATGCATAAACTTACATAAACTCATTAAGAGATGAACCAAATCAAACTTATTCTCTCAAACTTATATTATAGGCCTATCTTATTTTTCCACATCCACACATTAACCTCATCCAGGAATAAACCAACAAAATGTTTATGATAAAATAATGTCTTTCACAATATTTTTAAAATCTAACTAGCGAGGTGGCCGAGATGGGCTCCCATTCGAAATGTCCCGGGTTCAAACCCCGTGTCCGGCCAAATTGACTTCATTTTTAGGTGAATATCACCATAAACTGAAGACGGCATAATTGCTGCCGAAAGGAGTATTTTAAATTTTGACACGTCTAGTTACCAAAAAGTCAGATTTTTCAGGAGAGAAGAATGCAGCACCGTTAAATGATTTTAACATTGTGAAATTATTTATATGTTACAGATTAAATATTTAGTTTTTTTTAGTATAAATAAATTGTCCATCTAAACCACAAAATAATTCAAGATAAAAGTTCAATAAATGTAACGTTTACTTTACACTTTGTTTTATAATTTACAATTGTACAAAATTATTGCAACCATATATATCACTCCTACATAAGATTCTTAAGCTCCTTTTGTACATTATATCTGATGACGTTGGTTTGAATATTCACAATAGTCATAAAATAAAAGTTATATTAAATATATAACACATGTTTTTACATCAAAGTAACAAACTGCTGAGAATTTCATTTTTTAAATATAAAACAATTAAAATATACTGATTATAGGTTAGTTAAATGATCTAAAACTAGGTATGTCTTTGTATAAGCTAATAAACATGTAAATTGTGCCGAAATTGTTCAGCAATAGGCAATGATATTAATCAGTATATGTATACACTGTAGGAAGATAGATGAGAATTATTTTTAGCCTTATTAAGCAGTACACAATTTTTCGTGTTTCTCAGCAATAGTCAATTATCTGATTGTGTGTAGATATACTGGAGTTGAAAGTTGTGAGTTGCCTTGTGGATCTAATATTAGCTCTTGTTGATTATGGCTTCAACTCCAGTATATCTACATACAATCAGATCATTGACTATTGATGAGAAACGCGAAAAATTGTATACTGCTTAATAAGGCTACAAATAATCCTCAACTATCTTGCTACAGTGTATACATATACTGATTAATATCATTGACTATTGCTGAACAATTTCGGCAAAATTTACATGTTTATTAGCTTATACAAAGACATACCTAGTTTTATATCATTTAACTAATTATGGTCACAACGTATAATCAGTATATTTTAATGGTTTTATATTTTTAAAATGGATTTCTCAGTAGTTTGTTACTTTGATGTAAAAACATGACGTGTAATATATTTAATATAACTCTTATTTTATGACTACTGTCAATATTCAAACCAACTTTATCAGATATAATGTACAACAGGAGCATAAGAATCTTATGTACGAGTGATATATATGGTTGCTATAATTTTGTACAATTGTAAATTATAAAACAAAGTGTTACATTTATTGAACTTTTGACTTGAATTATTTTGTGGTTTAGGTGAACAATTTATTTATACTAAATAATATTTACCGCAAAAGGAAGAAAAATGAAATTTATCAATATTAAATATTTAGGTTTTTTTATTCATGAATGATATTACTGTGTGGGTTCAAAAAGATAGAACCAAGCGTTAGTATCAACATTACTGTACCATCAACATAAAGACTGACGTACGCATACAAATACCTAGGACCTATACAAATACATATATATTGTAGTGAAACTGAAAAAGCAATGCTTTTATCTTTTCCTATCTGATACAATGCGCGGAAATAATGATTTGAGAATTTAAAAGGGACAAAATTAAGTTACTTCATCATGATTATAATATTTTTTTTTTTAACTGGACCTCGCTAAAATACGTATCAATATATAGAACATGTATAACTCAATTATCAGAAAATATTCTGATCTCTCAGCATATTCCACTGTTAAATTTAATAGATGTAAATATTTTTTTGTAATTTTTTAGCTGTTTGACTTTTTGTTTCACTTCTTTTATGTATTTATGTTTAATATTTTTTACTTTCTTTTTTAGTTAATCACATTTTTTATACACACTATTTCTTTGTCACTCCTCTTTCTTCACTTTGATATTTTTGAAACTGCACCTGAGCACGAGCAGTCGTGCTCATTCGGGTGTATTACTAAATGTTAATATTTCTTGTGAAGATATAGCCTATATTTCTTTTCCTCTTTTTAAATGGCAGTTGTAGTTACTTTTGAAATTTGAAAATTGTTTTATTTTACTTGTATGTATATGTATTTGTATAAATATGACCTTAAATAAATAAATAAAATAAAATAAAGAACATAGAAAAGTGTTAATAATACGTACGATAATATATAGAATTTTAATGTAAATTGTAGGAGAAAACAATTATATCTATATTTTAAAATCTAATACAGAAAATGTTGTCATATTAATAGTGTAAATAAGGAAGTAATAATTATGGAGAAAGTAGGCCTAAATATATAATTTTTATAATTTTATACTTAAATCGTTTGTTTAAAACCAGTAATTCAGAATGGTTGCTAATAAATGAATTGATAATCACTGGACCAAAACCTGAACAGTGCTTAACTCCAGCAGTTGTAAATTGTTATTAAGTTAACATATTAAATTGTTTTTTGTTGGTGACTAATTCAATTCTGGAAAAAAAGTGAAGCTACCTGTATTTAAATTGAACTCGTTTCAAAGCATTAATCACGCACTTGCATAGTGGGTGGTGTTGTGCTGATGGGCTTACAGTAACACGGAAGGGTTAGTCGTGTCATATGTGGGTCACCCATGTGCAGATTAAGAAGCCTTTCTCCTTCACTACAATATGCTTTTGCCTTGTACCAAGCTGGGATTAATGTTAAATGTGGATATTCCACATATTCCATTCATATCTTGTGTTAAAAAAATCAAATTGACTCCATGGAACGTTGAAAAATATGCTAGCTTACTCCAATCGTAGGCCTACTCTTTCAATACCGTTTTATGGGTGGGTACTCTTTAACACTAAAACGCCTGTAGGGGTCAATTTCATCCTAAATTTTGTATTAAAAATGTATTCAAAGCTATTTCCTCTTGTGACTTTATTATTATTTTTTTTTTTATATTGTCACGAATGCTTCAGAAGCTGATGAAACTTTGTGGAAGGAAGTACAGTAGAACTCCTATTATTCGGTTTAATTGGGACCGGACCCGATCCGGAAAATCAAATATCTGATTTTATCGGCTAAAAGTTTTGGTTTTTCGAAAATAATTGGCCCTAAAAGAGGGTTTCCAATGCTCGCTGCAGCAAAAACCACTTGAATACGACGTCAAAGCGATCCGGATAAATGGCGATTCGGTTAGTTGGAGTTCGGTAATTGGAATTCTACTGTAGAATCAAATGTAAACACTCTTGCAAGTATAGGCCTACATATATATATATATATATATATATATATATATATATATATACAGTAATTAATTTATATATATATATAAAGTAATTAGTTACAGCCCGGATTTCTAAGCAATATGCATACTATTTTCAGACTCCTAAACTTAAGCAGATATATTATACTTTATAAGACACTCCTTGACAAGAAATTTTAACTTTATTTGACTTTCCTTACATACTGTAACATCCGTGTATAAGATAAAATTTTTACGAAACCATTAATTTATTCTTGTGGTTTGTTTTTGCTTATTTTGGTGTTTATTTCTTACATTTTGCATGGGCTAGTTGCTTATTGTACTGTTTTATTTTGCAAATAAATCTGGGTTCTAATCACGTTAAAGTAAGAGTTCACAGAAAAGATAGGAAAAATTGAAAACAAATGATTCCCTCTACGTCCACACTTATTGCAAAAAAGTCTGCTTTAAATCATATACCAGAACGATAAAAATAGTCTTGTGGAATTTAATAGATATTGTGATATAACACACTGCTTGATGGTTAATTAGCAAGACCTTACAGTAATTGTAGCATCACGAAAGTAAATTTAATTTTGGAGTTCAGCCAAAGAACATAGTAATAATATAACGTTAGAATTCTCTCCTCGTTCTTAATATACCTGTCTGGTGTGGGGAATTATTACAAGAAGTAATTTCAGTGCTTGGAGCAGACACCGCGATCAATTCTCATTTCTCTCCGGGTTGGGGAATGTGTAAGTCTTAATATCTCGCTCACAATGGAATGCAGTTTCAACTTCACAGTGTAGAGCAATTAGTCGCATCACAATACTCGACGGTAGCGTATACTGTTTGATATAGGAGTGAATACTCGATTCTCTGTCATTATCATAGGCACATAGGTACGGTACTGGGACCCGTATATAATTATTATTCCTCTGCCAGTACCATGGGTTCTATAGGTAGAGGAAGTATAGTGTTCGACCCTGAAATTCGAAGTTGAATTTTTAACATATATACATGTTTTGAGGTCTCTTGAATCCAAAAATGCTATTTTCAGAAACATGTCTATGCGTATATCTCTGTGTGAGTCTGTGAACAGCCTAGCTCAAAAACGAAAAATCGTATGAAAAAAAAAATTATATTTGGGTTAGGTACCTTCTGGGGATGTGACACGAAAATTGGCGAGACTGTCTCTTACATTCACTACCACATTTACATAACGGAAATATAGTATTTCATGATTTTATCGAAAACGATTCCACCTATTTTGTTTAAATTTGGTGCCGGAGGTGCTTATCTAAGGGCTAAAGCCTTTATCTAAAACATTTTCTCGCAAAAATTATCTGAAGCGTAGTTATAAGCTACCCACTGTTTGTAGAAACTAGTCTTGCCTGGAGAACAATAAAGCATTTCATCAGGTGGAAACAACTCAATATGCGGTTCCACAAGAAACATATAATGAGAAAATATCCGCACTTCGTTCTTCAGTGCACCTGAAGTTTCGGGGACGCCAGTCTGATCTAACTCCGTGCGAACCGGTTTATTCGTTTATGTTTTAAGTATTTAAATATTTGAACCTACGTATGTATGCGTATATTTTGTCGCACACATGACAATGATCGTACATTTCTATATTTTGTAAAAACATTACTACACTTTCTTTTGGACATTTTGTGTTGTTTCTGAATTCAAAGAACAATCGCTTTACAACTGCTGGCAGCAGTATCGTGACCATGTGACAAAAACACATTGTTCTTAATTAATGTTTCTTGTATTATAATTATTTCGATGCAATAGTCGTGTCAAATAGGCCTATCTTCTTTTATCGAATTCCCCGAACCAAAATAGCCTACGTTAAATTCACAGATATATAGAGATAGATCGGCAATGGTGTATGCTGTACTATTGGCGGCAGTGAAGCCACGTTGATGCACGGACCGCCATATTACTACACAGAGGCGCCAACTTATATGGGCCCGTGGGGCTGAAGCCCACCCAATAATTTGCAGTAGGCCTATTTTGTTAAATTATTTATTACCATTAATAAAATATGTTTTCTTGTTGAATAGCTGGAAAGCTAAAATCAGGCTATTGTTGACATAATAATACTATCTCCTGTTGTTCCAATTAACTCACGATTGTCTGAAGTCGTTTTTCAGTTCATTAAATTTTTACGTCTTAATCTGTTAACGCCTGAGAGGCGATGGACTTACCACTTGCCCCTCTGCTCTCTCTCGGAAAATAAGCGTAACAAAATTAGAATAGGTAATGAAACCTCCACATGTAGGCCCTATGCACCACCATAGGGGTTACAGGAAAGAGTCAGTCAGTCAATCTGTTAAAGCAGTTTCCACATCCACCGCCATGTTTTTATGCTTTTTATGCAAAAAAACTTAATCGCATTTTCAAAATATATATAGGTTAAGGAGAGTGCGGAAAAGTTAATTTCAGAAGTTAGATTATGCTTGTGGTTAATAAAAATCATATATTAATTAAAGGGCAAAGCAAGGAATTGTGATACAAGACAAGAGTGTGGAGTACAAGACAATTATTACGAAGTTTGTCTTCAGAAATAATGAAATCATTTCATGTAGGCCTACAGTACTATATTTATACCATAGCCATATCAATATTTTATAAGTCTACTAGCAGGTCCCACGATAATTAATTCAAAAATAAAAATAATAAGAGCAAAACAATTAAAACACGTTTATTAACACTTACACACGAATCATTCTAAACTAAACGATTAATAATTATAATGAAACAGCTAAAAATCCGGCTTTGGAGTGCATTCCACGATAACTAAATTATTTAAATAAAACATCTAGTAAGTAAATCACGGGCATCTGCTAGTCTGTTCTATGAAACCCGGAGGATCATTGGCGCGGTTACAGCCCGCCATTCAACCCTATTCTATGTTAACTTCATCCAACCATCTCTCGCAAGTCCTGCTTCCCTTAAATCTATTCTACTATTGTCCTCCCACCTACGTCTTCCAAGTGGTATTTTCCCTTCGGGTCTCAATTCAAAATAGTTTTGGTATATGTCTTCCCTTCCCCATGTCCAGCCCATTTCATCTTCAGTGATTTAATTACCTTTATTATATTCCGTGAAGAGTACAAGTTATGAATATATTGATTATGCACTTTTCTCCAGTCCCAACTTTCATCTCTCTTAGGTCTGAATATTTTCCTGAACGCCCTGTTTTCGAACATTCTCAGATTATATTCTTCCCGAAGAGTAAGGGACCATGTCTCACATCCCTATAAAGTTCCAGTCCCCTTTCTTGTATTATTTACACGTTCTCTACTAATTTTAATTTGAGTTTTACATTTGATTGTATTATTCACGGTTCTTTTGTTATAGTTCTAGGTGAATTTGTAAATTTCTGTCTTTATCTCAAGTTGTTTTGTAAACTAAACATAATTTTTCTTAATAATTACTTACCATATGAGGAGCATCGTTTCAAAACGTATTAAATGCACAAGTTAATATTTTTCAGGAAAGAGGAACAAGATTGACTCCCTAACCAGGAAGTGGGCCTATATCTGCAAAATTAAGACGTGAAATTGTAGATATTAAGGTAGGCCTAATAGTGATGACTGAATCCTCAAAATGAACTTCTTCCAAATAAGAAATTACACCTGATGCTACCTCGATCACCCCTCTGCCTCCTTGTCTCGTTCCATTTAAAGAATGTTGCATTCTTTTACTGATAAGAGTGACACATCGTGCATAAAACGATATTTGGCGGAAATAGCAAGTTTCGCCAATTGCTGCTAATCATAAGTGAAACCCATTGCAAATCAAAGCAGAAACTTCTTGTATCTGCTGGACGCTCCCTCATTAATTTGTGGAAGATTTTAAAATGAATTATGTGTGCTGCCAGATCAGCCAGTAGATGGTTCTTTTTTTTTTTTTTTAAATACCGGCTTCACACTGAATATGAAATGCCATGCGAGCACAACATTAAAATGGCTTGAACAAGAATAGTATGACCTTTAAAACGTAATTTTTTGATCGTTATACTATTTCTCATAACTCCATTAGCACATTAAAAAGTACAATATAAAAATGACAAAAAAAAAAAAAAAAAAAAAAAAAAATGTCGCTTACCTAGCCTTCACGCTGTCGTTTGGTTATCCCCGTCTTGGTTCGCTTTCTGCTTCCTTTCAATATTTTTCGAACAGCTTCACTTCCTTCCATGATGATACAATGAAATAACATACAACAGCTAAACTTACGGACGAGTCGGCATAAAAATTAGTGGGAAATATCAGCCGAAACGTGGGTTGAATGCCCGGTGTAAAAATTAAGTTGTACATAATACGCTTTGAACCGTTCATTCCCGTGCACATAATGTGATTTGATCCGATACATCAACTTGACTGTGAATTAACACGGGATATAACATGAAATGTTCCATTTTGAGCTCATAGTGTTAAAGAGCGCTTAAGAAATAGGGCGAAATCGTATGAAACTGTATTTTGACCAAGAGCGTGTTTAATACGTTTTGAAATGGTGCTCCTCATATGTTAATGGTATTTATTTACATTTAATACTGAACAGCACCCACACAAGGGCAAAGCTCATTTGGGTGTTAAACTAAAATTCTGTATTTTGTATATCGTATATTCGAATAAAGTAATTAGAATGCAGTACACGGTTTATCCGCAATGGGTTGTTTAAACAAGCTAGGATCACCAACAGATAACTTATACAATGACGAATCGATTATATATATATATATATATATATATATATATATATATATATATATATATATATATAACTTTTAGGCGTATGAAACATTTTAGAAGTTTATGATCAGTCTTCCTCAGCATTATGTATTTCGGAAAAATAACAAGCCGAAATCGATTTTTTTTTTCCTTCATTTTAGTATTGCTTTGGCAATAGTATAACGACTGGTTGATTAATACATTATTTCGGAGAATTTCGTTCGCGAGTTTTTTTAGTATTATTTTTCTGTAGGTAATTTATTGTTAAAACAAAGAAAGTTCTACGTTACCAAACATAATGTAATAATTCCAACCACATAACATAATACTTAAATATCTGGAACCGTATCAATAGGCCTGTAATTAACACAGAATTCCAATGAGTGTGTTGTGAAATGAGACGTTTGGAACAGAATGAATTCGTGAGCTTTCCCATGCGCTTCCTATTCTGCATTTTATGTGTCTTATATTTCACTAACTTAAAAGGCCCAGCTTCGCTCGGGTTTTATATTTTGTAATTCGAAATTAACTTATGAAGGACTTTCGATTTTCAAACTCAAGGTCCTTATGTAGATAATTAGAATTTGAAATGAGGAAGAACGACATATCACACTCAAACTATTCCCTCAGAAAACGCTAGATGTAGGTTTTTATGGCTCATAGAGGATGTAGAATTTTGCACCCCATTGTTTCTACACACCATGCCTGGTAGGGTTTGAAATAAGAAATAGAAATTCCGGTAACATACAATTTGACGGAATATTTTATTTCTCACCATCATGTTACCATAGTCTACAACCTTTACGGGGCTGAAATCAAAAAGAAATTCAATATCACTTTTATACTTTCCTCCCCCAAAACCTAGGACATAATAATATACTGTGCGCATAGGACTAAAAATATTCCATCTTATTTTGTATCCTTTTACATGCTTAGGACCTATGATAAACATCCATATTTCTCAACTAAAAATACAAAGCTTACAGGTATGAATAACGTATCAGTGGATAGAATTTTTTACCGATTTCTGATATGGCATACTCATTGGCACACCCGGGCTGAGACAATTGAAAATGCTGTCCCTTATTGTACGGTACATCAAAATATGAAATGAGAAAATGGTATTCTCTATGTCCAAGGTAGAGAAAGTTAGGTGACTGGATCATATTGTGCATTATTTTCGTGGATTTCAATTTTTTATTTACATCAATAAATTAATCTAATTAATCTAATTTGTCAAAGTCCCGTATCATGCACTTCCAAAGCTACCTGTGAACCCTTCCAATACTACCTGTGAACCCTTCCAATAATACACTGTAGTCATGAGAAGTGTATGTTCAATGTGACTTGTATTTGATTAAATTTTATAATAAGGTATTTCGTCTCCTCGAAAATATTTGATTTTTGGCATTTAAAATCAAAATTTTGAAAAATCCTTTCTTAGTTTTTACTTAGGCCTATATTATGAAACGAAGGTACTAGCAAAATCCCAACTATCTAACTATTATAGTTTAGGCTCTACGTTGATTCTCTGTCATTAATTCATTCATTCATTCAGTCAGTCAGTCAGGACAAACCCGCTTATATATATTTCATGAACCAATGGACGGGAGTATGAGCCCACCCAATGTTTTTCAAAAGTTGGCGCCACTGTTACTACACTGTAGCAGCTGATCGAGTACAAGCCACAAGAGCGTTACAGCGATGTGAATTTTAGCATTTTAGCTAATAATGTAATTGGACTGAGGAGTATAAATACTTTTTTCTAAAATGGTGAATACCTGTGTGGTATTCGGGTGTAATTTTTCATACTACGACAGAAAGAAACAAGGAAAGGAACACGTTTCAATACATTCGTAAGTAGGTCTTTCATTATTACCTGACTGAAGTTCAGCCTACAGAGGTTTCGGAATCGCTTGCTGAGACCACTTAAACTCCTTTTTTGTCATCCACATGCCTAATTTTTGTGTCATCCACATGCCTCATAAAGGGGTATGTGGATGACTCTCAAGTCATGTAGATGATAAATGTAGGGTACTATTGTGCCTGTGGTGTCTGTGATCTGTACTTAAAATCTTAAAACTGATTTAATGAATTTCTGCTTGATTCCCCCCCTCCAAAACCATAAAAACACAGTCTAGTTAAAATTACATTAGGCCTAATTCCGGAGTATGCACACAAATTTGCAAATTTGGTGCAAAATCAACTGAAGTATGCTGAGAAAAATATGAAATCACAAAAAGAAAAGCAGATTGTTGCCAAAGTTAGTCATTAATGTGACCTTCTGCCATCCACATGTACACGAATGTCATTCGCATGGCTTTAAAAAAATTAAGAAAAATATATAAACATTTAAGCTCTGCTGGTGTCTTATTATTATCAAGAAACCCCTGAAGTATTTTAGTCATTTTTTTGAGATTTTAAAAACAAACTTAAAAATTTTGATTTTAGACACTCCAAATTTTCCCGTATTTGAAGAATGACCCATATACTGATTCTTTTGATCAATGGAATGGAAGTTATTTAAAATATAGTCTTAATAAAACAATGTCATTTCATTTATGCCTGTCATTTCACTATGCGTGTTGTAATTGAGCAATACTGTAGTTTATTAATAGTATTGATGTTCTTCTCTTGCTGGCTTACTATGCTGACTATTTTTTTTTAATTTTGGAATTTTTAAAATTTTGGATTTTTTATTTTGGATCTCTGAATTTTTTTTTTTTTAAATTTTTTATTTTAGGATCTTTTATTTTTAATTTTTTTAATTTTAGATTTTTTATTTTTTAAATTTTGGATATTTGGATTTTTTACTTTGGATTATTTTTAAAACTTTGGATTTTCTAAATTTTGGATCTTTAAATTTTTAAATTTTGGAATTTTTGATTTTTTAATTTTGGAATTTTTGATTTTTTAATTTTGGAATTTTTGATTTTTTAATTTTATATTTTTAATTTATTTTTATTTTTTAATTTCGATTTCTTAGACTTGAAATTTTGGATTTTCAATTTTTTAATTTGAATATTTTGATTTTTTAAGTTTTGAAATTTTCGATTTTTTAAATTTTGGATAAGCCTAATTATTGAGTTGATTGTTTTCTGTGCAGTCCGTTCCGTCACACCAAACTAATTTCGCGACGATTTTGAGCATAACACTAATTTCGTGACGATTTTGTCCGTAACGCAAGCTCTCGATTTAATCCTACCGCGGCTAAAGAAGTTTCACATCAAAAACCTAATTTTTTGCAAGTAATAGGAACCAATACTTGAGATAAATAGGAAGAGGGCGTGCTTTTTCAATGTGGTTTCAGTGTGTTCACTAGTGGATACAAAATTTCCAATAGAAAATCGTGAAAATAGACTTTAATCTAAGTTCTCGTGATAGTTTCCCATTGAATTACGTGTAGTTCAATGGGTGTCTTCTGGCGAGGCAAGATGGCGGCATAGCGCAAGGCTAGGCTTCACCGCCGTGACCCAGATTGCCGGGCTGTGGTTGACTTTTAAGGATCTTCGGGTATACTAGTAGGCCGGTGAAATATAGTTATTCATCTGTTTCATTGTTATAGTGTCAAACCTTGTGTCCAGTTTAATTGATAATTAAGTTTAATGATAATAATATTAGGTGAAATAGTCAAATTGAGTCAACGGGTATAGTCCTATAACCTTTCCGGGTATAAAAACTATGTACCCTTCGTACGGGTAAAAAAGTATTTTGCACTATTTTTAGTCTTACGCGAGAAATATCAAGGGGAAGTAGGCTAACTGGGTGTGCGAAAATTGCACATTTTGATCCGGAAATTGCACACCGATTTTTGAAAGTTTCATTAATTCTATCCGGATACTGCACACTGATTCCGAATGGTTAATATTACTTGAAAATTGCACCCCTGGCAAACATAATCACCATTTTCTTCCTTGGTGAACAGGTAGGAGGGTAAAAAGCGAACAGACTCTTGCAGCTGGTTTCAGAGCCTTGTGATACGTAAATACATATAAGAGATGTAACGGAAACGTTTGTTTTCACATGCAATGCAAATTACGTGAAATTATTTCTCAATTGATTGTCTACATTGTCTAGAGCAAATTTCAATACATTCCCTGCTATTCTGTGAATACCGCTAGGCATGCGTAGGGGCTAATATTGACAACTTAGATATTTTAGTCGTCCCCTTATTTTTCCCTACCTGTACATTGCAGTGTAGCTGTAGACTATTAGAAGCGAATATAGTCGCCCACGTTATGAAGTATTTGAACATAAAAATGGCGGCAAAGACTAACTAGTTAATTCTTGTTTAAATCCTGCACATTAACGTGTGCCAGTAAATGAAACTTAAGTACATACCTACTCGCCAATACCACTGAAGTGGGAAACGTACTTCACAAGCTGCATACGGGATCTTTGCGAAGAGCTAATATAATTAGATTCTCTGCTCAATATTTGTTTTGCATTTGGCTGACTTCACATTAAACTTCAATAGTGTGCAGTTTCCACATGACCAGAAAGCTGGTAGAAAATTCTGGTGTGCAGTTTCCGACGCCCGGGCTAACAGTACCGGGCTAATTTGACAGCAATTGATTTGAACCATGACGAAAAATAAATTCTCGAATTAGGATACAAACATAACTTGGTACCAAATCTGAATACGCAAATAAAAACGTTATTGGTTGACGCCGAAAATGCAATTTCTAATATTAGTCCTGACCAACAAAATAGTATCTGGGAACAAATTGCCAATAACATAAAAAATGTCTATGAGAAGGAAATACCAATGAATAAAGAGGAAATTAAAAACAATAAGATATAATTAAAAACCTAAATTTTAAACTACAGACTAACAATATTACTAACGTCAAAGCAGACAAAGGCAATTCCATTGTGCTCATAAATAATGATGAATACATTTTTGAAAAAATGAAAATTTTTTCTCAGAAAACAACATCACGAAAATTGACACTGGCCCCACTGACAAATTCCAAAACGCTATCAAAATTCTATAAAATCAGCAGATCTCATTCTGAATGAAAATGACACAAAACAATCTATAAACATGAATCCAAAGCCCCTCGTACTTAGATCTCAAATTAAATTAAACAAAAATAATTATCCAATAAGACCTACAGTGAACTTTACAACTGCTCCTTCGTATAACATTTCAAAAAAACTAGCTAAAACCATACAAAATAAATTAGAGCTCAACAGCACTTACATAGTCAAAAACACGTTAGATATGGTGAATAAAATAAAATAATTAAAAATCAGCCCCGATGAAACCTTAATTTCGTTGGACATAAAAAATCACTTTTTTTTATGTTAATCATTCTCAACTGTAAATTTTTTATTTTTAACAATGGGTATTTGTTGGTAACTCTGTTATGTTACTGTAATTTATTTTTTCGTATCTTTGTTCATGCATTTATTTCATATATGCAATCTTATTTATTTTTATTCTTATTTTTTACCTAAAACTATAATATGTATGTTTTTTTTTTATATAATTTTAAAAATATAATTTTAGTATGACTGAACTGACCCCGAACACGAGCTATGCTCATGCGGGGCAAATAATACTCTTTTCAAATTGTAGAAATTGTGTGTATATTATTTGTATTTGTAATAATTTTGTATCAATTTGTATTTTTAATTTGTAATAAACTTAATTTGTAATTTGTAAAAAAAAAAAAAAAAAAAAAAAAAAAAAAAAAAAAAAATACAAGAAAACGTACTTCGTTTCTGCCGGAATTTGGAAATGACGCCTGTTTGCATCTAACTCCATGTGAATAAGTTTTTTCTTATTTTTGCAATATTAGGCTATTTAAATATTTGGACCTATGTAGTAGACCTATGTATGCACATATTAAACATTTGTTCAAAAGCCAGAGCAATGTCGTCTGTGCGAGAAAATTAGTGGGATAAATTCAAGCAACAGAGTTTAAAATTAGGTGCCCTATCTAGTGAGACAATGGACAATCATTACGCATTTGGTTCGCATGGAGTTAGATGCAGACATAGATGCAGTTCTCAAACTTCGGAAGAACGTCAGACACACTAAAAACAAAGTACGGTTGCTCCCTTGTGATATTTCCCAGGCACGGCTAACAACCGTGCAATGTACTGTTTGACCAGTACGAAGGGCGGATAGAAAAAAGCTGATAACTATTTGACAAAAATATTACTCTTAATTAATGTTCTTGTTATGATATAATCATTTCGATACAATAGTCGTGTAAAGTTCTTTAATCAAGTAGTCTATCTACTTCCATTGCATTGTAAACTCAAAATACTTTACAATATATTGTATATACAATACGTAATCTAAATGTAAATGGATCCCAGGTATGTACAATTTATATCCTATAACTTTCTAGTATTTTTAACATTTGTCCGTATTTTATATCTTGGTAAAAGTCTTTCCCTTACTGTAAAGAAATAGTGCTGGTCAGTAACAATAAAAAGACAGAGAGAGAGAGAGAATGTCTTTGGTTTTACAGTAGACCATGGATTTTGATATGAATCTGTTTATGTAGGAACCGGATTCTTAGGTTTTTACCTATTTTTAGCCTTACTACCAAAACCAGAAACGGTCACACACTTTCTCGAGTTATGTCCATGGGATTCACGCACATTAAACTTCTAGTAGGCTACCTAAAACACTTAAATAGGATATAAAAACCTAAAAACATATAATTTACTCCTAATAGGTTTTTGGTCAAATTTATTAGCCTTCTTTGGTTGAAAAATCGAAATTTTGCGGAGACAGACAAAAAGAACCTTTTGTTGTGTTGAAAGTCAAACCACCTTTCAAATTAATATTGTTCAACCCATTGCAATTGGTGTCTGGGATGGAGAAGGCCAAGAGAGGAGGGATGAAAGTAAAACTACCCGCGTATTCCTTTTAAACAGTTCAATCTGTAACACATTTTCACATTATCCACAGCCAACCATAAAGCTTTTCTTTATTAACCCAGTTAGAAGCATTGAGTTCGAATCCCGAAAAAGCTAGCGTTTAATACATACAGTATTAACTATTTTGGTCTCTTGCGCTTAAATTCTCCAGGGTTTTGTGGTTTATTTTATCGTACAGGTGAAATGCGAGAAAAAGTTTTATTTGCGGCAGCATCTCACTGCTTCTTTTGATTGTTTAGGCTTTATTACTTAAGTTCTATATTAATATCTTAAAGCAAGAATTAGCATTTTTAACTAAACTTTTTATAGGTAATATGGATTGAATTCTATGTAGCACATTGAAGGTTCATTAAACCCTTATTATTACCTAAAACGATGTTTAGAACCAAAAAACCCCATTTCACTTAATGGAAAACCAAAACAGTGTTTTTTAAACAAAAAAATCCGGTCTGTAGTTATGTGCCATGGTTTATGTTCATTTTAACAGACACTTAATTGGAATGATATTAGATGAAATAGTAGAGATGAGTGAACGACTATAGTCCTACAATTATTCCGGGTATAAAATTTATGTTAATGCAAAATTTCAGCTCTATCAGGTTAGTAGTAGTTTTCGTGACAAATCGGAACAGACAGATGAGCCATCATATTTTTGTATAAATATACTATAAATTATAAGATAACTTATGATAAAGAAAATGAAATGATGAAGTATTAGAACAAATCATAATTATTACAGGAAAGATAACAATAGCAAAGAGGCCTACATATTTTTAAGGATTTCTGCAAGAGTCACTCGTATGATTTCAGCAAAGTTTTATTTTCATTATTATTATTATTATTATTATTATTATTATTATTATTATTATCATCATCCTCGTCGTCGTCATCGCAGCTTTCATTGTTGCGATTGTGAGAAATTGACGTTCGTTGTGTGGCGGAGGGAGAGACGCATGCGTGTTGCGTCGGGATAGATGGGGATGCAGGAATCTGCGAGGTAGTATCAGCTAGCTCCACACGAGCCTGTGGACCAGGCATGGTACCCCATACGTAGTTGAAAGCAACTCCTCGCTCCTAAACGGAGAGATTACAATTACCTAATTCAGCCAAGCGGACTTTCCAACCGATTTCTTCCCTGAGCAAGACGATCTGGGTTCTGGTACGTCATTCTCCAGCACCCCGATTCTGCACCAATGCTGTCCAGACACACGTAAACAACTACAATGAGGTGAGTTAGACTTCAAATTGCATGTTTCACGTACTTTCCAATCTCACTGCTCATCTTAACTCTACTGACTTTGATATATGAAAGCGCAATTGAAGAAGGTATAGTCAGTGCGTCTATGTGTCTGTATCATAGCTCAAAAACGAAAAACTGCACAAAAACCATATTTTACATTTAATCTTAACAGGTAAGGGACATGAGGTTACTGTGGCTTCGCTTAGATATCAAATTTTCATAACTGTTTAATTAATAGTATTTTAAATTTAATCTATATTAATAAAAATGAATTTCAAAATGTATGACGGAGCATCACTTGAGAACGGCTCGACCGATTTGGCTGATTCTTTTTTTGTTGTGTTCGTATTTGTCAGGACAAGGTTTGTATGAAAGAAAATTTTTGGAAAATCCACGGGAAAAGTCGGAAATGTGAAATGAAGCAAAGTTAGAGCGTTCTGCTGTCAATTGTTTACATAACAAAATAAAAGATTTAAAAAATTGAAGTGTGACAAAAGAAGTGTGACATATTCATAGTTTGAGAGTTCCGCTTTCACATGTTTTCATAACAAAAAAAAGAGGTCTGAGTCTTGCAACCAAGCCAAATCAAAAGTGTGTATCTATGCATGTGGGTATGCACACGTTCCCTATACAAATCTACATTTATTGACCAATTTCCACGAAATTTTGCACACATACACAGTTAAGCCCGGGAAGTAACACGGTGAACACTAAAATTCAAACAAATCACTCCTTCCCTTGAAAATTGATATAATTTCTGAAAATATTACACTGAAAAATGAAATGCAATTCAGTTATTATGACAACAATGTACTGTTTACAGTGTACACATAGGGATTTGGGAACTACATAATACTGGGCTTTAATAAATTCTGGTGCTATCGATGTAATTAATACATTTGTGAAAATAATTCTTGAAGAATGAAAGCACAATGTGAAGCAGTCACATATCTTTCTCTACCCTCGATATGGAAAATATAATTTTCTCACTTCACATTTTGGTGTAGAATAAGCGGTCGTATTGCAGGGACAGCTTAAGTGTGTGCCAGTGAGTATGCTATATCGGAAGTCGGTAACAAATCCAATCCACTGATACGTCACTCATAGCTGTAGGCTTTGTATTAGTTGTGAAATAGGCCTAGGGATGTTTATCAGAGGCCCTAAGCATCTAAAAGAAGACACAGTGGGATGGAACATTTTCAGTCCTATGCGCGCAGTATATTATGTCCCAGGGAAGGAAAGTATGAAAGTGATATTGAATTTCTTTTTTTACTTCAGCCCCGAAACGGTTGCATGGTAATATGAGAGTGAGAAATAACATTTTCTGTAAAGACAATACAATCTTATGTAGGCTAACCGGAATTTCTTTTTCTTCTTATTTGCTCTCCTCCCAGGCATGGTTGGTAGAAGCAACGGAATGCAACATTCGACATCCTCTATGAGCCAAAAAAAGCTATATCTAGCGTTTTCTGAGGGAATAGTTTGAGTGTGATATGTCGTTCTTCCTCATTTCAAATTCTACATACATATTATATAAGGACCTAGAGTTTCAAAATCGAAAGTCCTCCATAAGTTAATTTGAAATTACAAAATACAAAACCCGGGCGACGCCGGGCCTTTTAAGCTAGTCGTATATTATAAATACCACCTTGGGAATATGTTGAAAGGTTTTATTATAGGGTATAGCATGCAACGATTCTTACATAATTATTATTCATCATTAATGATAGCTATAATTCCGTTTTCACCCAATTTCAGATGCCAAGTATGTAAATAACAGGAAATAAACAATTTCTGAAAATTTGTATTATATTACTAACTGGGTAGGCTACTTGAACAAAACATTTTTACTGAAAACTCAAAATAATGATACCACAGTGACTTTTCCTCATCGGTAGTGCTCAATTAAGGGCACAGGAAATATCAACACTACTAAACTAAACTCCGTGGCGCTACATCCCTGAAGGGACAAGGCCTAACACCCGACCGCTGCGTCATCTGCCATAGGCAGATGGCAGGATTGGGGGGGGGGCATGTGGTCAGCATGCAGACACCCACGGCAGTTAATGGTGGTTTCCATGACCGTAAATATCAACACTATCTACTCGGAATTAACACTAGGACTCCGTTATTTTTTTCTGTCTCACGGAATCCAAAAGAGATGGTATCATCGAACCCACTAGACGAAATGACTTCAAGTGAGGAAAGTGGACATTTTATCATTTCTATGTTCATCATAAACTGGTTTTGTGACTTTTGTGATATGTTTATCAAATTATTAAACCAGTCTTTATTCTCAAATGATCCTAAGGGGAGTCGGAACGGCCTATCTCGCCAATGTTAAAATGATACTTTTCCGGTGCGCTTAACTCAAGAACTTCTGCATAAAACAATCTAAAATTTGTACTTGTTGTTCTATAACACTTTTAAAATGCATTAAATATAATAGATCTTATTTTGGAGTTATTAACAGGCATATATGACTCTTTAAATATGTGCCCCGAATTTACTTTTTAAAATATTCAATAATTATTTTTTAAAACTTCAAATTTCATACAAATCACTGTAAGTAACTTGAAGAAGTAGTTTCAATACAGTTTTAATTCCACCAAAAATTATACTTTTAGCTACAGTAGTTTTTTAGATGAGCGCAACCAAAGTTTCAAAAAGAAATTGAAATTAATAAAAAAACAACATTAAAGTTTTACAATGTTGGAACCATACCTTAGAACTTCCCAACCTCCATATTCTGCAGCTTAGCATCATCAAATGGAATTAAAACAGCAATGAAATTTCTTTTTAAGTTACATCCAGTAAGTTACGTGAGATTTTGAATTTAAAAAAATATTGAATATTTTAAAAACTAAATTCAAGATGTATTTAAAAATTATGTGTGCTTCTTGGCTATTCAAAAATAAGAGCTCTAATATTTAATAGTCTACATCAGTGGTTCCCAAACTATGGGTCGCGACCCACTGGTGGGTCGCGGGAGCAATTTTGGTGGGTCGCGAAAAGGGCTGGAAAAATTAAACTTAGTTTTCAATATAAGGAATAGAAGGCATTTCAACACAATAAAACTATTGAAAGGCATATCAAAAACAGATGCTGTATTTTATATAGCCTATATTGGTTACCGTTATGTAGTAGTGGGTCGCGAAAAAAATTTCTAGGGTCCCAGGACAAAAAAGTTAGGGAACCGCTGGTCTACATTGTAAAAGTGTTGTAGAACAAGTAAAAATGTCAAATTGTTAGTGTGGATTGTTTCTTGAGTTAAGCGTAACGGAAATTTCTCATTTCAACATTGGCGAGATTGTTCCGTCTCCTCCAAAAAACAGGATTTTTTGTATTGTTTATTGCATTTATTTGTTTTCTGTTAACTAAATTTATGTATTTCTGCTTTTTTTTTTCTTTCTCCAGGAAATTAAAACTAGCATAATAATGTTTATTAACGAATTAACGGGAAACTAACTCATAATTTTCGGTACAGAAGGTGCAGATGTTCTGTTAATGAACAATGTTTTTGCAGCCGGCTGTAGGCCTACATACCACCTAGTGGGGTTGAAGAGCGAAACCAGCATAAAAGAGTAAAAACTTAATCGGGAGTCACTTCATTACATCTGTTTTAGTATGATGGTAATATCTTGAGTGAGGTTTATGTGCTAGACTGGCTTGTGAAAAAATCACTTCGAACAAGTAACAATTTTCTACAAATATTTACAAATCCCTAATCCACAGAAATGTCTACAACAATACACAAGATTAAAATTACATTCTTGACAATTTTTATACACTGCATTGCAAGGGTCACGTCTCCACAAAATTAATTAAACCCCTTTAAACAGAAAATTCTTTTAGAATCTAGTTTTCATTTGTACTACGTTTCAATACAATTATGACTTGATTTCAAAAGTAGTTCTACACCAAGCCAGGACGAAACAATAGAGCTAAACAGAGCGGAAGTTAGGACTACTAAATATGTACCCTAACTTACTCAGTTAACAACTAACTTTTCTTTAAAGATAGAAACAGGGACAGAAGTAATTTCTGTCAATGAATCTACCTTAAACTAAATTTGTCCTATTTAAGAAGTTTCCCCTTGCTGTTTACTCTCCATCTACATTATAAAGATATTCTATTTCTATTTTTATTGCACTGTTTTCGTTATTTTACTGACCATGCCCATTTTTCCTTGCCTTATACAGATTTCCCCTTAATGCCTTAACTTGAATTCCAATTTCCAAATATTTTCTATGAGACGCTCAATATTAATGATTTGATGCAAACTCATTCTCCATAGGTTCGTACATGGGTAGTCAAACAACAGCCTATATGCTTAAAATTTTCTTAATTCCTACAAATAAGTTATTGTCCCAGTCCATGAATTCCTCGAATCCTTTCAATCTTTACACTTCTATCTTAAACCATTATATCCCCTCCCCATCTTTACAACTATCAACATACGACTGTGTTTTGGTTTCCATCTTATTGGACACAAAAAATATTTCTCATTACGGCATAACTAATCCATCTTTTCATATCCTCTGTAAGACTATACTATATCTTACCCCCTTCCAAAATCCAATTGCAAATGGTTCCTCTCAGTTCATTCCATTACTTTGTAAATGATATTGAATATTATCTATCCGAGAACTAACATTATCGATACTGAAAATTTTCTTGATATTTCAAATATTCGCTCAATATTATCCCATCTGGGAGTTGCTGAATGCTGTGCATGCCGTTTGGACGCATGGAACAGATGTTTCTGACATAATTTTTAAACCTCAGCGCGCTTCCAAATGCCAGTGCATGCGAACTGTAATTGCCTGTTTTCTCGCTTTCAACTTGAGTGTTATTTTGCCACATTCAAAATCTGTCTTCTCTAAGAAAAATAGAGACATAGCTGTGAATTTGTTTCACAGTTTACTTTACAATGTTCTCAATAAAATGTCTTACTCATATTTTATGTATAAGCCATAGTTCTTTTATAAACATACATTTAGCATAATAATATGCAAGTTTTTTTTTAACTTAATTATTCTGGGAAACATATTTTTTAAACAAAAAGTATAATCAATATAAAAAAATAATCAGTAAATTTTTAAAGTAAGGATCAAAGAATCGCGCAAAAAATTCAAGTTTATATTTTCATATCTGTCGGAGGAGGTATTTCAGTATGTATTTAAAAATCTTCTTCTTCTTCTTCTACATCAGGGTTTAGACTTTCCAGTCTGTTCCGCCTCAAAGGTCATCTTCCCATCGAGTTCGTGGTCTTCCAATTGATCTTTTACCAACCGGAGTGTACAAAAAAATTTGTTTAGTCAATCTGCTAAGATCCATTCTTTCAATATGGTCATACCACTGTCTTTTCAAAAGCTCCATTTTTTCTTGTAAATTAAAAATTTGGAGTTGGTTTCTTATATCAGTATTTTGTTTGTGGTCCCATAAAGTATATCCTAATATTCTTCTCAGAAATCTCATCTCTGCAGATTCAATTTTCCTTTTCTTTGCTCTATTAAGAGCCCAATTCTCACAGCCGTAAGTTAGAAGTGGAACCGCTAGAACTTTGTAAAATCTTAATATTGTCTCTGTTCTTGTTTTATTCCTTAGAGTTCTATAAATAGTACCACACATATATTGGAATTTAGATAGTTTTTGTTCTAGATCCCGGTCTTCGTCATATGCAATTGAACATCCCAAATAGTTAAAATTATTTACTTGCTCAATTATTTTTCCGTTTAATTCTATTTTCGATCAAATGGGATCCTTACCTCGGAACGCCATTACCTTGGTTTTATCTATTGAGATTTTAAGATTATAATTTATTGTTACTTCTTGTAACTTATGTGTGGCTCTCTGTAACCCTTCTTCAGACTCTGAGAGGATGACTTGATCGTCAGCAAATAATATAGTGTCTAAATTAAAACTTCCTACTTTAAAATGCCTTTCTAACTGCCTTTGCCATTCATCTATGGCCGCGTCAATATAGATGTTAAAAAGCCCTGGAGACAGAGGGCATCCTTGTCTGACCCCCCTGATGTACGACTACTTTCTTCTTTGAATTTTTATTTATACTTATTGAAGTATCATGATACAAGACTTTCAACGTCTTTCAACGTATTTAAAAATCAATAAAAATAATTAGTATCTCAAAAACAAATTCAGATATTAAAATAGAAAATTTAAACTTTAATTTCTGTTTACATTTTAATTAAGTGTGAAAAGTTTCAAGATTCCAGAACATGTAGTTTACATAATCACTGTCAACACTTCAGTCATTCCTTTATCACAAAATGTTTTTTGAGTTGTTCCACTTTATCCTAGTCCACTTTCGTATAATAAAGTTTCCCACATTGAAACTGTATTCATAGTTCTGACTGTTAACTTAGCGTGATCCAGTTAATTTGCCTATGACGTGTTTGTTTGCTTTAGTTGAAGGAGAGAGCTGCAAGAGGAATATTTTGCTTATTGGATCGCCGAAAACAATATTTTTTTTCCTAAATGAAGTCATGCTGTCAGTAGGCCACCATTAATATAGGTCATGCTATTCAAGCAAAACGGTTACAGTTGTAACATGAGGCAACATCATTTATGCAGGAAATTAACATTCAGCCATACGTACACAAAAATCCGTTCTCAAAGCTGTCCCGTTCTCTCGCGTGGGGTAAGTGGGGAGAAATAAATATTTGCTGTAGGATGCATTATTTACAACAGAAAGATTGTATATTAACGTTTATACAATCATCGACATTTTTATATGAGATGAATTTCCGTTCTAATTCCTCATTAGTAACATAAAAAAATTAGAAGGAGAAGAAATTCTATAAACATCTTATAAAATTAAATAAATTCCATTTGTAACGATAAAAATATTTACCCCTAATTTTGGTGAACATTATTATTATTAAAAACATCATCATTACCATTATAATAATATTGCCTACTTACCTACCGATCTCCGTCAGCTAAATTATCAGTTTATCACACACATAAGATAGTGCGTAAAGTTTCATTTTGGAAAATTATTTTGCCTAAGGTGAGGTTAAAGAAATCAATCCTAAAAATCAAGCTATTTCCTTACGCGCTGTTATTTACTTTACGCAAAAAAAATTAAATAACGATCGCAAGTTCTATCGTAGAAAAAAATAATTTGATTTTTTTCTAAACTTTTTGCTATGCCTACAGCAGTTGTGTTTCGTGAATTGGGTCTTAAAACATGAATAAAAATATGCACTTTTAACTTAAATTGTTCGGCTCTTTATGGGCATATTTAGGAAAATTTTACTAAATAGTAAACTTAAACTTCGTCGCAATGTTCCTGATATATACAGAGTACGGCATTTATAGTTTCCCATTTTCAAAACCGAGTAACACATTTATTTAACAAAGATATAAGCTACAATGAACATTTTTAAATGTCTTACAGTTTTGGATTTGCAATTCTGCTCTTATTTTTTTGAATATGATGTCCTTGAGATGCCCCCCAGTAACTTCAACACATTCCTGCAATCTCCCTCATATACGTCCATTACCCGGTGTGTGGTGTCTTGCCTAACATTTGCAATTTCCTGCTGAATTGCATTTTTAAGACTGTTAATGTCAGGGAGGGCATGCGCGAAAACTTTAGACTTCAGATAGCCCCACAAAAAAAAATCCGGTGCAGTAAGGTTGAGAGATTTGGAGGGCCATTGGATATCACCAAACTAGGAAAGAATTCGGCCGGGAAAAGCAGCATGTAGCGTGTCCATGGAAGGACGTGCAATATGTGCTGTAGCACCATCCTGTTGAAACCACAATCTCTCAATATCCAAGTTACGATGTGTGAACTCTGGTAGGAAGAAAGTTTGCACCATGTGATTAAGAGTTGACAGTCACCGAAGCACCATTATCGCTCGCAAAGAAATAAGGGCCAATAATACCCTGCGCTGCAATGGCACACCACACCACGACCTTAGGTCTGTGAAGTGGCCGCTCGTGGATTATGCGAGGTTTTGCAGGAATTTTGCAAGAGTTACGCAGACACCACACTTCGCGTAATGGCCAGTGTACGAGGGAGATTGCAGCAATGTGTTGAAGTTAATGGAGGGCATCTCAAGAACATCATATTCAAAAAGTAAGACCAGAGTCGCAAATCCAAGACTGTAAGCCATTTAAAAATGTTCAATGTAGCTTATTTCTTTGTTAAATAAATGTGTTACACGGTTTTGAAAATGGGAAACGATAAATGCCGCACCTGTATATATATATATATATATATATATATATATATATATATTAAAGGAAGTATACTTTTCTCAGCATCCACTGCATGTATTTGCTTCAAATTTTCGGGAGTTATTTGTTGGGTTTGTCAATTTTAACACAGGGATTTCAAGAAATTCGTATTAGGAAGTATCCTATATCGAAAAATGTACGAAATTATTTTTACAAGAATTTACATCAAGAAAAAAATTTAAACTAGGCATTAAAAAAATATCCTCATATTAAAATGATGCCAGGTGTACTATTAACAATCTGCAAACATTTCAAGCATTGGTAGTTCCTGAAAAAAAAGTACATTTTGTAGGAGGTATTTTACCGCCGTAAAGATAAGTCGTTCCGGACTACCTTAAAAAGTATGGAACAGGAGACGGTTTTAGCGATAAGGAATCAGGCAGAATAAAAATGAAGTCTAGTTGGGGAAGTCATTTACTAGCTCAGCAGAAGTAATGAGGACCGGCCATAAAGTTTGCTGTCGACATCGGAAGAGGTTTCTATGGAGATGTGGGGTGGGCACTTCCTTCACAAGAAAAAGGAACAGGAAGATGGCCGATCTCTATGTATACCTCGTCTCCTGTTATTTGGAAGACGCTTCGCGCCTCGAGCTAAAATGCTACTCAAGTGTACCTCAGAGTCAAGAGGTAGAAAGTCAATCTTATCTTCTCTTGAGTATTTCTATTACACCTAATCGTAAGCGCACAGTACAATATACTGTACAAAGATTAAACATTGACATTAAGAAAAAAACTTAGAAAGAACTACTATGTACAGTAGAGTAAAAATAATAATAAGCAGTTTGATTTTAAACAGGTTTAGAAAGGACTGGGTGAAGATAAGTCAGGTCTACTATATTCTTGTAATATCTTCTGTGAAATAAGCAGGTTCAACATGTGTTGTATTTATTTATATATTCATTCTGACATAGTATAATCATTTGGTCCTTTTCTTCGCTCCAACTCTCCGTCAACTTCCAAAGAATTTGTCAATAACATATTAACAAAATTTTAAAAATTCAAAACGATAAAATGTGCAGTAGGCTATAATAATTAACGTACTAGCTCACCGCCTATCTTTACTTCGCGAGGTGAAACTAGAATCGTAGTAACGAACATTCACGATATTTTCCTGGCTATATTTTCTTACACTTAAGCTAATTATCCCATCTGATTTAATTAAGACCGGCTTTAACATCGTTCCCAATCCTCATCTGGGTCTTCTTACAGATGTTTTCCTACAGAATTTTCTCGTTAGTTCCAAGTACGGCTTTATGGTAATCTGCTTTGAAATGTATCTACTGCCATTTCAATCGGCGTTAGTAAGTAATGAAAGCGAGTGAGCGATGTAGAAGTTAGATTTCGTAGTTACGTTTTCTCCACTGTCTTTTGATCTAAACTCACTTGGGTCCGAAAACCTTTCTCAACATTTTGTTGTTAATTTTTTATAATATTCTGTTGCCGATATTTTACATATCATGTTTCGCATTTATAGAGGATTAGTGGGAGTGTGATTATTAATTCTTAGGAATTCAGATAGTCCAAGAATTTTTTTATTAGTTAGAAGTTACAGATATTTAAAGTAAACGAAAGTAAAGAGACCATTTATCGAACTATCGTGAAGTTTCACTAAATTTGAAAAGCTTCGCGTAGGATGGAATGCCAAAACTGAGTAACTGAAAATGAAGTTATAACTTTTTGAGACAGTAAAATAAATTCTATGCCTATGGGGATTATTCGACTATTAATAAAACAAAATATAGAATATTATTTTTTTTAATACAAAAAGACGTTTATATGTAACAAGCATGTGTCCGTGGCTTCGCCCGCGATTATTTACTCAACAATTTATTTATTTAACAGAAAAATCATTATACTTATTAACACTTACATAGTTTTACATAAATTGCATATATTACCTCATTTTATTCTGAACTTTTTTGCAACAAATATAAATAATTTCGTAAAGGCACAAAGATTCTAAATGAAACGATTAAAACGTACCACAGACTCATGAACCTTAACCAATTAAAACAGTTGTGCACAATCCGCGGCCCGCCGGAATATATATATTGTGGCCCGTTAAAGTTAAACGTAAGATTAATTAATATTAAATATGATTTGGTTTCAAAATTCCATTAACGGACTAGTTCTTTAACACACTAAACACGTCACTATCAGTGCCATTGATTCAAAGCATTTTTAGCTGATTCGGAAGCAGATTATGACGATGTCTTATATTTCACACAAGTTCGATGGCTAATTGCAGGTAACATGTTGAAACGAGTGTATGAACTTCGGGGAGAAATTTGTTTGTTTTTGACAGATAAAAACTTTAAGGTGGACGAACTGGACAGCAGTGATTGGATTTTTGATTTGGCATTTCTGGTTGATATGAACTGAATACCAAAATGCAAGGCAAAAACCGCATGATCCATCATCTGTTTAATTTAATCAAGTCTTTTGAAAGAAAACTTGAAGTTTGGCAGACACAATTAAGAAGTGGAGTATTTGTCAATTTTCCGACAGTGAGAAAAATGATGGAATGTACGAACAAATCTAATTTTGGGAAACACGTTGACCTCTTGAAAAATCTCACAGAAGAGTTCAACACCCGTTTTCAGGATGTTCGGAAGTTTGAAAAATCATTTGAATTACTTTCCCTACCCTTTCGTGTTGATATTGAGACAGTGGCTGAAATTTTTCAGATGAAATTAATTGATATCCAGAGTAACACAGAATTGAAAGCAAAATTTGATGGTGCATCACTCCTTGATTTCTACAAGCTGTACTTACCTAAAGAAATGCACAATCTGTACGGCCATGCATTGAAAATGGCAACTTTATTTGGTAGCACGTACGTCTGTGAACGGTCATTTTCGGTTATGAAACAATTGAAATCTATAACACGATACAGACCTACAGATGAACATTATTTGGAAGCGAGTATGCGTATTGCAATATCAAACATTGGACCTAATATTGAAAAGTTGACAAAACCGAAGCAGAGTCAAGTTTCTCATTAAAAGGTGAATAACATTTGTGTTATGACTAGAGACCGGATCTTAAAGGGAATTCCTTTTTTTATATTTCATCACAAAACGTGATAAAATTGAACAGGTCATTACTGAGTAAGTTTCAACTGCAAATGACCTGGTTTTAAAGTCCCTTTTTTTCCCATTTTTAGGCTCATTTCCCTTTTTTTTTTTAGGAACTTTCCCTTTCCAGTACCTTTTTTGCTAATTTATCTTGAAAAATTCGTAAATTACCCAGTATTTGGTAATATGAAAACATTAAAAAAAATTTTCACTGATTCACCATTGAAAAAAAAAAATCCTCCCAGCAGAATAGAGCGTTACAGGGAAATCACAGGCTTGCCATTGCCTAAGTTTCCCATTATAACAAGGTGGGGAACATGGATTTCGTGTGCTATTTTCCTCTGTGAGAATTTCAACAAGATCAAAAAATTTCTTCAGTCATTAGATGTTACAGAATCAGCAGCTGTAGAGCAAGCAAAGGCTTTACATAAAACAAACATGTATCTCTCTGTTGAATTTTTAAACTCTCTTACTTTTATATCCCTTTTTTCGTACCTTTTTTTGGCAATAATTTTCCTTTTTTTCCCCACCTTTTTTTGCCAATAATTTTCCCTTTTTTCGTCCTTTCTTGGGCGAAAATTTTCCCTTTAAAATCCGGTCTCTAGTTATGACTAGTAATTAATTAGTAGGATGCCAGTAAAAGGCATGTTATTACTATTGTTGTTTTATTGAATATTATACTATTACATTAAATAATGATAAGTCCTCATTCAGAAGTAAGGTATAATCAGGCCTACAGTGGAGGATTGGATGATGGTACACTGCGGCCCTCTGTGAATTTGTTATAATAGAATGGCCCTTGGTCTAATTAGGGTTGTGCACCCCTGAATTAAAACAATTGATGCATAAACAATTAAACAATTAAAACAATTGATAGTTAAAAAACTTAAATCCAGGTTTGGATGTACAGGTAGGGGAAAAAAAAGCGGACCGACTAAAATATCCAAGTTGCCGATATGAGCCACTGCGCATGCCTTGCGGCATTCACAGGATAGTAGGGAATGTATTGACAAGGCGACTACAGCCGATCAATTGCTTGAATTGAGAAATAATTTCACGTAATTTGCATTGCTTGTGAAAACAAACGTTTCCGTTACATCTCTTTCATTTATTTACGTATCACAAGGCTCTGACATCAGCTACAAGAGTCGGTCCGCTTTTTTCCCCTACCTGTACATTTCGCGATTAAAGGGGGGAAAACGACCTCAGATTCGAGTTCCCTAGCCCCCTCTAAAGAAAACCGCGTAGTGAGTTTTTCTATCGTCTAAGTCAGCGGTTCCCAACCCACTAGTGGGTCGCGGAAGGGTTACAGGTGGGTCGCGACTCGATCCTAAAACTATCAGAAACTATCGAATAAACCATCAGAAAAGATAAGAAAAATCGAAACAAACCAAATGAACTCATTGAACTGTCTTCTGATTCCTTGATGAAGTCAGTCTATAAGGAAAAAGATTTAACAACATTTTGGATGGAAACGAGGACAGAATATCCAGCAATGCATTGAGGTTTCTGATGGTATTCACCACTACGTAGTTATGTGAACGTACTTTTTCAACTTTGGTTTTCCTAAAAAACAAATACAGAAATCAACTCAATGTTGAAAGTGACTTAAGATTAAAAACATCTTCATTCAATCCTGACATTCACGTGTTAGTTCAATCGAAACAGTCCCAAAAATCTCATTAATATAGTATTCTTACTTAAAAACAGCAATTTTGCCTGAAAAATTAAAATGGTCTTTGTGTACTTTTATAATTGTAGTTTTTATCTTCACCTAGGAACACTTGTTAGTGAGTATGAAACCATTTGTTTCATATATTGCAAACATATATCTATTAGACCATGGGCTACCAATAGCAAACCCTCCCCCCCCCCCCGTGGGATTTTCTGGCACACATATTTTTTTGTTGATATTGTCGTCTAGTTTAAGATTTTAGTTGTTTGCCCCTTATCAATTACAGAATTTACCCGGAAACCCCGGAAAACCACGGAAATCCGGAGAAAATGGGTTTGTTTTAATTTTTTATTGTTCTTTGCCCCTAATATTCCCAGAGAATTTCTGACTCACATATTTTTGTTCGTATTGCCATCTAGTTTAAGGTTTCAGTTGTTTGCCCCTTACAAATTACAACATATCCCCGGAAAACCCGGAAAGCCACGTATATACGGAGAAAATTACTATGTTTTGGTTTTTAAATCTTTGTTCCTTGCCCCTAATATTCAAAGGGAATTTCTGACTCATATGTTTTTTTTTTGCCATTACCATCTAGATTAAGATTTCAGTTGTTTGCCCCTTATCAATTACAGCATATCCCCGGAAAACTCCGAAAACCAAGGAAATCCGAAAAAATTGACTTCGTTTGAATTTTTGAAAATCTTTGTTCTTTGCTACTAGTATTCAAAGGGAATTGGTAAATCATATGTTTTTGTGTTCGTATTGCCATCTAGATTAAGGTTTCAGTTGTTTTCCCCTTACCAATTACAGCATATCCCCGGAAAACCCGGAAAACCACGTATATACGGAGAAAATGACTATGTTTTATTTTTGAATCCTTGTTCTTTGCTCCTAATATTCGAAGAGAATTCCTGACTCATATGCTTTTGTGTTGGAAGTGCCAACTAGTAAGGTATCAGTTGTTTTCCCCTTACCAAATACAGCATGACAAAAAATAATGATGCTGAAGGGATGAAAGCGATTGAAAACCTGGCAGCACACCCTTCATATTCTAATGTGAACAAAAATATGTGTCAGAAATTCCCTGGGAATATTAGGGGCAAAAAACAATAAAAAATTTAAACCATTTGTAAGGGGCAAACAACTGAAACCTTAAACTAGATGGCAATACGAACAAAAATATGTGAGTCAGAAATTCCCTGGGAATATTAGGATCAAAGAACAAAGATTTTTAATAAATTAAAACGAACTCATTTTCTGTGGATTTTCGTGGTTTTCGGAGTTTTCCGGGGATATGCTGTAATTGATAAGGGGAAAACAACTGATACCTTAATCTAGATGGCAATACCAATACAAAAACATTTAAGTCACCAATTCCCTTTGAATACTAGGAGGAAAAAACAAAGATTAAAAAAAATAAACAAAGTAATTTTCTCCGGATTTCCGTGGTTTTCAGAGTTTTCTGGGGAAATGCTGTAATTGATAAGGGGCAAACAACTGAAACCTTAATTTAGATGGCAATACCAACACAAAACTATATGAGTCACCAAGTCCCTTTGAATACTAGGGCAAAGAACTAAGATTTTAAAAAATTTGAACAAAGTCATTTTCTCCGGGTTTCCGTGGTTTTCGGAGTTTTCCGGGGATATACTGTATTTGATAATGGGCAAACAACTGAGACCTTAATCTAGATGGCAATGCCAACAAAAAAAAAACATATGAGTCAGAAATTCCCTTTGAATATTAGAAGGAAAAACAAAGATTGAAAAAATAAAACATTGTCATTTTCTCCGTATATACGTGGTATTCCGGGTTTTCCGGGGATATGTTGTAATTGGTCAGAGGCAAACAACTGAAACCTTAAATTAGATGACAATACGAACAAGAAATATGTGAGACAATAATTCCCTGGACATATTAGGAGCAAAGAACAAAGACAAATTAAAACAAAGACATTTCTCCGGATTTCCGTTGTTTTCCGGGGATATGCTGTAATTGATAAGGGGTAAACCGCTAAAAACTTAATCTAGATGGCAATACCAACAATAAATATGTGATTCAGAAATTCCCTGGGCATATTAGGAGCAAAGAACAAAGAAAAATTAAAACAAACTCGTTTTCTCCGGATTTCCGTAGTTTTCCGGGGTTTCCGGGTAAATGCTGTAATTGATAAGGAGCAAACAACTAAAATATGAAACTACATGTCAATACCAACAAAAAAATATATGAGTCGGAAAATCCCACGGGGGGGGGGGATGGGGGGTATACAGTAGCCCACGCTCTATATTGTTAAATAAATAACTGTTTTGCTACAAAGCGCTTATATTTTGTCAACCATTTTCAAATCAGAACACAAATTGTTTATCAATAATCAATCTGTATCTTCAAAAAAGCATATAATAAGTTTATATATATTTGCAATATCTGATGGTAAATTATACATACATAAGGAAGAGATACGATACAAATAAGGCTTTTTACTCCACCATGGACCGATGGACCGTGGAGGTATTCCGATAAGGAAAGGTGGGTCGCCAGCTGAAAAAGGTTGGGAACCACTGGTCTAAGTCATTCAATGCGCTTTTTTTTCCGGTTGCTTTGGAATTAATCTCTCAATTGAACACTGTCTTGTTAATAGGTGGTGTTGGCTGTACGTTCATGAGATATACACGAAGTTTGGTTTTTACATAGTTTGCCCGTACCATAGCTACTATAAGTAGAGGAAGTAGTCTATTGTTTTCGACCCCCCAAATTCGAAGTTGATTTTCTAATGTAAATACACGTTTTGAGGCCCCCTGAATCTAAAAATACAATATTCGGAAACATGTCTGTGTCTGCGTGTGAACAGCCTAGATCGTATGAAAACAAAATTTTGTATTTGGGTCAGGTACTTTCTGAAGATGTGACACGAAGATTTGGCGACAACTTTCTCTTATTTTTAAGGGAACTTTATATAAAGAAAATTGCGTTTGTTGCGATTTTCTCGAAAACAGCTTTTACAATTTTGTGTAAATTTACACATGGGGTGCTTATACTATGAGCTCAGAGGCGTAACGAGGGGGTGGTTTTGGGGGTTTGAACCCCCCCATTGATTAAAAAATGGAAAATTGTACAATTTTTTAAGTCTGCTTATAAATTACTTAATAAGAGTATAAAGCGCGGGATGCTTAAAACTCGTTATTGTGCATCTTAATTTTAAAAATTTTCCGGGGGAGGACCCCCGAACCCTCCTCTCCCTGGGGGTATTCCATACCCCCCAGACCCCCCGGATGTTATAACCCACCCCCCCATATGGTCGGCCTGGTTACGCCTATGTAAGAGCTAAAACTTTTATTTGAAATTTTGTCGACAGAATTACCTGAAGGGTAAGACACCCACTCTCAATACGTGCTCTTTGCAATATTATCTCTTGTTCTATATCAGAATGTGAAGTGTGAAAATGTATTGGCCATGCTTAAAATAAAGAAAGTTACGAGAGTACATTAATCAGATTTCATTTGGCTTATGTATCCTTCGGGGATGCGATGTGATATCGTAACAAAGTTCGCTTCATTTTAACAACCAATTTACATTAAGGGAATGTCAAACATAGTAATTATTATATTATATTAAGAGGCCAAGTTTTATTTGGGCAGAGGAAGTTATGTGAATTTTTATATAGTAGATTGTTATGATCAAATGGTAAATACTATTTCCCAATAAAGTAGTTAATTTTCTATCAGGAAGTTTAATGAGAAAGTTGATGTTGATTATACATATGCATATTTCTTATTACAGGCTCTATGTCAGGGTCAATAGTGCTTTGTCTTTAATCTTAGCTTCTATGTCAGGCTCAATAGTATCTGAATCTGTTTTCCTATATCCCCTATGTTGGGGCGAAGGTCCTGCAAGTGGAGGTTTCTGTTACCTATGTGAATTTTGTTACGCTTATTTTCCGAGAGAGGGCAGAGGGACAGGTGGTAAGCCCATCGCCTCTCAGGCTCATCTTTAATCTTAGTTTAATCTCAGTTAGTTTTCCACGCACATCAAGTCCTGCACTAGTTTTTCACATGAACTAGATCTGAAACCCACGTTTAACATAGATACATTGTTACAAATGGAGGTAAAATGTTAGTCCTTAAGTAAAAGGAGCAGGACACTTATTTGCTGTAGAAATCCAGAAAGAAGCAACCCATCTCTTCGTGAAAGTCTTTCATTGGACTGTCACTTGCTAGTTGTCATTAAACATTCTTTTTATTCCACATGCCTTTTGTTGTGAAAATTTGTTTCTAATCCGATCATAATGGGAAAAGTTACCGGGACATTTTGCCCAGTGCTTTCGATTTATATTATTTCTGAACCCTTCTGTGTACCGTTCGAAATGCTTACAAATGTTCTTCCAACGCCTACCACCAATTAGGAACCACTGGGATAAAGTAATCACAATTCGTTTAACTCAGGGATTCTTCTTTTTTTCCTTTTTTTTTTTAAATCGACGCTTAAAGTTTACCTACTGTTATGTTCTGATATGCTACCTTATACTAGAGAAAGTTAGCGCGATGGTTCTCGAATTGCTAAATTACTAGCACTGGGAACAAAACTTGCACGATTTTTGGCATTTAACTCTTTGAGAAAGATGGAAACAGAACACGGTTCTGAAAATAGCTTAAAAATATGTCAAATCACATAAAAAAATAATTAAGAACTTTTTAAACTGTGTGGTATTATCTTAAGTTCCCCCTAACTTATTTGGTAACGCCTGGAATTGTTTGTTTAGACTTCACGCTCTTCATTAGTGACAGATGAGTAGCCTAGGAAGGACGGCGGGACTGCAAAGTGCAGTCTTAAAACTCTGAAGAAAGTTACCTTCCATTATCTGTGGGCAAATCCTATGGGGGGAAAAGTAAATTTATTGACACAGTAGTGCGAAAAATTCTAAAAGTGGGAATTTGCTTTAAGGCCTTAGCCTAAGTCATCTGGCACAATCAACAATCACATCAGAATTAACGTGCGCACCTTATAGTAAATCTGTATTTCTTTTGGAGTCATTGCCGCTCAGTGGAAATTAAAACGCGGTTTAGAGTAAATAATTTTGTTGTTTATTCCTATTTATTGAATTGTTTACGGATAAATATCGTTTATGTCATCCAGGCTATTAAATTCTTTAGAAGCATGTGTCTGACTAACTTACTGATCTTGACTCATGCATCTATTGTAACCGTGGTCCTATGGTCATCGTTTGATTAGGCATCCCAAGTAATGGGATCCATCCCAAGCACATCTTCGGAATTTTTAAAATGAGAAGGCCTGAGACGGGGTGCACTCAGCTGAAAATCTGGCATCGGGCGGAACTTTAAAAAAAATAGTTCCATAAATAAATTTCATCCATAAATGAAGGTTGGATGAAGAACGAGGTAGCTCCACTTGTATTAATTTCCCAGGAAACAAAGAAAAGTTTTAACATCCTTGATAGATTTCACACACAAAAGGACACGATGGTTTGAGTTTACAATACTGCAACTGACAGGGAAATTGTAAAGTTTACATTAATTGTCCTTCAAGGGGGAATAAACTGAACTTTGTGTTTATCCCATAAAAATAATTAGAAGTGTTTTAAGGAAAAATATTAAACTAAACTAAACTCCGTGGCGCTACATCCCTGAAGGGACAAGGCCTACCACATGACCTCTGCGTCATCTGCCATAGGCAGACGGCAGTATTGGGGACATGTAGTCAGCATGCCGACACCCACGGCCGTTAATGGCGGTTTCCATGACCGGAGCCGCTACTTCCCTATCAAGTAGCTCCTCAATTTGGATCACGAGGCTGAGTGCACCCCTACCAGACCTCCCTACCTTAGAAAAATCCGGGCTGATGGATCTGTATTCAGCGACGCTAACCACAAGACCACGCCGGCGGTCAAGGAAAAATATTACTAAGTTAATTTTTATCTACAGTTTTATAAATTTGTGATCAAACATAATAGAAAACGAATTATTCACTTTGGTTTTCGATGATTACATTAAGTTAATCAGTTCCTGACATTGTACCCTCAATACTGTAGGCTATACCAGCTCACCAAGTAATAGTTTATAAACCACTTATCACTAAGTGCCACTTTGTTCTCATAAAGTGTGTTGGCCTTTCGAGCAGCCTTATTGTTGCAACATACCCATTTCACAGCTTCATTGCGCTTAAATCTAGGGTTTTATTGGTGCTGCATGATTATTTAACAAACAGTAAACATATCTATTTGTCTTCAGTCTTAAAACTGAAAACAATCTCTTGGGGAATGCATTCATACTTGCACATAGCCTAAATAAGTAGGAAGTGTTTTGAGAAAAATACTCGCATTGAGGTTTATTGTCGATAAGGTTAATGTAGCAGGGACTTGAGACTTCAATACAAAGATCATGATCACAGAATTTTGTGTTGATGTGACAATGTTTATTAATTTCTTTTTCAGTTGTCATCTGTAGGATTATATCGCAACGAAAAAGTCCGTTTGACTAAAATTTGAATTACATTTTTAGCCAAAATATTTATTAACACACGTTCGCCAGATAGGAGTGAACAATATTTCGATTGATTCCTTTTCATAAATTAACTCAGTTGTAGATAAAGAAAAATGACAACATAAAGTTTATAAAACAGGCGTTTTATTTCATATGTTACAGAAATAAATTGTGAAAAATCGCAACTCACTGGGCAATGAAGATTTACAATATTTTGCAAAGAATTTAGAACAGGCAGGCTGCACTGATGACAGGAATGGGCTACTAAGTAAAACTTTTATTACTAAATCTTCATGAGTTAGATTTAAACCGAACTTCTCTGTCATAAAAGGCCCATTGAAAATACTAACAAAATAATGTAATGCAATTCAATTCTACCTCTAATCTCGTGCATCCCATTTTTATATGGTGGAGTCTTCGGGTTTTATGTTCTTTTTTATACAAAGCACATTTGGTTGTGCAAGATAGCTGTGTGAGAATCATTTCGAGGGAGAGGTAATCCCAGAAGACAACACGCGACTGGTCGAGTATTTAGGACAGAGATAAGCTGATGGGCACTCAGCTCTAATCTGCTTGCTCTTATCATAACCGTCCAAGTCTGACAGCAGACAATGCTAACACAGATCCGGAAATTCCTTCTAATACCTAGGCTCCATTCAGAATGCACTTTTTGAAACTGTCTGTTCATAATATCCTATTGTTTATGAGCATCAAATTCTACTTAATTACTGTTCACAAGTTGATGAATAAATCACATATTATAATTAAATACTGGATATAGTGAAGACAATGCTATTACAATAAATACGAGGCTAAATATTTATATAACAAATAAAAATGGATATAGTGAAGCACTATTATTTCAATAAATATAAGGTTAAAACAACATTTTAATCAATATGCTTACAAAACAAACGGCAGTTTATTCCCTACGCCACATAAATAAAAGGAAATTTATTAATGAATTATGGCAAAGTACTGTTGTCCACCTATAAATATATTTTAGCGGTAGCCGCCATCGTCCAAACAATGCGTATAAATCCCATAAAAACTTAATATAGGAAATTATATATTTTCTCTGAACCTTTTCTTTATTTTTTTAATTTTATTATTATTATTATTATTATTATTATTATTATTATTATTATTATTATTATTATTATTATTTTGAAATTCCGGTAACTATGAATGTGCTTACCTCCACATAACCTTCAAAAAGTTCTTCCTTTCCGAAATTGTGGTTACCATAGCGAAACCCTGTAATGAATTAAGCTTCTATGCTTATAAGTTACTAGCATGTGCCCGCGGCTTCGCCCGCGATAATTATTTCAAAAATTAAAAATTAAGAGCATAATAGTTAAATCATTATATTTATTAACACCTAAATCACGTGGACTACATACCACGATTAGATAGCGTCGCTTGGTAAAAGCGACCTCAGATTCGATTTCCTTGGCCCAGAATACCCCTGTACAGTGAGTTTCGTCCAAATCGAACAATGTTTGACCATATTTAGGCCTATCCTTCTTCCGTGTAGGTTGAAAATTTCATATGTCTACGGGCCTTGACATTCTAAACAAATGAATCGACCAGCGTGGGCTTACAACAATCTAGCGATCGCGATGCTTTTATTACCACGGTATGACAAAAATAGCCAAAGCCAACTGCAATTGATTTGACATTGAAATGTATTACTGAAATCTGATGCTTCGACAGCGCTAAAATCACGTTTTCTGCCAGTTTTTCACTCACAACTCGCGAACGAAAGCTAAAATTAAAAATCCGGCTTCGATACGCATTCGCCCACCTTTCAGCCCATCTATGTTTAAAATTTCAGATCTCTGCGTTCAGTAGATTTCGCTGGGCATCGTGGACAGACAGACAAACACGTCCTTTTATTATTTTAAGATAGCATGTGCCCACGGCTTCGCCCGCGATAATTATGTCAAAAATTAAAAATTAAGAGCATAATAGTTAAATCATTATATTAACACCTAAATCATGTGGACTATATATCACGATTAGATAGCGTCACCTGGTAAAAGCGACCTCAGATTCGAGTTCCTTGGCCCAGAAAACCCCTGTATAGTGAGTTTCGTCCAAATCGAACAACGTTTGACCATATTTAGGCTAATATTGATTATCCCTATAATAATAATAATAATAATAATAATAATAATAATAATAATAATAATAATAATAATAATAATAATAATAATAATAATAATAATAATAATAATCCTCTTCGGTGTAGGTTGAAAATTTCATATTATGTTTGCGTGCCTTGACATTAAAAACAAATGAATCGACCAGCGTGAGCTACAACATTCAAGAGATCGCGATGCTTTTATGTCGAAGGAATGACAAAAATAGCCAAAGCCTAGTGTAATTGATTTGTATTACTGAAAACTCATGCTTCGAAAACTCAATAAATACACGTTTTCTGCCCGTTTTTCACTCATAACTCACGAACGAAAGCGAAAATTAAAATTCCGGCTTCGAGGTGCACATTCCGACCCTTTAGTCCGCCTATGTATAAAATTTCAGATCTCTGCGTTGAGTAGATTTCGCTGGGCATCGCGGACAGACAGACAGACAGACAGACGGAGGACAGACACTTCCTTTTATTAATATAGAAGACTAGCATGTGCCCGCGGCTTCGCCCGCGATAATTACTTCAAAAATTAAAAACTAAGAGCATAATAGTTAAATCATTATCATTATTAACACCTAAATCACGTGGACTACATACCACGATTAGATAGCGTCGCCTGGTAAAAGCTATCTCAGATTCGAGTTCCTTGGCCCAGAAAATCCCTGTATAGTGAGTTCCGTCCAAATCGAACGATGTTTAACCATATTTAGGTCTATGTTGATTACCCCTCTTCCGTGTTGGTTGAAAATTTAATATGTCTACGGGCCTTAACATTCTAAACAAATGAATCGACCAGCGTGGGCTTACAACATTCAAGCGATCGCGATGCTTTCGTGTTGGTTGAAAATTTAATATGTCTACGGGCCTTAACATTCTAAACAAATGAATCGACCAGCGTGGGCTTACAACATTCAAGCGATCGCGATGCTTTTATTTCCACGGTATGACAAAAATAGCCAGAGACAACTGCAATTGATTTGACATTGAAATGTATTACTGAAATCTGATGCTTTGACATCGCGAATCACGTTTTCTGCCAGTTTTTCACTCATAACTCGCGAACGAAAGCTAAAATTAAAAATTCGGCTTCGAGGTGCATTCGCCCACCTTTCAGTCCATCTATCTTTAAAATTTCAGATCTCTGCGTTCAGTAGATTTCGATGGGCATCGTGGACAGACAGACAAACAGCATGTGCCCGCATGTGCCCGCGGCTTCCCCCGCGATAATTATTTCAAAAATTAAAAACTAAAAATTAAGAGCATAGTTAAATCATTATAATTATTAACACCTAAATCACGTGGAGTGCATTCCACGATTAGGTAGCGTCCCCTGGTAAAAGCGACCTCAGATTCGCGTTCCTTGGCCCAGAATACCCCTGTACAGTCAGTTTCGTCCAAATCGAACAATGTTTGACCATATTTAGGCCTATATTGATTATCCCTCTTCAGTGTAGGTTGAAAATTTCATGTCTTCGGGCCTAGATATTCTAAATAAATGAATCGTCCAGGATGGACTTACAAATTCAAGCGATCGCCCGCGATAATTATTTCAAGAATTAAAAATTAAGAGCATAATAGTTAAATCATTATATTTATTAACACCTAAATCACGTAAACTACATGTCACGATTAGATAGCGTCGCCTGGTAAAAGCGATCTCAGATTCGAGTTCCTTGGCCCAGAAAATCCCTGTATAGTGAGTTTCGTCCAAATCGAACGATGTTTAACCATATTTAGGTCTATGTTGATTACCCCTCTTCCGTGTAGGTTGAAAATTTAATATGTCTACGGGCCTTGACATTCTAAACAAATGAATCGACCAGCGTGGGCTTACAACATTCTAGCGATCGCGATGCTTTTATTACCACGGTATGACAAAAATAGCCAAAGCCAACTGCAATTGATTTGACATTGAAATGTATTACTGAAATCTGATGCTTCGACAGCGCTAAAATCACGTTTTCTGCCAGTTTTTCACCCACAACTCGCGAACGAAAGCTAAAATTAAAAATCCGGCTTCGATGCGCATTCGCCCACCTTTCAGCCCATCTATGTTTAAAATTTCAGATCTCTGCGTTCAGTAGATTTCGCTGGGCATCGTGGACAGACAGACAAACACGTCCTTTTATTATTTTAAGATAGCATGTGCCCACGGCTTCGCCCGCGATAATTATGTCAAAAATTAAAAATTAAGAGCTTAATAGTTAAATCATTATATTAACACCTAAATCATGTGGACTATATATCACGATTAGATAGCGTCACCTGGTAAAAGCGACCTCAGATTCGAGTTCCTTGGCCCAGAAAACCCCTGTATAGTGAGTTTCGTCCAAATCGAACAACGTTTGACCATATTTAGGCTAATATTGATTATCCCTATAATAATAATAATATTAATAATAATAATAATAATAATAATAATAATAATAATAATAATAATAATAATAATAATAATAATAATAATCCTCTTCGGTGTAGGTTGAAAATTTCATATTATGTTTGCGTGCCTTGACATTAAAAACAAATGAATCGACCAGCGTGAGCTACAACATTCAAGAGATCGCGATGCTTTTATTACCACGGTATGACAAAAATAGCCAAAGCCAACTGCAATTGATTTGACATTGAAATGTATTACTGAAATCTGATGCTTCGACAGCGCTAAAATCACGTTTTCTGCCAGTTTTTCACTCACAACTCGCGAACGAAAGCTAAAATTAAAAATCCGGCTTCGATGCGCATTCGCCCACCTTTCAGCCCATCTATGTTTAAAATTTCAGATCTCTGCGTTCAGTAGATTTCGCTGGGCATCGTGGACAGACAGACAAACACGTCATTTTATTATTTTAAGATAGCATGTGCCCGCGGCTTCGCCCCGATAATTATTTCAAAAATTAAAAATTAAGAGCATAGGCTAATAGTTAAATCATTATATTAACACCTAAATCATGTGGACTACATATCACGATTAGATAGCGTCACCTGGTAAAAGCGACCTCAGATTCGAGTTCCTTGGCCCGGAAAACCCCTGTATAGTGAGTTTCGTCCAAATCGAACAACGTTTGACCATATTTAGGCTAATATTGATTATCCCAATAATAATAATAATAATAATAATAATAATAATAATAATAATAATAATAATAATAATAATAATAATAATAATAATAATAATAATCCTCTAAGGTGTCGGTTGAAAATTTCATATTATGTTTTCGTGCCATGACATTAAAAACAAATGAATCGACCAGCGTGAGCTACAACATTCAACAGATCGCGATGCTTTTATGTCGAACGTTTGACAAAAATAGCCAAAGCCTAGTGTAATTGATTTGTATTACTGAAAACTCATGCTTCGAAAACGGAATAAATACACGTTTTCTGCCCGTTTTTCATTCATAACTCACGAACTAAAGCGAAAATTAAAATTCCGGCTTCGAGGTGCACATTCCGACCCTTTAGTCCGCCCATGTATAAAATTTCAGATCTCTGCGTTGAGTAGATTTCGCTGGGCATCGCGGACAGACAGACGGAAGACAGACGGAAGACAGACAGACGGAGGACAGACACTTCCTTTTATTAATATAGATTAAGATTATTTCATCAACAGATAATTAAAAATTACGGTAAATAAAAATCTCTGAAACCACTCTTCATTATGTTAGGATTAGCGAAGGAAGGGTGTAATGTTAAGTAATCCCTACGGTTATTGTAATATAAGCTAATTATGATATATTTGTGTTAGTAAGTATCATGACATTAATAAATCAATAAATCAATGCGGCCCGCTAGTCTTTCACCAAAAGAAAATGACCCTTTAGTTAAAGGCTGAAAACCACTGCTTTAGAGTATAAAAATAAAGAGATCATCCAATTGTTAAATGGTTTTAAAAAACTCATTGCTAAATTCAACTCCTCAATGGTTTTCAAAAGATAAAAATAGTTTATTTACTAAAATGTTGAAATGTCTCATTTCGAACAACGTCACAAGCAGTAAATTGTGTTTCCTGTTTGCAGTCGTCGCTCGGGAATAATTAAGTCATTGCGCCCTTGTGTCCGGCATTTTTGGTGCATGAATTACACTATTGTATTGCAGTGCACGCACTTTATACTGTAATGTAATCATGAGCTTTGTACTGTGTAAATGGCATGGGGCATGCTGAGCTCTAGCAAAGTGGTAAAAATTGTGTCAGTAATCTCATCAGACTCGCTTTGTCCTATTTACGACAAAAAGACTTCATCGTCCCATGCAACGTTTTGTCTCTATCCATTGAGAAGAGCTGGTGATGGCTCTCAGAGAGACTGTGTGAATTCTAAAGCAGGATTTATTAAATCCGCTTTTGTTGGATGGATTAGGATTCATTTCATATTCTGTATATTATCGAAATAATTTAAGCGTCTTTCATTTTATTATTCTTTAGTTACATATTACAACTGCTCTGATTATATTTTTTACTCGAAGGTCGAGGTTATTTCTGTGAGAGTTTTTATGTATTTAGGTAAGAATATGTTTTTGAAGTTATGTAATTCCTGTGTATAATTTTACAATGTATGAGATTATTCCTTCTTTTATGTTTCCCGTACGAATAAGTTTAGTTAGATTATGATTGATTATGTATAAATTTAAGTATGCAATTAAGTTATGCGTTTTACCCTGAGATTTATGTTTATGTAAGAATGTATTAAGTATCAACCACGCGTTTATTTTTTCTTTGATGTATTCTGGATATTGATTTCAGTTTAACATGCATTCACCCTATTTTTGTATGTATGTTTGGATTATAAAATTTCTGTGTATTGAGCTAAGTATGTAAGAAAGAGTAGGCCTATTCGCTTTCTCGAATTACCACAGCGTATAATGTCAATATCGACATTTTTAATAGGCTTTGTGAATAATGTTTACTTCGGTATGGCTTTAAATCATCATAAATAAATACAGCGCTACACACAATAGGCTACTACTGTAAACTAAAACCTAAGTCCACTGCTTGCAATGCTAATGCGGAATCTTTCAGACATGGATATAGAAATTCTGATCTAATCTTAAAAATATTTCTGATAAGCATAAAATAGTTTTTAAAATATCCTAACAAAAACGAAAGTTCTCGTGGGGACAGTGGCTATCCGGTCCCCTAGACGACAATACGTATCCCCTATTGCAGATTGATTATTATGGTAGCCGGGACCTCATAAAATGCGAAACATGTTGGGCCTTTCATGTTTATTATTATTATATTAAATAAATAAAATAAAATATGTTTCACTTAAACTACTGGAAAGATAAGACAGTGGTCACACATCCTAGTTCACGCTGAAATAAGCTTACCATGGCATGTGTTGTAACAACTAGTTTACAGGAAAAAATAAAAACCCCTAATATCCCTAAAAGAATGCCCTTATCGTCCTGTCATCCAGCAATAGACTTGAACTGCGGTGGGTGGGGGCATCAAGAAGTTCTACGAAACGGAAAGGCTGATCAGTTGGCAAAACAGGTACTGAGATACCCTGAACCCGTGGTTGAAATTAGTACACTTACTGCTAAATCCTCGGTAAAACATGGATTAAAGGAAAACACTAGCCTAGGTGGCAAATCTAACCTGGATGAAGACAAGCAAAAAAATTGGTCAAGCAACACTCGTTCCTCATCTCTCCAAAAATTGGACAGAAGAGGAATAAGGAAAGTTGTTGCACTAATTACTGAACATGGCCACTTCAGGAAGCTTTTACGCAAAGTGGAACTCTATAAAGATGAACAAATTTACAGAATGTGCAAACCGGATGAGGAGACAGCCTCGCACATCCTGTTTTGACTGCCCACTCCTGGCAAGAAAGAGATTTATACTTTGTATAAGGGAAGACCTTGGAATCAAAATACTGCAATTCGTTCAGGGAACAGATTTTGGAGAAACAGTGAGAGCGTCTCTTTCAATGGAGTTGCACAATAAACCTTTTAGGCTAACATGCGGGAGGTCGATGAAACTCCGATAGAACCCTCCGTTATCAAACCAAATTAAAAATCAAATCAATTTCCTCAATAGCAATTGTAATTAAAATTGCATTAAATAACTGTCTCAAACAAATCAAAAGTCGATGTTAAAACAAAGACATGTTAGATATATGTATATGCATTTATGAACCACAGATTATTGCCTCTGTTAGACATATCAATATTATCAGTGGACATGTTACAAATTATAGGATATTATATACATTTGATACTGCTTGCAAATGTGAAAAAATCTGTTCGTATATGAAACACAATCCTACTTTGTTTTTTAAGTTCCCAGTGGTCACTGGGGATTGAGTAAGCTGCAAATACTTTCTGGGAGGGAAGAAGTGGATTTTGGTACCACGGCAAAAATACGATTATTTGTCAAATTTCTGCATTTTTCAATCATAATATCCTTTAAATACGAATAATCTCTATCTCTATATATATATAAGAGGCTTTGTCCTGACTGACTGAATGACTGACTAACTGACTGACTGACAGGAATCAACGTAGAGACTAAACTATAACAGGTAGAGACTTGGAATTTTGATAGTATCTTCGTTTCATAATGTAGGGGCTCACTAAGAAAGGAATTTGAAAAATTTTGATTTTAAATGCCAAAAATTATATGTTCTTGAGAATACTTAATCCCTTTTTACACAGAATTATCAAAACAAAATCACAAAACATATTGTTGCCAGATGGGTTTGGAAATAATTGAAATGGGACTTTCAGAAATTAGAAAAGCTATCAATATAATTCATGTTGTAAATAAATATTAAGGAATGAAATCCACGAAAATAATGCAGTCCCATAACTTTCTCTACCCTGGACATAGAGAAAACAATACGAGGTATGGTAATATGTAGATATTATTATATCGCAGGTTTTTGGAGAGAGTAGTATGAAAGTGATATTACATTTCTGTTTAATTTCATCCCCAAAACGGTTTTATGGTAACATGAGAGTGAGAAATAAAATATTCCACAAAGACAATACAATTTTATGTTACCGGAATTTCTGTTTCTTCTTATTTGAACCCCTACCAGGCTTGCTGTGTAGAAGCGATGGGGTGCAAAATTCTACATCCTCTATGAGCCACAAAAAGCTATACCAAGCGTTTTCTGAGGGAATAGTTTGAGTGTGATAAATCGTTCTTCCTATTTCAAATTCTAAATACCTATATAATGACCTATAATTTACAAATCTAAAGTTCTGAAGTTAATTTCCAATTACAAAATAAAAAGCTGGGCGACGCCGGGCCTTTTAAGCTAGTATTGGGTATATAAAAGGCTTTGTCCTGACTGACTGACAGGAATCAACGTAGAGCCTAAACTATAACAGGTAGAGACTTGGAATTTTGACGGTACCTTCGTTTCATAATGTAGGTGCTCACTAAGAAAGGATTTAACAAAAAATTGATTTTAAATGCCAAAAATCAAATGTTTTTGAGAATACTTAATCCCTTTTTACACAGAATTATCAAATCCGAATCACAGAAAACTTGACAACAGTATTGTTGCAAGTGGTATCAGATGGGTTTGGAATTAAATGAAATGAAGTTTGACAAATTAGAGAAGGTATCAATATAATTCATGTTATAAATAAAGAATGAAATACACGAAAATAATGCAGTCACATAACTTTCTCTAAACTGGACCTAGAGAAAACAATACGAAATAAGGCAGGCTAATATGTTTTGGGAAGAGAAGTATGAAAGTGATATTGCATTTCTGTTTAATTTCATCCCCAAAACGGTTTTATGGTAACATGAGAGTAAGAAATAAAAATTCTCTGTTACGATAATACAATTTTATGTTACAGGAATTTCTGTTTCTTCTTATTTGAACCCCTACCAGGCTTGCTGTGTACTGTAGGCCTACAAGCGATGGGATGCAAAATTCTACATCCTCTATGAGCCATAAAAAGTTATATCAATCGTTTTCTGAGGGAATAGTTTGAGTGTGATAAGTCGTTCTTCCTATTTCAAATTATAAATACCTATATTAGCACCTAGAATTTAAAAATCTAAAGTCCTTCATAAGTTAATTTCCAATTACGACGCCGGGCTTTTTAAGCTAGTCTACTATAAAATCACAAACTGAGCGCATGCGGACAATATGGCGAACTGTATAAAGGACTTAAGATATATTTTTTTTAATATGACTAAAGGAAATTGTAAAAATACTCACTAAAGAATGGTATAATGACCTTAATTCAACACAAGACCTTTGGGTTTAGAATATAGTCTTTTATACCGTGTACCATTGAATTATAAGTATTATTTTTTTAAATGTAGTGTATCAACACAGTTCAAAAGTAAAACCAAACAAAAGTAAAGTAAATTGGTTTAAGTAAAGTGTACAAGATCACTCCTGAACCATATGGCATTTTGGGCACTGTACACTGCGGAAGGCGCCAATCCATCTACTGGAGAATAAGTTACAAAACTCGAGGATGAGATAAATCTTTTGCCCATCCCGATATTGGTCTCGGGGACACGCCATCTGGCGCCATGGATCCAAGTTTTATTAGTCCTCTCGTAAATTTTATGTATTTTCTTCTTTTGTCCGCTTTTTATAACCATGCATTCCGCAAAGCCAATTTTCTCTACACATTGTTCGAAGCAGAAACTCTGTAAAAATAAGTGTGCAATACTGTAATACTGTCGCCTATGAGAAAAGTAGCCATTCAGACAGTTTGTGAAATGTTCATATTCATTACAGCTTTAATGCTTTTAATATTAATAATGATGAAAATAGTAATAATAATATTAATAATATATACATATATATATACAAGAACATTTTGGATTGGAAAGTAGAAGGAAAAAGAAGAAGAGGGAAGCCCAAAGAGTGCTGGATGGATGGGGGAAAAGGAGTATGGCGAGTAAAGGATTAAGTGAAGAAGATGCTATGGACAGGGACTTATGGAGGCAAAAGATTGTTGTGGGATGAAGGAAAACCACTGTATTGTGGGATATTCCTTAATAAAAAAAATAAAATTATATAATCAGGTAAACTGATAAATCAAAGTGCCAGATAGTGTCAGCCAGAGGCGCCAACTTATATGGGCCCGTGGGGATGAAGCCCACCCAATAATTTGCCGTAGGCCTATTTTGTTAAATTATTTATTACCATTACTAAAATATGTTTTCTTGTTGAATCACTGGAAAGCTAAAATCAGGCTATTGTTGACATAATAATACTATCTCCTCTTGTTCCAATTCACTCACGATTGTCTGAAATCGTTTCTCAGTTCATTAAATTTTTACGTCTAATCTGTTAACGGTTGAGAGGCGATGGACTTACCACTTGCCCCTCTGCTCTCTCTCTCTCTCTCTCTCTCTCTCGGAAAATAAGCGTAACAAAATTAGTATAGGTAATGAAACCTCCACTTGTAGGCCCTATGCACCACCATAGGGGCTACAGGACGAGTCAATCAGTCAGTCAGTCAGTCAATCTGTTAATGCAGTTTCCACATCCACCGCCATATTTTTATGCTTTTTATGCATTCATAAAAAAACGTATCACATTGCTTTTCAAAAAAAAAAAAATATATATATATATATATATAGGCTAAGGAGAGTGCGAAAGTTAAATTCAGAAGTTAGATTATGCTTGTGGTTAATAAAAATCACAGGAAATATATTAATTTAATGGGCAAAGCAAGGAATTGTGATACAAGACAAGAGTGTGGAGTACAAGACAATTATTACAAAGTTTGTCTTCAGAAACAATGAAATCATTTAATGTAGACCTACAGTACTATATTTATACCATAGTCATATCAATATTTTATAAGTCTGCTAGCAGGTGCCCGCGATAATTAATTCAAAAATAAAAAATTAAGAGCAAAACAATTAAAACACATTTATTAACACATACACACGAATCATTCATAAACTAAACGATTAATAATTATAATGAAACACCTAAAAATCCGGCTTTGGAGTGCATTCCACGATAAAGAAATTATTTAAATAAAACATCTAACTTAGTAAGTAAATAATCGCGGGCATCTGCTAGTCTGTTTTATGAAACCCGGAGGTTCATTGGCGCGGTTACAGCCCGCCATTCAACCCTATTCTGTGCTAACTTCATCCAACCATCCCTAGCAAGTCCTACTTCCCTTAAATCTTAAATCTATTCTACTATTGTCCTCCCACCTACGTCTAAGTCTTCCAAGTGGTATTTTCCCTTCGGGTCTCAATTCAAAATAGTTTTGGGATATGTCTTTCCTTCCCCATGTCCAGCCCATTTAATCTTCAGTGATTTAATTACCTTTACTATATTCTGTGAAGAGTACAAGTTATAAAGATCGTCATTATGCACTTTTCTCCAGTCCCCGTTTTCATCTCTCTTAGGTCTGAATATTTTCCTGACCGCCCTGTTTTCGAACATTCTCAGATTATATTCTTCCCGAAGAGTAAGGGACCATGTCTTACATCCATATAAAGTTTCAGTCCTCTTTCTTGTATTATTAACACGTTCTCTATTAATTTTAATTTGAGTTTTACATTTAATTGTATTATTAACGGCTCTTTTGTTCTAGTTCTAGGTGAATTTGTAAATTTCTGTCTTTATCTCAGGTTGTTTTGTAAACTAAACATTTTTCTTAATAATTACTTACCATATTATTGGCTGTTAATGGCATTTATTTACAATTAATACTGAACGGCACCCACACAAGGGCAAAGCTCATTTGGGTGTTAAACTTAAATTCTGTATTTTGTGTATCATATGTTCGAATCAAGTAATTAGAATCCAGTACACGGTTTATCCGCAATGGGTTGTTTAAACAGGCTAGGGTCACCAGGTGAACTGATAACTTATACAAGGACGATTCGAATGTGTGTGTATATATAGGCATATGAAACATTTTAGAAGTTTATGATCAGTCTTCCTCAGTATTATGTAGTTCTGAATCGATTTTTGGCTATATTTTAGTATTGCTTTGGCAATAGTATAACAACTGGTTCATTTATACATTATTTCGGAGAATTTCGTTCGCGAGCATTTTATAATTATTTTTCTGTAGGTAATATATTGTTTAAGCAAAGAAAATTCTACGTTACCAAACATAATGTAACAATTCCCACCACATAACACAATACTTAAATATCAGGAACCGTATCATTAGGCCTGTAATTAACACAGAATTCCAATGAGTGTGTTGTTGCGAAATGAGACGTTTAGAAATGGATGGATATTCGTGAGCTTTCCCATGGGCTTCCTATTCTGCATTTTATGTCTTATATTTCACTAACTTAAAAGGCCCAGCTTCGCTCGGGTTTTGTATTTTGTAATTCGAAATTAACTTATGGAGGACTTTCGTTTTTCAAACTCTAGGTCCTTATATAGGTAATTAGAATTTTAAATGAGGAAGAACGACTTATCACACTCAAACTATTCCCTCAGAAACACTAAATGTAGCTTTTTATGGCCCATAGAGGATGTAAGAATTTTGCACCCCATTGTTTCTACACACTATGCCTGGTAGGGTTTGAAATAAGAAATAGAAATTCCGGTAACATAAAATTGACTGAATATATTATTTCTCACTCTCATGTTGCCATACAACCTTTTCGGGGCTAAAATAAAAAATAATTTCAATATCACTTTCATACTTTCCTCCCCCGAAACCTAGGACAAAATAATATACTGTGCGCATAGGACTAAAAATGTTCCTTCTTATTTTGTATCCTTTTACATGCTTAGGGCCTATGATAAACATCCATATTTCTCAACTAAAAATACAAAGCCTACAGGTATGAATAACGTATCAGTAGATACAATTTTTACCGACTTCTGATACGGCATACTCATTGACACACCCGGGCTGAGACAACAGAAAATGCTGTCCCTGCAATACGAACTCTTATTGTGCAGTACATCAAAATATGAAATGAGAAAATGGTATTCTCTATGTCAAGGGTAGAGAAAGTTATGTGATTGGATCACATTGTGCATTATTTTCGTGGATTTCAATATTTATTTACATCAATAAATTAATCTAATTAATCTAATTTGTCAAAGTCCCGTATCATGCACTTCCAAAGCTACCTGTGAACATTGCCAACAATACACTGTTGTCATGAGAAGTGTATGTTCAATGTAACTTGTATTTGATTAAATTTTATAACAAGGTATTTCGTCTCCTCGAAAACATTTGATTTTTGGAATTTAAAATAAAAATTTTGCAAAGTATCCTACTTTCTTAGTTTTCACTTAGGCCTATATAATGAAACGAAGGTACTAGCAAAATTCCAAGTCTCTAACTATTATAGTTTAGGCTCTACGTTGATTCTCTGTCAGTCAGTCAGGACAAACCCGCTTATATTTTTATTTCATGAGCCAATGGACGGGAGTATGAGAATTTTTAAATCTTTGAGCCCACCCAATGTTTTTCAAAAGTTGGCGCCACTGGTGTCAGCAGGCCATATTTAAAGAACTGTTGAGTTTTAGACCACGCTTTCTTGAGAGAGTTTGATCAGTATCAGGTGTACAAATATCGATTTTAGCTTGCGAGCGTCACAGCTAGCAAGCAGGCAAGTTTCTTTAGACTTGGATGGGTTGGATTGAACCCATGCTTTTCTACATGCTGGTAGAATAAATTCACCATGCTGATAAATAAAAGGTGGATAAAGTATTAAATACCGTTTTAGCGTCTTAACACATTTATTATTTTTATTATTGTTATTGTTATTATTGATTTTTTAATGTTTTCTCGAAAATGTTTGAAAATTTTTCCCATCTCGGGCTAGTACCTTTGTTCATTGATAATTCAAACTCTCCACATTTTAGTTTCTCCTCGGCATCCTTCAGGGTAACATTCTCCATTCTCCTTTTGCTTTCATTCTAAACACATCTGAAGTTCCTCAACTACGTAACTGCACGACTTACCAGTGCACTGATATACCCAGTTTCATATTCTTTCGGCCAGGCCTTGCAGTTTCTTTAGGTCCCGTGAAACCCACCAGGTTATGAAGAGCTTGTGACTCATAGCGACAGTATTTCATTTCATCGTTTCAATGAAGCTTGCTCTCTTGTCAAGCAAGTTAAAAGCTGTGGCTGGTTGCAGAGTTACGAAGGGGCAAGCAAGCTAAAATCATATGTACACCTCTAATCAGTATACATGAAGGTCCTGGTCAACGGAGTTGTCCAGAATCAATTGCGTTCGTCCTGAGGATGTTGTAAGTGCTTATATCTGTTTCTTGGAAATCTGATAAAGCGTATTCGAGTTATGGCGCGTACAGACACACGAACAGGCGGATGGACAGACATTTTTTCATCCACCATGTAATCTTAGAAAATACCATTCTGGCACCTAATAAGTATAATCATAATAATTATAAGATCAACAATAACACTTCAAAGTAAGACAAAACCATCAACAATAAAACATAAATATTCTTAACCTTTTAAGTGTTATGTTGATTTTATATGAGTAAATATTCTGTATTAGTTTGTATTAAGGGAAATAAAAATATTCACAGCATGAGTATGTAGGGGTTCAAACTACGTTCCTATTCTTCCATGCGGCCCTTGAACCTTCCTGAATCTTAAATGTGGCCCTTAAGAAGCAGAAGGGTGAAAACCCATGACAAAAAGTGAAAGTGTGTCTAGACCATGAAGAGACCAACGTTGTGAAGATAGGAAGAAGTGTGCGTAAATTATGCTGCATATCTTATTCAATCTCTACGGAGTTTGTTGGTTTGGGAAGTTTTGGAAGGAGGTGAAGGCTTCATGAGAGGATGACGATTCATCAACACCATAAAACAACGCGGATGATCTGATTCTGCAATGCATGTATTGTTTGGGATCGGGATAAGATACGTCCCAAATAGGAATAAAATGTTGGTTTTAGGTTTGGAAGGGACTTCAGTTGGAAGTGCATAAGATAGGAAAGATTAGCCACCTCTGAATAGCTAGATGAGGACCAGATTCGAATGAATCAAAATGAGAGCAAATAGACTGTAACCTCAGGACTCTGGGATCAGGAATCCACGGAATACTTAAGGAGAACAATTTATATATGAAATAATCACAACTTACTAAATTCACACACAATAATTATTGAAACTAATTGAAAAGAAACACTGATACATAAGATGCAAGAGTACGTTTTCACACGTGTCTGTAAATATTAATTTCTTGAAAACCTTGATAAATAATAGCTTAAAATGCGTAGATTAAATTGCTCTTGAAGTTAACATTAAACTTTTGTATGTAGTTTAGTCGTAAAAGCTGATATAAGCACTGAAACAGGTAGCGTGGGTTGCACCACTGTTGCGAAATATCAAACTTCTGTAATTCGGAGAATTCACTCGCGAACTTTATGAATTATATGTAATTATGTATGAATAATTACTGAGAGCCACAATTGCGCACAATTGTGACTATTCACCGCTTCCAGAGCAAGTTTAAGGAAACTTGGTAGAAAAAGCGGGAATGATTCGAGCCTACTAGATACACTTGTGATCTGAGTGAGGTCTCGTACAATACTAACTGGGGTGACGCTAAGCCACCGCATATAACAAAGGAAATTAGCAAGTCATGCATGATCCCACAATGCCTTGACGCGGGAACAAAAAGACAATCAAAGCGGGACATTGCAAGCGGACAGTTTGAAACATTCTAAAGTGGAAACATGTTGCTTGCGCGAACATGTATGATGAACAGACTATGGAATAGAAAACAACATGCACAAGTAGAAAGCGAAGATAATATTATTGCAAATGGAAAAACTAGTGAATCATCGTGGGAAACTGAGAACTGGAAGTTGATCAGTTCAAGTGCGGAAGCCTGCTGAGAAGGGTCATAGCACCAAAGAAATCAGATCACAGATTGACATGGCCAAGACCATGGGCGTCCGATAGTTTTGTTGACAGATAAATCTCTCACTAGGTTACTATAAGCAGCCATCGTGAAGTGAGGCTAAGTTTTCAGATGCCGTAGTTAGCTTTGTTCGGAAAATAAAGAGAGAGAAAGAGAGAGAGAGAGAGAGAGAGAGAGAGAGAGAGAGAGAGAGAGAAAGAGAGAGAGAGAGAGAGAGAGAGAGAGAGAGAGAGTTGTACCTTATATATGAGCAAATAGGAACGACTACTTAAAAACTTGATATCATTACTAGTCAAACACCTTATTCATTTATTGTAATGAAAGTAAGGGAATGGAAGTAACACATTTGATATGAATAATACCCATGAAATTGTAAGGGTAGTAAAAGTCACGTGTGTACTACATTCAATTTTATGTAGTACAGTAGAGTTCCGTTATTCCGAACTAATTGGGACCGTACACCGTTCGGTTTAGCGGGAATTCGGAATAGGTGGATTTCATGAATAATATCAACGGATTGACTTGTTAAGGCGTAAATTAAGTGCGGGGACATCTGCTAGTGTCAGTCGTCATGTGCTGTAAGTAATCAGCTTTCATTCCAATTTGGTTTCAGGCGTTTTCATCAAGCTTAGGCTCTATGTATGTCTATTTAACTTAATAAATGTAAGTTTTTTTCACGAACTTCTTTTTAATTTCACCTGCTTTAAGTTTAACAAATCGGTAATTTTTCTTAACTCTGTTCGGAATAGGCGGATTTTCGGAATAGCGGAACTCTTCTGTAGGTACTGTCCAGGTACAGTAAATGAAGGATAAGGATTGCAATAATAATAATATTAGTAATAATACTAACAACAACAATAAAGTGGTTGTAGTAACCTAATAGTAGCATAGTGATGGTAGTGGCATTAATTTTTTTCATTTGTCTCCCTTTGACAACATTTCTGCGGACGCCCATGGCCAAGACGGGATTTCCAAAAACGTGTTAGTTCTGACTAGTAATTTGAGCTTGAATTTGAATTTGAGTTAGAATTAGATAAAGTGCTACATCTGGAGCATTGTTTTATAAGGATCGGACACATGAACTAAGGAAATTTAAGAAGAAATACCTTGAAAAGTTTTGGAATATAGTACTGGAGAAGAATGGAAAATATTAAATGGACGGACAAAGCGACCAATGAAGAAGTTCTGAGAATAGTGGGAGAGCGGAAGAGTTCTTCTTTGTAAGCAATCAGAATTAACCACATCTTAAGACGGAATAGACTCCTGCATGACGTCATCGAAAACAGTTGGAGGGGACTCCAAGACTTTAAAAGATAAGATCCAGCAGCTAGAAGACTAAAAGGAGGAAAAAAATTGAGTATTGTAAGAGGAAGTCAAGGATAGGAAATGGAGAGCGAAATTTGCAGAGTCCAAAAACCTGCCATAGGGTAGACCAACAACAATAACTATAACAATGGTGACATCTAAATACGCTCATGATAGAATAGTATGAAACCAACAATAGATATGATAATCAATCTGTTTTCGTCTGTTTTTATGCCTTTACCGTCCCTCAGTTCTGATACCAAGTTGGCACGTTGTTGAGTGTGGGACGAATTTCTCTTGTCAGCAAAAAATGCCCTTCTTTGATGCACTCTGAGAGTGGTTCATAAAAATACTGGGCTTGATGTTTTTGTTAGGACGAGGATAATTCCCCCATCTCCACGCCATTCGGTGGAGGATGAGGAGACAGGAGAAAGAGAAGGTGATGGAGGATGAGGCTGTATTGGATTATTGACCCGTCCCCTTATGTCTGTATAGCAACAACAGTGTACATACTATATGCATCACTGAACTAATTTGTCCCCTCTAAAATTCCCGATGCTGAATCCAAGATTAATGGGTGTCATGATACAACGAAATGCTCTCATTGTCGAAACGTAATCATACGGACCATGACGTCATACTCATATCGATTAATAAAAAGGTTAAAGTGAAACATACAGCCTGATATCTGTATTCATAGTGATACATTGGTAGATTTGCATATTTGTAGCCCATAATTTTAATGGCACGATGTAATCATTTTGCTATTATATTTCGCTGACAAATGGTTTTCAAGTTAACATCCATATGATTGTATACGCCTACATAATAATGCAGTTCTAACTAGAATACAGTATTAATGCGAATGCTCAAAAATTGACTGTTTAATTGGATTAAACTCATTAGAAGTGCAAACATCACCACCATTAAAACAAAATCCTAGTCGCTTTTTGAATGTTCTTAATTTAGAATTCTTACACGTTTAAAACTACATAGGATGGAGTATACGCTTATTTTACAAAATATAAAACTATTTACCATAGACAAATTTTTAAACATAGGCGTACTGAAAAAAAAATATAACCGGATGAAACGAGGCGACAATTTTTAATTGACGTCTTTCTATATTGCCTACTTATTTCAATTACAATACGATTTTCTTACAGCTGTTAGTACATTCTATTTAATAACACATTGAAGTGATTTCAGACGTCATTAGCGGGGCACAATTGGATTTTTCGCTACTTTAAATAATATCTTCTTCTTTCTATCATTGACATTTCCCTAAATATTTTCAATATGGATTACCTTAGCAGTCCGTTATAAGTAGAGACCGGATGTTAGGCAAAATGTCTATTCTTATCCGTTATATTATAAGAATGACTTATAAGTCAATTCATTATCCTTAGAGCTGTTTTCATAAAATCAAATCTATTTCAACTTATAATGCCTATAAACGCCTATTCCGCTTTTCCGAGGAAAGACTCCTATTTTATTGAAAGTTTTGGTAAAATGGTTGAAAAGCATACAATTTGCATCTCATGAGTTTATGACATTTTGTACATTACTTAAATTTATTTATACCCACTGTAAGAGCCTATACAAATTATTATTATTATTATTATTTTCATCATCAAAACAAGAAATACATCAATGATGTGTGTTTTCCAGAGGGACAACATAAAAAGTAAAAAAGAAAAAGCCAATATATTATAATAACCAACCAGAAAAATTTCAATTAACATAAAAGTTGTAATTCTTGAAATATATGTATTATATAAAATATTATACGATGACAAGGTTTAACTAGAAGTATTTGTACCACATTTGTCTATGGTATAGAGGTAGCTGTCTTATTGTTACACTTCCTGTTGAAAGTGATAAATGCCTTTTTGTCTGCCTATTTTGAACTTTTTCAGTGCCTAACTCCGGTCTCTAGGTATGAGGATCCCAAAAATCAAAACTTACTACATAACTAGAAAATGCCTGAGATAGCAATCTGTTATAAGGATCCCATAAATACAAATTTATTAGAAGAATGCACTAGAAACCTTAATTTATGTTTTTTTCGTTAATATCTTAGTCCTTATTTCAGCGAAATTAACATAACAGTGATTTATTTTTTAATACGATTAGTCTGCCATCTTGTCGCTAAGTTACCTACTGTGCTGTTTACTTTAGCTATCGACAGATGTCTCTTCATTAGGTTTTCCGCTAAATGGCTAACTTTCCAGCTGTAAATTTAAGTTAATGTGACCCACTGCCAGTGATAAACGTAGGTTAAGTTAGATTAGCAATACTGATTCTAGTTTAGAAGTCAACTTCTGGGTTTCTAATGACCTCCTTTGCAGCGGGTAATATATAATATATAATTTCTAGGGCTGAAAAATTCGCTGTGACAGTTATGAGATCTCATGTATCCAAAAAGGAAGGTGTAATAACAACTCAGCGATTTTCACAAAAAAACTGTTTTTGCCTGCAGCACTCATTAGTAGCCGCGATGCGATCAATAGGAAATGGCCGTTCGTGAATTAAAAACTTTGGAATATGGTCTTTAATTTCCCATAATTCCTATGCAAATTACATGAAACAAAACCAAAAAAATACTAATGAGGGTGCTGCATTGACCATAAATAATAATACAGTTCCTAAAATAAAAACAACACGTCAACATGTAAAGGCCACAGTTTAGTTAATAACCAGTCGAAATTTTCTCACAACGAAGAGGTTATGTCTGGTCCATCTACTAGTGCTGAATTACCATGAATTACGTAGGAACTCAAAACTTCCTACTATTGTATGTAACATAAACAATAACATCAATACCGATACTGGAAGTAATGATATTAAATAAACTAATATCAAGGATATCTGCAGATTAGATCCTTTCATTTTTCGTCTTTCACCTGATACCAAGGAGGAACAATTAATCGATTTATTTTAAATATGATTGTCCTGAAATCTCTTGTGAAGACACCCAGATCAATATGCGTCCTTACAGATTGACATTTATGAAGATCACCTGAAGCTGATAATGGATCCTAACAGGTGCCCAAGATTGTACGTATTCGACAATTTTTGTACCCTATTTAAAATATATATATAAATATTTTATCTATCTTTATAATGAGTTATGTAATGGAAAAAAGATATGTGACTTAATGTGCATTAACATTCAGTGCTTAAGAAGCAAAGTTGATGAACCTGAAAGTACTAAAAATCCTTTGTCTTTCTGAACATTGGCTGAAAGTGAATAAGAATTGATCTTATAATATTACTGGTTATAATTTAACTAAACTTAGTATATTTTGTCTAAGTAACTCTAAAAATGGCAGTGTTGCTATGTATTTAATTCACGGAATTGAATTTTTTGCACGTGATATATTTTTGTATAGAGTCGCAATCGGAAGTCGTGGCTGTTAAAATTCCATCAGTGCATGTGATCTTTATCACTTATCTGCATGGACCGTACACAATTAAACGGTAAACATTTTAAAGTATTAATTTCTGGAAACTTTAATGTTGATATATGGAAGAATTGTGGAATGCCACTATATTTCTAAATTTACTAAGATCTCACGGGTTCTATTGTTCTAATTTGAAACAACGAGAGAGCGAGCATGTATAAATAATGTTATAACAAACCTTAATCAGGGTCTTTGTAATGTTAATATTATTGATCCAGCTTCCTCAGACCATGGAATTGTTTTGAAACTCAACTCAAAGTCCAATGAGGATTATCGTAGGTAACCCCACGAGAGATTACGAGTATATCGACATATTTTCGAGAACGAAGTTCGAGTTGTTGTCTATTAACCATAATCTAATCTTCTTCGCATTATACCCATCCTTATTCTTTTCCCTCCTATTCTCCTTTCTTTTCTTCCCTTCAATTCTTACACTGTAGGCTTAATTCCAATTTTTATGTAAAGATTGTCATTCGTATGATCTATAATTAATATTTGACAAACATGTCTGTTTGCTGTAAATATGTAAATAAAGTATGCAGTATTTAATAACTTGTAGAACAAACTAGCTCGAATTATAGTTACCGGTAATTATTAAACGCGTTTAACATTTTCCCCTACCGTCCAATTAGAATAATTCCTCTTACGTAAGTGTGTGACCATACATAGTGGATTCACAGTACGATAATAATTTCGGAGAAGAGTCAATAAAGTACTGTATAACCAACTCTCTCATTTTCTCGGTTGAGTGACTCGACACAGAGTCTTGAACTTCTCAATCTGCAGGTTCAATAGTCATCAGGTGATGCACGACTTCCTCTAGGCTAATATTAAAACATTATTAAATATATCGCAATATTATTACAATATTACTAAGAACACTGATTTAAATAATTACATGAAACTATTAATTTTTATATAATCCTTATTTTTTATATAAACACATCCTGTACGACCCGAATATTAATTTCTTTATACTGTGAGAAACTGTGCAAGTTGGCCAAGGTGAGAACGAAAATAAGCTCATTGTGGACCGTATAAAGTATACTGAGTATAACAAAAATAAAGTTGGCCAAAACTTTGGGGAAATATTCCTTGCATTTAGAGGGCGAAATTATGTTGTATGAACATTGGCCCGAAAATTGTTTATTTCCTTGTTACAGCCCTTCCTCTACAACTGCACCACTTAGCAGAATACTCGAAAACATAACTGTAGAAAACAGAAAACAATTTGAAATGGTTCTCAAAAATCGAACTGTGGATAACAGAACATCAAATTAAATGTTCAAAATGCCCTCTGTTAGCAATCCGTCAACCCACTGTCGCATGAACTCCCTGATGCGCTGCTGATGTATACCAGGAGTATTTCGTACTCTGGCAGCCTCGCAGAATACGAGCACGGAGATTCTCTACACATTGCACCGGTGTTACATACACAGCAGTTTTTAAAGTCCCCACAAATACAAATCTATTGGATTCAGGTGATGCGAACATGAAGGCCAATTGGTTCACCTCTTCCTATCCATTTACCACTGAGCAGGACTCCATTTTGCATGAAGTACACGTCTTGTCGTACTCGTAATGGAACATGTTCCAACAGGACTGGTAATTGGTTTTTAAGAACACTCTGTACCTTCGTACAGAAGTGGCATTGCATACGGTCCCACCAAACAGTCATCGATAATGCTGGCTCAGAGTTATAGACAAAGGGCTTTAACCAGGAAAAAAGGGATTTTGGGACCCATGTTTATATAACATAATTTCACCATCTGCAGGCAAGAAATGCTTCCCCAAAGTTTCAATCTTTCTTCCTGGTACATCCTGTACATGGGACCCTTAATCATCATATCACGAACAGTATTGCCCGTACTACCGGTAATACTATTCAGGGATTTACAGCTCTCTTTGTTGTGAGTGAATCACGCAATACAATTTGTAGTACGAACACTGGAATTGACAACGTTACCACACTGTTTATCATATTACCGAACTTAGGGTTTAGCTGTCTTCTTGGAATATCAGGAAATTATTTCCCCCAGATTTATTGTCTCTAAATTAGGTTTCTGCTTCAACACACGTGTGGTCTATACACGCATAAATACAGGTACATATTATAGTGCATCGTAGTTTAAAGTAAAAACAACTCTCATTCCATCGGAACTGTAGTTAACCGATTTATATTTTAAGAATTCCCAGGGAATAAAATAACTTCTACCAAGGATTTATTTTTCTTTGTATATACTGTATTTAAAGTTCAGAATGTTAACTGTTCATACCCCACCCGCAAAAGAAAAAAAAAACTATTTTGCGAAGAAACATGAAGTTTGCAGTAAAAGTCACGATAAAGAGAGTCAGGCAAGCAGAATTTATCTTACTAGTATTTTCCATGGGTATGAGGTCACTGGCACCAGAAAAGGTCGTGGAGCACAGTGTTCTATGCTTCCAAATCTCTAAATTGAAAATGCCGCGGTTGTGTGAAGGGTCCCTCAGGAACTCTTGACAGTCCTGGCAGGAGCCTGCTTCCTAACACACTCTAATCTGACGGACGAAAAAAGTCAATTCCTGGAAGAAGTTCGTTAATATTTAAGCGAGAAAAATTGTGACAGCTGTAATTTTGAACTGTTTCGTGGAACATGTTACTCTCAATCTCTGTAATACGAAATGGCGAGCCATTTTCAGTCTGAAAAATTAGTTGTTGGACTGAGTTATGAAAGTGACATTGAACGTAGTACAATACTAAAAATACAGTATCCATTTATCAGGAAATGGCTGGTTATCCTTTCTTCGTAGGGTTAAAAACAATAGTTTTTTTTAGCGTTACCCGAGAAACGCCACGAGTAGGGACCGTATTTCGTTTCTCAGAGCACCCGGAATTTGAGAATAACGCTGAGAGGCATGCCTAGCTGCATCTGAAACATGAGTGCCTAACACTTCCGGTATATCGCTAGATCAATGGTCAACATTTCTTGCACCATCTAATTCTAACCTTTCTTGCCAGGCTTGAACCGACTCATTATCTCGCACAAACAACATTGCACTGGCTTTTTTTTTTTGACTTTGTAGAAGGATTACTATGCTTTCTCCTTGAAAATTTCTTTTTCAAGTGAAAACAAAGAAACATCGACAAGGTACAGGTAGGGGAAAAAAGCGGACAGACTCTTGTAGCTGATTTCAGAGCCTTGTGATACGTAAATAAATGTAAGAGATGTAGCGGAAACGTTTGTTTTCACAAGCAATGCAAATTACGTGAAATTATTTCTCAATTGATTGTCTATATTGTCTAGAACGAATATCAATACATTCCCTGCTATCCTGTGAATGCCGCTAGGCATGCGCAGTGGCTCATATCGGCAGCTTAGATATTTTAGTCCGCCCCGCTTTTTTCCCTATGTGTACATAATCCTATTGTTCATCCCGGAGGCCATTAAAATGGACTTCTCTCGACAACTGTAAGAGAAAAATAGCACGAGGCCCATTTTTTTTAGGAAATTTAATTTTAAAAATTGCAATTGGTCTCATTTTGAGTAACGGTTTGGTCAGAGTAAAGTTATCGTCGGCAAAGAACGTACTGTTGTTAAAACGGTCACAATCTTGAAACATTTCGAAATATCTATAGTTTTATGCTCTCTCCAAGTACATAGATACTATGTTCTTGCAAAATTTCAGTCCCATGAGACAGTTCACCGGAAACAACTAGATTTTTATTAATTACTTTCAGTAAAACAAAGTATTTTGCACGGTTTTGCATTACCCGATTAACACTACGAGGAAGTACTAAAATGTCTTCCAGGGACATCACCTTAGCATAGACCTGTATATCTATTGCTTCAAAATGAAAAAAGTTATCTTCAACAAAATATAATAATTTTCCAAATACACATTCATTAAAATTAGAAAATTCTTTTTTTTCATATAGTTTGCATTGCAGTGTCCTAAATTATAATACACTTAACAGAGGACTTCTTCCTCGCCAGATGACGCAATGTTCCCAGAATATTCTAGGGTTTTAAAGGCTCTGGATTTCTTACAGCCACAGTAATAGACAGTACTCAGATCTCATTTCAAGAGCCTATCACCTGAGTAGCTCTCAAGTACGCATTCTCATCTTGAGATGAGGACAGACTAATAGTCCCGTTTCAAGCTCTTCTCAGCTGATAATTTACTCACGCGATACGAGATCCGGTACTCAGGTGATACACGATCTGATGCGCTGTTTTTCTCTAAACCTTGAGCACGCGTGTTAAGAAGCTGAGAATAGAAGGCAGTGGAGGTAAGTTACAGCCTTCGCGGACAGATGGTGCTACAATAACCGCCCCCTAGGCTTGTTTGGTTGGTCTGTCGTCTGCAATTTCGTAACATTCGTTTGCAATAAGGTCTTTCCTTTTGTATCTTTGTACATAGAAACTAGTAAAATGGAATATATAAAAAGAGATTAAATGGAATACATGTTAAGATTTTTCGCAAATATCGCCATATATTGTGATTCCAATTTTAAGTTATTATGAATTTGGACAGTTATATTTGGGCCTATACTATGGTCGGGACTGAAATATTAAGGAATTTAGGAACGGAAATATACTTAAATATAATATTGAGTATAATAATAATGTTACAAGAAACATAAATAAACATGGTTGTGAACTGTTATACAATTATAAGATATTTGTTTATTTAAACCAAATAATATAAACAATAAATGTCACAAGAGCTGCAGATTTATTTTTGTCTTTTAAGTGAATTTGGTTTAAATTACACATTGTTAACAATAATAAGGTGTTTTTTACATAATTATAAAACCTAATAATAGATTCAATTAATTTTAATAACTAATCTGATTACTATTTCCTAGGCTTAGACTTCTTAGGTTGTATTTCAATTCTGTTTTAACGGGGTTATAAGGTGGAGTTGTTTATATTTTAGCTAATTATTTTTGTGTATTAAACAAACGAGAATGACAAACATTAATAATAAAAATAAACAGTTCGACAGTTGATGATATTTACATCGAATAGGATTATCTGCAGTAGTTGGTAAATAAGCGGTTTAACTTAGCCATTTCTAACTTTGAAAACATAGGCCTAACATATTTATTTAAGTCACAGTTCTAACTTATTTTTTCCTTAAACATTAGCTTTTCACATTGAATCATTCCTTTTTTAGAATGTCTTTATTCTCTAAATTATCCTATTTTTTCAGTATGTAATGCAAATAAAACAGAAACAAACAAAAAACTGACCCACTGACTCTATACAAACAATTTTATTTTATTGTTGTAAAAGATGTGCACTAGTCGTATTAAACTTGTGTCAGAGTTTGTTAGTATTAGGTTTATGTCTGCTGGTGAAACGGATTGTATTTTAAGCAAGGAAGCTATAATTCCAAGTAATCTTACTCAAGTTTTTAGCTAAAACAGGCTTAAACCCACACATAACTTAAATAATATACACCTGGTTTGCTTAATTTTTTTTAAATTGTAAAGGGATGCAGATTTCGAAAGTGATATCCAAGAAAAAAAAATTCTTACTGGTGAGTGTTTGAACTCAGGACCTTTGGAATATAAAGCCGGAACGCTACCACAGAGCTAAACTTTCTACATACAAAGTTGCTGCGCTTGAACGTATTACCTGGACACAAAGGTTACTGTTAGGACGCTGCCTACGGCTGAATCGCAGAATTTGCCTTAATTAAGATGATTTCTTAATTGTATGTTTCTGGTGCTTATTAGTTTCTGAATCCTTATCGACCAATGCATCTAATGACTGCCCCCCACTGTAGATTAGGATTGTATATTGTGTACAATAAGGGTGATAAGCTAAATATGCTGTCAATAGAACGCATCTTGAGTTGATCTTGAGTAGTCTCCAGACTGCAATTGCGTGAAACGAGATTTTCCCTACTTCAAACGGCTCTCAAGTCTAGTTTCAGCGACTATTACTATGCACGTTGGGAATCTCGACTTGAGACGCGACTATTACTCTGCGTGATACTGGTCTCAGCTGATCAGCTCTCACATGATATCTTCTCAAGCGAGAGGCTTCCGGCAGTACTCAAGATGCATTTATTTCTCTGCACAGCGTCTCAAGTCTGATTTTACGTGAGTTTCTCAAGTGCCTAGTTTCTATTACTATGGCCCTTAGAATTCAGGTGGGAGGACCCGGGTAAAATAAGCGGTTGTCACGCCTGGAAGATGACGGAGCAGAAGGAACCTCTCGGATTTAAGGTATGTTTCTCTTTAGTTTATATTAAAAAAGTATCCATTAATCTTTTTTTGGCTCCAAAGGGTTAAAAATATTATTTGCATTTTATCAAAACTACGTTATTTGTCATTCAAAGTGGTCCTTACGTGACAGATTTTGTCATCTATCCTGTCTGTTACTTAATATAGTGGATTTAGTAATAGCGTAAAGGACAAGGTATAGAGTATGCAAGTAACATTATACCTTTGTATCTCTGGCACTTTGGATGGACAAAATTTTAACACTTTGAAATTTAGCACGATTTGGTAAAAAATCAACACTTTTCAGAACATTAAAATAGACAAAACAAACATTAGTAGACAAAAACACCGTAAGTCACAAATTAACAATTATATCGTTCGAGTGTGTATTTTCATGTTGTTCATCACAACTTTTAGTCTTAAATGAACTAGAAAATAGCACATCGACTACATAGTTAGGGGAGACACTTTTTGGAAGTTTATTGTAATAAAAAATTACAATTTAGTTGCAAATTCACGTCATTATACAGCCTATGCAAACTGGGTGTGATGAGAATAAAATTTATAGCTTATAATTTAATTCAACGTAGGCCTATTAGCCTTTCCTTTCAAAAAATTACAGAATCTATCACTCAAACGCCGAGGAAGAGAATTTACACTAACTAGTTTAAACATTAAGATTCACTACGTTTGCCTATCATCTAAGGTAATGGAATTTATAATTCACGTAAATCAGAAACTTTAAGAGGACGTGAATTTATGGGGTCGGCATGTCGTTATTTTGGAGGTATCTTTTTAAATGGGTCCCAAAAATTACTTTCCGGACTGAAAGAAGAGTTTATTTCCATTTATGACAACTTAGTAATTGATCAGACGAAGATTAGGCCTAAATAAAAATGTATTGAATACGTTTCTGAATTTTTCAAACGGGTTTTGCCTTAGGCCTAAGAAGCCTATAATTCTACAAAAACATATTTGCAAAGTGTACGTAATTGATATAGTTCTGTGGTTAAGTAAAACACATTTACCGGTTGTGAACATTATAGGAGAAGTTACTAAGAGCTTTTTAATTTTATCTCGCTGAAGAAATTTTTACTACAGGCCTACGCTGTAGAAAAAAGTGTGGTCTGCGAGAGAATCAAATCATGGCTATCAGCTGACGACGATAATACGCAGTCCCCAAGAACGTACCTAGATCCCCGGTAAAAGCCTTTGTGTAAATAATAAAATAGGTAAGCATCAAAATTAGATTCATCGTCGCTTGTGGTGACTTCAGTAGAGAGCAGGGTTGCCAGATCAGAAACGTACAACGAACAACTGAAAATAGTCGTACGCTAGTTAAAATAGTCGTACACTTTGCGAATTTTCAGGATGAAGATGATGATGATGATATGATAATAATAATAATAATAATAATAATAATAATAATAATAATAATAATAATAATAATAATAATGTAATAATAATGATTGCCAAGTGAGGTACTCTGTACAGACATTTTTTTCTATAAATGGTGGTTAAAATTTGCTTTTGTAAGTTCTATAACGTGCTACTGCTCCACTCACGCATGCTGACTTTATGGTTCACCGCTACTACTCAAATAACTGGTCTCTCTAACTGTATACATATACCCATTGTTGTTGGTACTCTTTGTCATCGGCTACCTGCAGATGTTGCAGGAAGAAATAAAATTACATTATAAAGCCTTATAAAGCCTATACATATAAAAGCCTGTAATAAATAAAAGGACTGAGTTTTATTTGACAATGGCTATTATAACATTCCGCCATTCATTTAGCGATATGTAGGCATATACAAAATAAACTACGGAAAAAAAAACTTCGTGTTTATCCAAATTGAAAATTCTGCAGTAGAGTGCTAAAAAATTAACAGAAAATGGTATAGTGCAGTTACTCATTGGATGGCCAGTCGGCTTCCTTTCGTTAGGAGGAAAAGTTTGCCGACAGCTCAACCCATGTTCTTTGTTTTACCGCACCAATCAGCTAGTTACCCCAGCCAATCAAAATCTAAGAATGTCCTGTGGCGATTTTGACAGCTACTCGTCTACTCCGCGTGGAGTGAATTGCATGGTTGCAAGATCAAGTTACAGTAAACAATAACACGTGTGAATTGAATAAAGCGAAGGAAGAACTAAGGTCAGTGATAACAATGAGAGAATATTGCAACGTTGCTTTTGTTTTAGAAAGCGGAAGCCCAAGACCGATTTAGTCAGATCAATTAACATAAAGAAACACCGAAACCTTTGAAGCCGACTGGCCATCCAATGAGTAACTGCACTATAGTAGGCCGATAAAATGCTAATATTAAAAATAGTCGTATGAATAGGCATACGACACATGGTTGCGTCGTACGTCGTACAAATCTATGAAGTAGTCGTATGTGTACGACTATAGTCGTACGTATGGCAACACTGGTAGAGAGGTTACTAGCCATTCATTATTTACATATTTCCAATGTAAGTGGAGCTTAACTCTGAGATAGATTACAAAAGAATCCGTTGATCATAATTATATTGCAAGTCACCAAGGTATATAAAGCATAACACGGTGGTTAAACAAACAAAAGCATGACATAATAAAATAATGAATACAAAATTTCATCTAGGAGTTATGAATATAAAATACAAGTTTTCAGATTTATTTGATAAAGATAAGAAAAAACTTTGGTATTTGTAGACAAGAAATATTAATTGGAGTGAATTCATGTAGATGTAATTTTCTATTCCTATTTTAATGATTAATATCGGAAAGCTTAAGCGCCGATGTTTGTGTGCGCTACGTACTTGAACTCTATTTTGTAATGGGAGATAAGTTACAGCCCCACGAACTATACCGAAATCAGCAGTTTGTGGTATCGAGTTCTCCTCAGATATGTTGTGTATTTTGCGGGACTAACAATTTATTTTTAGTACACACCCTCTAAAACACCTGCTTTGTCTTACTGTTTACACGCCGAAAAATATGAGCTTTCATTTCAGTATTACCTCACTTTCACAATGTTTTAGGGAGTTTTCTTTCTTTTAGTTATTCTCCATGTTTTACAGACTCCACAGCGCATTCCAACTACCAAAGGAACCATAATTATGTTTTGGTCGGTTCAGTAGATTTGTCATTTTATTATCACACCTTGCTTTGCGGCATTTGTATTTCTTTTTAAATTCAGCTGTTTTTATACTCCTTTTAGCTACGAGGCCATATCAGGAGTTCGGGAATTTTGTCTATATAGTAGGGTAGGCCATGAAACTATTGACTGTTAATTATTTCTATTATTGGTGTATTTTTTTATTAAATTTCAACTGATATTAATTTAAATGGATATGATACAGGATGAATTGGTGAGAATGATTCATGGTATGTAAATATCCAATTCGGGTTTTGCCTTTACGACTGGGGAAACCATGAAAAAACCCAAGTCAAATTGGCCGGCCACAGGATTTGAACCTGGGATCTCCCGAATGCGAGTCTAAGACGTTACAATCTCGGCCACCTCGCTCGGTATTTGTAATTTTTGTTTGTTAATATTCTATAGGGTGTCCCAATAAGAACGCCGGATTTGAATTGGCCGGCATTCTTATGCTGTGGGATTGACAACATTGTACTTAACTTTTCTGTTTCCTTATATGTTGCAATTATTTGAAATGGAGCGCTACACTGCTGAACAATGAGTTTTAATTGTCAAAACTCATTACAAGAATGGTGAGTGCTATCCTCAAACTGTTCGAAGGCTTCGTGCATTCTCAGGGCGGAATAATGCGCCTAATGAATCAACTGTGACCTGACACCGTGCGACTTCTTTCTTTGGGGGTTTCTTAAATCGCAGGTTTATGAACACAATCCCCGAACCATACAAGACCTGAAGCAGGAAATTCGACTTGCCACCGTCCAAATTCAGGCGCAAGACTGTGCAAGAGTTATCACAAATTTCATGGACCAGAGTCACTACCTGCAAAGCAGGACGTGGTGGACATATGCCAGATTTCATTTTTCATACATAAATCGGAACATGTGTCCATTGTATTCATGTATAAACATATGTCATTTCTTGAAAACAAAATGTATTTTGTGCGTTGTTAAATCCGACGTTCTTATTGGGACACCCTTTAGTTATCCCACTTATTTCTTCACATATGCTTATCAAACTTTCTCGAGAAACCGTGGTCTAAAACTCAATAGTTTCTGAAATATGGCCTATTAACTCCATCTGGCGCTTTGTTATATCAATTTACCTGATTTTATTTTAAATATATTTAATATAATGTCCATTGCACATGTTTCTTTGGTCTCAAGAATAAAAAAAAAATAGTATTTTTTCTTTGCATTCATATCTTCGAAAACGTAATTTGAACTATGGTGAAGTCAAAAAAAAAAATAAATACAGAAAGAGTCAAATACTTCGAACCTACATCATAGAAACTATTACTTCTAAGGCTCTAAATATTTTTTAATAATATAATTAAAATTTAATTCAATGTGAAAAAATGTGACCAAGAGGGTTTTTGAACTACTGTTTAGCGTGGAATGGCTTAGATGTAGGCTATACATGTAAGTCCCAGATTGAAAGATTGATAAAGCAATGTTTGATGTTAAAATAACCACTGCTAGAATTCAGCTGTTTTACTAATTTATTTGAAATTTATAATCCACTTGTGCATTCAGTTCAGTACCTAAAATTAAAAACAATTCAGCTTCAGGGGTTAAAATTAGATAATTTTTTTATTATTTTTAGTGTAGCAGTTAATGAAAATGCAACTACCGCTGTCAAATTCTTGATGTGATTCTATTGTGGTTTAAAGTTGCCTCTGTGGTCTATGAATTCCTCAAAGAATGTTTGCCATGAGAAATGTTGGTTAGAAGGCATTAAGAATTTAGAATTGTATGCAACTGAAGCTGAGATTTAAGAGAGTCAAGTATTCGCTAGGAGGAAGGGGCAACATGCAGGCTGCTTCAAATATATATAATACCAGACCACTCTTATTGATCGTCGCTGTCTTTTTCTCAGTCACTTTATCTTCACTCTCGTCTAACATTCCCATCCCCTGCAATCTACATTTCAATCACTTCAAACTTTTGTGGTCTATGAATATTTTTACCAATAAAAAGAAAACTGAGAAGCCCACAAGAAAAAGTACCTTCACTGTTTAACTGAAATCGTACACTCCAAAATGGCATATCCAAAGATAACAAATGTTCATTTGGCGGAGCATGGCTTGAATTTGATTCGAGCATAGAATGATTGAAATATGATTTTTGAAAATCTGTCTCAAACTCGTTCATTTTAAATATATGCTGCTTTTTACTTCTCTAACTTACAGCTATCTTATAAATATAAAATGTATGTAACCATTATTAAGTTTTAATCACGCAATGTGTTAATTTTGGATTTTCCATGTATAATATTACTAGAATCAGAATTATGAATTACATGACATTTTTCTGAAGTTTAAAATGTTGATTAACTACACCACTGAGATCATATTAATTTTGGTATGGTCTCCTCTTAGAACATTGGTTAAGAACACTCCGGATAGTTGGAAAGTAAATGAGAATCTGGAATTTTCTTTTGTGGAAGTGAGAAAATTCCGAAAACCGCACAGTCAGATTGCTCGGGCTACGATCGGTAAAACCGTGGCCTCCCGAATAAGTCAACAATGTCACCGCCTTAGCCATCTCACTCAATAGCCTATGTATAAAAATGTATGTGATTACTGATTAATAAAGTTATAAGTGATATTCCAGCTCACCTTCTTTAATGAGGTATATTTCAACTAAATATCCAGAGAAATATTTGAATCCATAGCTCACTTGAGCAAAAGAAAAAAAAACTGTTCTCAAAAGAGGTGGTATAATTGCTAACTGAAAGAGGCCTTACCTTGCTTCCTCTTCAAATAAAACAGTGAACAGTCTGCTTGTCTCTTGTTCTAATAGCACGTTAAAATTTTACGACCTCATCAATATTCCTATTCAGATGAAAGGCTGCATACTTTGACTTCCAAGTTTTACTGCGTACTAAAAATAATCAGAGACAGAAATTTCTCAATTAAATTATCGATCGATAACAGTAATATTAATTTACATTAGATGTAATGGTTGCTAGCCGATCTCCTGAGGAGAAGCGGATATTGAAGCTGTTATTGTATTATTGCAATCAGGACCTGTTGTTCGTGTAAGTTATATCTGCTTAATTTGGTGATCAGTGACATTGCTCGAAAGGATGTTGCTATGCTTATAAAATATAGACCTAAGTATTTAGAATACTGTATTATATTTTATATACCACCTGTATCTTCTCACATTTAACCTTCCTTAACCAAGTGGGGTGCTCATGCACATGTCATATAATTGTTGCAGGGAAAGCTGGAGACTTGTAGCTTCAAGAAATTGTTTATAAACCCTTATAGTACAACTATGACGCAATTATTCTTAACATTTAAATATTTAACATGACTATAGAACTAAAAAATACCTGTAAGTGTGCAACTGCACTCTGTAGTGTTCCGTGTGACTAACTAAAGTAGACTATTATGACACTTTTTGTATTAGCTATTTTAAGCTGCTTTTAGTGCTGAAGTTGGGCTGGAACGACGCTCCGGCAGAGTAAAAATCTATTCTTCATCGCACCGCCATAAATGCTGAGAGGAAAAAGTACATATGAAATCGGCGTATATTTTGGCAACACTTTTTTAAATATAAAGAACCATAATAGGCTATTACAAATAAATCCACCTTCATAATATATTTCAAGAAAATTGTTAGGGTCATGATCTCCTGTTCTTTCCTGCGTGGTTGCCGCAGATTGAATGCTTACATGACGAAGTTGGTTGCATTGGTTGTTATTGTAATGTAATTTCTATGTGATTCATTAAAAAATGTAATTTGACTATAATGTTTGGTATCATAAAACAAAAAATAAATAAGTCAATACCTGAATATATAAATTTATGGGGTCCCGCTAGAAAAATTTCCAACTGACTGCTTTATTAATTTCTATTATGTTAGTATAATTGAAAAACTTGTAAATATCTATTTATAAGTCATAAATATGTATTTCAAAATGTGACAGTAGAACTACATTCCCAAGGCTAATTCCTGATAACATTAGTATATTCACAGTTACATGAAGTCATGGTCTACTTGAATTTCTATTCACGTTTGCATTCTTGTGTTTTATTTTATTTATTTTATGAATTAAAATTGGTTTATATTAGTTTAGAACTCCATAACCCCTTTTATGAATCTGCAATAATTACGCCGCTAGAAAACATCATAATTTAAATTTTAAAGCGTTTAAATTCTTTCAATTAGCAACTTAATGTGCAACATAATATGTAATTATAGTCTACGTATTAAAACAGATTTGTTTGAATGCAGTATGACATAATCATTATAATGGCATTTGTGCACTTGTACCCCAGGTGGTATTCCATGTAGGCCTATAATTTTGTTTCCTGGTATGACTAAGCTTAAAGAAATGGGAAAGGAGTTATTAAAATAATAAATACAAATAATTACAATATAAATACAAATAAATAAAACTTAAACTCCTTAAGATCAAAGGTTAACAATTAGCCTAATCGTTATTGCCAGTGGCAATGCAGCAGTGAAGCTGTGAGTAATAATGGGCGTACTTTATTGTAAAGGTTAAAGCAATAAGCTATGAAATTACGATTATTTTTATGTAAAAATTTCTTGAAGGCGACGGTTATAGAATACATCTCCATCTGATGTAGGCATAATAAATTAATAATGTATAATGTGGGCAGAATTCATATTTAGTATAAGCCTAGTCATCACCAGAATTTTATTGTGATCACTTGGGGATGCAGCTAATCTGATAATATTAACCGATTGATAACAATAGCCGAACTAATTAATTGAAGTTATTTATTCATACACAAGATAATATACTGCACTACTAATTATCTTTGCCCAAGCGTGTTAGCAAGTTTTTGTCCTTTGGGCAAATCTTAACAATACAGTATCAGGTTTTGGAAGGTCATTATTTACTTCAATTATTTTATCACCAAGGAGGTAATGGAAGTTATTCAAATTGCTACAGCATATTCCCCTATTTTATGTCGATGCTATGCAGAAAACAATAACCAAATGCGAGGGAGTCAGGAGGGATATATAAACGAAACAAGTGTTAATTATTTATAAACTTCTGAAAAGAGAGAGAGATCATTCTCAGTCTACAACACAATATTGCATCATGAAGTTTAATGTTGTGATTAAAAAAATCCCTTTAGGCAGGCCTACAGGCGGAGGTAGATTTCGAAGTGCTTTTGGTTTAATTTATTGTCGCTGCATAGCACTCTTCTTCTTTAGCCTTGGCATGGCAAACCTGCAGTAAAGAGGAAGAGCCTACAATCAATTGTTTTGACAACAATAATAGGATATAATATTCTGGGAGGCCGTGCGCAAGATCAGCAATGAATAAAATTAGCAAAGCCGCTAAACAAGACAAAATTATATTATAATAATTCTTTCAAGTGTTATTATTTTCAAACATTAAAATCTCGCGTCATATGAGAGCTATCAAGAAACTATTTATTGATTTGTAGAGTACTCATCAAGAGCTTTTCAACGATACCCCACAAGACGTGGTTTCAAAAGTTTCGAATTTTCATCCCCCACCCCCACCCTCACTCGAACCCCCGAATCGTTGGTGTCACTGTGAACTCCATAGGGAGTACTCTAATTTATTCAAACAAAGTTTCCCTCTATACTTCATAGGGGCCGAGATATACATTTTTAAAAATTTCAACCCCCTCCCCCGACCACCCCCTTGGGCCAATTTTGCTCATTGACGAACTTGTCCGAACTATTGGGCCTAGAAATAACATATTAAAATTTGGTTCAAATATCTTCAAAATTACGGCCGCTATCGTGTAAAGATATATATAAATATCACAAAATTTTTTTTTGAACGGGCGGTGGTTTCGTACTTAGGGGAGCATGAAACGCAAAGATATGAAAGAATTTTTCGAAAATCATAAAGTGGTATCCATTGCAATAGGTAGATTTTTCTTCGAAAATCTACCAAAAAACACATCCCTTTATAGAAAAAACCACTAAAGTTTTAGGCAATATCGCAGAAGAGAAAAGAGGAGCGTATTTGATGGGATATGATATAACTTCTTCCAACACATTCAATGTTGCAAGGTTAGATGCAACAGTGCATGAGTACTCGTGATATTTTCTTTTAACGTATATTTTATTTCTCCGCGGAATTTGATACGGTAGCCCAAGAACGACCAGGTGCTAGCATCTGCCTGAAATTTTTGCATAAAATGTGCCAACTCCTAATGGCTTAGCTACATCGACTGGTTGTTCGTTGTCGGTTGTCATGGCTATCTAACGATTTTGTTCGCTGCTATTTAAGCCTGTGGCTGTCACCGTTGTGCCGGAATTTTGTCCCGGAGAAGTTCTTTTACATGCTATAAATCTATAGATATGGAGCTGTCACATTATGTGCACATAAATGCCATCGACGTGGGCCAGGATCGTCTACCTTAGGAACAGAAAGCTGGTACCATACCGATTGTACCACCCAGAATGGCTAGTAACTGTCTCTTAAAGATAAAGGGGATTGCTAAAATTGGGAGGGAATGAGTGGATTATTAAAATTAGGGAAGTGTTAAGACTTAAAAAACACACACACAAAAGAAGTTCCTGTTTTCCCAATTCACTTCATAAAGCTGACATGACAACTCGGAGGTGTATTATATTTGGAAAAAAATCTCTTTTCAACTGGCAGTCGTGGTGTAGTGGTCTGAGCTGCGGCGTGGCAATATAAGTTATACATATTTCTTGGGGGAAAGTTGGAAAAACACTTACCGGGCTTTCTTCTGATCTGGCGCCAATAGTACCGCATATCGACTCCTCTTTCTCTAGAATCCCTGTATCACGTAAAGATACCTTATTGTGTAATCAGTATATAGGCCTACAGGCTTTGCTGCCAGTACATTATAATACAGAATATTCATTTTCACTTCGATTTTCACTACCCAGTGTGGAACGACATTCAGTAATACTTTTTATGTGATTAATTTAGATCAGGCCCGGGAAGGACGGTACTGGAAGTGCGAAGTCACCCTCCCTCTCGTCCCCATTACGCTCTTTCAACGGCCAGGTGGATAAAACTAAACCAGTTGATTCTAGGACTAGTCGCGTGGCAGATAGATGGAAAAAGGAAGGGGACGAATGTAGGGGTAGACTAAAGCTAAAGTTCACATCAGCCATATTGTATTGTTATAGACATATAACAACATTTTGCAGAGTATAGTTTCAGTTTTGAAAAAACAAAATAATTTATCTTTCAATTATAATTGAAGGCGTGTTCAAAGAAGTAATAACGGTACTTAAGTATTTCGGGAGCAAATAAGCCTAATTTAATATTATTTAATCAACTAGCATATTATTCCTATTACTACTTTATATCTCATTATTATAAATACTACTTATTAAATTAAATGAGGGCATTGCTGGTTCCAGTCATTCAGAGTACTTTTTCCCGTTATCCAATTCTTCACTTTGAAATTATATTCCTCCTTCTACTGACTTCGAACAATCATTATGCTTCAAAGCTCTCGTTCATGTAAATCGCTAATGGCATGGACGACAGTGCTCATGTCAATCGTATCAATCGTCTCATGAAATTTGATAGGCAAATTGAACTAAATCCACAAGGTTACTCGAGACAAAATAAATATTGAACCAGCTATTTTACGGGATTTGTATACTAGAAAGGGCAACAAGTTAAATTTGTTCTAGAATCCAATTTCAGAAAATAGTTGGAACCATCTGCTTGTTTGCGAAGGAAATTACTAGGAACCGGGAGCGTAATTTGATTGGTTCATGGCGTCAGAGATTATGAACTGATGAGGTAATGAAACCAATAGGTAATTAAAGGAGTGGGCGAGAAATTACTTACATCAAGCACTTCCTATCGTTATAACCGTCATCAACATCCTGATATTTCTAATATATCGTTAACGCCATTAGCACCGCTTACTTTGTACTTGAAATTCTAACCGAAATGGTGATAACTTATTTAGTACTTGCAAAACAATGATACGAATTTATCCATAATGAAAGTAAGTTAGATGAATCACCATACTCTGTAAATAAACGTCGTTCTCTAAAGAATGATATGAAATGAATGACTCCGTATTTCTATTCGGAAAATGTTGAATTCATACAGTTACACTACAGTACAAATAAAAATGTTCTCCATCATTTGTGCCTGGATTACAGTGTGAGACGATTGGTTGTTCTCAAACATCCTTAATGTGGAGCCCTCTTAACATAACTTCTACATCAATTTAACATCTTTGATAACTAGGGCCCGGATTTTTAGGTTTTAAACTACTTTGTTTCTTGCTAGTTAACCGTGATATTTAAACATAATTATCCGTTTCATTGTCATGGCAGTCACGTAGTCCAATCTTATAAAACCTAAAATGGCTAAATAAGGCGTTAAAACTAAAATCGTGAATTAAATTGATAAAAATAACATAAAATAGAAATTAAAAATTACTTTTTTTAATACCTGCCAGAGTTTGCATCTTGTTCAGGAAATCGTTAGTGATCCAAAATCCCTGGTTTCTTTAGAAGCAAATTGAAGGCATTCTTAAGAAGCTTACACTTGCAGTTTATTCATAGTGTTTGCTCATGCAAGATACTGAAAGTAAAGAATTCTAAAACTTGGTTGATTAATTGAAAAATGTTCTTCAGTTTATGTGGTGAAGTTGGAAACGACAGAGGTACAATACACTCCTGATAATCCGACGGTTGGTTAGTCCGGCACGTTCAGTAATCCAGCGATCTCGGGAAACCGTATCATATTGGCTTCCGAATCGCCGACCACCGCCGGAAGTAAAAAACATGCCCGCGCTGGCGCTTTCCTCCCTCAGGTGAGTGTCCTGAATTGGAAAATGCTTTATTCACTTGGTTTATTCAAGAGGGTGCCAGGCACACGCCATTATTGTGTGACATTCTTCGTGAAAAGGCAAAATATTTTTTACGGAAAAATAACGATTTTCCAGCTATTACCGATAATCCGGCGGTTGTCTAGGCCTACTGTATTTCAAATTAATTGTTTTCTATAAACTGTGGTAATTAAGCAAAGAACCTTCGTATAGTTTTTGGAAATTGTAAGTAAAAATAAAATAAATGAATATATTTATTTTAAGATGTTTATTGCACGTATTAAAGTGGAACTTAAAAAACTTGTCTGAGAAGGTAAAAAACTAATATAAAAAAATGTTAATGTTCAAAAACTGTTACAGGGTTTATAAAACCGTACAAATCCGGGCCTTTCTGATAACATTGATATAAGAGTTTGTTTATACAATATAAGGCCGGAAAATGTAAGGAATTGTATTAGAATCAGAATTAACAAGGGTCAGTTCGTGAAAGGAACTGATAACTTTTTGGAAAGCTTACTAAAGAAATACCAACCGAGTGGTATCTGCAATAGTTTACGTAATGTGCAATCTCACAAAAACAGCATTCACTGTGAGTCTGAAAGTTTATATTACTCCCGAGACATAAATAGGTCTACAAATTATTTTAAGTAGGCCTATTACGTAAAACATTTTTTAACCGTAATTCTGGAAATAATATTATTTACTACAAAAGCACTAACTGGTGTACTATAAAGTTGCCTATTACAGTATATGATTCTCCAAATATAACTTGAAAACTAGATTCGGTTCCAGAAATTGCCTACTGAAGTCATTTATTAATTTCCCAAGGTAACGCTTCCCAAATTTTTAAGTGTGACGATCACCCTCAAATACTTAGGCCTACTTTATTTTGGGAAACTCCCATATAAATTTATGCGTTGAAATTTTTCACAGTAAAATACAAGACCAACAGGCATAGGCCATTCTTTTCTTATCTACAATGAACTCCTGAAAATGTGTAATATATAAATCTTCTTAAAAAAAGAAAATAATGATGAAACGGCAGTTGATAGTTGGGCCTATCTTAAAACTGCAAGTCTTGCCACATTTTGCGCAGTGAAACTCACCGAAATTATGCCAATTTTAATCAATTAACACAATGACGATTTTGAAAATCAAGTACACCGGAAGGAGCAACTGTTTTACTGCAGTACACGACAAAACAGCTCACCACATTATATGGAACGCGAAAAATAAAGTAGACGAGGGTTAAAATGATTCAGCCTGAGATAAAATTTATTAAATATTGTATCAGTAATCACCGCGGATCTCATTCTTCGTATCAACGGATGTACCGGGATATTTTATCTTTGCATATCCCTGCACTGTGATGTAGTAGACCACCACCTTTTACGAGTATGTATGATCATTTAATGTAATCAATTCAATTCTTATTAATGTGGCTTAAAATTACTCTGTAAATATCAGTTTTATAGTTATTACTCAGATCTTTAATTGGCACATTTGTTTAACATGTAAGCCTATTTTATTTTCAGATGAGCTTAGTATCATTTAAATGAGATATTACTTTTGTAATCTAATTTGGGCAGTTTATTTATACTGTAACATTTTCAATTCTTTTTGGCCCGCAACTACTGCAACACTGTTAAAATTGTATTTGTGCTAATTCTCTCGTACGTGTAAACTAATATTTTATTATTGTCCCTAAAATCACAGAAAGAATTCAACATCTGTCTGTTGTGATTCCTCACGGGAAAAAATCATGAAATCCTCTGAGTGGGAGCGTTAAAGTTATAGGATTCCTGGGGAGGGAGCCCCTAAATCCTTTCAATTTCCCCAAACGGAAGGACGCAAGGAATTGAGCGCCCGCATACAGGTTGGGAACCTCCAAGTAGCCTTGGGGAACCTCCACCTAAATCATTAGTTAAAAGAGCTCTTTCTTGGTTATAACGATAGACTCAACAATTTTAAATACCGTAGGGCTAAAATATATTCAGAACTTATATCTTTCAAAAAGTTATTCGTAATATTGGAGAAATTTATTCACTATTTGTCGCGAAATCTTATACTTCAAAATCTTCTAATAGGCCTATTCGCGAAAACTTATTTAGCATTGAATTTTCACGTAAAAACATTAAGAAACCCATATTCCCGCGGCTTCCTATGCGATCCATGCAGTATAGTATTCAACTCTAATGGTCAAAACTTAAGTAAATGACTTTTGTGTGAGATTCATCAATATTAATCAGTTTTCGGCAGAAAAGGATCAATTTAAAATAGTTTCACGACTGATCTCGGCAACACTAATGTTTATTAAGTTTTTGAGGCAACTCATTTATACGTCAGTAGCAGTGAAAAGAGTAAGGTAATAAGGTTGTTTTATTTTTCTCTTTAATAATAATCAGGGCCCGGATTTTGTTGACATGTCATCTTTTAACTGGAACTAGTGCAGATATTCTGATCATGACTCCTAGATTATAAAAATGCTAGTTTTTAGGTTTTTTTTGGTAATTTTTTTGGTAATTTCCATTTTTTATTTTCAGGTCATTTTTAGAGTGTAATGCCATTACTGTATTTGGTCATTTTTTTGTTATTTTACGGTCTTTTTTCCACATTTCTTATTTGTAGATAATTTTTTTAATATGGAGTCATTATATTCTTATTTTGTGTTGTTTCTCGCATTATATAAAGTTTTTGTGCATTCACTTAGATTGAATATTATCGGAATTCTAAATAAGGATAAATAAATAGACCTTGTTATAATTTTAGTTTGGATACAAAAAGACGGTCTTTGGTGTTTGCAATTAACTGTATATACCAATTAACTAATTACAAGCCTACAATTGGGTCAACAACTTGAATGTAGAATAGACACAAATCTGATGAATAAACTACTATTTTGATACAAATTTTTGGGTCTTTTTTTATTTTAGTTTTTGGGTCATTATTTGTATTTTTGCAGTCATTTTATAGCTAATTTTAAAAGTATTTCTAGGTCTTCAAAATCCGGGCCCTGATAATAATTTTATAATATATAAAAAAATTATCGTATATATAATCATATATTCAGTATATATGTAGTATATACATCGTATATATGTGCTTAAAATCAAGTAGGTAATTTATTTGGTATATTTTTCACGTATTTCACTCAACTCTTATCATATATATCAAAATTAACACAGACAAATTTTGAATAGCATTTTAATTGTGACCATATTATTCCCTTCCAAATTATGTTTTTATCAATAAAGATTCCAAAGAGCAATAATGCTCATAACTAGGGACAGTACATTATAATACACAGAGAACCACAATATATTTACTAAGAGCTAGGAAAAAGTACACTTATTGAAAATAATCGGATGAAACATAGTAGGCCTACATTAGTAAGATTATCATAGAAGCCATAAATTTAATATAAAAAATCGAAAAGTAGGAATCATGAAAGTAGTTTTGACCAGGAATAAAATTTATTCTTTGATGAAAAAGTCTTTACCTTTTTAATATCCTTAAAATCTCGTGATAATTCATTATAATTCTTGCAAAGGGAATAATGAATTCCTTTAGTACCATATTTCACTGAAGAATTTTGTGATAAGTGTATAAAATTATAGTTTCTAGTAAAATAGTCGTAAATATCATTAACAATATATTATATTATATAGGTTTGTTCAGATCTCCATGAAATATATTATAGATGTGTATGTTCTTCTGATGTGTGGGTGTTTGTGTGTGTGTATGCGAGTGTGAGTGTGTGTGTTTGTTAAATTTTAACTTAGTTCTGTTTAGCTTACACATACCGTATTGAAAGCAAGGAAATGTACTCCGGTCTGAAACCATTTCACGGGCATATTGTGTTAGCGGAAATGTGGGGTTAATTTGATTAGAGCGCTGACCATAAAGGACAGAGAATCAATGAAAAGGTTTTCGGATGCAACAATCTATACTCTAGCAGTGTTCCGTATTAGGTTTACGGCGTGTTTACAGATCCCAGCTACATTAGATTCTAAGCTTTCTGTTCTCACAGCAGCCACGAGGAGTGGAAAAAGACTAACCTTCTTTACATAATTTTAATATTACTTTAAATCCATTATCAAAAATTACCTTATTAAAAGGGCAAAAAAATATTAAAAAAACAGAGGAATGATTTGGAAATAAGATGGGTATTTTAAACAGATGGAATTCTCCTTCACTTGACCACTCAATGAGGGAAACGTGGACAAGACACTTCACGGGTGAATATAAAGGCAATGAGTATTTTATTATCACATCATGACCCGTTACAATGTATTACTACAAGTTTTTTATTTATTTATTTTTTCAATTTTTAACAGACAATAATAATTATAAACGTTACAAGCATCGACAGATTCAGGGAGGGGGCCACATGGCCGAGCCCCCCTTGGTTTTTATTTTTCATTGATTTGACTTTCTATTTATTCGTCAAAAATAATTACCTGATAAAATAACAGTCAAGTTTAATTACATACAATTTTTTTTTTTTAAAGCAGTAATGTACTCGCCCTATTTCAATATAACGAACGTAAAATAATAGTATTTCTGCACGATGTAACTGATTAGTGGTACTTACGGATATTGTTGCCGTGGATCGTAACTTGACATTCCCACACGCAATCTGGTTGCTATGAAAACAAAAGAAATCTCAGTGCTGTAAAAATTACAAAAAGCACACGTGCCGTAAGTAAAACCATCACAATACAAGCCTTTATCGAAGACCGGAACCAAGGCCCCCCAGTTTGTGGCGACTTTAACAGGGCAAATATTCAGTCCCCATAACAACCAAAACATGCGAATCACTTTCTGAAATATAACATCTGTCTTCAATAATGTATATATATAATATTTTCAGCTAATTTCTCAATTGATATAATTAAATTGATATAAATAATCATCGTGCAAAAAATAGCATGCAATACTCGTTCCGTAAGCACATAACGGATCTCGGAAATTGAAAAAACTCTTTCCTCGATCCGTAAACACCTCGTACGGAACTAGTATCGCAATATACTATTACATTCTAAATGCTGTTCGAGTTCTTTATCTTCACTTATTATTACACATGATTAATTGAATTCTTGTTAAATTTTTCAAAGCGTCACCTACTATTAATTAAAGGTAAACAGCATGATTTTTTACTAATGCAACAAAATTGACTAAACTCTGGAATATATCTGCTTTGTGAAATCCAACATAAAAATATTATGTGGTTGACCACACCTCTAAGCAGCAGTATCTTCTGGAAACAATTGCTAAGCTGATCGCACTATAAATCCATTGTGTTTAATGGGGTCACGGAATGGATAGTCTGACGTGAAGAACAGAACGCATTTGGACACACCTATGGGGCCGTTAGAGGTCAAGGCCTTGCGTATGGGTGGACAGGAGAAGAGCACCCAGTCAGTCGGTCGCTCGCTCGCTCGCTCTGGTGTACCGTTATTTTATTCATATGATGCGTGATACAAGTTCACGGCCTTCCTAAGCCCGCTCAGCCACTTCCAACTCTAATACCATCAAATTTCACAGATTTTTATATTTTCATTTCCTATAAATAACAACACTTCAGAAACTTCTACACTCAATGAGTAATTGTTGGATTATAGGACTGTATTTTGGTCAGTTTGACAATAGTGATTTACGATTTTACGCGACATATTTTTACTTTCTCTACTCTCAACATAGGTCAGGCCATGAAATTTCAAGCCTGAAGACAGTAGCCAACCAACAATTTTAATCGCAGGTAGTATTACAATGCAGACTTTCGGGGAATATGAACAAATTAACTATTTGTTCTTTACATATAAATATTATAGCTTATATCGCTTTAAAAAAAAATTAAATAAATAAATGGACATAGGCCTGGTCCAATTTAAATACCCTCCATTTACTAATACTAATTACAAACTAGCATTTCTTGCAGGGAACAGCTACTTGGTAAAAAAATGTTAAAACAAACTAAATATTTTGAAAGTATTTCAACAGACTGTAAGCTCTAATGGCTGTAACAAACAACCGAACTACATTGTTTGTTAATAGAGGAGCTGGAGCAACCAATGGCTAAAACACAGGGAACCAAACCACTCAAAATAGCGTGGGAAATTCAAATTATATCGATAACTTCCAGATATTTTCAAAGGCTTCTAAGTAAATTCCGTAATTTTGTTAATGTCAAAAGTGACTGCTTATGACAATGTCTGCTATTAATTTAAATTTTATAATAAATTGTATAATGTAATATAACATTAATGAAATAATCAAATTAAATAAGATAGTTTTTTCAGAATTGAAACTTTACCGCCAATCTCAGAAATCTGGTCGCCAAAGGCGATCTGGCGACCGGAAATTTCGCACCCTGCCATAGGAATCAGTGGAAATGTTGTGTTCGACACTGAAATTCGAGGTAAGTTTTCAGCATTAATGCACATACCGGTACTGAAATTCCTAAACCCAAAATATTTCTTATTCGGAAAATATATGTGCTTGTGTCTGTGTGTCTGAACATCATAACTCAAGAACGAAAATCGTATATAAACCATTTTCTTATTTTTTAATAATATATAACTTATACTGTATATTCTGATTGCGACAAGAAGATGTGTGACGACTTTCCCTTACTTTTACTATCACTATATGTGAGGAAAACTTTTTCGCCATCTCCTCGAAAAACTAATGATTTTATTAAAATTTTTCCACGAGTTTATATTAAGAGCTAAAATTTTATTTAAAACATTTTGTCGTAAAAATCCGCTGAAGAAGTAGGTTTGCTCAACCAGCCAGTATTTACAAAACTCAATCTATGTCTTCTATATCTCAACTTCGCACGAGGTTCATTCTTAGGGTAGAGAAAGCTATGCTGAGTACAACACTAGATTTTTTCAGATGGTGCTTTATAACACAAGTGAACTTTAAGGAGATCCGTGTATAAAAAGGAGGTTTCAAAATGTTATTCGATGACTCTTTTTTTTTTTTTTTTTTTTTTTTTTTTTATTATGTTTATACGTTCTATTATTGTATTATACTAACCATTCACGGATAAAAGCAATTTAAATGTTTCATGATTCATTAAATAGCTATGTGCATTCCCCGTATTATTTTTTCTTAATTCAATTGTCTATGATAGTTTAATACTATAATATTGCCTACTTAAAAATATTAAAGCTCCATGCATCAAAGTCTTTAATATAATGACTTGAAACTTTTAGTAGATGCCCATAAACAAAATAAAAAATTCAGTTATGTTATAACTTTATAAAATGTTGGTTTCTTTTTACTTGGGAAAGTTCATTTATTAATATTCTTATATAGTAGATAGGATTTATTAAAAATAAAAACTAGAGTGGAGAAATACCAGTAGAATACATAGTAGAAGTAAAAAATCGGGTGCGTGGAACGCCACGCGACAGAAGTGAAACTTCTTTGGTAACGTTGAGAGTGAAATAGAGGAATACATATAATTATATCGAACGGAAGAAGGAAATCATCTGAATAAAAAATAAAATAAGACATTCACTTTTTCGGCATTTTAAATCAATACGTATAAAACAATAACACAGTTGTGATGAACTAATGCCCAAACTGCCACTGATCATAGCCGTTGTGTTTGTTTACATGAACGGGACGCTTTGGTTAAGTTTCCGAGAACGTTAGTGACGTGTAAACGATACTCACGCAACGAGTAGAGCCGTTTATAATGGTGAAGGGCTCACCATGCCACTACTCGCCACTACAACGTTCAGCAAATCCTCGGATGTAGCTCAATCACGGTCGTTTATCTTGTAATATATGCTTTTTGTGAACGTAAGGATGCAATTTTATCTGATAAAACTGAACCGGTAAGGCAATCAACGTGTGGTGATTAATACGTCACATACTGCCAGTGAAAAAATGAACACTCATTATTTTATACAATATAACTTGTCCAGAAATTGAAATAATGTAAATGTGCATTAATTAAAAACAGAATTTCTAATTGGCGCAAGTCAGTTCGAGTGCTTTTATTGCGTTCTTATGTTAGCCATCTACGACGACCATCTCATTCTTGTGATACGCACTATTGGTAGCTTTGGTAACTCGAATCGATTAACCGAATCGATGCATGGACTGTTCATTCATTTAGTATGCCATGATTTATTAGCAGGCAGGATATTGAAAACAATATAAGAAAATTATTATTATTTACAAAATCCGTTACATTTTATTCATGTAATAGTCTGAATAAATCCTACTCGAGATTACGGGTTTTATCAGATAAATTTGCTCGAACTTAGTTCTCCCAAATATATAGATAATTCGTAATCTCTGGTGGGATTATCTATGATAAAATATGAAATAAATTGGAGCCCTCACAACATTATGCTAAACAATTTAAGGTTAATGTAATGATCCTACTCAAGGGAACAATTTATTTACTGGGGGGCACACATTCGAAAGTAAAAAGAAAATTGCAGATTTCCCCCTCTTTGTCCTATAAATTCTTTAATTTGGTGAAAAAATCTAACCTAAAAGAAAGTTGGTTTTATTTGGTTATTTCAATCTAGAGTTATTTTGCTGTCAATAGGCCTATATACGTGTCTACACGCGTCTTCACGCTACGTACTTTACTCCATTGTTCACTGAAAACCAGTAGAGAGTTGAATCCTTCGCCAGAAGGGAAAACTGGAAATTTAAAATTCGGAACACTGGTTTACAGATTTTGGTTTTAAAAAGATTATTTTTATTTATTTTTATTTATTTATTTAACCTGGCGGAGTTAAGGCCATAAGGCCTTCTCTACCACTCAGCCAGGGCAAAAACATGAAATACATAATGATAATAATAATAATAATAATGATTAATAATAAATAAAAAAGAACTGATATACATGAATACAAGAAACGAACATTAAATACAAAGAAAAAATTAGAACATAAGTACTTGAATAATATGAATATGTAATACAAATGACTAAAAGTAAAGAAATAAAAAAATGATGAAAGTCTAAACAAATACATTCTTAATTATTACAAAATATAATGAAAACTTAAAATATATTACTAATTAGCATCAATTCCTAAATGTTATTGTATACTAAATTTATTAAATGGCGCTTGAACTGTGAAGTCGTTTGGCAGCTCCTGAGATGGCTAGGCAGTGAATTCCAGTGACGAATAGCTGTTGTTGTAAACGAATTCGAATAATGTGTAGTTCTGTAAAGAGGCATGGATAGTAAGGGGTCAAGCTGAGAGCGCGTGCCCAAGTTATGGTAGGAAGAAAGATAATGAAAGCGACTGGAAAGATAGCTGGGTGTTGAGGTATGAAGGATTCTATAGAGCAGTATGAGACAGTGAAAATATCTTCTACATGCCCATGATCACATGAATACAAACAAAAGAATCTATTTACTCATTAATTCTGTTAAGTACCTAGGAAACAGAAAATGAAACGTTTGATTGCCGAAATAGATAACAATAGACTAGGCCTACTATATTATTAAAAGCTCCCTAGAATGTGCGTTTTTAATCGAACTCCTCCGAGACCCTTTGACCTAGAGGTCTATTTGTTCCAAACAAAATGTTGCCAACAAAATTATCCTGAATTCCGCTACATACGAAATTACCAAAAAGTATTTTGATTACTATTCTAAGCACAAGTAAACTGAAATTATTTTCCTTTTAAAATTTACGGTGCAAAATAACATAAAACGTTGTACAATGTTCAACCATTATAAGAACTTAACAGGATCGCACGATAACAAAACTTGCTAGCACTCTTTTGTTAATTTTGTGCTTGCCTGTTAAGTTCTCTATAACGATCTTACATCGTAAATACTCGTAACTATAGGCTAATTCTCATGACTTTTTTTTTTCACTAACAGCTGTCAGTGTCAAATACAGCAAAATGCGGAAGTATTTAACATGTGTATGAAGTAGGTTGGGTACGCCGTAGCGTAGTGGTTGAGGCGCTGCGCTACAAACCGGAAGGTCGCGGGTTCGATCCCCGATGAGGTCGTTGGAGTTTTTCAATTGTCCTAATCCCTCTGGTGGCACTAGGGCCCTGGGGTCGACTCAGTCTCTAACAGAAATGAGTACCAGGAGCAATCCTGGGGGTAAAGGCGGCCGGTGCGTAAGGCTGACAACCTTACCACCTTCCTGTGTCGATGTCTAAAAATCTGGGAGCCTCAACCTCCTGGAACCCTCTGGGCCTCCATGGCCTGTAATAGGGAACACTTTACTATGAGGTAGGTTAATATTCCTCATCTCTAAGAGCAATATATAGAGATTATACGATAGGAAAACTTTAAGTCATATATACTGTTTGTTGATAAGTTTAGAAATAATGAGTGTTTGCGCAGTTGTTATATAATTTTTAGTAGGCCTGCGTAGTAAATTTTGTTTACATTGTTGGAAAGTACTTTCCATTCAATTTTTTATATCGTGCGGAAAAAAAAAACAAATCTCGTTCTTCAATATTATCGTCGTCCCGGCCATTATGAGGTTATTTTCTGTTCAGTAAATAATTATATTTTTATACATTACTTTCTGTTCAGTAAATGGTTAGCATTTTGTCCAAACAGACAAATAAAATGGCGTTGGTCTTGTAAGAGCCGATGCGTATTCCACGTTTCAGAACTTCTTATGTTCTCTTCGGACAATTCTATAACTACCAGTACTGAATACCAGTGAGTAGCGGCCCAACTAAAGCCCTGGTAGTAGCCTATGTGAGATAGGAAGTCTTGTGTTTTGTGAAGTGAAATGTTGGGTGGATATGGAAGGCGTACACAACAGAAGTCTTCCCCCAGTGCAGAAGTTTTACATTTAAATTGTTCAAACAGAAGCTTCAGCAGAGGCAGTAGGCCTGTAACTCATTTGAACTTCCGTAAAGAAAATAGTATGTTAACTTTTTGAGTGACCATACCTCAATGGCATGTCTTTTATTGGGGGAACCTCAAAATGGAGTTTAAAGCGAAAAACCTTGAACAGTCAATAATTTAAAAGAAGAATGTGGAAAACAAACTCAAAATGAAAAGATTTTGGTCCGTATTATCTTGCTTGTCTTCCATCTTGGCTATCAAATACAATATGATATCATGAATGACTTGAGGTTTTCCTGGCGTATGGTCTGAATATACCGTACTATTTTCAAGGTTTCTAGCCAGATGTGTATTTTGTAAAACCCGACACTTCAGAGGAAAAAGCTGTGGAATACTGTGGAATAAAAGGACGGTACTGGTAATTATATTAGTGGATGTGGGAGAGTCAACCAATCAAGGAACATCGCGAAGTTTTGAGAAGTTGAGGGCGTTGAACACTCAGGAACCAGACAATTACAATAAAGAATATACTTTAAAATCATCTCCATTTGGAACGGACGCATTCGTGATTTAAAAGACAGAAGAGAACGATTAGTCCTGAGAAAGATTGTTTAGCCGCAAATGAAGGATGCTTCCTGATTGGTCGACGTCCTTAACTTCGCGAAAGTTCGCGATGTTCCCTGATTAGTTGACTTTCTCACGTCCACCAGTATAAATACCAGTACCCTGGTTCAACCACTCAAGAGTGCGAAACAAAACAAGCACCAACAGATAAAATGTAGGGACAAGAGCCCATTATGGAGCTCAAGTCCTTGACATTGAAGGGAAAAGTCCCCCGCAATACTTGAGTCAGTCAGTCAGGTAGTATTCCCTGAAAATAGGAAGTGTGTTCCACTGAAACGCCGCGTTTTTCCAAACTATTGTCATTCAAAATGTGAGTACGGTATCTACTAGAGTCGTCAGAACAATTCAGAATAACATAGTATCCTTGTGCAGACTTACAGAGTTAGATGTTCATTTGATGGCATGTTATGACTGTGCAATCGCAAAATATATACAGACGTTCTTTCAGTACAGAGACAGGAGATACATTTGAGTGGAAAGGAAGAAAACCGGAGTAGTGAAGTTTGTAGGATTACATTTGACTGAAATATTAATGAATGGCAGACAGGGCAGGTGAAGAGCGTTTTGAGAGACACATCAGACTCCTACACAAGAGTTTCCTGGCGGCAGCCCGAAGCGTGCTTGTTGTTTCAATAACTCAAGAAACTCTGCATTCTTAATGCCTTGTAAATAAAGAAAACGCTTCTCCCACATCATATAAACCGCTCAGAAGTACGACCTCTCCCAATGCATCTGACCCATGCTTTATATCTTTCAGGCCTACTTCTCATCATTATTTAAAATCTCCATTTTCCATCCAGAGTCCATTAAAGGAAACGCATTAGAGGTGGTAACAACTCCATTATACGATATTGGACGGTCTTAAGCTAGGGAGAATTAGTTATTGAAGCTATGAGAGAACTGAATTAGTTATTCTAGTGACGCTTTTAGAACGCAGATATAATTATATAGCTATTCTGAAAATTTCCGTATGAGGCTTAATTTAAGAATCCTGTTGGGAATCTCTCTTCCGCTTTTGCTCTCTTTCCTGCTCTCTTCCCTCTCCCTCTATCTCTATCTCTCTCATTTAGTCTTTATTTCATTCTCAAATACCGACATCGTTTAAACATGAGTTAGTTAATTGATAAACTACATTTTGCCAATGAGGGGATATTATATACTGTAGTAAGAATTTAATATCCACCTTATACCCTCATTAATATGGATGTAGGATAACCCAGAGAATTTGCCAATAACATTCACTTTTAGTTAACAGTATTTATTTACATTTGTAAGTTTGTAAGTTAATTGCTTAAAAAGTGATGAAACATAAATGATCTAAAAGTTACATTAGATGTAAAAAATCTATAGGCCTGTATATTAAAATTTAAAAACAGTTAAGCCAGTCATTAGTGTGCAACTTAATTAAGATGTGTCTGTATATGTTGCAACATTGAATAATGAGTTACTTAGTTCTATTTTCATTTAGGTCTATATTGTTACTTTCAGTGTTTAGCATAATGGGCTGGTAGTGGCACAAATTACAGTAACACAATTTAAAAGCCCGGTATTAGACAAAAAAAGCGAACTAATGTTCCCTATATAGCTTCCGGAGAAACTATAGCCTATTTAGAGTCTTTCCGTTTAAACCTAAAAAGCATAGATTTCCAATAATGCTTGAACATCCCACGTAGAGTTGGCCATGGGAGAAGCAGAGTTTCCCTATATTTATATTTATTTATTTTAATGATAAACATAAAGATAATTTTAATTTACATTTTACCATTAAAATTTACAATTCGACATGAGACACTCTCCAGTAAACTACTGCTTGTGGTCGGGAGTAGGCCTATATTTTTTTTTACAAAAACATATTTAAACGCTTGTTTTTAAATTTTATAGGTTAATCTATTTTTTAGAATTTTGTTTGACATTTTAATGGAGTTTCTTAAGAAGTTATAAAAATTTTATGTTGTTTTATTCTTTTATAAAGTTGTTCATTCTTTATTCATTTTGTTTAATGAGGCTACTATACAATTTTGAGTCAGAATTAGAGCTTTGCCTTAGACATGTTTCAGTATTACATTTAGGTTAAAAAAATGCACAAGAAAGTTATGTATTCAACAAACAACTACCTACAATGGTAAAAGACCTATGAAGATCCAAAAATATAAAAAATTGAAGACTAAAACTATTTTGCTATGAGATTATTAACATTTTTTCGTTTAAGTTGTAGCCAGATCAGTTAGATCATAAGATCACAGAAGCGGAAGTTGAAACCAGAGGCAAGCACAAATTTATTATTATTATCATTATTATTATCATCATAATCATTATTATAATTATTATTATTATTATTATTATTATTATTATTATTATTATTATTATTATCATCCTTATTATAATTATTATTTTCATTATTATTATCTTCATCATAATAATCAACAGGCTATTATACTCTTCATCGTTATCATAACAAATTCTGCTATTATCATTCCGATATTCGTACAGACCTACCATTACTTCACCATTACTTCAACTATTAGGTCTACCATTTCTATTGCTAGTTTGTTTGTTTGTTTGTTTGTTTATTTTCTTACACAGTACAGTGTTTTACATAGTTTACATATACTTATAAACTACATTTCTTAAAGTTTAACACACACATTTACAAATTAATAATTTACATACAAATATTCAATGCATGTTCAATATTTAAACATGCTACATTTTACATTATTCATTTTAATATTATTTCTAGCTCTATTTTTACAGTATATGAAAGATGAATTATACAAATTGAATGATAAATTTAAGAATATAGTATATACACACTTACAAAGAATAGAGATCACTTATTATAAGTTGAATCATCATCACAACCGTACTCAAATCCGCTTTGTACAGGTAGGGAAGAAAAGGCGGACCGACTCTTGTAGCTGAATATAATATAATTTGTGTTAGTATTTTATAATTATATTAATAATTAATATATTCAATTATAAAACAATACGATTAGAAAACATATTCTGAGTTTCGAAATGGGCTAAGTCAACGGTCGACACTAGAACAAATTTCAATACATTCCCTGCTATCCTGTAAATGCCGCTAGGCATGCGCAGTGGCTCATATCGGCAACATATTTTAGTCGGTCTGTTTTTTCCCCTACCTGTACATGGGCAAGCGAGACCCAGGGCCAAGAGCCTTGACCCAGGGCTACCTAGGCCGCTCTCACTGGTAGGCAATTTTTTCCCTCCCTGCAAAATTCTGCTGAATCCAATTAGGGCTTATTGCAACTAAATTTTTCCATCACGTACCATTTTCGTGAGAGTATTATAAGTACTAAAAATGCGTTTTTTACCAAAAAAAATCTATAGACCATAAGTTATTACCTAACACATACTTTCGAAAACATGAAAATTTTATTAATTCGCAGTATCGTAGTTTTATGTGAATGGAATCTTTCCCCATATTCATCTGAAACTGCACCCATATTATCATAGGTAATATCACGAGAGATACGAGTTTATCGATATATTTGTGAAAACGAAGTTCGAACAGTACACGAATTGATTCGATGAATCGATCCGAGTTCCCAATGCTACCAATAGTGCGCATCACCAGATGGAGGACGTCGTGTAGTTGCTTACATCAAAACGCTATAAAAGCACACGAACTGGCTTGCACCGAATCGAAATTGTGTTTTTAATAAATGGACATTTATATTATTTAATTTTTCAAACAAGTCATGTTGTATAAAATAATGTGTTTTCACTCTGTTCATGGCAGCATGTGACGTATTAATCACCGCACGTCGATGCCTTACGTGTCTAGTAACGAGTAGAAGTTTTATCAGACAAAATTGTAATCTTGCGATCCGAGGAAGAATATTATAAAATAAATGATCGTGATTGGTCTGTATCCGAGAAATTGCTAAACGTTATTGGTCAATATCAAATACGTGGCGTATGAGTGGAATAGTCAGTGAAAAATTCAAAGTGCGAGTGCTGGAAATGGATTTTTAGAGACATATTGCATCCAAAAGCGCTAAATGTGGACAGTAGTTTTTCTACAATTTTCACAAATCTTCAGAATTTCCCTTCATAAAAAAGTTACTACACAAATTTTCAAATTCATCCCGGACCCTATTCTCAGCAACATTCTATTTACTTTTGAAGTCGGGTTCTTAAAACAGCTGTCTCGCCTGAGGACCCACGAAGATGCCTTCTTTTATTTTGGCTTCAATTAGGCTTGGAAATTTCTTTTTTAAATAAGCAAATTCTTGACAACATTTATCCATTATCAAGCTGAGCTTGATGGAGAGGAGGCAGTACAAGTTTTTCCTTTGTCACTAAAGGCTGATGGGCAACGTTTTTCTGTCCTGGAAAGTTTTTTTCCTCTGAGTGCCACTTTTTCACAATCATAGTAGTGCTTGTCCCTTAATCGACTGTCCCATTTACAAAGGAAGCAGCTGAATTTGGTAAAATCTTGTTGTTAGTCCAGTTAGCAAAGCCACAACTTTAAGATCTACTCCACTGATGGTTTTCATAATTGATTTTCTACAACAGATTTTGAAGATTCGTGCAGGTTTCCTTCATGTGCGCTGCATGTGCAAGAATTACTAAAGGCAGCTTGTACCCATTATGAAGTAAAACCTTCAAATGAGCCTTCAAGAAATCTAAGAAAAGCCAGATACAATTGTGAGGCAAAAACAGCAGTCATCGAAGTGATTGCGAAGTTCATGCCACACCATTGGAACTGCAAACTGCTTTTCAACCGATCAGTTAATATTCTGGAACACAAGTTGCAGGAAAAGTTAGGTGCCCAAGCTTTATCTTGATCAACAACCTTGCAGCCAAAATGAAGTTCGTAAGCTTTGCAAACAAGAATTGAAAGAGGTATTTTAGTATCACTTCTCTGCAAATATAACAGAAAGAGTCAGGATTATTTTAACACCAACGCGGCATACTTAACTTAAAATCACTGCATGAACTAAAATACAAAGGTTTTCCTACACCGACAATGAATAAATTTCATAGAACGCCCATGGTAAATGTATATGCACTTCTCACGAAATCCAGTGCCACGAGTGACAATTTCTAACTGAATGTTTACACATTCTTTGGGGTTGAGAGTTTGGGTTCTATGGTTTTTTACGTGATATCATTGTGCCGTCCTCAAGGATTAAAATAACGTCCAACTTCAGATAACTATCTGTTCTCTTAAGTTTATTTTGTGTGATTCTCTTGAGTTTGAATCTTGGTCTGAACAAAATGATATTTATATCAATGGTGATCGTCGCACTTTTTCTTGAGTTTTGTCATGATTTACAATAAAAAAAAGTAATAATAATAAAATTAATGAATACAAATAAGCCAGAAACGACTATTAAAAGTGGCTGTAGGGTAAAGTACAGTTTAGATATCAAGCAGGCAACCGATAACTTTGGCTCTTGGGCTCTGTTACCGAGTATCGGTTATTGCGCCTCAGTAAAAAATGGCACGTGATAAAACAGTTTTGTTTCCACAATCCGATTCAACAACATAAAATCTATAAGAATGAGCAATTTTTTCCTTTAGTGAGGTATTGACGCCGACTGTGTTGCAGGTAGTCTAATAGGCCTATTTCAAAGCAGACGATCCTACTCCAATTCAGAAGCAGACATTAAACGCTAAGAGAATGAAATATAATTGAAATATACTTAAGTAGGCCTACTTAAGTAATAGATTAAGGCAAACATTACCTGCCTTCCTTGTTCTGATTTCGCTACCAGAATGGGAGGCGTAGCCTAGTACACATCTTGTGATTTACGGCTGGTACAAACAGACCTATAATTTCAAGATGACCCTTGCGGACCACTTTCAAATATCTATATCTATCTAGTAGAACTATCGATCAGATTCTAAAGATTGTAATTTTATTCAAGTTGGTAACATACCATCTCACACTGCTTTTCTTGAGTAGAACGTACGTTCTAGAGCTGAGCAATCTTTTTTCTGAATGAAGGAGCTCTTAATTATTCAGTGAAGATGGAAGTTAAAAGCAGGGTCCGTCAATTTAACGGCAAACGGTCCGGAAGGAGGCGTGTTATCTTCCTGAAAACTTAACCCAACCGGGCTATGCAGTTGTGCCCGTCCAGAGGCTTCGCTTATTTAACAAGAAGACACGGACAGCTAACATTTCCCTTAGGATCGAACTTTCTCAACTTGAACAAAGTCTGCAAACTATGAGCGACAAGCATGTTTACAAAGATAATACCACATAGACTCATAAATATAAATAAACACTATTACTAAACTGTACTATTACACACTTCTAGGCTACTATCATACAGTCTTATGCACAAATAAGGAGTAAAATTTAGATACCTGAATTGGAACCCGAAGGGATCACAACGTAAAATTCACATTAAAAAATTACCAATAGGTCTATGGTCGGCTGCGGTGGTCTAGAGGTAGCGTGCCCGCCTCTAGATCCGAAGGTCGAGGGATCAAACCCGGCCCGGCCGCAGTCGATGGGTTTTTCAGGTGGGGGGGCCCGTGTCGTAGATTTACGGCACGTAAAAGAACTCCAAGCCTAAATTAGAGCCTCTGGACAAAATTTATCGGCCCTTTCACGTGGGTTACCACCTGTCCCTCTGCCCCCTCTAGGAAAATAAGCGTAACAAAATTCACATAGGTACAGAAACCTCCACTTGGAGGCCCTTCGCCCCAACATGGGGGCATAGGATTAGAGAGAGAGAGAGAGAGAGAGAGAGAGAGAGAGAGAGAGAGAGAGAGAGAGAGAGAGAGAGAGAGAGAGAGAAAGAGAAAGAGAGAGAGAGAGAATAGGTCTATGAGTGTATTCTAAACAACAGAAAAAAGGCTATTTTGTCAATGGTAATACCAAGAGAGGTTGTGATTTCACCAATAAATTTACGAGGAACACAGTAGCGAGTAAATTTTTTTAGAGAAAATCATATTACAAATATTACTTAATTTATAAGTTAATGAACGCTCCAAACGTGTAATAGGCCAAGTTAAAAAGATAATATAATTAAAATCTAAAATTTTATAAATTCACAGACTTTAAGATTATAATTCACAAATCCATTTAGCTTATATTATAATAAGGATTGTTGAACAGCCTTGTTTCTAATTGCATTGTAAAAACGGTAAAGTGCAGATCTCTTAATTTCTTCGACAACATATAGCATGTGTCCAGATATATAAAAGTTCCTGATTTTGTCAATATACAGTACAAAAAGTAACATCAGATTATCCTTGTATCTAGTATTGTGATATCTACATTTATACGATTCTACCTTTTTTTTCTAATGTAACTGGGTACATTATTAATTGTATTATATACAGATTATCACGGTCATTATGCTATACTTTACGAACCAACTTTTTGCTCTTCCTCTTATATTAGATTTATTCATTAACCTTAATACGTTACTTACTTCTGAAGTTTAACGATAGAACTTATTTGAGATTGATTGAATTTCCACATCTTCTTATACTGGACTGGTCGCTCAGCTAAATAATCATACTAACGTTTTTGCTTGTAAATTTATTACTTTAACGAATATATATAAAATTATAATATATATTGTATACAGATAGATTTAAAACATTAAAACCTGCCAGCAAAACAAACAGATCTTCAGACAAATAGATTTGGAAAACTAGTGGACTTCCACTATAGTTTTCGTGTGTCTTTGAACACAGTAATACTTAACTAAACTAAACTCCGTGGCGCTACATCCCTGGAGGGACTTGGCCTACCACCCGACCGCTGCGTCATCTCCCGTAGGCAGATGGCAGGATTGGGGGGCATGTGGTCAGCATGCCGACACCCACGGCCGTTATTAGTGGTTTTCTTGACCGGAGCCGCTACTTCTCTATCAAGTAGCTCCTCAATTTGGAATCACGAGGCTGAGTGCACCCCTACCAGACCTCCCTACCTCAGAAAAATCCGAGGAGGTACCGGGAATCGAACCCGGACCGACGGATTTGTAGTCAGCGACGCTAACCACAAGACCACGCCGGCGGACACAGTAATACTTACCATGATTAAATCCACAATTGTGTTTTAACACAAGGTAGTGCCCTGCTTCGATATTTCCATGTTATCGCTGATGAGTCTAGATATCAAAACGGATCAACCCGTTTGACTTCCAAAATTTAATTAAACTCCTTAGGCAAAATATACAGTCTATAGAGCACAACAAAGTGTAAATAATTCCAATCGGAATTATAATATTTCGATCGATATCTCATTCGTGCGTATAGACAGTTATTGCTAAGGAAAAGCGATAAGGAGAATGAAAACAGGATACAGTAGATTAGGTCTATATAATACTGGCAGACACAATGAATTATGAACCGGTTGCGCAGTGTTTTTCCGGTTCGCAATGGTGGCGCGATTTGCCGTCTGCGGCTATCATTGAGTGGGGCTGATGCAACCATACAACAATTTCTTTAACTATGTTTAAAAGCTTTACTTATCAACGCTGACACTGGCCACCCTCGTTGTCCATACATTTTTGGCACCTCTTTAAGAAATCAGCCATCACTCGCCGTGGTTCACGATGCGAAATGCTGACAATTTCCTGGCGGATATTTTGTCTTTGTCCTTCCAGGGTGTGTGGGCTTGTCTTGTATACTCTATGCTTTTATTTACCCCAGAGGTAAAAGTCGCAAGGAGTTAGATCGGGTGACCAAGGGGACCACAAATCTCTATTAATAATTATGTCCACCTCAAACACACTAAAAATATTGATTGTATGGGCTGTAACAGAGTCTTGTTGGAAAAAGGCAAAGGTACGCTCCCTGTATGTTAATTCTCAGTAGTAAATATATTCTGATCCATAAGTTTGACTAAATACAAGACACAATAATAAATAACTCATAACAACTGCACTACTCCATCTCACATTGAACTACGGCGCATCACGGTCAACACAATACTGCAGAGTAGAACAATGCCTGCGTCAGTATCGTGACCTTGATCGCAGCAGCGGCGGAAAACACCTTTCCACACGCCCAGTAGACAACGCTTGGGATTGTCTCTCGTTTCCAAAGAAAAGCTACGTAGGTCATGACTTCTAAATTCACTTTAATGGTAGGCTTATGGTATTATAATAATAATTTATTATTCTTTCTTTCAGTTTTATCTCCCCCATTATAGGGATTGTTTGTGCGGCTCATGCCGACTAGACCATACAGGACCGCAACCTGTGGGGGAAAGGGTTAGCTATTGGATCACATACGTACTTCATGACCAGACCCCGGATAAGTGGTCAACCCAATGACGGCAAAGCGGATGTTGTAATGAAGGCGAAAATAACAGCTAGATGATGTTTGGAGACCGCAGGAGCTTAAAGCTTCCTGGCTTTCTCCTTATAGGCTAGGAAAAATCCCAACTGAAAATTGAGGTGACAGGGAAACCCGCGCCACCTGCGTGAGGAGAGCGAAAGCATCACCTACGCCATAGCGGTGAGAATTACAATAATTCAATTACAATGTATTCTCCAATAAATTTATTATAATGATTAATATTTCTTTAATTTCATTTTATAAATAGTCATTGTAAAAGCAACCCAAGATTTGAAATCCTCTAGATCAGGGATGACCAACTGGCGGCCCGCAGGCCGCAAGCAGCCCTCGACCTCAAAGCCAATTAATAAAATTTAAAATATTTATTGTCTTATTTATAGTTATATATTATGGATAGTTTGAAGAATAATTTTACTGCTACAACAAAAAATGCTATCATTAATGTGTTCCAATTTTTAACAGATAATTTTAATTATATGTATATATAGTAGTTAAAAGTTAACGATTTCATTTATAAATTGTAACTAAATAATTTCTGTTGAGTCTATGAACTGAATCACCCCAACTTTATAAATAAAGAATTATATATATATAAGTGTTTTCAATAACGTATACTGCATTTTAATCAATAATAATTTTAATTTTTAATTATATTTTTACTGCTCGTGACGTAAATAATTAAAGAAGTTGCTCTAGAAGTCTAGAAGAATGTTCTAGTGACTGTGTCGCTCGTACTTTTTTCGGTAATGTCAAAAGTACTCGTTACATTATCTATAATATTAGTTATTTGCATAATCTGAAATCATTATCTTCATTACCCATTACCCTCTCGAGTAAAAATAGCATAATGCAATGGAAAGCAATTTACGAGCATTAAATAAACTGTTTCGTTTTCATAATAAGTTACAATAATTACGAAGTTTATAATTGTTCTTTATTTATAAAGTTTGAGTGATTCAGTTCATAGAATTACAGGAGTTACTGAAGTGAAACTTCTTTTGCCGCGCTAGAGGTAGGCCTAAATCGTTACGAACTTGCGAATCGCTTGCGTTACGAACAAAATCGACACGAAATCGTTACACACGAAATCGTTACACACAAAATCGTCACGAAATTAGTGGGGCTGTGACGGAACGGACTGCACAGAAAACAATCAACTCAATGATAAGGCTTATCCAAAATTTAAAAAATCCAAAATTAAAAATCCTTAAATCCAAAATTAAAAAATCAAAAAATTAAAAATCCACAATTAAAAAATCCGAAAATCAAAATATCATAAATAAAAAAAATTTAAAATTTAAAAAATCCAAAACTCAAAATAAAGAAATAAAAAAATAAAAACAAGTTTCACTTCTGTCGCGTGGCGTTCCACGCTCACTTTTTAGTTATAATTTATTAATTAAATCGTTAACCTTTAACAATACAATAAATATCTAGAACACATTTTAATAAACTCTTAACAAGTTCTCATTGTGAAAAATGTGGTAATAATATATAATGGCGTATCTATTAACGACATTGGCATTTACATAATAAACTAACGCTGCAATAATTGACTAAAGCAGAAATCAACCATAACTACACACGAACCCCGAATTAAAATGTTTTGTGTTTTTTGCATTATAAACTCGACAAGGATTGTTGTTGCCTTTTATTCCATATGAACACCACAAAATAATTGTGAATAGATTCGGTTTTAATTCCTCTTTGTTCTGGATTTCTGGTTAAGCTAGGGTCTTCTTTTGTCTGAGAAACAATTCATGCTTTCATTACTTCGTTACCGCAACATGCAGAATGTACTCGTAGCATACATGTACATACAGTAATTATTTTATGACAGGCAACTACAAGCTGGTGCAAAAATATCGACATTTCCCGTGTTTAAAATTATACAGTAGACCTCAAATTATCCGGATTAATTGGCACTGGACCCGATCTGGATAATTGGATAATTATCCGGATAATTGGATAAATCATGAAAAAATAACGTTTTTTTTTTTTTAATGTACATTACTGACTTATGTAAAATGTCACAACTTGAAAACATATCGGTCAGAGTCAGTTGTTTTGCTGACCAACAGTCGATTTTGACGGCTAAAAGTTTTGCTTTTTCGAAAATAATTCGGTCCTGAAAGAGGTTTCCCAATAGTCGCTGCTGCAAAAACCAAATTCAATACGGCCTAAAAGCGGCCCGGTAGTTGGAGTTCTACTGTATTATCAAAACGTTATTATGCTTCCTTCGTCGAACTAATGGTTGTTAATAAATCTATCAAAGACCTAGTTGAAATTTCGCAAAACCTAAACACTTATTTTGTTAATGTTGCTCTAAACTTAGCTAAGAATATACCCAGAAATAACGATTCTTATAAACCCTCATACACCAGCACTCCTATTGGAAGTTTATTCCTTACTCCTACAATTGAATATGAAATTTAAAAAAATAATAAGTGAACTAAAAAACTTTGGGAACCATACAGATGGTTTTCTTACTAACAAACTTATTAAAAACAACAGAATTTGGCTAACTCCCTATATCGTCCAATTGGTAAATCTCTCTCTAAGCTCGGGAATTGTACCTTCTAAATGTAAAATTGCGAGATTAGTGCCCATTTCAAAAGGAGGTAATGACACAGACCCTAGTAATTATAGACCAATTAGTATTTTACCGGTTTTGGCTAAAATCCTTGACAAAGTTGTTAAAATAAGACTACAAAACTTTTTACATAGGAATACATTCTTTCATCACATGCAATATGGGTTTACATCAAAAAGCAGTACAGCCACTGCTCTATTTGACATTCTTGTTCAAATACAAAAATCAGTTGACGGAAATAGCATAGCATCAGGGCTATTCTTGGACCTAAGAAAAGCTTTCGACACTGTAGACTATGATTTATTACCAGAGAAATTGAATTACGCAGGGATAAGAGGATTATCGTTAGCATGGTTTGAAAGTTATTTGAGTAATCGAAAGCAATACGTTACTGTAAATCAATGTAATAGTGAAATAGCATCTATTAAGTGTGGAGTACCTCAAGGTTCTATCCTGAGTCCACTCCTCTTCATTATATATGTAAACGATTTGTTTAATTTAAAATTGTTTGGTAAAATGCTTTTGTATGCCGATGACACAAATATTTTCTATACAGGACGAACAGAAGAAGACTTAGCATATGAAATACAACATGACATGAATGACCTAATCAATTGGTTTAACTATAACAAATTAACAATAAACGAAGATAAAACTAAATTCATGTTCTTTCACAAGCGATCGCACAATATAAACTTAAACATAAATAATAAGACAATAGAGAGAATTGAATTTATTTCTTTTTTAGGACTAAATATTAACAGTATCCTTTCTTGGGAATCTCAAATTGACAAAATTAAGAAGAAAATTCTCCCAGTAGTCGGTATTATAAACAGATTACGTCTTTCAGGAATGTCCAGTCAACTTCTTAAAATGGTATATTTTTCTTTAATCCACAGTCATCTTACTTATATGAACATCATATGGGGCAATTGCAGAAGAAGCCTATTTCATGAGCTAGAAGTAATTCAAAATAGAGCGATTAAAATTATGTTAAATATTCCCTTTAGAACCCATACTAGTGATATATTCAAAATTTCTGGAATCAAGCCACTTTCGGTCTCTACAAATGCAGCAATAGTCAGACACTTACATTCTATCAAATATAAACTTATTAAATCCAGCATCACCTTTTACACTCGAAGATGTTCATCTCCATAACACAAGACAAGTCACTCATCTTTTTGTAACTCATAGCGAATCCACTACGTATGGCCTAAATGGAATATTACCTCATGCTATAAAATTGTATAACATGTTACCTGAAAGTGTGTCCAGTTCCATTAGAAATTTTAAACCAAAAGCATTATCATATTTTTTAGATGTGTACTTTAGTCAGTAGGATAGTTATAACATATTTCTGTGAAGTTGTACAAAAAAATGCATATTTCAAAATTGCTTAGTATATTTCAAGTTTTTTGTGGTTTGTAGTATGTTTGTCACTAGTGAATTTGTTATAGCCTTAAGATAATTGTAGTATGTGTTATATATTTTTTTCCTTTGAACCAATGTATTTATGTCACCCCTCGCATGAGCTTGGCTCTTTGGGGTTGTATTATATTATATATTAAATAAATAAATAAATAAATATAGTTTATTGTAATCGTTATACAATGAGCACCAAATAGGTCCTGTAGTTGTAAAAAAAATTCAGAAAGTTCTGTGAAAATTGATCACAGACCATATCTTGTAAGAGAATTACTTCCAGCGCGAGTTAAGATAATTCATTGCGCCTATGCTCTGCTCAGCAGCTTTCTTCCAGTTCCTACATCCAGCTCTTGCTACATTCTTGCTGCATTCTCCTTGACACTAACTTCCCAACGCAATTTTTGTCTATCTCATGCGTGCTGCCCATTTAATAACGCTTTCCTTGCTGGATCGCTTTCAAACAGTCGAAGTACAGGCAGCTTTATAAACTTAATACTTGGTCACCAACAAGTGGTACAACTCATAATTCGTCCTTGGAAATCACTTCCCTGCACCATAGTTCCTTATGGACCTTCCGAGAGTATGTCGTATCCTTTTAGAACAACCATACTGTACATATTATTTATATTATCTTTATCCCTAATTCTAAAGGAATAACAGTGTCATTAGGTATGAATGAGGTAACAATTGAAACACTTTTTCACTCCGACTTTAATAAATTACATACTGAAATGTTTTGATAAATACTTAGGCTAAAACGTTCAGTGAAGATGTTATATTTTAATGTAGAACGGAATGTTTCCTTATGATATCTGAATTTTGATAAACCAGTTCCTAATAGGAAATATAGTATTCATAAAGATGGAAAAAATAACGTGTTAGTGACAGAGGCCATCTACCTGTTCTCAAGTAAAATTACATTATACTTATTGTGAGAATTTTTCACTTTAAACATTCTTTCTGTATATGTGCAAATAATGTATTTCCCGACGAATTGTTTTCAGCTTTAAGGTGGTATCGCTATACTCCATTCCTAACCACCATAGCCGCTCCAAAGTTATAACTGAACTTGTATGTCATATACAAACATCATTAACTGACAGTATGGTCTGTAAAACCTTCATATATTTTAAGCATATCTTACTGGGTTGTATACGACTGTACAAGAATGAATTTGATTACTAACCTAAATGTCTAGTTTCATGGAGCACCTGTCAATGGCGGCGAAGTGCGAAAGTTTCACGCGGATATACTAGTATAAAACAAAAATAAACCGATTATTATGGGTGTACAATTTATTATTGTTAAAACTAATCATGGGAAGAATAAAGCAGGTGCTTCCTTATTTTAAAAAGGATAAAAAAAATAGCACACAATTTTTGGACTTCAAAATCTTGTGTCAGTAATTAGTGAAATTTTATTTATGCTGGTACGGGATGCTATAGCGCAGCACCTAACATAGTTTTACAAAATAGCATGCTATGAGTAAAGTAAAATTTCAAGATATAACGCTGTGAAACCGGGAATGAACATGTCAATATATGTAGCCTACATTTAAAAAAAAATATATTTAAATTTTCATTTTTTTTCGATATCCCCGTCTCATAAATTGAAGTTAAAGAAGAGAAACTCAAGTTTAAATTTGCAAGTCATGATTTATGTGCGAAGAGGCATATGCTATGTCTGTCATACGTAGCATATTAGTCTCTTGTATCTCCAGTAATTAAAAAAAATCCATTTTAAATCCCCGATGTCAGTTTTAATTATTGATATTGGCAGAATTCAGTAAAAATTTCATTCCCCTGATAACATTCGTACCGGACACTAAACAGAGGAGTGAAAAACAGGTATCGGAAAATTAATTATTAGACCTCAGTAATACAGAGAACAATCTGCACAGAGCAGCTGAATTTTTCATTTGTTTAACTTTTTTCAGTGGAAACGAGATAGAAATTGATAAATACACATTACACCATTAGGTTGACCTTTTCATTAATGAAACAGAATATCAAATATAATAATAATAATAATAATAATAATAATAATAATAATAATAATAACTATTATTATTACTAATATTACTATTACTATTATTATTACTAATATTATTATTATTATTATTATTGTTATTGTTGTTGTATCTCATACAAGTGCTTGTTGATTATACATTTCAGTTGCTTAGTAATAGTAGTCCACATCGAATAAATAATGATTTCTCGAGTTTACAGCGGAGTGAGTAGGAGGTCGTTTACGAGCTTTCCCCCAACTAGCTCATTTGTCCCATAAGATGGTAAGCTGCCGAAAGCTCGGACACAAACTTCCTATTCACTTGCATGTAATACCGAGAAATCATTATCATTCTCAGTACCGGGAATACATGAAGTTACACAATAATTCACATATTAGCAGAGATAGTGTTTAGGGCCTGTAATAAATATATCTGTTAACAAGAGAGAAAAGAAAAGTATACAAATATCTATAAAAGTTAACGTATGAACTAAAACTAAGTTGTTGTTTTTATTTTGTTATTTTTATTTTTTTACAAACGAAATTGAATATAGTTAAAATGTATTTTATTGGTCATTTAGAAAAAGTTGAACGGAGGAAGAAATTAAGATCAAATAAATGAAATTCAAATTATAAGAGTAGACTTTTTACTTGGTATCAAAGAGATATTTAATTTGTATATTAAATTGATTGACACTATGTTTAATAAACACAGGATTTACATAAGAGTTTTATAAGATTAAAACCATATTTTACACCATATAAATGCTCAGTAGTAGGACTGCATTTATTTCTGCGAAACTGAACGTGAACTGTCTTCTTGTATTTTGGCAATGCTCCAAGCAAATAAATTTTGATCGGTTTTTATGATAATAAGATAATATTGTTCAGTTTTCAAAACCTTGAATTCCGGATACAAAAGATGTAAAGGGTAGTAGCCTATATTGGTTTTTATGCCAACTAGAAGTAAAATTAGCTTTAAACAAATGGTCTTAGAAACGCTACCCCAACCAAGAATTCCATATTGGATTATCGACTCTACTAGAGAGGAAAACTATGTCTTAAAAGAAATTGAACTTTTATTATTTTAAATGGATGCTCTGATGATAAAATTTCAAATTTTAAGAAAAATGTTTTAATTCATTACTTTAAGAAGTACACATGAAATACGGTATACGGTATACAGTAAGCTTTCACAAATACCTGTGGAAACATTCTCTTGAGTTCGTGTAATTCGGCATTCTCATTAACTCGAAACCTCAACAATTCAAAGAAACTTTGTGGGTGTCAATTGTAGCACAATATTACGTGAATTAAAAGGACGTACAGAGAGATCAGGGAACCGCAAGTGGCTCTTAAGCCGCGCTGTAGGCACCCCTGCTACGTGCTGACATCCTAAAACTTCAGCATGTTCTAAGAATGTATAAATATCCTTGCGTAAACTTAGTGAATTTTTGTAGTGGAAGTTCGGGAAAGAATGATCAATCACCCATGTTACATTTTCATAAGTTGACGCCATTTGAAAGATTCGAGAATCGCATAACATTAGTAGGGACGAAGATGAACACTTCCCTCCAGATAATAATAATCTATTCCCTCCCTCCTTTCTTATCTAGTTAAGCTCCTTAGGGTATATTTGGAAGTCATATTTTACGCGTACAAAAGAGATGAAATTATTTTAAAATTAATCTACAGTGTGTCCCACGCAAGAGTTGGCCAATGACGCGGGTTTCTGCGTCGCGCCGACTACAGCTCTAACTCCCGAGCGAGCGGGTGAAATATCTACGCTAATAAAGCCGCTAATGGCGTTATGATTCAGGTTCTCACATTTAGAGTTGGAATTACAATGAAAATAACCACGTACCTCATCACAAGAGATGTTGGAAATGTCCCCCTCTTGCATCCACACAACACTGGAACCTTTTGAAGAAATTTTCTTTCACGCGCATAAATTCAGCTTCCGAGATAGAAACACCGTGCTTTTGTTGGGAGAGAACTCGTCTTTTTTAAATCCACCAATTGTATCAAAATAAAATGAGGTAACTGATATAAGAACGTGCCAGAATCCTTTTTTTAATCAGTAGGCCTATTGCCAGATAAATCACATGTGTTTTTCTTTGTGAACCATTACACCATCAGCGGGCTTTATTAGTGTAGATATTTCACCCGTTTCCTCTGTAATGTACGGGAAGTTGACCTATACACTTTATTTTTCAAGTTTCTCCATAAATAATATTCACATACTGTTAGAAGAACTTAAAGACATAGGCCTATCACAAGAGAAATGAACTCTGTCTCGGAAGCTGAGCTTATGCGCGTGAAAGAACATTTCCTAAAAAGGTGTCAGTGTTGTGTGGATGCAAGAGGAGAACATTTCCAACATCTCGTGTGATGAAGTACGTGTTTATTTTCATTGTAATTTTAACTGTAAATGTGAGAACCTAAATCGTAACACCGATCGCGGCTTCATTAGCGTAGATATTTCACCCGATCGCTCGGGAGTTGGAGTTGTGCCCGCCGCACCGCAGGAACCCGCGTCATTGGCCAACTCTTGCGTGGGACACACTGTACTTGGAAGTTCCGAGAGTTTATGCTTGCAATTTATATTTTATTAAATTACAAGTGTCGAATGGTATTCTCAAGAAGATGATGTAAAAGAGAAGGGAATACATTGTAAGTTATTTGATTTTTAGTCCCTTGTTAGAGCAAACATTAAGAGACATAATTCATGCCTGCCTTTTCCTTTGGTATACCGATATAACTTATTCCTGGGTAATGGCTTGCCAACGCATCACTGGGTTTGCTATCAAAATATATTGCACTATCTGATCAAATAGAGCAGAAGTGATTGTAGTTAAGTAAGTCATACACATTTCTCAATCGGTCTCAATGGTAGAATTTTATTGTGATATTTAAAGAAAGACGTATCCAGACCCCGAATTTCAACCCAGAATCATCTGTTAACATGGAGACTATAATCTTACAAAAGTTGGAGAGAAATCTGCGAGGAACAAAGCTGTGATTGCTGCAGCAGATAAAGAGAGGGTAGAGAGATATTGAGAAGGGTGAGGGGAAGAGAAAGTCGAGAAAATATATTACAGGGTCAGATAGAAGGAGGAAGGAATAGTTAATGTAAAAGGAAAAGGAAAGTGAGGAAGTTAGAAAGGTAGAGATGGGAGTGAAGGAGAAGGGAGAGGGAGAAGGAGAGCGGTTAGGGAGAGTGGGTGAAGAGAAGGAGAGAAAGTAGGAGAGAGGAAAAGAAATAGAGAGAAAAATTGAGGCAGAGTTGACTATACTTGCGACGAAAATTCAGTTCTGTGGATCAATTTAAACATGAATATGGGTTATATTATAGGCTAATTAATCTTGGTACGAATACTGTGAACTAGAATAAAACTGATCTGTTTGAGACATGCCATTTGCATTTATTTAAAATCTCTAATAATAAGAGGAAGTGTTTGTCTGCCTGTGCTTGGATCCCCAGCGAAATCTACTGTACGCAGAGATCTAAAATTTTAAACATAGATGTACGAAGGATGACCAAATGCACCTTGAAGCCGGATTTTTAATTTTAATTAATTAATTTAAGTTACGAGTGAAAAACTGGCAGAAAACGTGAATTTTTTGGGCCATCGAAGCATCAGTTTCGATAATTCATTTCAATTGTCAAACCAATTGCAGGTGGCATTGCCTTTTTTTGTCATTAGGCTACTTGGAAATAAAAGCATTGTAATTTTTTTCAATATATCGCAAGGAATTATAGATCGCTTCGATTCTGTGAGCTCACCCTGGTCTATTAATTTGATTATAATGTCAAGGCCCGCAGACATCTGAAATTTTCAACATAGACAGAAGAGGGATAATGAATGTAGGCCTAAACAAAACAATGAATGTAGGCAAAACAATCGATTTGGACGGAACTCAACTATGCAGGGGTTTTCTGGGCCAGGGAACTTGAATCTGAGGAAGTTTTTCTCAAGCGATGCTTTCTAATCGTGGAATATTATTCCAAAGCCGAATTAGTAGCTTCTTTCATTATAATCATTAATCGTTTAGTCTATGAATGATCCGCGTGTAAGTGTTAATAAATATGATGTTTTAATTACTTTGCTCTTAATTTTTAATCTTGGAATTAATTATCGTGGGCGAAGCCGCGGGCACCTCCTAGTCAATTATTATAAAAAATGTGAGTTTGATGGACAAGGTAATAACTTCAAGGAAACACATATTTGAGATCAAGACTCAAATAATTTATGTTTTGTGTGGAGGTGGAGACTTTCTTCATTATCAAATACAAATATATTGGAATTTGCAACAATCCGTGTCACAAATAAGTACAGGCTGTTATTGAATAACACCGAAATATTTTACCTGTGTATAGAGGGGACATAGCCAATCAACTTTTTTATAACATTTTTGCTCTATGACGTAAAATGTGTATGCTACAGGGCATTTAAATAATTACAATTTGGTGCTCATAAGTCAATAATGAAGCGAAATAGGGTTAAAAAGTTCATTAAATCGACTACAAGCCTTCTTAGTGATCGATAAAACCTTATTCTTAATCATTCATCAACAGCTATATCATAGTTTTGTGTTTCCATAATCTGCAAAATTTACAGATTAATCAAATGACTGGCCGCCACTGCATTAGTTTTTTATTCATTCTGCAGTCTTAACAAAGAAGTTCATTTCTTTTTTCGAATTTTTTCAAATGTTAGAAGTCAGTGGCGGCCATGCCCAGATAGATTTTATGCTGTGCCAAGGAAGAATTGATCCATAGATGAAAAATCTCCTAATTAAAGTCAATGTCCCCTCTATATACAAGTAAAATATTTCGGTGTTATTCATTAACACCCACGCAACAGAAATAGGCTCAGGAGTAGCTGGCGAGAACGGCAGATTTGAAGAGGATTACTTCTAATCTGTTAAAGTATCGAATAAATCGGTATCTGTTTTCAGTTTTTCTTTATATCGTAGACATTATAAATGTAAATTATGAAAGCAATTTAATTATATATGCCACATAATCATTAAAATCATAAAATATTTTTTTCACGTATGCCGTAACAATCTTTCTTTCCCACAAAGGGAAACTATGTATTTAGAAGTTCATATTACAAAATCAGGTGAAATAGCTTCAAAAATGTTAGTTATAAGTTACAACACCTAAATAGCTTTTACTAAGGCACAAATATAAAATTTAGGGAGGACATGGAGCTACTTTACACAATTTTCTATTTAATAAAAAGATTTTTTTTTTCAAATTTGCTTATGTATGTATCTTGCAATGTTGTAAAGTGCTTACATCAAAGTTGTATTCACTCCCCTACAACGTTTTAACCGGATAGAAAGATTACCTCCTAAGAACTTAAAGGGGATAATAATGTTTCATGTGTAGGCCTATTAGAAAAAGTCCCTAACTTTCACTCTTTCAAGTGTTTTTCGCGGTCAGTGCTAATCTGCCTTTGTGTACCAAGTTTCTCTGCAAAACTCTTCTCTTCTTTTAATAAAGAGGATGCAAAAACTTACAACATTAATACAATATAACGACTATAGTTTATTCTTTTTTGTTTATTCTGTTTTGTAATGAAAATCAAGCAATTCTAGAAGGTCAACAAAATTCCTTAAAATCAACGTATTATTCCACCAATATAGGCTACAATTAACAAAAATCCATAAGTTTTTTCTTTCCATATTCTTGCTGAAAACGAAATAGATTATTTATATCGAATCATAATCACAAATATTTATTGCATTACATATATGAGTAAAATAATCGTTCATACATACAGCATGACAGATAATGATAACATAATGAAATGCATCTTAAATATATTCTAAGATTCAACTGAAAACGAACAACAAAAACAAAAACAGCAAGATTATACATGAAGCTGGATTGTAAAAAATTCAACGCAGCGGAACTAAAACAATTTGGACATTGGAAAGGTGAAGTGAGAATGAAAAATTCAATGCAATAGCCGGGATTTGAACCAGGATCTTCGGTTCTCCAACCAACTGAGCTACCATGGCAACGTGCCGGTACAACATTAAATTCTCCAACTGACTCACAACCCCAGTATACCACCAGGCTTTCTCAATATGAGATACGAACCCAGTGGCGACTTACAACCTGTAAGTACTTTAAGACCTGGGCTTCATAATAAACCACTAGTAGGTCACAGTGGAATGATAATTCTTTCACACTGGCCGTGTGTAGGCTAAGATTGAAAGGTGAAGTCAGAATGAAAAATTCAATGCCATAGCCGGGATTTGAACAAGGATCTTCGGCTCTCCGTGCCGATGCTCTAACCAACTGAGCTACCATGTTGTACCGGCACGTTGCCATGGTAGCTCAGTTGGTTAGAGCATCGGCACGGAGAGCCGAAGATCCTGGTTCAAATCCCGGCTATGGCATTGAATTTTTCATTCTGACTTCACCTTTCCATCTTAGCCTACACACGGCCAGTGTGAAAGAATTATCATTCCAATTTGGACATTGTTCTTTTATTGTGATAAAAACACTCATTTTGACACACATTTTACATTTTTATTCATACAAGTCAGTGAACAGTAGACTTATTTATCAGATTTTATGATTGGCAGGCAAATATTTTTAACTTATGTGTTTTTGAACGATTTTTTAGTAGGCCTATCCATGGTAATGTGTATTTTACAACATATCTGTATGTAATTTTAACATTTTACTATATAGAATGAATGTTGTATGTATGAATGATTGTTTCATATATAATTAAATAAATATTGATTATTGTAGTTATATATAAATAGCCTATTTCGTCTTCATCAAGAATCTGGAACCAAAAAACCTTAATAGTATATTGAATTAGAAATCAACCATTAACGGTCACGACATTTATCAATTCCATAAATGATTTTGATTAATGTGGTTTGACTTAAAATTATCGTCATTTTACTTTATTTCTGAATTTCTACCCTGCATAGAAGATTTATCAGTGTTTGTGGTTATTTTACAGGAAATCGTGTTAACTGGTTCAAATGCTCGTCCTCATGTGTAGGTAAAGTGGGGAGACATCCTATATCAGAAGAGCATTCAGTTCAGTTAGGTGAGCCATCGGTTACACTAATTGCATTACACTGCATTACATGGTCCCTGCATCCTGCATTCATGTCTATTGCTTATCAATAATACGCATTCGGACAGCTCAATGTAAAAGGGGGCTATCATATAACTTACTTTGCTCTGTCTTCTAATAATAATGCAGGCAAGTAATTTGACTTATTATTATTATAAAAGAGCAAACAAAATTATTTTAAACTATTGGTTTATCTAAAATTATAGGCAAAGGTTGTAAGTAAAAAAAGAAAAGTGCGCTTTCGCATTCCGACATATAGTAGTAGTAGTAGTGTGTATTTATTTTCACAAAAAAAATTCTCACATATAAATCACATTATTTACATTAACCGGCGCACGGGTCGGTGTCGACCATACGTGCTCACTGCATACACTTAAATTATTACCCCATAAAAAACCCAATTGAAAAAAACTATATTCTATTATTTACATAACCCCAGACGTAACCCCCCACCCCCAAACAAGTAAAAATTTCATAGACACATAGACATTATTAAGACAAAAAACAAAAAGATAATAATAATAAAAAAAAAAATAATACTTAGATTTCCTTAATTCTCTAAATCTAGGCTTTCTCTCATACATCTCACTTTCTGCAGAAATTTACATAACCCGTGCCAATTGTGCTCATCCAGTAATAGATTTAGACATGCCTCCCTACTTCTTTGCGAGTTTAAAAAGTGACCGCACTGGAGGAGTGCCCATTCAGCTACCAGCCGCTGTTAAAACGATGTTGTTGCGAGATTTGAAAGACTAATGAAGTTAGACCTAGACAGTAGAAAGTCTAGTAACTTATAATTACCTACCTTTTATGGAACGTTATTTGACAATTTTAATTCATAGTATTAGCGGCTAATGGCAACGTTTAATCCAATAGTCCAGTCAAATTGTCACAAAAAAAGCCACATAGATGCAAAATTTAGGGTAGAGCTAATTTTTTTATATGATGTCTGGGATGGTTTTGAGAGTAATTTCTGACATTTTGCCAACAAAATGTTTTACCGCCGGAGCCGCCATCTTGAAAAAACCTCAAAATTTTCTATTTTGTTTCTGTTTCTGTCCATTATCTGCCAAAATACGCACCTGATAAATATGTTTTACTATCCATCCTAAAAGTAGACTAAATTTTCTACAGTTTGAGATCAAATTGAGTTTTATACCATGAATAGTTTCGGAAATACAGCTCTCTGAATTTCAGCAACATTTTGCAAAAAAATTAAAAAAACTGAACTTTCAACTAGTTTTTGCTCGCTATCTTCTAAATGACCAAGCCTTCAGTAAAATTTCGAAGGATAACTTTTAAACTAGAGTAAATTTTCAACAAGATGAGTATTTTAACGTTTTGATACCTATTATAGGTCACCAGATACAGAGGTAGCTACAACTCCTCACATTTCAGAAAACTTATCGAAGGTACAAAAAGTCTAGTTTTGCCTAGGATATTCTAAATGGCGTTTCCCACAGTAAAACCTGTGTTGTCTTATAGTTAAATATTACATGGTAATTAACAACCAAAACAGTATTTCCATGAATTTATTAAGGACTTCTTCCCGATTGTCATCAAACGACTGAAACAACCCTGGATAACTCCGGACTTCGCCACATCGCAGTTTCTAACGGAATATGGATCATTCTTAGCATATCTAGCCAGATTTAATTTAGCAGAAGATTCATTATGTTCCTGCGAGAACTGTGAAGATGATTCCATGTACCATGTTTTATATAAGTTACATGTGCCAGACATGAGGCGGCTCAGAGCGGCTGCGATGACTGAAGACGAACCGTGGGCCCCGGGCTTAACCTTCTGGACAAGGAAGAACAACTTCGAGGCTTGTCTAGGGGAATAGCCTATGGCTCAGGGACCCTGGATAACTTCACATTGGCCAATAAAAAAAACATTTAAAAAAATGATAGACTAAGAAAACCAATGTAGGCCTAAACAGAAAATAATAAGAAAAGTTGGTGTAGGTAAAGCATTTTAATTTGGAAAGAACTGCGTTTTATTTTAGAAGAACACTTTGCAGTGTCCTCTGAAAAAATTATTTCCTATAGCATATACAGTTCTCCGAAAATGGAAACATGTTTTCGGAGGAGTGGCACTAAGAGGCTCTTTGTCACTGCTCCGCACATCACACGCTAATCAAACAAGCACTAAAAATTGTGAGAGACTCCGATGGGCTGCGCGTTCATCTCCTGATGTCATCTTTGATAGAACTACTGTTTTGAAAAGTTCAGAAGAAACTTTTCTCGCCAATGAAAACAACAAGAGGCGCTTCGTAGAATTTCTAATAAATGAATTGCCAAAAGCTATAATACAAGTGAAAAAGGTTGTTGAAGATGCAGCTGTCTTGATTGTTAGCACTGCCTTCTCAATGGTATCTCAATACGACACTGTCTTTGTAGTTGGGGAGGACATAGACCTCCTTATTCTCCTCATTGCATTACCATCCCCTCATATAAAGAATACATATCTCCAAAAGTGCGGAAGAGGCAAAGCTGCAGACATCTTCTATTCAAGCCAGTCATTTCGCCACAGCTTCTCCAACATGCTGCTGCTCATCCATGCTTTCAGTGGTTATGACACAACATCTGCAGTTTTTGGCCACGGGAAAAACCACTTCTGTTCGCTGATTTTGAAGCATCCTGAACTAGAAGAGGAGGCTAATGTATTTCTGAACCCTCAAGCTACATCAGGAGAAGTGGCTGAAGTGGGCCAACTTTTTTTGGTTCACTTATATGGAGGAGACACAGCTACACAAACACTTGACGAACTTCGGCACGGAATATTTTGTAAAAGCTGCAGGAAGAATGAAATTTAACTTAGCGAGGCTGCTCCAACCAGTGATGCGGCTCAACTGCATGCCATTCGAACATACCACCAAGTTGAGGCATGGCTCGGTGAATACAAAGACCCTTTGAAGTGGGGCTGGGTGAACACTTTGTTTCCTCTTAATGCCAAGAAGGAGCCAGCTCCAGATTCAATTCTGAAAAGTATTTCCTGTACCTGCAAGAAGGGGTGTTTAAACGCTTGTGGGTATCGCAAAGCTGGATTAAAGTGCACAACCATATGCAAACATTGCAATGGGCAGTCGTGTGAAAACATAGCCTACTAACAGTCCTGTCCTTCGACAGTGAGGATGACGACATTCCTGATGAGCCACTTAATTTGTTTTTGGATGAAGACGCTGAAGAGAACTTTATCAACACTGGCCAGATTGTGAACATCACGGACGAAATAGCAGACGTCAACTGCCCAGGTCCCTCTAAGTGCCGAAGACTATGAACAAACAAGTCATTCAATGCAATGTTTCACCAGAACTCCAGCTAAATAAATCTGTTTGTATATAAACGAATGTTCTGTGCAGTTATTGCTCCTAACTTGTATGCACATGTAATTATTCAATCGTTGCTGTATATATATTTTTAAACCTCTGTATCTTGTGACCTGTAAGAGGTAGCATAAGTTTAAAGTACTCGACAAGTTGCAAATTACCTCTAGTTTAAGTTTCCATATGGAGTTTTAGTATAGGTTTGGTCATTTAGAAGATAGCAAGCAAAAACTAGTTGAAAGTGCAGATTTTTTAATTTTTTGCAATGTTGCTGAAATTCAGAGAGCTGTATTTCCGAAACTATTTATGGTAGAAAACTCAATTTGATCTCAAACTGTAGAAAATTTAGTCTACTTTTAGGAGGGAGAATAAAAAATATTTGTCAGGTGCGTATTTTGGCAGATAATGGGCAAAAACAGAAATAAAATCGAAAATTTTGAAGTTTTTTCAAGATGGCGGCTCCGGCGGCAAAAAATTTTGTTGGCAAAATATCAGAAATTACTCCTAAAACCATCCCAGACATCATATAAAAAATTAGCTCTACCCTAAATTTTGCATCCATTCTTGACAATTTGATTGGACTACAAAGCATTTTCCATTTAAAAAAAAATATCTCTTGTAAAGTGGTGATAATAAGACTAAATCGTTATACAGTCTATTTACAAGCTATAATATAATACTGCTAACCAGACCCCGATTTATAAATGGGAAGACTGAGCATGTCGCCTGGCAAACATAGAAAGGGCGGCAAAATTTTTGAGGAGGAAATTTTTTTTGTAAAATAAATTTTATGCTAATTGAATTTAAAGGAATTAAACTTTAAACAATGAAAAATGTTAGACTGAGCTTTAGATTCCCTTTTTAAAGTAAAAATAAGGCAGTAAAATAGGTTTTTGTTCTAAAAGTACTGCTTTTATTAATTTATTTATTTTAAAATACTTCCTCGATTACAAGACAAAGCTAATTATCTAGGCTTAATACTGTACGAAGGTATAAGGTTGTGAGTTGAAAACATTTCAATATTACCAATCCCCTATGGATATGAAATTCATTAATGAACAGAATTGCAAGTAAAACAATTGAATTTTATCAAAGGCATTATGCAAAAACAGTTAATTAAATATCACATGTATTTTTCAAAATCGCACTAAAGCTTTAAAAAAAACTCGTGTTTTTACCCACAGGAGACGTTAAGATACCCAGAAAGCTCGACAAGAATTTAAATACGTGTACATGAATAATCCCCATAACTCGACAATTCGGCGATGGCAGTCTTAACCGGGCCGCACCGAGTGGGGTTAAAAGTACAATGTCACCCACATCAAACATGACTATGTGCCGACTGAACACAGCAGATGGAAGAGTAGGCTAAGGATTAATGGCACCCCGGTGTGTTATTTAGCAAGGTAAATATAGGATGACGAATAAAATCAGTATTAGTAAGAGTTACCTTAAGAAATTATTACAAACAAAGACATTGGACTTCTTAGTGTAACGAAATTTTACGAAAGGTGTGAAAGGGTAACAACGTTTCTGCAGTAGCGACAGCTACATTCTAGGTGACATGTAGTCCCAGTAATAGGTAATGTTAGGCTAGGAACAGTTATATTAGTTAAGCAGCAGAACACTGAATAGCGCTGGTTCAGTTATGTGCAGGCTTTAAAACTTAGTGCCCGATCGAATATGTTAACAGCAACTGTACTGTACAGACTTTGCTCGGCGTATGCGCTAGCTACCATATGCTAGTTCACGTGATAGTAAACAAAGCGGATTACAGGTATAGGAAGACCACAAAATAACTTCTCATTCTCTAAACTCACATTACAAGCATGCAAAACGATACGTTCTCCTGTTTGTGTGTAATAATCCCTCCCAAATGTTTCAATATATGTTTGCGTTTTAGAATACTTTACTTTCGGTATTCCGAACACGTATTATAAATTTATAAACACGCATAATGACAAGGTACACTGTTGACCAATTTGAGAGGCATCGTACTACGAGCGCATTGACTTCTCAGTACTACTATGAATGACTGTCTTATCAGCCTACGCAATCGCCCCCACCCCCTATACTCAGGTTGTTGGTAACTGGAATCATCTCCCTCTGTGGGTTCGGGCACTAAGTTTTAAAGCCTGGTTATGTGTCACATTAATGGCCGGTTCCACCGACAATCTTTAAATATACCCAAACGAAGACTTTAGTAACGCGCTATTACTGTATAACGTCTGCGTTAAGTGGACACTGTTCCACCAACACTTTTGTCGTTAAAATAAACACCCGTTTCCAAACGCGCGTTAGAAGGCAGGCAATCTTGGTACACAAGCTTCTCATACATTCACTGTCGCTACTGCCAACATACAATGTTAAACCTGAGAACACACGACTAGTAATTTTCATATTACATCATTCAAAATTATAAATATGTTGAGTGAGTATTGTTTTTTTATATATCGAAATGCAAAAATTGAATGTTATATTGTTTCCATGCCCGATTCCTTCGCCATTCAAAGTCATTTTTCCATTGGCAACGTTGGCTGCTATGGTTCACAGTACAGCAGAAAATAAACATTAGTAGTAGAACGATATTATTAATGTTATTTATTTTATTAATGCAGTATATTATACAATTTATGATGTTGCACTCGCACTATTAACCTATCATAACTTTATCATAATTTTTTAAGCTAACCTGTAATTCTTTCGATGCTATTGGTATCAAAAATGTATCAAACATAAAATGTGAATTGGGCCTAGGCTATACGCCTACTGCTGGTGTAATATTATTACAATTTATTATATCATATCATAAAATTATTGCAAACTATTACAATGTGATAAGTGCATAGCTTAGCTCTTACCTTAATTTTGTAGTCGTAGGAGATAGAAAATGGCATTTTCCTGGATAAACACGGGAATAACACACACAAAAAACGATTTGACTTAGGCCTAATTTTTCTTCAATAACAATAAACACCGTGCACTCTTAATTTATTGAGAAGTAATCCAATATAGATATATTAATCAATTTCACATTTCGTAAACCTACTAGTAATAATACAAGCTAGAAAATGACAAATACACAGCGGCACTTTCGATGGCGTGTAGCCTAGGCGTAACTATGAGCGAAATACTTCGGAATACTGTTGTATGTCGTGCAACTGCGAAAAACATTTTATTTTGTAACCACTCGCCTGCTTCAATGTTACAGTATAAACTGATCCTCTCGTCTGAGTGACTAGTTTGTCTTGTGGAATGTGAGAAAACCCCAGATCCTGCTTTTGTGTTCATGCTGAGGGTCACATTCTGCTAGGCTACCTGACTGCTCTACCCTAGCAAAGAAAATAAATGAATCACTCCCTTGTATTCATGTTATTCTTCAGAAACTATAATTAATGCATTAATGTACTGGGTTTATTGTTTAATGTGGATAATATTGCATATTGTAGCATGCAACCACATTCGGCCATCTTGTTTCCAAGCAAACGCGAGATTTAACGCAAGGAATTTCTGTCTTTAAGTTAACGCAAGTATTAACGGGCGTGATGGACTAATCAGGCTCGGTGGAACCTAAACATGGTACAAGCAGGAGAAAACGACGCGTTTTAGCCGTAACGAAGGTCGGTGGAACTCGCCATAAATCTCTTCTTGTGATGGGAAATTTTATCACTGCGGTAACCGTTCCTCTTTTGTTCTTCGCGGCTCGGAATGGCAAGAATGTTAGTAGCTGCCTCGTTGTCGAACTATTCCGAATAATCATTCCCTCTAAATCAGTGGTCTTCAAACATTTTTAAAACTAAAGGGCCATTTTCTTTTTGGAGAAATGCTAGTTGGTCGCTTTGATTTATTGGTTATTAATAACATTACACAAAACACAATTATATAAATTATATTACAACACCTGTAGGGATTACATAACATTATACATGTGTTTTAAATTTTGTCTTCACTCAGCAATGTTAATGAATAACACAAACCACAGAAGAGTAACATTCTTGAATTTAATGTGAGTCCTGACACTGTTTATTTGTCACTAAATTGTAATAAAAAATAGTATTTGTTTGCGGGCCGCCAAAAATTAAGTCACTGGCAGCATGCGGCCCCCGGGCCGTGGGTTGAACACCACTGCTCTAAATGGTCGACGTCGTTGCATGCCATTATCATGAGCCAGTTTTCACCAGAAATAAAAAGCGGTTGGATGCTGTCTAGTTTTGTTCACACGGGTAACATACATTAGCCCTGGGGTACCCATGTGAGCTTTTTATGTTTATTTTATTGTGAAATATTTCTACTTTGGCAAGGTTGTGACGAGACATTACTTCAATACAACAATTCCCTCTCAAATTATTGAGTTATCGTTTGCTGACAATATGTGACATTATTGCCTTACATTAATATATTGCCGTGTAGAAGACAAGTTTATATTGAACCTTTAACGTAGATGTTTAAACAAGGAATGGCATGTTGCTAGATACAGGTGAGCACGGTCAGTAAAATCATTATAAGTAGACTAAGATCTGTTTCGCTGAACGTTTAGTTTTGTATTCTTTGTGTCTAAGTATTTCGGTGACACAATACCATGGCAACTGGTTATTTTGGAACTTCATTACTTAAAATTCATAAAATCCTGCAAGAGTTCCATTTCAATTAAAATTCTTTAAAAACTTGTAAAATGTGTTTCAGCACCAGTGATCAACACATAAACGGTTATTACTTAGAGATCTTAACCATTACATGCATGAAAATCGTGTTGCTGAGAAATATTTCACTTTGCTTTATACAGTTCTTGAAATCTTTAGTATTGTGCCTCCTCTCCACTGAAAACCGGGTTAGTTAGTAGGAGAGTTCAAGTGCGTATGAAACAAGTGAATAATAGGATAAAAATGTAACGAAAGAAGTAAAAATACAACTGTACAACTCAAAAGTCAAGAGTACTGTTACACGTGGAGCTGAAACGTGGAGATTTAAATGGATGGAAATGGATTTCTTATGGACGGTCAGCAAGACGTTCAAATTAGAAAAAGAAGAAGAAATGCAGTTATAAGAGAAGAAATGAATATCAAGAATTCTATTTTGAACTAAGAAGGCATAAACAAATTTTTATGGACATATAAAAAGAATAGAAGAAGAAAGGCTACCAAGAACGGTATTTTAAGAGCCTTGGGAATGGTGTCCATCTAGAAGAAGAACCAGAGGAAGGCCTCGTAACTCATGGATGCAGGAGATCAATACGGGAATGAAAGAAAGAAAACTACATGATATGAACTGGATTGACAGACGAATGGAAGGAAAAAATAAAACTTCAGGCATAGAAAGATCTAAACATTGTACTCTCTATATCAAAAATGGAAAAAAATTGCTTATAATCTGAGGTAAATTAAGGCACTTTGTTTTATATTGTATTATTAAGGAAGAACTTCTGAAAAAAATTACCCAGGTAATTTCATCCATGCCGGTTATCAAGACGACAAGCTCACGAGAGTGTTCTCATTTTGATAGCGTGCTTCTTAAAGGAACATTTGAGGTCATAGCCATTACATGCACAAAACTTCACATTACTTGGGAGTCGATTTTGTTCTAACCATGATAAATGTTAACGACAACCTCTTCTTTCATGTGAAGTACTACTCATTGGAAAAACAAACGACCTAATGACATCAGACAGATGGTGGTCTACTGTACCACAAAGCACAGATGTCATCCTCAGCTGTAAATTAATATGATTTAACCTTCTTAGTACTATTGGGAGTAATATGACCCCCAAAGCACTTCTGAAATAAATACCTTCGCTGGTTTTAAAACTGTAGTTTTCAAAACTTTATCCCTTTGAGTCAACTGTATCCAATGACTTTTATTGATTTTTATATTTTCAACACACTAAAATGTATTAATTGTTTTCGCGCTGAGTACCACTGGGGTCAATATGACCCCTTTAAAAAAAATCTTTGAATTTAGCATTACTTAAAAATCCTTATATATATATATATATATGTATATGTGTGTTTTCAAGGTAAAAATATCTTTTTACGCCAGTTCATTAAAACAATTGCAGTACAACCAATATATCCCATGTAAATTACTTGGGGTCTTTACGATCCCAGTGTACTCAGTGTAGCAAATATAAAAATAATCTAGTTTGGGGCGGTTCAAGGTAAAAAAATCTATATGTACTTGTCCTATTTTCAAGGTAAAAATATAAGATTTTACGTCAGTCAATTAAAACAAATTGCAATTATACTGATACAGTATACGCCATGTAAATTACTTGAGGTACTCATTGTAACACAGATAAGATAGTAAGATAGCGATAATCCAGCACTCTATAGTCCGGCATGCCTAAGTGGCCTGTCACACTGAGCTTCGATCGATCAAGACTAACCGACTGCCATCAAGCGCTCTCGGCTGAATTTCTGTTCCTTGTCACACTGCATCGAGCGTCATCGATCAACGGAAATATTATACCCAGGTAGGTTATGTACAGCTATACGATTTTACTAGGTCTACTCATCACTGTATATTAGAGGTAAAGTATATTACCGTACCTTATTAGGAATACGAATGCCTATTTCCTGCACATTATCATACTACATGTGTTGGGATGCAAGGTTTAATATTATGCCTACTATCTCAGGCTACCACTGTTTACTTCAAGCTTCCATCAGTCGGCCGAGCGAAGAGGTTTGTTGTTTGTTGTAGTTCGATCGCCCACCGCTAGGTGCCACAACTCGATCTATTTTTGTATTTGTAAAATTAAATTACATAAGAAGATATCGTTTTAAGTGCCTTAAATGATTCGTGCAATTCTATTTCATTCAAATATGAGTCTAAAACGACATTATTGTGTAAGTTAAATCTTCTAGCATCAATTCTGAAATTCAGGTGGGTACGAAGTTTGCCATCGACTGGCGATTGAAAAACGGACAGGTTTGATTTTACAGACCAGTTGATCTCTCACCCTAGTTGTTGATCGCTGGCGATCGATGCTATGTGACTGGTACCACTGCTGTCTATAGGTTCGTTATATCAGTCGGTCTGTCGCCGTTGCTCAATCGATCCAGTGTGACAGCCCCTTAAGAAGTAGATATTTCCCCCGTCGTTTGAGGGGCTTAGGGAGTCCGGTTTGCACGGAATCGGACGCTTTCGGGAGATATGTAACAATTTTTGTTTGTTCTTGTTTTTTTAGCCATAGTGCTTTTTCATTTCATGATATGCCTAAAATAGTGATTTATATTGAACTTTTCTAAAACTTTTAACCTTAATCTGATTTAACTGTGATTTTTAATTCAATTTTGTTTTTACAGTACCGTACAGCTTTTTATACTGTAATATCTTCTGATTTTAATACATAACTGTTATTTGTTTTTGTACATTAAAACTGTAGTTTCAATTTATATTTCCTTAAAAAATTTGTATAATATGAGGATCACTTACACCACAAATTAACACAATTATCCCGAAAGTTCAATTGGTACAACATTTACTGTGTTCTTACAGATATATCACTTATGTTATCACCAACATTTAATATATATTTGTAAAATTATCAGGTATCATAGTATTTTTCATCAATATACAAGTTTTACCAATGTTATTAAATCATATCATTAATCATATTTTATGTTATCATTCAAACACATTAACTATGTTCAACATATCATTCATACACATTAACTATGTTCAACATATCATTCATACACATTAACTATGTTCAACATAGTTAATGTGTATGAATTATCATGTATCGTAGTATTTTTCATCAATATACACATTCATACACAAGAAATATGTTCAACTATGTATGAATGATAACAATGATATGATTTATTAGCAATGGTGAAACTTGTATATTGATGAAAAATACTACGATACATGATAATTTCACAAAGATATATTGTATGTAGGTGATGACATAATATGATATATCTGTAACATCACAGTAAATGTTGTACCAACTGAACTTTCGGGATAATTATGTTATTTTGTGGTATAGGTGGTCCTCATATTAAACAAATTTCCTATATTAACCACAAACGGACAATGAAATTCATCAATGATTGTATTTCCTTGTTTAAACCAGGTTTTTAAGAATTACTTTGATAATCCGGCATTGACAGATCCCCGAGCATCCGGATTGTCAAGATACTACTGTATTTGGAAGGTTAAAAAGTGAAATTGCGGGGTTTTTAGGACAGACATGTGTGACACGTGTGAAACAGAATTCGTGGTGAACGTTTTCCACCACCATGACAAGAGGAAGAGCTTGCAGTGGCAGTAGAGGAGTGAGTATCGCGGTGCTCAGTCAGTTAGTGAGGGACCGTGCTCGCGATCGCATCACCTCTCGCCGCACACAAACAGTACCTGGACATTGGAGACTCTGAAGGTATGTAGGACAGTAGGTCTAGTACACTCCACAGACTAATGCCCTCCCATTTGTTTTCGGTAATTGTCAGCAAATTATCTTACGTCCCGTTACAGGAACTGTATTTCGTGTGGGATATTATTTAAAGGAAGAACCGTCATTTCCGCAATCTCAATTGTTCTTGTATCCATGCTGCTGAAAGCGTTTATTAAAATACGGAAGTTATATTAAAATATTAATTCATGGTTAGTTTATAAAATAAATACTTCATCTTTTTATTTTGTTTACATTTACATAATAATCTTCTGAGCTACTTATTTACGTGAACCGTACGTCCAAACCACTTCCGCTGTGTTACATTTCAAATCAAGGTCAAGAGAGTCATTGAACAATTTACTTCAAAATGTCCACGAGGCACACTTTTTCATTATTTAATATAACAAAAATCCCTCGATCTTATTTAATTAATGAATAGCCCATTAGAGCAACAGCACACCTGTATTCAATACGTCAGACCAAGTTTCTATTCCTAATCCTAATAACATTTTTAATATCTTGTTTGGTAGCATATAATCTGCAGAAATACAATCGTTATGTCTCTCCTTGTCCTTCTTGATAGTGTTTGAAAAATTAAGTAATTATTCGCGTGAAAGGCAATGATTACAATTTTTGCGATTTTCACGTTCGTGTCTCTCTCTGTCTCTTTCCCTCTTGCTCCCCCTCTCTCTCTCTCTGTCACTGTTTATGTCATAACAATCGTGTGAAAATTTACGATAGACCTTATGCTCGATTTCTAAAAGCGTAGGAGTAATATAATATTTTCGTATAATATTAATTCAATCAATATTAATTTAATCAGTATTCATTCAATCAATACAAATTAACTGTAAACAATTCTTCTTCAAAACAACTGTTAACGGCATAGACATTAAATACGTATGTCTTCATTGACAAATTTCTCAGAAGACATCCTATGAAAATTCAAATAACGTTATTCTTTTGTTTATGAGCTAAAGAAATAAAACACTAATACATTATTCTGAAAATGTGAAGTGAAGTAATGAAGATAATAAACCCGAATGTAGTAAGCCGAAATATGGATTGAATGTTTCATCGAATAATATGAATGCACAAGTACGAAAAATTTTCAGAAGTAGCACTATCAATTGGCCAGTGGTGCAAATGTCATTTTTTTTCTAAAACATTATACGAAAATAAGGGTTCCTAAGACAAAACATCATCATAACATAAGTAACCCAATTTAATATAGTAATGTAACTATAAATAATTTAATCTCATGATAAGAATGAGACCTCATTATTTAATTTCATGCTGGATTGGAGAATAAAGAAAGGGTTAGTTCTGTCTCCTGGAATTGACAGTTAAGACTTCTGATTATTTTTTATAATAACCAAAACTGCTGATTGCTTCGTTCCTCTATGAAAATATTCTAAAAAGATTTTTGTCTAGGGTAAAATTCATAAAAGTATTTATATGCCCTACAATTACAAATAACATGAAATAATGACTTACGAATTCGAATTGGAGAAAAGATGCAAAAAAATGCAACCTAAAAATTCATTATTCTGTTTCTATGTAACTTTCAACGTATATTTATACCACTTTATATTTATATTTACATAATTCTAAACTGTAAAGGAAAAAATTACATTTTATCAACATCCGCCCCTTAGTAATGTGAATATTTCTACAAAATCTCACAGTTAATATAAATGAGATTTAAGGGAAAGAGAAAGATTACGTTTACAGATTACGGACTAACTGTCGAATACTAGGTTGATATGTACAGTTAGGAATAAGATTGCCTACACGAGACACGCCTCAGTGACTGTTTCGAGTGTCAACTGGATAAACAACTCTATCTACCGAATAATTAATCGTCTGGAGGTTTCTGATATTTCTCCACAGGGATTGAAACCACGGAGTTCTTATAGCTGGGATATCTTAAATTGTAATTTCGTATTTTCAGATAACCTCTGTATTTTAATAGGCCTATCTGTAAATTATTTAAAGCGCCTGTTACATACTGATTATGGTCAATTCGAACTTAGTTCGGCTTGAGTTTAATGAGCTTTTATAGCCTAATAAGTATAATAATAGATATTTATTATTATTATCGATAATATTTTTAATTAATAAGGTTTTCGGTTACTTTAACTTATTTTACTGGTAAAACATGTTAAACCCGTTAAAGTCATTTTAAGGGATAAAGTGAATGAATAATATTATCAGCTTATTTTTTAATTTTTAATTTAATTTTTATGAATTCTAAATCTTGCTTTGTAGACATGTAGATGTATGAATAATTAAAATTTTAAAGTTTCTTCCAGTCGTGTCGTTATGATAAATGCTTTAAAATATGTTATTAAATCACCAACAAAATTGAGTGATTCTTCCTTACTGTGAGGTATTCGCCGTTTTGGTGTTAAGTGTAAAAGAACACTATACTGAAAATTTGTAATTTTTTAAGCAAAGCCTATTTCTTTTCATTTTACATCAGACAATATAGTGTAATTTTAACTCTACCAAAACGGTATATTAAAGGTTCCCCCTCTTTAAAGACCCTTGTTGCCAGTTAAAAATCAGCGTGTAAGACAAACCCTCCCTTGAATGTTCTACATGCGTTCTAACTGGTCGTCCAAAAATAACATTTATTTATATTAACTAATTCAGGTTTTTAAATATCACCTTGCAAAATAGGCTGGTTACAAGTTAAACAGGAAAAAACCCCGTGAAAACCATGAATTAGTTATAAGGCAAACATTTTAGTTTTGCTCAGAATGAATGGAAATTATTCACAGAGGCTAAAAAATAGATGGAAACCAAAATTTTGTGCAGGTTTCTTTTAATGCAGTTTTAGTCCTATGTCTAGGAGTTGCATTAAATCTTGCAAAGTATGAAAAAATATATTTCCCCGAAAAAGGTTTCAATTTTTTTAGTTATTTACCGTATTTTTCCTCAAGGACGAATGCCAGGAAACTTCAGGCACTTGTAGTCCTCAGATATCATCGGGACGTTTATCACCTTCATCCCATCGGTGTCTTGTTCGGAATGGTCTGTATGCGATTGTTGGATGTTGGTTAATGCTGTCTCGGTGGTGGCCCCGGCTCCGGCTCATCCGGGAGGCTCTTCATGTCCTTGTTTGCTCAAAACAGTATGTGTGATGCTGATAGGTCGCGGTTCTGTAAAGCCGCCCGGGCGGCGAGATCCCTCGTAAACGTTCTTCCAGCGGGGAAGGTAAAACTGAAAGAAATAAAGAATAGGAAGTAGTTATCTAGGGTACTCATTTCTTTTACCAAAAAAAAAAAACTAAATTTTATTACTTATGCATAAGGAAACATAGGAATATCACTTTAAATTATGAAAATTATACACCAAAAACTTTTTAAAGTTATAAAGCAATAGGTTAAATTAGTAAAAATATTGATAACATTGAAAAAAATTTGATATAGTAAATTGCAATTCTGTATGTATGTTACAGTGCTCAAATCTTTATGCCTCCGGCTTCAAAAACATGGAACTTACTACCTAATTTAAGTTGGTATATGCTTTAACCCGTTCAGAGCTGAATTTGTATGGGTATGTAAGTAATCCTCATGTAAAATCATCAGTGGTCTCTGAGTTTAAAATCAATTTTAAAAAAAAGTCGAACAGTAGTGGTTAAAATCCATTTTAGGTAGTTTATTATGCTGTTTAGAGTTAATATGGATGAAGAAATCGCCATGTTCTTTTTAAAAAAAGCATTAAACACACAAAATAGCATTTATGTTCTTGTATAAACTTGTATGAAGGTTTTCACACCTAGTTGTAGGACTCTTAGAGGATTTAAAAAAAGCTTAATCAAATGAATTCTTCGTGAGCATAGTTTTTGGCAACTGCATAAATAGATTAGATTAGATTAGATTTATTTGCCACAGACATTGTACAATGTATTAGCAATAACAATAGACACAAATGAGATAGAATATACAAGTACACATTTCACCAGATAATGTCATTGAAGTCCTTGACACTGTACAGGGTGTTTGACATCAGGTTAGATTTAATTTTCCTTTTAAAAGCTACATATGATAACTCCTTAATTTTGTTCGGCAATGAATTAAATAATCTGAGGGCAACATATTCAAAACTTTTCTGGGTGGTGCTGAATTTACATTTATTTATATATAAGTTTTCTTTGTTTCTGGTAGAGTAGCTATGGACAGTAGAGCATTTATTATACAAGTGTGCATTCTTTTTTATATAGAGAAGACAGCTCAAAACAAACACTGATGGTAATGTAAGTATATTAAGTTCTGTAAAGAGTGGTTTGCAGGATGTTGTAGGCGATGCTCTAGAGATAATTCTTATTGCTCTTTTCTGCAAGATGAATATTTTGTTGGCATAAGGATGTCCTTCCCACAATAGGACTCCATAACTGAGATGGCTGTGTATATGGGCATGATACACTAGCAAGAGTGACTTAGAATCTATGTTATGAGTTAATACTCTCAACATAAATAGACCTCTACTTATTTTCTTGGCAACATGGTCAATGTGAGAATGCCACTCCAAATTAGTTTGGATATATAATCCTAAAAATCTTACAGGATTCCTTAGTAGGCTATTGGAGCGTTGAAGATTAATTGTCAATTCAACAGTCTTACTAGCATTAAGACTCAGGTTATTAGCATCACACCATTTAGTAATGTCAGAAGAAGCATTGTCAATACAGATGGAGTCATTTCTGTCACATGATACAAGTGCTATATCATCAGCAAAAAGATAGGTAGTGAGACAGTTCTCCTGTACTGTAGAGGGAAGATCGTTAATATATTATAAAAAGGACAGGACCCATGACAGTGCCTTGAGGTACACCATACTCTACCAGCTTATAATCTGATACATTATCATTAAAGAGAACAGATTGATACCTATTACTCAAATATGAACGCATAAGTTCTAAGCTAGATTCGCTGAAACCATAATAAACAAGTTTATGGATTAATATGTCATGGGAAACTGTATCAAAAGCCTTGGATAGATCAAAAAAATGGCTTACAACATGATCACCCTTCTCGATGCCTTCAAAACATTTTTTAATAAATGCAAGTACAGCTTCAATAGTACTTTGTCCCATTCTAAATCCATATTGTGAGGGTGTAAATATAGAGTTGTTTTCAAAATACATGGTTATTTGTTTGTTTAGTAATATTTCAAAGACCTTTGATAGTACTGGTATTATACTTATAGGCCTATAGTTTCCATAATCGGATTTACTCCCTTTCTTATGAACAGGGATAATTTTGACAACTTTAAAAGCATTAGGAAAGTACCCCTTCTCAATGCAGTTGTTAAATATATGGGTTACAGGTTCACAAATATAAACAGATGCTAATTTCAAGATTTTAGAGTTTAAGCCATATATATCAAGACATGAACTATTACTTAAATTTAGTATGACAGAGTAAACATCTTCAACACGTACATGTTTAAATAGGAAACTGATCTGAGGCTTGGATAAGTTGTTCATGAGATTCATTGGATCTAAATCACTTGGTATGTTGTTGACAATGTCATGAACTTTGTCAATAAAATAAGAATTAAAATTTTCAGCGTCTAGGTCAATATTTGGAGTAGAACTCCTATCACTCTTGTTTAGCAAATCATTAATAATTGACCAAGTAGATTTAGGTTTATTGATTGAAGCATTGATTTTATTAGAATAATAATTTATCTTACTGGCCTTAAGGGCTTTTTTATACTTTTTTTGTAATTCACTATATCTATCTTTATATTGTTTCTTGCCATTGTGTATGTACATTTTGTAATACAGAGTACATTCTTCTTTTAATTTATGGAGACAACGAGCGCAGATGACTTCATTTTAGTGTTGTTATTCATTCACACTTGTTGTGCATTTTCTATTGTAAGAGGCCTAGTTTTATTAATGATACTAAATGACATAAAAGTTTATTGGAGCCAAAATATTTAAGTGTTGGTAGCTGCTATTTACAATCCATAAAAAACACTACGTTTTTAATCGGCAAGCATGAACAGGAAGTCATGAGTTGTGACGTCTATTATATTAGACAGTTGTATGTTAGTATAGGGGATTGTAAACGTCGGCAACCTATTTCAATCGTCTAGCAAAAAGTTGGGAGAGTATGCTCCCCGAAGGACAGATCGGACAATCAACATACGGGGATTTTTTCTCGTAACTATCGTGACAGAATCTCGTATATAATTATTAATTAATTTTTGGTCACTGTGCACGTGTGTACCGATTGATTTTATTTTTATTTGAAATAGTTTGTGTTTTTATTTAATGTATTTTGTATCCATTTCCGAACTACCCCCGATCAAGAGCATGTGCTCATTCGGTTAGCATCTTAATGGAAAAATGCGGAAAAATTGTATACAAACATCTCATGTGTAACATTTATTCACGGCAATAAACCAACTTTCAACTGATTACCATTTTAAACAATTTCAAGTAGAAGCTCCCATAATAAGCAAGAACATTAAGAATTTTTCAGTTCGAAAATTTGAATGACTTGTTTATTGTTATAGTAATTGAAAATATTATTTAGATAACAGAATATCCTCAATTTTTTCATTACACATGTCATTGTGGGGCTTGAACCCACTTTTTGTGGTTTACGGTTAAAAAATTACCTTTTTATAATATGGGATGCACGCAAGCTGGTGCTGGTAGAGATAAAATAGTGGAATGTCATCTGTTTTGAATTTATCTTAACAGGATTTATGCTTGCTTTAGCTCGTCACACACGGTGAAGTGTGCGTCAGAGACAGCGTCTTAGCAATTTCTCTGAAAATATCAGATAATGGAGCAGGTAATCTGGAGCGAGGAGGGAGATTTTCTTCACGGTCGTGCAGTAAAGCTCCGTGTGTAAATTTTCGCTTTCATTAAGATCTATTCCTCTTGAAACTGGATATGTATTGTTCTACAAATTGCAAACTCGTGTTTTCAGTCAACAAAATTATTTTATTCCATAAAGCAGAAACTGTACCGATCTTTCTTTCAGCGTTGATTTGTGAGATTGTTCATCCATAATTCCTTGCATAACATGAGTAGTATCTTCAAGTCTTGTTTCTCTAGTTGTGTCTTTTTTTGGTGTTCATAAAAAACTTTTATCTATCTTAACTAATAAAATTATCAACACTAACGCCAGAAGAACTGATAAGATTCTAACGGTTTTATTGAGCTTAACGAATGTTTCTTGTCGTTTCGGACTCGAGTCCGTAAGTCGAGAAATAGTGACTATCTTATGACAAGAAACGTGTGTTAAAAAGCAAAATGAAGATATCTCAGAAAAGTATCTGCAAAATCACTAAATTAGTGATCAGTATATAGCGTAAATATATTTCAGTAAGATGGACTTTTTAAGGGTAATCACAGGGAGAGAGGTTCCATCTGGCCCCGTGAGTGGAACTCTGGCTAATTCTGTTGATAGAGCATCAGCTCAGAAAGTCAAAGTCAAGAGTTTGAATCCCGGTCTCAGAAGAATTACTCGTTACATTTTATCTAACATGCTTTCTTGTGAAAGCAAATACTATCACATTTTCCTTTTCAGAAACATAATAATAATAATAAGCGGCCTTTCAAAAAAGTGAATTATTTTACATGACTGAGGCATTATAAATATTTAATTTTTGTTAGTATATTAATAATATTATTATCTTATTATTTTGTTCTTATTATTGGTATTATTGTAGTATTAATATAACATTAAAAGTGAAAAAGAATCAGAGAATCAAAATAATGTTATTCAAGAACTTTAGTATAAACTTACCTCTTATAAACAGGATGAATGCGCCGCTTTGTTAATATTTATAATACCGCTGCTAACACCGTATGTGATATGTTATATTTTTTTAAGCGATTTTGGGGGTAGGGAGGGGTACTGCAAACTGTGGCAGTATGAGAGAGTTTGGAGCGCATAGTGAGACTATAGAGTGCAAAATTAGGGCGGTGAAATATTGGTTACAACTTATGCTGGGGGATCAGTCTCTAATTAGAGCAATATGTTATCAAGTACAGCTAAGAATAGGAGGAAATACGTGGGCTTCCAAATTAAGAAAGGGATTAGAAACAATTGGGATGGGATACGTTTGGATGGATGGGCAGGGAAATAGGAGAAGTGTGTGGAGGAAGGTGTAGAACCGTTTGAAGGATATTGATAGACAACAGACAAATGCACAATGTCGGACTATGGTTTCACTTGAATTACAATCGCGGTTAAAATTGGAGTGGGGGAAGGAGCAATACATAGGAAAAGGATCTAAAGTCAGTAAACTAGGCCTCGCTTGGATTAGACTCGGTGCGTGGAGAATGATTAAGATCACAGATGAAAACGGAATGAGAGTTTGTCCATTATGTAAGGAGGAAGAATCATGGTTTCATATTTTGGCGAATTGTGAAGGTTTGGAAAATTGGAGGGAAAAATATTTACCATTATCTTTTATGGAATCAAATAGGGAGCAACGGAAATGTTTGGAGTTACTGACGGGAAAAAACGTTGAGGAAGGCATTGGGAAGTTTTTATTGAAGGCGAGACAGCTCAGGCATAATGAATAGAATGAGAAAGTGTGATGACTTCGCCGCTAATACAATGGTAGGTATAGGGAGAGCGGCGGTCCACCGAAACACTGGCAGCACCTTCGTTTGCGTTTCAACTTCTCAATGCTGCGTCATGATAGTTTGGCATCTTATGATTAAACTCGCAATCTTTAATTAACCCTTGGTCCTATTTCTGTGAAATTTGTGCAGAAATAATCTGCACAACACAGTCCTTCTGATGGTTAAAACAGAAACTTAAAAAATGCGGACATAAATGTTTTTATTTCATTATATAAACATCACCAATTACACAAAATTCATGGAGGGTGAAACGGAATTTGACTATGCGACAATTTTTTTCATTTTTGTGTCCCGTAAAAACTTCAAGCGAGAAAGTTTTAGGGAAATATTTCAACTTTATTTTAAATTCAGTACCACCTTTATATCTTGAATGGTTTACGAGTAATTGAGTGGTAATTATTCCGGGCGCTCAGCTCTCTGAATGATGTGGGACGATCGTGAAATGTTGAGGGTGAAGCAAATTTGACTATGCGACATTTATTATTTTATTTTTGTGTCCAGAAAGAGATTAAGGGTGTAAGGTTTAGTGAAATATTTGGATCTTATTATAAATTGAGTACCACCTATATATCTATAATGGTTAACGAGTAATAGTAAATACTCTAAAGCTAAAGCTATCAGAATGGTATTGAGGTATTAGCAGGCAACTTTTCCATAAAATACCAGCAATAACGTAAAAAAATTTACATAATTTATTCGTGGTCTCAATAATAATACCATATTAACTAACTACTTGTACCCATACTGCAAGATTGACCCGCTGAGGAAGGGAGTGAATGAAGCTTTTTTCTAACTTAGTAAGTCTGCACTACTTTTATTTATGCATTTATTGTATTATTTATTTATCATATTTTCTGTTCACTTATGTTAGTAATTTTTATGTATAATTATCATAACAAATGTCTTATTAGTTTAATATCTTGTTCCTTTTTTTAATAATATAATTTAACAACATAAGATGCACATAATTTACAGCGAACGGCGAATGGTCGAGGGTTTGAGCAAATAGCGGGCTGTAGTTAAGGCAAGAGGATTTAATTTGTTTATGAAAAAATCAGGGAAAATGCTTTGAAATATTGTGTGATATATGTAGAATGCGTTGCAAAACAATTTTTGCGTATGTGCGTCTTTATCGGATGTTGAAACGCCAATTTTAAAGATCACGCGCCCTATTTTTGTAGTGCTGCTTATGAAATTTTCCGTGCCCTGCAATTCACAAACCACCCCTTAGTTTATATTATCTCTGTTCACATAATTTGTACACATATCTACACTTTTGACCGTGTTTCACCTACATAACTTACCCCATACAGCCAGGAGAAAATTAATATTATTATAAATAATATTTCTATTAATACAATATTAATACAAATTAATACTCAGTAATATTCTATACAATGTAATATTAATATTAATTTATAAAATATCCCTTAGCTGTTTTCTACCCTAATTATACGTTGTTATTTCCATACAAATGTACATTCTTTAACAAATTCTCATCAAATTATACTAACATACCATCTACCCTATTTTCTAGGCAATAAAATATTAGATCAAATCATCCCTTAGCTGTTTCATACCTATATTATATAATTGTTCATTGCTTGTGAACATCTTCGATTTTTTGAAAGATGTGGAACGAAATGTTACGGTCAAGCTTCTTGGAATCTGAGAAATTACTGTTACACACGGCCATGTTTATTTTTGGAGATGAGATCTTCCAAGACGTGTAAAGCAGCCCGAAAATTGTCAGAAGTATCTAACAATTCAATTTAGATAAGGCGAGTCATTTTGAAATAGATTAATGTATTATTTTGTTTAATAATGTTTGCAATTTTTCCTATACCGCCCGTAGTAATCTTGCTCCCGCGACTCACAAGCAGAGTAACTGCTACCTAGCGGCGGAACCAGTGAACTACCTCAGTCATCACACTTTCTCCTCTATTCATTATGGCTCAGGTTTGAAAAAGCGACAAATTGGAGAGCGGGTGTGGAGGGTGAGTAATAGATTTTGTTTGTTTGTGTTATTTTGTATTTATATTATTTGTTCTTTTTTTGTGTGTGTGTTTTTGCGTAAGCATGTACGGTCCATGCGGACCCATGCGATTGTTTGCATTGGAATTTGTAAAAAGTTAATTATTGTAATAAACACTTATGATATGATATGATGGTATATGTTACAGTTGCGTTGCACAAACAATGAAGCACAGATGTTTTAGAAGGGATTGCAAGCAAAAGAACTTTATTTATATTACATATAATAATACATAATGTACTCGATTATCGTTTTTATCAAAGATGATGATTCAGTGTTCTGTCTTTGTGAATTTACATACAAACAATTGCGCATAAAACGAAAGCGATAAAATGGTACTATAAAATTATGAGGATAGACTCACATTCCACATATTCTTATGCTGGATTAGTCACTTATTCACTAGCTAAAAAGTCATGAAACTGATGGTTAAATTATACACAAAAGTCGAAAGAAGTAAAGGTTTGGTCACATTTGATCTACTTTAATGACCGAACAATTTTAAGTGAAATATTTTTATACTGAAGGTTTTGTTCGTAAGAAGTAGAAAATAGTCAGAAAAAGCTGATTGTTTTTAAATATTTTATTTCATTTATCATTTAATGAAATTCAAGCCAGAGTGTTATATGTAACGATTAGGGTGCGCTACTTTTAAAAAATGTTCTTTTGAATAAATCATGTAACCGTAAATACAATCGCTAGATTCTTATATGATAAATGACAACTATATGGCATCCACACACCTATATGATATGCTGTAGACATTTTATTGATGTACGGTACTCCATAAATGAGTAGGTGTACGATAATTTTAATTACCAAGTTTCCTTTATGTAGTTCATTTTCACAGAATGTTGGTAGCACTGGAAATGGTAAACTATATATTCGCATGAAAATGTGAAAGTCCTCTAACCCCGTAGGGAAAGGCTAATTTCGAGCGAGCAGGAATTAAAACCAGAGCTTTGGAGCATGAAATCGTGTTGCAGAAATTGGGTTAACCACACATAGATACCATGAGCAAATTTTCAGGAATAGAATTTCAATTTGTCTGATCGTACAAATTAATATGCACACAATGAATACTGGTCGATCTCGGCAAAACGTGATTAAAATACTGATGCTCCTGTACGAACATGAAGTAGCCTAATTTTATTATGATTCGGTTGTGCAGCCCATTAACTTACACACTAGTTTTAGAGATTCAATTCTCTATTGTTATTTTTTTTATCATAGGCAATCCCATGGGAATTTACGAGTTTATCGATAGATTCGCGACTGATGAAACTCGTCAACTCGTGTTGGATTTATTAAGACTATTCCAAGAATAAAACTGTAACGGATTATACAAATAATAATTACTTTCGTGCTTTGTTGTATAAAATCAAAACTAACAGCTGCGAGATCATGGCATACTATGAATCAACCATCCATGAATCGATTCGAGTTACCATGTTGTGACCAGTGCTACCAATGGCCCATATAAGACATAGTAAACTTCATTCAGGTAAGCTAACAGCAGAACAGAATAAAAGCATACCAACTGGCTTGCACCGAATAGAAATCGTGTTTTAATCAATGTAAATTTATATTATTTCAATTTCCAAACAAGCTATGTTGTATAAAATAATCTGTTTTCGTGCTGCTTTAATGGCAGCTTGTTACGTATTAATCTCTGAACATTGATGCTCACGTGTCTAGTAGTAAGGAGCCTCGTGATTCCTACAAGAATATTGTAAGATAAACGGCTGTGGTTGGTCTATATCCGAGGAATTGCTAAAAGTTATTGGTCAATATCAAACACGCAGCTTAAGAGAGGAATAGTAATTTAAACATTACAAGCTTGATTCTCTCTCAGTCAGGGCTAAGACTTATAAGTAAAGCATATTTTAAAGGGTAATTGTGTATTATTATTATTATTATTACTATTATTATTATTATTATTATTATTATTATTATTATTATTATTATTATTATAACATAATATCTTTGCATGTCACAAGGGTGAGGAATCAAATAAATGGAATTTTAAGGTTTCACATTTTGCATATTATTAATGCACAGATCTATTTTGTTCGAAAGTACAAATATTGGGATCATCTTGGATAAAAAATAATGTCACATTGTTACGTTTTAAAGGGACCGACCTGTGAAAGTATCCAAAAATGGCACAAAAATAATGTTTGTTTTTTTTTTGCAGATAATTAACGCCAATTTTTGGTTAATTGAAGACTACAACATATTTTAACTTAGGAGCATTTATATGTCCGTAATGTGACTTTTTAAGGGTCCTGCGCACGTGCTGATATAGTTTCAGTCATTTTCAGAATAATGCTGGAAGGGGATTAGTTTATTTTCCAGGCTATTACTCTAAGAGTCTAAGGAAATCGTTCTTTCAGCCTGCATAAGGAGCGGACAGTTTTAAAGGAAAAAAATTTATCTCAATTTTAAAATTTATTCTTCTCAACAACCGCCCTCCCACACACACACACACACATACACACACACATACATTTCAACATTCAATCACAATGCTCCTTGCATATAAACTTTTAATCAGTTACTTTTAAATTTTCTACAATCACCCTAGACATATCAGCAAATAAAACTAACTAAATTAATTTTTATTAAATACAATTGTTCTCTTATAAAATATCGTTGATGATTTAAACTTAAAAAATAAGTAAAATAATTAACTATTTCTTCCTAAAGAAAAATGCTCAATTCTATTACAAAGTAAGTAGTAACTGTTTTGGCTTGTAATGCCTGAAGGCCTACATCAAATTGGCGAACTCCTTCCGGAAATTTGAAAAATGCATCACAAGGTCTTTTTTCCATTAAACCTATTTAATATGACGATTTGTTATCAAAACACAATAAATTTACAGTTCTGAAAGTTTTAGGATTTATTGTGGTAAATACTTCCAGAATCAGGTAAAAAAAATGAAGGTAATAAATAATCTGTTTCTAAATTGTGGTACAATTAGGCAGTCACCTAATGATGGGACAACGAATTCCAAAGGGGAGGGACTGACTGATTTGTTCCTGTAAAGCCGCGTTCACACCTGTGCAACGTTGCATGCGCACAAGAGGCTTGCGCCTGGCAGGTGGAGTTGCAAGCCGGGGCATGCAACGGTGCAGGGTGAGGCATGCGTGGAATCTGTGCGCACGGACCTCCTTGCGCCGGTGGACGTAGGCGCAAGTAGCTCCCCATTTGAAACGGGGAGCTATGTGCAACAGTCGTGCGTCTTCCAAGGCTCTGCTCTGATTTTTCATTATGGCGGAGTGGTTTAAGGAAAAGAATATTGAGTTCGTGGAGGATTATCGGTCGTATCCGTGCTTGTGGATGGCTAGCTCCCCGGACTACAAGGACAGGACAAAAGGGAGCGATTCCTTAAGCCGCGTTCACACCTGTGCAACGTTGCATGCGCACAAGAGGCTTGCGCCTGGCAGGTGGAGTTGCAAGCCGGGGCATGCAACGGTGCAGGGTGAGGCATGCGTGGAATCTGTGCGCACGGACCTCCTTGCGCCGGTGGACGTAGGCGCAAGTAGCTCCCCATTTGAAACGGGGAGCTATGTGCAACAGTCGTGCGTCTTCCAAGGCTCTGCTCTGATTTTTCATTATGGCGGAGTGGTTTAAGGAAAAGAATATTGAGTTCGTGGAGGATTATCGGTCGTATCCGTGCTTGTGGATGGCTAGCTCCCCGGACTACAAGGACAGGACAAAAGGGAGCGATTCCTTACAGTTTCTAAGGAACAAATACGCTTTGGGAACAACGAAAGCGGTGCTAAATAAAATAAAAAGCCTCCGATCATACTTTCGTAGAGTCCAGTAGAGTAGAGCAGTGGTATTATTTCAATGAATAACCCTTTTTAGGCTTTTTAAACAAACGAGTTTAGCCGTCTTCATAAAACATAATAATGGACACTAATAAGACACCGAAAATTGTTTATAATTTTGACAGAGTTATTCTAGTTCTCCCCCCCCCCCAAATAAGCAAGTAACTATTCCTTATATTGGCACTCGAAAAATAGCATAAACAATTGAGATATTTACCCTTTTCAATGCTCACTCAATTAACTTCCTATCTACTAAAATAAGTTGACTGAAATTGTTTCTATATATACATTTCAAAGTATTTCAGACTGCTCAAGTTTCATTTCCTGCGATAGTTACAATAAACAATAACACGTGTGAATTGATTCAACCGAGGGAAGAACGGAGGTCAATGATAACAACGTTGCTTTTGTTTTGGAAAGCAGAAGCCAAGGCCGACTTGGTTACATCAGTTAATATAAACACTGACTTAATGGTTTATTCCTTTGATGCCGCCTGCCCATGCAATGAAAAGCTGCACAAAACAAAGACAAACAACAAAGCGATAAATAGCCTACATTATTAATTTCAGTGCGTTGTATAAATTTATTTGCATTACATCTTTTCTTAAAATGCACTAATTCACATTTATTTATTTTCTTTTGTATTAATTGGAAAATCTATTTAAAAATAGTGTTTTTCTGCAAAAGTCCTCTTTAGCCCCTAGTCTAGTGGTTGCTGACTACGGACCCGCAAGTCTGGGTTCGAACCCCGGTACCTCCTCAAATTTTTCTGAGGTAGGGCCAACTGGAACGGGGTGCATTCAGTCTCGTGACACCAACCGAGGAGCTAATTCATAAAGAAGTAGCGGCTTCGGTTCAGTAAGCTATCAACAACTGCAGTAGGATTCGGCATGCTGACCACATGCCCTAGTCCTGCCAGCTACCTATTCAAAATGTGACAATTATTACGCTCATATTATTGGTAATTAATAATAAATAAAATTATATTTGGAAGAAAGCAGTTCGTTCGTTGAAAATGCCACTGTTCGAAATTGTACCTTCTGGTGATCAGAGTTGTTCCTACTGCGTATATTTTCGAACGATTTCTGGAAATGAAAGATTGATTGCCATGACCAATTTTACTGCTGTTTGACTTTCATATTTTTGTGAAATATTATCTCAAGCTCTAGGGACTGTCATGCAAACAGAGGCAAGATTTCCAACTCTTCTCAGATTCATTGATCTAACGAAGGCCTTGGTGAAATAATTGCTAAGTCCGTTAAGATAAAAATTATAGTTCATAAGGCGCTGAGATCTCAGATTCGTCTTACTGCGGTCTAATTTTTGGTCCCTCTCACTCTGAATACAAATAGGTACAGTCCTGGTTACCTTAACTATCAACTAAATTAGCATCAGAATTAAGGTATTCTTGCTACATGTAATCTGGCCAGTTCTGTAGTAAAACCTATAGAGGCCCACATATATTTTTTTTAATGGGACTTACTAGGCCTACGTTCCTTGGATGGAGAATCTCGGCGTCCGCTTACCAAGCTCGGATATTATTCAATCGCAAAACACATTTTCCTATATAGAAAATAATGCTAATCTCTTCAGTAAGATAAAACCGAAAACTTATCAGTAATAAAACTTTGGGTAAGTCGCAGATTTTGAGTAAGTTTCTTTGTATGAAAATTACAAATTGAGTCCAACCTTTTTATACAAAACATTAACTCTTTTAATCTTCCTAAACAATTTATTGATGCTTGTATAGTCATATTTGTTTATGTTGCACCTAATAGATTTGTTGTCGTTTATAACGAAAACTGCAGTGTATGAATTGCGAAAGAGAATTAAGCTATCTTTGTCTGAAAATAATAAGTAATAATATAAATTCTGTGCTTGATCACAAGCTTTGGCTCAGGTTAGATATCCAGTAAGGTCAGAATTTCATTTTAAGTGTTATGTGCATGTTTGCGGGTGAGTGAATGGATTTTGGAAGGAAGTTAACACCATCTCGGAATTTCTCATGTTTCTCTTGTTTCTTCTTCATTTTCTTCTTCTGCACTTCAGGGATGAGGCAGGGTTGCTTGTTCAGTCTTCACATTTATTTCCATATTTTCTTAGGACGTCTGAAATCTTATTTCTCGTTAGATTTAGATTTATCTATAATTAGTAAACGTCTTCTTCTTTGATAAGGGCCACATGCTACTTCAATTTTTCATTATTTACATTTTTTTTTTCGCTGATATTATATATGCTGAGCTCGGTACAGTACGTAAGTAAGTAACTCTGCCAGGCAAAATAAAACATAATAATAATAATTATTATTATTATTATTATCATTATTAATATTATCATTATTAAGTTATGTCTCCATTTTGTATGAGATCTCTTCTTGTTCAACCTTTAACATTTTGTAGCGATTTCATTTCTGCAGCTTGTTTTTAATTTGTCTTCTGTTTATTTATCCATGATTCTCTACCGTACATGAGAACTGGGGTTGCTATTGTTTTACAAAATTTTATTTTCGTATCTCTTCTCGTCATATTTTGCAATGTTTTACTCATAGTTCCACATATTTCCTGTAATTTGTTTATTTTATTTTCTATTTCTCTATCTATATCGAATATTATGTCATATCCCATGTATAGCGAACTTAATTGCTGTATTTTATTTTGAATGCAGATTTTCGATCGAACTAAGCACGTTCCTTGATGTTCCATTACCTTATATTTTATTGTTGGTATTTTGAATTATTGTAGAATTGGCTGCTTATTAGATTTAATTTATAAACAGGTCCTCTCCTTTCTTTTGTGATTATACAAAAGGATATTTTTAAATTACATCTAATACGCTGTCAATTGGTGATATACCGTATTTTACGGACCATAAGACGCACTTTTTTATCTTGAAAACAGAGCCTTGAAAGTTGGGTGCGTCTAATGGTCCGAAGTAAACAAAAAATTTAAAATATGGTAAATATTGCCAGAATATCATAGTTATAAACAAGGTGTTATAAACGATAAGATAGTTACAAATTTTGGCACAACTGTACATCAGTGCACTTGTCACAATCGTAAAATGTGGGTAGCTGGAAGGAAGGTATACTATGCGAAAAGAAAGAAATGAGTTATTTTATACGAAAGGAGTCGTCCCCGTCGGGTGGTTTGAATGAAGGCAACGACCTCTAAACAACCTTGTCCCGTTACATTTACGATATGGTGAACTGAGGGTTAGAGGGTGTAAAAGTATTTTCATTCTTTCATGAGAAATCAGTTCGGTGGTCTTGTGGTCTTGTGGTTAGCGTCGCTGACTACAGATCCGTCGACCCGGGTTCGATTCCCGGTACCTCCTCGGATTTTTCTGAGGTAGGGAGGTCTGGTAGGGGTGCACTCAGCCTCGTGATTCCAAATTGAGGAGCTACTTGATAGAGAAGTAGCGGCTCCGGTCATGAAAACCACCAATAACGGCCGTGGGTGTCGGCATGCTGACCACATGCCCCCCAATCCTGCCATCCGCCTACGGGAGATGACGCAGCGGTTGGGTGGTAGGCCAAGTCCCTCCAGGGATGTAGCGCCACGGAGTTTGTGTTTAGTTTAGTTAAAATTTACTCGATGCCACCTGTACAGAAGAGATTTTCGTACAACGCAGGTTTAAAGTTAGAAGTGATTTACACTGATTCCATTGTACAATGTTATAATTTGTTTATGAAATGAAGTATATTATTCCCTTTAAAATTTGTCGTTTAGAATAGCATTAATTTTTTTCCCCTTTAAATTTCCATTCTAAAATCAAGGTGCGTCTTATGGTCCGGAGCGTCTGATAGTCCGTAAAATACTAGTTGATGTGCGCGACAGTGATACCTCCGACCCGAGACGTGCAAGGGGAAGTGAACTTTAATTTTAAAATACACAAAATCACATTTGCTCTCCAGATGAATACTGTATATTACTACCTAGTGATGATTTTCATTCCTGTAGTTACTGTTCCCTTCAGCCATTATCAATTTAATATTATTAAGACGTAGGGATTGGTTGCAGGCAGATTATATTAGCATTTCAATGTGTAGGGAATTCCGTATGCTTTTTGTAAACAAGTATTCTACAGCTTCTCGAAGGTCGAGGTCAACTCTATGCAAATCCTGCCTTCAAGTCTGAGGAATCTAAAAGGCAGTGATTAAGTAAGAACGTGCCAGTGTGAAGGTCGGAATGTCAGGCTGAACAAAACGTGGATATCAAACCAAAGAAGCTAATTCAGTACTCTTTTTTCATCCTTCCAATATCAAATATCCATATGTTACTCATTGACAGTACACAAATCATGTAATAATGAATTTAACAGATTGTGAGATATTCAATATATATATATATATATATATATATATATATATATAGACTATCCGGCAAAGTATACAATGCCTAGGCAATGTATAAAATATCAATCATTTCATACTTTGACGTTCGATTTTAGGCATGCTATACATTCTATAGAATGCCGGATTTCACACATTGCCGGTTATATATATATATATATATATATATATATATATATGAATATGAATATATATAACCAGGGAAATTTTAGTTCAATTCAACCATCATAATTCATTACGGACAAAATACAAACACATTGTAAAATCTTCTGTGGCATATAATTTCGTAAAGATGCCCCATTAGTATATGAACTAAAATACTTTAAGCTATGTAACAGAGGAATTATAGAAAGCCAGCATTAACAGAATATTCTCATAATATTTTCTCTGTTGAGTAATTTCTTTGTCTCTACTTTTTCACAAGTTAAAGATGTTATCAACTGGATTTTTTCTGTGACTGTCGATGTAAAATGTTATAAATATTGTACGGTTTTCACGAAGTCACTTTTTCTCATCAAGAGCTCTGTATCTAGTAGCATTCTTCTTTTATAAAATAGTAATATTCTTTACACTCCTTGCAGGTATCATTATCATTATCACCATCATCATTATCATCCAACCCACTTGAAATTACCATCTGTTTTGATGATCTTTTTTACGTTTTCTGGGGCTTTTATGAGAACTGTTCTTGTCTAGCCTTCATATTTTCATCACTGGTCAAAATCTGTCTTCTTGTCTATTGATACTTTCGTTTTGAATTGTAAGTGTAGGTTGTTCCGAAAGGATTTCGTTAGAATTTCCGAAATGGATGAGTGATAATTGCTGACAAATGAAATATTTTTCGAGCAGGAAAGCAGCTAAAAGGAATCTAAATTTGACAATGAAGACTGTGGTCGTTATAAAGTATCGTTAAATTCCTACCAATTTGAATGAATTTAATGAAAAAGTAGGACATCTCTACCCATTCGGCGTTGGGGCATCTTCTCTGATCCTTGAGCAAAGAGGCCGCAGGCCCATCACATGACTCCAGCAATTTTAATACAAAAAAACAATGTACGAAAAAGGCGTTCTTTCAACATACTAGTGAATAATCATGACACGGGACCCACGGTTTATGGACCTTCCCAGGGTTCATCTACACCACTGAGGTCAATTTATCAAAATTAAATTCTTTAAAGGATACTTCCTAAATGTGTCTATTTTTACACAAACAAATTTAATGTTACTCGTTTTTCGTTAAAGTTTTGTTTCGTGTGCTAGTTTTGTCCCTTCACAAATGACGCCGTTTTCCCTTGCACATAAGGAAGGCACGAATACTATTGGTTACAAGACAGCTAATGACCATCACAATTAGTAAGTTAAATTACTGTAGGCCTATGGGCTTAGAATTGCTTTTATTATTGATTTTCATTTTAGAAACTACTGTGGCTAGTGTTTAGGCTTACATCATTTTCAAGCCGACTGTTTAGCTCTGTAGAAGAGAAGAAGATATCAAAGAAATCGACCTATCGAACATATTCTAAATTGTAAGTACACTTTTAAAGAGCATGTATGGTAAACTTAACTACGTATCGGGCTAGTTTCTTAAAGTGGAGATAGGGTAATCCAATTTGTAAAGGTACGATTGGCATCATATTCTGTTTCTAGGTTTATTTTGCTTTGATCTTTAAGGGATTCTGTATCATGAAATTTAGTCAATTAAATAAAAAGTCGACATCTATTTCGAGGCAAACATAAATACACGTCAAACAACAGTTGTGGTAACAGAGCGAGGCGGTTAAACTTTACAAACTCGTGGTTGCAAACTACCAGTGGCGGATCGTGGGTGTAGGAACAGGGTGTTGCACTATTGTACGGTAATTATAATTCCTTTATTGCAACCAATGGCCATAGTATGATGAATAGAGCTCTGATGGAATATGTGGCAGGGGAAACAGAAGTACCCCGAGAAAACCTGCCCCGACCCCATTTTGTCCACCACAAATTCCACATGGATCCACCAAGATTCGATCCCGGGTCCCAGCGGTGGAAGGCGAGCAATGTAACCACTCAGTCATGGGGGGGGGGGGGTTGGTTTTACAGGAATTAAATACATAACCTGATAATGTATAAATAGTCGCTTTGCTCGTTCGGGGCTAAACGTTCAAACTCCCAGTGGGGCTCTGCCTCTCTGTGTGGTTCTAAGAAAAAGTTTTTTTTTTTTTTTTTTTTTTTAACTGACACTTTATAGAAGAGATACATTAATTGCATTTAGACTGCCGTAGCCCATAATAACTACTTAGCCATACTAAACCTTAAAAAAAACTGTGGAACGACTTTAAGATTTTTCTGGGGTAAACATTTAAAATTTAGAACATTCTGGAATTTTCTCGTCGGTTACACGCTAAAAGCTATAAGTCTGTCAAATTTCAGATTTCTAGCTCATGGGTAAGTGGTTAAACATTAGGTTGGGTTCGTTCCCCGGTACTTAGTCGAATTTTTCTGAAGTAGGGAGGTCAGCCTCCTGATACAAATTGAGGAGATACTTGATTGAGAAGTAGGATGTCGGATAGTAGGCCTAGTTCCTCTAGGGATGTAGAGCCAGGGAGTTTAGTTTAGTATCTAATAGATAGATGAAATTAGCAATATAGGTTTCACCACAAAGTGACTGCATTGGCAATTAGCATCTCTGTGAGGGACTTCATAGTTCATAGCTCGCGCCCTAACTTGCTTGCAGACAGCAGCCGACGCGACGTACTCTAGCGGTCGTTCGCAGAGTGAAAGCGACAACGAAAACCTTTAAACCCCGGGCGGGTTACCACCAAGTCAAGCCTCTCGCACCCGTTACTAGCCGGCAAGAAGAGGCTGCAAGTTGTGGCTTTTCTAATGCGACAACCCCGCGCATTTAAATGCTTAAATGATTTAAACTTGTTAAATATCGCGTGAAGCGTGTTTATAGATAATAAAAACCTACCACAAGGACGATTTCGAAGTAGTTTAATAGTAGGCATATGCAGTACTATAATAAAAAAAAATTAAAATATTCTTTACATTAAAAACTGGTCGTTGTGCAACACTGCAACATGATCAGAGGCCGCCACTGCAAACTACGGTAGCTGATGTTATTGGAAACTGTGAGGTTATACTAGCAATTGAATTACCGTTGTACATCGCTTTATACGAGAAACTGTCATATAATATGTTACACAGAAACCTCAAGAAACTTTTTATTGGTCACCACCGGCTGCTTGCAAAGTTTCTAAAGCAAACTAAAATGGCCCTGCATGTCTACAGGTTTACCGTACATCTTTCGTATCACTAAGATAGTTACCTGCCTTTAGTATAAAAGTAATAAAGCAAAAACAATCGTTACTTAGTATGTAATAGTTATTTTATTTTAGCTCTTCTTTAAAACTAAGAAACATTTTAAAGATACATGATGACACTGTCACTACTATAGTAAATAATTGAGTATTATGCAAGAGACGTACTCATTTAAGAGACATTAATTCATTAATAAAACTAAACGAACTACAGACCGGCGCATATATCTTTTTTATGAGAAAGGGAATGATAACCATCAATTAGGGACCGGGTTCTTCATACAAAGGAGAATAAATTCAGCCATTAAGAAAGTAGAATTTATTAACGATAGGCATTCTTGTGTTATTCTGAGAGAATGGTGGTGTGGCATCATAGTTATGTATGATCATGCACCAACAGAGGATAAAGAGAATGATGACAAGGACAGTTTCTATGAGAAAATAAAACGAATATTTGATCAGTTTCCGGCATATCACATGTAAATTATTCTAGAAGATTTTAATACGAAAGTAGGCAGAGAGGATATTTCTAAGCCCACGATTGGGAACGAAAGTCTCCACTTGTAACTGCAACGACAATGGGGTTAGATTAGTTATTGGGTTTTCGCCAGAGTTTCTAATCTGTAAAAAGCTAGATGAAGACCAAATTTAAAATGCTTACTGCGTCGAGATTTCGAATAGATTTGTCGTTCTAGAAGACATTGCTGAACCAGAAGCTAGGGATGATATGAATATCGATAAACCTGGGAAGCATTAAAGACAATATTAAAGTATCTACGAGAGAAAAATTAGGCCCGCTTGAACTGAAACCAAGTAAACAGTGGTTCGATGACGAGTGGATAATATTAGTAAATGCGAGAAAACAGGCGAAATTACAATGGTTACAGAACCCGAATGAAACTACTGTCGAAAATCTCAATAATGCTAAACGAGAAACCTCTAGAACCATTAGAACAGAGAAAAGAAACTATCTCAAAGACAAAATAAATGAATTAGAGGGGAAAAAAAGTTAGGGACCCCTACAAGGGAATAAATGAGTTCAAGAAAGGTTTTCAACCTAGAATAAACATAATTAAGGACAATGATGGCACTATACTCGCAGCTCCTAATAAAATTTTGAATAGATGGAAACAATTTTTCAATCAATTACATGAAAATTGAGATATCCAAAGTGCAGAAAGCGAAATATTCATAGCAGAGCCGTTGGTTGCTGAACCGAGCCTAAAAGAAGTAGAAACAGCTAGGCCTATAGGCACACTAATAAAAAAACACGAATCTCCAAGCGTTTACCGAATTCCATCAGAATTATTTAAGGCAAGTGGGGATAGATTAAACTCAGAGATCCATAAACTCAATCTTATGTTTTGGAAAAAGGAAGAATTGCGAAAGGAATGGAAGTAAGTAAAGTTTTCACTATTCAGACCATGGAGGCCCAGAGGGTTCCAGGAGGTTGGGGCTCCAAGATTTTAGACATTCGGCACGTGAAGGTGGTAAGGTTGTCAGCCTTACGCACCGGCCGCCTTTACCCCCAGGATTGCTCCTGGTACTCATTTCTGTTAGAGGCTGAGTCGACCCCAGGGCCATAGGCCATAGTGCTACATAGGATTAGGCCATTTGAAAAACTTTAACGACCTCATCGGGGATCGAAACCGCGACCTTCAGGTTTGTAGCACAGCGCCTCAACCACTACACTACGGCGTACCCCGAAAGGAATGGAAAGAATCTATTATTATATCCATCCATAAAAAGGGAGATATGGCTAAATGTAGTAAATATATCGAGGAATTTCTATCCTATCAATATCATACAAAATGTTGTCTAATATACTTCTTTCAAGAAGTCATTGGAGATCACCAGTGTGGATTTAGAAGAAATAGATCAACCATAGGTCAAAAATTTCGTATTCACCAAATCTTGGAGAAAAAGTAGGAATAAATTTGTTCTCTAGCTATACATAGATTAAAAAATAACATATGATTCAGTATTGTACAATATCTCATTGAGTTTGGGATACCAAAGTAGTTAGCTCATCAAAATGTGTCTAAAAAAACCTATAGCAGAATCAAGATAGGGAAATTCATATAATATAGCTTTATCATAAAAAGGAGATGCACTATCGCCTTTACTTTTTAATTTCGCTTTAGAATATGCCATTAGGAAAGTTCAGGAAAACAAGACAGGCCTAGAATTAAATGGCAATTACCCTATTTTAGCTTATGCAGATGATATTTGTTGTTGGGCGATGGCATAAACACAATCGAGAAAAATGCAAAAGACTTTTCGATGTCTGCAGGAATGTTGAATTGGATATTAATGCAGATAAAACTAGGTATGTGCTCATGAAAAGTCAAAATAATATCCAAGTAAATATTACAATAGCCGGTAAATCGTTCGAACAAGTGCAGAAATTCAAATATCTGGGAGCAATAATTACAGACACAAATAATATTAAGGCAGAAGTTAAATGTAGACTCAAATCAGGAAATGCTTGTTTTTATGCGGTTCAGAAACTCTTATCCTCTCGTCTTCTGTCCAGAAATCTAAAAATAAAGATTTATAAGACTATTATCCTGCTGGTTGTATTATATGGATGTGAGACATGGCCGCCTACTGGTCGGGAAGAACAAAATCTGAGTGTGTTCGAAAACAGGGTGTTAGGAAAATATTTGGGCCTAAGATGGAAATGGGGATTGGAGAAAACTGCATAACGACGAGCTTCATGATCTGTACTCTTCACCAGATATAGTAAGGATAATTAAATCATGGAGGATGAAATGGGATGGACATGTTGAAAGACATGACAGTATTGACTGGGAGACCCGAAGGGAAAAGACCACCTGGAAGACCTAGACGTACGTGGGAGGACAATATTTGGATAGATTTAAGGGAAGTAGGATTTGCGAGGAATGGTTGGAGTTAGCACAGAATAGGGTTGAATGGCAGCAATGAACCTTGAGGGTTCCATAAAATAAATAAAGTTCCTGTAGCTTGCTTAGGAACTGCTTATTGTCGTTCAGTAAGTAGGCTAAGTTTTAAGTCCCTTGAGTTCAAAAATACAATTTTCAATAAGATCATGTGTGTGGGCGCTGTGTGACTGAATAGCTCGAGAATGAAAACAGGAATAAAAACAAAATTTCGGTTAGTCATTTTCTGGAGATATGACACGAAGAATGGCTACGAGCAAAAATAATACCAGCTTTCTTTGAACACGGATGGTCATTTAGTTAGGCTAACATTTTTACCGGGTCGAATAACTGGAAGCCACAAATTTGTAAAACCCTAAGGGCCTTGAAGGCTTTAAATACGCAACGAATTATTATAAAGAATACAAAGATTTTTACTAAAAGACTTTTGTACATATCCAAGTATAGCAAAACAAACTTATTTCTTTATTCCCAGTCCCCCGATAATTTACTTAAGGTTAGATAAGTATTAAGTAGTCCTCGCTTATTTTACCTTTTTATTAAATAAGACTTTTAATCCTAATTTTTTTTAATCCTAATTTTTTTAAATCCTAAGTAAATAATATAAGGGAATCTTGAAATAAGTTTTTTGTAATATATATATATATATATATATATGGTACCAATATACAGAGTGTTAATTAATAACACCGAAATATTTTACCTGTGTATAGAGGGGACATAGACAAGCAACTTTTATTAGGACATTTTTGCTCTATGACGTAAAATGTGTATGCTACAGGGCATTAAAGTCCTTAAAATTTGGTGCTCATAACTCAATAATTGAGCGAAATAGGGTTAAAATTTTCATTAAATTGACTTCATGCCTTCTTAGCGATCGATAAAAACCTGATACTTAACAATTCATCAACAGCTATACCATAATTTAGAATTTTCATAATCTGCAAAATTTACTGAATAATCACATGATTGCCCGCCACTGCATTATGTTTTTATTCCTAATTCCAAACCTAACAAAAATGTTTCGTTTGTCTTTTTTTCCCTCAGAGTTGTAAGATATCGATCGTCATTTTTTTACAATTTTCCCGACCACTGCACAATATTCACTGTTCCTTTGTTTCCCATCATTTCAAGTATTAGAAGACAGTGGCGTGCATATCCTTGGGATGTTTTATGTTATAACAGGAAGAATTGAATCCATAGAGCAAAAATCTCCTAATAAAAGTTGCTTGTCTATGTCCCCTCTATACACAGGTAAAATATTTCGGTGTTATTCATTAACACCCTGTATATAGAGTGTATTTGGAAAGTATATTTTTGATTTAAGTAAGACTGACTTAAAAAATATTGGGATGTGGTAGTATGTAAGTTACGTTTATGCAGCACCGATACTCATTCCTTACTACCCTGATATTCTATTAATTAAATGGTGCCAATATTCTGAAGACTTGGGTGTGATGCATGCGGAAATTGCAAGCACGTTCCTAACATTTGAGTTGTGCTGCGTGGTGACACCTCACTCCGGTATGTAGCACTGTACACTGGATATTCTTGATGTAGCCTAGTCCATAAGCATGTGTTTTAATGTGCTTAGACATTCCTGCATTACATTACACAGTGGAGTGCTTATAGTTAAAGTGATTCAGTTCATGTTTTCATTCTCGTACTAAGAATGCTGCGAAACTAAGATGGGAATAAAATAATAATAATTTTTTATTATTTAATGTATTATTTAATATTTATTATTTATAATAATTTTTATTATTGTTTAAATTTATATTTATTTAATTTATTGGGCCTTTTTAATATTTATAATTATTTTGTAATAATGTATTATTATTTAAAATAATCATTATTTAATTTACTATTTAATATTTATTATATTAATATTGTTATTATCATTATCATTATCATTATCATTAACGTTATCATTAACATTATTATTATTATTGTTATTGTTATTATTATTAAATTACAGCCTCTGGACAGAACTCCTAGGTCCTTTCACGTCCAAGTAATACCGTAATTCTCTGCTAGGGTTGTGAGGGGATGGGCTTACCACAAGTCCTTCTGCTCTCTCTCTCCGAAAATAAGCGTAACCAAATAAGTCTACGTACCGAAACCCACGTGGGGGCTACAAGAATGTACGAATACGGATATGACTACCAAACTTTTAACAACAATTTAAAAGTGGATTAAGAATTACTTAAATATTAAACAGCTTATGAGAACAATATTAAGATATTATTATTATTATTATTATTATTATTATTATTATTATTATTATTATTTATACTAGTATTACATACATGCAAGAAGATTAGAATAACAACAGATATAAAATGTATATAAAGAAGAAGAATACCTAATACAAACATTCATATAAACTAAACTAAACTAAACTAAACTCCGAGGCGCTACATCCCTGGAGGGATTTGGCCTACCACCCTACAGCTGCGTCATCTACCATAGGCAGATGGCAGGATTGGAGGGCATATGATAAACATTCATATGAGTTACTAAAATGCGTCAAGTCTAAACAAAGACAGGTCTAAGAGATATTTCCTTGCTTTTATTATAAATTTCTTTACCGCTTGTTAACTTCAATTACGTGGGGAATTTCTTGAATATTGATTAAGGAACATACTTATGTGTAGGACCCGGAAGTTTACAACAAATCATACTTTTTAATAATGCACTCTTACATGCTACTGTTGAAATGTGTACAAAATATGAAAGAAATAACACAAAATAGATGGTTTCATTTTGCAAATTGTTGCATATTTTGTTAGTTTTGCGATAATGTATCCTATCTGCATCGTATTAAAGTGTTTATGTTTTTTATTAATGTGCCACATTTTAACTGAATTTTTCTGGCAGATTTTAATAATGTGCATGTCTTCATTAATTCAAACATTTACAGACATTTGGCTAAGAGAAAGTTTTAAGAACTGATTGTACAATAATTGACAGTACATAGCTTAATATTTCCGGAACTGTTTGTATAACATTAAACCAACGTTTAACTTAATTAGTTTTCAATTTACTACAATTTGTTGCTTGAACTTTTTCTACGAAGTTTCATAATTTAATTTAAACTACTACTACTGTTTCTTCGATCATTTAAATCGGGGAAGACGAGGTTAAAAATGTGTGTCCACGCTATATTTGCCTATCAGAAAATTTGAAACCCGTTTTAATATAGTAACTCGAGATTTTAACTTGTTGGTAGTCATTCATGGTTGTACAATAATAGATTGACAGTGGGTTGTTTATTTTATTTTTTCCTTTCATTAGTGCTATGAAGTTTTATATAAGTATCACAATGATTTTTTAAATAGCCTATGTAAAAAAATTATTGGATAAGCAGCATTAAAACTCGAAGTTGAATTTTGCATGAAAAACACTCATAATAGTTATTGGTTTCGGATTGATGGTCCCAAGCCTGATAAATGGTAGGGGAAATGTTAATTAAACGAGAGCCGAAACGGCCGATCATATTCTTAAAGCGAGAGCCGAAATGACCATTTTCAGTCGAACAACGAGAGTCGATACGACCTCGTCCATCCTCGAAATACCATTTAACAGCGCCGAGAACGTTACAAATTATATTAAGATCTTGGCTATTAACCTTGTCAAATAATTGACTGAAACTGGGTTTATAAACTACTTGAGCAGAAGCTAAATGGTTTTATTTAGTGAGCATGAAATTTGGGGATAACTACGAGGAGTATAGAGTCACTTCACATTGCATCATTTAATTAGGCCTATTAGCGAATGCCATTGAGGAAGAGGAAGTTAAGTTGCTGCTTTTAAGTCTAAAATAAATTAAAAGTTTTATAACAGTTGTAAAAAATATAAATGGCTATATCCTATAAATGTTATGGAATTTCTTAACTTTAATGCAGAGCTTCTAGCAAATTGAGCATTTTCCCCAAATGTTCAAATTACAAGAAAATATTTTCCATAATTTATACTGTACCCATCGACAACACCAATAGCTCTGTTTCTACATACTCCAGATCACTTTTTTTATAAAGCATATGTAGCGTTCCAAAGCGTTCTGTCCTTGTGTTGCATAATTATGCGACAGAAATCTGCGCACGCTCAAGAGGTCAGAGGATTACTCACCGATATGTACCTCAACAGGAAGAAAGGAGATTAGGCCTACTCTAAGAAATCTCTTTAGGGTTGTAGTTGAGTTAGTAAAGAAATAATTTTATAAACAAACCTGCTTTGAGAAAATTACCCCCACTGGAAGTTTATAAATATAAATTATGGGGAAATCCTGAACAAACCAGTGTCAACGAAGAACTTTAGCTTACTTGGAAATTAAATTCATGGGGCTAAAGCGGCCGTATGAGTTTCCTATGCTTAATTCCCCATATATATTTAAATAATTTGTAATATTTTACCTCGTAAAAGTAATCAATATTATACATGTTCAATGTTATTTCAATGTATCAAGGAGTTACATAATCTACAGTAACCTTCTTCGTTTGAGATCATGTAATTCATTTCGCAGAATAGTTGAAAATGGACCCATCTATAACCATCCATAGAGTAAGCAGCATGGCCAACTCTGACCTTTCTACAGATCAATGTGACCAATTATAACACATCAGCCTTCCTGCCAATTCATAGTTTCACATAAATGAATAGCAGGTTACACGAAGAAATTCTCAGCGGTATTAATACTAATGAGCAAATACTAAATTTTGCGAATGTACAGTCTAGTGCACGAAAAACGTCCGATGCTTCTGGTCTCTTCTAGTGTTTTCCTTTTTTAAAAGTTGGCAACGAATATCCTTATCTGTGTTATACACCTGGCCTGGGTGAGCCAATCTCTTATTGGTTTGAATTAAAGTCCGACAACACGCATCAGCCTATGAACAATGCTCAGGCCTAGGTGAGCGGTGAAATGGGCTGGAGTATGGAAACATTTACTCTGAGTGGCTAGAAGACTTGCGTCATAACGATTGTCCGGGCTACCCCTTATCAGTCCGACTCTAAATGGTTTTATGTCAAAATTCTGGCACCCAAACATTAACCTATGAACAGATGTAGGTTTCAGGTTCAGGAGCGAAGGAAAGAGGGAATAAGATAAGCATTAGGTGAAGGGTTAGCTTCTTCTGCATATCCGTCAACGCGAAAAAATATATGGGCAGGGGTGGGAAGTGGGCCTGGCCGGTTACCTATTCCCTATAAACATAAACTACTGCGCATTATATCAGAAAGATTCCGTGCACTCGAGTGTACCGGATTCCAATTCCAAAGGCCAAATCTCATATTGCTATTGAACTTGTGTTAGCTTATATAACTTGTTTCAACCTCACTCCATTGTTCACTAGAACAGCGAGTATTCATCTGGGAATACCGAACAAAGCTTACCATTTGTCCCATACCACCTTTTGGTGATCCCGACCTCCCAAAGCGTCTGATATTTGTGCGTCAAATTATTCTGTTTCATGTGGGAATATTGACATCAACTAACGGACGGGATGTCTATCATTGTGCAGCCTCATTGTTTTATGCAACACTGCTAGGAAGGGAGCTTTCTGTCGTTTGTCAGAATAAATTCGACGTCATTTAGTTAACCCAGAGAATTTCATTTTTACGAGAAAAAGATTCAGCTATATGTTCTATATTATTATTATTATTATTATTATTATTATTATAGATTTTTTAATCAGCATTTTAATTGGTCAGATCATGCAGAATTATGTTTTAAAAAAATACTTCTCTTGTAAGTGCGCTACATAGGTTGAGACAAGTTTCACCGGAACACTGTCTAAAATAATTATACTTTAATTTACTCCTATTTAATTTATAGGTTTCCAATGTGAGGATGAACTTTTGGCTACATTATCAGATCTAAACAAACATTACCAAGTAGAGCTTTAAGAGCCTTCTATACTTCCATCTATTTACAATGGCATTAAATTATATCGTTATTCGGCCATGCTTCTAATTAGAGAACTTTTCAAATCCCAGCCATGTGATGTGCATAAGTTTATTTTAAAAATCACGCATCATAATATTTATCTTATCTTTAATGATGATATTCACAACTAATTCACTAGAAGTTGTAATTTTATACATTTACCACAAAATACCTCGGTCGAATATGGCACTGAAGGATTTGGTTATTCCCTTTGCAAGAATTAAAATTAGGCTACCTAAAACTAAACTCCGTGGCGCTACATCCCTGGAGGGACTTGGCCTACCACCCGACCGCTGCGTCATCTCCCGTAGGCAGATGGCAGGATTGGGGGGCATGTGGTCAGCATGCCGACACCCACGGCCGTTAATGGTGGTTTTCTTGACCGGAGAAATTAGGCTACCACAGGAGATAAAACCATTTAAAATATAAATACTTTTTATTCCAAGGCCAAATTTTATTTCCATTCATAACTACTTTCATGATTCTTATGTTTCTATTTTTACTATTACATTTTAACTTCTGTGATAATCTTAATACAATCTTTCAATATACGAGGGATGGAGCATAAGTCATGGCAACTGTTTTTTTCTTAAAGTAAAACGATGGTACCAAAAGCTCTATGTCACAAGTGAGTGTGGCATCTCTAGTATATGGACACATTTGTGATGTACGGTTATACGAATAGAGTCGATGATAAGGCAGAATGGATATGCCAAGATGTGAAGAGCATTCTTAAAAAGAATCACTATCCAAGGAAGAAATGATAGAGAATACCACAAGAAGCTGACGTTAGATTTGGGGAATAATGCCCATCCGTACCGCACTTTAAAGGAACTTGAAAGGAACATGGAGTGGGTGTATGTGGTTTCAGGGTTCCAATTACCGCAATACATTAGAGTGGCACGATGCAGTCGCGTATGGATGATTATGGGTGTCTGTTTTCTTCACTGTCACAAATCTAGTATCTATTACCTTCATTACACATACATTCCATACCCTGCACTTTCATTTGTATGTTTCAAAATTTTTAAATGGTACCACATTTTCAAATGAAAAAATAGTTGCCATGACTTATGACCCAACCCTCGCATTATTTTCAATAATTATACTTTCTAATTCTTAGTAAATACATTGTTGTTATCTATGTATTATACTGTATGAGTATGGTTATGAGTATTATTGCTCGTTGGGGTTTCATTGATGAATAAATAAATAAAATAAAAATACCACTTCTTTTGGTAGTGTAGAGGTAGCTTGCCCTTGCCTGTGTGCGGTCCTGTAAGGCCCTAGCGGCGTAGACCCCATAAACGTCTCTACAACGGGAGAGGTTAAACTAAGGTAAAGAGAGAGAGAGAGAGAGAGAGAGAGAGAGAGAGAGAGAGAGAGAGAGAAAGAGAAAAGATAATATAGAATCATTCATAATTGAAATCCAAAACGTTGAGCTGTCAATTAAGACAAATTCGTTAGAACGAATTACAAAATACACTTTTACATATATACAGGGACGCTGAGAATCAAAATTATTTCGTAATAGTTATGCCAATTTTAATTAATGTAGCTTGCAATGGTATGAAGCTAAAGCAATCAACAGAATTATTACCGCATGATAATGACCTCAGTTTTATGCACTTAGTTTAAATTTATAACAGAAACTGTGACATTATCGGTGAGAGCGGAGATTCAAATGACAGGTTAGGTACAGTATATGGAAATTCTGACAATGAGCTTCGCGCGTTATATGAGTGTGAATATCAATATTCAATTAAGAGGAAACTGGAATGTCAGTGCACATAAAAAGACTGAAATGAAATCTAAGCTTATATTTAAAGCACACATGCTATTTAAAAGTAATAATTCGAACCTCAACTCTATAGAATACCGAGGGAATATGCTTCACAAATGGGTTACTGTCGAGATAAACCCAACAAAATAACCAAATACATGAAAATGTTCGTTATTTAGCTAGAAATCTTGAACGGAAAATATCGTCATGATTTAGTGTCATAAGAGTGTCTTAATTACCGTGATAGGCCAGTTGCGTACGACTGTTTTTGTTAGAAATAATGTTTAACTTTTGATATCTTAGAATACAAACGGAGACTGCTCGCGGCTGCCGTTCGCAAACAGCTGTTAGTAATTTCTCGTAATTCTTGTCTTCTACGATAGATGGCAGCTGATGACGTGCGGTCAATTCGAAGCTGCAGCTTTGCAGTTTTCTTGAAACCAATGGATTATTAAATCTCGAAATGAATGCAGTATAATATTAAAATTTACATGAACAGAATTTAATTTATTTTAAATATAATTCATTTATCAAGCAGATACATTTTATTGCTTTCACGGCTTTAAGAACATTCCATGTTCCAAAAATATCGATACCACAACAGCGTTGACACATCATATAATAAGCGTATTATAGTAAGTCTATGGTTGAACAAAAATATTGGTATGCAGTACCTACTTTCAGTAAAATGCTAATTATTTACTGTTCTTAGGTTTCAAACAAAATGCTACTCTACCTGGTAATAGTAGGGAAAGTGTCTGAAGAAAAGCAAACAAATTGAACGAGACCAATTGTGTTGTTTCTATGTATTAGTATGTCGAGAGCATAGAGGCTACGTTACACATGTTAAACCCGTGTTTATCGCAAACCGTAAATTCAGGTCAGGATTGTTTGTTACTAACAAACGGTACACATTGCACCCAGTGTTACTGTACACATTGCCTACGTCAAGATCTCGATGGAGCTGTATTCTAATTGTGCAACCAACAGAGGCCAAAGACATTGTTTCCATTCTCTATAAGGCCGTATACTGCATACTTGTTACAAAACTGTTTTGCACCTGACCCTGAAAGAACATATCAACTCAGCAGTCAATAACCCACACAAACGGCCTAGCTGGAGGTTAGGATGTACGTACAAATGAACGAATGATCGGATAGCCTATAAAAAAAAAGTGAGCCATGGTAAATCCCCACACTTTGGGTAACAATGAGAACGAGCGTGATCTTCACCCGTGCACGTATGCAAGAAAGAAATGCACATCCCCTCCCATATTTTTCAGCTATCCACAGATGACTTCAACACCGTCCCACTTCAAAAAAGCGAATGCATGGGATGATGGCCACGAGTGATAGAAGATTTGAAACGGGCCACACAGAACAATACCACATTATTTCAGAGCTCTCTTAACTTAAAAATAAAATCAGGTAAACTAATATAACAAAGTGCCAGTATGTTTTTGTTGAATCAATTATATTTGCAATTATGATATGCAGAAAATAAGTTTTTCTAATCACATTAAAATAGACCAGCGTCAGCAGAACTACATATTTGTAATTCCTTGACAATCGCTCACTCACATAAAATAAAATTAAAAAAATCCATGTCAAATCGGCCGGCTCCGGGATTTGATCCGGGGGCCTCCAGAATACGAGTCCAAGACGTTACCATTTAGCCAACTCAGTAAGTTTGACGGTGTCGTTTGATAAGCATAAGTGAAGGAATAGTGTTAACTGTCAAATTATACCGCTAGACAAAATTTAAAAACATGTGACCTTTAATTAGTCGTTACTCTGGTACCGTTCAACCGATTAGATCGAAAATTAATAGGCTTCTTGTCATGGACGCTATAAATGTGTATACCACGTTTCATGAAAATCCGATAAAGCATATTTGAGTTATGGGGCCTTTTGTTACATAATACCATAATAATGCACTAAATTGGGCATTATTCCGGTACCGGCCAACCGATTTGGTCCAATATCAACAGACGTCTTCCCATGGACATTATAAATGTGTCTACTAAGTTTCATGAAAATCCGATAAAGCGTAGGCTATTTGAGTTATGGCGCTTTTAAATAAAAACAGTAAATTGGGTTTGACGCCGGTACCGGTGAACCGATTTGGTTCAATAACAATAGGGTTCTTCCCATGGACATTATAAATGCGTATACCAAGTTTCATGAAAATCCGATAAAGCGTATTTGAGTTATGGCGCGTACAGACACACGGACAGACAGACGGACGGACAGACATTTTTCGTCCCCCACACACAATCTCATACCATACTGGCACTTAATAAAACGGGCTAGTTATGCAGTAGCCTACGAGCATAGCGAAATGTTAACTCAGGTTCGCCTGTCAGTGCATCATATTTTGACTATATGCAATTGCAGAAATTACTCCAGATTTTGAAAATATTGTCACTCTTACAGAAAATGAAGTTTATTAATTTTAGGTAATACGAGTATATAACTAATTTACTGTACTTCCCTGTGTTCAAGTAATAGTGAAGAATTCCAATACCAATTCAACCAATTTACCAGTCCGTCAATGTCATGAGTTGAAGGAGCCGAGAAATACCTCCAGTCAGTAAGTATTGTTATACTCATTAAGTTCATAGTGGATCTGGCGTAGGTTATATTATACCCATCTCTGTTTTTGGAAAACATCAGCCTGTCGCTTAATACCACTAAATAACTACACAGGGATATTAGCTACAGCCAGTATCTCAGGCACGCTCCCAGATTCCTCACTAATATGACTGAGTAGTTCATTCCGGTGGCATGAAAGATTGGTTTGAAGGCCCGCTTATGCCTACAGCATTAATGCAATCATGATGAGACGGTTTAAAAAAATGTGATTGGAAAACTAAGGGCCATTCATATTACTTTCCATTTATAATTTCCGGCACGTATCATCCGGAGCGGACCATATCCGCACGAGATTCTCGGACAGAACACGGACGGTAGGCCGACACCATACCAATCAAGTTTAGGACGAGTATCATGCATGTTGATATAACTTATGTTGAAAACAATATATGTCTGATAACATGAAAGTTCGACGAATGTCGTGCATGATATGATGCTGTCTAGGAAAAAAGAAGTAATCCTGCCAGAAAGAAAAGATTATTTGGATAACATTGTATATCATAGGCCTATTTGTGATTGTGATATGTGATTTATGATAAACAAAGGTTAAATACAGGACGATAAACACAGCATCGAATAAGCAGGAATGTGAACAACAAGCGATTTTCTTGATCCACATGTGCCGTTTGTTCCCGGCACTGTGTTTTTCTAATATATTTGTATGCTTTTACTTACGTTAAATTCTTTTCTGCTAAAGTTAGGTTATTGCTTATTTCTTGTTACTTCTGCTACGTACACATTTTTGCTTTGTTTACGTTTGTGCAGTTCTCCCTTCATTTGTTTTCTGAGCGCGTTTCTGTAGTTTGCCCTTCTGGCCTGTGTTTAGCTTTGGTTTTCTGTTCTCTCTCTTTTTGCTGTAGCGGGTACTATTTGAGAGGGCGTTTCCGGAGGGGGGAGTTTTCGTGTTCCGAGCGTGGATGACGAGTCAGTGAGTTGGGTCCGATCTGTCAAGAGCTACGTTTGGATTGTCTTGGGTAGAAGCGCTCTGCCATTCTCCGGGTGAGGAAATGTTCCCCAAGCTGTATGCAAGTGCCTAGCGTACATCGTCTCCTTGCATCTGAAATCTCCGGTACACCGTGGAGTTGGGGGCCTTGCCTGCGAGGGCTGGTGGATGCCTCTTGAGCTGCCTTCTACGCCATGTAACTCTTAGTCATCATCTTTTCTATTTATTATGCAGGTATGTTCTTGTTGTTTTGATTAGTTTTCATGCTTCGTTATCTTTCGGGTAAATTTTCGTACGAAGGGAAGACTGCCAAACATTACCAAACTTACTTAAAGCCTGCTTCACAGGATGTATATGCATAAATCCTATTTCTCAAGTAACTTGTTCTTAACAGCCACCCCATTAACTGGAATTTTGTAAATTTTAATAATAAATTGTTACTGTTGCTCTTATTTTTGAATTTTGTGTGAAACCCCTAGTCTCCTAAGCTACCCATCTTTCAACAGAATTGAATGTTGCACCCTCTTGGGTATTTAGCCCCTGAAGCACGTTACAAAGTGGTAGCATAGCTAGTCGATCTACGATTTTTCAGTATTTTGGCCCTCCTTTTTGCCGCAGTTTTTCAACATTTTCTTTGGCTTTTCTGGCTGTATTTTAGGACGCCTGCTACCACGTTACAAAGTGGTAGCAGATCGCACTCGGTCGCGTTTTTGCTCCTTTTATGGGGTTTTTTCTTTTGCAATTTGTGTGGGGTTTTCACATAGTTTTCTGGGGTTTTTCACATAATTTTTTCTTGGGGCAATTTCAATATTTTACTATCATGGTAGAACAGAATAGTACTCACGATCACCCAAATGCCGATGGGCTAAATTTTACAGTCAGGGCGGCTGAGGTCCCTCATCCGTTTCGGCGACTTGTAGAAGAATTCCAAATCACGGAACCTGTTTCTCCGGAGGAGATTTTTCTATTCTTGAAAGTTTTTCTCAAATTTTGTCGCCAGGCTCTGGCTTATGGAGTACCTTTCACAAGCGTATTGCATTGTATTTATCCGCGAGTTAAGGGACGAGTGGCAGAGGCCGTCCTGGACGCTGCTAATGCTGGTTTCCATTTACAAGAGTTTCATGCGCTCTTCCTGCACGAATCTATGCCAGATCGTGTTAGGAATGAATTAATGCAGCGTTATTATTTTCGTGCTCAAAGCCCAGGCGAAAGCTTCGCCGATTTCGCGGAAGACATTGAAATCGCTGCGGAAATTCTGCAAGTTCCTTATACTGAACGGCAGTCGGTAGGGGTAGCTTTGGCAGGGGCCGAATTACCTGAAGTCAGGGCCCTTTTATTATGTCAAGATCCTCCCAGTAATTGGCTGCAAATTAGAGGCATATTGCCCCGATTACAGGACATTTTTGCGGCTAGGGCTAATGTGGTTCCCTTAGAATCTAACAAACGGCCTCACAGTACTAGGAACGCTAGGGGAAAGCGCCGTTTCTGTACTTATTGCCGACGATCGGGACATCTTATAGATCAGTGCTGGGTTAAGCCAGCGAGCAACAGGCCCGTTCAGTCTAGGACGTTCCATCCAAGTAATTTGGGGTCTAATCGGCCCGGACAAAAGTATACGCAGCCTGTTCTTTTCTGTTCTGCCCCTAAATCTGGCGACGATATTCAAAAGCAGTCAAGGAGGGCTAATGGAGGCGGGACTCCACGTTCCCGGCGTGCTCCTGGTTCCAATAGCCCTGGGCTTAAACAGCGTGGTGAAAACGGTGGATGTTCACGTCAACCTTCAAATCAAAAGGATATAAATGCTAATAAACCTTGTGCCAACTGCAACATAATTGATCGGCAATTGGCTGTTGTTCGTAACCAGCTTGTAACTGCCACCCAACGCATACATACCTTGGAACAACAGTTGTTAGGTTTGAAGACAAATAATCAAGAACTTACAAATTCTAATTGCGATTTAACAAAGCAACTTCAGGAGTCTAACAATAAATTATTGGATCTTACTGAGCGATGCCGTCAGGACGCCGATCGTATGGCGGAATTACTCGCGATCGAAGAGGGTTTAAACAAGGATATAGCCAAAATGGCTGAAACTAATAATATTCAAAAACTTAAGATCGCTGAGTTGCAAAGCCAAAAAGATCAATGGTCTAATCGCGCCACTCTTGGCTCTGTTACTGGAAGTTGTACAACTAGTGTAGATAATCCTAGTCTTAAAAAGGAAAACCGTAGGCTTCTTGAAAAAATTCGTTCTATTTCCGAGCGTTTGAGCGAAAGGGAAGAACGTATAAATGTCCTAACTGTAATTCGTGAAGAGTTAACTATAGAGTCCATCCAACAGCGCGATAAAATAGCTAACTTAGAAAAAAGGAACGCCATTTTGGAAAGTGAATTTCTTTCCCGAAATAAGACATCCAGTGTTTCCACCAAGAAAGGTCGTGGTCCATGTCGTACGGGTGAGGCCAAAGAACTTGAGAGTTTCCCGGTCAAAACTCAAAAGGCTGATTCATCGTCCAGCCCTTGTGACCTCACCTGTGTGGCAACTTGTGATGCTCCAGACACCATCGGTGGTTCTGCCCTATAGTTTGGGGAAAATTTTTCTTAACAATGCTTTAGCCGTTAATAGCCTATCATTCTAACCTAACCGATTTCGCGTTTAGGGTTTATATTCTCAGGGGTCTTCATGTGTGGGCATGGAGATATGGGAGCCGACGTTCCCAAGTGGCCCGAGTCAAGTTAGGCGGGGATTTTTATCTTCTTTCTTAGGGTTTTTTCTTCTTTGGGGTTTCCTCTGTCGTCTTTTCTTTTCTACTCTGTCCTCTGTCTACCTTTCTATCTCATATTTTGCGTTGAGTCTAAATTTGTCTTGTTTTACATTTGGGGTATGTATAAAAAAAAAGGGGTTTTTGGCATTTTTCAAGTAGTATAAAATTTTCTGGGTTTAAAAAAAAAAACAATATATATAGATATTTTGTATCTGGTAGGGGTTTCTTCTCTTCTTTCTCTCTGCTGTATTTCTTCTTTCCCTTATCTTTTCTCTCTTCCTCCTATCTAGCCCCTCTGTTTCTACTAAAACATGAATAAGCGAATTTTGACTAAAGTTTTTTTTTGTGTCCCGTTTTTAAGGGTGTTCATTTGTAAAATAAATAAATATATAAATGTTGCTATTATTATATTCTTAGAATTTTTGCATTCGCGTATTCATGTTTGGTGTTTGCTGTTGAGAGTCATGAGCTCGTTACTATTTAAAATTTTTGCCTTGTCTTGGATATGGGTTTCACCGTTAGGGATGTAAAAATATATAGTCTTTCATTGTTGTTCTTTTAGGACAAATAGGCCTATGTATGTCTATGGCTACATTTATTTCGAAAAGTTAGTTACATCATTCTCATTATTATACATATTTTCTTTTCATATTTTCCTGCTAGCGCCGGTTTTCCCTTTGTAGTGTGGCTCTGCGCTGTTGTTGTCCCTTAGTTGGTTTTGTTTGGCTGTATCTCTTCGTTCCTTTTTTTTGGTCTCTGCATACCTGCTGTTTAGTTTTCTTCCTGTAAATATAAAGTATAACATTAAAATCAGTTTAATTTTTTTTGCTTAGTTCTTTTTTATGATATGATTTTTCATTTTCAAAATTTTTTCTGTTTATTTTTGCATATACTTAGTGAATTATTACATTATTGTGTTTTACTGATTACAGTGTACTAATCTCTATTATCCAAAACCTCTATCTAACGTAAAGCATTGTCCGACCTGCCTTTCAAAAAGTTTTTTTCTTGCCGCTTTCAAAGTTTGCTATTGAACCTTCTCTGGTTCGTTTTCTGCGGCTAATCTATACTTGTGCAAAAAAAAAAAAGGATAGAAAGAAGATGATGACTCAAAACTAGAAGATTTTAGAGACTGGTTATCTCTAGTCAACTCAAAATAAAGGAATTTATGATTTCACTGGTTTTACAAGTTATCTTAACTAATTTAATTAGTATTAAACTAATGCCAGTGTTGAAATCTAATCTATGTTGTCTTTTCAAATGCTTCTCTTGATTATCAGTTTTTTTATATATAAACTGGTATTTCTTTGTTCTTTCAATTTTCTATTGCTTTCGTTGGCGGTGCTTTTGCCGTTGTTTTTGCCGGGTGTTTTTTGACTGCTTCATGGGAGGAGGCCCCTGCTTTCGGTTCGCGGCTTGTGGGGGTCTCTGCTAATTCCATGGAGGAGGTTGCATTTTCCCTTCTTTGTCCTCGGACGGCTGAGGAGTCTCCGGGAATTTTTCCCTAGCGGGGCGAGGACAATGGTTTTCGTTGCCGGGGTATTGAACCCCGAGGTTTTGGTTTTCTTATTTTTACAGACCCCCGTACGGCCCGAGAAATATTGTATGTGAGTGTGCTCCACTTCTAGATGGACCATCTGGGACATAAGAGAAAATCAAGATGTATCTTGAAAAATTATTCTAGAACGCCCTTCTGGATTCTACCTTTTCTCCAGCTCTACTCTTTGATGCTCCTTCCTAGAAGTCATGCTAGTCGTCTACAAGGCTATGCCTGAGAGTCAGTTCAGCTGGCTCTACTTCCTTCTCTTATTCTTACCTCTTTAGCTCCTGTCCAACGAAAACGCTCTATTCTTCATACTTTCTATTTCTTTCATCTTGCTGAAGTACCGGTACCTCCATTAACTCCTTCCTTCTCATTTTCTACATTTACTCCTTTTCTATCATTTTTCATTGTCATCATTCTTTCATTTTCACTCTACTAACTCTTTTCTCTTTCATCTTTATCTTTCATCTCTCTCCTTAAATTTCTTTTCATTTCATGAATTTGAATAAAAAAAAATAACTCTAGAAATGGGTAATAAAAAAAAAAGGAAATTTCTAGAATACTTTGATCGATACCCTTAAATAAAAAAAAAAAAAAAAAAAAACTCTCAAAATGCCTCAATCTAGAAACTTGAGATAACAAAATTCTATTTGTATTATTTGTCAATACAGATAATATTTATTGATTAAATTATTTATTAAATTATTTATTTATTTAATGTATTAAAATTGTATATAAATTTTACTTCCATTTGGAGAAGTTGTAAATAATGAAAATTTTGCCCTAAATTGTCAAAAAAAAAAAAACATAGGGTTTTATTAAAATATTGTAAAAAAAAAATTATTAGTCATTTTTATAGGCCTAGTTGCCTTGTAACACATTGTAAAATCTATTACTATTACTGTTACCCCTTCAGGGTTTTATTTTCGAATAGATTTTTCTAAAATGTCTAAATAGATGTTTACAAAATATATTGTATTCGAAATTTGGGGTGCCTGCTATTATAGATTTCTGAGAAAAAAAAAATGGAGGAAAGGATACTTTATAACAATTAATATATATATATATTTTTTTTTAATCCATAATTACTTTGTATTTCATCTTTGAATGGCTTTTTCCCCTTCAGGGACAATTTTGTTAGTTTAAAATGTGTACGTACCTTGTTTTTCACATTAGTTTTGTATTTTCAGATTGTTCTGTGCTTGGGTGTGTGGCCCTCCTCTATGGCCCAGATTCTATGTTTCTGCCGAGCTTGTCACCTTACTGTTTTGGGCCACCCTCTACTCTGCTGTTCTGATGGCACGCTGGGGACGCCTAGCGCTGTTCTTCTGAAACCAGATATAGCCAAGCCTATTATCAATACTGCTGCTGAAATCTACTCATCTGCTGCTCAACTCTAATAATTAGTTTAATCTACTTACCAGTCTACAACAATGACAACAGCTACAACAGAAGAAATCCCCGTCACCACCTACTGGATCTACACTACTATAATACAAACTACTGGTTAATTTTTTCTACACAATGTACAGACTACATGGTGTTATGGTGCAGTTGTTTTGGGCTAAGCTAATTAAGACTCTGGTTTTTCTTATGAATTTTGCTGAAGTTGTGAGGTGTGGACCCTATTTATTTTTGATGGTGAACATTTTATGCTCATTCTGGCAGGTATAACTATATTTTCCCAAATGGACGAATTTTTGCAAGAAAAGACTTTTGCTCAAAAAAAAAATTTGCAAAATTTTTTTTTTCTCCTGGGCCGGCGAGGATGTGCCGTTTGTTCCCGGCACTGTGTTTTTCTAATATATTTGTATGCTTTTACTTACGTTAAATTCTTTTCTGCTAAAGTTAGGTTATTGCTTATTTCTTGTTACTTCTGCTACGTACACATTTTTGCTTTGTTTACGTTTGTGCAGTTCTCCCTTCATTTGTTTTCTGAGCGCGTTTCTGTAGTTTGCCCTTCTGGCCTGTGTTTAGCTTTGGTTTTCTGTTCTCTCTCTTTTTGCTGTAGCGGGTACTATTTGAGAGGGCGTTTCCGGAGGGGGGAGTTTTCGTGTTCCGAGCGTGGATGACGAGTCAGTGAGTTGGGTCCGATCTGTCAAGAGCTACGTTTGGATTGTCTTGGGTAGAAGCGCTCTGCCATTCTCCGGGTGAGGAAATGTTCCCCAAGCTGTATGCAAGTGCCTAGCGTACATCGTCTCCTTGCATCTGAAATCTCCGGTACACCGTGGAGTTGGGGGCCTTGCCTGCGAGGGCTGGTGGATGCCTCTTGAGCTGCCTTCTACGCCATGTAACTCTTAGTCATCATCTTTTCTATTTATTATGCAGGTATGTTCTTGTTGTTTTGATTAGTTTTCATGCTTCGTTATCTTTCGGGTAAATTTTCGTACGAAGGGAAGACTGCCAAACATTACCAAACTTACTTAAAGCCTGCTTCACAGGATGTATATGCATAAATCCTATTTCTCAAGTAACTTGTTCTTAACAGCCACCCCATTAACTGGAATTTTGTAAATTTTAATAATAAATTGTTACTGTTGCTCTTATTTTTGAATTTTGTGTGAAACCCCTAGTCTCCTAAGCTACCCATCTTTCAACAGAATTGAATGTTGCACCCTCTTGGGTATTTAGCCCCTGAAGCACGTTACACACATTTCAATCCTTTGGCTTTGTCATAGAATGCCAACTCAAAATAACATGAAATACTATTTAATAAACTACATTAGCAGCTAATTCGTTTCTGCGGTTGGTAGTGTTGTAAAGGTTTAACGAAGTATTTCCTTTCTCTGCTGAAACGATAATATAATAAACTATCCTAAGTGCAACATTTACATTTTTACAATTCGTTTCTTTTATTTCATTCTCTTTTAAAGAAAGAGCAAATTTCGAATATCTATGTCAGGCCACCTATAAACACTACACACGGGGCCACCCACGCAATGACATGAGACGCCATGGGGCATAAGCTTAAGGAACCAACCAGTTACAATTGTTGATATTACCTGAAAATGTTTCTCGTTGTTATGTAAGTTATGTGTGTAAGAATTGGTAAAAAAAAATCTACCAAAGAATATAGATTTTTTATAGAAATTATATAATAAGGGGAAAACAGCTAAGGGGCGGTTTTTCTTAATATTACTGTTGCATCGAATTTTCTCTAAAAATCTATTTTAAAAACCTGGTGACGAATAATTTGCAAACAAAGAACTCATTGGTATGTATCTCTTAGAGCATTTTGGAGTGGCCAACTATCATGTTTTTCCTAAAAATCCCTTGCTTTTACTTTATTTTAAGCAAAATCATCGGTTCAGCATTAAACAAGATCCACCTCGTATTTTTCGTCATGTAAACGTAATAATTTCTTGAAACATATTTTCGTACGGTGGTAAGTAGTAAAGAAAGGATTCTTTCATTAATGAATGATAAAAGAGCTGGAACACAAAATAAAAGCAATGTAGATATAACAAAGGCTGACTGTTAATATTCATAATTCCTTTGTAAAGAGTTTTTGCTTTGTAAAATCATAAGCAGCTTCACAAAAATAGGCACAAGTGAGGGAAGCTAGCAATAAATAGAAAGCAGTTTGCTAAACACAGTACGGAATTTCTCCCCGTTATATTAACTCATGTTCTGATTGCTTTAATTCATTTTTGTTGTGTAAGATTTATTTTTGTAAACAAATATGTTTTTAACATTGAAAAAAATCTGTCAAAGATTTAGATTTGTACAGATATAGGCCTCAAACAGGATTTGAAAACACATAAGGGGTGGTTTGTTCGAATATTAATGTTGTCTAAAATAATTCCTGATTCTAAAGATCTATGAGTAAAATGTTATATTATGCATTGTTGAATACATATAGAACTATATAAGTAAAATATTACTCATAAGGTTGACAAGAAGGAAAGGGGTGGCTTTTCTGGTTTTTAATGCTATCTATATTTTTTCTTAGTTGAAGATCAGTGTACAAAAGCCTTAAAATCGGTCAAAGTTTTGTATAGAGGTCATAACATACAGACACAAACATATATTACATATATTATGTTTCGTTAACAATACATTACATTATATATACATACCCACCCATACATGTTCAACTTTATAATATTAGATTAAGCCGGTTGCTTATTATAGGGGTGAGATGAATGTAGGCGGTTATTTCTCGAGGAAGAAATACAAATTTTTGTTTAGTCTCGGTTGTAGTTCAGTTTTCTTTATATAATCAGATGTATTATAATACAGTAAGAGTTAATCGTGCTGCAGTATCGTCTTAATTTCCAAATGAATCCCAGTTGATATGAGAAAGCCGGCTAGGAGGGATTCTGGAGATTAGAAGGTATATTCCCGAGCTCGCAGTCCCACGGGTCTCGTTCACAAGAGAGCAACCTGCAACGTAAATAATTCACCATGGCACAGAACTGCTCCGTACTCTTATTACTGTACTCAAACCGGTTCTCAAACGGGATAACTGACCAGAATGTGTTCCAACTGGAATCTCCAAATTTAATGGTCCTATTTGATAGTCTGAATCCATGAAATAGGTAAATTCAGGCTTGACTTACAAATCGCTATTTATTTTTATCAAACTTGAGTTTTACGCAATAGTCACAAAACCTTCAGCTCAGGGGACCGGAACCAAGGGGTTTAGATCCCTTGAGCTCCCTAGAAAATTTGAAAGTTAGCTGGGCTCCCTTTTATAGATTAACAGCCTTTATCCGATGGGCCCTTTGCTATAGTCAACTTGAAGTGTGGAAAACTGTAATCTTGGACACCCAAAAATTGACAATTTTTTCACATACATATCTCGTGAGTATTTTAGGCATTTTAAGAGAATAACTCAACAAAAGAAATTATTACTTTGCATAAACTCTTGAAAATTTCATAACAGAAATTTTCATAATTAATCATGAAAGAATAAATATTGGGGCACTTGCAATTATTATGAATTATGAATCAGTGACCAGTCCTGTATAGGGATGCGGAATTTTTACTATTCGAAAGTGTCTATCTTCACACTTTTATCGTTTATTTTCATCTCTTTCATTTTATCGCACCAACGTGTAGTTGCTTTTACGTAAATTTATAAGGACTGGATACCAAAAGATCTTCATATCTTGTTGGATAAAAAATAATTAAACATTGAACACATTATATAAGCTGCATATGAGCAAAAAGGAGATATGAAAATAGTGTACAATTTTATGTGCTGTGAAGCATTATAAACATCGTATAATACGTCTGAAATTTTAATGACATTAGTAGCAAAGCAAAAAATAAAATAAAACATTTTTATTTGTTACGGAAGCTTTGCGCTCTGTAATTCCTTTTACCGGAAACAACGTAATTAGGATCAATGTGCACTGGAGCTCAACTATCAATCATACTAGGGAATTCTAAAAGTTTTGGAAAAAATGAAGCGCTGAAAATACAAGTAGACCAAGTCCAACTTCGGTAAATTTCAGACCAAGTCTATCTATCGCGTCTCCAATTTGTTCCCTTTCATACTGCAAATAGACCATGTACAAAAGAAGTATTTTACCAGTTCCCCATAAATTGTGCGTAAAGACAAAATGCACATCCATATATAATGTAATAACTTTAACCCTTCATTACTAAGAATACTTTGAGAACATCGTCTATTTGTATTTTCAGCGCTTCAAATATAAAGAATATTTAGTAAGAAAAGTAAAATTAAAATAAATAGGATGTCAATGATTCCGCCTTTTTATTCCCTAAATTTTCACCACTGAAAATATTGCCCCGTGACAAAGGAATGCATTTCCTGTCCTTTTAATAAGCTTTTACATGTTTCAAGTACCGTATTTTACGGACCATAAGACGGACTTTACTTGAAAACAGAGCCTTGAAAGTTGAATGCATCTAATGGCCCGAAGTATACTAAAAAAATTAAAATTATGGTAGGCCTAAATATTGCCGGAATACCATAGTTATAATAAACAAGGTGTTGTAAACAATAAGATAGTTACAAATTTTGGTACATCATTGTACTTGTCACAATCGTAAAATGAGGTTAGTTGGGAGCCAGGTGTACAATGAGAAAAGAAAGGAATGTTGAGTTCTTTTATATGAAAGGAGTTGTCTCCGCCCGGGGGTTTAAATGGAGGCAATGGCCCTTAAACAGTCTTGTCCCGTTACAATTACTGTTTGCTGAATTGAGGGTTCGAGGGTGTAAAAGTATTTTCAGCCTTTCATGAGAAACCAGTTCAGTTGTTAAAATTTGTGCGATGCCATCCTTACAGAAGAGATTTTCGTGCAACGCAGGTTTTAACTTAGATGTGATTTACACTGATTCCATTATACAAGGTTATAATTTGTTTATAAAGTGAAGTATATTATTCCCTTTTTTTAAACTCGTTTAGGATCATGTAGAATTAAATTTCTTTTCCTTTAAATTTCCATTCTAAAATCAAGGTGCGTCTTATGGTCCGGAGCGTCTTATAGTCCGTAAAATACGGTAACCAGTTTATCCTTCCAGCCATTTAACATTATTCTTCCTGTATATCCTGATTTGTTAGTTCGATGGAATATCCTGTAAAACCTCGTGCATTCATTGCAGATCCATCCTATACTGGTCCATTGAACTCTGCCGATTTGCTTAAAGTAATAAGACTATCTTTTTCCGGGTCTGCTTCTGTTTTTCCTCCCTATACACGGTCCCACCGAGTGAACATGTATGATCGGCTTCTTTATAGTCTAGCCATTTTAAATTATCCCTGAGACTCCGAATTTGATTGTTTCAAATTATCTGTGCGGAACCATTTTCTTTTAAGTTATTGTCTTTTCAATGCCGTATAAAGTAATAGTGTCATAAATGTGTTTGATTTTATTTGATTGAAATAAATGCAAACATTTTTGTTCGATCATATTATAATACGTTTATTACATGTGAGTAACGGTATCATAATGACATCCATTACGAAATAGATTTTTGGCTTGGTATCGATTATTATATAGCACGGATAGGTCTTGAAACCTTAAGAGCAGCAAATGAAACAACATAATTAAAAACCTGTTTAAAAAAAATAGTTCTGTTCGTTTTAATGTTAAAATTATATTAAATTAAGTTAATTTCGTGTGCTTTTAAAGTGCGTCGTTTGACAAAGCATCAAGAGAAACCCTGCGGCCTGCCACCTTTCGGAAAAGGCGAGAACTGCTGAGAGCTGTTGACGGATAGTAGTTGCTTTCATCAATTACGAGGTATTCTAAAAACCCAAAACTTAAATATTTAATTATATTCGAAGAAACCCGACGTATGCAACTTAACCTATTATAGGTAATCACGATACTTATATGAAAATTATGTACTATAGTGTGGATTCGACTGTACCGAAATGAGAAGCAAAAACCAAAGAGGTATAAGTAGTACAATTCGGCCAACATGTTCCAAAGGTCATAAAATCAGTTTAAAATTAATATGAGAATAATACAATGTCCACTTCCCATACTTTACTTTTTAGTAGGTTCCATTAACCCCCCCCCCCCCATTCAGTCTCCTGATACGAAAAAAAACCCACCGAGTACTAGGGTTAATAGTAGTCTACGTCTCGCGTAATTGCTGTCTCCATCTGCTAGCAATCATTTATACCGAAATCCGAAACCAAAATTCTGGGTCTAACTGTCGATCAGCACAGATATTGATTTCCATTCTGTGTACTGAAGATAGAACATTAAGAAATAAAAAGCAATGTGTCCTTACACGCGTAATGGTAGAACATAGATTGCTTGAGGATGTTACTTTAGGATTACATTTTTGTAAGAAAGAGAAGAGAGAGAGAGAGAGAGAGAGATACTACAAAAAGTACTTCACATTCTTTTACAATTAGTTCATCGTCGGACAAGTTACTACTAAAGTCTGACCATTCAAAACAAGAAACCTGAAGTAAACAAAAACCAGTACATCTGTCTCACTCTAGATTCTAGAACGTAACTCATAATGTCTACGAGACAGATAGACATAATGGTTTTTGTTTATTTCAGGTTTCTTTTTTAGAACGGTCAGAGTACAGATTTGCAATGTTTGTACAGAGAACCGTTAGATTCACTAAGCATGTACTACAAGAGGAGGTTGGGTGGGTTTGTCACGCATGACAAATATAAGCTCATGTATAATCGAGTGAAGGTAAAAGTGAATTCATTTCATATCTTTTAAATAAAAACTAAACTAAACTCCGTGGCTCTACATCCCTGGAGGGACTTGGCCTACCACCCGACCGCTGCATCATCTCCCGTAGGCAGATGGGAGGATTGGGGGGCATGTGGTCAGCATGCCGACACCCACGGCCGTTAATGGTGGTTTTCTTGACCGGAGCCGCTACTTCTCTATCAAGTAGCTCCTCAATTTTGAATCACGAGGCTGAGTGCACCCCTGCCAGACCTCCCTACCTCAGAAAAATCCGAGGAGGTACCGGGAATCGAACCCGGGCCGACGGATCTGTAGTCAGCGACGCTAACCACAAGACCACGCCGGCGGACCTTTTAAATAAAAGAATGATCAAATAAATTATCTCCATTTTTATTGTACACATAAATGATTACTATTCATGTTTATGAACATTTTTATTACATTCATATAGACTGCAGTAGACCCACTAGAGGGGCTTTCTGTGAAGTGACTGTCCGTGCATAGTGACGTCATGCTAGGTACCTACATCTTCACTCTTTGCAAGCCTAGACATTACGTAACAACCAAAGTCCACAAGTCAATAGAGATGAGCTTGTATAGTAGGCGTGCAAATGTTTTAGACAGTGAGTTGGATAGGTGTTGTCCGGTTTAGAACCGGCCTCGCTCTTACGTAGAAACGAGTAATGCGCTAGAGTGAGACAGACATACTTATTTCATTCAGGGCCGGTTCAAGAGCGGACACTATCTACCCATTCCACTGTCTAAAACATTTGTGCTCCGATTATGCACTATGGTCGTACACTTTGCAAGTTTCGTTACATTGAATATGTGATTTAATCCCCCAAACATAGCTTATTTCATACTCTGAACATATAATGAAAGTAATAAATAGTATTAATTATATTTCTTATTCTTTCCAGGTATGTTTCTCAATCTGGAGCAAAATAATCAACCATCCTCATCAAAATGTGAGTTACTCCCCACGTTTGTAGAAACTTTGAGTTTATAGTTCACAGGATTGTGCTAAGAGAGAATGTGTACTTAACTAATTAACATCTCCATATCTTCTTGCCCTACTGTATGTCATCTTTAACGTCCAAAAGAAAGTGGCATTGCAAAGAAGAGCATGGTAAAAATCAATCTACCGGTTATAAACTGTGAAAGGTAAATATTCATTATTTAATTTTAATAAGAATAGTTACATGTTCTTATTCCATAACAACACGTTGTTTAATCTATATGATTATGTAATCCCTACTAGAAGCAACCTCCGCCACTCAGATCTTAGTTTTGTGTAAAATTATATTACATATCAACAACTTATCTTTGCACCCTTACTTAGGTTTTGCGTTGCTATCAGATGTACTGTACATTAATATAAAAATTGAACACTAATATTGTAGGCAAGCTTTATATGAGACAACCCATCGTACAATAAATATGCATGATGCTTAGTCTCCATTTGAGTCGATTAGTTCCAAAACTCAACATGTCCACAAATTTAAAAAAATGAGATAGTGCAAGTTCCTCAATGTTGGCAGTATCTTGTCTCGTATGGTACATTGTTTTGTTCCATATCTCATTTTATCCTAGAGTTATTAAGGCGGTCCAGGCAGCCCAGTAAAATATTCAAAGTTATAGTTAGCATAATTGTTAATTAATATAGTTTCAGTAGGATTCAATTACACATAATAATGATTAATTCGTCTTAACATAAAAATTACAGTAAAGGCAATTATTTTATTGATAATATTTTTTGTTGAGAATAAATTAACACTGTGGGTTAATTTATAATGCTTGAGGATGGCAAGCAGTGAAAGTATGTCGCTAAGTAGTTGGAAATTCCAGATCATAGATAACAATATACAGGCAGGTAAAGGCCTTGGATCCTCATAACATAGAAACTGGTGCACTGTCAACATTCTCAGAATGAGCCTTTGTTCTTAAAGTTCATTTCTAAGAGCTTTCCCGTTATGTTGGCTAGCAAGAGATTTTATATACTGATAGCAATGACGAACTTGTGCTCTGGGAAAACCTAGTGTGGTAAATGATTTGTAAAGTTAATATATTTCGCAGGTTGGGAAATAATATCGCGAACTTTAATGTTAGTTAAATGTCAATCCACCAATGGTAATTAGGGGTGGGGATGATAATAATTTGCCACCGAGGCTAGGTGTAGGCTGGGAAGAATAAGTGAGATACAGAGTGCTGTGACACCCGGTGGTGCACTCACCTATATTTTAGTATAGCAACGGGATCGTCTCATCACTTCGGCTCTTGGGCTGGGTATAATTTCTGGACTTAGAAATTTTTCAACGACGGCAATTAATTGCACTTAGAAATTTTACTAGCCGTGATAATTTCTTATACTTATAAAATTCACCAACAGAATTTTATCGTATTAAATATTTCTCTCAATAACCAGAGTACATCAGTTCAGTTATACAACAATTTTGGTTTTTAGATACCAAGTATTTTACTCAAGATTAATCTTCTGGAAATAAAGTTCCATAGTACAACTTGCGAGCCAACAAAACTATTAAGCAAATCTATCAGAGTTTAGCTGCCAATAAATAACATTGTACTATTCACTGTATTGTTAAACTTTACCACGGCATTTCAGATAACTGAAATAAATTGCTACTACAACTGATTCTGTTGGTATTATTTAAAAATAACTAAATAATACCTAAGCTGTCTTTACTCTCAGCCCCTGAGAACTAGTCGACTGTTCGCACCCGATAGGCCTAGCCGGAGCAGATTTCGAATTCTTCACTTAAATATAAATTTAGCACGAACCATCAGGTTTGTGCAAGGCGCCCAACATTTACTGAGGAAGGAGGAACTGCATTATATGGCCCAGCCAACTTTGGGGCACGAGGAAAGCTGAACTTCAAAGAAGTCACCTTTAAAAATCATCGCCCTGATCGAGAGGAAGGCAGCGCAGAACATCAGCGAACTTCAACCGTAAAGGCAACGGTGGACCTCAAGAATACGTGGTACATCAATCCTGGGACTCGTCGCAGAAGACATCGCAGAAGGCAACAGAAATTCATCAGAACACAGATAAGAAATTAATATAGAGTTTCAGAAAATTAATAATTTTTTGGCAATTAAAAGCCTGTTTTATTTTTTATTTTTATTTGCTTGAAATAAAAACTGGATCTTGCAATTGATAGTAAGATTGAATGATTTAAATCACTTCTGAAACTCAGTAAAATTAACTTCAACAATTAATAAATAAGTAATTTTGAAGTCAATCAGGCAAAAATATAAATTCAAATTGTAAAGGGTATTTGTGTGATGTCATATATGTTGAGCTACGTAAAACAAAAGGTAAGATAGATCATAGGCAGTGTACCAGTACTTTGATTATTTTGGTGGATGTGGCTTAGGAGTGGAAAAATTAGGTCCGAGATGGATTCATTGAGCTCGGGAAATAATAGTGATAACGATAAGAATGAGTCTGGAGAGGGGCAAGGCCTATTAGCTATGGAGGAAAGAGATAGGATTTTTAGTAGTAATAATGAAATAGGTGTGGCAACCAACGGCAGCGTAGAGCAAGTTATTGGGGAAGAAGTACAAGGGGATGATGTAGATCAGATAGGTAGCAAAAGCCAGGAGAATAATTTATCACAAAACCAGCAGAATGAAATAAGTATGATAGGTGAAAATAGGCCTAGTGTGTCGGAACAGACAATCGATACAAATACTATTGCTTATCTGATAGCATATATGAAAGAAGGTAGGGAGGAAGCTAGGAATGAAAATAAAGAACTAGGAAATAAAATAGAAAAATCCAATCACGAAACTAGGGAGCTAGGAACTAGGATAGATAAATCTATACAAGAAAACAAATTACATATAAATGAATTGCAACGAGAAATAAATGCTGTGAAAGAAGCTCAATCTGAGATTATTAATGGAATTAGAGGGGAAGTTAGTAGTCAAATTTCAGACAGTGAGAGGGCTATGAGGCAGGAAATTTCAGAAAGCAAACGGGAAATTAGGTCAGAAGTAAATATTCAATTCGAGGCTATTGATAAAACAATAGAAATTCAGAAGAAGAAAAGTGAAGAAAGGTTAGTTTGTGAAATGAAAACAGTAGGGGAGGAAATCCACAAGACAGAAAGAAATTTGAAAAAGGATACTGAGGCTCAAATAGGTAAAGTACAGACAGGATTAGGGAATAAAATTGCGGAAGTAAGTGACAAGGTCATAATTCTTGAAAATGTAATTGCCGAAAAAGTGGGAAAAATCTCCAAAGAAGTCAGCTCGTTGGCTAAAGAAGTAGAAAGTCGTAGGCCTATAGGACATTTAGGTGATGGAACTGGAAATCATAATGGGACAATGCCTTTGATAAATAATTATGCTGCTAATTATAGCGATAGCTTATGTAATGGCATGGGGAATACATGCAGGCCTCCCAGTGTGATAACCGAGCCCAACACTATAATAAATGAGACGGTAACCCCCAGCAGAACTGTAGCTAGCGAAAATAGGGTAAATATTTGGAGCTTAATAGGAAATGAAGTATCGATGCCTATTTTTAATGATGGGAATATTAGCCCGCAAAGCTTCCTGAAGGAATTAGAGGCGTATTATGAATTAAGGCAAGTTCCGGCCCAGTATAAAATGTTAATACTCGGAAGGACTCTTAAGGGTGATGTAAAAGAATGGTTTGAGCTCACTGTACCACAAAACTGCAATTATGAGGAGTTCAAACAAATGTTCCTGGCTAGATATTGGGGAGAGGCTAAAAGAACACTAGCCCGAAATGAAGTGTACAACGGGAAGTATTCCGCTAGGGGAAATTCAACGCTCTCCAAATACTTTTTAAGAATTGTAGGCCTAGCAAGATTATTAGATCCAATGATGCCATCAAACGAAGTAATTCAGCTTACGATGAGGCACTTTGCCCCGGATATTTTTAACTTATTAATTGTATCCCGGCCTCAGACTTATGGCCAGGCGCTGGAATTATTATCTAGTTTTGAAATAGGGATTAAAAGAGAGTCAAATTCAGAGGAGTATAGGCAACAAGGGAGCAATAACTCAAATAGGAATCAAGACGTGAGAGGTGGGCCTCATAACAATAGAGAAAGATGGGGTCAGAAAAATTCAAACAGGAATCCGGACTCGAACCGAGTACATCCTAATACTCAGAATCAAAGGGGGTCTGGCAATCAAAATTGGAGAAGAAATGACCAGGGAAATAGGCCTCAGAACGCTCAAGTGAATAACATAGAATTTCACGGAGAATTACCACGTCAATATGCTGGAGGAGATATAAATAGGGGAAGTGACATTGAACCCAGTAGGAATGACGTAAGCGCCGTGAGAAACTCCGTAGCAGGCCAGGCACGCGACACGCGCGGAAACAGCTATGACGGCACGCGTGAACGGCCGACAGCAACTAACGAAGATTTAAACTGTTAGATGACGCATTATGGGGTCGAAATGCCGTCACTCAGACCGCCGCAGTACAACTACCGGATAGACCCAGAAATGAAAATAATTTAGTAGAAAAAGAAAGCAGGATGATTGCCGATAATAAAGAAGTCACACAGCCCACATATCCGCCCAAAATTAAAGTAAAAATTAGTCAGTTTGAGGCTGAAATGCTACTAGATACAGGGTGTAGTTTTTCATTAATTGATGAAAAATTTTATGTGGCACTGAAAGCTGCTAAAATACGAGTTCAGGAATTGAAAGTACAAGGGCTCTATTGCCGTACCGCAATTAGCGCCCGTTCATACAAAATAGAGCATCAATGCATGCTGGCTGTAAATATTGAGGGAGTACAATATGACTTATATTTTCTGACTGTAAAACACCTAGCTCACAATTTGATATTGGGATGCGACTCGATGACTGATCTGGGAGCCACGATAGATTTTGAGAGAAATTTCATTGAAATGGAGGATAAAAATAAAGATAGACTTCGTGTACCTTTTTTATATGAGAATAATGCTGTTGTCGGTAAAGAGGGATGTCATAATGTAGACGGAATGTTACAAGAACCTTTCATCGTAGAATCTGTACAAGTGCTAGAAAGCGACAATATTCACGAATATAGGCCTATCGAAAGTAATATGGCGCTAGTTTTTGGTGATGGGGATGGATATGAGATTGGTTGCGACGAAAATGTCAGCAAGTCACTGGGAACCGGAGATTGCGAGCTGATTATAGATGAAGAAGGAAGTAACACCTATATTAGATATTCAGATGAAGAGGCAGGCAGAATGATCTGCGAACCAGTACACGCTAGTCTAGCTGAAATCAGTCAAAGTAGGCCTGTTGAAGAAGAAATATTAGACATCGAGTCGATCCTTAGGAAAAAGGTGGATGAGATAGAGATGCTAACTAACAGTCAGAAGAAAAGCTTATATGAGATGTTGTATAAGAACAAGTCAGTATTTGATCTTAAGCCGGGATTATGTTTATCATACCAACACAGTTTTAAGCTAAAGGAGGAGATTCCGGAACGGCGGTACAAGAGCAGGCCAGTGCCTATAGCAATGCGGGAAGAGGCAGATAAATTAATAAAATCAATGTTGGATAACCAGATTATTAGGGTATCGGACTCAAAATACCTGAACCCGATTTGCTGGGTCCAGAAAGCCAGTGGAAAATTGCGCTTAACTCTCGACTCCAGACACACAAACATGCATATCGAACCAGATCAATTCAGAGCTGAACCAGTAGACGATTTGCTAGCTAAAATGGGCGAGTCGAAATTTTTCAGCAGTATCGACTTGACGTCGAGTTTCTGGCAAATTGAGCTCAGAGAACAGGACAGAAAGTACTGTGCTTTCAATCATTGTGGGGTAACGTATGAGTTCTGTAGATGCGCTTTCGGGGTAAAGACGTCCGGTAGTGCTCTGTTGAGGGCGTTAAAGAATATGTTTCCTGATGGACAGGAGTCTTGTGTGACGTCATTTGTCGACGATTTTTGGTCAATACGACTACTTTTGAGGAACATATAAAACAACTAGATTATGTGTTGGGAACTTTTCTAAGGCACGGAATGTCGGTCAACCCGACTAAAATATCTCTTATAAGGAAAGAAGTGAGGTTCCTAGGCTATATCATATCTGAAAATGGTGTATCGGCCGACCCAGACAGGATAGAAGCAATAAAGAGTATCCCTAGGCCTACTAGCGTGAAGCAAGTAAGGAAAATCCTAGGCATCTTCAATTATCAGGCACGTTTCATTCCCGGGTACGCGGAGTTAGTTACTCCTATCAGAAAGCTACTAAGCAGCAAAACAAAGAGATTTAGATGGGGAGAGGAGGAAGATTTAGCTTTTCGCAACACTAAGAAAGCTTTTCAGGAATCTATCCTATTGGAGAGACCTAGGGAAGACGCACAGTATGTTATATTTTCTGACTCCTCAATGAATGCCATTGGAAGTGTATTAATGCAGGAACATGAGGATGGATCTAGGCATATTATTGCAGTAGCGTCCAGGGCACTCAGTGAATTAGAATCCCATGGTTCGGTTACGTTGCTGGAAATCTTAGGAGTGTATTTTGCCCTTACGAAGTTCAATAGATATATTTTCAATAGGCATGTAATAGTGTATACGGATCATGTGAGTCTGACGTTTATTAATAAATGTAGGCTTAGTAACAGCAAAATAAGCAGGGTAATCCATGAGCTCAGCCAGTATGACATTGAAATAAGGCATGTTCCCGGGCGAGAGAACGTACTGTGCGACTTTATCTCAAGAATGAAAAATGATATACCAGAGGGACAGCAGTCCTCTGGTAGGCCTATTGAAGTAATGCCAGTACAAATAATTAGGGAGCCATCGCTTAGAGTCATGTTTCAGAATATTGTGGAATTGCAGAGGCAAGATCCGGAAATAACACTGGTGAAAAATGAGCTAGGTAGGCCTATAGAAGAAGATGCAAATAAGGCGAAACTCAAATATACATGCAGGGATGACATAATATACAAACTGTGTGGGCAGGATGTGAAGAAATGGCTGATCTACGTGCCCAAGGAAATAGAGACCAACATAATAAAGACCGTTCACACCGAGTTAGGCCATAGTGGGACTGAGAGAGTAATGTTATATATTTCAGCGAGGGCCTATATCAAGAACTTGGGGCGGAAAGTCCGGAAATTTATTAGTAGTTGTGACCTGTGTCAGAGAGTAAAACCACTGAACAAAAAGTTTGATAGGCCACCATTACCAATAATTAGGGAGGAAAAAGGAGACCTTGTCGCTATTGATTATCATGGGCCGATTCCTACGGGGAGGTTTGGCATGAAATATATTTTTATAGTTGTGGATGTCTTCACCCACTTCGTAAAACTTTACCCTGTACCAAAAGCAGATAGTAGTCAGTGCATAAGAAAACTGGTGGAGCATTATTTGCCGGCGTATGGCCCGGTCAAGAATCTGATTTCGGATAATGGGGCCCCCTTCGCAAATGAAAGGTTTAAGAGGAAGCTGAATGGGATGGGAGTAAAAGTATACAAAGTGTCTAAATACCATCCCGAAGGAAATAGAAGTGAGAGAGAACTCCGAAATGTAGGCCTATACTTGAGAGCGCTGTGCCACAGAAGACATACTTCATGGGTTCCATTCTGCCAGAAAATAGAGGACATCTTGAACCATTCAGTGAACCCGATAATCGGTACAGAGCCATTCAGGTTAATGACGGGAGAGGAACCTAAAGAACTCGTGAAAGGGATGCCTGAAGCGCTAGACTACGATCAGAATGGTGAAACCATAGAAGAGATCTGCGCGCGGGTCATTGAAAAAGTTCGCAAAATGGCAGAAAAGAGGAGGAGAAATGCAAAAAGGCACAAAAATGTCTGGGTACCGCAGGTGGGGGAAGAAATTATGATTAGAAGAAAGAATCTGTCCAGCGCGCTAAAGAAGGAATATGCCAGGATGAATCTGTTATACGATGGACCATATCAGGTGACCCAGGTATTTAATGGCATAACTGTGGAGGCGTATGACCCTAAGAAAGATAGGATTGTAGGAAGGTACAACCTCTCATTTATAAAACCATATAATAGAGCAGAGTAAAAAGCAGTATACTGAGTTGGAACCGCGTAGGCATAGTAATTTTGTTATAAAATGTCATTAATCGCGAGAAAATAGCTACAGTGATGCTGGGTTATAACTTCCACATGTAGGGTATAAAGATAGAATGATGTGTGATAAAAGGGTTAATTATATGTGTGAGATGTGTGTCATCTATCAGTGTTTTAGCATTATTGCTATTAGCAATAACGAACTGTGCCGGTCGATGTTCCGCGGTCGTTATTTTTGCTCTATGCTGTATTTGTATTTTATGTTTTATTGTATTTTAACGAACTGTGCCGGTCGATGTTCCGCGGTCGTTATTTTTGCTCTATGCTGTATTTGTATTTTATGTTTTATTGTATTTTAACGAACTGTGCCGGTCTATGTTCCGCGGTCTTGGTATAGTGCGTTGTAATCGCATTCCATGTTTTTGTGTTATTATTCAATATAGTGTTAACATCTTTAGTGAAAATAATGCGATGAAAATGCCAATTTTAAGTGTGGAAAATTCGTCTTACATCACATATGACACTTCAAGAAGTATGGGCTATGAATGTGGATAGGATATTTATTCTGTAAATGTGGAATCAAATTTAAGGTGAAGTCTCAGGCCTGAAGGTAAATGAAGTAAAACTTAATATTAAGAAGTGTCAGACCATAAGCTGGTATGTTACACTTTTTGGAGAGATTCAATATATTTTGCCCATAAGTCTATCATATGTTATGAAGATTATAGTCAAAATCTAATGGGGCATGTAAGGCGGTCCAGGCAGCCCAGTAAAATATTCAAAGTTATAGTTAGCATAATTGTTAATTAATATAGTTTCAGTAGGATTCAATTACACATAATAATGATTAATTCGTCTTAACATAAAAATTACAGTAAAGGCAATTATTTTATTGATAATATTTTTTGTTGAGAATAAATTAACACTGTGGGTTAATTTATAATGCTTGAGGATGGCAAGCAGTGAAAGTATGTCGCTAAGTAGTTGGAAATTCCAGATCATAGATAACAATATACAGGCAGGTAAAGGCCTTGGATCCTCATAACATAGAAACTGGTGCACTGTCAACATTCTCAGAATGAGCCTTTGTTCTTAAAGTTCATTTCTAAGAGCTTTCCCGTTATGTTGGCTAGCAAGAGATTTTATATACTGATAGCAATGACGAACTTGTGCTCTGGGAAAACCTAGTGTGGTAAATGATTTGTAAAGTTAATATATTTCGCAGGTTGGGAAATAATATCGCGAACTTTAATGTTAGTTAAATGTCAATCCACCAATGGTAATTAGGGGTGGGGATGATAATAATTTGCCACCGAGGCTAGGTGTAGGCTGGGAAGAATAAGTGAGATACAGAGTGCTGTGACACCCGGTGGTGCACTCACCTATATTTTAGTATAGCAACGGGATCGTCTCATCACTTCGGCTCTTGGGCTGGGTATAATTTCTGGACTTAGAAATTTTTCAACGACGGCAATTAATTGCACTTAGAAATTTTACTAGCCGTGATAATTTCTTATACTTATAAAATTCACCAACAGAATTTTATCGTATTAAATATTTCTCTCAATAACCAGAGTACATCAGTTCAGTTATACAACAATTTTGGTTTTTAGATACCAAGTATTTTACTCAAGATTAATCTTCTGGAAATAAAGTTCCATAGTACAACTTGCGAGCCAACAAAACTATTAAGCAAATCTATCAGAGTTTAGCTGCCAATAAATAACATTGTACTATTCACTGTATTGTTAAACTTTACCACGGCATTTCAGATAACTGAAATAAATTGCTACTACAACTGATTCTGTTGGTATTATTTAAAAATAACTAAATAATACCTAAGCTGTCTTTACTCTCAGCCCCTGAGAACTAGTCGACTGTTCGCACCCGATAGGCCTAGCCGGAGCAGATTTCGAATTCTTCACTTAAATATAAATTTAGCACGAACCATCCGGTTTGTGCAAGGCGCCCAACATTTACTGAGGAAGGAGGAACTGCATTATTATTAGCTATTAAAAACTGGGGTTTGTTCCAGAACTTTGTATGTCCACAGCACATTCTGTTCCAAAACTCTTTATATCCAATTGTTATTGAGGGGAGTATTTTACTGCCAAATGGATATTGAGGGAAATATTTTACATTAGTTTCTCATTATGTGTAAAATGGAAAAATTATTAATGGCAGTTTGCAAATAATTCATCCTTGTATTGTTGGAATGTTAAATACACAATAGACAGTGATTATCATAGTCAGTTTGTTCAGTAGTATACACAGAAATGGACGTGGAAGAAAGTGTTAGAACTTGTGAAAACAAAATTTGTGCATCAGAATCAGGACGTAGTAGAAAACGAAAGCGAGATGTGCTCAATGAGAAAAAAAAATCAACAGAAACATGAAAGGTGATAATAATAATGAATACGATTAATATTTAAATTTTATATTATTAGCCACAATTCCTAGTTTTTAAATTCAGGCTAGTATTTACAGGTAACAAGATTATTAACATTAAGAAATTTTATTTCTGTTTATTTCAGACATTCTTAAAATTTTTACCAAAGAAACCAAACGGCAACCACCCACTTTGGCTTTAAATGTAATGGCCTTTCAATGCAAGATGTCAGACGCTTCCATTAGTTTTTTATAAGTCTCACAATAAAATTTATCAAGATCCTTTCATACTTCAATATGTAACACAGGAACCTCCACTGTTTAGTGTTATTGTGAAAAATAAGAACCAATGATTGATACTGATTCACATTAATATTATTTAGTAAAAAATGGAATAAATTTAATTCCTTTATTAAAAAATGACATTGCCTAAAATACATGTTATGGCCTCTTGATTTTATTTAGACTACATAATTATGGTATATTTGAGAATCCTACAAATAAAAACATAAAATATAGTAGCTCTATTCAACTGAGGTTTAGTACATAATCCATTTCAAAAATCAGTATGTCCATTACTGTTTGTTCCAAAACTAAACATGACCTGTAGTATGTTCCAAAACTCATTATGTGCACAGAACATATATTAATATCTATCTTCAGTGTAACTCTGGATTATTACTTCTATTGTAGATCAGCTTATAGCACTTACTTCTAATTAGCCTATTTGTTTCATAATTTTTATTCCAGTATTAATGTCGTTAATAGTTTTTCCCATTTTTCTTGACTTTGATTATAGTGGACATGTTGAGTTTTGGAAATAATCGACTCATTTAGGGGTTCATACAATGGGTCGTGATTTTACCTTCTTCAAAGAATCATACTTACTAAATAAAGTAGAAGACTACGAATAGTTACTGGAATATCCCAGGGTACAGTTACATGATCGAACATTTTAAGAAATAAAAAACTCCAATGACAACAGAAATAGACTTACTAAAATTATTACCAACTCAGCGAGTCCATAACAAAAGCAGTTCCAACAAATTATTTCTCTGGAGTAATTTTAGCACTAATACCTATGGAAAATAATAAAGTTACCAATGCACTTCAGAAACTCTTCATTGATTGATCCTTAGCGAAAAATGCTCCTCGCGTAACAGCACGGCCAAGAAGACTGAACTAAGATGAACGGGTATGTCGTCTATGGTAACTGTGTTCGCTGCTTCACTATTACACAGCGTCACAAACCTGAAGGCGTTTTTTTATATGAATTATTTTTTAAAAAATGTACCGCACAGATAAACAGTTTTATTAAAAGATTAACGGAAAACTCATGCTTATGAAATCACAGACCTCTTAAATAAATGCCGTACGGCGTCCTGCAATATTTACAACATCGATAGCATCGAAGTTTATAATATCCAGAATATCCAGTTTATAATATCCAGAATTCTCATTCGGAAGGTTGGTGGCTGAAATCATAGATTGAAGGTTTATTCGAGGATTTCTCCAACAGCAAAGACGAAAGCAGGACTCAAATTTACTTTCAGCATGTCCTACACCACTGCATTAAGTGCAATTTAAGAAATAAATATCACATTTATAAAATAAACACAGTTTTCGTAAAATTCAAAATATCCCTGGAAAATCTCACGATATATTTTAGCAATAGGCCTACACTCTAGTACCATTTGTAAAATTGGAACTGTTGTTGAATTCGGCAACCACTCAACAGTCGTCTTCCCTCGTAGACTACTAACCCTTGAGAGTTTAGGCTTCAACTTCCATCAATTACTCCCATCTCCAGGTCTTCGACACTCTGCTCGAAATTAACCAGATATTGCAGCGCGGGTTACCGCGTTCCGTAGATTGTTTCCCAGGACTCTGATTGGCTGGCTATGACCATTCGACTTTTTCGATTGCGTCGTACAATGCGCCAATAGCTTTACACGTTATTGAACAAGCGCGAGGTTACTGACAGGTAGAACTAGGTATGCGAAATAAACAAGGTTTGTGAGAAAATCTATTTTTGTGGCAGGTTAGGTTAGGTTATCTAAGGTTAGTTTAGTTTAGAGGCAGGTAGCAACGTAGAGACAGGTGAACATCGTCAGAATACCTTCATTGATTCACGATTAGATCGATTCTGCGTACCATTTCCCCTATAACCAGTACAAATTACGCCGTTTTAGGGTATGTAAGTGCTCATTTCATTTTTTTACTTTTATTTCACAAATTTGTAAGAATAAACTGAGTTTATATGTGAATTTTACAGGATCTAAAGAACATTACAACTTCAAACAAGGCTTTTTCGTGTTGCTAAACAAATTTTAAAACAATACAGCGTTCAGATTCTCAAAGAATCCCCCCATCTTCTTCTAAGATGCCCTACGTCTCTTCTTCCGCCAGGATTGTATCTCCTAATCAAGACCGGCGTTTTTCTTCTCTCATTCGGTTCATATGTTCTTTACAATTCTGCTATTTTCGTCTATTTTGTCTTGTAATTTCATTATGTCTAGCTCTTCTCTGATTCTTTTATTTCTTCCTAAATCTCGTCTTGTGCATTATTGCCTTCTTAGAAACTCCATTTCAACTGTCTGATTGACTCTTAGCTATGGATAATTCTCCACGAGTCTGATCGCTTGTGCCATTTACATATTTCGTCTCTCTAGAAGAGGAGATAAATCTAGACAGTTCCCCGAAATTTGCAATGGACTTGATATTAGTCAGTATCTTTTCTGATACAGGGTCTTTTGCTTGTTATATTGACGTATTTTGTTCGTCGTCAAGAACACACAGCACACAACGTCGTGAACAAAACAACAAGCTTCAACAGGCAGTGCAACTGCAGGGCAATTGTTTACTAACTCAGAAAGTTGCTATGTCTTGTGCACCACTAACTTGACGAATTACTGTCTAAACCCCCGGGCCCTAGTTATTACTGTGTTCCTTCTATGGTTCCATGTATTTTTTAAATCTATTTATCTTGTTTTCTATGTCAAAACTTCTTTTTCCATGTTGCATAGTTAAAACTTGAAACATGTTCCCAGTATTTGTTTATAACGCTTATTTTTTTCAATAGATGTTTTAAAATGTCTACGATTAATTAATCCCCGCAGTTTTGTTTGTTATTTGTTTTTCTTTGACAGACAACATCCAGCAATAATTATTTCCTAGGCTGGGTTTAGATATTAATCAAGAAGTTAATTATTATGGCTTACATGAGAATGCAATCATTTAAAAATTATGCATGATAGAATGAAACTTTACGCCACTGTAGACTCACTTCATTGCTGAAGAACAGACTGAAATCAGAGACGATGCTTTTCAAATTTCAACCAATTATGGCGTTAATGGTTTCACGTGAATACGCAAAGCAAATCTACTTAATTGTGGCAATTTAAGCGTGTTTCGTTAATCGTCGGATTCTAAGCTATATTTGAACACGAAAATATACTTCAAATTTGTTACGCCTCAATACCAAAGTAAACCTGCTAGTCACGAGATCCAAGGAAAGGGGATTAAACCCGATTGAAAACGAGTTTTTTTTTTCTAGCGTAGCTAAAAGCCTGCAGTATGCGCTCCTCCGGAAGGAAGGAGAAATGAAGTTGTCTCACGGTAGGAAATGGGTTGCTGTGACCCTATGATATATGCCAGTAAATAGTAATCCTAGTTTTAATTCTATGAGCCGGGAAAAAAAAGTAGGTGTTTTTAGCCAGGGGTATTATATTTCTTTAGACATAGGCCTACACGACCGCTATGAAATGATCAAGTACGATGGAAGGAATTTTACACGTTCTATACTCTCAATAGATCAAGACATTACCGCTTCTCTTTTGTTTGGCAAATAGAAACACTATTTCCAGATAAACGTCATGAAATTTCGTGCTGTCATGAGCAGAAAGCCAGTACGCTTTCTGCCACCTCTGTTATCCATTTCTAAAGGGAAATGTCAACGATTAGAGATTTTCAGTGCATGACAAAATTCAATGTTACCAATATTTAACGCTTCGCATACAATTGTTCAGATTCACAGTTCCTACAGAGAAATACAGTGAACAAAATTTCATACTTTTCTTCAAACTGTTATCTAACAGTTATTTTATGTGTGAGAGAATACTGATGATTCACACAATTGAAGTTTGAATATTAAATGAGTTTCTTTGTTGTGTCCTTTTTAGGCAAATCAATGCATTCATAACTCAATTTTTAAACAAAAATAGCATGAGTTTCTTGTACTATAAAGGTGCGTATACATTTGGGGCTCCTCTCGCACTCCGCTCCGCGTCTCGATACGCGAACCGTTCGTTGAAATTATTTTCACAGCGCTCCTCCCGAGTACTATCGAAAGCGACGAACCTACTGCGAACCACCAGCTGTCATCACTAGGCCTAATATTTTGTATATAGTCTTGCTAATATGTGACATATCAATACTGACGTGCTAGGTAAACAACCTTAACTCCAATTTTTGCTGAAAATGAGTTACATACATATCCATCATGTTGTTTTGCATCTGCTGAAATAATAAAATCCCAATTTTTACTTCCCTAAGCCCTTTTTAGACATATCTAAAATGCCTCATCTCCAAAATGAGATGCGTTAAGAAATCAGCCTTATCTCCACTATGATAAAGGAAAATACCTTATCTCCTTCTCAAAGTGGATTTAAGGTCAATTTCCTTTTATTAGTAACAAGTAACAAACCCACAATCAGAAACAAAATTGCCTTAAGTACCGAGAAGCTTCGAGTTAAGCTAAAATGTCTTCTTTATTTGAACTGTAAATTAAGCTTATGTGAGAATATAGTTAACACTGTAATGTACAGTGTATTTAGAATTGTTATATTTATAAACAGATGATATCAATAAATGGGCTTTTTTAGATTGGATGTTGGCAGCTTAAGTTTTCAAGAAAGGATGGATGCAATCAGTAATATTATCATCATTGTTCAAATGTTATTTTAATCCATCAAGCCAGACATTTAAATGCCTCACAGCCGCCTCAGGGAAATCTTCCGCCGGTATTTAAATGCTACGCCCAGCTATAAAACAAATTTTGCTTTGTAACTTAGTGCTGTATAAAAATATAAGTTTTCAATTGTGTGGACATAGCAATAACATCGTTATTAAAATTTTGACTTATAATAATTATAATTATATTAATAACAATAATAATATTATTATTGAACTTTGTGTAAACATTGTGTGCACAGCTACCACATGTTATTGTTGTAGGTGTTCCAAATCAAAACAACATACGTATGGCACAACACGCGTTTCCATCAGTCATTGGAATAAACTTAATTTTACAAAACTGTTCTCCCAGAAGAAAGGCTATTTCAATAGGCGATCGAAAGTAGGTTTAGGTTTAGCCTACTCTCATTTTGTCAATATCTGAAAAAAACGAGTTTTGAGAAGAAAAAAGTCCTCAATTACAAAAAAAAAATTGTATGACTTAAATATCGAAACAAAACCGTTTTTTGACAAGACAGAAAATGTATCATCTTCTTCTTGCACTGATCCGCAGACGCATTCATTTCAATACCTATTTTTCTCCAGGCATCCTCCTTTATTTTTTTAATGGTCATTATGTTTTTATTTTAAAATGTCTATCATTTGATGTATCTTTTCCTCTGACCCCTCCATAACTATTAACAAACTTACCTGGCACAACATAATTATATAGTAAAACTTGAGGAGCGGAGTGCAGGAGGAACGCTGTGAAAATAATTTCAACGAACGGTTCGCGTGTCGACACAGCAGACGGTTCGCGTGTCGACACAGGAGACGGTTCGCGGCGAATAGTTTGCGAGCGGTTCGCGAACACCTCAAAATGCCGTGCCAATCTGGGCTCTGTAACGACACGCGAACGGAGCGGAGCGCAAATGTATTCGCGGCTTAATATAAATTGAATACATATTATGTATTAATAAGAAATTAATAAGAAAAGCAACGTACACACTGACACCATGACAAAAGCACGAGAGGAGAAGGGAAAATTTATCAGTATGCATGTACTAGCATACCGACTGTTTGCTAGATAAGGTTTCTTTACGATCCTGTACTGACGTGATCATTGAACACATAGTTTGCTTTTTTTCAAGTGCCACTTCTTCTTCTCTTCTCCGTGGCGCGACATCCCTGAAGGGACAAGGCCTACCACCCGACCGCTGCGTCATCTACCATAAAGTGCCACTTACCTACTAGAATCATATAATTATAGGTTTAAAAATCTCGCCTATTGCTAACATTGGCTCAACAGCTTTTACAAAGAACACGTATTCAGTTGTTTAGGCTAAACCTAATGCAAAGCTTTAATGTTCAACAGGCAAGTCAGAGTTTCTACAAACAGTGGGTGGCTTATAACTACCCTACAGAGAATTTTCGGGAAAATCAAATAAAAGTTTTATCTCTTAGTATAAACACCTCAAGTACAAAATTTAAACAAAATCTTTAGATCAGTTTTAGAGAAAATCAGGAATAAAGAAATTTTGTTAATGTAATGTAATGAAATGTAATGTGGCATCAAGTGAAAGAGAAAGTCGACGCCAAAATTCGTGTCACATCCCCAGAAGATATCTAACATTTTGTTTTCATACGACTTTTCGTTCTGGAGCTAGGCTGTTCACAGACACACACACATAGGCCTACTTGTTTCTGAAAATAGCATTTTTTGATCCAGGAAACCTCAAAACTTGTATTTATGTCAAAAACTCAACTTCGGGGTCGAACACAATACCTCCTCTGCCTATTAGTAGCCTACATATGATTGGGGACACAGGAATAAAAATAATCAAAAGGGATTGTTAACGTTACATATTTTCTACATTATCATGGAGAATTCAAATTGGCTTGAAATTGAGTCCATTCAAATACGATCCCGTAATTTTCGTTACGGTATTGAAAACATTGTTTCCAAGAGAATCCACAGGATGCACTGGCTCCACATCCGATAACCTATGAAACGTTTCGCGCAAAGCATGCGAGGACAAGTGAAACGTCCGCTTAACGTATTGAGATCGAATTGAATATATAATTTCGTTTTCTGTTCTTGGCCTGCGATACGCTGTTCAAGACACACAGAACAGATAGATACACAGATACACACACTAACGGATTTCCGAAAATTGTATTTTTAGATTCTGGAGACCACAAAGTATGTATTACAGTGTGAATTTATTTATATTAATAATGGTAGATTTACACGCCTTATATTTATAGGTAGCAGCAGTGTATGGGAGTTCAAAGTATTTCTTTTATGTGCATTTAATTATTCCTGCTATGTAGCCCTACTGTTAATTTCACAATATTGAATTGTGTTGCATCCATCCCGCTGCGTCATTCAAAGCTGTAACGCTTTAATTTTAACATGAATCCATTTAAACGAATTTAAATAAACGTAAGAATTAAAAATTATTCATACAACTTTGTCGTGACTGAGAGAGATGTCATTTAAAAAAACAGAAGTTCTTTAATTATATTAATTCTACTTTATGAATTACATAATGTATTAATAAACCGGTGTTTATTTCATCCTTATTGACTCTTGATATTTTAGCCATGCATCACCATTCAATTAATCATTCAGAAGTTATTGCTCGGAGGTCATAACTCCAAATTACTCCTAGAGGAACTGTAGCTGGATAGGAAATCTAAGTCCTCTTTAGTGGGGGCGAGCAGTGTTGCGGTACTCTACCCATTTAGTAGGTGGGATTGAATGACCATCAAACAGAGTTTTCTCCCATTCTCAATATCACATGGGTGTCATGACCACGCTTGGTAGAAGATCGCCAAGAGCGTTGACCATTTTAGTGAGGAAGCACACAAAGAGCTCTAAGACCCTACCATAATATGTCATCGGTAATCGATAATTAATAGAGCTATGCTGACCAATGTAGAATTTTACGATGCTGAACTATTGCAACCACATTGCCCAGGACCCGAATCCCTCTGTGCTTGACGGCAATTATACCGGACTAGAATGGTAAAGACGGACAAACTCTCAGGTAGCCTTTACCAGAATCCAGAATCAAGGTGGATGTATTCACGTCACCCGGTAAGGTAGCCCAATGCAACTCTAGTACAGAATCGCTTTGCTTTCTTGTGAATATATCACATAAAACATTATCACAACGTGGTAACACAATAATTCGCCTTATAGTAGGTCAGGCCGCCATGATAATTTAAATCTATTACGGATATAATGTGTTTGCATGCAACGGATATCCTGCATTTTTAAGTAGGTGAGTACGTGGGAGGTTATATAAAAATTATAATCTACATGTTGCCTAATTGATATGGATGGTATGCCACCAACTAAAAATACACGAAGAAACGTTGTACGAAGGAAGCCATTTTATACTAAATCAGTATCGCCCAGATTTCTCTCTTTTGATGATATAGGCTAATAAATACTTCAATAAAATAACTGATCAGTTGTATATTAATTCAACACATCTCAACGCAAAAATTATTTTTCCAAACAAACTGTTAATATATTGCTAGAATATTGCAGTAGGCTACCATAGGCTACCTAGACTATCTCCTGCTATTGAAACATTCTAGTAACCTAGTTCATTACCAGACAGCTTTAATTTGGCATGCTTGTCCCCAAGACATCATCGTTGGTAATATAAAATAAAATTCACATATCTGGTCAGGATGAACAGATCCGTCTACATCTAAATAGTCAAATTACATTTTCTGCTGTTAAAATGTCCACATAAATTCCATTTTCTTAAAAAATTAAAAAAAAAAACTAATAATTCAGAAGGTAGGAGAGACTGCTATACATTAATTCTGAAAGATAAGCTAATTGATAATCCTTAATTCCTTTTTGTATTTCAAGATGTCATATTAATATTTCCTCACCTACATTAATAAAGAAATATTGTATAGCCCTAGTGTTCAATTAATGTTTTTAATATAACACTTGATGTGCTCCTGTTTTTTATTGTTGATGTGTTATGACTTCGGTTAATTTCAATTTATGTTCAATTTTGACGGTTATGATGCAGGCGGTTAATCATGGTAAGTAAATATCCAGCCTATACAACTGAGGAAACCATGAAGAACCCCCAATCAACTTGGCCGGCCGGCCGACCTCTCGAATGTGAGTCCAACCGTGACCGCCACCTCGTTCGATAATTTCATATTTACCGTAGGCCTACTTGTATATAAAGTGTAATGTTTTGGTAGATCATTTTCACCGTAATAAATAGTACCCATTTCCATGCAACTTACCATTTGAAACATTGTCGTAACAGTTTTTGTTTGGAACTCACTGTTAAAGTTATAGAACCTTTTGGTATACTTAACGAGGTAAATTCAAAATACATAAGAGGGTCGTCCAGAAAGTAAAGAACGATTGGGCATAATAAATAGTAACGAAAGATATCAACACAAAATGTTATTTGCACAGATATAGTACCTTACTCTATTTCTCAAAGTAATCGCCATTGCTTTCAAGGCATTTATTGTAAGGTGGTACCAGTTTTTCAATGCCGATGAGACAATGCGACTAATTTTAGTAGAGTTCACAGACAGGCAAACACACATACTCATTGCCAGAAAATGATATTTTTGGATCGGGTCGAAAAAAATAGGCCTTTGTAAGAGCCTTTGTAAGAGCAGTTAGGTTAAAAATGTTTCTAATTTTTCTAGAATTTCCAGATAATTCGTACTCCAAAAATCAGTTAGACGCTTCTAAAATTGTTTGCTATAGTCCTACAATAGTCTAGGCAACGAACGAAAAATAGAAAAAAAAAATCGTGTAGTTTTGAAATTTTGCAGAGTTGTCGGAGGAATTGTCCTGAACAACATACTAAAAGTCCCCGAAGGTGGGGGGTGAGCGGGGGGCAGGGGGGCCCGCAGAAGGTCCGTATTTTAGGTTTTTCGCTTATATATAAACAATGGTGCATCGTAGAGGAAAAGTTGCTATATACAAAATTCAAGCTGATAAAATTTCCAACAAGTTTGACTCTACACATTTCTTTCTATTCCCAATAGTTTTCGAGATATCCGCCAGCGAAAATAAAGAATTTTCGAAAAAGCTCTTTCGCCTCGCGCTTTTCGACACACTTTGCCTTCTAGCGCTTCAGTCCTTAGGTATACAGCAATGTTATCATGAAAGAAGTTGTAGGTAAATAAATTATCTTGAAAATGAGTAGTCAGTTGTTACTTTGTCTTCAAATGTTCAAAAGTTATAACAATTTTAAGATTCGGTCAAATTTCGAGATTTCGAAAGAAAACCGTATATCGCACTTTCTCTATATTTAGGGGTTATATCTTTGTACATAAGCTGTATATTGTGTATTTATATCATGAAACAAGTGGAGAAACATCACACAACCATTAAAGTTGAAATTATTAAAAATCCGATCACGGTACAAGCACAGTACATGTAATGGAAAATACATTATATTGCAGGCAAGAAAGGAAAAATAGGGACAAAAAAATCATGTAGTTTTGAAATTTGGCAGAGATGTGGGGGAAAGTGTCCTAAACAACATAGTATAAGTCCCCATGGATAGGGGGTGAGCGGGGGGTGGGGGGCACTTTTACCGGTAAATGTAATTTCCCTCTGTTTTCCCTAAATACACAAAAAACTATGGATTCTAGCAAAAAACAGTTTATGCACAAAATTAAACTACATAAAAGTCCGCATATTATGCAGATTGAATTGTGAATCTCCTCCAGTTTTGTAGTCTGTTAGAATAATCTAACACTGTTACCTAGATGCTATTACTTTAAGACATTTATTTACTGATGAATGCACTACAGACAATATCTTAATAACAGCCCTTTGTCAATCGTTAATTTAAAGCAAACAATTACATTAATTGAATTAAATTTATCGGTTTTGGGGACGAAAATCAAAACAGCTACATTAATTTAAAACCTACACTGAAGTTGTCCTAGTTTAGAGAATCTCAAAATAAAGCAACGCTTATGAAGCCATATTACTGTTGTATTACCACTGATAGTATTTGGCTGTTGGCCAGGATAAAGCTTTTCTGTCCTCTTTGTAAACACAATTTCCATAATGACAAGAAGAGCACGCGGAAATGCGCACAAGTTTTCGTTATTGTTCTCACAGCCTAGCTTTACTTAATCAATTGTATTACTGATGATAATGATGATGTTTGATGATGATAACGATGCTGCTGGTGGTGCTGGTGATGATATTGTTATAATGGTAAGGAAAGTAATAATTCATGATAATATATGATCGGTCATTACAGGAAGCTAATTACAATTTGAATTTCAAAAACCTGTATGACTAATTAACCATCTTTAGTGGTTTTTGCGATTAACAATAATTTGACTTTAACTGTATAGGCTATATAGAATTTAACCCGCGTGAAGGCAAGGGCATTTGATGTGTTGGGAAGGGAAGTAAAATATTAAGCCTATATATAATATACACAGACAAGATCCAACACTTAGCCTACTATATACCTAAGAAATCCGCTAAATCTGAAAAAGAAAACAGTTTATTACGACTATCTGTTAATTCGTTACCGAAATCCCTCAGTAACCGAAACTACTCCTCATTGCTAAAAGATGGTATAAACATTGTGGAATCAACAACCTGCTTCCAAGTATTTTTACAACAAGTTTTCCAATACAATTACCCTCATAACAATCATATTCCGTACCAATCTTTGTTTAGGTTTTGAATACTTAATATTGTATGTCTTAATGAGTTTGGAGCTACAGATAATATAGCCTAATAATGTGAAATAATCGTCCTGTTTTTTTAATAAAACGTGACACCAAATTCATAAGCTTTTTGAATATTAATTAGGCTACGTTACGTATTAATGAGTTTGATTCTACATTGTAAAGGTGTAAAGTAATTACGTTTACAACATTGAACATCTCTAACGAAATAGTTGCTCTTTGTATATCCATAACATTAAAAATAAATAGTTAACAAAATTTTATTTGGAAACCAAATATCACAATAATATAAATAACACGTTAACACGATAATAATAGTATAAAATTAGAACCAGACTAATTAAAACATGTAGTTATACATGTTGAAATTTCCATAACACAAGACTACCAAGCGGTAACAAAATTACCCAGTATGAATAAAGCAGGTAACAGAACATTTTTTCTCCTGACACTGGCAGGACGAGTATGAGGGGAAGGATATTCAGAGGTGAGTGTTGAATTCAGAGAGAAAAGCCATCTTCCCCTCTCGCCAGTCATAACCAGGGCCCGGATTCTGATGAGTCATCAGTGATGACCTAAAGTTGTTTGAAAAATGACCTATAGAATGACCCTAAATTTTAATGAAAATGACTTAATAATTATAAAAAATACCTAAAAACTAATATTTTATTTATAAAAGATTATTGTACACACAAAGTTATAGAATAATTTGTACATAATTGTAAAAACTGTAAATAATTGTAATGTTGTGAATGTTCTTTTCTCACGGGAATTTATACTGGCACTGAAGCACTGGCGAGTCAAACTTCGGCATTTTCTTTTGTGGTCTGCCGGATTATGTTATTGTTTATTGAGGGTAAACAGTAGTTTGCACTCTCAAATCCAAGCAGGTGGCAGACTCTGGTGCCAAGTCAATCTAATAACAACAGTGATATAATACAAAATTTTGGCGTTTCTTTGATTCTCATTTCCGACTGAGACATGACAACACTTCAACACCGAGTTTTTCCTTCTAGTATGAAACAAAGAACACTTCAAAGATAGCACCGCTAGCGACGAAAAAAGTTAATACACTCAATGTAAATGCATGAAAATGACTAAATAAGGAAGCAAATGACACGAAAATGACAAAATAATGACGTAAAATTGAAAAAAATGCCCTAAAAATGTAAAATTGCATAAAATGACAAAAATGACCTAATAAAAATATATTTCTATAATCTAGAGGCTATGATTAGGATTTATCTACAAGTTGGCAATGTCTATGCAGCATCAATAAAAAGATGACATGTCATTAGAATCCGGGCCCTGGTTATAACAAACGTAGTACAGTGAAGATATTACAGACAATTACAAGTATAAAAACAAATATGATAACAAATTTAAATAAAACTAAAAAATCATTAGCAGGTTAATGATATGATTTCCCTTGGTAGCAGTAGAGATTAGTTTTCTTCAGATGTCTTAGATTACATTTGGTATAAATTTCTTGGTAGTCTGCCACATAATCTGACTGAATACACAGCTTCTCTTGAGATAGACAGGAAATACGTCAATGTTCCATGAAACAGGGAATACATATAACAGCGATGATGACGAGATTGAATAGAGATGGAGGGAAGCATGTGATGAATCTATTCCGATCACCACACATTTGACTTGTCGCTCTGCTGAGAAACATTTCCGGGAGACAGATGAATGGCTTCAGCAAATGACGTTGAAACATTGGCTACATACTTAGTTCTGATGACAGGTTATGTAGAATAATTACACGTGCTCATTATCAGGTATAGTGAATAACCAATACCCATATAACAACCAAAAAACTTTAATAAAAAACTCTTCCTATCAATTTCAAGGTTGCGTGAAGAGTCACGCCGGATGAAGCGGACAAGTTTTTTCCCTCAACCTCGTATGACGAGTGACGAGCATGATTTCCTTGTAATACACACTACCTTGTCTAGCCTAGATTCTCAAGTTTTTCTTCGGTGTTACCTGCTTTAGCCAACATGCTGTCCTCAATAACCAACAACACTTAAGAAGAAATTATATTGTCTGGTCTAAGGGAAAACAGTATTGAAGTAAAATCTCTAGCGTTTTTCCTTTTTTCTACAGTTATCAGATAAATGCAACAATATTCATTATTAAGTTCTTTTGGATTTGGTTTATGGCAGAAATTAGCAAAGAATAAAATCAGGTAAACTGATGTGCCAAAGTGCCTGTATGTTTTTGTTTAATCAGTTATGATTGCAATTATGATATGCATAATACAAAAAAAAAAAAGTAAAATTGGGCGGTTTCGGGATTTGAACCATGGAACTCCAGAATGTGAGGCCAAGACGTTACCATCTCAGTCACCTGGGTCAGTTTAACGGTCTAGTTAGATAAGCGCATGTAAAGCAATAGTGTTATTTGTCATAGCTAACTGTATTTTAATTTCCAAAGCCTTTTAAGATCACAGTAAGTAAAACAAAAGGCTATGTTATCATGATAACTGATTTGCATTTCATAAATTCTTTCGAATACGTATATTACCATAAAATAGGCAATACATTGAGCATTACTCCGAAAAAGTCAACCGATTTTATCCAATATCAATAGACGTCTTCCCATGGACATTATAAATGTGTATACCAAGTTTCATAAACATCCGGTAAAGCGTATTTGAGTTACCGCGTCTTTAAAATAGACACTAAATTGGATTTTACTCCGGTACCGGTCTACCGATTTGGTCCAATATCAGTAGACGTCTTCCCATGTACACTCTAAATGGGTATACAAAGTTTCAGGAAAATCCAATGAAGCATATTTGAGTTATCGCGACTTCTTATATATTAACATGAAAGGCACTAAATTGGGCATTATTCCGAAACTGGCCAACCGATTTGGTCGAATATCAATAGACGTCTTTCCATGGACATTATAAATGCATATACGAAGTTTCATAAAAATAAGATAAAGCGTATTTGAGTTATTGCGTCTTTAAAATAGACACTAACAGATTAGGTCAACAGATTAGGTTCAAATTCAATAAGGGTACTTCTCATGGACGTCATAAATGCGTATACCAAGTTTCATGGAAATCCGATACAGCGTATTTGAGTTATGGCGCCTTTCTAATATGATCTATTAAAATAGGCACTAAATTGGGCATTACTCCGGTACCGGTGAACCGATTTGGTTCAATATCAATAGGGTTCTTCCCATGGACATTATAAATGTGTTTTTCAAGTTTCATGAAAAAGCGAATTTGAGTTATGGCGCGTACAGACACACGGACGGACGGATAGACGGACAGACTTTTTTCGTCCCCACACACAATCTCATAAAGTACCATACTGAAACTTAATAAACAAAGTTAAATCTGTAGGAATGCTGAAGGACTGTTACAGCTTCTACTACTATTATTACTGTTTGACTACTGGCCATAATAGGAACAGCAAGTAAAACATTAAGGTGAAATGTAAAGTAACTTTATAAATTTATATATATATATATATATATATATATATATATCAAAGAATAAACTATATATATAACATCATATAGGGGTCCACCTATTCCTTCGTATAATTTAATAATTGTTCATTAAACTATTTTTTTTAGCTATTCGCTTCTTTTTTTTCATTATAACTCAATGTACGGAACATCTGGCCTCCCGAGGGAGATTTCAGTACTTAAGACTTAATTAAAGGTTCATCTATTCGAGGACGAGAAGGGTCGGAAAAAATTGCCTATAGTTTCTAAATTCTGCTTGGAGTTCTTTATCATGGCGCAAATCTGCAACAAGGGACTCCTGGTTTGTAGTCCCTCCGTACTCAGGATGTTTACGTCTTAAAAATCCGTCGACCAAGGCCGAATTAAAACATGAAAGCCTCTAGTCCAGAAGCCATTACGCTGCCTCTGCACCACAGGGGTTACATTGCACTAAGAAGATTTGCAATTTTTGTGCAATAATTGAATACCCTAGTTATACATGACAAGTACCCAGCATGATGTCACTTCACAGCATAAACAGAACGCTTCAAGTGATCTATTTTGTAGTTTAATAATATGATAAAAAGGGTATTTATGTTCATAAACATTACTGGTCATCATTTATGTGTAGAATATAAAATGAAGATAATTTAACTGATTATTCTTTCATTACGAAAGCAATATGACATGTGTTCACTTTTATCTCCTCCCGATTATACTTGGGCGGCTCACACTCACCTAGCATCCTCCTATAGTGCATGCTTAGTGAACTTAACTGTTCGTTGTATAAACATTGGAAGCCTGATATTAAGTTATATTATTTTCGAACAGGGTCTTTAGGAAAATATTTGGAGCTAAGAGAGATCAAAAGTGGGGACTGGAGAAAACTGCATAACGACAAGCTTCATAACCTGTACTTGTCACCGGATATAATAAGGGTAATTAAATCACGGAAGATTAAATGGGCTGGATATGTTGTGCGCATGGGGGAGGAAAGACATATCTAAAAACTATTGACCGGGAAACCCGAAGGGAAAAGACCACTTGAAAGACCTAGATGTAGATGGAAGGAAAATCTTAGGATAGATTTAAAGGAAGTGGGATTTGTCAGGGATGGTTGGATGGAGTTAGCACAGAATAGGACTGAATGGCGGGCACAGGTAAGCGCGGCAATGGACCTCCAGGTTCCATCAAATATAAAATATTCCTTTAGCTTCCTTAGGAATTTTTTTTTCTCAGGTAGGGAGGTCAGGTAGGGGTGCACTCAGCCTCGTAATTCAAATTGAGGAGCTATTTGATAGAGAAGTAGTGGCTCCGGTCATGGAAACCACCATTAACGGCATGCTGACCACATGCCCCAAATCCTTCCATCTACCTATGGTAAATGATGCAGCGGTCGGTTGGTAGGCCAAGTCCCTCCAGGGATGTAGCGCCACGGAGTTTAGTTTAGTTTAGTTTAGTTTAGTGAACTTAACTGTTCGTTGTATAAACATTGCAAGCCTGATATTAAGTTATATTATTTTCGAACAGGGTGCTTAGGAAAATATTTGGACCTAAGAGAGATGAAAATGGGGACTGGAGAAAACTGCATAACGACAAGTTCATAACCTGTACTTGTCAACGGATATAATAAGGTAATTAATTCACGGAAGATGAAATTGGCTGGATATGTTGCGCGCATGGGGGAGGAAAGACATATCTAAAAAATATTGACCGGGAAACCCGAAGGGAAAAGACCACTTGAAAGACCTAGACATAGATGGGAGGATAATCTTAGGATAGATTTAAGGGAAGTAGGATTTGTGAGAGATGGTTGGATGTAGTTAGCACAGAATAGGACTGAATGGCGGGAACATGTAAGCGCGGCAATGAACCTCCAGGTATTGACATTTTTATGGATTAAATCATTTTACAAAAAGCTTTAATAAAGTCGGCGATCAATAATTTCATTATTTAATGTATGGTAATGATATTACTTACGCAATGAGTCAGCCTCCGACTAATGCATAGATGGCAGCATCGGAAGTAAGATTTAGCATGCCGAATGCCACATTTTGATTAAAAAAATCCGATGAGTTACTGATGATCGAACTTTTCTACCTCCAGATCCTTTAAGTAATGATGACTAATTGATACGAACGTGAGGAAATGGTTATGTATAGTTATAGTTAAATATTACATGTTAATACCTAACACTTCCTAGACGAAGAGCAACATTTGCGAGTTAGATTGGTACAGTTTCTGGGGTCATGTTACTCAAGACGTGTTGAAGTGTTCAAGAACTTAATAGGCGCAGAGTATTATTAGTAGCACAGGAAAGCTCTTTCCTAACTTGTATTATTGAAAAAGAAACGCACTGAAAAAGATCTATTCTTTCTTTCTTTCTTTATCTTAATTTTACCTCTCCCTTTTAGAATTTAAGCGACCCAAGCCGCCCGGGCCTTACAGGGCCGCGACCTGTCGGGAGAGGGATTATCTTTGGATCACATACATACTTTTTTGACCAGACAAGGACATGGAAGGCCTCCCCGGATGAGTGATCAGCCCAATGCCGGGGCCACCTCCGAGACACACACGAACACATAGGACGAGACACACCATTCACACACACACTCACTCCAAACAAGGCGAGGATGGGATGAAGATGATAATGACGGCCAGATGATATCTGGGGACTACAAGGGCAAAGTTACCCGACATTTGTCTCACAGGTGAGGAAAAACTCCAGAAAAAAATCCATCTAGGTAACTTGTCCCGACCAGGAATCGAACCCGGACCCTCTCCTCTCAGTAGGGTTGCCACCTTTTGGTAAGGCTAAGGAGGGACACTTATCGAATATATGCAGATCGCCGATCTTCATACCTAAATTTGTACCGGAACAATTTATTAATAACTGAAAGACGGAATATATTACAAAGCCAAAACTGATTAGGCTATGTAACAGTAACACTAACATTAGAAAAGGAAAGAAAAGATTAGATGTTATTAGCAAAAACCTGGGCAAATTCATGACTTGAAGCTGTATTTCTTGTTTGATTTGGCAGCTTCTAATACGAGTAGTTGTTTGTTCTGTTTCACCCTCACTAAATAATCTTTGCAGGTATCTGTAACATTTGTAGAAATGATTTCACTCTTCATGAGGTCAGCTGAGCACCTATTTCTGGATTCTGTCCATTTTAGATTCAAGAGAGAGAACACTCTTTCCACAAAGGCATTGCTACCAGGAATGCTCAGAACAAAGCATTTGAGATTGGGAATGTGTTCTTTACCAATCTCCTGATTAATTTTCTTCCATTTCATACTCATACTTAGTCTCTCCTTCTGTATAGTTCACTTTAGTAGCATTTATTATATCTGAACTAAAGCAGAATTCCTCATATAGGCCTAACTCATCCAAATTAACATCAGATTCTACATTATGTGCCTTCACAGAGTCTTTGAGATGTTTGAAAGATAGTGAACTCTTTTAAGATTCAAGTTCTTCAGTGTGCCATAAAGATTGTTTTCTTCGAAGTCAAATACTTTATCTAAGGAACTTAAAGCTTTCTCATAGAATTTCAAAAAACAATGTACACTCATAGACATGTTTCGAAAAAATTATGAACATTGGCAATCCAGACTCTGACTAGATAATGGCTTACCACTAAGTTTAGGAATAACAGGAGAAATATTTAATTAGTTCTTACTCAACGAACGACACATAAAACACACAGAGAACGTGGATTCAAATTACAACTGACAACACTACACACGTCTTGCTGTGCTATAATTCCAGAAGGAACTGTACTAGGCAAATCAGTGCAGAGTGTCATATGATCTGTTTTCAGTACTTCCCCGTCGGATCACCAGTTAATGGCTCGCACGCTGGTTGTACAGATCACGGACATAAATACCCCAAGAATGCCCGCGCGACGTATACAAATAAATTACAAAGAATAACATCATGGACGGTGATTTCAATGCTGCCAACACGATACATTTTAGCGATGGAACGACATCGATATCTTGACCATGAGACGAAATTCACAAAAGACGCCACCAAGAATTGCTGTCTCATATTTTGTTTTGGAATAATTTGGCGTCCCGCAATATAATGCGTCCCTCTTAGGCATAATTCGGGACGCTGAAAATGTCCTTAAAATGCGGGATGTCCCGCCTAATTCGGGACAGGTGGCAACCCTACCTCTCACGCATCCCCCTACGTCACAGCGGTGGACGAAAAAGATCTATTAATGTTATTATTTTTTGTTTTTTTGACCATACTATATAATAGGCCTACACTTAATACATGAGACGTAACAGTACCTTAATGGCCCATATTAATGTACTGCAGTTTATTAAAGTACTGTTGTTATTTCAACTATCATATCCAACTAAAGTCTGACCGTTCTAAGAAGGAAACCAGAAGTAAACAAAAGCCAGTACATCTGTCTCACTCTAGCACATTACTCGTATGACTTAAGAGTGAGACAGACAAACTGGTTTCGTTTACTTCAGGTTCCCTTCTTAGCTCGTCTCTGGTATAGGCAAATCCGAAATCAATTAATATCGTACGAGGAACAATCTTCAGGCCTTGAAAGTAGCAAATGCAGCAATTCAAATTGGACAATCAACAATCTGTATTTAAAATAAAATAATTTTTTGTGTTAATTTTAATATTGTAATAAATTTAGTCAATTTCGTGTGTTGCTTGAGGTTAAAAAGTTTAAACGAAGCCCTGCTCCCTGCACGTCTTTGTCGTACGCGATCTACAGCAAAAAACGAGAATAAGCAACTGAATGGTTACTGAGAAAGAGTAATTTGTTTTGGCAATTACAAGATACTCTAAAAACTCGAAGAAAAAAAAACCGTATGCACCTTGCCTATAATTAAGACAATCGTAAGAAAATTATGAAACTCACGCTCTTTTCATAAACATAATCGCGTATTAATAAATGTCATCATTATACTATATCGACATACCATCTCATCTAGGCAACTTGATATTCATGATCTGGAGCTTAAACAAAATGATTAAGTTCGAATGAGGAACTTGTTACTGGCTTCATGGTCCACTAGATACATTTGCTGACTATGGATCAGAAGTTCCGGATTCCGTCCCAGAGGTCTATCTCTTCAGATTTTTCTGAAGTAGAGAGGTCTGAAACTATGCACACTCAGCCTAATGGGAACAATTGGGGAAAACTAGCGATTCCGATCAAGAAAACCATCAATTACGACCATGAGAGTGGACATGCTGACAACATGTCTTAATCCTACTATCTGCCAATGAAGTTGAAAGATGAAGGTAGATGAGGGGCTGGTCGGATAGCATGCCTTATCCTTCCATCAGATGGAAACACGGAAACTATCGCATCTTTTTTTTTTACTTCTACATTTGTCTTTCGCAATTCTTTCGTTTTGTTCATTGATTTTATATTTTTGGAAAGTCATAAACAAATATCCCGACAGTGAACAGGGACTTGTGAATATATTCGATTTTTTTTACTCTATTTTTCAAGGCTACTATCCTAAGTACAGTAATATAATACATATTTCTATTATTGTGTAAGATAATGCATATTTCTACCATTTTGAATTGTATAGAAAAATAATACAGAGGGATGGAAAATGCAAGATTTCTATCTCTTAAAGAGAATATTGTCTGCGTCTGTCTGTTCCCAGATACAAGTTTTTTCATTCCATTTTACAGGCATTGTTTGCAACAGCAATTTTAGAATCTATTAAAACAGGGGAGCATGGAGCAGCAAATACCACTGCTGACTTGTCAATTAATATGTCATCTGCAGTAGTACCATCCTCAAAGCTCGGACTGGGCTACCCGCTGAGTGAAATTGCGATCCCCTGCTATGCCGCAGATGAGAAACATTCAAGCAATGTTTTCATTTTTTTTTTTTGTAGCGGACTGCACATGATAGATTTGAAAATACTCTCCTCCTGACATCGAAATGTATCAGAAAAATAGCAAGGTATATTGTGATAATACTCCTGCCTAGGTTAATGCTAAGTGTGAGCTAACAGTAAATAAAATTAGACCTGAAGCATGATTATTTCTATTCCAAGCATCTATCTACAGAATGTCCCCGAATCGCCGTCCAATTCTTGAAGTTACACCTACTAAATATGCATGGCGCGCCGGTAAGGTCAGTTGCAGGGGTTTCAGGGATGATACAAATTTAACGTATTTCGTTACGAGCTGTGGATCTTTAAGAGTAGTGGTGTGTGGTCGTCAGAATCGGTTGTGATGATCCGTAAAAGAACAATAAATAATGAAAGGAAACCTCGTTGCCTTATTGTATCACCTCCTGGTACGAGAGAACCCACGCTTGAATACCCATACAGAATACTATGGAATAGTATTTCGTCTAGACTAATAAGAAAACAGCCCAACAAAAAATAAATGTTTGTTTGATGCCACATATGTTTTAACGGATTTTGGCTATACTTGGTGTGCTTATTCCAAAGACGTAAACAGTTTTTATCCATCAGATCCACTTTTTCTAAGGGTGCCAATAACTTATATCCTCTTTTAGGCTAATGTTCGCTAACGCTTTGTACAATTCTTGTATCCTGATAATTATTTTTAAACAATTCATTGTCTAACTTTGTATTTCTGGTATAAATCTAGTTGCTTTTGCTAATTAACATGCTACAGTATAAGGGGAAAAAGATTTGCTACACTTCTTTTTCCTGGAAAACGATCTTTGGCCTGTCACGAAGTTAGAGCCCTTTTTAAGAAGAATGGGTTTTCTTAAACACTGTCCAAACCATTGGTGCCTGTTTATTTACTGTTCTAAGAGGAGTTCAGAATGTTTTGTACAATGGCAATATACAAATAAAGCAAAAGCACAAATAAAATTTTATGAACATCGATGGATATTTTTAGTGGACTTCACAGTCCATTTTCTCCATCGTTAGCTAATGGCTAAACAAAGTATCCTTCATTCTTGAGCCTCTGGGACAGAGGAAGACAGAAGGTTGCTCTGTGACGTCACTGCTATCTGCTCTCACTGCTCGCGTTATATATCTGCGAGGAGTATGTGAAATGGGGGCATCAGTGAACAGGGGGGAAGAGAGGGGCATTCGTATTGCGGGCAGCGGGAATTTAGGGGGTTAGAACTTACGTAATACGTGTTTCCGAATTAATGAAACATCAATCGATTTTCTTGATAGTTTATCGGTTAATTACAGCACAGTAGTTTAACATATTATAAATAATTCTATTTTACTATTCTGTGAGAACAATTACCTTTCCACAAAATCTATGTTCTTTGACAAAAATAAACAATACTATCATTTGAATTAACATAATTATCTACAATAAAAATAATAAAAAATGAACTTCATTAATTACCATACAAGCTCGTCTGCACCTTAGATGATACAAGATTACAGTAACAATTGTCTGACTTTCCTGTATCTTTTTTCTTTAACAAGTATATCAATGTTGGAACGTAATGTTTGAGCAATATTTAATCGAAGACTACATTTAGGTTGTGATTTGACAATGTACTTCTTGATTTGAGCTTTGCACATTTCATTAGTGAAAAAAATTGGTCGGCCACATATGTCGATCCAAAATTACATAATATTCGTGCGGCAAGTGCATAAGTCTCGGGAATCTGGTTTCAGAGAAATTTCTGTAAGTTACCCAAGACCACTTTACGTTCGTATTTGTCCTTTAACAGATCGTCGGATTGTAAGTTTAGCAGTTCCAACTGATACCGGCAAGGAACGTCTTTGACATTAACTGAATATGGGGTAGCAAAAAGTTTAAACATTGGAGAAAGGTTTTCCACATCCTGAAACCTCGATTCGAACTGAAGAAGAATTTTTGCAGAACTAACACATGTTCTGCAGAGAGAACACTATCAGGATCGCGTACTTGCATTAACTTTGAAAAATGCTCCGTATTTCCAACCAGAAGTTGTTCTACCCACAGAGCTAGAGCTAGCTCTAGCATACTCTAAACACTCCTACTACCGTGCGCTCTTGCTGACGTCACACACAAGGGATCCGCATGCACTTGCTCCACAAACGTCATCACAAGCCGTAGTTGACTTCCCCTGCTCTGGGACATAAGAACTACTGGTTGAGAAGAGAATGACCTGAGAGAGAGAAAATGGTTGCCGGGGGAAAACTGTTATTCGTGAACTCTTAGTCTAGCAAAACAAAATCTTGTTTCATAATATAGCTTATGAAGACACTCTACTGTGCTTTGCATATAGGCCATAGAACGAAAATTCCCGTGCTAGGTACATAAAAAATAAAAGTTGGGTTATCTTATGACCCTCAAATGAGACAGCTCATAAACAAGCCAGTAAAACGTGATAATATCGATTTTTTCAATACTACATGCTATATTGTTATTGTAGTTTTACCGTCCTAGTGTGTTGCTTTTTATTTTTTTCACATTCTTTAGAAGCTAAGAATAGTTCTGCTTTCTGTTTTATAACTAACATAAAATGGGATATTATTATTATGCTAATATATTTCAGAAACTAGATCTGATAATGCAAAACTAATAGCATATTTGGCTTCATTGGCCCAAATATACCCAAGGATAGGTATAATTTCCAAAGCACCAAAATGGCTGTTAGACTGTGTAGTCTATCTTGAAACGCCTTGAAATGGGCAGAGAATTATGCGAAAAAACTGTAGACAGGCGGGAATTCGATCTAGAAACCTTTTTGTTAGAAACCTGCAACCCTATCTATTCGTACACAAAGCACAAAGACCAAAGCAACTATCTAACTTCTGATTCCAAACGGACGAGACATTATTAAGTGCAAGATTCTATGGTGGACAAGAAAAATGTATGTCTGTCTGTACGCGCCATAACTCAAATACGCTTTATCAGCTTCTCATGAAACTTGGTGTACGCACTTATAATGTTCATGGGATTTTGGACCAGATCGGTTGGCCGGTACCAGAGTAACGCCCAATTAGGAGCCTAATTTGTGAAAATATTATTCATCAAATTCAATTTAGTTCTCATGACAACAATATTGTTTGCAGTGTTCATATAAGTTATGGCTTTGGAAGTTACAATACACTGGGCATTGACAAATAACACTACCCACGTGTTCCTTCACATATGCTTATCAAACTTTAGACTTTTGTTTTTCCTTAAGCCCTGCTTAATTAATCGATTTGGAGCTTAACTCGGATATCGATTGCAAAAATAACATCTTTTCTGCATATCTTCATTGTAATCGTCATTGATTACGATGAATACAATGTAAATAATGCATACATTGTAAAGAATACAAGACTTCAAGGAGTTATGAATATTAAATATAAGTTTTCAGATATTCGCCTATTAACTCCATCTGGCACTTTGTTACATCAGTTTACCTGATTTTATTTTTCTCGCATGAGCCCATGTAGGACTACGCAAAGTACTTAGAGGCGTTTCTGTGTTTTTTACTTTGACTCCATATTGCTTTCATCCTTTGGCTGTGAACTTCCTTCCTCTCGTTTGTCCATGTTGTTCCAGTTTTTTTCTTCGGTCTGTCCTCTTGGTCAACTTCCCACTTATGCCCCTTAATTCCAAAGCTATCTCCTTTCAAAATATCTTCCGGAGTAATTTCTGCCAGTTTTAAGTCATTTTTTACTTCACCAATCCATTTCATATTATTATTATTAGTATTATTATTATTATTAATAAGTGCCAGATTGGTACTTTATGAGATTGTTAGGTGGACGAGAAATGTCTTTCCGTCTGTCCGTGTGTCTGTAAGCGTGATAACTCGAGAACGCTTTATCGGATTTTCTTGAAACTTGGTACACGCATTATAACGTCGATGGTTTTGGACCAGATCGGTTGACCGGTACCGGAGTAACGACTAATTAACGGTCACATGTTTTTCAAATGCCGAATCATCATTGTGCTCGTACTACAACAAAGCCGCGTTGCTAACCATAACCACGGCCTCCCAGTTTAGTTAAGACGTCATATACAAATCATTCATAACAGGCCGAATGCATGAGGCTGGCATTACATTACGCTTAAAGAAAATTGTCTATTTATACAGAAATTTAGAAAATGCCTAATGAGTATTGTGTTCCTGGTGTACTATAATGCTAACGGAGAGTCTGTCCAAGTGTTTAAATTTCCTAAAAATGAACCAGACGGCTTAAATGAATATCTGCAATTCACAGATAAAATGTTATACCTTCAGATAACTCATGGTAAGTACAAACACGTTAATGATAAATATTTGTCAGCATTTTGTTAAACCCATACGGTGGTAGTAATTGTGATTTATAGTTTGTGAAGGGTATTTATTTAGATTACTACTAATGAATTGCTTACTAAACGAATTATTATAATATTTAAATAGGGTACTCTATTAATAATAAACATTTATGTTTTAGATAGGCGTGTAATAGTAATAGTAGGCCTATAAAGTCTGTGCCATGTATATCAGAAGCATGTGAAATAAGGCATATTAACTACATCTGGTACTTTGTTATGTGAGTTTACCTGATTTTATTATTATTTTCATTATTATTTTTATCATAATTATGATCATTTTATCGTTACCATTTTCATTATCATTATAACAATTATAATCCCCAAGGTTGCGGGTTCGATCCCGGTCCAGGTCGATGGCATTTATGTGTGCATAAATGTGACAGGCACATGTCAGTAGATTTAAAGCATGTAAAAGAACTCCTGCAGGACAAAGTTACGGTACACCGGCAAAAGTCACAGCCCCAAGTTGCAGTGCATCCTCGTAGTTAAATAACCATATACCAACAATTGTAGTCATTATAATCATCAATACTATTGTTGTTGTTATTATTATTATTATCATCAACAATAGTAGATCATCAATATTATTATCATCATCATAATCAGCATTGTTCTCCTTTAAGGAATATATGTGTTACAGTTTTACTGAATTAATATTTATCATCAAATACAAATATGAAAATCTAATGTTTGATCTCCGTCATAGCCAATTTGTCACAAAAGCATCCAACGATAGAGCTGAAATTCTGCACGAACATATCTTTTATACCCGAAAAGGTTATAGGACTATAGCCGATCATTCACCTCCGCTATTTCACTGAATATCATAATAATTCAAATTCAGTATAAAGCAGGGCATCTACGAATTCCGCTGGGCAAAGAGCGCTTCTGTCGATGTTTACATCCGCTTATAGGTCCGCGCAGGGATAAAAGGAGGAAAGGAGAAGTAAGTACCATCAGTGACAGAATGTCATTCACAGTAGCGTGCCGTGTTTTAGAAATACTTGCAATATTTGCCTACCTTTGAATCCTGAAGTGGAGCTACTGATCCCATGAGTTACGTATACTAACACTTAATGAGAGTGTCCGCAGCACGACACAATGACAACTCATCAGGTTGTAGGTGACTGATATCTCGTGCAGAGGGTACTGCACAGTGCGATGACATCTCTGTTGAAGACAGTTCGTAAACACGACACCGATAGAGATATTTATCCTGAGTTATACTGTAGGTCGGGGAAGTATTGTGTTCGATATTCAGTTTTTAACATAAATTCATAAATTTTGAGATCCCTGAATCTATAAATACAATACTCAGAAACAGCTGCGTGTATGTGTACACAAAAATCGTACGAAAACAAAATGTTGTATTTAGATTAGGTAATTTCTGGGGATGTGGCACGAAGATTGGTGACGACTTTCTCTCACTTTTAACGCCACTTTACATGAAAATTTAGCTTTTCTGTACTTTCTTGATAACGGCTTTAACGAGTTTGTTTAAATTTGTTTAAGTAAGGTGCTTATATTAAGAGGTAAGCAATTTTTTGAAACATTTTTTCTCAAAAATTCTCTTAAGTGTCGTTATAAGCAGGGCTAGGATTTATATGTACTAAAAAATATCAAAATATGTACATATATATGTACTTAAAAATGTCAAAATATGTACATATATATGTACTAAAAATGTCAAAATACTTACATACAGTACATATATATATGCAAATATATTTTGTAAAATATGGACATCAAAACAAATTTAACCACTAAAGACTCAATTTTGTTACTTTTAGAACCTATAAAAATGCATTACAAATACTGGATTCATAAATTAAATTATTCATTTTTTTTTTTCAAATCACTTACTTTATTTGTATTCATTCATTGATTATTTCTGCTACCATAACAGTATGCCACAAATTGTTGTTTTAAATTTTCAAAAGTGATTTGTATTGGCTGAAGCTTCGCTCTACTGCACATGAAGTGATTGGCGCATGTTTAAAATTCACTGATTCTAGTTTTACATTTGACGAGCTACTTAAGATTGCACTTATTTTACACATTTCTTCAAAGCCTGGATTTCTTGAAAGCACATTGTCCACTTTACATTTGATAAGATCGGCTAAATGTCCACGTATACATTTGAGTTCATGAATCATGTTTTTCACAATGTCAATATTTCCAGGTAATGTCAGATTATTATTTTGTAGTTTCTGAATTATTTTTGTTATATTACCAAAATTTGATTCAATGTAACACAAATAATTTTTCACACATTAATTTCTGTTCATAACTGTAAACTTATCCTGTGCTGCCATATTTCCTGTCACTGAAAACGACAATTTTATATAGTTTTACTCTTAAGAATGAAATATGTACGAATATTGCATTAAAACCACTAAATATGGACAAATATTTATTTTACATATAAATATGTACTATTGTCAGAAATATGAAAAAATATGTAAAATAAATTTGTTTAATTTGAATAGAGGACAACATAATTGATGGGGATAAGTGAAAAAAATGTGTCTATATGTGAAATTAAGAAATATGTAATTACATATAAATCCTAGCCCTGGTTATAAGCCACCACTTTTTGGAGAAACTCAAACTTGCCTGGTGAACAATAAAGCTTTGCATCAGCTGAAACAATTGAATATGGGCTCTTTGGAATAGGACCACCTATTCTATATTAGAATGTGAAGTGAGTAAGGTGAATTGCCCGTGCTTAGTAAAAGAAAGTTGCGTGAGAGTATTAACCAGATTTCATTTGGGTTGTGTATCCTTCAGGGAAGGGAGGTGGTGTGGTAAGAATAGTAGCTTCATTTTTTTACAACCAATAAAATACTATTAAGATGCAAAACTTTTATTTGGGCAGAGGGAGTTATGTGTTTCACATCAGATTGTTATGTTTACTGTAGTATGGCGGGTTTCCAGACTGGAAAAATTAATACTTTAGTACATTTTGCATTGACAGCTGGTCGGGTATTTACATTTGTGCTTTGTAAAATGCATCAACCATGTCAGCGGGCTTTTTGTGTTTGCAGAATTTCTCTGGGGAGTTTTCTGTATTATACTGCTGCTTTCATACTCCATAACATAAAGAGGAGAAGCAGCAAGGGCGAAGGAGTTATGGAATAAGTTACACTTTCGCCAAGATCTCATCTCGGGAGGTGAATACATATTTATGAGAGTATTCCATATGAGTCTGGGAGCTCGTCTGCAAAGTTTCTGTCCGTGAAATAAGATTTTCCCACTTCGTCAATGTCGCTAACGAATCTAGAATAGGCCTACACTCACCACCATCAAGTATTTCAACTCAGATTTTTAATAAATTAAAGTACAGAGTAACTCGTAGAGGAAAATTTTATCTTGGCGAGACTTGAAATCGCCGACACCGAGATCACTCAGCTTCCATAGGTCGTACCAAGCCCAACTCCAAATTTTGTTCTCTAGACCCTTAGTGACCTCGCTATAGATGTTATCACATCTACTGAGTAGTAAGGATGCATTGAACTCTGAAGATTATTTTATTAAGGGGTTGACCTCACCAGTGGCGTAATTACGGGGTGGCAAGGAGTGGCAGTTGCCACCCCAGAATTCCCAAACCCCTCTTTTTGCCACCCCAAAAATCGGCAGTAAAAATATCAGTTATTTGCAAACAAGTGAAAAATTACAGTTTATAAACGTGTCACAATCTTGATTCTTTATTAAACTTAACATTTATGCTGGTATGGTGTGTAAAAAAGTTTTAAAAATGCTTAAACTAGGCTACATCATTTTAACGCCAAATTTTAAAAAAATTCCATACTCCCCAGACCCTCCGGCAGACCTTGCCACCCCAGATAAAAGGCTGAAATTACGCCCATGGACCTCACTGAAAGATGTTTATGTCATATAGGCCTATTCAACAGATACTAAGAGACACGCTCATTTATAGCGATTTTGTGACTGGGTTCTCACTATATGCTGAAAGTTTATCTATCTACCTACCTACCTATATATATGTGTGTGTGTGTGTGTGTGTGTGTTTTGTGATGACTGTAGGCCTATATGTTGAAAAGTTGGCTTAGAGTTCCGTTGCCAGAGAAATTTTTCTCCTAATCATTATAATATAGGCCATTTCTATGTCATAATGCTGTACAGAACCTATTCTTCGAAGTTCGTTTACAGCCGGATATTACACTTTCACTTAATCATGTCATCTGTTCGGGATTCCTTGAAGTGTATACACAAGAAAGGCGTCGACTTTCTGTTACGCATTACGGAACTTCATTCCATCTATTAACAAATTGTAATTTCGGTTGCTTTCTGCAAGCAATTGGATTTTCCCACTGTAAACAAGCTATGATTTTGTTAGCCGTGATAGTTAAGGCTTTGTCCTGACTGACTGAATGAATGAATGACTGACTGACTGATTGACTGAATGACAGGAATCAACGTACAGCCTAAACTATAACAGGTAGGGACTTGGAATTTTGACAGTACCTTCGTTTCATAATGTAGGTGCTCACTAAGAAAGGATTTTGAAAAATTCTGATTCTAAATGCCAAAAATTAAATGTTTTTGAAAATACTTAATCCCTTTTTACATAGAATTATCAATTCCAAATCACAGAATATATTGTTGCCAAATGGTATCAGGTGGGCTTGGAAAAAACAATTGAAATGCACTTTTGACAAATAAGAGAAGTTATCAAAATAATTCATGTTATAAAAAATATTACAGAATGAAATCCACTAAAATAATGGAATCACATAGCTTTCTCTACCCTGGACATAGAGAAAACAAAACGAGGTATGGTAATGTGTATATTATTATATTATATCGCAGGTTTTTGGAGAGAAAAGTATGAAAGTGATAATGCTTTATGGTAACATAAGGGTGGGAAATTTCCCGCCTCGATATTGCAATTTTATGTTACAGGAATTTCTGTTTCTTCTTATTTTCTGCCAGGCTTGCTGTGCACTGTACAAGCGATGGGATGCAACATTCTAGATCCTCTATGAGCCATAAAAAACTATATCAAGCGTTTTCTGAGGGAATAGTTTGAGTGTAATAAGTCGTTCTTCCTATTTCAAATTATAAATGCCTATATAAGGACCTAGAATTTAAAATTTAAAATCCTTCATAAGTTAATTTCCAATTACAAAATACAAAACCCGGGCGACGCCGGGTCTTTTAAGCTAGTATGTTTATAAGAAGAATCATGTTAGTTAATTTTACCTTGAAAATAAAAATTACAGGCTATAAAATATAGAATGTATATTGGATCTACACACAGATATATTTTTACAATTACAATTAAAGTTTTACAATTTTATTTATATTTATAATTTAAAATGTTGCATTCATAAATGCAGCAAAAGGGGCAACTCCCGAATAATCTACTGTTATTTCCGGAGCAGTATTTAACAATAAATTATATATGTTTATTTATTTATTTAAATTTATGCAGAAGCCATTCTATTCTTTACGTTTTGTTAGATAAGTTAATGGAGTTTTTTTATGAATTTTTAATAAGTTATATTCTCCTTTTTAAGTTAAGTTATTATTTAGTAATGATATTTGGGTTTTGTTTAATGAAGATATTATACAATGTCGGGACACAACATTAGAGCTACGCTTAGTTCAAAAGGTAGGCAAGATATTATGCGTCTTCTTGCAGGAAAACCATCATCTTTCTTTTTATAATTTTTGTGATTAGATTTTAATGTGTATTCATAAATCTGTTTTATTTTCAATACGTTAAATTCCTAGTATATAAAATGAATAACATATTATCGTTATGCGAAATCTCTCTTTTTCCCCCTGCAAAATACAACAAACAAACTGAAAAGAAAGTTCATTCCTACAAAATTTTATGTTTTATGTTAAATATAAAGTTCGTTAAGGCATAATTGTAGAATAAAAATATAAATGTATTTCCAAAAAAAAACATCAAGACAATATAGTTCTATTTTTTGAACGTCAGCTACATGAACTTCATGGGACAATTACATCGTTCATTAACTGTCAGTTTTCTCTATTGTCGGCAACTTGTTTTTAAATATTTAGCAAATGAGTCACAACAATTCTTCAAACTCCATCTGGCAATTCAAGTCATCTTTCCCGTTTGTCGTTAGCGGATGACATGATTCATCTAACTTTCTCTTCTTCTGGAAAATCCCTAAGAAGGAGTGACATGCAATTTAATACGCGATCATAATCGATTATTGCAAGGACGTATTTCCCTAAAATGTGAGACTTTAAAGAACCACAACTTTCGGTATAGAAGGCGGAATCGTTCTGTCAATGAACAAGCCACAGCTACGATTGCAATTTCTTTTACACTTCTGAACCGTTGCATAGAACGTTGCTTTATATACATTTACTGACAGATAGGGTGATAAAAATTGAAAAAATTACAAAGAAATTCTATAGAATTAATTTAGTGAATCTCCTTTCATAGATGCTTATACTAGAGACCTCCCATGAATATAGTATAAACGTCAATTTCTAATTCCTCAATGCATTTGACTTTTTTTTTTTAGTATTTTCTCTTGGACCCATTTACCTCCCCACCAAGAGGGGAGGGGACAAACCTTTGGATCAGAAATTAGCATTCAAGCAGGGCATAGTTATTTCCTGGTGTGGGATTAGCACAATGCAGGTCTTCTCCTTAAGACGATACAAACATGTATAGACAGGGTACATTCGGATTCAACAGGACCAATCTGGCATTCGCCTTTGACAGTAAGGAAAGCCCCCGAAAAAGCCATATTCAGTTTGGCTGGCCAAGGAATTTGGACCCATGATCTTCTGAATGTGTACGTTAGGGCTTGTTTTATTTCAATGTTATTTTCTAATGCCTTTTTTTCTTACAAATATGCAATTTTAAAAGGCTGTTCTAAATTTGAGGTTCAGATTCTGCTGATTTAAAATGTAAACTTATATCTTAAAAGTACAACAAATTCAGTACTGTATTACTACGGTGTCGTGCACATTGGCACAGGTGCACATAGGCACAGTCGCATTTTCGTGCACATTGGCATAGTATTTTTATCTTGTAATATTATCGTGCTCATCGCCACACAACCCGTTGGGGCTAGGGGTGGACATAGAGACTCAAACCTACGGCCTCCTTCACCATGGCTCCAAGGCAGCACCCCTTAGCTACCGCGGCCAAGGAAACCGGCCGTTGATATCGTAGATAGGTTAAGTCAGGTCAGGTCAGGTTAGGTTAGGTTAGGTTAGGTTAATTCTAAGTCTCATTCAGTCGCAGGCAGATACTTTATGAATGATTTCTAAACAATACAATTATAATATTAATGTACACAGTATGTATCTATAATAATAAAAGGAAGTGTGTGTTTTTCTGTCTTTCTAGCAGTTACTGTGAACTCCATTGCATTCAATACGATAATGTAATTCCAACTTTGTCTGTATGTCCACCCCTACGAAGGGTGTGTGGCGATGAGCACGATGATATTGCAAGATAAAAATACTATGCCGATGTGCTCGAAAATGCGATTGTCCCGATGTGCACACAACCATTACTACTGTGCTCACAAGTTAGATAACCTACTATTCAACCATGCAAAAAAAAACAAACAAAAAAACTAGGCCTATTAACAATAATCTTATTTTAAAAATTCTTGGTATTTAAACTTTTTTAAATTGAACAAAACATCAGGTTGCTCATGGTAATAATTTCGCCTAGAGACTGAGGCCGAAGAATTAACTAAAATAGAACCATCCCATTAATTTTATCTGAAAACGAGTCGATACCTTCCAGAAACTTCAATTATTTTATCACGGTGCAAGTATGTACTTCGCTTACTGTGCAGAAGGCTCGGATTTGATCCTGCAATATCAATTTTCATCTAAGGCAGGGTATCGAAAACTGGGGTCGCGACCTCTCTCCCAAGGGAGGTCGCAGAATATTATGTACAGAATAAGAGTGAAAATTCTGGCAAATTGTTATTAGTATTTTTATTATTATTATAATTCTTACTGTATAATATTAATAATAATATTATTAATTATTATTATTAAGTTAATAATTAGTTTAATAGAATACTTATTTCATATAATAATAAGTATAATTATTATTATTTTTATTTTAAACGTTTTATATAAACATATGTAATTTGAACTCATATAGGTCTGTACATTTATATAAATTATTACGGGAAACAAAGTATAGGCTATCACTGCTTCACAGTGCTCATTAGAAACGATATGAGGGGAAAGGGTTGCCAATAATCTGATTCTACAAAAGGAGACTGTGTTTTCGAGAAAGTTTGGAAACCGCTAATCTAAAGCATATAGAACAAAGATTTTATAATTTCAATCAAGATTCTTATATAATATGTTAGACTACTGGTAAAGGACGGAAAACTAATAATGTTTGGTTTACTCGGGTAAAGCTAGTACTATTCACCTTCTTTGGATAAAGGAAGGAATGCAATGAAATCAATTTTTATTGTGGGTATACTGAACACGGGTCGAGCGCTAACCCCCTACTGTGCTTAGATCATAAATGCATTCGTTAATCCTTTCCAAAGGAGTTGCGCATGCACAGTGGTTGGCGATAAGAATGTTTAAAGAAACTGTACAAGGAATTAATTTTAGCTGTCATAATAAACCGATAGAACTAAATGTAGCAGTGTCTGTGTCAGCTAGTGATCTATCAACGCAAATGCTGAGGTAAAGGGACGTTGATTATTATAATTTAAAATCTCATTCTATCTTGTTTTGCTAGAATCCCTGATTAAAGCTTTATTTTTAATTTTTATAATGTTTCTCCTTTTCTGTTTGACAACTTTGTCCTAAGAATAAAGTAGCCAGCAGTAATAATAGAAAAAGGAATTTGCGTAATTTCAATTCGTATTTCAGATGGTTGAGTTCTGTCGTTTTGAAGTTAATTTCATTCATAAAATGATAATTACAATTACAATTTATTGTTTCAAATTACACGAAAAATATACATAAAAAGTTGATACACCACCCGAAGAAGCAGAGCTTGTGTTCGGGGGTGGTTCAGTTCTATAGGCCTATATGAGAAAAACTTATACTAAATAATTACTTAAAACAATACAAAATTTGGAGAAGTATGACAGAATATTATGTATAAAAGATTAGAACATGTTCTTTTTACAATACAAAGGTACGAAGTAATACAATATAATACATAACAATTTATTTGTTCAAATTTTAGTAAAAAACAAAGAAATTAAGTTCTATCCAAATTTTAAATTTTAATATGAAAAATGTTATAACAGCAATAGTCGAAAACAGAAGTAATAATTATATAAATTTTCTAATTTTAGACCTAAATTGTTTGTTGTTTAAGCTATTTAGATCAGGATGGTTGGTAATAAATGAATTGAATAGTCTTGGGCCAAAACTTGAACAGTGCTTAGCTCCAGCAGTTGTAACATTTTTCGGTTCAAGTAATAAATTAAATTGATTCCTTCGCGTGTTATATACGTGAGATTCTGACTTGTAATTGTCACGATGTTTATGAAAATAATTCAGTATGACATACTTGTAAATTTGGTCTATGGTGAAAACGTTAAATTCAGAAAATAATAATTTGGAAGAATAGTCAGGAGGCTTAGATAAACAAATCTTTATGATGCATTTTTGAAGACAAAGCAAAGGGCTGAGGATCGTTTTTGCAACTCCTCCCCACCCAATTATGCCATATTGAATAATAGAATGAATTAGGGCTAAATAAATCGTACGTAAAACATGAGCTGGTAAACATGAACGGAGAATAACGAATTTATAAATAACTTTACGTAGCCTATTGCATAAATATTCGATGCACTTGTCCCATCTTAAATGTCGATCAATTATGATGCCTAGATATTTCACTTGGTTTGATTCACTTAAGGAGGGACAAGTGCAGCTATTAATATAGCAACCTGAATTGTGTATTTTTAAGCTTAAATTTTTACTTACTTTTAATTGTTGCATAACGGTAGCTGTTAAAGCGAAAGGAACTAGCGTAGTTTTCTCAACATTTAAGGAAAGTAAATTAAAATCCAGCCAAGATTTAACAAGATTTTTACCTTTGTTGGCATTTTCGTAAGTTTCACTCCATGAAGATCCACTAAAAATCACAACGGTGTCATCAGCATATGAGTAAATAGAGCCATTAAATATATTAAAATTAATCTTTAGTAGTTCATTTATGTATATTAAAAACAATATGGGACCTAATACTGTACCTTGTGGTACACCGATATTTATTTTCCGGAAATCACTGAGATCATTATCTAGTCTTGTAGCCTGAGTTCTATTACTTAAGTACGACCGAAATAAATTTAAAACATTTCCTCTAATGCCTAGAGCATGTAATTTTGTCAGAAGAATATTACGTCTACAGTGTCAAATGCTTTTTGTAAATCTAAAAATATACCTAAACATTTGTTTCCAGTATCTAATTCATTTATGATTTTCGTTGTGACCGTAAAAATGGCATCATCTGTTGACAGGTTAGGACGAAAACCGAATTGATTGTTAGATAAAAGTTTATTATTATTTAAATAATTCATCAGCCTATTCTTTATACATTTTTCTAAAATCTTTGAGATACTTGGCCTGTAGTTATTTAATTGGTTCTTATCCCCTGTCTTATGAATTGGTACGATTATAGCATTTTTTAAATATGTTGCATGTCCTTTTGTTTGTATACATTCATTGTATAACTATAAAGTGTTTCCCCATCTTATAGGGACAAATTGTGTGAATAAAATAATTTATTTAACTAAGGAGAACTGTGTAGGCCTACACCGTATATTACCCACGTAAACCTGTAAGGCAGGATAACCTTCTAGCTATATTTTTAAAAACGTTTTGCCCGGCTAAACCTTAATCTCTCCAATTTGTAAGCTTTACCTGTTATATTTAAAATATTCATCATATTCCAAGGAAACAAAGATTTGAGAATTATACACCTGAGGCAATCCAAGTCAGCATTCATAACTGTTGCGCCGAATTCCTGGTTTATTATTTAAACTGCTCTCACACATCACAACAGAGGTAGGAATGAGCGCTAGGGTTCTTTGTCCCACAAGTGTAATTGCTTCCTCACTAATTAATTTTAATTTAAACGCGCGCTGATGCGTTTCTGTCAACGAAAGCATGTTAAAAAGGAGAGCGACCTTTCAGAACCAATTAGGATATACAGCATGTCAAACTTTGAGCCCATAGACTAAAAGAAAGTTGTGATAATAATCTTGTTTGTACGATGAGGAACAAGACATTAAACGAGTGAAAATCACCAAGTTTTTAAGATATGATTCACAAGAATTTTATTAGCGTAATAGTACTGAAGTATACGAGTACAGTTGCATGCTTTACCTACAATCTGTAATAGTTATTTCCGATGTTATAAAGAACTTAACAGGTAAGCACGAGGTTAATAAAATCGAGCTCTTGCTAATTCGTATGTACCGGAATTCAGGCTCTTTTGGTTGACAACAATTCATTTGGAACAAATGACGTATTTCGACAAATGAACATAGCTTCTACATTTGCTGAAAATAGAAATTCATTTATAATATCTCTCTTCAAGTTATACTTTATAGAATAGGCAAATAAAGACGTAATCTGGAAAAATCCTTCGCTTTGATATGGAATTGGAGACTTAAGATGAATGGGGGGGGGATGTAGGTCGTAAGTAATTTGTGTGTGAGAGAGAGAGAGAGAGAGAGAGAGAGGGGGAAGAGAGAACAAAAGGGAGAGAGAGAAGGAGAGGGAATGAGAGAGAGAGATTTAAAGAAACAAATTATCTGTCTTCAACTGAGGGTGACCTTGAAGATCCAGAATTTTAAAAAAAAAGTATTTACTGTATGTTTAAATACAAATTGTTGTTAGTTAGGATGAAATGCAATGTACTTCTTCGTACACTTCCCATCCATTTCTTCGCAGAATACAGCTACAGATGACATAGCTCTATGTACAGGGGAAATCAACTACGTCTTGTGATGACGTTTGTGGAGCAAGAGCATGCGGATCCCATGTGTGTGACGTCAGCAAGAGCGCACGGTAGTAGGGGTGTTTAGAGTACGCTAGATTTAGGTACTAGAGGACCTATTCACTTTAGCTCTGTGGGTAGAACAACTTCTGGTTGGAAATACGGAGCATTTTTCAAAGTTAATGCAAGATGCGATCCTGATAGTGTTCTCTCTGCAGAACATGTGTTAGTTCTGCAAAACATTCTTCTTCAGTTCGAATCGAGGTTTCAGGATGTGGAAAACCTTTCTCCAATATTTAAACTTTTTGCTACCCCATATTTAGTTAATGTCAAAGACGTTCCTTGCCCGTATCAGTTGGAACTGCTAAACTTACAATGCGACGATCTGTTAAAGGACAAATACGAACGTAAAGTGGTCTTGGGTAACTTTTACAGAAATTTCTCTGAAACCAGATTCCCGAAACTTGCCGCACGAATATTATGTAATTTTGGATCGACATATGTGGCCGAACAATTTTTTTTCACTAATGAAATGTGCAAAGCTCAAATCAAGAAGTACATTGTCAAATCACAACCTTCGATTATGTAGTCTTCGATTATGTAGTCTTCGATTAAATATTGCTCAAACATTACGTCCCAACTTTGATAAACTTGTTCAAGAAAAAAGAGACAGGAAAGTCAGAAAATTGTTACTGTAATCTTGTATCATCTAAGGTGCAGACGAGCTTGTATGGTAATTAATTCAGTTCATTTTTTTAATTATTTTTATAGTAGTGAATTATGTTAATTCAAATTATAGTATTGTCTATTTTTGTCAAAGAACATAGATTTTGTGGAAAGGCAATTGTTCTCACAGAATAGAAAAATAGAATTATTTATAATATGTTAAACTACTGTGCTGTAATTAACCGATAAACTATCAAGAAAATCGATTGATGTTTCATTAACTCGGAAACACGTATTACGTAAGTTCTAACCCCCTAAATTCCCCCTGCCCGCAATACTAATACCCCTCTCTTCCCCCCTGTTCACTGATGCCTACATTTCACATACTCCTCGCAGAGGTACAACGCGAGCAGTGAGAGCAGAAAGCAGTGACGTCACAGAGCAACCTTCTGTCTTCCCCTGCTCTATGATCTCTATTGTTCCGCAGCAGTTTTATTAGGCTATATTGTGTTAGCTTACGATTGTGCATGGTCAAAAACATCTGCCGGTATCTACCGTAACTTACGTTGTGGATCAAATTTTTGTTGCCGAAATAGTTACTTATGTTATTTTGAATGCTGTAAATGAATAATAGGTACACGATAGTAGTAGTAGTAGGAATAATAGTATCTGTAGCGATTAAAATGAAGGAAATTAATTATTATTAATTTGTACGAAAGGGAACTGAACGATAGTGACCTCTGGTGACATTCTGTATAATCTCTATAACGTACTAGACCCTAATTTTTTTACCATAATGGGCTCGGCCCATAAAATGAAACTTGACATAGACGGGGTTCTGTTAAACAATGTTTACGAATTAAAATAACATAAACTAATATTAATAAGGGTAAGTGTAGTTTCTGAGTAAACCACGGCTCTTTACTGTGTTCTAATTACAGGTTTGATTCCCTCACTAGTGATTTAATAATATCGCTACATTTTCATTTTAGTAATTAATTAGTAATTAATTTTAATACTAATCTAATGTTATAGACAATTATAATATAATCTATTAATACAAAATTATCAGTGTCCATAAGGGCTCTTTACACGTTTCAAAAATCACGTTGTACCAGTATTAAATAATAATATTTATATTCTAGACTTAAGCGTATAATATTCTATGAATTGTTTACTTCCTTTTATTTTTCTTAATTTCACTACAATAAGTTAAATATAATTTTCTTGTTACTGTGGGAAACAAAAGAATATCATTCATATTTTAATTAATGTATGTTCTGACATTCTGCATTTAATTCATACTTAGGCCTATTTAGTTTTTATCTTGATACCTACTAATTTTATAAATCAATATGTATGACAAAAAAATGTTCATTTTAACTTTTTCTACAACCTTAATATGCTAAGCTTTCATGTATCGCCCATCATAATGTAGATAGTCTAGGAAAATTGAAAAATGGATACAAATCAAGTAACTTCTACTTCTACAGAACTTCTACAGAACTTCTACAGAAAAACCAATACTGTATAGCCATTATATTAGTAACATATAGATGTTCTGGAATTTACATTTTCATTTAAAATCGTTCGAGCCTTTTCTAAAACATTATTTTGAAGCCCGTTTTGATCAAAAGTCTACTTAATATTTTAATAACCAAATTCTTTTCGGTTCGGTGAAATTCCAAAAAGTTCGTAATTAAACAAATAAAGTAAATACAATGAACAATTTACCCGCTACGCTAGCCCACAGACAGACAGACGTCATTAAAGAAAACACTTTTTTCGATTTTTAGGTATCGTGAAGCATGTTTTTCCGGTAACTTATTATCTCGATTTCGATTTTTTGTCACGATCATAATGGTTTTTGTAATTTGTTTAGGAAATAATAATTTTGTGAAATTTACCTCAGTATCATGAATAGCACTGACTAACTTGCTTATTACGGTAATGTAAGTAGGAGATGATGCTTTCCACCACGATAAAGAGCGTGAGAATGTAATAAAGGCGTAAAAGATGTAAAAACGTCGTAAAAATAAAATGGACATAGTGTCATTTACCTTTCGAAAAGAATTATTACTTGCCTCCTTAGGCAAAAATTTCCAGCGAAGTATGAGGTGAACTGCCAAATCCGGAACAGGATTTCTTGGTTCCCAACCACGTCTGATGAAAACATGAATATGAGATTAAAACGAATTAAATGACGTGGACAGTGATACTGAATGAAAGTGAGTAAAGAGTTGACCTCTGAGTAAATACCGAAAATCGTGCACCGCTAATACGGCTCTAGACTCACCTTAATAATAACTGGAGCTCATTCCCAGGTCTTCTTAAGCATTTACCTGCACTGAGCTATGGAGATGGCTAAAATTGTGTTCATACCCATAACTAATGAAGCAAACTAGTAAACGAGGCTTACAACCATACCATAAAGCCAGGAATAACTTGATAATAACTGCTGTGACGTCAGAGCTTTTGGTTGTGGTTACGATGACGAGGATTAACAGCTTTATGTTCAAGGTGCGGGAAATGAAAGAAGTATAATTCCTGTTTTTATGAATCTCGCTTTCTATCAGAGGCTGAGATTTGAACTTATATTTAAAGCCTACATTAAAATTATATCTTAAATAGTTCAGCTTCAAATACGAATTAGTGCTTTTTTTACAGTGGATTTCAAGAGTTAATCAGAAAATCAAATTCTCAGCATCAGCTAACATAGCTTAGCTTAGCTCACATTCAGTGAGGGATTTCATATATAGTTGTGCCGGATTTCATATGTAGTTTTGTCGGCACAACTACACATGAAATCCCGCACTGTATGTGAGCTAAGCTAAACTAACTTAGCTTAGCTCTTGGTCGACAACTGGCATAAAACGTTCAACTTCAAATTTATTAATGTTGAACTTTCTTATTTCCATCTTATTTAGAAGTATCTACATTCTTTAAAAAAACTACTCGATTCTGCAGCACTTAATAAACAAACACTACACAGTCTTCTTGAAGAAAATTTCACAATTAACTAGTATTGGTTTTACTGCGATTGCAGAAATTAACTATACTCTTCTCGTCAGTTCCTAATCAGTTCATGAGAATATGCAATTTAGTATTAATTTACGAATACTCACTTTCTTCTGGGTATTTTGAATACGTTTCTTAATAGCATAAATTACTTCCAAAAGCTACAATAATGACAGTTGTTACACAATAAAGCAATACTAAACAACGGGAAACATTTACATGCATCGACTATGGTTGTTGGCAACGTCTGGCTACACACTCTGCCAGTCTTTGAACATAAACAGAATCCATTGGCATTTTATAAATGGACGTTGTATTATGTTCAAAATGGTGCCAATAATACATAACCAATAGTAAAAAGCTATTAATTTAAAGTATCATGCCCAGAAGTTAAGAAAGATCAATATATTATCATAATCTTAACATATTCTTAATGTTCACATTCTGAGAAATGTTTTGAGAACACAGGACACGATTTTGAAAGAAAAAAGGGGGTTCATAGGGACTTACGAGGGTGATTCAAAAAGTAACAGCAAACTAATTTTTTGTGAAGTATATATTGCAATTGTAAATGCAAACAAGATGTCATTTTTCAACATATCACCTTCCTTTTCGATGCATGTCTCACACTGTTTTTATTCCATGACCCCCCCCGCAACCAAGAATGCTACGAGACATGTTGACATTCTGAGAAATGTTTTGAGAATACAGGACAGCATTTCCAAATCGTTCTTTGAGGGTCCAAATGCATGATAATCTGAAGGAGCGAGATCAGGGCAGTATGGGGCTGTATTTGGGATGGTGCAAGACCTGAAATCTCAACCTCCGGATGACGTAAAAAGTTGCAATGCGCGCTCCCACACCCCATTTGCAACTTTTGACGTCACTGTGAGGTTGAGATTTCAGGCCTTACAGCCCCATACAGCCCTCATCTCGCTCCTTCGGATTACCATGCTTTTGGATTCTTGAAGAACGATTTGGAAGCGCTGATGAGGTTAAATTAGCGGTGCATTCTTGACTGCGGACACAAACAAAAAATATTTTATTCTGATAGCTAATACTACCGAGTGAGACATGTATCGAAAATAAGGGTTATTATGTTGAAAAATATCTTGTTTGTAACTGTACTTGAAATATGCATTTGGTAAAATTTTGTTTACTGTTACTTTGTGAATTACCCTCGTATATGAATCCTCAGAGGGTTTAGATTCACGGTAACGGAATATTATAATTCAAAAGTAGCAAGATATTCAGCATGGCATGGACAAGATCTGCGAGATATCTGTGATCTCACTCGTAACTTAGCATTGCCTCGTAAACCGAGACAGTGGAGTAAGATATTCTAATTACCATTTCCCCGAGGCTCAGCCCGCCGAGAGTCTCTTGTTATTCCGCTACAGTGTGTTAGGAAAGCATCGTCTCCCTTCTATCTGACAGCAGGATTTATTGGAGCGGAGAAGCGTTTACTGACCAAAACAAAGTGTTGGTTCGGTCGCGAGTTCTCAAAGATGACACGTATTTTTAAACATACACACAAGACCTTATAAACCAAGCCGACAGGGAGCTCGATATTTTTATTTGTGCAAAAGGCTCACAAAATTAAGGTCAAAGTTAATTCCATGTTAAAGTATCATGTCCTAGTTTTAATACGAAAGTGAAAATTGCAAGAATTATAATTATCACATGATTTGTCCTAAATAAAGTATTAGGTATATATACAAGTTTATAATTCCTTTATTGCAACCAATGCCCATATTATGATGAATGGAGCAAAGGTGAAATTATATATAGCAGAGAAAAGAGAAGCGCCCCGAGAAAACCTGCCCCGACCCCATTTTTTTCACCGCAAATTCCACGTGGATCCACCGAGATTCGATCCCACGGCCCAGCAGTGGAAGGCGAGCGGTCTAACCACTCAGCCATGGGGGCGGTATAACGTTTATTGTACCCCATATCATTAGGAGTATATATTAATAGTAAGTTACATTAGATTTGTTTAGAAAAAGGACTGCTTACAATACAGTATCTTATGCTTTGTTAAGGTTTATGTACCTTTATGTCTAGTAAGCAGTGATCGCTAAAAACTTATTTTTAATTATTTGACACGAAACATAGAAGTAGGTTTAAATAAAGTTTAACCAAGTATATATTAATGTACACTACTACACTTTATGATTGCTAATATAGTGTAGTAATACATTTTGCAGCACCACAACTAGATGTGCAACAAATATTTTGGAACAAATATTTTTTAACTATACGTAGGTTACGTAAATAAAACTTAACCAAGTAAAATATACTGAATTGTAAGCAGTCTTTCTCAGCACATGTAAAGTGCCTTCAATATAGGTCGAAACAATTAATTCTTCTATTAGCGGAAATGAAGTTAATCAATAATGCATTCAATGTATTTGTCAAGGGCAAAGCTGTTAAACCGGAAACCCCTAGGTTAAGTTTGGGTAAAGCAAAAACGATAAACA